>JARLTB010000080.1:3646666-5003333 GCA_030141615.1 Unio pictorum | reverse complement strand
CTCAAGAATTATAATTTTTCTTTTGTAAAACATAATATGTGTTATGCATATGTTCCAGAAAATATGGAACAATAGTGCTTATTTATAGGTAATTTTGAATTTGCATGCTTTTGAACACTGTTTTGTCTCTTACTCACAGTAGAATACTATCCACACTTTATCACATATAATGGTTTTATTTAAGAAATTGCAGCCTTCACCTCCGAGTTTAATAATTCTCTGTAGATCATTTTACCATACTTATAAATAATTGAGTCATATTTCAAACAAAAAAGGTCCTGATCTGCAGTTTCATAATGTGCTCACAGGTCAGTGTCTATCTTGATTATTCTACTGATTACTTTTGACAAGCTGCAGTCCCAGATCTTCTGCCATGTTATGTGATGGCAGTGCTGGACATGTGCTGTTTGAAGTTGGGCTCGTACATGTGTATTGTAGATACAGTACCAGCAGATCCAAGTCTTATTATTACTGGTTTGAAATGTTGAGTAGTAGATACATTATGCATAAACCCATTTATTCTTTTTCAAGTAATCTGGACACCTGGTTATTGCAAACCCTGTGAATTTCTAACTTTTTCTTTATCATAATATTTTTTCGAACTTCCATTTGTCGATATGAAATATTTTGTGCCAACTTTTGGTTCATACACATTTTCATTCACCTGTACATCCATAGAATCAACAATTTCTTTAAAGTGAGATGGAATTGTCCTTTTCAGATATCATCATTTACATACAGTCTCCTTATCATCACTAAAACGTTTCATCCAGATATAGGCTCCAGATTTTAGCATTTGCTTTAGTTTGATAAACAGCATCCTGTTTAGCTTTATCTAGGTAAAAGATTTACTTAATTTGCATAAAAGTTTTATAATTACTCTTGATTTGAAAATTGACTTATCTGTCATAGACACTGTATACATACATGATGCAAAAAAAGACAAAATCACAATGTCTTTATGTCATCAACTTGAAAATGCATTACATGAAAAATTTAGATGTTTTCAATTATATACTGACAAATTGTTATGACATTGTTTTTTGTGTTGTTTGCATGATATCATTTTTGTTTAAGAGCTGTTTGATCAGCTTTGATATACATATATCAACATTAAAATCATGTGAATCTGATATTTATATTAATGGCATCCTGCACTAGTACCAAATACTGTCTATATTTGCCTAATGCAAATGTGTATTGGAGATAGATAGATAGATAAATAGATAGGCAGATAGATAGATAGATAGATAGATAGATGGATGGATGGATGGATGGATGGATGGATGGATGGATGGATGGATGGATAGATAGATGGATGGATGGATGGATGGATGGATGGATGGATGGATGGATGGATGGATGGATGGATAGATAGATAGATAGATAGATTTTAATCCTTAGATTATGAACATATGTTCTGCATTAATGTGTCACCTTTGTATATATCAGGCTGTCATCTTTCCATTGAATATAAAATGGTATCAACATTTTGAAATTCTGCAACAAACACTTGACTTTTTATTTGAATATTTCATATATATTTTATATAGGTTGAGTAAGCAATGTGTAGTGTAGAAATAATTGCTGACATTGGATGACCTACTCATGCTAATATTGGGATTCGTGTTGTGGCTTGTGCTTTGCCTAGCTTTATTTACTGGTGATCTTTTTAATGAATCATTATAAATGAAAAACAGAAAAAATATTGGTTCGTTATGTGCTGCTTATGTTCAATAAATGTCAAAATAATTAGCATCCTCGAATATAATATCCACCAGAGCTTATAGAGGTATATTAAACAAGATTTTATTAAGCTGTGTATCCATAGCATACACTTCTTCTTTATGTGATTGTTACTTTTGCTGAATTCTAGATAAGAACTTGTATGCAGAAAAAAATATGAACTTATTTTTTTTTAAATTACTGGTAGTGACAAAACAGGGGAATTAAATATTTGCAAAATATTTTGAAATGAGAACATATGAATGTTAGAAGCCACAAATGAAATTATGTTTTTTTGTAATAATTTTATTTACTCAACATTTTTAATAAAGGATTTGAAAACTCTGAGTCCACGCCATCCCCATAAAGCAGCAGACTTGGAGGTGAACCATCAGAAAAATCGCTTTTTCAACATCCTTCCTTGTAAGTTTGTATATTATTATAGTGAGAAATTTTACTCTGGTGATAGTATATCATATCATAAAGATTCAAAGCATGAATACAGTACAATCTTTACCATGATTAACATTTTCTTGTCATCTTTTCATTTCTTTGAATCAAGTGAACAAGGTTGCTTAAAGACATATACAAGTTCTCTCTTTGTATCTACTATATCTACTTGTTCATTGTATATACCCAGACATTGTAAATTCAATGAAATTGAATGAGATTGCAATAATTATTAGCATATGTTTGTACATTTTGATTTGTTATCTAGTTATCGTAAATATTCACTTCCACCTGAGTGTTTGTTAGCTTACTCTATACTAAATTAGAATAGTTGTTAATCTACCTCCTTCTAATGAATGTAAATGAACTTGCCTCCCCAAAACTTTCCCCTTCCACCTTTTAAATATAATAAGGCGCTTGTTTACCTTTCATGCATACAATAATTGTATTCAACAAAGGAGGCGCAGTTTGCATTATACAACTGTAATTTATGCACAAGACATCCATATATAAACAAATTCAAAATTATGACCTTGCAGGTGCCTTATCACTTGGTTACCCTCTGTTCTACAAAATACACATATGTTTTGTCAGGTAAAAGACAGATGCTTAATTCTGGAGCTTGAGTCATGTTTCTGTTTTTGTTTTGACTGGATTACTTTAACAACTGAAAACTAAGTTCCCAAAGCCATTGGGAAATATTTTAGTTTCGGTCTTACTAGATGCACCTATAGCTTATTTTCAGTGCACATATCATTTGCCAAATATGGGAATAAACATGTTTTAAATCATTTTATTTATCTGATAAGTGTTAAACTATTATGTTTTAAAAAGTGGGAAATTAGAAATCACAACATTTAGTGTCCTGTAGTAGGCTTTGGCAGTGATATAAGCAGTGTTTGTTTTAATTTCTGATGTATTTGTATGTCAATAATGATAATGATATATATCATAATACAGTTTGGTTGATGATATGTAGCTCTAGGTATTTAGTATGTAATACAGCACAGCAATAATGAAACATGATTAGGGTGTTGCTAAGAGAGCTGGTTAGCAGGATTTGAGATTGTTCTACACCCCTGCATATTTAAATTATGACCATGAAAGATTTGCAACACAAAGCAGTAGTGAAAGATAATTTTTATGCTGAGAATTAGAATTTTTTAATGTGAGACAATGTCTCTCAAAGACTTACAAGAAATATGATTATACTTTTTCTACTGCACCCATCTATCTATTGGTCATCACATTTACATTTCAAGTGTGTACCCAACTGCAGATGAGCATGCACGCAGATCTTATATTACATAATTCACTGACAGATCAGGGACTTTCTTTTTCTGCTGAAACCTTCAGTTGCATAAAACACCGGTGCTCAGAATTTCCTGGCAACCTGTTTCAATTTAAGATCTGGTTTTGTGTTGTTTGCATTTGTTTCCATGGTATATGAGAAATTATGGTACAAGACCAAAGCCTTACAAATGCACATGGTATTATGGGATCTTAATGATGGGACAGCACAGATATGGATCTTGTCAATTGATCATAAGGGTATGAAAACAGGAGTTTCTAAGATGAACACACAAAAAACTTTTGGTACTATTATTCCAATGTCTCGACAATGGTGACAACCTACACAACTAATGTATTGATGCTTCAACACTATAATTACACCTCAGAAATAAGTAACATGATTTATGATTAACAGCTATAGTTTTTCTTAATGAATTTAAACTCTTATCGATCAAGTACAAGATATAAACATGTTGTTTGAGGAGAATCTGTGTAGCCATAAAAATACTTTCCCATATGTTTGCATTGTGTATCAATGTTTACAAACTATCATGTATATAATGCCATCTTAATAGAAAACCAGTAAATCATCTCACATTAAGCCTTCATGTTATACATGGCTTTTCAGTTCTGTTCTTACATCTAAAGTTACCATTTTTCATCTTAAAGTATTACTGTTATACAGTAAAACTTCTTTGACTTATTCATCAGTGACTTAAATATTGAGTATTATTTGGAGGAGTTGTTACTTGCTGTAAGGTAATCTCTTGTTTGATTCATCACAAAACTTGAAACAACCAAAACTGTAGGTCTATTTGAATTCAGATTAATAAACTTTTATAGACTTCAATTTTATAACTTAAGCACCTACTGAGTAAGTAGCGGACACTATAATTATTGCATTAATTGATTAGTGTTGTGTTACAGTTGACCACAGTCGTGTTAAGTTGCTGTCAATTGACGATGTACCTGGATCTGACTATATTAATGCAAACTACATCCAAGTGAGTGTCTCAGTCTTTTTCTCGCTCTGTCTCTTGCTATCTGAATAGTTAAATTTCATTGTCATACCCATTATATTATCTTTAGAAATGAAAGTGATTATTTAGCGATCTATGATTTTGTTTTGCTTTTCATTCAGATCATCATAATCTATGAAATGTGTGTAGCAATATAACTGAACTTAATTCTTTTAGGTAATATGGACAATTTTCTACATTGAAGCTTTTTTTGGATTAAAATAAGTTTTGTCAAACCTGCCCTTGCAAAAGATTGACAGTGAAGCATTTAGTTTGGTATCCATGTTCATATCTGTTTACCCACCTGTATGCATGTCCACACCTCCGTGTTTTTAATTTTCCTTTTATTTAAGTACCATTTTATCTTAGACTTGTATTATTTGTGATATACCTCAAGGTAAGACTTAACATGCAAGCCATTGTAAGCTTTACATGATGCTTAATCTCAAAAAAGTAAACCTGTCAATATTAATTATCAATTCTTTTTAACACATGTAGGTTCTCTAACTTAACATGTTATAACTGCCAGGCAAACCATCCAATAATTAAGAAAATACTGACATCGGTATCCATTTTGCAACCTAATTTACCCTGGTTTAAGTCCTTTCTGGGGTTTTGCTTTATAAATTAAATATCAAATCAAGATGCATGTTGCAAATATCTATATTTTAATGATGATTGTATCCATGATACTGGTATGTTGCATCTATCATTTGTCCCATTCTATAACTGGAATTTTATCATTACAAGTTGCTGGCTGCCAATTTTGGGAAGGGGTACTAAATTGATATTGTTTGCACAAGTATCCCCGGACTTGCATGGATGATTAACATGATTTAATTTGACTTTTTAAAATTCTTTTTGTTTAATTTTGTTTAGTGAAGGCTGAAAAGTAATGAAATTATTATTTGTCTTAAACCAAAAATGTATAATTTTAATTGTCTAAAATGAATGATATTTAAAGTTAATTGAATTATGTATTTTTTAATGAGAATTAAAAGCCGCAGAGAACTTAAACAGTTTGACTTACATGATTTCATGTTATGTAAGCACTGCACTGAATACAATCAGGTGTTAGCTGTATTGCTAAAATGAAGAATAGTCTTTAATTAGTACATAGAGGGAAGAATGCATCATTTTGACACTTTTTTTTTAGCCAACCTAGGCAAAATTAATTTCAGTGATTTTGCAATCCATGTGTCTGTTCATTCATGCCATAGATTGACTTCACACTTAAAGTTTTGTGTTCATTTGCTCAAGTACATTATGATGACAGTCAATTGTTACTCGGTAAATGGATGCATCCTAATGTGTACCACACCATTTTTCTAAGTGGACTGGAACATGCTGAACATGCAGGCCATTGTCATCTTAATATTAGCAACTTTTGCTGCATACATATTCACATCTAGATACGAAATGAAAATGATGGTAAAGGAAGCTAAATTAAATATGACTGTCAGATATAAATATGGCATTTAACTTTTCTTGCATCAGGGTTTCACCAGTTCCAGAGAGTATATTGCTTGTCAGGGTCCCATTCCTTCCACCATTGATGATCACTGGAGATTGATATGGGAACAAAATGTACATGTCATTGTAATGCTGACAAAATACAATGAAAAAGGCATGGTAAGTGTCTCAAGTTAAGTATGGATGTTGCTACTCCAGATTGTTGTCAAATCCACATTTGTTATTAACACATTAACAGAGTTTATGGGGCATGAGGCAGTAGCCTACTTCCAAGGTCTGTAATGTCAAGGTCATGCATAATACACTATTATAGAAACGTAGACAGATTTAGCTCTACAATGATACCAAATAATCTGGACATTTTAGTTTCACTACAAAATACAGAGGGAAAAACCAAAGTTTTTGGTCCTGTTTGTTTCCTTCACCCAAAATTCACCTATGGTCGGAATCTGATTTTGTGTCCAGATTTTAGACTTTATGGCCTCAGATCTATGGCAGTATGGTCTGAAGTACACACAGACAGGTGAAACTGTGCAAAAAGTAGGATATGGTGGACATTTTGAATAAAGAGTCTTCTCCAAACGAAAATTATGGGAACGTTATATTGAGAATAAAAAAGAACTCCAACTTTTCACCTTCTGCTCATATGCCAGCAAACTAACCAATGGAAAACATTTTCTTTAGCACACTAGGCATTGGTATAATGGAATATTGCTTGGAAGTCGATGTATTAGGATGCATTCAGAAATAGTCCCAAAAATGTGTTTCTTACTCGCATTTCATGCAAAAAAAGCAAAAACCTCCAGGGTATGTTGGTTAATTTGATCATTGGAAAATGTACTCTAAATTATCTCCTCAACCATTAGCTGCAGATGAATGATTTGCATTTAAGTTTTAGCTCATGTTGCCAAAGGCCATGTGAACTTATGTTCTTGTCAAATGCTCATCTGTCAATTTGACCATTCATCCACAAGCCTTTTTTCTGAGCAGATTTTGTATATAAGCTTACATACCTGTCACCTCTCCTGGTGGGAGAAAAAGCATCCAATTTCCTGAGTCAATCTACACCTACTTCCCGATTTCATATTATCTCCCAATTCCATAGAACTCCCAATTACTACATGTTTCTTCAGTAATTAGAATTCAGTTTAAACTGTTTCTAACCTTACAACAATAATAAAATCAGAAGAAGAACAGAAACACAAGCAAAAAAAACCACAATAATAAAATTGTCATCAATTAGTTTCAGTCAGAAAAATGATCACTCATTGCTGAAGCACCTACATTGTCACCAAAGAAACTCACACAAGTGAACACCTGGCATTGCTGTAGCGCATATAAAATCATTAAATAAATGTTAAATGCCTTTCATACATACATACATACATACATACATACATACATACATACATACATACATACATACATACATGCATGCATGCATGCATGCATGCCTACCTACCTACCTACAGACATACATGTACATACAGACAGACATATGTACATACATACATATCTTGCTTTGCTTTCACTTAATTGTCCCTGTTTAGCTCTCACTATCTCCCTGATCTGTCTAAAAGAAGAATTCACTTTTTCCAAAAATTCAGTTTCAAAGCTTGATTCCTGATTGTTGAAAGCAGGTTAGAGTATATATATACATAAATAATCTCATATTATTTCTCTTTTATATGTATTTGTCTTTATCTGCTGAAGCAATGCCAGTGTAAATACCACAATAACTGTTACCAATGTATAGTTGGTACAGGTAAAGGTTTTAAATTGACTCCTGACATGGTTGGGTTAAAAGTATTGGGTTGGAGTTTCTCCCATTTGTTTGTATAATGTGTTTACTCAAGGAGAGAATACAACAGAAGCAGCAAGGGATGCCATCAAACCAACTACAGCTGCAGTACAATTAATGATGGACTTCCACTAGATTGAGTCAATTTCCACTAAACTGGGAGACTGAGTGGTCTTCCACTACTCATAGTTGTGAATTAATTCAATGTGTCTCCGTTGACATCCACCAGGTTGAGTGGGTTATCTGTTAAACATGATGCCTGTACATACTACATATATGTATTCAAATTGTTTTTTGCTAAATGACTTTTATTTTGTACAGATTACTATTTTGTACAGAATGCTATTTTGTATACATTGCTAAGTTATTAAATAAATTATCTCAGGTTGCAGGGTTATTAATAATAACTTCCATTAATTTTGTTTTATTTCATCTACAGGTGAAGTGTGAGAGATATATACCAGCAGAGCTTAATGATTCCAAACAGTATGGTGATCTTGTTGTCGAGTTATTGACATGTTCCTCAATGAATTCTTTTGAGTATAGGACCTTGAAAGTAACACTGGTATGTTAAATTTTGGAGATTCACAAGTGATTTTATTTTTCTCTCTTTTACATAAGTAACAAGGGCTAAATATTTGAGAAAGGCATCTACGATACATAGATATATATATATATATATATATATATATATATATATATATATATATATATATATATATATATAAAATGAGTGCTTTCTATCAGCATCCTAATACTATTGGTCAGATGTTCAGCAGCACAGTGCCTCAACGACCACACTAGGTCAAGTGACTGATGATGATGATGATGATGATGATGATGATGATGATGAATAGTGTTAACATTTATACTGTGTTTGGTCAATTTCAATTTTGGAAAATGTCTATCATTATTTTGGTAGTAAACTCTTCTTTACAAGAAATATTTTGTAATACACTTATATTAGATGTAAATTTCAGTTAACAATAGAAAGGTTTTGTTGTAATCTAAACTTTTTACTTTTGTAACAAAAATAAAAATATTATTTTAATGCAAAATGTATTATATTTAAATTAGTTGGCAGGAGTGGAGCTTTTTTGCTGAGTTCCTGCTTTCAATTTCTTATCATAAAAGTTTATAAGATGACTTGACTATTTGTTGATGGATGCTACCTCTCTTTTTATTATATGAAACTAAATTGACAAATTTATTCAACTTTTTGTAACAAAATCTATAATTATAATAGCATGTTATATCCATATTATAAATCCATATACAGTGCTATCAAAAGTATTTTCTCTATGACATGTAACTTTTCCTTCATGCCACTATAAAAGCGGTCAGTATGACTAATATTGTTTGGCTGACTTCAGTTTAGTTTATGTTTAAGTTAACGTCCCATGCAAAAATGATTTGATAGTACCTTGTTAACAGTTAGCCTTTCAACCGATTTGTGGTTATGATATGGCCTTTTGTCTTATCATGTGTAATCCTTCTTTCCATCAATACTTGTTTTTGAATAGCTTCATTTCTAATCAGATTTTGATAAGATGTATGAAAACTCATATCATCAAGGTCTTGGATCAGTCCTGAGCATCATCCACACATTAATGAGTTGATCTTGGTTCTTATTGGCTGAGGTTGTCAACACACTATAGGCCATATCTGTGACAGTTTGACAGAGTTGTTATTTAGGTTTATATTAAGATTTCATACGAGTTTGATTTATGAGTGATCAGCACATTTATGAGGTAGCTTGGATACGAGTTTCTGTGAATGTGAGTGTTCCAGAGGTCATCATTTGGATCAAATTTTGATTCGATTGGGTATGTATCTTATGTCATGATGATCTCTTATGAGTTACATTAGAATTAACTTCCATGCACAATATTGATGATGTTGCATCCAATTGGATATACTTTTGAACTTTGAAGAGGCCATATTTGGCATAGTTTATATCATCATGATCACAGATGAGTCTGATTGTGACCAAATCCAAGCATAATGAGGTGATATTGCATCTGATTGGATAAACTTTTGAATACTGAAGTGGCTATATTTGGCATAGCTTAAATCATCACAATCACAGATGAGTCTGACTCTGAGAAAATACATGCATAATAATGAGGTGATATTGCATCTGATTGGCTGAGTTTGTGAACATTGTAGAGGCCATGTATCTTATCAGATTGGGTAATAAAGCTACCATCAATAACTCAATAACGCCATGGATTAGTTATATTATGAACATCAGCTACACATATTAGGTGATCTTGCATCAGACTGGGCTTGTGAGTGCACTAGAAAAATATATTGAAAGATAAAGTTTATTTAGGAATAAGAGCCATGCATAATAATGAGGTAATCTAGAATCTTATTTGCAGAATCTGTGCACACTCAAGAAGCCATATTTTTATTCATATTTGGAATGTAAGCAAATGATGACATAATCGGAGACCCTGGGAGGTAAATTGGACTGAATCACTTTTCTTTACTATTCACTACCATCTCTGGGTTCAAATGTCTGGCTCAGCCAATATTGTATGTAAAAAAGCTTCCCTTGGGTTGATGGATTGTTTCAAGGATTTCCTTGGTTCTTCCTTCACCAATTAGACAGGCTGCCATGTAATGTCTGTCATTCACTGAAAGTTGGTGTTAAACCCAAAACAACAATAACATCAAAATGTCAGATGAAGCCAGTTATGAACTGCATCCTCACATTAGAGGTGTTCTTGCATATGATTCTGATTGGCTTGGGTTGCGAATATTCTACAGCTCAATATTTCTGATCAGACTTTGATTAGATCTGGAATATAATCTTGTATCATCAAGACGTTTGATTCATTCCAATTATGAGCAGCAGTCATGCTTATTATCGTCTCATGTTTTCTTGGCTAAGCATGCAAACAATAAGAGAACATAGTTCTGAACAGGTTTCAATCAGATCTGGTATGCAAGCTTGTATCATTAAAATCTCGGGTGAGCAGGAATATGTGAAAGGTCCATGTATAATGATGAGGATCCATGCTGATCAGATGATATAAATCTCACTCTGCTGTTGTTGTTGTAGGGTTTTCATGCCAATTTTCAGCACAAGATAGGCTATACATGGTGGCCAGTATTAATAGTGGAGAAAGAATCTGGGAAAATCCCGGAAAAAACCACCGACCCATTAGAAGCTATCGACAAGCTTTCTCATATACCCACATTGGCCAAATTTGAGATGCAGACAGAGGTGAGATGGCAGTGATCCATAACGGTGAGTGCTTTAAAACACTCGGCCACTTGTGGCCCCTAATTCTCACTCTGCAACCAGTGCCTTAAATACAGTCAATGCAGCTCTCTTGGTTGGGTGATGTCATTGATTCCAGCGTATGACTCAAAGAACAAGGCCACAGAAAAAGAAGTAATTCATACTCAAAGTAATAGTTTAATTGCCCATGTAATATCAAGTGAGTTTATGTTTTTGAAGGGTGGGCTAATTGGTCATTTTCTAAATTATGAATTGGGTTCTAGGTCCTGCTGACAAGAATAGATCAGAAAACAATGCTTGTTATATAAATATATATATTATATATAGATGGTCCTTCAGAGAAAATAAATGAAACTAATAGTCATAGACAATATGACAACTATGTGCTTCAATCTTTTCTTAATCCAGCACAGTTTTAACAGGTATGTGAAATTGTATTCACAATCTGCCCAGTTGACTGATACTAGGCCCAATTTGGCCTCATGCTTAAAACTGCTTTTAAAAGTCTAGTGACCCTGAAGACAGGCATATTGTAAAACCTGGCATGGCTTAAAGTTTCTTTTCCTCAATTCAGAAATTTTAGTTCATCATTTTTGTTCATAACAGGGAGAAAAAGAACGAACAATCAAACATTTTCACTTCCTAGAATGGAATGACTTCTCTGCTAATGTTCATTTGGATATAATGATTGATTTCATCAAAGAAGTTCGGAACGTTATCCAGCCACCTGACTTGGAAGGACCAATGATTATTCACTGCAGGCAAGTATAATAAAAGTCATTTATTGTTAAGAATGAGAATAAATGAATATTTTCACTGAAAAATGAATATATGAAATGAGACGAGATAATTACACAATATATGTGACAACAAGTAGATGACAATTGTTTTAGGCACTTAAATGTTATAATAATAACACTGTCAAACTTTATTTAATAAAATGCATCAAGCTTATTTTATGATATTTAATTTCACAATTGGTCAAGATTTTAGCAGTAATTCTCATGACAACATTTAAAACCTGGACATGATTTTTATAGATTTGTTTGGATAAACCCTGATTTTAATTGCATTGCCTTGTAATGCATTGCCTTGTAACTAAACTGAATTATTAGCAAATTTCAATAAATCTAAGTTTTCCTAGTAAAAATCTCTTTGAATAATTCCCTGGTCTTATAATAAAATTTTACTGTAAATTATTATCAATTTAGCTGAATTGTTATAATGATATATCAGTTTAAATTACATATGTAAAATCTGATTGTGAAGATCAAAGTGTCATATCATTGTGATGCCCAGAGTGGGTAAGTCTGCACTTGCATGAATTTGGCAAACTTTATTACATTTTAGGTTTTATTTATTTATATAATATGAGCAACTTCGAAGTTCACATAATTTCAGTAGTCTTTGCCTTCAGGATTTTGTAAGTCAAATAGGGGTGGTTTGGGGGATGGGTTTGATGTTTGTGAATACATTAATAATTGTGACCACCAGATTCCAAGATAAAATGTATCATGTTTAGTCTTTTTGATTAAATTACAGACAGTTTTGTAATCCTTCCAAGGGCATCAGTGGAGGAAAATGCTTTTTACTTGGAAAAATGATTGCAATTAAAGAAATTAAAATGGATGCAATGGGTTTCAGTCTATGAATTCCTTTTTGCTGACTGTAGGGGCTAAAGCCTGGAAACTTCAGCTAATCTTTTACCAAGATATTCAGGATAATTCATAAAACACCAAATAAGGGTAGAGTGATATAATAATCTACCTGAGTTCTTTATTGGGGACCTTTTGATGATCATACTTAGCAATTTGTTCATACACAGAATATGAATTCTGAAGTCATTCCCAGAGCTGAGTGTGAAGCATTCCATATTCTTTCTTTAGATTAAATCTGTTTGGGTGCTAGTATACAAATAGTGAATAATGCACCAGAGAACTAATTTAGTGACTATAGCATGTGACTTGATAGGGTGAATTGACTAGATTTCAACAGCCCCAACAAAATATTTGTCTCAATGGAGAATAATTATTAAAATAAAATCATCTCATCTCATTATGATAATTTTACTCCTGAACAGATTTTATTGAAGGATAATATCAACACAAACATTTCTTTCATTTATCCAGTGCTGGAGTTGGACGCACAGGCACCTTCATTTCTATAGACTTTATGATTCAACAAATTGATAAGCATGGGGTTGACTCCACTGTGGACATTTTCGACTTTGTGCTGAAGATGAGGGAAAACAGAACCTCTATGGTGCAGACAGAGGTTGGTATTATTTGTCACATGGCTCCTAATTGTCATGTGGCTCCTAATTGTCATGTGGCTCCTAATTGTCACATATGAGCCATAATTTTCTCTGTTATTGTTAACATGAAACTAGATGTTCTTCTCATTTTTCATAAGAAATATGATCTTGACCTCATATATGGTCATGGATGTAGGATAACGAGGTCAAGATCATAAGATATATATATGGTCATGGATGTAGGATAACAAGGTCAAGATCATATTTCTAATGAAAAATGAGAAGTACATCTAGCTGCTAGGTCTTATGATTTTGTCCTAAGTTTTATGAAAATTACCCTTAAAATATGAACTTGTGACATACTAGCAAAATCTATGTATAAATGATTGTTGCCAAAAATATCTGGATAATTGGTTCATCCGTGTTTGTTTGGATCCTGGTTTCATGATGCTATATTTACATCAATTAAAATCTTATGATTGCATCTTCTCTTGAATGGATGGCAATATTGGCACAGGGCTTTCATCAGAAGATTATGATGTCTAGTTGGGATTTTTTAAAGTATTTTTACATCAATTAAAATCTTAGGATTGCATCATCTCTTGAAGGGATGGCAATATTGGCACAGGGCTTTCATCAAAAGATTATGATATCTAGTTGGGTTTTTTTAAAGTATTTTTACATCAATTAAAATCTTAGGATTGCATCTCCTCTTGAATGGATGGCAATATTGGCACCGGGCTTTCATTAAAAGATTATGATATCTAGTTGGGGTTTTTTAAAGTATTTTTACATCAATTAAAATCTTAGGATTGCATCTCCTCTTGAATGGATGGCAATATTGGCACAGGGCTTTCATCAAATGATTATGATATCTAGTTGGTTTTTTTAAAGTATTTTTACATCAATTAAAATCTTAGTATTGCATCTCCTCTTGAATGGATGGCAATATTGGCACAGGGCTTTCATCAAAAGATTATGATATCTAGTTGGTTTTTTTTAAAGTATTTTTACATCAATTAAAATCTTAGGATTGCATCTCCTCTTGAATGGATGGCAATATTGGCACAGGGCTTTCATCAAAGGACTATGATGTCTAGTTGGGTCTAAAAGGAAATTATGATGGATTTTTCTCAAGAAGATGTATTGTGATGTCTCTGGCTCAAAATTAATCCATTAAAGCTGCCATGGTTCTCCTAAATGAATGGTCATATCCAATGGACTTCTGATGTCAGTTGGTCCAAAATGAAAATGGTGCAGATCTTAATCTAACATGGTTGTCATGGTAGTCAATTTGAAAATCTTGTTATAGCTCAAAAATATTTGAGCTGGTTTGAATATTTGGCAGTTAAAAGTTTTAAAACATGGTCTTATCTTAAATTCATAAAAATTTAATTTGGACAGTAGAGTGCCAGTTTTAAAACACTAATGTGGTTTGATTCAAGAGAAATGCAAATGGACAAAATAGAAAAAACTTCTTGTACCAATGGATAACTTGTAAAACAATTCACTAGTTTAAGATGGATTCAGCTATAAAAGAAAACAAGGAAATGAATATCACAAAATAACTGCGAGGTTTACTATGAGTCAGGGTATTATTAAGTAGCTTTTGAAGAATTAAACTTTATGCAAATATTTCTCATTTGTCAGACAATATATGTTATCTTTTTACAGGAACAGTACATATTCATTCATGACTGCGTTAAGGAGTACTTGAATCGCTTAAAAACATATGAGAATGAAGCTTTCAGTAAGTTATTCTTCTTTGTTTTCAAGAAATTTTATATGATACATGCAGTATCTGTTTCTCAAGAAAGCTTAACTAATTTAAACAAACATTTTCCGTTGTTCATTTTCTCAGTGTGACTTCAAGTTTGAAAAATTACCTTTTAGAGAGAGCTAAGAAATAAATAAAGAGGTTTTCCATTTTTTTGGCTGCAGTGGATGGACAACAATAAGCTGTTTATATTTTAAGTCAACAGTGACACTAACCAGGGGAAAAGGCTCCATGTGCACCCAATGTTGGCCTGAATCTGTGGAATGTACAATATGTTTTAATCCTGTAGGATTCCCAATATCACCATATCTGCAGTTTTCATCCAGTCCCCAATCCCAGTCAACCAAAAAAACTCCATGTTTGAAAGACAATTTGTTGAATATTAAGATCTCAATCAAACAGATTAAAAATCTTACACTACAAAGTTTAGTTTGCCAAAATTTTAAGCCATTTACTTCAGTTGTTTTAGGATAATGATTGTACAACTCAATGATGTTTCATGACACTGGAATATGAACAACTGTCAGCCACTAATTATTAGTTACCCCACAGAACTAGCAACCAATAATATTGCAAGCTAAATGGGGACCATATAGTGTTATACCCTCACTATAGTCCTCAGTAGCCATGAAAGTCAGCATACAAATTTAACCCTTTCTGAGATTTAAAAGAAGTCAACATCTTCAGTAACTCTCCATATGGGAATATAGTCCTTGCTATTACGGGATTAAACATTTGTTTGTATTTATAAGGTTATTAAATTAATTATGTGTGTTTTGTTTCTCCAGTAATATTTGCTTAGTTCCTTGACTTCAGGTCAGGTATTAATTTTAGCATAAAATATCAGACTGAGGGGTCAAAACAGTTTTGTAAATGTAACATTATTCAAATTCATTGTGGTAACCTAGTTTTCTATTTGCTTTGAAATTAGTTAATTATTGAATTTTTTTAGGCTACTGAAAATACATTTTTTAAGCATTAATCTTTTGATGAAAGAATGTGATTAGTTAATGAGTACAAGTTTTACTGATGTATCAGTTTGTGTTAAAGATTCACAGTCATTTGTAAAAAAGGGCTGTACATAATATATAATTCATATGTGACTCTGTTTGTATTAAATTGCTTTAATGATGCCATATTTCTTTAACAGCTATGGAAGATGAACCTTTGTACCAGAACACTAAGATTGAATTGTATGAGAATGTTAATATTGACGCCAACCAGAATACAGAGCTTTGAAAGTCCAGTAAATCACAAGAACTTAGGTGAATCAGTGTACATAAAATTGCTGACAGTATGAAAGTGCCAAAACATGTGACCATTTGCTTCTGGATTCAAGTGGGCACACACAGAGACAAATTCATTATGAATGATATTGGAAAATTACGTGAATTAGTATAGAGTTGTATGAAATAGAATATTATGTAAACCATGAAGCTGCCTTTTATTCTCACCTGTGCAACTGTTTGCACACACACACACACACACACACACACACACACGGATTCATTCTGAATATATATTGTAAAAATAGATGAACTTAGTCTATTTGTGTAAAACAGAATATTATGTAAACCAAACATGTTTTGTTGTCTCACCTTAGATAAATTGATCTCATACCAGAAAAGATAATACAGTCCTACCCGTTTATATTAAAAACGCTTATATCGACAAGCCACCTATCTTGACAAAAAAGCAAAGTCCCAGTCCCTTTGTCTACTGTTACTATCAAATTGTCACGCTTATGTTGATGTCGAGATAAAAGATAAATGTACATGTCGACAGAAGCCCTTTGTCACGCTTGAACAAATCCTTTGTTTTCTAATCATTTATGTCGACAAGCTGCCAGTTCTGACCCATAATTTGTTCAACAATTAGTTGATCTTGCCACCAGGCTATAATGTTGTGGTCAGATAAAAAAAAAAAACAACCACCCTAGACTATTGTTTGGGCATATAAAGCTGGCTTCTAAACAGCAACTTAAATATAGTGAAATCTTATAAATTATTGCATTTTCCAAAGAATGCATGGAGGTATTGCTAGGATTTTAAAATTAGGAGTTCAAGAGTACCTCCAGTAAACGTTGCAGTCCCCTACCAGAAGCAAACTGAGCATACCTAAAATGGCTATATTTCCAGACGAGTAGAAACAGCGGTTGCCAACGAGTTTAATTTTTTTTTCAAACTTGTTTACACCACTGTCATGTAGCCATTGTTTGTCCATTAGAGTGAGAGTGAATTGTCAGGTCAAGAATAGGTTTTATTCCAAGCACTAAGTTAGGCATCATCCATAGTGTTAAACATGAAATGTCAGTGCTAGCAACTTCTAACACTGTTGAATTTTATTACAATCTTTGTCAATTTGCCGTTTAACCAAATTTGCAAAGAGCATTTTGTCTAACTCTCAACATGTTTTGATTTTGAGGTCACAAGCACTACTTAGTTTGCAACACTTGGCAATGGAAATAATAATGAAGGCAAAAGTTATTCATTTGAGGTACTCTTCTTATACACAAGTACATCAATGGGCCATTCTACCTCTGAAATCAATTATCTGCACATTTTCTCACCATTCTGCAGCTAGTCATGTCTTTGATCTTGCCGCCTAGCTTGTGGGTTGTGGGTCATGTTCTTCAGATGTACTCTTACAATGACTTACATCACATGTGGGTCTTTCAGCCACTGAATTTTCTGATTGTAAATATCAGCACCACTAAAAGGATCAATTGATCAACACAATTTCCACTCAACATGTGGTCGAAGCAGGACTAGCAAGCCCTTACATTTGCCATCCAGAAAATTGATGCGTACAGAGGACTCCTGTATACATGATTTTCTGAATCCCAGATATAAAAATTGGGTCAAAATATGGATTGCGCATTTCCGAGACCTTTGAAAGTGATCAGTGATTAATACAAGTTTATTTTGCTGTAAAAATTTCGTTTTTAACTTTATTTACATTTATGATGGCTACCAACATTAGTGTAAAATGCAAATTAAATTTCCACTATCTGGAAACTAAAAATCAGGTTGTTAAGGAAGTTGAGGGATGAACATCTCGCAAAGAGGTCTGTGAAATTTTTTTACTTAAAAATAACACTCATTCAGGATGGATGAAAGCGGCCGAGTCTATAAAGAAAGACTACATTGAAGGTAACTGCGCTCCCCCAAAGGAACAAAATAAAAACTTGCTACATTTGAAGACGTGGAGGAAGCATCAAATTTGCTCAATGAAGCGTTTACGAAAAATACTTGTGTGGAGAACTTTGTTGTAACAAGTGGTTGGTTCAATTTGCTTTAATGTTCGTCATAACAGCAGATACAACAGTATTTGTGGATGGAGAATACATGTACTGTTGACAGTTTTTTTTTATTTCCCTGTGAATAGCCCAATCCCCTTGGTAGCCTCAGTTTATGGGAACAGACTGACCAAACTCTAGGCCAATTTAAGTACATGTACATGAAGCTTGTAAATAACAACTATCCAACCATCTGCTGATACCGACATTAAATATCATAATGTTTTTAGTATCAGGATGTGATCGATGCAATATTTTAATTTGGATTTCACTACACAAAGGTAACCAAAATGTAATTTGTAAATATGAATGTGTATTTCACACTGATTCTGTGTTTCTGTACTCAAAATTTCCATTGTTTTCTCAAAGTGTAAATGCTACTCACTGACGATGGGTTACCCTTTGCTGACGAATTTTAATTGTTATCTTTTTTCAGTCCCCCCCCCAACACTTATCTTGACATCTACCTATGTCGACAATAATTTCTCGGGCCCAAGGATGTCGACATAAATGGGTAGGACTGTAAATAAGTTGGTATTATTTAATATGCATTTTAAAATTATTCTTTTAAGTTATTACCTAAACCCAGCCATACATATTCTGAGGTTTCCTAGGAAACCTCGGACAAATGTTCCATGGAAAAACCTTGGAGTGTTGGCTGCTTTTTTCCAAGGTAATATTCCAAGGACAAAATTTGTAAAATCCAATGTCCAAGGTTTTCATTGTCAAATGTCTGAGGTTGACCTCTCGGTCTCGGACTTCCAAGTTTTTTTGTAACTAATACTCCCAGGTATCCAAGGTTTCCACAGACATATCATCCGAGGTGTCCTCGGACATATTATCTGAGGTGTCCTAGGACATATCATCTGAGGATTCTTCTAACATTTCCCTAGCATAAAATATCCAAACAACAATAATAAAGCAAATATTACAGACATAAGAATACATTTTATTTTTAATTTGTTCAACACAGAATTTTTTTTTAAAGTTCCAAATATCAAGAATGCCTGTAGGATTCCTTTAGTGTCAAATTGTTTATTTAATTGTGAAAATCCATCGATCGATAAACTGGTATCATGATGGTTTTAGCACTTCACTGATTTTCTTGTTTATCATTGCCTCTGATATTCTGCCATTTCTTTTGGATCAGTTCTGTAAAAAAATATTGGATACAAATATAAAATGTGATGAATTAATAAAACAAGCAATATGCAAATAACATAACTGTTATTGGCAGCCATAAATTAAAAATAATTTTTGGACTCTATTAGTTCTGAAAATAATGTATTAAACATGAAAATGCTATATTTCTATAAGTGACTGTTCTTTGAATTTGGGACCATCGATCATTCTAAATTTTATAACAAAATATACAGTTAAGATTATATTTTGTTCTTGGCTCAAGGCTCGACACATTCAAACTAATGTATCATTATTTCACAGTATACTCCAATGCTGTATTACTGCAGGCTCTTTATTATCGTGGATAGCCGAATTTTCCAAATAATTTTGGACACGCTATTTTTTTTGCAATTCTAAAATATCAACATTATTTTTATAAGTTTACACTCAAAAAGAATAAGCGTCACATTTTTGTAAAGCTCATGCATTTATGTTGATCATACAAAACTTGAGTAGAACATGCTACACCTACATTGGCTTTGATTACGAAATATATTCAGTGTATCGTCTGATGTTTGATGATTACAAGTCATATACTGATAGTGATACACATGTCCTTAGATGGTTATGCTTGGAATTCCATTCTGTGGTAGCCAATATGGGACAAGATTGACAAAACATTGCTTATGATTATACTTATCCTACATAAATAGTCAAACTATTATTAAATCAGTAATATTTTAGTATGAATAATATTATTAAAAATATATTCATTTGTATATATTGATTCCTGTGCCCACATTGCACTTAAAATGCAGACTAAGTGATATATATTTTTTCATGTTTAATTTCTGTTTGTTTTGTGGATTTCAACTAAAAGGCCATAGGTGTATTCAATTGAGTCATTGTATCTTTTATTTTGGTGGAAATATTCAGCTAATCCATGCATGGACATTCTATCTATGTGGTTTAATTTACATTTACATGATTGGATTGACCAAGATTTTTATAGATATAGAGACGACAATAATACAGTGTTCCAGGCTACTGTAATGAATCCTTAAAGTTATAACACATTGCTTGTTGCTTATAAAGTTTTTAGAAAGTTTGAAATCGTTGCATCTTTATCTTTCCTTGGACTTTTCTGGGGTTACTGACTTAGTCTGTTTTGGTCTTGCTCTTAGTGGTCTATTTGGTAGCCATTTTTGGTGGTTAGAGTGATTGTGTATTCACATCTAATTACGTGTTCCAACCCTAAATTTGAAAAAAAAAGTGCAAAGTTGTCAAATAATAGGCAATAGATTCCATGCAATTTAGTATTGATGGAAATTGATTACTTGGGGAAAAAACACTTATATCCACGTTTATTGCTGAAAAAATGTGGTTTTGAATGTTGGCCTTTAAAAACAAAAAAATAATCATTTTAATGATGTAACCTGACATCTATTGTAAAGTTAAGAGATCATTGATGCTTGCATTTTTTGCAAATTCTTATGCAACAAGTAAAATAGAGCATGAGACATTATATTTCTTTTTCAATTAGATAAACAAAAGAAATCCAATTTTTAGTAAAACCTACTAGTCCTACAGTTTAAGACATAGCACATGTTATTTTTTTTTTATTGCTACATGCCCACAACATAAATATCAGCATCGCGATCTTACATGTAGGATTATGTTCAGCTGGCCTGTGACATAAGAGCCAATAAATGTTCTTATCTTTTACAAATTTAATGTAAGATAATTTTAAAAAAGAAATGAAATTACCTCCTATCCTTCCAATAATTCCTTCTGCAATCCCAAAACTCGGCAACCTTGCAGACGCCAGAACTCCGACTTTGTAATTTTTGAGTACCTTTCTTGGCTGAACAATATTTAGGAGGATATGAATGTTTCTGGCAATAGGATTATGATAAACATAATGTGAACAAGTTATGGTGATTGATAAATCCACTTCTTTGTAACGCAAGTTTTCACAGACCAGTATTCTTTCAACAAATCACTTTCAGATTTATTATTTTGGTCTGTACAAGATCATTGATAAATCAGCTACTGTAATTGGATAATTCCATGCTCAGCAACCAATCGAAGAATGCAAAAAAAGATATTTACCAGAATTTTCCACAACTTAGGTGTTTTTAAATTTAAAGCAAAATACAAAGGAGGCTTTAATAAAGCATTTTTAAGACAAGCAAGGTTAAGAAGCAGACTTCATTTACAAATGCTTTGAAGAAAAATAAATTGGAGAAGAATTTTATTGAAGTTCAGTGATGTTTATTACATGGATAAACTGGCCATGCATTTGCAGTTGGAAATGTATTTGTGTCCAAAGGAAAGATAGAGGGAAGAGTTCATTTTCAGGTGTTAGAATATCGGTGTGTAAATTAAAATCTGTATCAGCTACAAGTACACTAACACAAGTTTGTCTTTTTACTTGATCATTTTAGCACTCACAATTTAGATAGAATTTAACTATTGACATACATTTGTACTTGATCACTGTTAGGGTAGAAGTGGCTTTGCAAAGCTTAAATTAATATTGCAAATGTTGGCTGTTTACTTGGAATATATATTTTACAGTACCTTGTTTGTGTATACTATTCATGAATACTTGAACTGTACATAAATTAAGTGCAAAGAATCTTTTTTTACACTGGTTTAAGTTCAAACTAAAAATATTATTCAAATTTGTGTAAACATCAAACACCCAACTTTTTTGTAAAGTGTTATTTTTATTATGTAAAAAAATGGATTATATGTGTTTCAGAGATGGAATTAGTGTTGTAGAAGCAGAATACAACCCTTTTTTGTTCTTATTATCAACTGTCATTAAACAAAATGATAATTAAAAATAGTTCCATGATAATCATCCATGCAATTGTTTCAGACTCAGTTGTATTTTTATAATTATTATTTTCATAAATAATTTGACAAATAATCAGTGTCATGCAATTTTTCAGAAAGCAGTTTTACAATAATCATGTAATATTTTATTATCCTTCTAAACTGGTACTTTAAATTATTATTCCTGTAACTAACACATAAACACAAATTTTAAGAAAGATGTCATGTGACGTTTTAACCATTGAAGACTTTACTTTAAAATCAGTTAACAGAAAATATAATTTTACAGTTTTCCTGTGTGGTTACAGCGCATTAGAATTGTGAAAGCAACTCCACAAGATATGACCATGTTTGATAGACATGGGTATCTGACAACAATATCATCACTTACCCTAAATAATTGTGGAATGGACCACACAGAACATTATTTATAAAATTTTCAGAGGTGATATTTTAAAAACATTGTCCATGTCAAGGAAAGTCAGATTCAGATCAGGAGAAAAGTAGAATTCTGTTTTAAAATGGATAACAATATTGTTGTCTGAGGGCAGTTGAATCCAATTCAGGTTAAAAAGAAAATGTCAGAGAAAAAATGTGGAGGAAGTTGTTGTTCCCAAAATAGACCAGAAAATATTAGTTTTCCTGAGAATCAGTCAAAATGTATAAGAAACTAAAAACAAGTATTTTACAATGGAATAATTTTTTTTTTAGTTAAGTGAAGTACTGTTTCTAAATGATATTTTGTCAATGAAATTTCAGTAACAAAATCTCAACTGTTTATGATTTTCAGAAGTTTTGGCAAAGTCTCTGTGAAATATCACTGGTATTTGGTGACATAAGGCTATATATATGTTAGCGAATTTAACTGAAATTTCCGTCACATTTTTTCCAAGGTATTTCCTTTTGGAAAAGTAACAGCTAAGCAATAAAATCAAGTAAATATCATTAAAAGGAGCTTTACCCAGCCCCAAATATATTTAATTAGAATAGCATAAACTCATTGATTTGTTTGACTTTGCTTGTACTGATGTTGTTTATAGCAACCATTTTTAAAAATATACTTGCATTGAAAGAGAAAATTTGCCTCTTTTTCTTTGCCTTATTTTGAAAAATGATAACATACAATTTTTGTATATCTTGTTTCAGAGACATTTTTATATAATAAGATTAATGATAAACTTCACATATCTTAGGAATGCAGGTCCAGATGAATTTTGTCCCTTTTGTCAAAAGAAATATTTTCTTCATTGAGCTCATCCATAAACTCAGCATACCGGTATCTTCAAATGGCAGATTCTGATGCATTTTATACTCTTGATCAAACAGTCATCTTTTTCACAAAATTCAAGCAAATGACAAGAAAACAATTTACAGGGTTGCCACACTACCAAGAAATTGGGAAAAAGTCGGGAGAAATTATAATTTTTCCTGACTGTGAAAAGTCTTGGAATTTTCGCAATATTGATGAAAGTTGGGGATAAAACTGGGAATTATATCCAGCCACCATTTGATGCTCAAAACAATCGTGTAATTAAGTCGTAACAAGACTAATTGTGAATTAAATCTATAGAGCTCTAAACAGAATACTTGGAGGGTGCAGTATGGGTCATGTTGGTGTTTGCAATAAAAATACATCACCATATTGGCCAATTCTGAGCGTCAGGTAATTTTGCGCAATGATACGTCATTTCTAAAAAGATTGGTTCACATGCTATGTAAGGTAAAGAAATTAATTTGGTATCAAGAAAGAAGAATGACCGTACATTAATTACGAAAAGTGACATTAATAAGGTATACAAAAATATCCCACAATTCGACTCGAAATGCATACGAAAATGTGATTTTTAAATGTCAACATGAAGACACAATGACCTTCTTGAACCTGTAACCCAGAGAAACCTATTTGCTATATGTATTTTAGAATCATATTATTAAATACATTATTTAAAAGATGTAAAGATTCCAATTATGCAAAAAGTTGCCCCACTCATACAGAATCGTCAGCTACCCAAGATACCAACTTGTCGCTAGAATGGGATTAGAGTATAGTCTTTTTGTGACTTCTTTAGTAATTTTTCTCCCATAAACAAGACGTTGTAAATAGATTACATCCTATTCATTGTTTTTTCTCTTCAATTTTGAACCTTACTAATTTTTGGCATGATCGGTTTAGTTTGCTTAATATTTCTTGCCATTTATTGGCAACTTTACTTTAAATTTTGTAAAACTACCGTATTTTCCGCCCTATAAGTCACTCCGGGGTATAAGTCGCGGGAGCGGGAAATCCAGATAATTTTGGAAAATTCAACAGATAAGTCGCTCCTGCGTATAAGTCGCTCCTGCGCACTTACCGTAATAACGGTTTTGATACTGCCGGCCATTGCATACGACTTAGTAATTCCAACAACGTGTAAGTATATTCTTGTTTGAAATTTTAAAAATAGAAATATAAGCAAATAAGATTTATAAATAATGTTTATTAAGTAAATAATAGCGCCACTGCATGATTTCCGTTTTCTTTCGCAAATGCTACGACGTTTAACTTAAATTCTGCATCATAACTTTTTCGCGTGGTAGTTGTTGGTGCCATGATTAAACTGTATTGACTTACGCTAACATAACAATTTTAAATCATACAACGTTATTGTGAAACTATCTTTTTTTAATGCTCCATGGTATGAACGGTCCGTATTTATATGCCGGTCAATTCCACAACCCGAGCGAACTTCAAAGGCACTTTATAAAACAAGAGTTGTTCGCCAGCCTTCCAGTTTTTTTTATTAATTACTTTGAAGTTCTCTCAATGAAGCCAGTCTCGGTATTCCGGTCAATTTCCACAACCCGAGCAAACTTCAAAGGCACTTTATAAAACAATTGAAGTTGTCCGCCAGCCTTCCAGTTTTTTATTAATTACTTTGAAGTTCTCTCAATGAAGCCAGTCTCGGTATTCCGGTCAATTTCCACAACCCGAGCGAACTTCAAAGGCACTTTATAAAACAATTGAAGTTGTCCGCCAGTCTTCCAGTTTTTTTTGTATTAATTACTTTGAAGTTCTCTCAATGAAGCCAGTCTCGGTATTCCGGTCAATTCCACACCCAGAGCGAACTTCAAAGGCATTTTATACGACAACTGAAATTGTTCGCCAGCCTTCCAGTTATTTTTATTAATTACTTTGGAGTTCTCTCAATGAAGCCAGTCTCGGGTTAATCCAGATTTTTTTTTATAAACTATTGAAGTAAATTATGAAGCGCTACCGGTACATTTAAATACATATATTGTAGCGACATCTGACCAACACTTTGCTTGAAGCACGTGGTGAATAATAAAAGGAAAACAATGGCAATCGTAATTTCAATATTTTTTTAAATTAATAACAACAAATTTTAACACATATATATTATAACTAAATAATATTTGATTATTTAATTTGATATTCTTGTAGTCTAATACTTACGTGTATGTAAGTTTCGAGCAATTGGCTTGCCGGTATACCGTAGATGCATTCGCTATGCACTGCGCATCAGTCATATCGGTCGTTAAAAAAATTTATTTATCGTATAAGTCGCTCCTGCGTATAAGTCGCACACGTCATTTGAAAGAAAAAAAATGAAAAAAAGTAGCGACTTATACCCCGGAAAATACGGTAGCTACAAACCTGCCCTAATTACTCGACTGAACTGCTGATAGAAACAGTACAAGGTAATATATTTCATTTCTGTAGACTGATGAATAAACATTACATCTTTTCAAAGCTGTGTGCAGAATAGTCCGACATCTCACGAGTCATGAAAACACAAGGGTTGGTATCCAGTGCATCCAAAATTAATATTATTTTAAACAGACTTTTCAAATGGTAAGCACTACATTAATTCTTTGTTATCAATTGGTTGAATTTGGGATGCGTTTTGATTCAGTATTGGTGATGGAAACCTTAGGTGTGCATAAATGCCCAACAGCATTGTATGCTGAGTCAATCCAAATGATCAGTGGATTAGATTCGCTTAGTAGACTCTTGTTTTCAAAGTCAGCTCCATATCCGCATCTTTACTTATGTCGAAGGTATGAAAACCACTATAGCATCACAAGAGGCCAACATCGTGGTGGCAAAGAGTAGCTGCTTACCAGATGGCCTTACAAACTTTAAACATTGTTAGATGGAGTGATACATGCTTGCAACTGATATGAAAATCACTTGTTTTCTCCGAAATTGTGAATATTAAAATTGTTATGTCGTTAATCTGCTGAAAGACAAAATAAAACTACGGTGTTAATGAAATGTGACCTGGTACTTGCGATTTGCATAGATAGTCGCATGAGTGCACAAATCTAACAACCCACACTTTAAAATGTTGTAGAGAAAAAAAGATGAAAAAAAATCTATTAAATGAAAGTCGTATACTGGATGTAATAAAAATACGAAAAAACACAAAATGTTTCATATTTATATGATCCAAGAATAACTTCTGGAGTTTTGGAGTATCACGAGACTACCACGTTGACATGTGCGATCTGCTTGAAAAATTAGACTTTCCAGATTGCTGATCTTTACAAAAGGTATCGGACATTCATTTAACATTATTGAATTTCTCTACAACAAAATTATAATAGAGTTTCTTGTTGTTATCATGTGACTAATGGACTTCTGATGTCGTTGTTTGAGATTTGTGAAGTAACTAGTAATGCAAATTGCGAGTAGCGGGTCAGGTTTCACCAATGATGTAGTTTGTCTAGTCTGTCAGTGGATTAAAGGCATAACGATTATACTACTTGCCATTTCTGAGAATATCATTTTCCTAATGATTTCATGCAGGTCAATATAACATATATGCTTAAATTTTGTAGGCCTACTGGTAAGTGACTACCATACGGGGTGGGAATATTTGGATTAAGCTGTATTAGAAAACGGACTGCTATTCATTTTAAGCCAAATTTGTAGTCCAAATTATTGAATCTCAGAGCTGAAATGATGATCTTTTTTTCGTTTCTTGTATTATATATTATAAAATGATTTGAGCCTCTGTATCAATAACAAAGTTGCTTAACAAACGTTTGGGGACTGGTTTATTGAACTACAAGAAGACAAGTTGATTTTACAGAAAATTCAGTCCTTGTTTATACAACAGTATATAATTTTGAAGGTCTTTTGTAAATTTTTAAACCAACCCGTTTGAAAATGTTTTTTAATGATGGATTTTATCCAGATTGTCTTCAGGAGATTAGGTTGTTTGAAAAATTTTGTTTGGGATTTTATTGGCACAGATAAATTCAGGGTTAAACTCTCTTCGTTACAAGACCAAATACTAATTATTTGCTTTTATAGTATTTTTTAAATACTGTAACAGGAAAGGAAACAAAATATAATTTCTGTTCATTATGTTCTTCCACTTAGCAACACAATGCAGATCAGCCTAATAAATTTAGGATTTTTTTTTACATTGAAATGACTTTACATGCCAATTTAAAATAATATCATCAAATTTGTTTTGTGTGATACATTTTGTGGTTGTGTACAAGATCATCTTTTATCTTTTCTGGCTTAGAAAATTTTGTTGAGTCTTGAAAGTGAACCATCTTTAGATTTAGAAAATACATGTTCTATGATCTAAAATGGTCTTTAATTTCATTCAGTAATGGTCATTAGTAAACCTTGAAAAAATTAATTTCATCCTGGAAAACCCCAGAAAATGACCTGGAAATTTATTTTTAGAAAAGCGTGGTAATCATAAATTCAGTATTTCTCTCTCTCTCTCTCTCTCTCTCTCTCTCTCTCTCTCTCTCTCTCTCTCTCTCTCTCTCTCTCTCTCTATATATATATATATATACACATGTATATATATATATATATATATATATATATATATATATATATATATATATATGAGAAAAATAGTATTTGCCCAGGTTTTGGAAGGGAAGTAATTACCGTATATTGCATTTCTTTATACACACTCATTAAAGAAATCTCCTGAATTTGACTATTAACAACTATCACATAGTTGACTTTAAATTTGTGACATGCATTAACACATTCTTTGACAATATAATGTTTTACAGTCGGAAAAGCTAAGTACATAGACTATCAATGTTCCGAAGACATTCTAATGGTTCATTTAGGACTTGAAAATTGGCAAATTTCATATGCTTACTAATATTATGATTAAAATATTAGTTAGAAAATTATTCAGAATACATGTATTAATATTAACATTATTGTTCTGCGTATTTATGTATGATTTAGGTATATATTGTAACTTTAACAATTAAGTGAAATCGCTATGATGTCTGCAGTGGCACAGCTAACGAAGCAGAAGCGGGAAATCCTCACAATGCAGGATTTATTGCTTGTCAAGAAAACATCCTGCTAGGACGAAATTTAGAACCGATAGATTGTTTGCATTTGGACATGTGCTTGAATAAAAACAAGTATTTGCTGAACGAAGTGGATGTCCACCTGAGATTGAATCATAGGGATACCGCATTCCATTTGATGGATTGTTCATACCAATAATATAAAACAGTCGTCAAAGATGCCAGGGAACATAGTGTGAATCAATGGCCAAATGACTCCTATTCGTGGTAATATCACTTCACTTGACAAGGTTATCAATGGCAAATGACTTCCATTCGTGGTAATCTCACTTCACTTCACAAAGTTGTCAACCTTGTCAAGAATAATTTGTTAGTTTGAAAAAATGTTTAATGTTAACTGTTAATTGTTGGTTTATTTCAATAAAAATGATGAGTTTTGAAAAAAATTTGACTGTCATTTGTTTTCAAATTTTAATCCATATCCATGCTCTTTGTCTTATCATCATCATCATCATGAACATTTACCAGGCAGACGTCACAGAGTGAACATCGGAACACACCAGGAACTACATTGACATGAGTGGAGGAAAGGAGCTGGAAAATATGCTGCACATGGGACCATGACTATCTACTACAACAGAAGAAAAAGAAGCGTGGTTCATTAACGTGTGATAGCTGTCTTTAGAGCCAGCTCACCATCTCGTCAAAAATTAATTAATTAAAAGGAGCTCTGATGGAATCCAGCAACCTACAACAAACATTAAAAACAGCGACTGGTGTAGCATTGGCCAGTACATCGGCAGGACCATAATAATGGAGAATGGGTTACTCCGTGGATGAAAATTAATCTGCCGATAAATACTGAACTGTATAGACTTCAAATGCTGTAATGGGAATTGGTGGCCCTAGTTGGGGGATACTGCCAGCCTGAATACCAGATTACTGACCATACTCTGAACATGCTGTGCAGGACATCCTTGGACTCGATATGAAAAGGTCGAGGAACCATCAAATTGTCTGGTTAATAAGTGTTCTCACATTGGCTTGAGAAGAAAATCTTTATTTTTCTAAGTCTAACTTGATCCGTTTTGGTACCACCATCAAAAGTTTATTACCTTCGAATTATCTTATTGCGTGATAATTTTGAATTCATTGTGACTCATCTGATTGGTAACCATTAGACACACATTATGTACACTTTTAACAATAAATTCCATCAAGAATTGTGTAGTTTTTAAAAATTTATTGACTTGATTTGAATAATTGCACAGGCGGTTACACACTATTGGCATGTTCTATTGTCATTTCCTTAACTGGACTACATTTGATATATGAGTACAGACTGTCATTTTTGGAGTACCAGTGAGTTTGCACCTTCAGTTTCGGGTTTCTTGCGTCCTTTTGTCTCTCCCGGACAAGCGTTATAACCCTTCTTTCTACAATTCATATAACATCAACCTTCTGTAAAATGAGTACGTTGTTAAATTGCCGGTGTGCGAGTACACCAGAGATTAATTCCATCCGATGACAGTCTTTTCAAACACCATACATTCCACCTTGAGATAAGAGACACTGAATCAATAACGAAAGTTCCTACATTCATGTGTCATGAGTCAGACTGTGACGTAATGCGTTTTGTGCAATACTATTGATTTCTTTACATGGCAGGATTAGTCGATAATCGTGAGGCTCACTCCAGGGTGATATAATGATCTGACACGAAAATTTCTATATTGTGTTTTAGTTTGTAATTATAACGCAAAGCTATAATCTTACCCTTGCCATTGTCATCAATGGACATGCAGAACATGATTATTTTATGGGTAATGGAAGGCTCTTGAACACCGATAAACTCATTTGGTGCTCCACAGGCACATATATTTGGACAAGAATTATATAATAAAGTACACTGAGGTCATGAGGTATGTATAGGCCACTGCAATCGGTACAATAACCCGTTTATATCTCGACCACAGTTCGTGTGTGTCTGTATATGTGATTTGGATTTTGAAGGTAGCTTTAACAATATTTCAGTCTTATTGGTACAGTGTTTGCACTATGACAGTTTACGTCGATGCCAAGCACTGTGGCACCATGCCCAAGACATGTATCATGATATCCCACCTAGTCACACTATCCTAAAACCAGGCTGACCAGTCCTAACACTAACCTCTTAATGCTGATTTTCAAGCGAGGCAGCCATGAGTATGATTTTTGTTAAGTCTTTGGTTCGAACCTGAGACCTCCTGCATCCGATGCAGACAGTTTGACCACAGTAAGTGGTATTCCACATGATGAATGTGTTGCACTGATTCTGATCATATATATTCATTTCAGTAGGATGGGGGTTGAATGGGCTTCACTCATTTATTTTTTTTTAACGTTTTGTTTGGGATGAAAGGTTATATATCCGGGTCGCAGTTTAGTGCTTTTATAGCTGGGTATACGTTGAAATGAGAAAATGTTAAAGGATCTCACTGCATTGTGAATTAAATACCAAATACTCCTAAATGGCCTAATCATCCCAAAGTATCGATATTCGGAATGAATTGCAAAACTATTCAATGCACTGATGTAATACCAACAATACCAACAATCATGACTGAATCATGATGTACCACAATTAAATAGTCCAGAATGTCTTTGCATACGATATCAAACAATCCCAAACAAGTTTTAGCCCAAAATATCAATAAGCACTTTGTAATTGTAATGACGAAGTTGAATAATTCCACTAAAATGATACCTAAACAGAACTACAAAAATGACTCGGTTACTAAACATAACATACAAATGACTAATTGTTTAAGTAGTCAATTATATACAGACTATTACATGGCCTATGACTAAAATCAGTTTCATTGATGTGAGTCATTTCTAATAGTACAAAAAAATCAGTTTCATTGATGTGAGTCATTTCAATTAGTACAAACGGTATCTAATTCATAAACAAAGGTCCCGACTTGAAAAATGTGTTTAACACGTATTAACTATGAGAAAGCTCGGGTATGCATGATAATAATCTGGAAGTCCAAAACACTACCTTCAATAATGGAGAAATGTCGAGCACATAAGATAACTAAATATTTATAAAACTTCCCGTCATTAAAAATAATAAAGATGTTTTTAATAAAACATCATTTTAAATTTTAATCAGATACACTTGTGATACTGTAAGAATTTAAATTACATAAAAGTCATGTTTTATTCTATACTCTTAAATTTTCATCTGCACTTAAATTATATTTTCCTTTGATTGGTGCAATGTCAGTGTTGTATTCCTGCATCAGCATCAGCGAAGCCAATTTCAACCAAATCTCGATTATGTACTTTGTGTAACCCTGAAAGTAATCCAAACCCTTTTCAAGCCTGACTCAACACATATGCAAGGCACGTTATTGATTTTGTATACGTGTGAATTTAACAACATGAAGCAAAGGCATATTAGGTTCATGCCTTAGACATTGCAAATCGGCAATGTCAAAATACGAAACTCTCTAGTGATACCTAAGGAGTAATACTACCAAGATCATACACTAATAGTAATAATAAATGTTCCTATCAATCTCGATATATTTCAAAATCAGGTCGTGTGCAAGAAAAGAGGTGTGTTATGTGCATACATGAACTGGTGCGACATGTTACAGGTAAGTCATTGCAATGGATATTAAAGAAACTTAAGGAAAGAACAGACCCAGATGTAGAAGACAAAGATAGTTCTATAGTCAAGTGTGCTTTTTTTCTAAAAGCTAATCAAGCCCCTGATACATTATTTTACAATCGACAAGGAATGGTTGTCCTTGCTATTGCTTTACAACACTTTGAAGAGTATTAATTTTGTAAAGTTTATGGTATTTTCTTAAATTTAGTCCTTCTTTGACACAATCATCAGTTATTTTTTGTATATAAAAAATATGAAAAATGACCCAAAATAATAGAGAGTGTATGCTGTTTCTGGAATACAACATGAACATTAGGTACATCAATGAAACACATTTTATGACTACAGACACACTTTAACATATATATAGAAGTACTATTTTGTTGAATCTATAAATTGTTTTTAATTCATAACACATCATCCAATGTAAGTTAATTATTAGAAGATGGGGGATGAGTGATGGGTAATTCATTTGCAATGTGTTTTAACGTTCTCTATGATTGTGGATAAAATTTTAGTGGATACTTGTTTTGTGTATTTTGTATGTAACATGTAGGCTATTAATTTGAAATTTGATTTCAAGACCTAGTCGTGATAACGACCTTAGCTAGTTGATGAAGCCAACATCCTTATAGTTTGCTGTAAGTTACCATTAAGAATTTTGCTAATTGTCAGAATTTACTATAGCGACCTAGCTAAAAGACGGATGCATATATTAAACAAAAGGTTATAACAACAAGGTCTTCATTCCAATTTTGATACGAATCACGAATCATTTACCTTTGTGCGCAATTACAACAGATGAGAGACCGTTTTAATTATTCACTGAATTACAAAGTGCTTGTACATATTTTGACTAACATACTCCTTTGGAATTATTTCGCATTCATTCCAAGACATTTGAAATTATATCATTGAGATTCATCAAAATTATTGGTAAATTAGCCCATTCAAGACTATTGGTGTATTAGCCCATTCAAGACTATTAGTGTATTAGCACATTCGAGACTTCAGGAAATGAGGGCTCACTTTGGAATTTTTGCCTAAAGCAGAACGATTGCCAAATAACAACTACTATGTGACGAAAAATAAATTCCTTTCCTCTCTAGACTCTTATCAAAGATCGAGAATTGTTGCTTTTCACAGTCAACTGCCACAACATTTGTTTATCAGCATTATTAGAAATGCTGACCTCAAAATTCTTTCTAATTCAAATATTTTAACGTTACTAAGATTGAAGATGGGCATACAACATAAACCTAGATTTGCTGAGAATTATTACTTGAAATGTTACTTGTCTGTTGAATGCTAAGATACAATTAGGATCCCACAGTAGTTCTTATATTTCGTACTACAATTATTCAGCAGGGTTAGCTATATGTGGATTTGATTTCACTCAGGACTAAGGCAGTGAAAAGGACATTTCTACTTTATAGAAGAAGGATAACTTCACATGCAACTTCATCTTGCACTAGCTTTGGCGAACACAGTGAATATGATCTTGTATGCACACTTTGACTATTCTCTAGAACTTAATACGTTGACTTATGTTATATTAGACTGTTAAAAACCTCTGATGATAGACAAAGAGAATGTATCAATCCTGAGTAAAAACAATGATCCATATAAACTACTGTCATGATGCCAAAGATGTCCAGAAGAAGAATACATTTAGGCTACTGTTTGGCTAGTCACATGTCTGAATGCATCACACAAACATTGCCATAGTTGTCAAGTCGATCATCCTATTCAAACACAACACTCAAATGTTTGGCGGTGAGTCTAGAAAAAAATGTGGAAGAGCCACTGACGCTCATCTGAGAAGAGATTTTGAAAGACTAGAGTAAACACTTGTGTGACCATTCCATGTTGACTGACTTGTTTGTAAACAAAATCACTCAATATTCATTTACAACTGAGTACACAAATGTAGCTTGAAGACAAAGAGACTACCTAAATCCTATCTCATCATTTTTTTGTTCATGTTTCAGTGAGCTGGTCTATTTAAGAAAAATTGGCGTTTGGATCTTTTGGGAGAAACAGTCCATTATGGACATACTTTTCTTTTCTTGCTTTACTTTGTTTGCCTGATGTTTACAGTCTCGAAGGAAATCATTGACAATTTTAGAATATAATGCTAACTTTAGTGAGCAATTTTAATCTAATGTTCCATATGTTGTTTGTTTCTAGTCTCCTTTAATGTCATTGAAAATATTATGTTAGGTCTACCTTTAGTCACGCCGATACATTGATTGCCTTGATTAAAGCTCGTTTATTACATCATTACAATATTAGCAAATTTACTGACACCTCCAACAGCATCTAAAGTATGGGTAATGGATTATAGACAAATCTCGTGATGTATGCATATAGCCACTTGGCAGCGGTCACTCCAATCGCCAAAGGGATATATACTCAGTGGTTTGTGATAGGCAGTGGCTTGGTGGTGGTAAATGGACACGTTGCGTTTATGGTATTGTCGAGGGTATTGGTCACTACACAGTTCGTATTGGACAGTAACGGTTGGGTTATTGGTCACTACATGCGGAGTGTTGGCGGTATAATGTAAGGTTTTGCATTGATCAGTTGGGTATTGGTCATTGCGCATTGCGTGCTGATGGTGATCTATTGGGTGTTCATCATAAAACTCATCGTGTTCGAAAGTAAGTGTGGATAGTGGCCACAACATATGGCCTGTTGATGGCATAGTGTGATAGTAGATGACTTGGTACCCTTTGATGTCAACAACTTAAAACAATGTAACAATAAAGTTTCAATGTTACAGTCCCGATTATTGTCCCAAAGTTAATATTAAGTTCCAGTTTGACTCCATATTGGTCCAGATTACTACGAACATAGAAGACAAGATATTACCTTTAGTTATCCTTTGTGTTCACCATGTTTAATATTCCTTCCGCCTATTATTGTCAGGAGAATAAAGTTTAATCATCACATGCAACGTTTGATCTTATTCGAATTGTAACAGTTATGCACACAAACACGCAACGAGCTGTAAATTCCATAAACATTTTATTTCACGTAGACAAATGATTATGACATGGAAACTGGTAGAATGGGCTACTTCCGTCAGATATATATTGTTGGCCATTGAGGAATTGTGACCGTACTGGTGAAAATAAAGGTTAATTCGCTGATTGGATTTAGGACATGGTCATTTAAGAGTTATGCTTTGGTAAGTAACTGTCCTTTGAATGCATACGTGTAGTTTTTCAGTCTTCTTGCGATTCTGAAGCGATAAAAGACTCATGAGAAAAAGTCGAATCGAGCGAAGGGTTGTGGTCACGCTAGCATTCCTTGTTTATATATATATATATATATATATATATATATAATTGATAAGGGTAATTCATGTTGTCAGACATTTCGCCGTACTTTATTGATAAAACATCAGACTCCTGTGGAAAAACATTGGAAAGTCCTGGACTGAACCACCAACCCACGGGAAGCTACTAGCATTCTTTCTCATTAACCATCATTGGCAGAGTTTAAGACTCGAAACAACGAGGACTGAGGTGAGCTGTCTGTAATCTATAAGGTGAGCACCAAATAAGACCACTCGGCCATCCAGGCTCCGAACAGATGAGAAGTATACGGAATATCAGTATTGTGAAAAAGACTACCGCTCATTTATCAACAAAGAAGCAAGAGATAACAAAATGCGACGTGTACAAAATCACTAACAACGAAATAGATTTTGTTGTAATGGAAAGTATGTACAAGTTGCAAATGCGTCATTTACATTAATTACAAATTACATATATATTTAAGTTTGGATAAAATGGTGCGCTGAGGTCCATTGTGAAATTCAAAGCAGGGCACAAGACTTCTGAAATATACATTATATATCGTTCAAAGCGTGCAAACGTACTTGGGGTAATGGACATTCAAATTAATATATAGTGTTCTGCAAGCGATTTGGCACCCAACCACCTTTTAGTGCACCGTTGTCGCGCCTTTGAATTGATTACAAGTGTAAGGAAGTTGTACAATGAGTTGACCATAACACCAGGTAATCCTGAATATGGGAAAATAGGGTTTTATATCACTGGTAACATATCTCACTTTATAACATCTGTTAAATTAGAATTTGGAAAACTTTTCATCAGATTCAGATTGTACATATGATCTTGTTAATGATGTTTCTAACAATAATGTAGCTTTTGTTAGATAAAGATAATATTATATTGGTGGTGGTGAGAATAAGTCTCTAAATTATTCAAGTATTCCATCAATTTGTGAACAAGACTGGCTCTGTTTCTTTTAATTTTAGCAAAATTAATTTCACAAATGTCAACTAGAGCATGTTTTCCTCAATGAAAAACCAATGTCCTGAATTTAGAGGCAAGTAGCAATGTTGCTGAAAATTTTCATTATGACAAAATATAATCTACAATCATGGACAAGAAATAGCTATGTAATATCATGTTTGCCAATGTTCATGAAAAAAAATTAAACATGAAGAAGAGGTAAATTTAGACACAATACATATGATCACTTTGTAAATATAAATAAAGTACACATATAAAATCTTATGCAAAATCATGTAACATACCAGAGAATGTAGGGTTAAACCAGCCTTTCCCATCCAGGATGATCAAGCTCCCGATATATTTAAAATTTAGCCTTCTTAACTAGTTATAACCTCCTTTAAAAGCTGTAATAGCACATACTGGCAAATTTTGTTATTTTACGCACATAATGTAGACGCATCACATTTGCATCACTCTCGGTATGGGAAATGCAGAGTATTAATCGTGGATTAAAATGATTTTGAGGATATAATACGTTTAGGCAAACAATAACAGAAATCAAAATCCTACTGTAGGAATATTGTTCAACAAAATGCAGCAATCACATGCCTATGGGTAAATATTCACCCTTCTGCTCTGTATGTATGCTAATCGATCAATTAGTAAAGGGTTTTCAAATTAAACTAGACTTACACTGAAAACCCTTGAAGGCTTTAAAAGACAAAGTATGTTACTCAAACCGTACTTAAACTAGACTTACATTAAAAAACATTGAAAGTTTTAAAATACAACGTATGTTACTCAAACCATACCGTTTAGTTTCATAGCTACCACTCAATCAATTCACGATTTTCGAGAAATTCTTTCTTAATGTGGAAACCTTTTCTTGCTGGAAAAGACTATAGGATCCAACCTTAATTTGTGCAACTTTATAAACTTTTACAAATGTTCACAATTTTATACCATGTTATTGTTATAAGCTGTTAATCAAACATCGTGTCGTTTGTTGCTTTCTTCTACTGGAATGTATGTTACAGTTCCAATATCTCAAGTAATTTCATAATGGTTTATTGAAATAATATAACATGTTTGGCAACATTGTCACAGAATTAGGCAAAAATTTAATTTATTTTCTTCTTGATTTACAAACTAATCTCACCATTTTCTTTGTTTCGTCGTACATGCATTACCTGGGGTGAATAAGTGGTTTTCTCCAAGGTAAGCAGCGTGCAACGATTTGCATGTGCCTGACTTCGTATCACTTGAAGTCAGGGAACACCAAGAATCACGGGGTGCACTGTAATTTTTGCCGTGATTTCTGCTCACCTATTTTGAGAGTATATAAGGCAGAATATTTCTCATAATAATTACGGGACCTAAAGTATCTAATCACAGGATAGATAGCTCGTCTTTCAATCTACAGCCAAAGGGCTGATGGCGCATCTGATGGCGCATCTGATGGCATCTCTGATGGCGTCTGATGGCATCTCTGATAACATCTGATAGCATCTCTGATAACATCACTGAGAACATCTCTGAATTATAGCTGATTTATTGCGGAACATCTCTGATAACATCTGTTATCGTAGCTGAAATTGTTGCTGATTTATTGTGCAATCGAATTGAAGTATCTGACTGTCTGTCTGTCGAACTGTCTGTTCGTCTACATCTGTCGTGACGTGTAAATATCCGGAAAGCTAGAAGTCCGAGTGTTGGAGCTGTCTAGAGTTATAAACATCCGGGGCGACATCTAGGGTATTGAGGAACGTTGATTCTAGTAGATGTTGTATGCTGTCTGTATGTATAACTGTGGTGGATCCGTGAAGGGCAAACGGCCGATAAAAGTATTGGTCAACCCTAGGTCTTCGGGGAAACTTGGCGGTGATTCAACTGTGGGTGAATCGTACGGTTATACAGGGTCGAGACACATGTGTTGCAATTGTAGTACAATTGAATACATTGTTGTATTTACATGGTTATTTCAGAACACAATAGTATTTCAAGGCATTGCATGATTCTCAATAAAAGCTAGCAACTTGATTGAATACCTGTATATGTTCATGCTAGTTGTCGCAATCCATACGTGCGATAGTATAGTTTGATGTTTGTGTTTATTATCGTGATTTATACTTGCGTTAATATAACTTTTGTAAAGGTTCCTTGGATCTGTGTATAGTCCAGGAGATTCCTTTGTATCTGTGTTTTATTTTGTATTAATATTTAATTTATTCATGTATTGTGAATGGTTGTGAGTGTAATTGTGGGTTGAACGCATGAGTTATTGTGTTGATACATCATTATTTTCCATTAATAATTTATTTCATAAATTTATATTTTCTTTCACATATTGTGTTTGTGTTGTTCATTTAATCCACCTTCCTCTCAGTAACAATTCTGTTACAATGGTGTCAGAAGTGGGATCGCTGGATTAAGTGAACTGTCAATCATTTTTGTGAAAGTATACATTTAATGTTTATATTTGAGCGTGACCTTCTTGACAAGATAATACTCAAGTTGGGGTTTATTTTTTTTTAGTTTATCTAGGTCCGTGTGTCCAGTATAAACGTATTTAAAGCATTGGTTTGGTTACCTTTATCAGGAAGATAAGGTCAGCCTGTGGTATATATATTATATTTATATTTTTATATTACAATTTGTCATGTCATCCCTTAAGGACTTGGTTGCCTTAGGCAAAGAATTTGGATATGAAGGTGAAAGCTTAAGGAAATTTATTCAAGAAGAACAAGCCCGGGAAAGGGAAGAAAGGGTAAGGGCAAGGGAATTAGAAAGGGGCCCAAATTACCTCCCTTTGACGATGAAAAAGATAACACGGATAGTTATCTTCATCGGTTTGAGCGGTATGCCGAAAACCAGAAGTGGAGTCAAAATGACTGGGCACTGCATCTTAGTGCTCTATTAAAAGGTACAGCACTGGATGTATAGTCACGACTTCCTAGGGACGATGTGTTTAAGTACGATGTCCTAAAGGAAGCACTTCTCAAAAGGTACGAGCTCACTGAACAGGGTTTTCGTAAAAAGTTCAGGTATAGCAAGCCCGATAAGGGAGAAACCTTTGGTCAGTTCACCGTTAGAATTGCAAACTATTTTGAGCAGTGGATTGAATGCAGCAAAGCGGTGAAAACGTTTGAAGGGTTGACTGATTTCTTGCTCAGAGATCAATTATTTAATACAGTTGGGCAAGAATTAGATCAATTTCTGAAAGAGAAAGTCTTCACAAACGTAAAAGATATGGCTAAGCAAGCCGATTTTTTTGCCGAAGCTCATGGGGGAACCCAGAACGTGGTTTCAAAAGATTTTAAGTCTGGAAACCAGTCTGCGAGACCTATGCCTAGGGAGCTTGTGAAATCAGCTGAGGTAAATAGGTCAGTTAGGAATCCAGTTATTCAGCATGTGCAATGTTACTTATGTAATGCATGGGGTCATGTTCAAAAAGACTGTCCTAAAAGAAAGGGACTTGTACATAAGGTAGCAGTGGCTATACAAAGTAAAGGTAAATCTGATATACGGTGAATTTATTCATTAGGCAATCTGATATACGGTGAATTTATTCATTAGGCAATCTGATATACAGTGAATTTATTCATTAGGCAATCTGATATACGGTGAATTTATTCATTAGGCAATCTGATATACGGTGAATTTATTCATTAGACCATTTGATATACTGTGAATTTATTTTTAGCCCATTTAATATACTGTGAATTAATATATTAGGCAGTCTGATTTATTATATGCTCATTGTTTTCTCTATTAATTTTACGTATTAGAATGATGCAGTATATTTACATACTACACAGTTTCATACTGCATGGCATGTCTAAAAACAGTATCATGTATTAGGAACTATTGTTGTATACAAACCATGTACACGCAGGTAAGATCATTTCTAGGTCTAGTAGGTTTTTATAGAAAGTTTATACCGAACTTTGCAGCCATTGCTAGCCCGCTGTCTGATTTGACCAAGAAGGGGCAACCAAACAAAGTTGAATGGGGACCGCCACAAGATAAAGCATTTTGTGCTCTGAAAGAGAAACTGGTTAGTGCACCTATATTAAAATTGCCAGATGTCAGCAAACCTTTTATTCTAAGAACGGATGCTTCTGAAACTGGGTTGGGGGCAGTTTTACTGCAAGAGCAAGACGACAGTAAGTTACCCGTAGCTTACTCGAGTAGGAAATTGCTACCCAGGGAGAAGAATTATTCCGTCATAGAAAAGGAATGTTTGGCTGTAGTATGGGGAATTGGGTAGTATCACGCATATCTATTTGGGAGAGATTTCGTTCTCGAGACTGATCACCAACCCCTACTGTATTTAAACAAGGCCAAGGTCGCTAACGCTCGGTTGATGCGTTGGGCGCTAACACTACAACCTTATCGCTTCTGTGTAGAAGCAATAAGGGGAGTTGAAAATATAGGCGCAGACTACTTGAGCAGGGCATGATGGGAAATTTGTATGGATTTGCCCAGTAATAAATCCAGATTGTAGTATAACCAGTGTAAATGTTGTAAGATATCATCAGTAGTTATTTTTCTTCTATTCTGTGTTAGTTTTAAAAATGTGTACATTTTTATTCTTAGGGGGGAGGTATTGTCACAGAATTACGCGAAAATTTAATTTATTTTCTTCTTGATTTACAAACTAATCTCACCATTTTCTTTGTTTCGTCGTACATGCATTACCTGGGGTGAATAAGTGGTTTTTTCCAAGGTAAGCGGCGTGTAACGATTTGCATGTGCCTGACTTCGTATCACTTGAAGTCAGGGAACACCAAGAATCACGGTGTGCACGGTAGTTTTTGCCGTGATTTCTGCTCACCTATTTTGAGAGTATATAAGGCAGAATATTTCTCATAATAATTACGGGACCTAAAGTATCTAATCACAGGATAGATAGCTCGTCTTTCAATCTACAGCCAAAGGGCTGATGGCGCATCTGATGACGCATCTAATGGCGCATCTGATGGCATCTCTGATTGCGTCTGATGGCGTCTCTGATAACATCGCTGATAGCATCTCTGTTAATGCATCTGATAACATCTGATAGCATCTCTGATAACATCTGATAGCATCTCTGATAACATCACTGAGAACATCTCTGAATTATAGCTGATTTATTGCGGAACATCTCTGATAACATCTGTTATCGTAGCTGAAATTGTTGCTGATTTATTGTGCAATCGAATTGAAGTATCTGACTGTCTGTCTGTCGAACTGTCTGTTCGTCTACATCTGTCATGACGTGTAAATATCCGGAAAGCTAGAAGTCTGAGTGTCGGAGCTGTCTAGAGTTATAAACATCCGGGGCGACATCTAGGGTATTGAGGAACGTTGGTTCTAGTAGATGTTGTATGCTGTCTGTACGTATAACTGTGGTGGATCCGTGAAGGGCAAACGGCTGATAAAAGTATTGGTCAACCCTAGGTCTTCGGGGAAACTGGGCGGCGATTCAACTGTGGGTGAATCGTACGGTTATACAGGGTCGAGACACATGTGTGTGTTGCAATTGTAGTACAATTGAATACATTGTTGTATTTACATGGTTATTTCAGAACACAATAGTATTTCAAGGCATTGCATGATTCTCAATAAAAGATAGCAACTTGATTGAATACCTGTATATGTTCATGCTAGTTGTCGCAATCCATACGTGCGATAGTATAGTTTGATGTTTGTGTTTATTATCGTGATTTATACTTGCGTTAATATAACTTCTGTAAAGGTTCCTTGGATCTGTGTATAGTCCAGGAGATTCCTTTGTATCTGTGTTTTATTTTGTATTAATATTCAATTTATTCATGTATTGTGAATGGTTGTGAGTGTAATTGTGGGTTGAACGCATGAGTTATTGTGTTGATACATCATTATTTTCCATTAATAATTTATTTCATAAATTTATATTTTCTTTCACATATTGTGTTTGTGTTGTTCATTTAATCCACCATCCTCTCGGTAACAATTCTGTTACAAACATAATGGTTTATTGATATAATATGTTTGACTTCATGTTGATTTATTGATTAAATATGTATGACTACATGTTGATTTATTGACATAATATATACGACTACATGTTGATTTATTGATATAATATGTATGATTACATGTTGCTTTATTGATTAAATATGTATGACTACATGTTGATTTATTGATATAATATATATGACTACATGTTGATTTATTGATATAATATGTATGATTACATGCTGATTTATTGATATAATATGTATGCCAACATGTTGCTTTATTGATTAAATATGTATGACCTCATGTTGATTTATTGATATAATATGTATGACTACATGTTGCTTTATTGATTAAATATGTATGACTACATGTTGATTTATTGATATAATATGTATGATTACATGCTGATTTATTGATATAATATGTATGCCAACATGTTGATTTATTGATATAGTATGTATGACTACAAGTTGATTTATTGATATAATATGTATGACTACATGTTGATTTATTGATATAATATATATGACTACATGCTGATTTATTGATATAATATGTATGACTACATGTTGATTTATTGATATAATATGTATGATTACATGCTGATTTATTGATATAATATGTATGCCAACATGTTGATTTATTGATATAGTATGTATGACTACACGTTGATTTATTGATATAATATGTATGACTACATGTTGATTTATTGATATAATATATATGACTACATGCTGATTTATTAATATATTACTTATGACTACATGTTGATTTATTGATATAGTATGTATGACTACAAGTTGATTTATTGATATAATATATATGACTACATGTTGATTTATTGATATAATATATATGACTACATGCTGATTTATTGATATAATATATATGACTACAAGTTGATTTATTGATATAATATATATGACTACAAGTTGATTTATTGATATAATATGTATGACTACATGTTGATTTATTGATATAATATGTATGACTACATGTTGATTTATTGATATAATATGTATGACTACATGTTGATTTATTGATATAATATATATGACTACATGTTGATTTATTGATATAATATATATGACTACAAGTTGATTTATTGATATAATATGTATGACTACATGTTGATTTATTGATATAATATGTATGACTACATGTTGATTTATTGATATAATATGTATGACTTCATGTTGATTTATTGATATAATATGTATGACTACATGCTGTTTTATTGATATAATATATATGACTACAAGTTGATTTATTGATATAATATGTATGACTACATGTTGATTTATTGATATAATATGTATGACTACAAGTTGATTTATTGATATAATATGTATGACTACATGTTGATTTATTGATATAATATATATGACTACATGCTGATTTATTGATATAATATGTATGACTACATGTTGATTTATTGATATAATATATATGACTACATGTTGATTTATTGATATAATATGTATGACTACATGTTGATTTATTGATATAATATGTATGACTACATGTTGATTTATTGATATAATATATATGACTACATGCTGATTTATTGATATAATATGTATGACTACAAGTTGATTTATTGATATAATATGTATGACTACATGTTGATTTATTGATATAATATGTATGACTACATGTTGATTTATTGATATAATATGTATGACTACATGTTGATTTATTGATATAATATATATGACTACATGCTGATTTATTGATATAATATGTATGACTACAAGTTGATTTATTGATATAATATGTATGACTACATGTTGATTTATTGATATAATATATATGACTACATGCTGATTTATTGATATAATATGTATGACTACATGCTGATTTATTGATATAATATATATGACTACAAGTTGATTTATTGATATAATATATATGACTACATGCTGATTTATTGATATAATATGTATGACTACAAGTTGATTTATTGATATAATATGTATGACTACATGTTGATTTATTGATATAATATGTATGACTACAAGTTGATTTATTGATATAATATATATGACTACATGTTGATTTATTGATATAGTAGTTATGACTACATGTTGATTTATTGATATAGTATGTATGACCTCATGTTGATTTATTGATATAGTATGTATGACCTCATGTTGATTTATTGATATAGTGTGTATGACTACAAGTTGATTTATTGATATAATATGTATGACTACATGTTGATTTATTGATATAATATATATGACTACATGTTGATTTATTGATATAGTAGTTATGACTACATGTTGATTTATTGATATAGTAGTTATGACTACATGTTGATTTATTGATATAATATGTATGACCTCATGTTGATTTATTGATATAGTATGTATGACTACAAGTTGATTTATTGATATAATATGTATGACCTCATGTTGATTTATTGATATAGTATGTATGACTACAAGTTGATTTATTGATATAATATGTATGACTACAAGTTGATTTATTGATATAATATGTATGACTACATGTTGATTTATTGATATAATATATATGACTACATGTTGATTTATTGATATAGTATGTATGACTACAAGTTGATTTATTGATATAATATGTATGACCTCATGTTGATTTATTGATATAATATGTATGACATTGATTTATTGATATAATATGCACGACTACATGTTGATTTATTGATATAATATGTAAGATTACATGTTGATTTATTGATATAGTATGTATGACTACAAGTTGATTTATTGATATAATATGTATGACATTGATTTATTGATATAATATGCACGACTACATGTTGATTTATTGATATAATATGTAAGATTACATGTTGATTTATTGATAAAATATGTGTGACTACATGTTGATTTATCGATATAATATGTATGACACGATTTATTGATATAACATGTATGACTACATGTTGATTTATTGATATAATCTTCATGTTGATTTATTGATATATTTTGTATGACTACATGTTGATTTATTGATATAATATGTATGACTACATGTTGATTTATTGATATAGTAGTTATGACTACATGTTGATTTATTGATATAATAAGTATGCCTACATGCTGCTTTATTGATTAAATATGTAGGACTACATGATGATTTATTGATATAGTAGTTATGACTACATGTTGATTTATTGATATAGTAGTTATGACTACATGTTGATTTATTGATATAGTAGTTATGACTACATGTTGATTTATTGATATAGTAATGACTACATGTTGATTTATTGATATAGTAGTTATGACTACATGTTGATTTATTGATATAGTAGTTATGACTACATGTTGATTTATTGATATAGTAGTTATGACTACATGTTGATTTATTGATATAATAATTATGCCTACATGTTGATTTATTGATATAATATGTATGACTACATGTTGATTTATTGACTACATGCTGATTTATTGATATAATATGTATGATTACATGTTGATTTATTGATATAATATGTATGACTTACATGATGATTTATTAATATAATATGTATGATTACATGTTGATTTATTGACTACATGTTGATTTATTGATATAATAGTTATGCCTACATGTTGATTTATTGATATAATATGTATGACTACATGTTGATTTATTGATATAATATGTATGACTTACATGATGATTTATTAATATAATATGTATGATTACATGTTGATTTATTGATAAAATATGTATGCCTAAATGTTGCTTTATTGATTAAATATGTATGACTACATGTTGATTTATTGATATAATATGTATGACTACATGTTGATTTATTGATAAAATTTGTATGACTACAAGTTGATTTATTGATATAATATGTACGACATATTTATTTATTGATATAATATGTATGACAACATGTTGATTTATTGATATATGCATGACATATTGATTTATTGTTATAATATGTATGAATACATATTGATTTATTGATATAATATATATTATTACATGTTGATTTATTGATATAATATGTATGACATATTGATTTATTGATGTAATATATATGACTGCAGGTTGATTTATTGACTATATGTTGGTTTATTGACAACATGTTGATTTATTTATATAATATATATGACTACATGCTGATTTATTGATATAATATGTATGATTACATGTTGATTTATTGATATAGTAGTTATGACTACATGCTGATTTATTGATATAATATGTATGATTACATGTTTATTTATTGATATAATATGTATGACTACATGTTGATTTATTGACTACATGTTGATTTAATGACTACATGTTGATTTATTGATATAATATGTATGATTACATGTTTATTTATTGATATAATATGTATGATTACATGTTGATTTATTGACTACATGTTGATTTAATGACTACATGCTGATTTATTGATATAATATGTATGATTACATGTTTATTTATTGATATAATATGTATGATTACATGTTTATTTATTGATATAATATGTATGATTACATGTTTATTTATTGATATAATATGTATGATTACATGTTTATTTATTGATATAATATGTATGATTACATGTTTATTTATTGATATAATATGTATGATTACATGTTTATTTATTGATATAATATGTATGACTACATGTTGATTTATTGACTACATGTTGATTTAATGACTACATGCTGATTTATTGATATAATATGTATGATTACATGTTTATTTATTGATATAATATGTATGATTACATGTTGATTTATTGACTACATGTTGATTTAATGACTACATGCTGATTTATTGATATAATATGTAAGATTACATGTTGATTTATTGATAAAATATGTGTGACTACATGTTGATTTATCAATATAATATGTATGACATGATTTATTGATATAATATGTATGACTACATATTGATTTATTGATATAATATGTATGACATATTGATTTATTGATGTAATATATATGACTACATGTTGATTTATTGACTACATGTTGATTTATTGACTACATGTTGATTTATTGATATAATATGTATGATTACATGTTGATTTATTGATATAATATGTATGACTACATGTTGATTTATCAATATAATATGTATGACATGATTTATGGATATAACATGTATGACTACATGTTGATTTATTGACTACATGTTGATTTATTGATATAATATGTATGATTACATGTTGATTTATTGATATAATATGTATGACTACATGTTGCTTTATTGATTAAATATGTATGACCTCATGTTGATTTATTGACTACATGTTGATTTATTGATATAATATGTATGATTACATGTTGATTTATTGATATAACATGTATGACTACATGTTGATTTATTGACTACATGTTGATTTATTGATATAATATGTATGATTACATGTTGATTTATCAATATAATATGTATGACATGATTTATGGATATAACATGTATGACTACATGTTGATTTATTGACTACATGTTGATATATTGACTACATGTTGATTTATTGATATAATATGTATGACTACATGTTGATTTATTGATATACTATGTATAACTACATGTTGTTTTATTGGTATAATGTATATGACTACATGCTGATTTATTGATATAATATATATATATATATATGACTACATGCTGATTTATTGATATAATATGTATGATTACATGTTGATTTATTGATATACTATGTATGGCTACATGCTGATTTATTGATATAATATATATATATATATATATGACTACATGCTGATTTATTGATATAATATATATGACTACATGTTGATTTATTGATATACTATGTATGGCTACATGCTGATTTATTGGTATAATATGTATGTATACTTGTTGATTTATTAATAAAATCTGTTTTAATTGATGTTTACTGCATATGTTGGGACAGGACAAAATAATGTTTTTTTTTCGTTTCCCAGAACCTATGGTGAGATTTTTATAAAACCTACATTATGTGTCCGAAGACTTAGGAAATAAAAAACATTGGTTTCAATTTGCCCCCTTCCCCTCCCTCGCAACCGGCCACACCGCATGTCAGCTCAGCAACATGGGAGGATTGGAACAATTTCGCCAAAATTTGTATAATCAAAATTTAGGCAAATCCGATTTTCGGACAAATCCGAAATGTTATATAAATCAAAATCTGGACAAGTCAGAATTTCGTCGTTGCAATAACATATCACTTTCATAGGCATTCTTTACCTGTATAAAATTATTCATAACTGATGAAAATTTGGATTTAGAATTTTTAAGTTATGCTTCGAAAGTAGACAGACGGTTCTGATTTCAATGCTGTCAGTCCCTTATGTACAACGACGGGAGCCGTATTAATACTCTATATGGAATCACACCACAATTAATACTTCCAGTTCAGTACCCACGAATGTAGTTCCAGTCTATTTTTAGAACATTTTTTCCTCTCTCATTTTGGTGATGGTAGAAGAGTTATATTGATGCATATTTGGTATGGATTTAAAGGTAATTGTTTATTCTTGAGAATATGAGCAGAGAGAGTGGTTGTCAGTGTGTAATTTGGCGACAGTGCACATGGAGTAATAAGGCTTTGGTGATGATCCGGAAGTGAAATATGTGTTCTGTTTACATGCTGCTATGTTTACAGTGCTGCAGCTCAAAAAAATGCCGATCAACCCCTGACAAGATTTTCACCGTGAAGTCATCTTTGGAGGTATTTTGGATTAACATATGATTTGTATTGATTGTCACACTGTGGAAAGGTCAGTACTGAGAAATATATGTAGAGAACATATAGTAAAATTAATTGTGGTCTATGTCCATATACCCTTGGAAAACCTCTAATGTTTACATAAACATAAACAACGGAAACATTCGAGATTCTCCGATTAGGGTTAGAAACAGGAACGCTACCACCTCGCGATCAGCAACATGGAAGGCTGGGAACAATAACGAAATTACAAAGTAGCAGATCACGTTACAGAGGGCACTATTTGATTAAAATACACTGTAAACAAATAAGGCATCATAAAATATCGTCATCTAGTAAAACATAAGTTTCTAACAGTTACTCGAAACAAAGTGATGAGTCAAAATAATCATCAGAATGGATGAAATGAGTGTTGGTCGATCTCATTCAAAGAGGACATGTGCTTTCAACGAGGGATCGTCTCAAGGCAACGCAATAATTGGAAACAAGGTATATGTACGCTGCATTCTAAATAATCATACTAAACGTATTGAAGATAACATTGTGAGACTGGTATAACAATACTGACTGCATTATTTTAAAGGAGAAAAATAAAATAAGAATGCAATAATGGAAGAATTATATTTCGAACAGTGTTTTTTAAACTATCAAATATTTACAAATAAATGCCATGAAATTTTCTATTTCTAGTGTGCAATTTTATTCAAGGTAGCAAGTGTTTAAATCAAATACATTTTAAGAGTTACAAAACTACAGGAACATTTATTCGCAATTTGCATACCTATACTATTTTCTGATTATATGTGTATTACTTACTATATATATATATATATAGATCAAGTCAAAAAAGAAAAGCCTATTTGTATTCATACAGCTTTGTCCGTGTTTGTATGGTCAGCATTGGACTTTTGGAAATGCATATTGGTGTCTCCAGGGGAAGTCTCCGTTTCCTAGCTTCATCAGTTGTGAGTGTGTTTAAATACACATGACCTTCAGACACATTCTTTTCAGCATTACCAAGTTTATCATAACTTCCTTCACCATCTTCTGACTCATCAGCCGTGCGTGTAGTCTTCTGGGCGGTTAAGTAATCATCAGGCAAATCTGTAATTTGATCGTACACTTCATCTATCTTTGAATATGTCTCTCTTTGATCCTCCATTTCTTGCATATCCTCGTAAGCAGTTTCTTGTCTTTCCTTTTTGTATTTAGCTCTGCAATTAAATATAGAATAACTCATAGTGGACTGTTGAATTATCACATACAAGAAATATAACAGAATAATTTTCAAGTCATACACAGGTTTATCTTCTTTTCACTTAAGTATGTTACAACAGGGCATTTGTCAGGAATTATGCATACATTTAGTACCTTTGAATAACGTTTGGCTGAAGGTGAGTTACATAGTTACTAACAATTCATTTGAAGAAATCAGATTTGTTAGATGTAACCTGGAATATTGAAATAACATAACCATCCAATAAAACATTCTCAGTTATTTGAATCATTCATTTATGTTTTTTTTCATACATAAGGGGTTGTATTTTGCTTCCAATGTTTTGCTTCATGAAATAACATCATTAAAACAAATACAAATCTGCTCAAAGGTTAACAATATATAAAGAATTCTTTATCACCCCTGTGAATCAGATATTATTCTGAAAGTCTGACATTCTTTTAACATGAAAAATTCACACATCAAAACATAAGCTACCATGTACTATACAAAAATTGAAATGTATAACCAGGTTTTACAAGGTCAAACCAAAACTGAAAAATATGGTTTCAGATTTAAATTTCTGTTAAATTTAACAAGTGAAAGTATTAAGTTATATATCATTTTGGGATTCGTTAGTATTCAATCACACATCATAGTGTGACCCATTGTGAAATCGAGTTTCCACTTATAAGAGACAAAATTATTCAATTATACCAAAACAAAACTCTGATAACAGATACAAATAATAGTGGTATCAAGTTTGAATGAACACAAATTAAAGAAAAGTAAAAATAGGAAATGCAATGAAAAATAAGAGCATTATTCAATGAGAAAAACAGATTTTGATGACCGTAATATTTGTAATTGGTTCCAAGTCTTTGGAGTTGGTTCCAAGTCTTTGGAGTAGAATTTTATTAACTTATGGATTGCCATAATAAAGTTAATAATCAGTCTGAAGTAATTTACATTGCTCCCATTTGTATTATATTTAATACCCGTAATTTAAACGTCTTTTATACCTATAGTTATATAAACTTGCATTCAATAATCACAGAGAAACAAAACTTGATTTCCTTCAAACCTAATGAAATCTCAATTCACTGCTTACTATCATATATGGTTTATCTCATGTAATTATACCCATTTCCTAAGACTCTTGTAATTATGCCCATTTCCTACGACTCTTGTAATTATGTCTATTAGACTCTTGTCATTATATCTTTTTCTTAGACTCTTGTAATTATGCCTATGTCCTAAGACTCTTGTATTAGTGCCTATTTCCTAAGACTTGTAATTATGCTTATTTCCTAAGACTTGTTCTCGTGCCTATTCCATATACTCTTGTAATTATGAATATTTCCATATACTCTTGTAATTGTGCCTATTTCATAAGACTCTTTTTAACAAAATGTTTTTAAAAAATTAAAGCTCCCCAACCATTAAGCACTCTTTAAAGGCAAATTTACTGATTTGTTTTTCAGCGTACTTAATAAATACATTCTCATATCAATACTGATATTATTAAATAAAAGCACTACTACTACTAGTAAAGGTAATATATACATGCACTCACTTACACCCATATATAGGTAGTACACATATATGCTCATGCACTCAGAAACAAATACACACATTATTATAGATATCCATATTTTGTCATTGTTATGTATATTCATACTTTGTGTAACATTTTCTACACGACTGTATCTATATTATTTTGTATGTTTGTTGATGACTGAAATTCGTTTGGATCATCCATAAATAAGTCAATTTAGTACAACATTTTGTCCACTTGTATGGATTATATTTTAAAGATGTTGCATAAGATCGACAAGAAGGGCATAACGATCCTTAATACCGGTAATAATAATTTTAATAAACATTTGTATGAGTTTGGGTTTATTTCAGACTGGTTAGGTTAATCAGATAGGCTTTTAATATAATTAAGTTATTTTGTATTGGATTGGTTGGTCAGGTAGATGCTTTAATAATGTAGGGCATTTGAGTTTTTTTTCCGCAAAATGTAAAGTAGCGAGGAGAAAATTAGGTGTGCTCTTACTCTATGCCAGCATATATGTGGGTACATCTTTAAAATTAGTTTATTCTTATTTCCGAAGTTCTTGTTGTAACATCCGTCTGCATATTGTGTTTAATTTTATCTTAAGACATAATTTGAAAGAAAACACTGTTTTATAATTACAAAGAGATTATTGAGCTAAAATATTATTATATGAATTTATTCAAAGGTGTTTTTGACAATGGCCATTGTGATACATCAGAACTGTTGGCAGACCAGTACACTCAAGGATCTACAATGACTTCCGAACATTGGATTCATTTGGACTTGAATAGAACAATTCATGATTATTTTTAATTTAATTGATAATGCTGCAATTCCAGTTAAATTTAATTTTGTAACTTTGATAACTATTATTGTTATGTTTTGAAAAAAAACTTTTTGATCTTGCTTTTTCTGTGACGTAGTTTATGACCACTTTGGTAGGAACTTATATGCATATATATATATATATATATATATATATATATATATATATATATATATATATATATATGCACTCAACCAAAAAGAAAAGAAAAACTTCCAGCAATACTTAAGCACTAATAAATGGCAAAAGTATTGAAATATAGATTGCATGATATTTGTTATATGGAAACAATAGCTGATTATTCACAAAAATCGCACCATTACCTTCTTCTAAGTATGAGACAGTAGTGAAAAATGACACCAATCACGAACAACGCCAATACTGATCCTACCACTGTGGAAATGATCAAGACTGTCGATCCTGAAGAATACAGATAACTAAACATTTATGCAACAAATCAGCCTTTGTTTTGAGCATCATTCCTGAAAAATATACCTTAGTTTTTTGTTTTGTTTGTTTCTTTTCTTCTTCACTGCCTAAATCCTTGATAGATTATATATTATGTCCAGGTTCCAAAAAATATCATCATATAGAATTTAAATGATTCTATATTAATATTAACATTAATAGTTATAATTTTCTGCAGGAACATTATACAGTTATTGTAATTGTTACTAGAATTATTCAAATATTTTTTCTCGGTGACTATACATGAGATGAAGATACACAAACAAAAAATACTTATACAATGACCTGACTCAGTTTTCTCTTCTGGTGCTTTCTTCTTGATACAACGTCTATTAACAAGATTAAATCCATCCTGAAATTTGAAAATGAGAAAACGTATCACTCTATTTTAGGCAGATTTATATCCTTTAAAAACTTTGATCTTTTGAAAACATTTTGCAACTATACAAGAGACAGATCAAATGTTCTGAATATTTGCTTATAGGATTTTATTTCTTTGAACCTGTCAATACATTTATTGCAAATCAACATACAAAATAATTATTTCGTTTATTTATAACACAATGTGCAGCAAATATGTATGTGTGATATAAAACAATTTATTGATATAAAATGTGGAAAATAGCATAATTCAAAATCAGGGCAATTCTAAGGGTACTCTCTGAGATCATATCCAAATTTGACCGTGTCTACATATGCTGTGTGTGTGTTGGTGTGTGTGATTAAGATTTTTAATGTAGCTACAACAATTCTTTAGTCATATCGCTATGATGTCTGCAGTATGACATTTTATTGAGATGTCTAGCACAGGATCATCGATGCTTTTGTGCTAGACATCTCTATAAAATGTTAAAGACATGTAGCATGATGTATGTATGTATGTATGTATGTATGTATGTATGTATGTATGTATGTATGTATGTATGTATGTATGTACAAGTGCTTCCACAATTCGTATTATATATGCATATTTACAATAATGTCTTGTGACTAGACTTAATGTGAATTACAAACATTTTATATATATATATGCAAGCTTTGATTTCTTCTTCTTAAATAAGTCCATAGTATAAAAATGACAAGAACAAAAAAAATTAATTGAAGGTCAGAAGGTAAAAGTATTTAAGAACTGTAACAATGTCAAGTTATAGTTATTTTTACATTAAACTTACTTTATTTAAAATTTTCCTTTTGGTGTCACCCCGCTGAGATGGTGTCACCTGGTGCGGTCTGCACCCCCTTCACCCCCCCAGTGACGCCAATGCCATTAGTGATTCTGTAACACCAACCGTCATGTCACAGACAGCTATAAGCTATTCAGAAATGTTCCGATTCAAAATGGTACAATATTATTGATGTTTGATTCCATTTGGTGTAAATCATTAATTGTGTTTAAAAGTCTCTATAATTTAAAATAGCGTACATATTGTCAGGTTTTCAAATAATAGAAAACTTACTATTACATACCTTCAACGTACACATTATATCAAATCCTGCCTTAATACAATCCACACATAAGGAATCAACTATTAACAAGCTGATATTACGTCCAAATATCTCTCTATTATTGCCAACGGCAACACTGTATCCAATGGCAAGTGTGTCAAGATCATCAGGGAACTCTACCGATCGCTTGGATCTGACATCTGCGATAGGACATGATATTTCGGCAAAACTGATCCACTTTGCTTTGAGGATTATGGAATTATTGTCATGAAATCTACTCTCATTTCTTTTCACCTGAAAACAGACAATTGAAAAACTGTACATGTCATTAAAGAAATTACAATAATGTGTACCAAAATTAACATCATTTAAAACATATATTATCAAAGACATATATTTATGCAATTTTTTTAGAAGGTATTTTACATGTAAATTATATGACTTATGAAACAGAATGCATATTTTAGCATGATCGGTATTTGTGCTAACAGTAATTTAAAAGTATGACTTTATAGCATGTTGATCGAGATAAAGCGAGAGAGAGAGAGAGGGAAAGGTAACATTTATCATTGAGAAAGAATCTGCTTTACTGACTGTCAGGAAACAAAACCAGAAATACTGGTTTTGACAGACGTCATATACAGACTGGAATTACATTATAAACATGTATTTGTTCGTCACCACTTGATAAGAGGCATTGATCATATTTGTTTAACAACAACATTTGGCATATATGAATGGTCCAAATGTTGTCTTGAACAAGCGCAGTCGTATGAATGAAACAGTTACTCGCAACAGGCAAAATTAATTTACCAATTAGCATGCACACTACATATCCTGCATGACAACTTGATTTGATAAAAATAATGATGTATTTGGATTGCTTGAAATTATGAAATGTGATGTGTTGTTGTCTACCATGACTGAAAAAATAATTGAAAATATTTTCAAGTAATGCCAGTTACATAAATATGAGTTGACTGTACTAAATATCCATCATACTGCCAGATATATTAAAATCCACATAATTAAAACAAATTGATTCAGAAAAAGCACATTTCTGAAATACATAATTTTGCATATATATACTTAGAAGCGATGGATTTTAGGGGTTTATCTGAGAAATGTTAAGAGCAGTATTAAAAAGCGTTTTGGTATATATTGTATGCACCATACATTAGATATCAAATTCTAAGTAAAATGTAAATGTTTAGATTAATCCAGCAAAATTTAAGTGGTAATAATTTTCAAGTTTTCTACTTTCTTAATTTTAGTTCAATTTATAAATTTTACTTTGATTATTTAATTATTAGTTTTAAATAAAAGTGATTATTTATCATAGAACAATCACTAGCTGTAAGTTCTTCTCTTTAATCATTGCCCCAATTAGTCTGATAACTAAAGATTATCGTAAAACAAAATAATATAGTTTCATGTTATTGAAACTAAACATTCTAAATGAAACTGCAACAAAAAACTAAATTAAATGGATTTCACCTGAAAAAGTGAAAGTCGACAAGACAGATTTGGGGAATCTGCAAAATTATATCCAAGGATTGAGGCATGGTCGCAACTCGTTTCGTGCAAATCGCAGACTCCTCTGTTAGGAATGCCGTATACATCAGGGGCTTTGCTCAGGTCGATGGAACAATCATTACCCCCATGACCTTTCCAGCAAATACACTGACCTGTCCATTAGAAAAATGATAAAGCATCATAATGTCATGTACCTTGTGTCTTGCACTGTTCATTCAATCTGTCTGTCTTCATTAAATCACATCAATATTTTGTTATCTACTTAAAATATTTGTTTATTTTTTCTATTATATTGCTCTACATATTATTTGTTAACATGATAGATTTGTGTTTATGTCCATGTTTACAATGGAATTTTACATAAAGTCAGAATTTATGAAGCTGCATACAAGTACATAAGTGAGTTTACCACTCCACTTGTACAATGAATTTCTTTGAAATTCATGAAACCTAACAGATCAATCGTTTGTTTTTATCATGATCCAATATATATCAATTTCGATTTTGTTAAATATACGATTCCAATTCACAACAAAATACTCTGCATACTGTTAAATTTTTGGATGCAAAGCAAATACAAATATTTCATGGAAGCGATCAATCCTAATATTAATATCAAACCATACGTATTATTTTAGCTTGCATTGTTTGTTTTCTTTGTCCAATATTTCATCTTTGCCAGATGTTGCATTAATCTTGATTGGCATAATTAGGGTCGAGGCTGGATATATGGAGGATTAATAGTTCCTACGAACAATGGCGATGCAGTCACCATCCAGACAGATAGAATAATTTAATTTTGATAGTTAGAAATGTAACATGTTGATCAATTTGACAGGTTTACTGGCAAGACTCATTTTGAAGTATCTCAACAGAAAATAGATGTTAATGACTATTGTGCTAACGGTCTGACTTAAAACTGACATATATATATATATATATATATATATATATATATATATATATATATAAATAAGAAAAGTAATAAAACATATTTATTTTTAATTATGCAGATAAAAGTGGAACAGTTGCAGAAGAACTATAAAACATTGTAAATAAAAGGCATAGAAGATTAATTGATACAAAAATGCTGCTTGTAAGTTGTATATAAATATTATATTGTACAATTTACCTTTGCTACAGTTTCCTTGATCAGTGCAATTCATAGGACAAGCCATGTCCTTCAAATCTTGTAATAAGGCAGAAGTGTATACATCAGTTTCATTTGTTGTTTTGTTTCTTGCTGGTTCATCTGGATTCAATGTGACATTGTTTTCCTTAATAACCTGTTCAGATAGTGGTTGGTTTACTGTAACCTGGTAAATACATTTCTTCTGAGCGTTGTCCAGGTGGGTAGCTGCCCAAAACATTGTTTTGGTAATCTTCGTAAAACGGAAAGTAATTTACTTGTTATACTACAAGGATCTGATAGATTGTTTATATTGCAGCTATGGTTTATTAGTGATGGCATAGTATCATTGGGAATTAAAAATAAAATGATTAGTTGAAAGATAAATTGGCGGACCCCAAAATAACCTTCAGAAAGGCAGACAGGGAAGCTGTCAGGTATACAGACACACCAACACCCATATCTATCTATCTATCTATCTATCTATCTATCTATCTATCTATCTATCTATCTATCTATCTATCTGTGTGTGTGTGTGTGTGTGTGTGTGTGTGTGTGTGTGTGTGTGTGTGTGTAAATTGACTTGAATGAATGCAAGCAGAGAGATGTTCATGTTTGTTAGGATCCAATTGTTTTTAATACAAGAACAATTTAGAATATCTAATTCAATAACAAATTACTTACTAGAGCATCCTTTGTACACGTATTGGCAAAGGATTCTGGAACAATGTCAGGTACTGCTGAGCATTTCTTGAATAACAAGGAACTGTTTAGGTAAGACCAGCACTCGTTGTTTGCACTATCCTCTGTAAAGTTTCTCTTTGGCTGTGTTGCATGCAACAAGAATAGCAAAATGATTACATCCAGTGCGAATAATGCTGTATTCACAAACACATATCCATCTTTGAAATGGTCACATTATAATATAGTCAAGAGTTTTAAAATTAATTAAAACCATCAACTTATCTTTGTAACTGCAAATATGTAAATGTAAAAACGTGTGCATGATTGACAATTCATCTGCCAGAAACACAGCTACATGCACTGATAGCCACGTCTAGTCAGATAGAAAGATATCAAACACCTGATTGCTATATTGCTTCAGCACAGAAAGAATGCCTGCATTATGCTGTGTCCCTCTGTTAGTTATCATGCTTGTACCAATCCCATATACATATCACAATTTAGTCAGAACAATTGTGTTAGACAACCATGTTAGAAAAAACTTATAAGGGAAGACAACTATCAAAGAGGACAGTAATTCTGGTTAAAGCACAGCCTAGTGTGTTTCAGGCAGATTAAACATTTGACTGAAGGCAAAAATTAGATTGTACATTGACAAAATTGACTTGTCCAGTACTTAAGATACAGCAAATATTTTCCCCATTTTGATAGATCCTGAATCATGCTCGGTAATGACCAAGAGTAAAAAACAGATACATACTCAGATAATTAATGTCAGATGAGCTTTATTTATGATGTGTGTGGACTGTTTGAATAAGAAATATAATGACGTTCATATCTGTCAGTAAATTACACAAATATATAAGTCAGTAGAAACGTAATATATATATATATATATATATATATATATATGTGTCAGTAGCGTAATACAAGGATATTTGTCTATAGCCAAATATAATTATTGTTCAATAAACTCATACAATTATATATTTCGGTAGCAAATACCAATGTTCGGGCATGTTACGATCAGATACTTTGTGTCAAAGTAAAATGACAAAACTTCATTATTATATATAAGCTTGTTTATAAGAAAATTAGATAATTTTAAATCCATGTTGAAAATGCTTCTTAATTTTAAAATTAATAATGCTGATTAATGATTAGTATAATTTCAAAATATATAAATTATTACAAAACCAGAAATATCATATACTAATTATCTTTGGGATTTTTGTCCTTACCATCGTTGTATCATTTCTGCTCTGACTGACATTAAAATCACTTGGATCCAGTTGAACTGATACATTGACATTGCTGCTTAGCTTTCTACTGCAATCTGCAGCCAAACTGTCATTAAGTGTACTTTCAGGGCAGAATTTGCGCGAGTCAGGACTGCAGTTGTCAGATTGGAAAACATAACCATGATGATATTCTTTACAGATACAGAAATAGTCCTCACGGGGCCATCTGGGCAGGTATAAGTAGTTAGAAGTATTAAACAGATCCTCTTCAGGCTTTACTCTTTAAGGCAATAAAGTAAGCATACAGTACATATACGTGATGAAGTTACTTGAGATATATTTGTCTTTGCTCAAGATATCATCTCAGACAAAGTGTTAGGATAAATCAAATCAAAGTTTTGTATCACGTTCATTACTTTGAAACTACTTTTATTCCTTAAACAATTCTAAATATGATTTAATATTTTTAAGTTCATTGCATATATACGACTAAATTTTATCAATATTTTTAAATGCTTTTTTTTAACATAAAGCTGACTTTTAGATTAGTATACTAGCAGTTTCACACAGAGACGTACACATACACACATACACAGAGATCTCATGAGTGGCATGAATATAATTTTACAAAATAAATTATTCCAGCATCCATCTTTCGCTAACAAGGGTGTGCGTCTATTTAAAAGTTAAAATTCAGATAATAAAACGTTACTTACAGCCAATTGGAGTTAAAGTCTTCAAAATTGTTGTCTGGAAGAGTTGTTCTATTTCTTAGCATAAAATCATTCTGTATGTTACTGTCTAGATATCCACATAGTCCAGATGTAGTCATGTGGTCTGACAAAGATGGATAAATGTAAATGTTGAACGAGATTCCACTGGTTATTATCACCCATGACCCACTAGGAAGATGAACCTGGTGGGAAATAATAATAACAAAGCACTTAGCAAACATTGGATTCTACATAATTCGTATCACACTTTGAACAGGAAAACAAACATAAAACAAAATGCAATGGATATTGCGATACATGGAGGATATTTGCTAATATAATATATGCTTTGATACTATACCTGGTATATATTGCCATCACTTTTTATCTTTCCCTGCAGGATGCCTTCATCACACTGAGGCATGTAGATCTTGATAGGTATACTGCATCTGTCAACTACGAACACGTCTCTTCCAGCAGCGATGGCCACGCCGCATGGGCAAAATGGGGGACCTTCTTTGAACCCGTAGCATGGATTAGTTCTCATTTGTACCTGGGTTAGAGGAAATGTTATTCTTACTAGTGAATATAATTTTAAATACTTTGACTTTAAGTGAATTATCTAATGTGGTTGATCAGAATATATTTTTATTAATGTCTCATAACTTATAATGTATTTTCTAATAGTACATCTGTGTAATGATGTCATCCAAGTCAAAAGTGTCTTATTCCAGGTACACAATATCTTTCAAAGTATGTTGAGCCCTCTTTATTTTGGCTCGACTGGAAATAAATATTGTTATTTTGCATTTAGGCACATCTCAAATGACATAATAAATTCCTGAAATGATTTGTATCTTATGATAACAATTAAAGCTTTCAAAGGATAGAATCTATTCAATGAGCTTTATTATTTTCATTTCAAAAAAGACTATATCATGTAATCAAGTTGTAGAATAGAGTATACGTTATAATGAAAATATACAACTATGTTAATAAGACCTGAAAGAAGTATGTATTATTATAAACTGTCTAGTCATAAAGTTTTGTTATACAATATTTTTACCACCAGTCATTGTTGTAGAAAAGTGCAATGTTGTATTTTTTCATTCCTTGTTCTAATAAGTTTGCACAATGTGCTCTGTATTCTTCGTTAAAGCATCTCTAAAATTACAAATGTACGAGTGTAATAATATCTCCGTCTTATTTGTACAGCATCAGAATTTCTTTTAAACAAACTAAATAATTAATAGTTTGTACTTTATCTGAATGGAATAAGCTAGATATAAAACCGTGCATTACATTAATTTTAGCTATAACAGATATGAAACATACTAAAATAATCAATTAATAGACATTAGAGATGTGTTTACTCCTTCTTTTTGTTAAGTAATATTGTAGAGATTCTTACCTGAACGGGAATCTTCAAATTTTTGTAAAGTATGTAAGTCCCTTCATTCTGGTTTTCATAGTAGCTGTAAAAAATATTTGATAATCTGTCTAGATTTTTTTTAACAAGCGAATATGTATGACATTAACACATTTATATACAGCTATGGTCAGTCTTCCCTGTTCTATCTGAAAATAAATGTAAACAATGCACATAATCATGTGTATAACCCTGGTGAATATTTATTTACGTATAACTAATTTTTCATATTAGCTGTGTTTCAATGTTGTGAAATGTCATTTAAATTTGATAAGGTTCAGACATTATTTTCATAAATACCTTATAACATGTATTCAATATAAAATCATGCACTGATTATGTTAATGAAATGCAGTAAATTCGTTTATTAAACATGTTTATTTAATCACAGCAAATGAACCAATCACCGTTATTTATAGCTGAAAAACTATGGCATCAGATCTGTTTATAACATTAATGTGTCTGATTATAGAGGAATTGTATATCTTTATAGACTAAAATTATTTATGTAACATATTAATATTATGAATCCAAATGATCTAAATACATGCTAATTCATGGAATGTGATTTAGTATCCATTTTTCCCTTTGGTTAAAACTATGTAATAACCCAGGGATATTTTAGTTACAATACAAATTGTATTAACCTTACATGAAGTATATCAGCCTGATGACAAATATACAATTGCTTTTGCTACTACTACTACTGCAGTGACTACCTTTTTATGTATGTTTTGTCGCTGTTACTTAGGAATATTATAATTGTGTATGTTGTTGCTGTTGTACATACCGGCCATCGAATGTTTGCATATGAGGATCACATATAGCATGACATTCTTTACCATTCAAGCTGGACGAATTTGAAGTTGCCTCAGCCTATAATAATTGAACTCTGATTTAGGAAATCGAAGCTCCCAACATATAGTTTTATTTCATTAATAGTAATAGACCAGAAAATATAAGCAAATACATGATTAAAGTAAGATGGTGGCTCTTTCATTGACTCATTAAGAATTCGTAGACCTAAATGACACATAACGTGTCTGTTTCAAAATGCAAGTGTGCAAAATATAGATTAGAGTTATTTTGTCTATTCAAGCATTTCTTCACCTTGCCAAAAAAAAAAAGAAAAAAATGAAGTTTATATTATGTGTTGAGCGTAAGAGAAGTTAAAAATGTCTTTTATGGTAAGTTAAAACTTATTCTTGTAAATTATCTCTAATAAATAACTTTTAAGAACTTAAATTCTTCTAGGTGCAAAAATAATATGTCCTTCACATACTTTATACAATTTGGACTCGTTTATATCTTTTAGAATTCAAATGACATGTATGCAAATATATTGAAAAGATACATTAATGCTGATAAGTTATAAACCAATCAGGAAAACTACAATCGTTATATATCATTATAATATAACTTGTTACCTCTGAGAGTATAATCTGTTAATCATTCAATGTTATGATATTAAAATTTAACTTGAAGGAGAACATTTTTCAAGAATAATATATTCAAGACATTGTCATATTAGTACCTGGATATCCTGAGGTAAGGTGTAATTACGAAAGAAGTCATGGTCAAAATGTTCATCTGTCTTAAATCTGATGTTGTAGGTTCTGGATATACTATGTAGATTTTGTCCATGTTTGTTAGCAAGTCTGAGAGCATATGACTGATTCCACTTCCAAGAACTAATCCGAACTCTGCAGCTTGACAATGCAGCTGCCACTGGAAGTAAACAGTTATCTGCCCCTGTTTCCATATAGAACATGTTCACACCAAGAAAACACTCTTCACTTTGACGTTGGCAGCCGAAGGGAACAGTTAATCGAATGTACACTAATGCTTCTTCAGAATATTGTAGTTTCAAAGAGTTGTTTGATGTCATCTGTATTTTGATAAAATGAGTTGAAAATGTGCTCTTTATTTATTGTCACACATTTAAAATTTAAAAAAAATGCTTGTAGAAGCAGATCTATTGGAAATAATATTTATCAGTCTGATGTTGTTTTAAATAATTACAAGTAGCAAAATAACATGAAAAAAGAAACTGAAAATTAATGACACAATAAACCAACCCTAGCATTGTTCAGTATTAATAGATTTTGTACCACTTACTTAATAGATATTTATTCATGTTATATTTTCGTTAGTTAATGGCCTAAGTAACATATTTTAGTTTTTACAAAACTAATATCATTATTCGGTTTATTGGAGTCATCTCAAATAAAAAAGTTTAGACCGAACATAACCCATTTTAAGAAATTGTATTCTAATATTAATCATACTGAACCAGTTCCTAAGTAGAAATGTTACATTAGAAGCCATTTATACTTGTCAAAGTTGATGATATAAATTCAGTTGTTCAAATAAATCTAGAAATGAAATGTTAATACAGCTCTCATACAAAGTAAATACAATAACAAAATACCTCAAATCCAACAAAATATGGTTCACTTGCAGTAGTAATATTCAGTTTTGTTGCAGATATTGAACAAAATATCTGAAAGACAAAGAAAACCAAACTGTCAAATTGTTGTCCCTGCATACGAAACATTACTATTTATTTATGAAGACAAGTTAACCCATTTGTGCAGAATGAATAACATTAATTTAGCTATCAATTTATTGTAGATGCATGAGGAATGTGACAACATCATGACATTTTGTTGACATTTAATTTCTCTTTACAATATATCAGTATTAATTGAAGGATGCAATCTTTTATAGCTAAAACATATGTTATGAACTAAACAATATGCAAGGGGGCTGGGTTACATGTCTTCACAATATTAGAAAAGCAATGTCACATATGAACATACTTATAATGAGAAATATAACATGATAAGCATCAGAAAAAAGAACAAAGAAACAAAATGCCTAAAAACAGCAAGAAACAATTTGATGCATTGATATATAAAAGACAATGTTAAGAAAAATGGAAACCTGAAGAGAGACAACCAAGTAAAGAAACTATAATCTGAACAACTTCGGAAGGAATTGCATTTACTAGGGAATACATCTTCATCAATATCAGCTATACATTATAGTCTGAGAAAGGTTAATATTAAAAAATAATAAGAATCCCATTTTAGAATTAAATAAAGAAGAATGCCTTGTATCCTCGATGTAGTTTTGAAATAACTAAGATATTTTCCGAGTTTGATTAGTTGGAAGATCAGGTGTGCCAAATAAAAGAGTACTTTTAGAAATGGCATTTAACTATGTATGAAGTGCAAATGTCTGCTTCTATTACGCAGATGGATAAAGGCTTTTCTACCATATCACTGCCATATGATCATATTTGTCTGGTCCTTATATGAATAAAAGAAGATTTGCAATCACCAAGAAATAAAAGGAATGGACACTATTTTTTATGGTGGTAATATAATGTTTCAAAATTGTAAGAAATTGTCTTCCGATTTTAATCTTTCAGTCAGAACAATAATGTTTCAATAATAATAATAATAATGTTTCAATAATAATGTTTCAAAATTGTAAGAAATTGTCTTCCGATTTTAATCTTTCAGTCAGAACAATCATAATCAGATTAAAGAGTTAATTAAAGTTTTTTTTCTCATCAAATCTGTATTTTATATATAGAGAAGTTGTGTTCATTATGTACAGTGTCAATTTATGTTACTGCAAGCAAAGAAGGAAGCAGTTTATGTAAATCACTTCATGAATCATTATAAATAGTTCTATGAAAGGTGCAGGGTTTGTGAGATTTTCTTCTTTCTGAGAGCTAGAGACACCACATTCCTAAACAATTATTGCATGTGTGACTATGTTAGAAGCCTTGAACTGAAATCTCTCTAATCTTTATCTCGTTTTGAATATCCATCCCAAACAAGATCTGGGTAGTCTAACATAGGTGTACTATATAATACACAAAGGACATCTTGTATTTTCTACTGAACCTGTACTTGAAAGATCTTTAGATGATTTTTAAAGCATATAATTAATATATAGACTAAATATGCATGTATTAGTAAGTGTAAGGCCAAACTGTTTACCATCTTCAACAAATGCAGGTGATTCGTTTATGGAACTTTGCTGATCAAAAACAAAACAAAACTTCGCTTTGTGCTTGACCGAAGGTTACAAACCATAGTTTTTTTATTAGTCATGTAAAGTTTGTATGTCTGCATTGAGTATATATTTAATATCTTGCACATTTCTTGAAGCATAAAAAATACAAAGAACTGTCATTGGCAAAAAGTTTGGTAAGACTAAGTATCAGTACACAGTTTTGTGATCTGAAAGAAAGCCCTATTGAAATATGTAGTTATTTTCATTCACTTAAATGGTATACATGTTTGAAAGCAATAATTTTCATGCACTTCATCATACAGATAAGTAACAATCTGGGTCTATCATTGGTGTGATAATTCTTACAATCTTATATGTGTAATGGTAATAATATTGCTTTTGCAAAGAATGCGGAACAGTGTCTCGATAAACCATCTGTTGAATAAATGCATAGAGGTCTTATAATTGCCGTATTACATTATTTAGAATATTGTGAAATCTTTGCAGAGCCACAATTTTTTTTAAATGAATTGTTCATTTAATGCCTAGAATTTCATCTTCATTCATTACATTATCCTTTTCAGTTGGTTAATTGTGTTAAGTGGTAATTCCAGATGGATGAGCTACATTGGCATCGCTCGTTTTCAAATAAGAGAATGCTAAGTTATTTTGAGTTGGTTCTGAGAGTTTCTAAATTTCGTAATATTTATACATAGATTTTGTTTGCAAATTCGTTTGATGAGTTACTTTATTTGAAACTTTTTTCATATTTATATGTTGAATTGTTTGTTCTGATTGCATTCTTTCTCATCCGATCACAAGTATTACTTTGAAGAACATGTTCATACCAAGCTTTAATGGAAGGTATACAAATTACTAGCTTTGTAGATTAGGAATGTTTTTATTAGATTATACAATAACAGGGTCTAGCAAGGATGATGAATGAATGGTTAATGAGGTGGGTTGATCATTTCGCTTTAAAACTGCTTAATTCATGAAATTTTTCAGATTGCTAGAGAATAATCATTTCTGTCACCAAGATGATGATTAGGTTTCCAGAAATACTGAGGGCTTCTTCAATGCTCAATATTAAAAGAATCCAGGAAAGAATCTAGTTGTGATGGAAAGCAATACACAATTTCTAATATAACATATATACATTTAAATCCAGCATTGGTTAATTCTTTCACAATTTTAGTAAAGTGTAGTATTTAATAGTGCTATATGTTTGGATGTAATAGTTTATAAAAGAGAATATATATTTAAAACTTTTGATTTCGTGTTCTACCATCATAAAACCAAATAATTCGTTCCTACCTGTCTTATTAACTTCTAACATTATTTTTACAATACAATATATAGCCCTTATAAGGTGTTCTGAAATTAAATATTTATCCACTGTTCCTTTCAACTGTCTTCTTATGGACATATCTTTAGATTATATTTTGTATTTGCCTAGCATTGGACAGTGGTTGAAGTTTTGCTATTTCAAAACATATCAGTAAGATGAGAACGCTGGATAGCATCAACGCGTTTAAGAATGAAATTGCTATAGAGAATGTTGTGGGAGAGTGATTTGTTACTAATTTTTTTTGTTAAAAAGTTGTAACTAAACGACTTGTATACTTATCGTTGTTCATATATATATATATATATATATATATATATATATATATATATATATATATATATATATATGTTGTATTTTAAATACGGGGATATATTACATCAAGAATACCTTGGCCAGTTGATGTACATTGAAAATGTACTTTACTCAAAGTTTAAAAAGTCAAATTACAAAAAACACAAAACTCAGTCATGGCTTCTCTGTAGGTAATAAATATTCATTTCATTGGAAAACATTAGCACATATTTTGCTACATTTTCAGATATAACATCTGAACTAAAATGAACCTTATGATTTAGAAGGCAAAGAATGATAAAATATATTTAACATTTGGTCTGGTGTTTGGGTCTAGAAATGCATAGTGCAATAGGCTGGCATGCTGAAATCTAAACCACAGCTGTTGCTACAATTTAACCCTGATCAATGATGACTAAATTATTAATATACTACTTGAATCTGGTTGAATAGTCAAATACTACATTATGGCTAGGAATTTAATATGCAATATTGTCATGTGTTATGTAATAGTCATGACAAAACAAATTTGATGATCCTAAATGTTATAAAATCAGTCGCAATATACGAGGTCACAAAACAGCAAATAATTGGTAATATTGCAATGGCTGAGATTATGAAAAATATATTAAACCATTAAAGAAGCTTAACTAGGTTAAACTGCCTATCATAAAACTGTTATTTTCCAAATACTAGCTCGACTTGTGTCTTTCAAAATTGATAGTTTATATACAGACTTTTCTCATATTGTTCAATGTATAAAATATTTTTATATTATTAAAGTGAATTTAGGACCTCTTTAAAAAGTTTATAAAATGATTCTTTCTGTAAGTTTCTGAAGCGTAGTATCTTTAAATGGAGTTAATTTATTTATGGTATTCAGTACTTATTTTTTTTGTGTTATATTTCAATCTAATTATTTGAATTATTACCGTCATTCCAAGAGTTATATGTGCCTCAGATAGGTGTGTTCGAGATCTAAATATTTCCCTGGAGTTATACGGTATGTATGTAGTGGACATCAGTTTAGACCCAGTCTCAAATCTGTCCCTATACCACGTCACTTGGTACAGCGTGGAAATGTCTGATAAAGGATCAATGTCACAGTAGAAGACCAGTTGATTTTTGTCGGATGAAAGTCGTTGGATCTCAGGCCATACCACTGGCCTAGATACATTCCCTGTCGCTAGAAGAAGCAGAGTTTGATTAGTCCATTTCATTCATTTTTCCTAACATGGTATAAGAAGTGCATGTTATGGTAACCACGTTTTTCGTGTTGCCTTTGCTGTGACAAAAAATATCTGTCTTGGGTTTCCCATTAATTAAAAGAGTCCAGTGAATAAACATGTGAACAGCAGCACTAAACGACAGTTAGTACTGTTTTACATTCCATATAGCCTCGATCATTGTAATCTATTACATCAAAGTAATTGTACTTTACTTATTGCAGTATATATATACTTTAGTACATAAAATTACCATTTGTAGTTTGATTCATTCATAGTATTTGATATACATGCATATTTTGAGTTATGAGCAATGTTTATGTAAAGAATTAATATTGTAATTCGCTATTTGGTTAAGTTTTTTTGTTGTAACCTGGTGCATTTATTCATGTGATATTCTAGATTTGCAAATGTAAATTGAATTATAACTTTGTATAATCGTTGCAGTGTGCAACATTAGTTAATAGGGATTTGACTATTTGTGTATACTTTATAGGAGTATCATGTGAAAGGATATATCAGCGCATTGTAGAAGTGCAATGTACAGAAATGAGTCTGATTAAATGATACTGTTCTGTATAATAAGATTGAGGATCTATATATACCATGTACACATCAGAAAGAATGGACATTTTGAATAAAGAGTCTTCTCCATACAAAAAGTATGGGTTCATTAAGCAAAAAAAACCAAAACTTTTGACCTTCTGCTCATGCGCCAGCAAACTAACCAATGAAAAACATAACTAATCATTTTTCTAATGGAATATTGCTGGGAAGTCTATGTATTAGGATGTATTCAGAAATAGTCCCCAAAATGTGTTTCCTACCAGCATATATAGTTTTAAAGTCCTAGTGAGTCCTCTATACTATTTTTGACACTGACAATGAATTGATTGCAACAGAAAATGCCAACGATATTTGCAATATTCAGCAGGTAAATGAAAGAAACAGTGATATTTTGAATTCCTTTTTAAACAAATTGGGCCACTAATGTGAGTCCCTTTGATGAGCTAATATTTAAATTAAAATACTTTTCTCAGTGTTATATAAAAGATAATTATTCTTGAACTGAGTCAATTATTTTTTACCATATAAAGATAGGCCAAAAGTAATATAAAATCATTAAAAAAGTTATAATAAATCAAACAACACTAAAGAAATTTTAGAGAAGTATGAAGGAGAAATTCCAGATGATATGTTTGAGCTTGACATATCAAACAACACTGAAAATCTTTCTATTTCTGGAAACAGGAAGAGAAAAGAGACTGAGAAATTGAGAAAAGGTAAAACACAGAAAGAGGCAGGGAATGATGTTGTAATTTAAAGAAAAGAAAAAACACAATCGCCAAATAAGGCTGAGAAGCAGAAATAGGAGGCTTTTTCAGCCTCGAAAAACCAGCCAAGAAATGTTCCAGACAGTACTAATTAACCAGTTTTCCAGCTCTTCCACAGTCGGCTATGATTCGCTACAGGATACACCACTCACAGAAACATGGATGGTCATACAACAAAGGCATTAATAAAACTACATATCCAGAGAGGACAAAGTTACCAGGTTTGTTGTATCTGTTAAAAATATTGTAATCACTCCCATTTTATGCATTTAAAAGCATTTTCAAAACCCCTTTTTAAATTAAATGAATAATATATAATATAATAGGTACTCGCACCATATACAAATAAATACAGCTGTATATCCTGTAATTTGTATATAACAATGCCATATTATGTAAGAAGAGAGTAAACAAACAATACCATATATATATATATATATATGTGTGTGTGTGTGTGTCTGTGTGTGTGTTTTGCTTGACATTTAGTTCATATATATTCAGTTCCATCAACAAATGTCATGAAGCTGTTTCGCCTTTTAATAAATCCAGAGGTTCCGTCCTAACTTTCTGCCATGTGCAATCATTTTGAGGTTGATTATAGATCAGGGAACTGTAACCATGGAAACTTAGAGTTATCTGAGGTAATTATTCTTCTGTAAATGACAGATGATGCCAAATGATTTGTTTTCTTCTTGAAATCATATAGAAATAGAAAGGACTTTCAGTTAGACTGATATTAGAAGCAGGCCCATTGTGAGCGGCATGTCTTCTGATAACATAATAAAATATTCTAGATTATGAAGTGATGTACAGTCATATAGCAGCTGCGAATACATGTGATCTGTAGATTTCACTAGCAGAATTGTAGATAATACTGTTCTACCTAAATACTAGTTAAATCACTATTTTGAATAGTTAAATACATGGATAAGAATCCATACTTGTACACATGTATTCACAGTGTCAAAACATTTATATTCTAAGGTAATCACCTCACATGTTCAAGGTTTCAAACCTTGGACCACTCTACTTTGAAACAAGTGCTGTACTGTATGAGCTATCAGAGATGATGCAACTCAGCTTATTGGGCAAATAGAGTGTACATAACAAGACAAGATTAGACGTTAAGCACATCCTTCATTTGGTATGATACAAGTTTCTTTTCTATGCAAGGTTATGGTATTTTATGTGTAGCTATCAATTTTAAATGGATGCATGTAACAGTAAAATTATAATGTATACAGCTATAAATTCTTGTTCATTTTGAGCAAATTCACTACATGTTTTTTTTATAAAGACTGATTAACACTTTATTGAAGATGATCTTCAGACTTAATAATATGTTCTTTAGCTTATGAAATTGTGTATAGTAAGATACACATTTTAAGAATTACTTTGCCAGATTCACTGAGTAAAGTAACAAATAGGGAATTAATAATGTAAACTTAAAATTACATGGATCAGGCAGTTCTTAAAATAGGGACTTTTTAAAATTTGTTTTCCAAAAACGATTTCCGTATATGTTTGATTATTTGGTGGAATAAACCTACTTATTACATTTTTTCTAATTATTTCAAGGCCCATACTACTCCAAAGAACTTAGTACACAGCAGTCAACTCCTTGGGAAAATAATTTGTTTATGTCAGAGGAGCCAACACACTACAGATTAGAAACTCCCCATCACTTCATAATCCTTCACAAAACACCCAAAACATGCCCAGTGAAAATGTTCCATTTGCTGTAAGACTTGCAGAGAAAACCCATGAAGCAATTATGGAAAGGAACTATGAAGATATCAGCCTTTATCAGGACTCCTGCAATTATGAGCAAACGACAAATGACAACTCACATAGTCAGCAGCAGCCAGGAGCAGCATCAACCCCTACTGCCACCACCAATACCGATAGCAGTAAATGCCACCAATTCAGCACCACAAACGCTGGCTGCACAAGAATCATGAGCTTTGGGGACTTCATCTTCCAGAGTAAGTAGAATGGTGATGTCAGATGGCAAGTATCTAGTATTTTTGATCCACTTTGCCATGTGGGCAGGGATATACTTATAATGTTTCTCCGTCTAAAAGAGCACATGTATAACTGGTTTACAAAGAACTGAGTTTAACCCCAGTAAGGACAACTGACCCATTGGTAGCTACTAGCAAACTTTCTCATGTAACCACATAAATCCATCGAGACAGAGGTGCAATGGCAGTGATCGACAATGGCAAGTGCTTGAGATCACTCAGCCACAAGGGGGCCTCATGTTTACATAAACTGTATTAGTATGACAAACACTATTAAATGATCCATTATAAACACAAGAATATTGCACACAAATTTCTAATATTTAAATATGCTGATGTCACTTTGATGTCCCAGCCTAATCACCCGGCTGTACATTTTCGGAGGTTTACTTGAAAATGTTACCAAAAAATCTCAGACGTCCAAGGTTTTGCTGATATTTTGTCCGAGGTTTTATAAACAACCTTGGACATGATCTTGTACATTATAAAGACACCTAGGAAATACCTTGGACACAACCTAGGAGATAAGAACTTAGTATATTTTGAGCTCGGAAAAACCTAGGAAATAAGAACTTAGTCATTTTTTTTTTTTATCTGGACATAGCTCAGAAGTGATGACTTTTTTTTCCAGCTCGGACATGGACTTGGTGTGTTTTAACTGTGTCCTTAGAGATTTCTGAATATTTATTCAGATTTTTTTTACAGTTTATTAAAATGAATGATGTTTGTCATCCCAAAAACTAATGAGTCTACAATTTGAATTAAACAATAAATATGAATTATTGACAATCGATTTCTTTTAGAAATAAGAGTTCACCATCTAAGATCAGGCAATATGGAGCCAAACAGGAATACAGATTTTGCTTTCACATCTTATTTACAATTTACATTGAGATAACAATATCAGATACAGAACTAAATCCTACACACATGCTGGAATCCCAATGTTAGATAAATTCTACCCATTCATAGACTTTTAATCACATCAATAACAGTTATGTTAGTATAAGACAGTGGTCCAAATTCCAATGCTCTGTAACCACACTGGACTGTTGTAAACACATTTTCTAGCAACTGAATCTAACGTAAAGTCTTCAGTGCTTAAAAGTACATATGTCATTTATCTGACAATTTGCATTTGTATGTTAGTTACATCAGGGATAATTGAAAATACTAGTGGAAATTGATAATAAATTAGGGTATGTCACTGTTTATCTGACACATTAGTTTTAAGAAAAATAATGAAAAATACATAAAATTGCATGGAATTGGCATGGCACCATTTTTAATAGTCATTTCGCATGCTACAGCTGATAATATGTACAGCTACAGTGAAATTTAATCCCTTTCAAAATGATTTGAGAAGAATGCACCAAACACTTGATCCTGTTTTCTGACAACAAAAAGGGGTTCTTTTAAATACTCTGCTGGTACAACACTGATTCCATCTCTGAAAAACATAAAATACATTTGGGAGTTTAAGAATAGTATACATTTTAAATATCAGCATCGGGTCTTATATGTAGGACTATTTTCAAGTAAAATGGCAACATTTGCACCTTTCATTTAAGTTTTGCCATGCCACATACATCCTTTAAGTGAGCAAGTAAAACTGCACTTAAATTGTTTGTCAGTTATAGCTAAGTGGTGAGTAGTAATGGATAAAGTTAATAATTCGATCGTGTGTTAGTGTACTTACACGTAAAATGTCATTATCTGTACTTTGTTAAAGGTCTCCATTGTTTACGTGCTCGTGCAACAATTGGAAGCTGGGAGATAATTTTATTTTAAATTATTAATATTGAGATTATTATAAGGACCCCACTTAATAATTATAGCAGGTTCTTATCTACTTACTGGTTTTACATTTGTAAAATATTAATAGGTAATCTTACCGAAGTTGTGGAAAGTTCCTGGAAATATGTCTTTCACAGTCTTTGATTGGTTGCAGGGGCTGGAACTATCCAATCGCAGCAACCGATTCACCAAATCATCAATCTCATTCGTGCCTTCATATAAATTTGAAAGCAATCCATTCTAAGCATAAGAGTTATAATTTGCGTTGAAAAGTAGATTTGCCATGAAGTTGTTTGGGTTATTCATATGGAAAAATGACAATCCTATTGCCGGAAATGTACTCAGCCTTCAAAATATTGTTGAGCTGAGAAAAGCAATAGAAGAATGCAAAGTCAGGGATTTGGTGTCGGTGAAGTTGCCGAGTTTTGGAATAATGAAAGGGATCATTGGAAAGATTGGTAAGTTCATTTCTGTTTTATTTTATTACATTAAATTAGGAAAAGACATGTACTTTTATTCACTTTCGTATATTGTCTACCACCCTAACGTGTGTGAAAAAAGTGCATTTAAATACGCCTCTTCTATAGTCTGTGTCTACATCCCCATTTATTTGTATCCCCCTGCCGATTTCAGTAACGAAAAGCATAAACAAGATAAATAGTCAATAAATCTTACTCATTTCATTCATTGATTTATAATTTCTAACCCATTGTAACCAGGGTGTCCATAACACCTTTATCATCAGCGCGTCTGATTCTTAATGGAAGTTAAGATAAAGACTATAATCTTCTACATCCGGGCTCTGTCTACAATACTTATACAAAGGTATATAGTGCATCATTCTTCTATTTTCCATCTTTCCAACTTTAAACATATATAAGAAGTAATTGTCTTATGACCGTTTTCATTATTATATCGACTATTTGAAGATTAGGTACAGCTAGCTGTTGCGCTCAACCATGTTGTTGGCATCCCCATCTGCATGTAAGCTTGTATTTTAGTATGTTACATAACTGAATGAAACTTCAAAAAGTGTTCTTCTTCACTGAACAGCATGAACTTCATAAGTTCCATAACTCTGCTTTCACTTTACCAATATTATCACCCTTTTGACAAACACACTTAGGGTTAAAATTTTGTTTGTAATCAGTTGTATTTCTAACAGCAGTAGGTAATTTAAAAGTTTTCCCCAACACTAGACATCATGACAATTGCACAAGCTTCGCAATTTCTTAATTTGAACATAACTTATCCCCCTATTTTTTTGTACCTAGGCCCACCATTCCCAGTTTTTAAATAGTCAAGCATGAAGTTATTCCAGTTCTAGCATGGTAATTACAAGTGATGCTTGTATAGAAAGTATGAAAAGGTTTTAATTATGCGTGTGGATATGCTTTTGTCTGAACACTAGCCTGTGTTAGTGGTCACCCAAGTATTAGTAAGTTTTCAAAATTTCCCTTCATTATGAAATCTAAATGTGACCTGCACCAGTTACTTTCCTTAAGTTCTATAAAAGTCACTTATTAAGTGGTAAGCTATGGTAGATTAGGCCTGTATTCGCCACCTGATTGAAGTCGTTAATTATAATAGAATAGACCTGTTAAGTCACCTGATTTGAGATCAGTTATAGTAGATTATACTTGTATTTTCATTCACTAGGGCCTAACCGAGTAGATAATTTTCGCCGAGTACCGAATCCAAATATTTGGATGTACTATATGCCGGATCCGGGCACGAAATGTGTAGTAGGTGCGACTCCGGAGAATACTGTTTGTTTCATTATCGTATGCGAAGCTTAAACTTTTTGTGTACCGTATACCGTATATATCGCCTATAAGATGAAAATTTGTATTATTAACTAAAATTATTATGTATTAAAAAACTTGTGCTTTTTTAAAAGTTTGATATATTGAATTATTTTACTTGTAACCCTTTGTGCGCGTATTATTTGCCGAGGCGAATACTTCCGAATCATACCGAAAAACTGGATATTTGTCCGATGCGATTTCCAGTTAGGCCCTATCACTCATATTAAGGTCTCACTGGACAGTTGTTTTGGCAAATTTTTGTCCGACAATGACCTATAGCAGAAAAATGATAATAATAGTACAGTAAAGACACAAATAAAAATGAACTAAGGATTTTTTGTTGCAATGATTCTTGTAAGATTCTGTAATTAAAGTTAATTCCTCATGCAAATAGTAGTTTTTATTCTGAATCAACACTGCCACCAACCCCTCTTTTTTACACTCATTTTTTACAGAAAAGGGGTATTTTTAATACTTTCCTGTGACAAAAGAACTGAAAGAATCAGTATGTGCCTTATACATGAATAAAGTTCACTAGTACTGTAACAAATTAACATACTTTTCATCACCCCTCAACCATCTAGATTTTTAGATATGTTCCTCTGTAGCAGACACATGTAAATACGCAAGCCAAGACCGCGGCTCATTTGAAGCCAAAGTTACGCATTTAATCTCCAGTGCTAGTCTAACTGTGACAGGTAGTCCCCAACAAGTCAACCAGTTTCCAAGGCTAACTCAAACACATAAGTTAAATCTGTAATGTGGGTTAGATTTACTTAAGTAAATCTAACCCACATTACAGATTTAACTTATGTGTGAAATGAAAAATGCTATGATGGTGATAATTAGGCCCATGCCTTCTACCTTAAATATTAGGGAGGTGTGAAAATGTGAAACTATCCAGTGAGACCTCACATGCAAAAGATAATTGTTGGTTAAGACACCATATTATAACATCGTGCATAACCACAGTGTTACAAAGGTGCATTTAAATTTCATGAAGTATGAATATCCCTAAGATTTTAAAAAAAAATATAGATATTTATAACTGATGAAGTATTTTTTTGTTGAAAAATTTTCATTTCTGTTTCATATGAAGGGAAATTTTGAAAACTTATTAATACTTGGGTGACCACTAAGTTAAGCTACTATTTTAGGATCAAATCTTGAGCAATGTTGAGGCTGCAAATGACTTTGGAACCAAACTCCTTTTCTGAAAATTGTATACTGTGGAGGACATCAAAGGAAGGAGTTTGACAGGATCTGCAGCATATAGAACATCATTTGCTAGGTTAGCTATAGAGGATCAAACAAAACTCCAGGTTATTTATGGTAAGTATAATTTTGAGATGAACTTGTAAGGCATTTAGCCAGATACAGAATATAATTTTGAGTATATTTTTTATCAACAATTTCAAATGATTTTCCCAAATGCCAAAAGTAGACTTTTTATAAATAGGGTTTTAAGGATTAATACCTTGTTTTCTATTTTAAAAAAAATTAAATTCAAAACTAAAAGATTCTGAACATGATTTATAAATTAAAGGCTACAACAGTTACAATAATGTTATATGTGTACTAATTGTTTTATCAATTCATCACATTATATATATTTAATTTTTTATTTACAGAATTGATCCAAAAGAAATGGCCCTATGTAAAGGATGCAATGTTTAACAATAAAATCAGCGAAGTACTGAACCCTTTAAGAACCGGGATTAAAATGCATAGATGCCAACCATTATGCTTTTTTCCAGCAAATTATGTTTGCTGCTAGACTCTTATGTATTACACTTTTTTGCTAAATTAAAAGATAAGCTTAACATAAAGCAATAATATTTTTTCTATTCTATTATCATCTCTTCAATTCCAATTTAAAAACTGAGAATATTCTTCAAAAGGTGACTGTTGCATAATAATAGTAAAAGAGTACCTTCCTTATTAGCTATTAGCAACTGTATACAACCAATTTCCAAGAAAACATGGCTTAATTCCTAAGAGAACTTTGCCTTAAGCACTGATTCATTTTATTCATGAGCTAGTCAGTTTGAAAACCAGTCTATATTTTTAAAGAAAAGATAGAGAAACACTTTATGGTTTAAGTTGTGGATGTTTTATGATGTATTACAGCAAATGGATCTTTTCAAACTAAACAAAACATGTCTAATTAGGAGAAGGGACAAATCAACACTGCATTACAAACTTTAAAAGAATATGAGAGTTATGATATACAGCACTCTGAGCTGTAATTCTGGCATTTAATATACAGCTTACACTTTTTTTGCCATTTATGATAGCAATAAGTAATTATACCTCTTGGGAGTTTGTAAGTATGGAAATGGATGAATATTTGAAACTAAAATGTAAAATTTAGCATTTTGAAAATATTATGGGCATTCTGTATATTTTTGAAAATTTCATTTGTGATGAACAAAATTAAAAATATATTCATGTAATCATTTGCTTCCTGATATAAATTGTTGATCTGCTGGTTCTTTATACTAGTGGGTGTCCTAGGAAACCTTGTACCTCTGGTATCAAAAAGATTTTGTCAATGGACTTTTACCTTGGACAGTAACCAATACTCTGAGGTAGTTCCTAGGAACATTTGTCCAAAGTTTCCTAGGAAACATCAGAAAAGGTACAGCTGGGAATGTACCTTTAAGAATTTCATTGAAAACTCTTAAAATGTAGCCAGTAACACTAACTGACTTAATTAAGCACATTTCTACAATTGGGAGCATCATTAGATGAAAAATTTACAACTCGTCAAAACTAGTTCGCTGATCACTTGACTGTCAACATTTTATTTTAAAAAGAATGCTAAAATATTTTACAATTGTAAAGTATCTTGATATTATTTGCCACCTAAGTTATAATAGCTGTAACCTATGTACACATAGTTACTAAAACAATAAAACATACTTTTTAAGATTGATCAGTTATATCTAACAGTTTATTAATAATATATTCATACAATTCTTTGAAATTTTCAGAATGCAAAACTTCTTAGTTCTCATGATGTCTGAGGCATGCCTTGAACCATGCCAAAAAAGCAAGACGTCCAGGATATACCCTCATGAGAAAGTTCCTACCGTTGGTGTTTACAGACAAGAAAATGGCCCTTAGATTGCTGAAATCTAAGGAAGGAGATCTAAGGTCTCCCTTAGACAAAAAACGCATATCAGCATGTAAAGGTGAGACGCATAACTGATGAGCATCTTTATCCACAATTTGTAAAAGTTTCTTTTTCAAGTTCTATTTTGTTGGTATTAGAAAAATATAATATTCTGTGAGTGATACTTGGCAGCAAAAATATAATTATGCATGCAACTAATATTTCAATAATATATGTTTTCTCTGTATATGTTAATAATATTTCAAGTTATTTATTTAACTGATTATATTCCTTCGTTTTGAAACATGCTGGCTGATTGCTTAAGGTGCTGGACTCATTGCATCTGGGTGAGAGTTTTGATTCACATGTATGTGTCTTTAGCACAAATTCCTTTCCCTAAGGACAATATAGCATTAAACATGTTGCTGTGCTGTAAAAAAAAACAAACCCCAAAATTTTTGGAATTGAAAATTTGTCAGAATTGATATACTAAAATATGACTTAGTTTTGAAAAGTGAGCCACTGTAGCTTGGTGGTTGTCTCAGTGTCATTCTTGTAATCCAAGAATCACATGTTCAGTACTCAACTAGGTCAGCTATCATGGTGCATCCTGGGGGAAAAGTACTTAGCTCCCATTTCCTTGACATAATATAGCCAATAACATGTGTAATGTACCATTAAACAACAAAATCAACCATCAGTTATTATAACATATTCCCTGCAAATTGATATCAAATACAAAATTAAAAATTAATATTTCTACTTTCTTCATTAAATGAATTAAATTCATTTCCTTACCACATCTATCTTTATTTCAGAATATGTGAATGCATGGTGTATTAAATGTGGAGAAACAAACACATCGATGACAGATTTAAATGATGCTGTGACTGAAACAATTAGTTTTAAATTTGAGGAGTGAAGAATCGCAATAAAACATCTTTGTTCAGCTGACAAAGAACATGGTTGTATTGCCATGAATGATTCTGCCAACAATTGTATTTCTGTTATGGGGTTATAAAAATCAACTACATTGTTCATGTAATTTGTCTGTTCATTGCTTCATGAGTAAATTAGCTGGTTGTAGAGTTTTCAAACAATACACCTTTTGCATAATACACTTTGTTTGAAATGTGTAAAATATGCACATGCTCAAGGTTTGGTTTATGACAATGTAGTACGCATGTAATTTTGGGTTTGCTTTACGTCTGTAATTTACACCTGTACTTTGGTATGGTTTATGTCTGTAATATATGCCTGTACTTTATACATTTTACACCTGTGATTTATGTCTGTACAGTGCTTGAAAATGTTTTATGCCTGTGATTTATGCCTGTAATACACCCTATTATGTATTTTAATACAGGCATACTAATTTAAATAATTCGCCTCTGCGTACGTCTAAAGTACGCTAGTATTACATCAGAGATACGCTAGTATTATGCCTGAGATACGCTAGTATTATACTTTTCTCCTATTCTCATAAGAGAACCCCAGAATATGCCTGTAGTACGCCTATGATACAGGTGTATGATTTCGTATGGGTTAAGCTATAACAAGATCTGCTAGATGACTATCACAGTGGCCGTAAGGAATGTCAGACTGCATCATTTTTGTCCAAAGGATTTACTGTCATAGATTTAAGAGTAAAATTCACTAAAAAGTTAAGTTGTGGGCAGCAACATTTACTATTGTCATGAATGCCTAACACCATGTTCCCAGTGCAAACTACCAAGTAATAAACAAAGATTTATTACAATGTATTTTTGTTTAGTTCACATATCAAATGGGGAACTGAGGAAGAAAAGCTTTATTATTATTCGTGTAGACTCACCATGATCCTACATCACAGCCATAATGACATACTTTAATCAAAATTTGCATAATTCAAGGGATGTTTATGGTCAGCAACTAATCTCTACTTTCTCCTAATTTTCTATAGTGTTGCAATCATATCTATTTGTAATGTCTGTAAACCGAATTTCATAAATGTATGCTCATCACATTAATTTCTGGTGGTGATGGTCGTAAGAATTTCAGAATTCCTTCTTATGGTTTAATGTTTCGGAGATGTCACATATATGTATGGACTACAACGTTTCTAGGCTGGCTTAAAGCAGAAGGCAGGCAAAAGCTATTCATGAGCCACATGTTTAGAATATATAATGCATGTACTCTTGTGTATTCTATAAATTATATATGCAACGTCTATATTCATTCCAAGAAGTTGTTTATGTTACAGCTCCTGAACCAATGATTCACAAAATACCATGAGCTGCATTCTCTAACTTGTATTTAGGCAGAACTAAGCTGTTTCTGATTTTTGTGTGCAGGTGTTAAATATAAACTTTTGATTAAGGATGTTATTATCAATGGATATTATTATATAGATAACTCCTTACTAAACAATCAATCTTACACATTTTGGGTAAATGTAAAAGTTTGAAAACCATGTGGGGGGTGAAATGGTCTGGAAAGCAATCTGCTGAACTCTGTTCAAAATAATTATAGTTAAAATGACTACCAAAAATGCATTTTCTTAACAAAAAACAACATAAGAAAAACCCATTGTATCCATAAGATCTCTGATCATAGACAGGGACTGCAAAATAAATGTGTACTAAACCTCGACTCGCCACCATGTTAGACATATCACAACAAACAGCACTAAAGTTGATTGTAAAATGAAACTAATTTAATATTCTTATTCAGTCAGTGCAATGCAAAGCTCTCATCACTGTGTGAGCCAAAACTTCAGTTTTGGCAGTAATTACCATGGAGAGTAGATGTATATAGTCAGTCAATACCCTTCTCAATATTCTTTGAGCATCAGGCTCAAAATTCCTAAATACATAGCTGGTATATATTGCATTAATGTAACAAAGTATGAAACAATTTTGTAACAATAGAGAAATTTTAAACAAACAGCCAGCTCCTACATGAACACTACTATTATCAAAAGAATTTTGTTTCAGCTAAACCTGCATTAAAATATAAAGAATACCTTGAAAACAAGTTCTGTTGTTCATGTTAAAGAAGCCATTCCTACAAAGGCAACTGTTGTTGATACACTCTGTGTTGTTCAGATGTGAGCAAGTCAAGCTGTTTACACAATGGCCTCCAATCACAGGGGGTTGAGTAGTTGTTACCAGTGTTGTTGTTGATGCTGTTATACTTGAGATGTTTGGCATGGTAGTACCTGTGCTGGGTGATGGTTCTACACTTGATTGTATTATTGTACTTGAGAGTGCTAAAGAAGTAGTTCCTTCAGAAGATATGTCTGGCATGGTAGTACCTATGCTGGCTGATAGGTCTACACTTGATTGTGTTGTTACTGTTGTTGTACTTGAGAATACTAAAGAAGTAGTTCCTTCAGAAGATATGTCTGGCATTGTAATACCTGTGCTGGCTGATAGGTTTACACTTGATTGTGTTGTTGTAGTTGTACTTGAGAGTAATAAAGAAGTAGTTCCTTCAGAAGATATGTCTGGCATTGTAGTACCTGTGCTGCCTAATGGTTCTACACTTGATTGTGTTGTTGTACTTGAGAGTACTAAAGAAGTATTTCCTTCAGAAGATATGTCCGGCATGGTAGTACCGGTGCTGGCTGATATGCTTACACTTGATTGTATTGTTGTTATACTTGAGAGTACTAAAGAAGCAGTTCCTTCAGAAGATATGTCTGGCATTGTAGTACCTGTGCTGGCTGATGGTTCTACACTTGATTGTGTTATTACTGTTGTTGTACTTGAGAGTACTAAAGAAGTAGTTCCTTCAGAAGATATGTCTGGCATTGTAATACCTGTGCTGGCTGATGGTTCTACACTTGATTGTGTTGTTGTAGTTGTACTTGAGAGTAAAAAAGAAGTAGTTCCTTCAGAAGATGTGTCTGGCATGGTAGTACCGGTGCTGGCTAATGGGTCTACACTTGATTGTGTTGTTGTTGCTGTTGTTATACTTGAGATTACTAAAGAAGTATTTCCTTCAGAAGATATGTCTGGCATGGTAGTACTGGTGCTGGCTGATATGTTTACACTTGATTGCATTATTGTTGTTGCTGTTGTTGTACTTAAGAGTACTAAAGAAGTACTTCCTTCAGAAGAGATGTCTGGCATTGTAGTACCAGTGCTGGTGGCTGATGGCTCTACACTTGATTGTATTATTGTACTTGAGAGTACTAAAGAAGTATTTCCTTCAGAAGATATCTCTGGCATTGTAGTACCTGTGCTGGCTGATGGGTCTACACTTGATTGTCTTGTTATATTTGAGATTACTAAAGAAGTAGTTCCTTCAGAAGATATGTCTGGCATGGTAGTACCGGTGCTGGCTGATAGGTGTACACTTGATTGTGTTGTTGTTGCTGTTGTTGTACTTGAGAGTACTAAAGAAGTAGTTCCTTCAGAAGATATGTCTGGCATGGTAGTACCGGAGCTGGCTAATGGGTCTACACTTGATTGTGTGGTTGTACTTGAGAGTACTAAAGAAGTATTTCCTTCAGAAGATATCTCTGGCATTGTAGTACCTGTGCTGGCTAATGGGTCTACACTTGATTGTCTTGTTATATTTGAGATTACTAAAGAAGTAGTTCCTTCAGAAGATATGTCTGGCATGGTAGTACCGGTGCTGGCTGATAGGTCTACACTTGATTGTATTGTTGTTGTTGCTGTTGTTGTACTTAAGAGTACTAAAGAAGTAGTTCCTTCAGAAGATATGTCTGGCGTTGTAGTACCAGTGCTGGTGGCTGATGGCTCTACACTTGATTGTATTGTTGTACTTGAGAGTACTAAAGAAGTAGTTCCTTCAGAAGATGTGTCTGGCATGGTAGTACCTGTGCTGGCTGATGGGTCTACACTTGATTGTGTTGTTGCCTGTAAATGAGCATAAAGTTTAGAATAAATATTCTTACCATCAGTCATCAAAAGAAAACAATGAAATGAAAAACTTAATGCAAACTTTGATAATTGTTACCTAGAAACCAAGATCAAATGTGCACATTAGCAAATGATTCGTCTAAGCTTCATAATGTTTCCTCCAAGTAGGAAGAAAATCTAAAATCAAATTAAAGAAACTAACCAAAACCTTCATGATAATTTTCTACAACTGTGATTTTGACTCTAAGGTCAAAGGATAAGTGTGCATATCACCAAATGAATAGCTTATGTATTACAAATGAAAACATTTTAATCAAATCCTTAATGCAAAATTTCTAAGATTTTGACCTTGTCCAAAGGTCACAGAGACAAGTGAGCATATTGTAGTAAGAACTGTTTTAGCCTCTGTAGTGTGATGATAATCAAAAGAAGCTTCACCCAAAGGTTCCAATGAAGTTTTAGTTAAAAACAACAACATTCATGTAAGATTCCATCTAGACATTAGCGGGTGAGTGATTTGGATTTTTAACATAGCTTTTTAACAATTTTTCAGTCATATCGCTATGATGTCTGCACTGAGGCAGTATTAGTGATGTTTAGCACTGGAGCAACTGAACACTGCCTTAATTTCCAAAATGTTCACGTCGTGGATGGTAGATTCTTTCTGGGATCATAAAACACAAACAAACTTACCATTAGATGAGCAACACAACTGGAATCTGACATATCTGTAAAAAGATAAGTGTGAGGTTCAGAGGTGTGCTTTTAGAGAAGCACCTTAATCAATTATATTTTCTATCTCATGCTGTTGTGACAGACTTGTGGCAAGAAATTAGCTTGATTTGTATATTTCAAACAGCTCAAAATGTACTTGAAATTTCTTTGTTTCCATTTTTGGACACAAGGAACTTTATGTTTGGTGCTCAACTTCTTATCAGACCAGCTACTTTTGATCTCAGCATTTTTGTCTCAAACCTCTAATTTCTTGATTTCTGTCTCAGATTATGTTTGTAAAGGTTCCTGCAGCCTCTTTATATCTTCACCAAAAGATAACCATCTTGATACATAACAAAATACAACCATCTTGATACATAACAAAAGACAACCATCTTGATACATAACAAAAGACAACCATCTTGATACATAACAAAAGACAACCATCTTGATACATAACAAAAGACAACAATCTTGATACATAATGCTTGAATATGAGTTCCATTTATCAACAAAGTTTTATCCAAGTAATACATGTCTAATAACAACTCATCCAATTTCACAAGCAGTTTATCCTTGTTAGCTGTTAAATGTATAAATTGACATGAATATCCACTTTAGTATACTGCGATATTCACCTTTATTAAAAGTACAAACATCTTAAATGCCACCTTTGGTCATGGATGCATTGTTTGATTCAAATGCAACAATATTACAGACTACCTTTCTCTTTTTCAACTCAGCATTCAATAATGTGAACTTATTTTCCCAGAAGAGCTCCATCACATTGGAACTGACAGAAGAACTTCAGTTACAATCCCCTATAAGTGATCTAAATGTCAAAAACTGGGTACAACTTCTCATACTCATTGTTATCATCAGTTAATATAATGAAAGGTTGGGGTGAAATATTTATACACAATGTTGTTTTAACTGAAACAGTATTGTAACCCAATGTTATTTGTTCTACCACTCTGACAACTATTATTTCTGATCCAGGAAACAATCTACTCAACTAAAAAGCTAAAACAGACTCTGGTCCTTATGCCATTCAGTTCTGTTTCTGACACTAACAGATCCCATAGAGGTAAATAACTTATATCTAGATTTCAATTCAACATATGAATGATGTTTTCTGCATGGTGATGAAAATCACTGTGGTCAAGCTCAAGTCAATATGACATAATATGCAATTGATGTAATGGTTGCCTTTTATGCTTTATTCTGCACAGTATCTGAATAATCCTTTTTTATACTTCTATTACTATATCTGAGCATTTTACCTTACTGATTGTCCTCTGCATTCAATACATTTTCACTTAGATGACATTTTCAGATTGACTGATAAAATGAAAATGTAATTCTTGCATGAATTACACAGGTGTATGATTATTTGATGCATTAATAACTTGTATGACCTTATCTATCTGTATGATCCAGTGGTCTAATCATTAGAATATCCACCTCAGAAGCAGGAGGTTGTGGGTTTGAGCCCCAACCAATTCATACCAAAGACTTATAGAAATGGTAACAACTGCTGCCTCACTAGGTGCTCAGCATTAAGAGGTTAGTGTTAAGACTTGTGTTAGGATAATGTGACAGGGTGGGACATAAGGCTATAATTGTCTGCTGAATGATACCTCAGTGCTGGACATCACTATAAACTGCAAGCTGTAGACATCATAGCAATATGACTAAAGAATTGTAAAAAAAGCTGTTTAAAATCCAAATCACACACACACACACACACACACCTATCTTGTTTGTTATTCCATTTACATTGAAAGAAGGAATCTTGTACTAAAGGTTATTTTGTTATTATTTTTAGCCAAATTGTTTTCTTCTCTCTTTTATAATATTATTTTTAGATTGTTATATATTATCCATTGGCTTTTAATAGTAAAACACTAGTCATTGCCTACACTGTCACTCTGTATTAATGCCTAGGGGCAGAGGGATAAATACTTTAAAAAATCATCTTAATTCCTCAAAATGTTTGCCAATGGCAACTCCTTGGTAGAGGGGATGGTTGACAACTGAATAGCTAAATAAATAAAGACAAACCTTTGGAAGAATGAGATGTCAAGAGTGACTAACAACTAGATACTTCTATTAATAATGATCCTAATATTAAACACATATACACATAATATTGTAGCTATGTATTAGTTGCTTACAGAATTTAAAACGTCAATAATTCAGGTCAAGTAATGAACTTGATTTTGGACAAGTTCAAGTCCAACATTAACAACAGCATATAATGAAATTTATAAAAAGAACAAATAACTAACAGACAATGCAAATTAAATACAATAAAAGTATCAAAAAGAGATAACAATGTAGATAAATTGGTGCCTTTCTCTCTCTCTCTCTCTCTCTCTCTCTCTCTCTCTCTTTCTCTCTCTCTCTCTGAACCTCTTTAGAGCATGCTTTTAACAGCTATAAACAGTAAACCATGCCCATATATTATCAAGACCATGTCCACTCCACCATATGGCTACTTCAGGTGATTATTGCTTGATCACGCAGTCAGTTTTTCAGCTAAATATACAAATGTTTTGTTAACCAGCATTACTGTATTGATCTGAAAATCAAATAAGGCCCTGTATTCACACACAAGATCAAAACCCCAAAGTCAGATGTGAAATCTACATTTACATTCTTTAAATTTGGCATACAAGTAGTGAAAAAGAAGTTAAAAAGTTACTGACAGTTCATGGACTCAGAAGTTACAAAGTTACTGGCAGCTCATGGACTCAAAAGTTCCAAAGTTACTGGCAGCTCATGGACTCAAAAGTTCCAAAGTTACTGACAGCTCACGGACTCAAACGTTCCAAAGTTACTGGCAGCTCATGGACTCAAAAGTTCCAAAGTTACTGAAAGCTCATGGACTCAAAAGTTACAAAGTTACTGGCAGCTCCTGGACTCAAAAGTTCCAAAGTTACTGACAGCTCATGGACTCAAAAGTTCCAAAGTTACTGACAGCTCATGGACTCAAAAGTTCCAAAGTTACTGGCAGCTCAAGGACTCAGAAGTTCCAAAGTTACTGATGGTTATTTATATTCAATGTATTGCATTGTCTGTAATCTGTAATTTATCATATCCTTAAATATTTTACACACCAATATTTCATACAGTAACTTGATCTTATTTAAACAAATGAGTACAAAGTCAAGAAATTACAGAAATTGTAATTTATATTTTTACTGACCATTATCTGTAACATAAAAATAAATGATAAAATAGATGTTAAACAATCAGACATAACATGTAAAAACCATTCATAGTATTTATTGTCTGACTTTAGATGAAAATGAAAACTATCAAAAAAAGTCTGATGCAATTACAGAGAACAATACTAAGATGCAATGATAAGTGGCAGATTCATCATTGAAGTTAAAAGTATTGTATTCCACCCATTTTTCTCTTTGTTTTGTCCATTTTCAAAACTACTGGTCCACTTTTAATTAAACTCCTTTCATAACATGATCTGAAATTTAAATTTTCGATGGTATCTTTAACAAATGTTTGGATTCAATATTACCCAAATATATCAAATGTATTTGTTATGTTTCCTTTATAACCTCAGTAGACTACCATTTTTATCTGACTAGGAATGCCTCTTTTGAATCTAGACATATTTGAATATAATTGTATTGTTGCTGCCTCAGTATAAACTTTTTATCTTTTGCTGCAACCAGGTTTATGATGGCATCATAAACTACACCTTTCCACCCAGTGTTTATTAGATCTCTGTTTAAACGCTATGGCATTGTTGATCCTGGATATTACTGAACTTTGGGTGTCAATGATCTAGATCTTTTTTCAAGATGGGTAAAGTACTGTTCAGAAACCATGATTGTCTTCCTAAACTTTATATGATCATAACCTTTTACCTTTGACTTTTACACTTAAGAATCTATAGGATTCTGTATTGTCCATACTGCAAAACCATTACAAAATTAAGGAACTTACTCTAGGACAAAGTCATTCTGCATATACTATTTTTCTTGTTACAGACACATTAACCTTTGACCCTGAAATATAAATAGACTTTGTCATTACATAAGTGCAAGTTATTCATCATCTAAGTCTATGATACAGGACCAATTTTTATTGTGCAGAAACCAAAGTTCTGTCAGTCCAAGTGTTCCTGACCTATGACCATCCACTTCACGCCATTCACAACGCTTAGTCTCATTATGTGATGTATGACTAATTGTGTGGAAACCATTTTGTATTCTTTTTTATGCAAAGACTTGACCTTTATCTTTTGACCACAAAATTGATATAGGTGTCTCCCTTACAGCAAAATCAAACTATCCATAATGTTTTATAACTATGCATGTCAAAAGATGAATTCATAAATAGATAATACAGGGTTAATATGCTGTCTTATGGCAGTCATCTGAATTATAATTACAACATTTCTAATAATAGAAGCAAACTTAAGACAAATTTTTGTGTGAAGATGTTATTTCACCAAAGTTTAAAAATTACTGGCCTTCCTAACAATCATTTTGTTCCCCATAATGTGAACATGTGAAAATGTTGTGCAAATAAAATTACTGTATGTATTTTAGCTGTATATGCTTTGCAGACTTGTGTGAGTCAAGTAAAGTCACTTGTTCTGATAACTACATAACATATGATACATTTTCACCATGTCGCCTCCTGCAGATTTTAAACCTAACATTAGCCTCACCTCAACAATATTCCTCCAAAGTTGCCTATTAAAGTGGCGTAAAATTAATTTATAAAACATGTGCTCAGTTGCTGTCACTTTACAGCCCTAAGCAAACATGACAACATGCATTTCAAAAGCCTGGATTAATTGTAGTTCGATTTGGAGTTTCAATTCAGTGATAACATTTGGAACTTCAAGTAGGTAATGTTATTAAAAAATATCTGATAAAAGGAAGCAAACTCGTACATTAAAATACATTACATTGTAAAGGACGAAATTAACATGAGACCTAAGTGGGCTTGACACGGCTGACATCTGCCTAAATGCATTACTACTACAACATCAGTTGTCCAGGAAATTAGAGTTAGCAGAATGATGCTTTCTGTTAAATTATATTGCAATGATTGTGATTGAAATTGTTTTATAAAAACTAAATATTTTACGTTATTGACCAGGAAAAATGCGTAAGATATATGAACATAGGTAATACCAGAAATGACCCTTCATTAAAGAGGTTAATATATAGGTGGTGGAACAAATATATTTGCATCACTCAATGACATTTAGTAGGGTAAAGTAGGCAGGCATTGTACACACCTTTCTGATATCATCTCAATACTTGATGCAAAGTGGTTATAAGTATATTATCTAATTATCATAGATTAGCTTGAGAATTATCAATGTCACTATACTGTTAGTACACGGCTTATTATTATTTGAACTTACAAACTACTTCCTTGAAATTGTGCATGATTTGTAAAATCTGATCTCCATTTTGTAAATCCTGCTATGCTGCTATAGTGTCCCAAGAATAACAATATCCTGATCATAAATAGATGACAATACTTAACAGTTCAAAAGGTCAAATATGGAAAAAATATTAAAAAGGAAAAATTATCATGCTTTTTCTGGAATATCAGGTCTTGAAGATAAAAGAACCCACATCATTGGTAAACTTGACTCCATCTCAAGTCCCAATTTAGATGAACGTTAGGTAAGATTTTTTTAAAAAACAATTACCAGATGCATGACCTACCTTGACTATCAAAAGCCGATTGCATATATGTGTTCCTTAGTGTTGTATTTGTCATGTCTGTGTTAGGGGAAGAACGTTTTGTGTGACATAATAATTAATCTGGAGACTATCTAGCGAGGTAGAGATTACATTGTCATTTAAAGAAAGATTAATTGTACTTGTACTATATACACTCAAAATGCATGACAATAAACAGAAAAAAATTAAGTTATTTAATTTTTTTTCTTCTAAAATAAGGTGTATTAAATGGGCCTTGTTCTATTAGAATGTGGCAAAGCAGGAAGTATTACAAAGATCTTTCCAAAATAGTCTTACTGATCATTCTTACTTTCATGAAAGCAAACTAAAAAACTAAATTACCTTGGATCAAATGACCACAAATCATTCTAAACATTAAACAAAGCATTTAAACATCATTTTGGCAATCCTCAGGGAAAATGTCAGAATAAGTTATCAGCAAGTACATGAGGTAGAAACTGGGAGCATGAGATGTGAAAGAATGTTGAAAAATAGGTCACCTTTAACAGGGTATGGGAATTAGAACTCCAAATCCATATGTTCATTAAACCTTTAGTTTATATATTTACGATGGTGAAATAAGAGCAGCAAATATTATTCATCAGACAGCAAAATATTATGTTAGGAGATAAGGTTACATTACAATAGAAGTGTAACCATTATCCATTTTCAAAGAACTACAGGTTTTTGTCATTGAGTTACTCTGCATTTTATTTTTTTTTATATATTTTTTTCCAACAGTTGTCAAAATTTGCTTCTCTTGTCAAAGTTCTCAAGCTATTAATGAGCATTTTGACTAGATGTAGAATCAGTGACAATTCAATTTCTTTTCTTTAAATTCAGGACAAATAGTTTTCTTTCTTTCCACTTGCAAACTCACTTAAAGTTTTTGTAATTTAGTAATATGTATACACAGAATATACGTGACAGGTAATATCCATGCCACCTTTTTTTAGCCTCATGCTTGTCAACACAAGTATTCATTAAAGTTGTAATAGAAATTTATAATAACATATATGGGATTTTAAGATACAGATGACTCAAAATAAGCTTAAAAACAGAAACCTTCATATCTGACCTTTAAGTACTGCATGTATTACGATAAATATTATCGATGGTCACATCGTACTATTCTACTAACAAATCACATTGCTTCCAATGTATTTTCATGCTTGATAAGGTCAAAACCAGTATGTGTTTCTGGTCAGTCAACTGTCCATTTCTCATTGCCAACCCTAGCACTTTATCCCTAATGGTAAAAAAAAAATCAAAACAAATCACATGAAATATATATATATATATATATATATATATATATATATATATATATATATATATATATATATATATATATATATATATATATATATTTGTAATAAGAAGCACAATAGGAATTTGTTTTAATTTGTAACCTACTATAGCTCAGTGTTAACTTACATAAAAAATGTGGAACTGTACAATACAAAAAACTTTCTACTTATAATAAGAAGCTCACCAGTCAATTTTCAAATATTTGACAAGACATTATCCTGGTCTTATGAAACAGAAATAGAAAACATAAATTACTTTGATTGTATTCCCTACAGTTCTTCCTAATTCTAAGTTTAACTCAAATAAGTTCTATGAAGCAAGCAATACAAAATGAACTTTTTTTTGTTTCTTTTAGTATTCCTACTTATTGGTGATCCCAGCATCAAATATTCCAGGTATGAACATAGCAACAGATCTGTATCAGCACTGTTTGTTTGAAAATATAGAGCAAATAAACTGAGTCACGGCATGAGAGAATGTCCCATAAACAATTAGACCAGCTAACTTGGTCTCTAAGCCTTTTTTTATATTTTGAATTGACGGCCATCAATTCAAAATATAAAAAAGGCTATGAGACCAAGTTAGCTGGTCTAATAAATAATATGAGGTCATCATTGAAAACTTAAATCATATTAAGGAATGTTAAGAAAACTTTGTTGCTGCAGAATGCATCAACCATTTTCTATTATCATCCTAGTACAGTGGAACCTGTCTTGAAAGACCACCCCTTCTGCCAATACATAAAGGTCTCTCATGACAGGTGGTCTCTCATAACAGATCATAACATTATATAATCAATAAATTTGTATGTGGAGAACCTGGTCTCTAAAGACAAATGATCTCATCGATCTGATATATCAGATAACCCTAAGGTCTATTAAATGTTTGCCTTGCCACGTGTGTTGTGTTTAATATTGTATCTACTTGACACAAGTGGAATTAGGGTCAATGTAAAGAGTACATGCAATCATTGATATGAGCTTCTTAATGGCATTATTACATCATTACTGTAACTACATAAAGGAAACAATGTACTGATCAATAAATGAACAATCTGCACCATAAATCATTTTTAGGAAATCCTGTTAATATATTTAAAAGCTATTATGGCTAAATAATGAGTGATATTCAGATAACTTTTTATTTACCGTAACAAAGTTCACATTCTTTATTTAAGCAAAATGAACCCTTTGGAACAATAAATTATACCCCACCTCCACATCTGTGACTGCAACCTCCCCTATTCCAGTCATAAAATTGACTGAAGCTTATTGTTAAAAAGACATACCAACAATTCATACATCAGGGGATGTTCTAATCAATTAGCATGGGTTAGCTTATTTCAGGAGAACTATCATATGGTACAGATAATTTGCTTAATTATCATATGATATACAGAGTGTGACATAGTGTGCTTAATTATCATATGGTACACAGAATGTACCTAATTGTCATATGATACATAGAATGTGCATAATTATCATATGGTTAAGAGAATGTACTAAATTATGATATGGTACACAGAATGTACTTAATTATCATATGGTACACAGAATGTGCTTATTTGTCATATGATACATAGAATGTGCATAATTATCATATGGCACACAGAATGTGCTTAATTGTCATGCATGTATGATACATAGAATGTGCTTAATTATCATATGGTACACAGAATGTACTTAATTATCATATGGTACACAGAATGTGCTTAATTATCATATGGTACACATAATGTGCTTAATTATCAAATGGTACACAGAATGTACTTAATTAACAGATTCTTCCACATAAACATACACCTGCTTCTGAAGTGCAACATTTATATTTGAGTGCTGGTGTATATTGTATTTATGTTTACTTAATACAAACAGTAAACACTTAAAATTCTACTTAACATATTTATTTCCAAAGTACTGGACATTATCTGCAATTGTGAATGGCTATAATTGAAATTAGAATAATAATAATTAGAATATTTTTTTAGAAACATGACTGCAATGAAATGATATTGGATTTAGGAAACAATTACATTTGAGCAGTAAGTTCATGTATAAGACATGGGGTCCTATTATTGAGTCTTTAAGCCTGTAAATATTTGTATTCCATACTAACAGCAAATTCACTGTATAGAACTGTCGTTAATCTCACCTTCCTAACCCTCCCCATGTCTTACATAAAAAATCCAGTGATAACTGTGTACATTTAAAAATCAGTCCTAGTTATGTCACAAGGTTCAAGTCCCTGCCAAACAGTTTGAGAAAAGTTAACATAACACTTTGCACATGGAATCACATGAAACAAAAATCATGAGATTCTTGTTTTCTTCAAAACGGCATAAATAGGTATATTTTTATATAATGGGCTCTAACTCTAAAACGTAGCTTTTGACTAGAAATGATTACAAAATTATTGATGTATTCCATCATCTTTCACTTAGTAACATAATTTAGTGCACTTGCATTCTTTCTTTTCAAAATACCTACCTGGTGAATGATCAAGAGAAGGAGCAGGCAGAAACTGGTATGTAACATGTACCATTCCATCTTCATCTTTATACAACCTGAAATTAGAGTGAGAATCTAAAAACAGTCACGTACATTCTTGTAAAATATTTTAATTTTAATTATTTTAATATGCAAAATAAAATAAAAAAGGCAACCAAAAAAGAAAGAAAACATAGGTTGGGAGTTAAAGTATTATGGTCTATGGGGTTTAATGTAATTTGTCAGCACAAGACAGCCATCATATTTTTGATATGCATCCTGCATAACAAAGCCTAAGTTTGAAAATGTATACAATAAAAAAAAAAAACTAACAAATTATAACATAATTTTTGGCCAGGAATTTTTCACATTAATATTCCTGAACAAGTTCAATGGATAATTCATAAATGAATTCAATCCCATTAAATGATATTTTTTGAAACATTTGAAATAGTTACAGGTGTTATTAACCCTCGATATAGTTTAGGCTATAGGGTTAATCGTTAGTAAGCCAGATTCATGGCCAAAATTGTCACATATGGTGGTATCACAGATTCTGGGTGACATTTTAGAACAAAATAGACAAACCAAAGTAATTAGTAATACCATTGCCAGATTTAAACAAATGGCCCTTATTTGATGTACAAAGTAGAACTGGACCTGTATTCCCAAAATGTTTTGCACAAGAATGTGAAGATAAAAACTCAAGTGAGTGATTTCAATGTTTAATGTAGCTTTAAAATATTTCATTCAAATTGCTATAATGTCTGCAGTGTGGCAGCTTGTAGTGAAACTTAGCATTGGGGCATCATGCCCATCATATCCTACCCAGTCACATTATTCTGACACCAGGCCAACCAGCTCTAACACAAACTCTTAATGTTGAGTGCCTATTGAGGCAGCTGTTATTATCATTTTTATAAGTCTTTGGTATGACTCGACTTGTGTTAGAACCCATGACCTCCCACATCCAAGGCAGATGTAATAACCACTAGGCAACTGGAGTGGTCCCTCAAAACTAAAAAATTGGATGTGATACCGGTACTAACATGGTAAACTATCATCATGGAAATGTAGCAGTATAGCAAAGTAATCAACTGTTAAAGTTTAACCCCGACCTAGTGAGTTAAATATTCTGACATGCTATTTGGTTTTGTATAGGCCACTGTACATAAATTATATAATACTTCTAGCAACCTGAATTACCATGGCATTTAATCTAGATGCATCATACTATTTTGTTATTTCAATGTAATCTACTGCTTCTGCCCTACTGATTTATCTTTCATTCCGACTTAGTAAAAAAATTATTTTACAAAATGAAACAGAATTGTCTTCAGGGAATATGAATGCCAGCAGCAATGATCCATATTTAGTGAGATGTGCTGAACCAGCTATGAGGTATCCACACTCAAAGTAGCCTCTGTAATAAAGAATGCTAAAGAAAATTATTTAAATACAAAATGAAACAAGAAATATGAGTCAATGAACTACTGTTGCTTGAATATGGTGATGTACTTGCCATGATAACTTCACACATATGACTGCTGGGAGAATTGCTTGAGAAACAGACCTAATTACAAAACATTATAAAGGATACTGGGGGCATAAAAACGGGTCGTAGCAGCCTATTTTCTGGTGAGATCCTGTTATACTAATAGAAGCCTCCAAGTGTGTAACAAGTGTGAATTTTAAAAAATGATAACACATCACTAAGTGAAACCTGTCATGGGCAGAAAGGCACGTAACAATTAGCATTGATGAATGGGCTAGGCCCAAAATAAATCTCTAGTCTGTGATGGCTTTGATGTTCCTGCTGGGATGAGATAAATGTTTTATTGAGATAATGGTTTGAGATAAGAATGAGGCAAGGTTAATGTGGGAAAAGTAGTGGGAAAAAAACAATGGGGAGGAAATCCACAGACTATTTGTGCGTGGGTCCCAAACAAACTTTATTGTTTTAAGTATTTTCCCTCGAAGGTTTAGTCAGTCTAAGTCCAGTGGGCAAACATATCAGACAACCAAGTTAAGCTGGATGATCAGAAAAAGGGTTGTGTAGAGGGAGACAGACAGGCAGAGAGAAATGGTATACAGTGACTATGACCTGTTTCCTGAATGTTCACTTTGAAAGGATCAGAAACAACCAGGTTATGCAAGCAATTTTGCTGGGCAAATTGGGTTTAGATTATTTACTCGATTTCATGATGAAATTTGTCTTATCTGTATGAATATAACTGCTAATCGCATTTTGATAGCTTGGTAATTTCCTTTCTATAAGAAAATGTATTATTCAAAAAATCATATTCAATTACTTTGATTAAAATGTTATATTTTACATATGGGGCTCATGTTGCTCTGTTCTCTATATATGCGGCTTTGCTCTGATCTCTTATTATTTTCAATTAATTTCATATTTTATTTTATTATTTACTTGATCTGGGCAACAACACCATTGTCAGTCATCCCCTACATAATGATAACCAAACCAATGCATACCACTGTCATGTGATGTGATATTTCTCAAACTTATAGGGACTTTATAGGAGAAATGATCTTAAAAGCCAATGGAAAAATATATTGATATTAGACTCCCCCAAAATAATGCATATTACAGGTCAGCCAACAATTGCCATTATTCACAGCAGACACTAGGACTTTTCCCACCAGGGTAATTTAAAAATCTTAATTCCAATCAAATTCCTGAAATTAATTTGTGTACATAATTGAGCATGCTTGTCCCTGTTCTTGAAGCACTATATATACACATACATGAAACCAAAGCAACCAAACTACCAACCGACCCTAATTTTAAAACCAGTGCATTAGGAAACTTATAATTTTGTGTGCCTTATATGGAAATAAAATGTCCTTGAAGGGACTGATGCTTTTGTTTTGTATATTAAAATGATATTGTTTGCTGTCTTTTTTCCATGATGGTATGCTATGTATATTGATGTTGTAACAGACCGTAGTCCAAAACAAAACCTCACTAGGGACATTTTTGTATAAACAACATAATACATATTTAATACTTCTTTATGAATATAGATTAAATATTCAGAACATTATTAATGGAAGTTTAATAATGTTTACTTTCTATCTGTGACCAGAACATTAGTTTTTTCACTTGGAAATTCCTGATCTGATTGACAGCTTAGAAACACAATTGGCCTACATCCAGGCTCTATTATTGTGTCTTAGATTTTTATATTGATGTTGATTACTTCAAAATTACTCATTCCTACCTTTACATAATAAGTGAAATCAGCTTTATTGTTGTGTTCAGTTTTTAATTGGGTGGATTTATTTATTTAAACTATTTATTGGAATTAACAAAATGCTCACACATTTCAGGCTCAATCTTTATTTGGGAACATTTGTGAATTCGTTCAAGGAGCTTTTGGATTCTATTATTGTGTTAAATGAAGACTGTTAACACATTACTATATTACAGGTCAATGGCACATTTGAGACTACCAGCACATCAGTACATTTAATATTGAAATTTATCTGGATCACCACTGGAATTCATTTGGAACTCTATCAGGGTTCATAATGAATTCTGAATGATAAATTCAAAGACTTTTCCCAAACTTTCAAAGACTAATAACATAGATTTCCAAGACCTGTTTTCTCTAACATTTTGTAAACAAGTTATGTTATTAATGAGAGAACAACACATGCAAAATATACTACAATATTGTTTCATTTTGTTTAATGATGAAATGAAACTGAACAGGTCATGAAAAGAAAGAAACCAGGAAAACTCTGAATCTAACAACCTTGGAGAATTTTATTTGTGATTATGAAAAGAATTTATAATGTTTGGATTTATTCCAATTTTCAAAGACCTCAGGGTAATTTGCTTGATTTTCCCAAACTTAAAAGGCCTCGAAATGCTATTTCATTTTTGCCAAACTGTCTAAGACCATCAAAGACCATTTGAACCCATGCTATGATGGCCACCTTGAATGTGCCAACATAACCATTTTCATTTGTTACCAAATTTGTATAATAATAAGTCTTTGGTGAAAACACCATGCTGATATCAGGACTTAATATTATTATTTTCCCCCTCTAACCAACACAAAATAAAACTGCATACAGTTCACTAATCCTGCTTAAATGAAAAAGATTATAGTATTATAGATTCTAATTCAATATTTATTAATCACAAACATCAACTCAAAATAAGAACAAATTCATTTCACTGTCCTGACTCATATTTCTGTAAACACTTAATGCGGAAAGTTCACATTATTACCTTCCCTATGTCATACTTCAACCATTTGTTTTACTTTTCCTATCATTTCTGGTACTTTCTTATTCTCTTTTCTGTTTACATTTTTACAATTGTCACAGCAATGCACTGTGAATATTTTGTCAACAGTGATATAAATAGTATAACACTCTGTTTTGTATAATTCTGCATCATATGTTGAGATAGCAAATACAACCTAATCCAATTGGTTAATACACTTACTAGTCTAATATATTATACTTTTTGAATCAGTGTTTGGGGACAGTACACCAGGCCTGTTTCACATGCATGAAGATTGTTTTTGACAATGATCCCACTAATTTACTTGAAAAGTGAATGGGTGGTTTAACATCAGTCTGAGTGTACTACAAGCATTCGTTATTCCTTTCCAAGAGCTTGGTGTTTTGTACATATAATTCAATAAAAAAGAAACAGATAAATTCTTGGGAATGCAGACTCACACCCAATTTTCAACTGCTAACAGCTATGGCAGTAATTTTAACTGCTCCAACACATCAGTGATGGCAAGATATTAGTGAACCATATGAAAAGTCACCAACTGCAGGATGTGAATCAGCATTAACTCTGAGCTCTGCATATGACAAGATGGGTGACAAAATGGCTGACATGGGATGCCATATCTGGAAAGTTTCATTTAAGATCAACTTGACATCAAGAGAAGAGGTAGAATCAAGATGGCCACTATGCCAGCCATGTTCTGTTTGAAAAAACTCATGTTGATATGTTTTTCCATTCAGAAAGACTGTCAAAATTGAGATGGTCTTTGTGGCAACATTACATAAACAATTTAAAATTTAAACATTAACATCATTTTACCCCCTTAAAAAACAAAGAAACAGAATGCAGCTTGCAAATTGTTGCAACTTTATTAATATATATATATATATATATATATATATATATATATATATATATATATATATATATATATATATATATATATGATAACTTAAACAAAAAAGAGATTCAAATGATGGAATGGGAATGTGGCAAAACTTAACTGTGTCAATACACATCAAATAATAAGTAATACATGTACTTTACAGTCATGACACATTTTACTATTTATGCATATTAGAAAATGTCATCTAATGGAGCCGAACACTGCAATGGCTCAGTGTTTAACATGATAGGCTTGCAACTGAATAGAAATGAGTTTGAATCCTATCATGACAGATCAGCTTAGGTTGGTTGTCCTTGGGAATGACACTTTACTTCAAACCTACTTGCAATGCGATACAATAAATCACAAAGCAAAAAACAAATATTTACAAATAAGGAGTCGATCAAACTATTTTATCTCACTTACAGACTATAGCACTGATGTATCCATGTGCTAACCAATAGTTACAGTAAGACATGGGATTCTGATTTTCAAAAACTTGATTTCACTCAAAATCAACAAATCATTGGAAAAATCAAAATCAAGGAACCTATGTCTTAATGACTGAAAGCTGGTAAGATCTAAAAGAAACTTGGCATTGAATGTTTAAAATCTCTTTTTATCTACTGTCACTTTTGCTGAAAATATACAATCTATTACAAACAATAGGTTATTTTTGCAATCAATTGTACCAAGTCTTGCAATAAATGATCAACTGAGTTGCAAGTATGTATGACATTTTTCAGATAAACAAGTATGCATTGTATTTATTTATGTACAACAAAATGATGTGGAAACTGTGTTGACCTGTGGCATATGTAGCAGATCAGGTTCTATTATATACTGTTTACATGTAAACAGGGTAAAATTAGCAGATTGACACATGATTTAAAAAATCTATTGCATTTACTAACTCTTCACCATGATTGTATTTTTTGGATGTGTAACTTTTTATTAAAAATGTGATCTTTCCCAATTAATGTATTTGGTGCTAGATATTAGGGTCTTTAAAAAAAATAGATATTAATAAATTATATAATTATTATAGCTATCTGATGAGATAATGTTTCTTGGTTTTATGTAATATTTACCATTCTTTAAATAAATTTTGTCGCTTTGTCACTAGTATTTATATAACCACACCTGGTCATTGGAATATGAGAGATGGACAATAGACAATTTCTAGTTGTGGAAAAATTTGAAATAACTAGGATATTTTTAAAACCCCCAAAAAATCTCTAGACTGGTCATATCAAAATGGGAATATGAAGACCTCAGTTTTTATTATTATTTGATACTGTGATTTTGAAGCATACACTTTCTATAGGATGAGGTCAGTCTTACCATCCTTTTCTTTCATTCATTTCTTTTGTAACCAGGCTGGTCATAGGGCATCAATGATGACCTTGTGACAATCTCCCTCCATTTTACCCTGTTCTTCACTGCTCTTTCAATTTTGCAAAATCCATGCTTGTACACTCTTTGATGGTATTCTTCCATCAGTTCTTGTGTTTGCTGCATTTTCTCTTTAGTCTCAATGTGCCATACAGGATACTCTTTGACAGGCCAGCCAAATGTGAGATGTGACCACACCATCATAGTTTGTGTTTCTTTAAGCAGCAACCAGTTCTTCATATGGTCAAATTGCACTTTTAATTCTAATGCATGTGCACCTCCTCATCAGAAAACATGACCTAATTATGAAATGTTCTGGATCCATCCATAACATCCCATCTCCAAGGCTTGGATTCTTCTCTCTAGTCATGCTGTCTGGGTCCATGTATCATATGGCTACAGGAGTATGGACCAGATGAGGGAGTACATAAACTTGATCTTGGGCTTAAGCATGGTGCTATAATCCTTACAAATAGGCTTCATTCTAGCCTGTACATCCTGGAAAGAACATCAGGTTCATTATCTTCATCAGAGGTGACCGCACCTAGGTACTTGAAGCTTGTCACTGTGCATTTGCTCTTAATTACATTTGGATGCCACTTGGTTTGTTTTGTCATTAGTTTGGTCTTTTTGATCTCCATCCCATACCTTAGTGATGCTTGGTTCAGATGGTTCAATAAGTGTTCCCATTCTTGTTCAACACCTACTAAGCCATTGATATCATCAGTGAAGCGCATATTGGTGATTGTTCTATCTCTAACAATGACACTGCCCTCATTGTCTTCCATTAGGCATAATACATGATCCTTTCTTTTTATATGTCAAGAGAGTGGATGAGAGAAGGCACCCTTGTCTGACTGACTGTGGATCTAAACCAATAACCTATATTGCTATCGATGATAACTGTACTAGTTGCCTTGTCATACAATATATCCATGTATCAAAGACCAAGTGCCTTATTGGTAATCATTGCTCACCATAATAGTAAAATTACCAAGAAACACAATTCATTTTCTAGTAGATTGTTCTGTGATCAAGAGCAATAGACTCAAACCAACACTTACCATTCAAAATGCAAGCAAACAAAAATTTAGATAGCTCTTCCACATACAGATAATCAAATAATAAGAATTCCAAAGAACAGCTATCACAAAATTTTATGTTTTAAACAAATAAAAATTTAATAAAAAAAATTCCTTTTATTGTTTTTCTGTAGTTTTACATATTTAAATTAAAACAATTTTTTCTACGATTAATTTTCAATCAAAGTTAGCTTTGTGGATGATAAGTTATTATCACAAAATTGGACAGTTTCCAAACCTGAAAATAATCTGACTTTTTTGTACTGTGTCTTCCCCCTTATCTTGATGAATTCCATTGCTACCTGGCACTACTGCATGTTGCTCAATTAGATCCAGCTGTTTTTATCTTTAAACTTGAGAAACTGCAATACAAATCCCATGTTTCTCATATCTGTAGTTTCTCTTCCCACCTCACCCACTTATACTCTCCACTTCCCATGCAGTGACCAGGGGTTATAATGCAAAATCTGTGAAATATATTATTCATCTTTTTTCTCAAATTTGTAATTTGACCTGTGACCCTTTCCCATGACCCATAGGTTTTGAGACAAGTATGACACCCTTCTTTCAGATGATTAGCACAGGAGCAGACTCATTGTTGCAGGATCACTGCACCTCACACCCATACAATAATACCTCACAACAAAACCCCATTAGAAATGAAAATGACAATAATACAGTAGTCCCTCATTACAAAGCCCCATTAGAAATGAAAATAACAATAATACAGTAGTCCCTCACTTCAAAGTCCCATTAGAAGTGAAAATGACAGTAATACAGTATTCCTTCACTATAAAGCCCCATTAAAAATGAAAATGACAGTAATACAGTTGTCCCTCACTACAAAGCCCTTTATAATTACTGTTGATAGCAATAAAGTGGTTTCTCATTATTCAGCCCCTTAATAATGGTGATGGCAGCAATACAGAGGTCCCTCACTTTAAGTACCTCAGTAGCGGTGAAAACAGCAATACAGAAGTCCCTCACTTTAAATACCTCAGTAGCTGTGATAACAGCAATACAGAAGTCCCTCACATTAAATATCTCAGTAGCTAACTGTGATAACAGCAATACAGTGGCATTTCACTATAATGCCCCTTAATAATGATGATAAAAATCCAGTGATCCTTCATAAAAAGCCTCCCAGTACAGAATAATGAATGTGTGTATTATTAAAAATATAAAGATTCAATTTACTGTAGCGTTTGGGTGATTTTATTGTCATGTTCAAAATAATTCCTAAAACGGAAAAAATTCAAAGTGACAGTAAAACATAATGATATTTCTTCTTATTTTTAAACTCCTAGATTACACTATGACTCTCAACAGATCTTCAGAGTGAGGAGTCTTGACCTCTTCAGTTGTAGACCTCAAGAGTCCCCCATTTTTATCAGAAAGTACCTGGCACAATTTCAGGAGTCCCTCACATTCAAAATAATAGAAGGCATTCTTATCATTTAAATATAAGGATTTAATTCTTACTAATTTATAATATATATTTTAGAGAATAGAATGTTAAGTTTAAACATTATAAACATAAATTTTAAAATTTTTTACTCCCACAACAATACTACCCCTCCATCATCCCCCAGCCATAACAAACTCAGGACAAATGTCAAGAATTAGTTTCAATCACAATAATGATCATTGGGAATGCTGTGTAATAATTTCTACAAGCGAAACATCATCTCCAGTTCCACAAAAAAACTTACATGGGTAAACATCAACACTTTACCAAATAGAACATATGTTTATTACCGTGATTAAACAAAATATGGAATTTTTAAAAAAATTATGTGAGGCAAATGTGAAAAACAAAATTAAACAAATTTACTTTGCAATATATGTGAAAAACAAAAACAACTAATTCATATAAATATTTTAATTAACAAAGTGTTAAATGACCCTAAGGAAATAAGGTGGGATATAACATGGGCTTTGTAGAAACAATGGTTGGTGATTATATGGTACCATAATACATGTAGCTTGTAGAGCTGGGTACTGCTAACAAATTTGTACCACGGTATTTCAGAATGTACCATATTATATTGCAATTATATTAGGGAAAAGAAATGTAATGTTCTGGGGCAAGGGCCTGACACTTTTTTGTTCAAATTGCATCAGGAATTTAAAAAATATTTTGCTCAGATTCATAGCAAAGTAACACCATATTAGTCACTGAAAAAATATGTATCAGACTTGAGAAATGATGTCAGTTCAGCGAGGAAAATGGTGCATGATGCTCAACATCCTTAAAATTAGGGTGCAACCCGCTATCGCGGTGCTCTACGTCCGTAACAAGATGGCACAACCTATTATCATGGTGCTCTACTTCCCTAACAAGATGGCACAACCTGTCATCATGATGTTCTACTTTCCTAACGAGATGGAATAACCCGTCTTCATGGTATTCTACTCCACTAATGAGATAGAACATCCCGTCATCATGGTGCTCTACTTCCCTAATTAGATGGAACAACCTGTCATCATAGTGATCAACTCCCCTAACGAGATGACACAACCTATCATCATGGTGCTCTACTTCTCTAACGAGATGAAACAACCTGTCATCATGGTGATCTACGCCCTTTACGAGATAGAACAACCTGTCATCATGGTGTTCTACTTGCTTAACGAGATGGAACAACATGTCATCATGGTGATCTACTCCCCTAACAATATGGAACAACCTGTCATCATGTTGATTTACTCCCCTAACGAGATGGAACAACGTGTCATCATGGTGTTCTACTCCACTAACGAGATGGAACAACCTATCATCATGGTGCTTTACTTCCTTAACGAGATGGAACAACCTGTCATCATTGTGATCTACTTCCCTAACGAGATGGAACAATCTGTCATCATGGTGCTCTACATCCTTAACGAGATGGAACAACCTGTCATCATGGTGATCTACTCCCCTAACGAGATGCAACATCCTGTTTTCATGGTGATCTACCTCCATTCAGGAAAGGTCTCATTTCCCTAACAGCATGAAATTTAAGGTATCGGGTTGCTCCTTCCTGTTTGAGAGGTAGAGGACTGTGACTGCAGGTTATGCACTCATATTAGTGAGGTAGAGCACCGCGAATCCAGAGGCAAAAAGGGATAAAATGTTCTACCATCTTTAAGAGGTACACCTGGAATCAATTAGATTCTAGGTGCTAGAAGACCACAATTGACAAATGGTGCATTAGTTTCTTTTCGCTTGCGTTTGGAACACTTGATTCAATGTGTGGGTATTCCATGAGGACTTTTTGTGGCCACACTGTCCCAGACTATTGTGATGATATTTTTTAAAAATATGGATGTCAGTGAGACTTGCCTGGTTGTAATACTAGCGATCTCTTTAAACACGTCAAGACACCCCAAGATACCCCCAAAAGAACCTAAGAATACCCCAGTATTGCAAATATTCGCACCAAATCTAGCAAAAACGTACTAAGAAGCGGAAAGAAAGAAAAAAAAAACTTACAGACATTGTTACTATAAATTATTTATAGTATTGCTTGACGGACATGTTTCCGATAATCTAAGAAACGAACTCTTATGCATCAAGTTTCTTTAAAAATGGATGTCAGCGAGACTTGCCTGGTTGTAATACTAGTATTTAGTTTCATCATTTGTTGCTGCGAAATTCCCAACTTAACCACAAGGAAACAAAGAATGGAAATTGCCTACAGTATTTTCTATAGAACGAAATAAGATATACAACTTGTTTATTTGTTTACTGCAGTCAAATGCGAATACTATGTCAACACGAGCATGTAGTAAGCTAATAATTAATAAATTTTGAAATTAAAACGGAGGAAACGGTGTCCTCAACATTTGAGAGGGGTCTTTAAATGCCCCAAAACACAGAGACTTACCGTTAAAACAGTCTATATTTACATCATAACGTATGTCTACCTCCACGGGTAGAAGTAGCCTCATAATTCCTGCATAGAAAGAGATATTTAACTCTAGAAAGAGACTGCTAATTCCAGTATAATTTAGATGTCCATGGGCACAATTTATCTCATCACATGACTGACGTATGTACAATATGGAATCTTTATTTAAAAAAAGAATGACAACGTCCACCGTCTGCGATGTTTGGTGTCAGTTGAATATAACAGTTTCATATGAGATCACATATTGTTCAGAATGTTTGTCAACCTCAACTCAATTTCTCTGAAGCAGATTCCTTGACATATTCAGAAATTCATTATTGCTACTTATCTGTTGAGCTATTTTGGTATGAATATTGAAAACATGATCATTAAATCGTAACATAATTACTTAACAATTTCTGTACATTACATACTGATGGCAAACTGACACAGTGAAAAAGTACTGTGGTAGGTACACTGGAAACATACTGCGGTAAACAGCAGATTGAACTCTTGTCAAGAAGAATAAAAATACATTATTATTATTATTATTATTATTATTATTATTATTATTATTATTATTATTATTATTATTATACTATGGTATTTTGATGATTTGACAATACTTCCAAATCAAACTCTAAGTAAGTTTTGATTACATTCATCATTTGTTTCATGACATCATGAATTTTTATTTAAACACTATTACAACCAAGCAGGGCATCATTTATTTGCCAATCTACTGCATGTGTTTTTATACACAATCAACACAACAGAACATTCCTTCTTTGAACTATGATAATTGCAAGGATAAGGATTAACTGTTTAATTAGTCATATTGGCTTCATGCGTTTTTTGGTTAAGCCTAGGATTTAGTTTTTGTGCGGACTGGCCACAGGTGACCACAATATGAAATAGAGGTGTGTCTGGGAGAAAATGAGAATTGTCGCTGGGAGAAATAGTACATTTTTTTGTGAATTTAACGCATTTGTACTTAGAACCTTAGGTCGTGAAAATCTGGATGCAACATTTGTAATAATAAGAACTCATCTTCCAAAACTGCACTATAAATAGGATTTGACAAAAAAAAATGTCACCACTTGTTATAAACTGAAAGTAGTAAAAAGGGTAAATTCAAGCCATGGAATGTATTAGTTAAGGTACCAAAATTAGACAAAGAATGGTTACGATTATAAGGAAAATATTATTAGGCAAAATAAGTCTGTATTTCTGATTGGCGAACTATCCCTGTTTTCTGTGTGATGACCCTAGCAAGTTCTCCCCTGAGTAATAAAACAAATTAAAAACAAATTTTACCGTTACAACTAATCAATCAATCTCATCCATGCATGGTTTATCACTTGCATAGAGTGGAGAAGATTACGTTGAAAACAATACAGTACTTAACTGAAATAAATGTATTTCTGACGTTTACAGGAGTTGTGTTCATAATCAATAACATTAAAAGTCAACACCATGACACTAGAGTTCATTCCACACAGCGAGGTGAATTTTATCCTTGCTGTATCTTGGTAAATTATCATGGCAGCATCATTAAATGTAGCTAGAAGTGCCTAATTCATTTCACGTGAAGTAATGAAATTAATGATTGGATTAAATTCACAATGCTGCGTGGAACAAACATTAGTGTAATCCCATTCAACTGAGAGTGACCAATTTAGTCCACACACAATTAACAACTTTGGTTTCTAGTTCACTTAAAACGTAAAGAGTTAAAGGGTGTCCATAAAATGTTTAAATTTATTGGCTTGGTGTAAGTGAAAGCCTTCAACTTTGCATTGCTCAATCACATGATTGACAGTCATCAATACATATAAACTGACACAATCCAAACAATGCTCTCCTCCGGCAAACAAGCATGAAGTTATTACTGTCTGTTTAACAGATGTAAATTAAATCATCAACTGGGTAAAAAAAATAAACTCCATAACGAAGAAATATAACAATATTCAAGTTATATTTTCCAACTTCGAGATTATCAGTGATGATCTGAGCATGGAACTGAAACATGTAATTTTTCCTTTTGAAATGGAAACTGGACAATATCAAAAGTTTCTAATGCTAATAACATCAGTTTTTTTACTCAATTTTTGTGTGCTGACGTCATGATCAACCTGTACAGTAGTTAATGGAATAACAAGTTCAGTAACTGCAAGTTCGGCAAACTACGGGAAGACGTCAACATAGTCTATGATAAGTGTTGTGCATGAAAAATCAAAGTTTTGCTGGCCATGCTCCTTGAGAGTCATTTTCATGTGCTGAAATTAATTAATTTTTGCTTCTTTTAGCACTTAAGTTTTACCTGTCCGCCTGTTGATGCTACTTTCTTGTCCAAACTAGTCTGCAACTTGCCTAAAAGCCTCACTGCTGTTATCAGGATTGCAGTCACTCTAGCTGGGAAATGGGAATCATTCAACACATCATTGTTGCTTTGTAATGCTGTCTATATCGCTTCCGAAAAATGTTTTATAAGACTGTCAGTGTAACATTTAAATAAATCCATTCTCATTAGATAAAAGCATGAATATTAATTTGGATTGTCCTTGCATTTTCCATCAGCTGCTCTAAACTGGCTTTCTGGTGGTCGAAAATTAACTGTTAGATTGCCCAGATCAAGGATTGTGTACCGGTAACTAACCATTGGCTTTATGATGCTCCAACTGACTGACTCCTGTTGAAACACTAGATTCAGCCTCTACATGACTGCCAAAATATCACCTAGCAGGTTCATCATCATAAAGAAGGATAACAATAGTACTTTCACCCTAGTCCATTGGCAATGATATTCTTAGTCACTAGGTTTCATCGTCAAGCTCCAGAATAATTGTAAGCTAAGTTCCTTTTAGAGATTAAACAGCTCTTCCAAGAGACTGCCATCTCACATGAAAAGACTGCTTAAACAAAATCTTTAAAGCTAAAATATTATGCTCTTCTTTTTTGCTGAATACTGATAAACCTTGTAGCCGCTGGCTGGCTGTGTTTTTGTAATCTGCATTAGATCCATCTTGAGATGCAGGTCTAACACAACTCCGAACAATCAGTGTATAAAAGAAAATGTTTTTCCTCAAGTAAACGTTGTTTTATTTTCGAGTCATACGTTGTGGGATACATTTTAAATCATTCGAAAATGACAAATCAGAAACCGCAATCTAACTGAAATTTTATTTGGAAAAATATAAAACTGTGTACTTAGATGAACTCTTTAATCCACTTCAGCAGCATCTCATTAACACATCCATTCTTCTGCACATGTGCAATCCATTCTTTATCGATGGTCAACAAGCACCTATCTAAATATTCAAATTTCTAAAAAGGACAACTGAACAAACACAGTGTGTCATTCGCACAACCGGTAATCTACTTTTACTTGTGGTGTGAAGTATTCTTAAAAAGGAATACTCACTGAGTTTCAAAACTGGAAATAACCAGTTTCAAATTAACTTAGCACAAGGTTGTGTGTGTGTGTGTGTGTGTGTGTGTGTGTGTGTGTTTGTATGTGATAGGATTTTTAATGTAGCATTACATTTGTTTAGTCGTATTGCCATACTATCTACAGCGTGGCAGTTTAGTGATGTCTAGCACTAATGCATCACGCCAGATACATAATGTATAATGTTTCACCCAGTCACCTTATACTGACACCAGGTTGATCAGTCCTAACACTAAAATCGTAATCTTGAGTGTCAAGCAAGGCAGCTGCTGGTACTAGTTTTATGTCTTTGGTATGACTTGGCCACAGTTAAAACACGCAGACAACATCATCTAAGGTTAACTCTCTGACCACTAAACCTCCCAAGTGGTTTGGTACATGGTAAATAATTTAATGTAACCACTGAAATGTGTAAATGTGTGTGCTCATTTGCATTTAGTAAGCCATTCACTCCACAATGAATGGATCCATGAATGTACATGCAGAGCGTGATTGAAACTGAGCTAAATGAAAGAGAATAAAATCTTAAAGACCCAATGCTACCATTATTTGCAAAAGTGTTTTTATCCAAAATTATCCGAATAATACTGAATCTTGAATGACATTGGTCCTAAACGTCATTGAGTTCCATTAAAACCAGATGATATCGATGTTTCATCACAATGTGAGTCATGTATTTCTTCGTCGAACTTACATACCCTGTCATTTTCCATATATGTACGAAGTTAATCGATATTTATTGGTGACATTCGTAGTATGTCGCTTTCTTACTACATACATAGCATATACTTTTTACAAACAATTTAGTCAATCTTTGGGAAGGCAACACGTCTTCATATGGGTTGAGAGGTATGCCACAAGCAGCCATTTTCTGTTTACAACTGTTTACTAGGCTTTCTTCTCTTTCTGAGCACCGCTGTATCATGTACACATCTATTTTAGAGTACAATTAAGTCATTTATCATGCTAGTGACGTGAAAGCTTGGTCTTCCTTTCATCATGCATCATGACGTTTCGAACCTCATTATGCAGTACTAATCATTACATACTTAAATGTTTAATTTGCTGTTACAAAATCAATTTTCTTAAAAATTGCTAATATTCAAAAAGATTATGCAAAAAAGTTGTATGTTTCCAGTTAGCCAAATAACTTAAATAAGAGCTTTGCATTAAGAAACACAAGAGATTAATAATAATCCCGGACAGCAATATTATTCAGTGAACAAACGGGGTCTATATTTTCATCATGCATATCAGAGTCAATGTTTGACACTACAGACTACACATATAATGGGCTGAATTAATACCACCTTGAGATCATTAGATAACGGGAAAAAAACACACACAAATAATGTGTCGTATATTTTGTGAACATTCTTTACCATCATTTTCCTCCATACTTTATGTAAAATATAATTTTTTAGGGTAACATGGTCATGTTATAACCAGTAGGGTAATTCCAGTCATAAACATTAGGCTTCCCAAGAACCAAACCTCTCTCTCTCTCTCTCTCTCTCTCTCTCTCTCTCTCTCTCTCTCTCTCTCTCTCTTTTGCATATGTTTAGAAGCGGAATTTATGCAATGTTTGACTTAGCACACCAGTCAAGCATCAGGTTTGAATATAGCTTTCAGTAATATAATCATTATTATCAAATCTTTTACCTAATTAATTCTTTCTCTAAAAATGTACAAACTTCAAGTTTCTTTTTACAAAAATATTATACAATATTTTATATGGTTGTCGGATTCATCCCAGGTTATTTTACATAAGAAAGTAAATCCGACCTAGAACACTTGCTAAAGGGCAATGTAGACTTATGACGGGTGTCTACGGGAAATATGTAGATAAAAAAAAATAGAAAAATAAAGGCTTGCATATAAGAAAGGAAAGAAAAGTGTACTCCACAAGTGTATGTACAGTCCATATATTTGATCAAAATGTATCATTTGGGTCCAAGGCAACTTTAGATTGGGAATCTTTACTATCTGAATACTGAAGAAGGTAATTTTTTCAAACAAATGTTTTATCAGAAAAAAATATAACTATAAGCCATATGTGCTGTATAATCCTGAAAATAGTCTTAATCAATGAAGTGATATAGATTTCAAACAAGCTGAAAAATACTGAACATAGATTAACTTGAACAATTTCTGTGCGTATTCTTTCTTGAATAGTTTAATTCTGAAGATTTTTACAAACATGTGTAGTGTTTTTCACAGTTCTTTCTCACTGAAACCACACGCTTACCGCTTACCATTTATCTAATGCATTTCCCCAAGAAGGCCCAGAAAATCAAAAACAAAGCATATACAGTATGAAGCAAAATCATTTGAGAAAGCTGCAGACGCAGTAATAAAATGCATAATGAGTTAATAGAACGCAAGTCAACCATTTGTCACTCCTATGACGTAACATATGGACCAGGTACAAGGTGATCAGCACCGTCTTCAAAGCCAGGATGTCTGAAAGCAATATTAGACGCAATGGAGAAATATATTAACGACATCACTGAGACCTTTGTAAAAGTGTTCGGCATTACCTGGTACACTGTACAAACTTATCTCTGCAATTCCTTAAATTGAAGACACTTTCAAAAATGGCATCCCAGTGGGGCAATTTGTGGAGGAGTGTTAATTCAAAACACCCTGAATTGGTATTAATAAATCCAGTGGTTCCAACGATTATTTTTAAAACACTGTGAGCCAGATAGGCATCAGTTGCTGATTGTTGATAGTTATTGGTCCTATCAAAAGAAAGAATCGATGTGTGACATGCTTAGCGTTGAGAGGTTCCAGGAATTATTTCTAAAACAGTATGCCTGATAGGCTTCGATGGATGATTGCTGATAGGCCATTCATCTCATGAAGTTTTATATTTTTTAGAAGAAAAGTATTCACATTCAATCTCTGCCATTATATACAACACATTTCTTACAACCTCTTGATTGGACAGTATTTGGTGCTTTCAGCAAATCATACAGTCACGCTTGCACCAAGCTATTAACTGAAAATCCAGGCTTGTTCATGGCAATGGCTATTTAGGTATGTTTGGTCAGCATTATTTATGAACCAAATATCAGCAAAGAGTTTTAGGCTTCTGTAGTATTCCCATTAGATGTCTGATATACCAGAGAATGTGTATCAGCCATACATACTGTACACGTGGGAAAACACTCCAAATTCGCTTTCATACTCAGCGTCTTCTTCATCAGTTTCTGACCAATTCCCTATCCATGTCTAAGTCGCTAACCAACCAGATGGAAAAGGATAGGTAATCAGTCTCTTTCAGCATATCATCCAGGATAGTTTCGAGCCAAATATATACTATAAACTCCATCACATCATCTGCTTCTGTACACAAATACCCTCTAGAACCAGCTGTTTCCATAAACACAGTTATCTGAGTTTGCATATAACCACTACACTGTAATAACTGGCTTTGATGTTTATCTTCATTCCATGTCACCTAATATGGCAACGTTTACAGAAAAGTACAGTCATATTGGGGAGCAAGCTTGATACCAGAGGACCTTAAAGCTACTTCTGCTTAGATGGAAACTCTTCTATAGCCAATATTGGGCGTGAACCTATCCTGCAATAATATGATTCCCTCCCAGGAATGTATACATGGAGTTCTACATGGAACATTGTTCTGGAAAATATTTCCAGAATTACAGACGTTGAACAAGGGAACATGAAAAAGCATTAAACATGCAAGAGACTTTTGACATAAGAACAAATTATATAAGCAAAGAGAAATGCTGAAATTTATAAGTAAAAAATAGTAGCATAGAGAAAAGCTTTGGAAAAAAAAGGATTGGAAAAAGTGGAGAACAAGAAATTAAATGAAAAATAAAGTAAATCCGTTGTCAATAATTCTACGTGGTTGAAATAAATCGTAAAATCTGATTCTTATTAAATTAAATTAATACAATAGCAGTAACCTATATCACACATGGAATCAGATCAGAACTATTAGTTCCGGTTCAGTACCCATGAATGTTGTCCCAGTCTATTTTGGAAAATTCTTTTCCTGTCTCCTTTTGATGGTGATAGTAGGGTTAGATTTAGGCATGTTTGGTATGAAGTTAAAAGTAAATTGTTTATTCTTTGGAATATGTGCTAATTGTCTGTGTGTTTCAGCAATAGTACAGTGAGTAATAACGCCTTGGTGATGATCTGGAAGTGAAATCTGTGTTCCACTGCACATTGCTTTGTTTACAGTCCAGCGTCTCAACGAAATGCATGTGAGCCTATGACAAAAATCTTCACTTGTGAAGTCATCTCTGAAGGTATTTTAGATTATCATATAATTTGCATTGATTGTCACAGTGGAAAGTTCAGTACTAATAAACAAATGTAGAGATCATATTGCAAAATTAGTTGTGATCGGTCAAAGTTAAACATTCACGTCAGTACTTCCCACCAGTGGTTAGAGTTACACAGATCAGAGGTCAGAATAACCCACAACACAGTCCAATTTACTCCTGAATACATATTCATAATACAATCATCTTTTAGTAATAACTTAAATTATATCCTGTCTCAATAATGAAACTTGTTAAAATAGCCCGATTGACTGCTCCTCATCTTCTACTCCGCCATGCAGTAGTCGGCTTTCATAATATAGTTGTAAGTTTAGTGTCAATGACCGCATTGATAGGATATAGTCCTACAATGAAAGACCTCGTTGCTGACATTTGTGTTAGGTGTCTTGGCCATACTGCCTCAATAACGGCATAGTGAATCAAGTTCTGATTTCGACTAAAGTAAAATGTTCAGGAATATCTCTCACAGCTGGCAGCCAATAACGACTCTTGTCTAATGTTTTTGTTAGGCTTCACTTATTCTGATGTATTTTTCTTTCTTCTAATAAATTCAAATTTCTACAAAACAATGGACATGTTTTATAGTTTCGTTGATCTATATTTCAATTGAAAGAAATGCAACTAAGTCGGGAACGCTGAAATTGGTTAATTTGAAGTATATATAACCGATCTGGGTATTCATGGCTTCCATTGCAGCCAAATGAAATAGATGCTAAATGAAATTTAAAACATGTAAGTTTGCTTGTGTGGAAATTTGAATCTAAGGAAAGTGACATCAGAGTATGAATAGTCTGACTAAAATATAACTTCATTTCAAGGAAATCGTTGATATGGGCTGCCAAGCGTTTGAGATATTCCGGAAATTTTACTTGTCATTCCAATGTTAGTTAAAATACACCAGACAACGTCACACAGTGTCATTATTTCTGCTGTAAGACCTATATACCTAAACCAAATATCAGCATTGAGGTCTTACAGTACTTAGAATAGGACAAGATTACCTTAATAAAAACTTTGCAAAACTACCAAATCATTAAATTGTTAACTTGTAGGTCTATGATCCATCTTTTCCAAATCTTACTAGAAACTTTGAAAGTAACTACAAGTTCAACTATGTCTGTTTATTAGTTAATGGAGAGAGTTGTTTTGATATTCCTGTAGTTTGGCATGCAAAGCTGCGATTTACATTTGTCTCACATCATGAATCAAATTCGTAACTGGAGAGAGAGAGAGAGAGAGAGAGAGAGAGAGAGAGAGAGAGAGAGAGAGAGAGACTGGTTTTGACCCATAAATACCAAATATCTTCTATCAATGGCATGTCTGTACACGCCCATAGCACCATACCTCAACCAACGTTTCATTCTATTACTGAATGATAATTTCAACAGAATATCGTACTGGTCTGCTATAGTAAAAATACAATATATAAACACTAAATATAATCTAAGTTACCTTTTGCATGCAAAATTTGAAAGTTTACACTTGCTGATATTCAATACTGTCAGTAGCTGCTACATGGTCCCGAAATCAGCCCTGTATTAAATTTGTGTATTCATTCGGCAACGACCAAAACATGTTTATTTTTCTTCCGGTTTCATTAAAAGATATCTGTAAGGTCATGTGACTTGTCATGGAAGTCTCATTGGATAGTTTCGTATTTCAAGACCTCCCTAATAATTATGGTAGATCGCATGAACCTAATTATCACAATACTAATATTTTCCAGTTCACACATAAGAATCGCTCTGGTGGCCTAGTGATTAGAGCATCCGCCGTGGAAGCGGGAAATCGTGAATTCGATCCCGGGCCGAGTCATACCAAAGACTTACAAAATTAGTACTAATAGCTGCCTCGCTTGGAGCTCAGCATTAAGAGGTTAGTATTAGGACTGGTCGGCCTGGTGTCAGGATAATGTGACTAGGTGGGACATCATGAGACATGTCTGCGGCATGATGCCCCAGTGGTAGACATCACTATCAACTGCATCACTGCAGACATCGTAGCGATATGACTGAACAATTGTTAAAGTTACGTTAAATATCATAATCACACACACACACACACACACACACACACACACACACACACACACACACACAGAAGCTATATATGGAATGTGGTTTAGATTTACTTTGAGATAGGTTTGGCTTTGACTTATTAGTGACTGCCTGTCACAGTTAGGCTAGCATTAGAGATCAAATGCGTAACTTGGGCTTCCAATGAGCAGCCGACATGGCTTACGCATTTACATGTGTGTGCTACAGAGGTACATATCTAAACATCTAGATTGTTGAGGGGTGATGAAAAGTATGCTAATTTGTTACAGTAGTATGTATTCATGCATAAGGCACATACTGATTCTTTTAGCTGTCATGTCACAGGATAATATTCCAAATAGCTCCTTCCTGTAAACACATGACTGTAAAATAGAGGGGTTGGTGGCAGAGTTCGTTAAGTATAAAAGCTAATAGTTGCATAATGAATTAACTTTAATACCTCAGTCAGAATCTTACAAGCAGCCATTCAACAAAAATATTATTATATTTTATTTGTATATTTAATGTAATATTATTAAAACGTTTCTGCAATAGCCATCGTCAGACGAAAATGTTCCCCCAAAAATCTGTCCAGTGAGACATGAGGATCCCGTGCCTGCCGAAACTAAGGGAGACAATGCGACTTTTACTGTAGTATCTGCTACTTGTAAGTGTTCATTGTATCCCTTTGTAACAATATTAACATACTGCAACTTTGTTAATGCAATTTCACATTTCTTTAAAACTGTAATTCTTTTAATTTCTTATCAGAGACAGACTTACCAATCAAACTCAAAGCAATATTATCCGAAATTTACATTCTAGTCCAATAATGTTTTAAAATATTCATTATCTTGTTTTGAAAAAGATGCTATCGCTACAGAATAATGTCTGGCAAGCCCAAGCAACTCGTACTATGTCATATATAATTACCCTCTAGGACTTGAAAGCTATACAAATACCTCAGTACATTTAAAGACACGGAACGCTTACTGATGTCACTAAAATGGTTTCGAATGTGCGAAATTAAAGTCTTTACCTGGGACAAGGAAAAATCTGAAGCAAAGTCGTTTTAAATATGTTAAGGACAATTTTCAATCTCTCTGAAATGTTTAAACGAAAAAAAAAATCAAGGAAAAGACACCAATTTGTGTTACGACTATATGGTCTGAAACTATGTAAGAGAAAGAAGGTTACAAAGAAGAACAATTTATGTAAAAATGTAACATTTCCCAAAATTACAAAATTAAAATTTCAGAATAACTTATAGTATTGTAAATTGAAGCCAAAATGGTGATACTAAATGTTCTATCATAAGTTAAAAAGTATGAAATGTTTTGAATAAACTTTTCAAATAATTTTTGAATCTTCGTATGTACCACAGTGTTATAATCCATAATAATATGTCTCTGTGTGAGTCTTCAGTAATTAAAGTGTAGTGTTTTAGTCCACAAAGTCAATGAGCAGACGGTAATTCCAGCGAATGTTTTAAATAAAATATGAATACTACTACTACTACTACTACTACTACTACTACTATAATAATAATAATAATAATAATAATAATAATAATAATAATAATAATAATAATAATAATAATGAGAAGAAGAAGAAGAAGAAGAAGAAGAAGAAGAAGGAGGAGGAGGAGAAGAAGATGAAGAAGAAGGAGGAGGAGGTGAGTTTTAAGGATTTTTGTGTCTAATTTCAAGGGGCAATTCCTTCCACATTGCCGGGCCCTTTTGTGCAAAAGAATGTTGTCCATATGACTTCGTTTTCATAGTGGGAACAATGAGTATACGATTGTCATAAGAGGAGCGTAAAGATCCTGCTGGTATATACACATGGTTGAGGCAGGATATGTATGTTGGACTGCAGTCTGTCACTGAAACGTAGAACAGAGAACAAATTATGTGTTTGATTCTGTATCGAATAGATAGCCAGTGTAGGGTACATATCAATGGTGAGGTGTGCACTGATCGAGTACTTTAAAAATGATCTGAACAGCTGTGTTTTGAACGTTTTAAAGTTTCTGGAGTAGATGTTGAGACGAACCAGACATAACTGAGTTACAATAGTCCAGTTTTGAAAGTACTAATGAACACACAAATATTTTAGTGGCATCAACTGAAAGCTCAAATATATCTACGAATGGAACTGATGCGTCTCAATTCAAGATATGCAGATTTGCATATGTTCATGACATATTGTGCAATGTGAGAGTACTGTCTAGAGTAACACCTTGGTTTCGTACTGACTGTGAATTTAATGTTGGTGTTGCTGATATTTATTGTCTGTGGTAAATGATGTGAATGTGAAAGTCTTTTTGTTGTGATCAGAATGGGCACAGTTATATCATCGCTCATCTGCAGCTTGTTACATGTTATTCATGATTTCACATTAGAAATAAACCTCCCTACTTCATGGATGGTAGCATCAACTTCAGTTGGGTGGCTAGACCTGTATATTTGGGTGTCATCAGCGTACGATTGGTGAGACACTGGGTGATGATCAATGACACTTGCGAGTGGCTGAGTGTATAGAATCAAGAGAACAGGTTCAATAACAGACCCCTGTGGAACACCACAACACAGATCAACTGGACTGGAGTTTATTTCATTTGCAGATACAATTTGTCTCCTGTTGACTAAGTAGGACTTGAACCACTGTAAGGCTGTATTCTGAATACCAAATAAATGCTGGAGACGATGAAGTAATAAATCATGGTCTATTACGTCAAATGATGCAGACAAATTAAGGAGGATGAGGACTGTAATGCAGACGTTATATTGCGAAAAAGACTGTTTGAATTCAAATGAGATACAAGTTGGGTTAGAACAACTTTTTCTAAGATTTGTTATATGAACGGGAGATTAGAGACTGGGCGGCAGTTCTTACAATCATTATGGTCAAGTGTTGGTTTCTTCAGCAGATGCTTTACGATGGCAGTTTCGAGAAAATTATGAGAATTCCCCCGACAAGAGATATATCAATAACATCTGTTAGTGACGGCAATTTTCGGTCTAAGCGCTCAAGCGGCAGTGAAGTTGGAATTGGATCAAGTTCACATGACATTAGTGCAGTCTTTATCACCATTGTCCTTACTAAATCCATAGAGACAAGTTCAAACGCTCATGATTGTTCTCGCTGAAATTCTGTATCATAATTGTATGTTGACGAGTCAATTGAAATTGTGTTGTCAAGGGAATATCTGATGGTTTGTACTTTGTCACAGAATAAATTTGCAAACGGGTCCGGAAGGTCTACTGGAGATAAGGTAATTGGAAGTGGTGTACATTTGTTGCTCCTGATTAATTTGTTAGTTATCTCGAAGAGCTCTTTGAAGCTGGAACTCTCCGTGATCTTGGTACTGTAGTAGAATAATTTGGCCAAATGGACTATGTGTGTGACGTTCTTTTTAGAAGTTTCATAGATTTGTTTCCTTTACGGTGATTTCTTTTAGCAGTGCGAATCTGGTCCCTAACACTGCTATACCATGGATAACACTTTTTGAATTGATACTCTGCATTTGGTATCAGGTATTAGCAGAATGACTAGGGTATACGTCCCATATCTAAATTATTGATCAAATTTATATTCCGTTCAAAAACATCATAGACAGCCAGACAGACCATCTAAACCTAACTTTGCCTATAAATATTACTTGAGATCTTATTTAACTCTATTTGAATGCACATGACATTTAGTAACCAACATTGCTTACATAGTTTCGCACTACGATTATGCAAGAGGATATGATTTGTGTTTTTAAAAATTTAATTCTAGACCAGTTCAGTGACGAAGGATATTTCCATCTAGTAAAGTCAGGCCAACTCCGCGTGAAACATCAGTTTGCATAGGCCATCGATAACACATTTAACGAGATCTTTCATGGACCGGTACACGGGTAATTTAAGACTTCGGCGACCCTGGCGCCCACTTATCCCCATCCCCCTCAGGGTATTACTTATTATAAACTGTTCAAATGAATTAATACAAGTTCGGCTTTTATAATTCATACAATTTTTATTTAGTCTACATATTTAATGATAATAAATAAATGACCTGATAATGTGCTTCATTTTGGAGCCTGAACATCCCCATAAAAAAATCTAAAGACATTAAATTCTCGCATCCTTAACACATATGACAATCTACGCACAGGGACCAGTTGGTCATTAACTTTTTTTTATCGACGACAATGTGAAATATTTTGATTCATAAAGATTATTTCCTCTCAAAGACAATATCTTAGATTTTCTGAGAAGAAATACCAATATCCGTCCAAAATTATCATGTGAGATTACAATAACTGGATTCTAGCGTGGCAAATATTTTGCCTTTTGTGTGCAGTCTTAGATTAGCTTTTACTTTGATTTTTCTGGGAGTGATTTATCTAGAAACGATGGACATAGAAATGTGGTTTAATGATATTTGTGGATATCTATTTGCTTTTGTTGAAAAAGTAGGGTTTATTGATGGCAAAATGAAATGTACCCCATTGGACTGTTTTTTTAAGTGTCATCTTATTCAGTAACCGTTTGAACCATGTAAATACGTTCTTGTTTGAAAACAAATAATCTTTTCGCTTGTACACAAAGAGGATCATCCTGGTCATAATCGTGTACCTTCATCCTTTGTTGATGATGTAGTTAGTGTGTCATCTTTAAATGCTGATTTTGCAAACAATTGTGTTTTTGATTTTATTTAAAGAACGCATTGCAATACTACATATCCACTGCTGCACCACCAATATAATCAGACGGAACCATCCATCTCTCAATGGTGCCTTGATAGTTGTCACAGAACACCCTTCTACAGGCGGAATGACGTTCAGTCATTACTAGATGTGGTGGAAGGCGGTCAGCACTTGTCCTTGCATTTAAACCATATCCAGTTTTGAGAACTCCTTGAACCGCCACAGTGAGGTTTCTTCCTGTTATTTCAAGATCACTCAACACCTTCCAGACCAGATGAGCTAGAAACATTCAAATTTGAAGTATAATATTACTTTGCAAATGTTTACGAAATATGATACTCGAATTCCATCATTCCACGTCGACGGCATTCTTCCTATTTGATTGAAATAGGGTCTATCCATCTCGATGAAAACGGGGATTTTTCCTTATTTTGGGGAGGGGAAACCAGACCAATGCCCCTTCCCTAATTTCTCAAACTATATAATGTATTTTTATGTATGTTTGTACTCCTTCAGATGTGTTTGTATGCTTTTATTTTAGTATAAAGAATTTGTTTGGAAAAAATTATTTGAAGTTTATGCTTTGTATGGGGCAATTGTTATCCGTAGTGTTGATATGACTGAAAAGTGCTTAAAGCTACGTTACAAATCCTAATCTAGCTAACAAACAAATTATTCCTAGAAATATCCATAAGGTTGTTTCAATTACCTTAATCGAAATGTCTTCCCTTTTTACTGAAAGTGACCTTTGCTATATCAAATTTCAATTTCTCCTCAGACTGATTCCTTAGCTTTTTCATATTCATTGTTCTTTTTCCCTTTAGAGAGAGAGAGAGAGAGAGAGAGAGAGAGAGAGAGAGAGAGAGAGAGCATATTCTTTTTATTGTTTGAACATTTGGACAGTAGAAAAGGTCCGGTGTTGATATAGTTTTTACAATTTGGAATTTTTTGTGAGAAATGGTGTTATATTTTGAGTTTTTAAAAATCACAGTGTTTTGAATGTGTGATCATATGTGTCGTTTCTCAAATTAATTTGTTATTGGAATTTAAAGAGGGCTAGTTATCAGTAAGGAGACAAATTTTCTTTATTAATATATGTTTCTCTTACCATAGATGGACACTCCTTGTCACTAATTTTTGACAAAGTTTAACGTTTTAAATTGATTTAAAAAAAATTATATATATATATATATATATATATATATATATATATATATATATATATATATATATATATATTATATTCTATAATATATATATATATATATATATATATATATATATATATATATATATATATATATATATATATATATATATATATATATATATGCGTAACTTGGGCTTCAAATGAGCCGCGGACTCTGCTACAGAGGTAAATATCGAAAAATCTACATGGTTGAGGGGTGATGAAAATTATGCGAATTTGTTACAGTACTAATGAACTTTACTTATGTATAAGGCACATACTGATTATTTTAGCTTTCTTGTCACATGAAAATATTTAAAATACCCCCTTTCTGTAAAAAAAACTGAATGTAAAAATGGGGTCAGGGGCAGTGTTTATTTAGCTTAGAAGCCACTAGTTGCATAATGAATTAACTTTAATTACTCAATCAGAATCTTACAAGCATCATTTCAACAAAAATCATTAGTTAATATTTATTTGTATCTGTAATGTAATATTATTATCATTTGTCTGCGATAGGTCATTGTCGGACCAAAAATTTGCCATAAAAGGCAAGAGTTTTCTTTAGGCTCACTCTAATTTAGAGATTTTGCTTTGTATCCTGCCTGTGTACTTTCGAATTCTGAGAGAAATGTGTTGTAGATACATGTAGGGTTCGACAGTCCTGGTTGTATAGTGTATATTTTAATCTAATGACTTAGTGGTCCACATTTTATCATTTCTAGTTTGCATTATGTTGATTACGTATTGAATTATATCACTGCATAGTTTCTTATCATCTGCGTTATCAATGTATTGTTATTCGCTGGTTTGGAAGCAAATTGTCTGGTGTTTGATTTTGTCCTGTATTTTATTCTCTGTTGTTTTGTAATCTTGCAGTAGAGCAAATGTCCCTGTCATATTGGCATATTATTTCCTCTTCTAGGTTCCACAAATCTTTTTTCGATCTGTTTTCCATGACTGTGTTTGCGATTTTGTATACCATGTTGGGAGGTTTTTATAAAAACCAGTTTGTTGTTTTCGTAAATATCTGAGATTACTGAGATAACCACATAAATGTGTGAGTGCGTGTGTGTGTGTGTGTGCGTGCGCGCGCATGTGTGTCCTTAGTGCGAAATCAGTGACGAAGATGGTTAGTCATGACATAATGGGCCAAAGCACCTCTATGTATAGGTAAGGACAGGATCGAAACGGACAGGAATGGTCTACCAATCAGACTACGTGTAACATATGGTTTGTCCTTCCTCCAATAGGAAGACAACAGACGTATGATATCACATTATATATATATATATATACATATATATATATATATATATATATATATATATATATATATATATATATATATATATATATATATATATATATATATATATATATATATAGATATAAGATATAATGTGTGTGTAACATTATATAGTAATTAGTTTACATTACATATGGCTGATAGTGTAAAGCTGATGTATTTGAGTACTAATATCGCAAATGCATCGTATACTTGCAGCAATAGTACAACCAGTAATGACATTGCTTTTTGCGTGTATTCTTTCAGCAGAAAATGATTTCAATTTGGTTTTATGTGCTTTCATATCATCTTCACAAGCATTTTTGTCGGTGTATGATTGTGTGACCTGTGTTGAATGTTCGGTCTTAGTTCATTTTCAATTTTTCAATAAAGAAACAGCCGTATATAACAAGTTATTTAATCAAATATTTGAGGATTTAAAAAGACACTACTGAAGCTTAACCTCTATTTTCAGATGTACAATCAAATAAACTGGATGCCAATGTATTGCAATGCAACGCGACGTATGGGGTCTATTAGATTTTGATAGATTATCAGTGTCAATGGGCTCAATTCTGGCGATCTAACAAGAATACATTAGTTGAGACCATATGGTCATTAATTATATTTCTTGAGAATGGACGCGAATGAATCGTCAAACTGCCATTGTCGGAATGTCATTTCGAGAGGAGAATGCTATCTTTAACTGAGCAATTGTTTGGACAGCAGCCAGACGTACTATTAGGGGCACAGTAAACTTTGTTTTCAGGGTAAAGCTGTCACAAATGAAAAATGCAGAAACGCTGTAATTATCAAACTACCAGATCAAGATGACTCCGATTTTGGTGAAACTGTTGAAGGGGATAAGAGACTTGACTGTTTGGTTACGCTAGTTATGGGGCGTGTTTCCCCACACCAAATTTCCTAGGGTTTACATCGCCTCATCAGACATTCTAATCAGTCTAAGCTTTCATGCAAGTGAAACCAGTATAGGCTCAGAGGAATTTGAAAGAAATTTCCTCGGAAAAACTGTTGTCCTAACAGTTAGACGAACTGTTTTGTATTGACGTTTGCAGCAAAGGTAGTGTTACAATTCCAATAATTTGTTGATAACGTACATAATGCTTTGCTGATCTTATTTGTATTTGCATGAATGTTTTTCATACATTCGTATCATGTGCTTTATGAAGAATAACGGTGCTGAGTTTATGCATAGGAAGTCGAAACATTAATCTTCAGATAAGTTTGACGAATTGTTTTAATTTGTTGTCGTGTTTGCATAAGAATTAGGTTTTAAGATATGAATGCATTACTGTACTTGATATGATTACGAGAATCAACGGGACTTCGCAAGTGTGAATTGACGTAACTGATTGTAATGTATCTCATTATTTGCTGCGTGACTTGAGGCTGGCTCAGAACCGCTAGGTCTCGTGTAGTGTATGTTGTTGAGTGATGTTAATGCGTGACGAATTAGCGATTTGACTAAATAGGGTAATTATAGGACACGAGGAGTCGATTGATAGACTTAGCATCTGTTTAGCACCGATAGAAATATTCGATAAGACGCAGGGCTTAATGCAAAATCCTCGTTATTATAAATAACAAGAAATTTAGTTTGTCTATATTTATATTTATTAAAAGGGAGAATCTAGATCCAGAGAGAGCAATCTTGAGAGTGTAACTTGAAACGTGTAATCTGATATGTGCAATCTTAGACGGGAATTTCTGAGAGTGGAATCCTGATACGTACAATTCTGTGACGTAATCCTGCTGCGTATAAATAATGAGTGTCCTGGGACGGGTTGTTGAGGGTGGTATCTGGAGGTCCAGGCGTCTGAATAGCTACAGTGGAGATGTCATGTGAACCGAAGAACAGGTTATGAAATCATACAAGATGTTGACTTCGATCGTTCACTCGATTCAATGATGAACTAAATCTATCCGTAAACAGATCGGCTATTTTATTTGAATCCATTTTTGCTTTCCTTTTGTAATTGGAGAAAGGTTTGTTTTGTAAAAGCTGAGATATTTTCAATGTAATGACTTCGGATAGTCGTTTTATGTAATTGACTAAATTGTTTGTTTACCTGTTATCACATTCTCTCTCTCTCTCTCTCTCTCTCTCTCTCTCTCTCTCTCTCTCTCTCTCTCTCTCTCTCTCTCTCTCTCTCTCTCTCTCATAACGTATTTCTTTCTGCAACACATACAAACGCAGATATTCTATGTGCATGAGCCTTTTTTACATAAAGAAATATACACTTCTGCCACCATCTTGTAGCACTGTTCAATATGATTTAGAGAATTTGTGAATTTGCAATGATGTCATTAATTTATATTTATTTAGTAAACACGTTTGACGATATATTATTGATAGGAGACAACTTTCATATAAAGGCTTATGTAATTAATATTGCGCACCTGACGTTTTAATGTCGAAGTTCATGTAATGTGTATTTGATTTAAATTGTTTGTTCGTTTGGTTTACTTTTATGTCATTGCATGCTATTGATAATGTGACATTGTATGCAAGACTTGACCTTTGTCCAAATTGAAGTTCATTTTCTACCTGACCTGAAGTATTGATTTTGTTTTTGTAGTGAACATGTTTATCTAAATCTAAGTCTTGACTTTTTGAACTACATATTTTATATTATAACTTTAGGAAAGACTAATAATTATCAATAAGACTTTATTTTGTAAGCATTATGAATCTTCCAAAGGTTATTTTCCGTTAGGTAATGAATCCTTTTTTTTTAAAGATGTTAATAGTGACATGAGTTCAGGCAGACGAATATGTAATATAGTGCTGAAGTAATATTCATTCGTGCTTTAAAATGTATCAGAATTAAACTGGTTTATTGTTGTGGCTGGTTGTTAATTTGGGATGGAATTTATTTCTTCAAGTGAATTTTCTCTGAAAATACAGAAATACGATTCTATAAGAGATACATTCACTGACATTTTTTGTGAATTAAAACCTGAATTTGTAAAACTAGCTGTGTTTCAACAAAAGACTTGGTATAACATCACAGTACAGGGCACCGCAAACACGCCAAGACTTTCAGTATTCGATTCAATTTGAATTTCTACTAAGGTTTATTCAGAATATAAATATATTAGAACTTGTGACTGTAATTTTAGGATTATTGGGATTTAATTCTTAGTACAGAAAGTTCCTTTCTTTGATATTTTCGCTTTTGTATTCCTGTGAGAATTTTTTCTTATTGTTGTTGCTTCTCCCTCTTTTCTGTTACTTATTTTAAAGGTACATTCTCGTAACAGTCGTACCTACCGAAATTGTGTCATCTTTTTAAAGACATTTACTAACACTTCAGGTCAACAACATAACCTTGGTTATAGACTTGGAATGTGATGGAAGATAACTATCTATCAGTTCGAAATGTCAGAAGATCCTAATTGAAAAGAGAAAAAGAACTGCGAATGTGTTAAAACATTTCTTCAGGGTCTGTGTTTCACATTTTTATAGAGGTTCACTATTTTCAGAAATGATAACCTCTGATATCTGCAATTAGCAGTGATTGTTATAAAATGAAGAAATCTATTTATCCTATGGGTGATTAAAGGATGTTTATTTTGAAATCTCAATGATTGGGTTTTATTTAGGTTTTAGAATACACAGCTAGCCACGACATATATAGTGGTTCTAAAAGTATTACGAGCTCGGTGTGGATATTAGCACTCCCTGAACATCAAAGGTGAATTTCAGAATACACGAGCTATCTATATAAACGTGAATGTACTTGATTACTGTAACACACTGTAATCAAAGTCAGCTGTCAGCTGGAATGGAATCGTACACTGGTGCCTTGCAGGACATGTATGGGTTCTCATTTGTTCTACAGGCTAAATCCATGTACGTATCGCCTTGATTTGTATCAGTTGATCTTCGTGTTGTATGTGTTGCTCTGATTATGATGATAGTGCAGGCAATAATGAGTGTTGTGAAGGAAAAAGTGCCGCAAACTATGCCTACGATAACCGGCGTATCCAGAGACGTAGAACCAGTATTACTGTTTTTATTCGAATCGCCTGAAAATATTGTAAAAGATCATATTGAAAGATGTTTAAACATTTCTGAACGGTTGAGTACATTTTCAATGCATATTAATGTATACAATCATAACTTGCTGCAACTGGCACACACACACACACACACACACACACAGAGGAAACAAAAGAAATGATTGATGAAAACAATTATATGGTTGGTAGAAATGCTCATTAAATCATATTTACTTAGAACTGTACATATATTTAAATGTTTGAATTAGCATTGTTGGGATATAATTTGGCTTAAATTTTATTTCAAATTAATTTCAAAATACTCACCGGAAAATGAAAGTGTGCTGTGTGTGTAGTGGTCTACTTTCTTCATTTAAACATTCTTTTAAATCGCACATATGTTTCATAATTATTTAATAAAACATTATTTAATGTTGAAATCACACATATGTTTTATAATTATTTAATTAATATGACAGAAAATAGAAAATATAAATATATTATATACGCTGCATCTTTGATATCCCAATCGTCGTATGTTTCATTAGTACAAACATTTCGGGATTCGCATCCTTTTCATGAAATTGTTTTCCATCTCGTGATATATCAATGATGCAGCGTACATACGATACATATATTGTATTTATATCATATACAAATACACACACTAGCATTTCCAACGGAGGTAGGAATGACTAGAGACAACTGTGTAATTAATGAACTCTTCACATCCATGTTCAGTGTTTCCACTTCAAAATTTAGTTTCCTGCTATTCATAATGTTCTTTGCAAACTGATAAGTTGTTTCTTTCGTTTTGATGCGTTTACTTTTTTGATAATAATTAAATAAATCTAAATGAATGGATAATATGACCTTAACGAAAAGACAAACCAACATGAGGAACTTTAAACATTTACATGTATTTTCATTTGATCTATTCTGCTATAAAAAAGCGATTGATGTTATCTTCAATCTCTTTTTTTCCCTTCCTCTTGGTCAATTTGTCTGTAAATGTTACCTAAAGAGACATTATCGCATGACACAAGCAACAATCCACTACGTTCATTTTATAAGGAATGCTCTCCTGTATCGATGGTTCGATCGATCGAGAGAAAAGTGGTAAGAAATTTGCTATAAAGCCATATTTCATGGTCCATCAATATGTTTCTCTGCTGGTGGATTAATCTGCTGTTTGACCAAACAAACATTTTGAATGAGGTCAAGGGGAGAACAAAACACTTACATTTTAATATTTAATAATAAACATACTTTATAACTTTATAACAGTTTGTTACAGTATGTGTGTTCAATGTCGACAGGATATTGCAATTTTGAATCGTTTGGTATGTTAACAGTGCATTTAAATTACATGGAAAGGGGACACCTTAACCATTACTACGACCTTGGTTTTTGTGGATACAATATGTGCAAACCAAGGTTCCGAAATGATAATTGTATCTATCTTTATATCGGGTCATCCCATCGGGACCTTGGCAAGCGAAGATGGTAGGCTACACGAAAAGTTCAGTTTCAAATTTTTATAGAGTTCAGATTCATTTTCGCTCGCAGTCCACTTATTGGCAAGTATGTAGTCCTTGAGAGAGAGAGAGAGAGAGAGAGAGAGAGAGAGAGAGAGAGAGAGAGAGAGAGAGAGAGAGAGAGAGGGTGGTGGTGGTGGTGGCGGTGACGGGGAATGAGAGATTTAAATGAGTTTATCTAGCATGTCTGTTTCGTTGACATACATGTTTATAGAGATAGTATTAACAGTTTTTTATATCACATTTGCATCGTATTGGATACAGTATCACTGAAATTTAATTGAGGGACTAAAATTATTTTGTTGACCAATACCTTTGTATGGTTCTCATTCAGTATGATTCCAGATAATAAAGATGTCATCTAAATATATTCACCAAACAATGGGACTAAAATTCACGTTTTCAAGAGAATATGTAACTTATCATACGTATAGCACAAACGTATCAAGCGGAAAGGTTAGTACACAGTGCATTCAAGTCTATGCAATGTTTTAATAAGAAGTCTACATTAGAAGGTCAAGCAGATGAAGAATCTGATCACGGGCAGTCATGTCCTACGACTATGCGATATTGATAGTTTTCATACCCAACTAACGTTTTACTAGTGTAGTACCTAATACACTGTATCTAACAAGCGCATTGTTTAATTATGTTATATTCCGTCCCCGGAAAAGTACACATGTTTTGAACTGGTTCTACACAATAAGGGCATTAAATGGAAACATATGTTGGCAGTTGCATTTGAGTATTTTGTGATATGTTTAGTTTGCTCTAAATACTGTTTTACCGTCTTTTATTGTATACAGTAGCTACAAGAATAAATATAAATTATGTATCCTGTACCGTTTGTCACCCCTAAACAAAAGCACAGTTGAAATGTTTGTATACAACAATGAATAGTCTGTTACGTATTGATATGTCATTGAGTTTTAACTCTAAATCGTCTTTATTACTTTACAATATAGATAATATTTACTAAAGGTATGCGCTGTATTTTTTAAGCTTCCTGAATCATCCGCTAACTGAATTTAACAATGCTGTTTTTTCTAGTTTGATTTTCTAATTCTGCATCGCAGGCACACACTTTAAGACTCAGTATTACAGACATTACAAGGCATACAATGAAATAATATAAATAATGACAAATGTTCACAAAAAGGACAAAATTCAGCAATTATTTCTACTGTCTTGTTATGGATGTGGGTTATGGATGTGGTTGCATACGGCACCGATCGATACTGCAGACGTACATACTCTAGAGAACTATACAAAGCAGTCAATTCCTTGGGAAAATAATTTGTTTGTGTCAGAGGAACCAACATACTACACACTAAAAGCTCCCCCATCACTACATAATGCATCACACAACACCCAAAACATGCCCAGTGGAAATGCTCAATCTGCTGTAAGATAAGCAAAGAAAACCCATGATGCAACGATGGAAAGGAATTATGAAGATATCAGCCTCTCTCAGGACTCCTGCAATTATGAGCAAACTAACACTTGTCAAATGACAATTCACACAGTCAGCAGCAGCCAGGAGAAGCAGCAACTCCTACTGCCACCACCAACAACGATAGTGTCAACAGCAGGAGATGCCACCAATTCATGACCAAGTAGGTCACCAAAAAAGATGGCTGCACTAGAATGACCTGATTTGGAGACTTCATTCTTCCGGAGTGAGAAGAATGATAATGTCAGATGGCAGCAAGTATCTATTATTTTGATCTACTTTGCAATATGGTCACGGATACACTTATGTTTCTACATCTTAATGAACACATGTATTTGGTCAGTTGTTTTTCATTCATGTCCAATGGCTTTTTTAAATGTAAGGATAAACATATTTAAATTAGTATTAAAGTTTGTAGAAGCCTGCAGGAAAAATTAAAGCCTGTAGGACAGACTAAAAATGGTAGCTAGTATAACTGGCTGACAAAGAACTGAGGAAAACCCCTGTAAGCACCACTGACCCATGGGTACCTACTGGCAAACTTTTTCATGTAACCACATAGACTGAGCACAAGACTCAAATTCATTGAGACAGAGGTGCAATGGCAGTGATCGATAAAGGCAACTGCTTGAGATCACTCAGTCACCCGGGGCCTTCATGTTTACATAAATTGTATGACAAACACTATGATCCATTTTAAACACAATAATATTGTTCCAATGATGTACACAAATGTCCGCTATATAAATGTGCTGATGTCACATTGATGTCACAGCCCGATCAAGCCCTTATATGTACTTTTTAGAATTTCATTGAAAACTCTTAAAATGTAGCCAGTAACAATTTAAACTGTCTTAATTTAAAGCACATTTCTACAATTGGGAGCATCATTAGATGAAAAATTTATAACTCACCAAAACTAGATCACTATGACCACTATTTTTCCAATGTTTTATTTTAAAACGAATGCTAGGATATTTTACAATTGTAAAATATCACGATATTATTTGCCACCTAAGTAATAATATATGTAATCTATTATACATAGTTCGCTAAAACAATAGAACATACTTTTTAAGTTTGATCAGTTATATCTAACAGTTTATTATTAATATATTCATACAATTCTTTGGAATTTTCAGAAAACAAAACTCCTTAGTTCTCATAATGTCATGGTGGACAGTATCAGGCTGAGGCATGCCTTGAACTGTGCCAAGAAAGCAAGACTTCCAGGATATACCCTCATGAGAAAATTGCTGAAATCTAAGGAAGGAGATCTAGGGTCTCCCTTAGACAAAACACGGATATCAGCATGTAAAGGTGAGATGCATAACTGATGAGCGTCTTTATCCACAATTTGTAAAAGTTTCTTTTACAAATTCTATTATATTGGTATTAGAAAAATATCATATTCTGTGAATAATCCTTGGCAGAAAACATAATTATGCATTCAGCTAATATTTCAATAATATATGCTTTCTTTCTGCATATGTTAATAATATTCAAAGTAATAACTGATTTAACTGATTATATTCCGTCGTTTTGAACCAAGGTGGCTTATTGATCAAGGTGCTGGACTCGTGACATTTTGGTGGGATCTTTGATTCACATGTATTTGTCCTTAGCACTTTCCTTTCCCACAGGACAATATAGCATTAAACACGTTGCTGTGCTGTAAAACCACCAAACCCCAAAACTTTGTCAGAATTGATATGCTAAAAGATTACTTAATTTGGAAGAGTGAGCCCCTGTAGCACGGTGGTTGCGTGTCATTCTTGTAATCCAAGAGTCACATGTTCATTACTCAACTAGGTCAGCTATCATGGTGCATCCTTGGGGAAAAGTACTTAGCTCCCATTTCCTTGACATAATATAGCCAATAACATGTGTAATGTGCCATTAAACTAACAAAATCAATCAACAGTTTTTATAACGTATTCCCTGCAAATTGATATCAAATACATAAATAAATATTAATATTTCTACTTTCTTCATTAAATGAACTAAATTCATTTCCTTGCCACATCTATCTTTATTTCAGAATATGTGGATGTATGGTGTAGTAAGTGTGGAATAATAAACCCATCGATGACTGATTTGAATGATGCTATGACTTTAACCATTAGTTATTCGAGGAGAAAATGTAGATAAAATTTGATGAGTGAAGAATCACAACAATATATCATTGTTCATCTGACAAAGAACATGGCTGTATTGACATGAATGATTCTGCCAAGAATTGTATTTGTGTTATGATGTTATTAAAATCAACTACACTGTTCATCTAATTTGTATGTTTCCATTGCTTCATGAGTAATTTGTAGATTTTTCAAAAAGTACGCCTTTGCATAATAATCTTTGTTTGAAATGTTTAAAATATGTCCATGCTCAAGTTTGGTTTATGACAATGTAGTACGCCTGTAATTTATGGTTTGCTTTATGCCCGTACTTTGGTATGATTTATGTCTATTATATACACCTGTACTTTATGTTTTATGCCTGTGATTTTTGACTGTACTTTAATATCTCTTATGCCTGTGATTTACGCCTGTAATACACCCTGTAACGTATTTGAATACAGGCATACTAGTTTAAACAATTCACCTCTGTGTATGTCTAAAGTACGCTAGTATTATGCCAGAGATACGCTAGTATTATACCTGAGTATCTCTAGTATTACACATTTCTCCTATTCTCATAAACCAAAGAGAAACCACATTTTAGGTGCAGAATGCGCCAGTAGCACGCATATGATACAGGCGTATGATTTCGTACTTGATTAGTTCCAACAGATGTATCACCATTATGATCACAGTAGTTAGAACTATATCTCCACGCTTTGTAAATGATATCCAGAGAATTCCCTTCTGCATGATTTGTTTCATGCGGTTACTGATCCTATATTAAGCCATTTGCAATGGTTCATTATATAATAAATTCTTTATTTAAATACTTGTTTTAATTATAATATGAAGGAGTTCGCGAGATTATCGAAAATTACGCCTTGGAAAAATGTTAAATTCAATCTCGCTAGAGTCTCCGTACATGTACCAAAGTGTCTAATAAGTGATGGAAGCATGATAGGTAAAATCCGCGATTGTTTTAATGAATTCAAACGCGATGGAGCATCTCACTGTTGGTCGACATTTCGAATTGATGGTAACGTTGATGCTATCATGAACGACGACAGAGCAGCCTCGATAATCTCACATCTTGACAAGAAAAAGTACTTTTTAGAGTGAAATTCATTATCCGCTCAGAAATGGGAAATTGGATTATTCGAGACAAATTTGAACCAATCTTGAAAGATAAAAGAACTATCACTTTGAGTCATGATTCCAAACCAGAATTGCTGACTGGGATTGACAAACCGTACTATGAAAGATCGTATCCTGTAACAGCAGTTGTTTATGGGATATATTCGTTAAATGATAAACCGAGAATTGAAAAATTAAAACCAATGAAACTGTCACCGCCGATTTTATCATCGGGAATAAATTGTGTAGCAGAACGAATAATAGAACACTTCACAAATGCGTTGCGTGGAAACAAATTGACGGATCTAAGACGTAAAAAAATAAATGAATGGGAATTAATAGTTAGGAAGAACGGAGCACGAATTCATGATGGAACCAAATTAGAAACATCATTATTATTTCCAATAACCATAATGACGATAACAGGATAAATATTACACGAATCAAAATATAAATCAAAAGGAGCTACAATCAAAACTATCGACCATAATGAACACGCGTGGACACCTGCGGTAACAATATTTCCACGGGATAGAACAACAAAATATTACACGGGAAATTTATTTGATTTTATTTCTCAGTCAAGTAAAAGCGATCCTGTGTCAGTATGGTTACTTCACAGTTTTGAAGACGAAGAGGGTAAATTCGGTCAATTTGTAAGACCAAACGGAGAATTATACCGTACTGAAGCCCTGAACAATGAAATGAAAAAACTAGCTAGTGGTTTTTCAACAGAAGACAACGAACAATTATTAACAAATTGTTTTACAATTATGTCAGTTGCGGCTCATTTTGCGAAAAAGAAAAGCATGTGGAAATCAACAAGAGCTGAATTTCTATCAGATATCAAATAAAGCTGTATCGAATATAACCATGGTGGATTATGGAATACAAAATACACCTCTGAAAGTATTATTACAGCTGATATGGTTGCGTGTTATCCTGGGAGTTTTCTCGGGTAGTGTGGAGAATATGCTGAGTATTTTAAACGATTTGGACATCCCACACATGAAATGACCCTTGTTGCGATTAATGGACCACAACCCGATTTTGATTTAACTGGATTTACTCGTGTGGTATCATTTTAATTGGCTACAGGACTTCATCCGTGCTGTTATATTTGGATTGGTAGACACATCTCTGAAAAACACTGGATGCCAATAGTGTTATTACGGTATAGGATTGATTCTAAAATGCTGATATCGCTGATTGTCAGTGAAGCAATTATATCATATTGAGCGCAGACTGAGGTCTGGTTACCACAACCTGATAGTCTAAAATAGTATAATCGGCGACTATAGAAAACAATTCCCCGATCTCGACGAAGAATATATCGTGAAACGGTCGAAACAGATCTTTGAAGTTAGAAATAGACAAGCAAAAGATCTTGGTAGAAGAATAATTGGTAAATTCACCCAAGGTGGAAAAAATACGACAATAACCGATATTCTTCACGGTTGATTATAGATGATGCTGAATACGACTTTATAATCGCAGATGTAACATCTAAAGGTATATACGTCGGTCGTAAAGACGCTTTCTTGTCCGATGGAACCAAATAATTGGGTACAATTGTTACAACGATGGATACTATCTTCAGCATACACATTTGAGGTCGTCTATGCTGGCTTATGCTTCTATTAATTTACTTTCGATGAGAAATAGATTTCCTGAATCAGCAATTAGAGATGCCACTTATTCATTTTATATAAACGCGAAACATAGCGAAGCAGTAGCTGAATTTACAAATTCTGACGACATTTGGGGATCATGGAGAATTGAAAAGGAAATACTGCGTGATTATTCCAAATCAGCAGATGTTACGATTCAAATCAATTACTTTAAAAAAATCAGATATCAGAACTATCAAATGCACCGTCGATATCTGATCAAATATGTAGATATAAGACAGTTTATTTAAACGGCTGTGGTGGGTCAGGAAAGACGACTCGTGCGATTGAATTATTTCGTGGGAAAAATCCTACGGATTTTCGCGCTAGCGTTTCCAAATCAAACATGATTGTGCTAACATCGACCCACAGACTTGCAAGAGAGATGAAACAGCGAGGAATTAATGCTTGCACTTATCACAGTTTCTTTCGATGGAAAGGTGACGAATGGACTCCTGATCGAATGGGTGAGAAATTTATTCCTGAAGTCATTATATGGGATGAAATATGCACAGTATCGTTAGATGTATTACAAAGATTTCTTGATTGGCTATTGCTAGCGAATACAAAAGTAATAATTTGTGGCGATCATGGTCAACCGCCACCATTTGTCGGTTTGTCTCCACATGATTGGTTAAAGAATTTTGTAGACTATTATGAAGAAATTAGTACTGATCATAGAGCACTTGATGAACAATTACGCGAGTTCAAAAAACTAATTAGACTACAACCGGATAGAATCCAATGTGAAATAGCACGTGAAATAATTTCGGAAACCCCATTAAATGATTTCTGGGAAGCGTGGAGACCAAACGATTTAATAGTGGCAAGTAGAAAGATAGTCAGAGACACACTTCAGATGAAGTTATTTAACTCGCATAAAGAAAAATTTGCAACACTTCCAGTGCCATTGTGCTATAGATCCAAGGATACACGAAAACAAAATATCGAAGTTGATATTCCAGGACAAATTAAAAAACAAATTCTCGTATTAAATGATATTGTGCTGGTTGATATTAATGTCGTCGAAGATGCATTGCGCGCTGATAAATCCCCATGGACACTAGGATACGCAGCGACAATACATTCTTCACAGGGATTGACTATATCCGATACAATTGTTTGGATTATATATAATCACATCGAGTGGTCGAATTTAGTTTATCCTGCAGTATCCAGAGTGCGAAGAATAAATCAACTTCGAAGAGTTGTTTTAGACTATAATGACACTACAATAAGTGATATTGTCAACGATGATATAATCAGAAAAAAACTCTCTTGTTATAAACAACAAGACAAAAAAAAATAGAGAATTTGATATTGATGCTGAATTAATAATTACACTAAAACAACAACAGAATAATCACTGCGCGAGTTGCAATTGTATAATGAATTGGTGTTGGTCGGATAAGGATTCTCTACAATTTACCGTGGATAGAAAGAATAGCAGTATTGGTCATACCATATATAATGTGATGCTGACTTGTCTTGAGTGCAACAGACGAAGAGGTGCTAGTTAAGACAACGTAGCGGTAATTGCATATCCTCGGGTATAACTTGTAGTTGTTCGCGAGTAAATCCTCGCTGAGGAGCAGTTGAATCCAATCTATAGATTGCTGGTCTACCCGTGGATCGTGTTATGTTAGATATTCCATGTACAGTAACACTCCAAATAGGAACAGTAGCCCTTTTTTACCACCTTCAAGCTCTCCTGGTACATATAAATACCTAACATTGACATTGCCGAGTATTGGTTGTTTTGAAAAATCATTTTGTGGTTTTACGGGTATATACTTTTTATAATCGCGTTGTTAGGTTTCATGTTGATTGGTCAAGTAATCTCATTATTTAGCGCGGTAATTACGCCTGGTAATCTCTTGACCCATTCACGAGATCGTTTATCCTGGATGAATTCCTTCGCGTATTGATATCCAAATAACCGCTCAGTAAGGGTCCGATTAAGTCGTTCAACAATTGCCTGATCGGGGTGTAGTGCAGTATGTCCTCGTCTGATAATGACATTATGATTCTTCATTGTTGATAACACTGCACCCTGAAATTTCTTGCCAGGATCAACTTGTAATAGATTTGGCCAACGCAGAAGACCCCTTTGATAAATCATTTCAAATGCAGAAACCACTTCAGCTGATGATTTTGTTTTTAATGGCTATACTTGTTTGTATCGACTAGCAACATCAACTACGGTTAGCGCTTATTTATAAAAACCATCATTTACAGAAATAATATATCAGCTTGATGAACTTCATTAGGAACGGTCACATCAAAATGCGAGTAGTTAATTTGTTTAGGTCGTGGTAGATAAATTTGCCATATTGCCTGTTTGGATAACTACTCCGCTGCAGTGGTATTTTTCACCTTTGCGGTGCTAGCGAGTTTACCAATTGCCGATTTACCCCTCCAGTATCCTCTTGGAGAATAATAAATAGATTACATGTTGTTATTAATTACCCGCACCCATCACTAATTTACCCTTCATTGCCGATTTTATAAAAAATGAAGGCAATTTTTCTTTGAAGGATTTATCAGTGATTGAATTCAACGCATGAATCAATTTCACATCTGCGATATGTCTGTGTTGCAGATTACTGCTTTTATAAGCAACATCATGAGCATGACACGCCTTATCAATAGCGTTTATTGGGTTTTCACCGGGTCGGGGTTGGTTTTGATCATCAAGTCTGATATCGAGTCTGGTCCCGGGTCCACAATAATTATACCCTGGAAGGTGTTTTTCTCCTGGGTATTTTGCCCATGGTGTTCCCGGAAGTTTAGTAAGCTTGGCTGAAATATCACCTCCTCGCTTTTTTAAAAAATCATCTGCAGATTTCATAGAAACAAATCTAAATGTTTTAGTACTACATTGTACACACTTACCAGAAGGTGCTGATCTGCTATTTTTAGTTGTAATCGTCGTCAAGTCATCTGTGCCAGTACGCGTTTCACACAATATAGATCCATAATATATTTATAATAATTTGAATGTAATTGATTTTTCGGCGACAAAAACAAGAGAACCAGTTAAGTATCATGCAGCGCTACCAAATTCTATTCGTATAATTATAATCGGACCATCTGGAAGTGGCAAGACACAAATGTTACTTAATTTAATAACGAGATGGATGAAATGGGACAAGTTGTATTTAATAGCCCCGAGTGTAGATGATCAGCGATGCTACTAAGTGTTAAAGGATTACAACGAAAAAGCAGCAGAAATCACCGGCGAGGGTATTATAGAGTTTATATAACTGATATTGACGAAGCGCCAGCAATAGAAGACTTAGATGGAAGCATTAACAATTTGGTCGTATATGGTGATGTAATGTTAGACAATCATAAGAATCCTGCAAGAATATTTTCCAGAGGTAGGCATAAAAGCACTGAAGTGATATATGTCACTCAACGATACACTCAAATACCAAAAGTGATCAGAGAAAACTGTAATATTCTTGCTGTATTCAATGGAGTTGATACACATACGCTACGAAATATTTGGCAAACTTTGGTGCGGCGGTGATATGGATTATAATCTCATTAGAAATTTCTTTAGTCATGCTCAGTCAATCCCGCATAGATTTGTAACGATAAATTTGCATGATCCTAGATCAAGATATCGTATCGGACTTGATCAAATATTCGGTTAAATTTGCTAACAATTTCATCTTAAATTTCAAGGATTGTTAAACCCATAGCAGCAGCAGGGGGGCGCGACAACAATTGTGGCGTCATTTTTTTGCCAATGAGCCTCTATAAAACATTTACGAGGAAATCTTAGTTTGCCAAATTGACGTTTTTTTCGATTTTGGAGGAAGCCTTTGTTTGCCGAATCGACGCCTCTAAAAAGTTGTCCGATTCGCCCCTGCTACTGCTTAAGGGGTGATCACTCTGTCCATCCACCAGCTAGGTTGGCAGAATATGTTTCGGTCTCTCTAGCTAAATTTATTATCAAGGAGGACTGGTTTTAAGAGGGAGTAGAAGTTTTCATAAGATTTTTTTTAAAGAAATGTATTTAAAGTCTAAAGTAAGATAAAAATGCAGCAATTTCCAACGTTGTAAAACATTTACAAGCAACATGAAAAATGAACTTTATCTATAACCTTAATGAAAATTTCTTGATACTCCGAACATGATCATAAGATAACATAGGCAAGTAAAGTGTGCCACAAAATATTATCTTTGATTCATAATGATTCTTCCCAACTATAAAAAGAGTTCATCAAGTGGTAAGGAAAATATATGCAAATTAAAATTGTAGCCAAAACTTTAAAGGCATGCAACCTAAGTAAAAACGAATGAAATTATATATCTCTTTTTTCAGTTCGTGATTACTTATTTAGTTGAAAAATTACGATGCCGGCATTTACTGAGGCCGAGATCAGGCTAGTATCGGAAATTTTGTGATCAAATCCGCGATTTTTCATTACTGTCTGGCAGACAAAAATTCGCTCTTTGCCACGCCTATATTCGTGTAGCCTCTAAGTTGACATCTTCCGAAGATTAAGTATTTTAGTCATGCGTAAACACGTGTTTACAAAAATAATGGCATACGCTACTATAAATATAGATCGAAAGCCAAAACTTACAGATTCTGAAAGGAGGGGGAAAAAGCTCTCTGGGCAAATTATGGCAGCACACGCATATGTATTGGTGACCAGCATGAACGATGGAATAAAAAGAAGTCCACTTTCAGCCTGAAAACTAATCGAGAGGTCGCCAAATTTTTGCTGGATAGGTGAGTCACAATTTTGCAATGAACAGTCAAGTTTTTATACCGCTATTTTTTCTGTATTGTTAACTCTTTATCAAAACTTTCAAAATAACATATTTTATATAAACTGGCATTATTCCATTTAGCTTGAAATAAAATGTCACAGCCCTGCAACAATATCACTAAAACCCGCATGTACAACATGACAGATACCTCTACTATTTTTGAGGCTACCAAGGTTGAATTAATGATCATCTTCATTTCGCACGCAACCATAAGACTTTATTTAGAGGCAAGCAGTCACTGCTGTTTTTTAAAATAAAAATTATATATAATGTAAATGGTAATGGCTGTAAATGAAAGTAATGCAATACAGTTAAGTATATTTTATGCATATTATTATTTGTAAAGTATATCAAATTATTGTGTCTAATGAAACATTTATTTTCCCTTGCTATATCAGTTATGAATTGAATGGCAGTGAAAGGAAAACATCAGAAACAGAGAGTTTGTGTTAAGTATACCAAAAACAACCATTATGATACATGCTTAATATATGTAACTAAACTAAAAGTAATGTATACTATTGTATTGGTATTTGTGGATGGTATTTGTGTATGAACCAGAAAGTTGCTCCCACAAAAGCTTTCTTTTCTGTGTATTATCAAAAAAGTAAAAAATGTGTAATTACAATTTTTCTTAAATATAGTATCGATGCATAATTGAAATAATGAAGATATACTGGTTATCACAGAAAGAAAATGAATACATCTTATTATAAATAAACAACCACACTAAGGCCATAGTTAAAGTTTGTCCATTTAGTACACATGGAGAGGGCAAGCGGGGTTTACTCAAATGCATATGCTTGTGTATGGGGGTGGGTGGTCTACTGATAATGTATGTACACATATACCTCAATAGTAATTTGTCTAATATGTAACCTGCTTGCTTAACTGGGTTCAATTGGTATTTGAGTTTTAGTGGACAATAGACAAACTTTTTAAAGTTATGCAGCTTATTTATTTGATGCAGCCAGACATTCAACATTGGTGGACTATCAGTTATATTAAATACATAATATTATTAATCCTTGATCTTTTCTGTGTGGATTAAATAAAGGCTGTTCTACAGAATGGGGAGGGCAATCTCATGCACACAGATGGGGTGTATGTAAAAAAAAAGTATGCATGTGTACAGGGAGTGGTCAAGCTTTGACTGATTTTTGAGCACATGCCCGTTGTTGGCATCAAGATTTTGTTTCTGGATGTTTTACTTTTTTCCTTGGAATCTAATTTACACCGGTTTGAGCTAAACAGAGATAGGTGAACATTTGCAAAAGTAGGATAAATTGGGGATTACCAGTAAAAAGTTTCCAGAAGAAAAATGATGGGTCAGAAGAAGAAAAAACTCCAACTTTTACCCTTATGCAGATGCCAAATGATGTTTCTAGCACACCTAAGCATATATCTAAGTAAAAAATTCTTGGAAGCCGATGTATTTCAATGTATTCAACATTAACCTACAAATGCATTCCATACCCCCATTTCAGGTGACAAGGAAAAAAAATTGTAGGGATGGAATGAGTTGATTATTCTCTGCCTGTATAATGCTACTGTACATTGATATTTTCATCAAAACAGATTTATGGGGATTTATAAATTTTAAATAGTTCTCTGCATCTGAATCAATATATTTATTTAGTCATTTTACTTTGTTTCAGAAGTACAGCAGAACTGGAGAATTTTCAGAAGTGTGATTTTATTGTATGCCTCCAAAAGACATTCATATAAGCCATCAGCTTTCAAAGCTAGGACTCTTGATCATAACAATCATATTGACAGAGATGTGATTGTAAACACAGATGGATCAATAAGGTAATAAACTTTATTCTTGTTTGTTAATGTAATAATTCATATTTGTTAAAATATTAATGCTTTACCGGAAAGTTGATAAACCATCTGTTTGTGGTACAATTTAATCTTTTACAGAAAAAATTTTTTAAAATAAATTTCATAAAGCAATTTTGGTTAGAAGTAGTCTAATATAATTATAAAATTCTGTAAATAATATTAACATTTTTATGATATATGGGTAAGATACAGATTTGCTATTTTGACATTTTCATCTGTAGCAAAATGATATGTTACATGTAATTGTATATAGTTTTTATTTGGACTTTTGTGAATTAAAACATATAAAATGACATTGTCAGTGAAAATGTTTGCATTTTCTTGTCAGATACCAAAGGTCATTCAACAAAAAAGTGAGAGATGGTCTGCAAACCCAAAGAAAGCTGATCAACAGTACCTGTATATTCCGGAAATAATTATGAAAATATTGAAAATGAGGTTAGATAATAGAGTTGGCATGAACCAGCCAGTTGTTTTGGACATAAATGATCCTAGGTGAATATCTGATGTACTTGCTCCAATACCACCACCATCTTCAGAATAGATTTTTACAAAGCAGAAATCTCATTTTAAGTTAAAATGATTTAGGCCTTTTAGTCAGGTAACACCTATTGATATCAAATTGTTATGGAGAGACTATTCTAGTGATTGTATGGTAACAAATGATCCCTACCATGGACCCATATAGACTTTGACTAAGTCTTTCTTGAAGTGCCTACCATGAGCAAAAGACCAGCATCTGTTTGATTTACAAGTATCAGTTTATCTTCAGACCACTGTTGATTATGTTCTTAAAGCTTTTAAAAACATGCATTTGAACAAAAAGATGTAAGCCCTTTTCTAACTTCTCATACCCATTGTATCTATACTTGTCTTATATGTATGTTTAGATTGAGGTAAATGCAGTGTATTTGGCCATATGATGTATTAAAAAAAGCACAGCAGAAACTATACATTGTAATTCATTTAATCTTATAGGAGTAACAAGATTAAAATCATGTAATTCCATATCAGTATTTTTGCATAATAAAGTACCTTTTAATAATTTTATTTTCTAAATATTTTGTGTAAAATTGCAGGCAGAAAGATTTGAAGCATACTTTGAAGAAGAAAAAATGTACATTGGAGCAAATGACTTCAATCCATATTCTTCATCTTGATTTCATTGCTCCCGCTAAACATTACTGTACCTATCAATAGACAACACAGTGAAGCATTAAAATTGATATGTAACTGAACTGGATTCTTTTTTCCAACAAAAACCATCAAAGAACATGTGTTGTGCCATGTGAGTGCATCTTAATTTAGCTACACACCTTTTAGATTTATTACAAACATCCAATATTAGGACTGCATATTTATGGTTTTATTATTTGCCTAAATACTGATAGCAACAATATGCATTGCTTAAGATTTTTTGCTTCACTAATATATATATATATATATATATATATGTTTTTTCATGAAAATGACATGAATTTCATCAGAAAACAGCATTGAGCTTAACAACATTGTTTCAAATTCCACAACATAGTATTGTTCCATATTTATGACTACATTATTAAATATTTAGGCTAAATCTCCTAACACAAAATATTTAGACTTTGTTTTAATAAAATTATATATTTTGCTGAATTTATTTGCCCAATTTTGTAAGAATACAATGTAATAAAGTGGTGCAGCAATGTCTGCCATTACAGGTTCACATACAGTTTCAATGCTGTTAACTTCTGGTTTTTTTAATAAAAAAGAGAAAAAAATTATAATTTAATGATCATATTTGTTAACAAATTACTATTTACATACTGGTGTTGACCGTTCCAGTGGCCTAGTGGTAAGAGCATCCACTTCAGATGCAAAAGGTTATGGAGGCCTTGATCCCTGGCCAAGATGCCTCAGTGCTAGACATCACTATAAACCGCCACACTGCAAAGATCATAGCAATATGACTGAAAAAGTTTTCAAGGTATGTTAAAAATCAAAATCATACACACTGTTATAATTTTGAAACAGAATTTGGTATATTTTCATCACTTTACAGTAGGCCCAATTTCATGAATTCGAGCAGGGATATATTGCTGCAAACAGGGTTAATGGTCAGTTAGCAATTAAAACACCCCTGTGAATGTGTAAGAGTTTGTTTGTCTGTGTATCAAATGGTATCAGCAATGCATAAATACATTTTGCCATGGGTTACAACACTGCCAGAACTTAATGGGTACATCAAGGAAGGTATAAAGTACAACCAGCCATTTTACGTCTGAAAAATCAAGAGGGCAAAGTCTCTTCACCTGGTAGCATGACCCCTGCATTCCTGAATTTGATATTTGATATGCATATCTGAGCCAGTTTTGCATTATACTTCGTACATTATATCTACTATTCAGTATATTATATGCGTGTGTGTGTGTGAGTACCTAGCTACCCTAATTTTAAAAGAAATGCAATAGGAAACATACATGGGGTGGGCTTTATTTCAATATTTGTTTCTCTGCAGTAGTTTGTTTAGGTGATGTACTAAAGTTTGGCATTGAGTAAATGGTAATCACTTGTGTCGAAAGCATAGAAACCAAGCACAGGATACTACAACATCAATATAATTTCTATAGAACTGTCTAGTATTTTGGAATGGGATGTCTATAATCAATCTTTTTTTAGTAATGGTACACTAGTTTCTCATATAAAAGTCTCTGGGAGACAAAGAAAAAGGAAGAACTGAGGCAGAAGTTAGACGGACTGGAGGGAATTGTACTACCAGTCCAGATAAAGATTATACAGATGAGTAGGAACAGAGGACAGGAGGATAATCTATTACACTAATAAGATGATAAAATAGGCCACAACTTGGTCGATTTTTTAAAGACGAGTGATAGGGTTTTAATTTGAATCTCATTTGAGAGATGACTGTTTTTTAATGATATATTAAATTGTTGTTTATTTGAATTTCACATTTTGTGTATTCATTAATTTAACTGTCAGCACCACTGACTGGGGCTTTTGTAATAATTTAAATAATTGTGGGAGCACCCAACCAAACCTAAATAACATGGAAAACCTCTATGTATGCCATAATTATTCTTAGATGATATTCTTCAGTTTTTTTTGCTTGACTGTACTCTTGAATTAAAGTTATGTCTGTACATGCACATTTGCAGTTATATAAGTTTAGTACATTTCATAATATATAACAGTTAGTTTTATAGTGTATGCAGTTGTGTACATTAATCTGGGTATTCATATAAATGGTAAAATTATTTCTATGGTAAATTAATACATTTTAAAAAACTGAAAATTGGATGCTTTTAATTGATGTCAAGTATATTTGATTTAGTTGTAATAAGACGGCTGATGATGCACATATGTGATATAAGCATTCAAGGTTGCTTTTGATGAACTAGTATTTTAGTCTTAAAAACCTTATTCTGTTTCCAGAGCCATTTTGTTTTACATGTAACTGAAATTAATGAGCAGTAGCTGGATAGAATAGTATCCTAGTGTTTATGGTTCTGTTGATATTTACAAGCCAATCTGTATTCATGAAACACTGCAACAAGTTTTGCTTTCTCAACTCAATATGAATATGCGTTATTTATCATTTAACTTAATGTGTTACTGTATATGTACGATTAAAATCATGTTCACCAGTGTACTTATGTTCTTTACATCCTTTGCATCCTAAGACAATGATAGTCAACTTCAATTCATCCTATGTTTTTAATAAATAGTCTCCTCACAGTTGCTTTCAAAACATAGCCATATATATATATATTCATTGTTTAGTGGGTAGGTAGCTTAAAAAAATATTTAACAAAACTTGTTCATGCAAAATAAAAATTGCATACTACAAAAGAAATGCTTTATACAACTTAAAATAAAAATAAATTATAATTTTCACACATCATATCATTGGATAGATCACCCAAGTTTTCCTTGAGTAAAGCCATGGTACTGGCCAAAATTATTTATCCATTATACGCCATACACAACAGCTTGGAATGACATGTCTGTTGCCAGTACATATGTATCCCTTAAGTCCGTACAAAAACTGCCTATTAGCAATATGCCTTTTTCCCTGGTTGTAATCATTATCTTCTTCTGCTGCCAGGTCATCTTGCATATACCTCTGTGCAACAAGGAGAACGACTTCATCTAAAACATCCAGGTCAAAGTCCTGCAGAAACTTTTTAAAAATTGTCAGTAAAAACAGTTCCAAATGAAATAAATGCATTAAATGTTATGTGGGAAAATATTAATTTTTGTGTTATGCAATGAAGCAAACGTGTAAATATACAAATAAATGCGCAAATCACATCGACTATCGGATACGTGAGCATGAGGTGGTAATGCAAATGCACAAGAAAATCAACTTTATTCTGAGCCTAAGACACGACTTTACGCGAGACCTTTTAATAGCCGTTCTGATTACAATGATACAAATTATCATATTTTTAGTTGGTTTACCTTACAACGTAACACAGTCTCACAAACACTTTCAAGAATGGCCCCTTAAAGGAACCTCTTGCTGTCATGATTTTCCATCATATTGACTTTTTTGCCTACTTCTTGTAGTTTATCATATATAATGAGAAATCTATAAGCAATACATATATTGTGGGTGACTATAAAGAACTAAGGAGAAGGACAGACGAAGAAATATGAAGAATAAGGCAATAATTACATCAACAGATACTTACCTCGACTTCCATATTTGTTGACGCGCGTCACGTGAAACTGCGACTTCGGAGAATATCGGTAAATTTCGTTTATGCATAATTAATTAGCAATCCGTACAGAAAATCGTTATATTTTCATTGATTAAACTTACAGTTGTACATTTTTTGAAACTGAATGACCTGTAATTACTCATTATTTCTACTATACTTTTCATAGTATCATGCATTTGCTAGAACAGTAAAGTCGAAAATCTTAGGTTATATGCCTTTAACAAATTACTGATAATACTATAGCTGTCAAGAAACTGACTATCATGTCTCAATTTTCCATTAACGTGGGCTTAAAAAATGTAAGGGTTTCCAATCACATAGGATATCTCAGAACTCTGGACAGAGAATGCAATGGCCAAATTCACGTAAACATACCATGCAATTGGCCAGATCGTAGAAGAATAGAATGTAGTTGTGGTGTGAAAGTCATTATGGTCTCTCTAACAAACCAAATTAACACAATTATGAAAGGCATACAAATAAGAACTATTTATTTTAAGCATGCTAAAATTGTGAAGTACCAATCTTAATGGCTTCTGTGATTGTTACTAATAATAAATTTAAAATCAAATTAAATAATGATCCATTGGTGAATACACTTGACCCCATTTTCTTATGACAGGCATACATATTTTATAGTAATGCTGAAAATGTAATTGTACTTTGAAAAACTACACAAATTCATATCTACTTGAAGAAAACAAATTCACAAAACATGCGTTGGGAAAGACCTATTACTTACTGCATGTTATTGACTTGAATGCCTTTTTTGCCTTCATACCCTCTTTCTTCGTTTCTGTTATAGCTTGAACCTGAAATTTTACGAGAAATGATATATGAACAGCATGTTACTAATTTAAATTTACTGATGAATGCCAACTTTTTGCTCATCGAACTGCTGATCCTTTGAACTGATTCTTTTGGTTTCTTTGGTAGTTTAATATGTTAATTCTAGAAAAAATTATAAATTACAAAATATACATTTATGATAAATTCATTGGAATCAAGTAAGTTTATCAAGATCAAATTCTGATAAAACAATAAGAAAAATAAATAGTGATTAGGACAAATTACTATGTTTATTTGAACCAGAAACCGGTTCATCAGAATTCATTACACAGATATGACAAGATATGAAATAATTTGTTTTATTTGTCCTTTTTAACCATACCTAAATTTTGCTGATTACATTTTAGCAAAAATGCACTAATATTTGATTTTCCAGTATACTGTTGGATACATGCAAGCGATTAATGGTGGGAGCTTTTTTATTGATCAGAGATGTATTCCATATTAACTCTAAATTTTATTTATATAATATCGTAGATTATGCTTACTACTGAATCCCCTAAAAGTCATATATTTAAAATTGCATTTGACAAAGTGTGTAAAAAAATATAGTTTAAACTAAACTACTATATTTCATTTTTAAAAAAATTCCGTACTTAAAATGATTATTAATTTCAATGTACAAATAATTATATGTAAAATAAGCAATTATCATGTTGTCATTCTGAGCATGTACGAAGAATAAAGGGATCATATCTAAACAAATTATATGGAAAACATGCTAATCGACAACCTAACAGTACAAACATACAAAGTAAACGTATATTTTCTGTCTCATTCTGCTCTCCGCTCAAGAATCTAATTACAGGGACATCATTTCAAATTTTTTAAGGGTTGGGGACTTGACCGGCTTGTTAATTTTTGTACATAGGCTACAACAATTTTACAGCACATGCAAATTCAGGCAAATTCCCCTCTCTGTTCTCCCCAAAATGACTTCCCTATCTAATTAGAATAAAAATAAAGTACTCAGAGAGAGAGAGAGAGACAGAGAGAGAGAGAGAGAGAGAGAGACAGAGAGAGAGACAGACAGACAGAGAGAGAGACAGACAGACAGAGAGAGAGACAGACAGACAGACAGAGAGAGAGAGAGAGAGTATTATATATCAGTGTGAAAGCTCATTTTCATTTAAAACATATGTAGCTGTTATATTGTGCTATGTAGGCAAAATGCTAGTCCTACATGTAATACGTATTTGATGTAGGAATAGCAAAATGATTAAAATGGTTTGTACATGTATTAGTTAATTGCATTATTTATGGGTCAATTGTATGCAATGACACGAGTACACATTGTCAAAAAACTAAGTGCAACTTGCATTTTTACAGCAGCAATAATCCCATTATCAAATTGCAACAAAAAATAAAGAACTTTAAATCTTGTTTTAGTTATAGTGCGTAAGCTCGTGTGTGCATATGTGCACACGAGAGAAAGAGAAAGAAAAAAAATTGTCAGTGTACAAGACCGTATCTATTTAGGATGCTTTTTATTTGTAGCTTTTGCAAAGAGTAAAAAAACTATTTTAAGTTACCTATGATTGTGATAATCCTCATGTATTACGACCCTACTATATTCCATTATGAATAAACACTGCTAAATAAACAATTCATTTTCTTGTTTTAATTACGATGTACATTGTCACGATAAACACATGGCTATGCAATGTTATTTGCACAGTAATTAAGCATGTGTAGTGCTTTGGTTATTCCAGTTGAAACCAGATTGAGAGCAAGAATCGATAGAATAGGTCAAATAAGCAAGGCTGCAAGTAGGGAAATGAGGCTCTCTTTAGAGAAATGAAAATCTGTCAATGTGCAGTTGAAGCTGTTGTCCATACAGAAATTGTTAGAAGGACATATATAATGTTATTCGAACTCACTAATAAAGATCAGAGAGGGATATATCGTCGAATACATTGCAATACAATATTAATTATATCCAAGTAAAAAAAACAGAACACTTAAACGATAGTATGCGTATATATACGAATTGATTTAACAGTCTGTAACTTTCAAATTTACAATAGAAAATGACAAGGTTTTTATATATTACATTTGTTACGTGCTTAGGCTCGAATAAACAGTAACATAGAAAGAGTGAAAATAATAAGCTTGTAAAACTTAATAAACAATTTATTGAGCACAAATATTTTCCAGAAAAGAAAAAATAAACTTACAGTTTTATGAATCAATTCCAAAATTAATCCAAAATAATTCAAAATATTATCCACTAGAGAAATTGAAAAAGTCCTGGTAATTAAATGTCCAAATAATTCTAAGTTCGAATTCAAGCGAAGTATCCAATATGGAAGACGATGTCACTTGAGGAAGTCAGTTCTTGTTAATAAAAATCTATGAGTACAATTCTTTTCCAGACAAATACCAAAATATTTTCTCTTGATTCAAACGAATTGACATAATTTCCAGTACAAGGTAACTCAAAACGACACAACTCAATTTCTTCTACTCAATAGCTCGCTCCAAAACATAGTTTATATACCTGTTTTTACGTAAACAAGAAAGGGGTCACGATCTTCTAGAATATCTCAGAACAAATTTACGTTCAAGAAATCATGTAAACACCGTATGATCCAACTAAAAATAGAAAGATGTTTATATAAAACTAAATAATGACCTTGAAATCAACCAATCACTTTATAAGCTTGTTTACAACTCTGAAGCCAGGTCAGAAATGAGGTCAACACCTGGTGTTTATTCTGTAAAGAACAGGTCACTCCACCCCAATGAACGAATCTTAAAACTTAAAATGCCAAATTTAAATCTAACAAACAAACAAGAAAAATAAATATAAATGACATATGAAATATACGTAATACATTTGTATGACTATAATAAAACAACACGACTAGTTGACCAATGGTATGTGGTCTTCACTATTAGCATGTACTAAGATGTAATTTTTGTTGTATAAGAAAACATCAAAACTCATTTTAAAATCACAAACATGTTAGCATGGGTGATGCAATTTCACAATTGCCAGTAATATGGTGACTGACTTTATAAGGAAAACTAATAAACGATAATATTTAAAGGTATGGTCTGTGAAGTACTTTGTCCATTTGTTAATAAACACTAGTAGATCTTGTAATGACAATAAGAGAGCTTATCCATCATTCACTGTAGTAACAATTAATTATGTTTGTAAAAAGAAAATGATTATACGGTGTTATCAATCTTTTTTGCTACTATTTTTGATTCCGATACAGAAGATGAAGACTTTGAGGGATTTTCAGATATTGGAGATGATTTTAAGTGCACTCTTAATCATTATTTTCTTAATCAGAATGTGAAACAGTTCTACTACAGGTAATACAACGAATTACGGTCAACTAATTACTCAACTCATCAACTACATCAACAATAATGGAACTTAAGACTGGGCTGTATATAATGTTATATTCATACTCATGACCGATTGATTTCTGAAAACTTATTTTTATAAAATTTATCTTTTAGTCATCTTGATATCAGTGATAAATATCAAACTATTTGATGAGCCAACCTTTATCATCAAGAATAGTTATTTTAATCCATTTGTTTGTCATGCACTTTGTATCACTATTTGTAATTATCATCTGATACAACTGATCACAAACGCCACTTGTGGATGCTATTTTTTTATACATCGATCATATTCAGAACCAATTCCTCAAGGTGGTAACAATCCATAGAGACATGTCATTTTTATTTTCAAGCATTGTCAATGAAATCTCACCAGTGGTATTAATAAACATTAACACTTTACAGTAACATTCATCAAAACCATCTTTGACAAGTCAATTATTTAGAGTTGGCCAGCTCACAGCCTCACAAGCTGTGTTAAACAATGTTAGGCCATGATAAACTTGGCAAATGGTTCTGATTATATAAAAGGCTTTGTATATCTAAAATATTGTTTAAATAATTTTAAATTCACTTATTTTTGTGTATGACTGATTGTTGTACTTTGGGATTAAGAGAATACAGCTTGGCCTAATTTAATAACTCCTAAAGTAAGTGTACCTCATATTAGTTCATGTATCTTTCTTGAGCATATGGAACAGCTATTTTGATCAGCTTTCTGTTTTTGGCAGAATGTTGTTAACCTCATAAAACATATAAAGAGGTGTCTATCACAGTACATAAAATAGCATGGAGTTATGCCATCCTATGAATTTATTGTATTACCTTTCACAAAAAAATCATTTTGTGCTGTGGATATCGATGCTTGTTTCAAATGGATACAACTTCACCTTATACCTTTCCATTTTCAGAAGTACTTAAAAAGCAAAGAGTGGAACCTTATAGAACTTCAGTGGCAATGTTTTTCTAAAGAAAATGGGTTTGTTAAAGTGTCTTTTATCAGCATAGGCATGTTTCATTGTTATCTACCTGTAAATCATACTCTCGATCAGGTAAATCTCTAAAATTTCCCACCAGGTTTGGGACCAGTTAGAATATGGATCTGGATCAGTGATGTTCTTTCTGTATGTTTTTACAATGCCTTTCTGTAATATAAAAGTATCATTAGATGCGTGAATATTCTTAATAAAATAAAGCCATATTTTGGCATAAGTAGGGATTAGCCACAGTCTGAATAAAAATAAACTATTTTCGAGTCCAGATCCAACTCGTATTCATTTTGGACAACTACAAATTGTACAATTTTTAGAAAAGAATACCAATCATGTCATATAACGATATGTTCAGAAGAAAAGAGATAACCTGATTTTCAAGATGGCTGACATTGTGGCTAGTTGATCATCATAATAAGTGTTAGAGGGAAAACCACATCTATATATCACAAACTGTTCAGGAAGAGTAGCCATAGCAAGATGTTTAAGATGCAGTGATTTCCACAGGAGTATAATCAAAGAGAGGAGGAAGAGGCTAAAATCCTTTTTCAATTGTCTCGACAGTGTTTTTTTTTAGAACATAATAATTCAAGAAAAGTGCATGATAAATACATTTTTACGACAACTGTTCAAGTTGGTTATCTCCATTATCAGCATATTTGCAGTGATCATGTGTTATGACATTGGCACAATGTGATGTTCTTTAAAACCACATTTAACAGCAGAGTCATTACCATAGAATGCCAAAACCACATTTAACAGCAGTCATTGCCACAGAATGTCAAAACCACATTTAACAGCAGAGTCATTACCAAAGAATGCCAAAAGCACATTTAACAGCAGTAGCAGCAGAGGGGGCGAATCAGACGACATTTTTTTAAGTAATCCCTCATAAATAACGGCTTAAACCAATGAAATCAGGCCAAATGTGTGTGTGAATCTGATATCGTTTCATGGATTAGGCCCAAAAAAAAAAATCAGTGAAATCAATGAAATCAAAAACTTTTCAACTATTGGAAAAGAGATTACAACATCGATGTCACTCGCCCCCTCTGCTGCTAGTTTCAACCGAATATTTGATCCAGTCCGATACGATATCGTGTTCGAGGGTCATGTAAATTTATTGTTATAAATCCGTGTGGGGCAGACTGAGCGTGACTAAAGAAATTTCTAAATTGATTGAAATCCATATCGGAACACCATGTCTGCCAAATATTTCGTAGCGTATGTGTATCAACTCCATTAAACATACACAACACATTACAATTATCGCGAATCACTTTTGGTATTTGTGTGTAGCGTTGAGTGACATAGATCACGTCCGTGTTTTTATGCCTGCCTCGGGAAAATATTCTAGCAGGATTTTTTTGTTTATCTAACATGACATCGTCGTATACAATTAAATTGTTGATACTTCCATCGAGGTCTTCTACTGATGGTGCCTCGTCAATATCGGTTATAAATTCAATAACATCCTCACCAGCAATCTCTGAAGCGTTTTCATTAAAATCTTTTAGCACTTCATAGCATCGTTGGTCGTCTACGCTAGGGGCAATTAAATACAACTTATCCCACTTCATCCATCTCATTATTAAATTGAGCAACAATTGCGTTTTACCGGATCCAGATGGTCCGATTATAATTGCGCGGATAGAGTTTGGTAGCGCTGCATGATGCTTAACTGGTTCTCTTGTTTTAGTTGCTGAAAAATCAATTATATTCATATCTCTATACATAAATTATGGATCTATATTGTGTGAAGTGTAAGGCGCGTACTGGCACAGATGACTTGACGACGATTACAACAAAAAATAACCGATCAGCGCTTTCTGGTAAATGCGTACAGTGTAGTACAAAGAAATTTAGATTTGTTTCTAAACCCAAGGAACCTTTAAAAAAAAACGAGGAGGTGATATCGCTGCCAAATTAGCAAAACTCCCTGGAACCCCATGGGCAAAATACCCCGGAGAAAAACACCTTCCAGGATATAGCTACTGTGGCCCCGGAACACGATTAGATATCAGACTCAATGATCAAAATCAGCCCCGACCCGGTGAAGAACTAATAAACGCCATTGATAAAGCCTGTCACCTTCATGATGTGGCTTATAAAAGCAGCAATCTGCAACACAGGCATCTAGCAGATGTGAAATTAATTCATGCGTTAAATGCTATTCCTGATAAATCCTTCAAAGAAAAATTGGCTTCCTTTTTGATAAAATCGGCTATGAAAAGTAAATTGATGTTAGGTGCTGGTAATTAATAACATCATGGAATCTATTTATTATTCCCCAAGAGGATACTGGAGGGGTAAATCAGCAATCCATAAACTCGCTAGCGCTGCAAAAGTGAAAAAAACCACTGCGGCTCATTGGTTATCCAAACAGGCACTATGGCAAATTTATCTACCACCGCCTAAACAAATTAATGTCTCGCATTTTGATGTGACCGGACCCAATGAAGTTCATCAGGCTGATCTATTATTTTTGCCACATGACCACGGTTACAAATACGCATTAACCGTAGTTGATATTGCAAGTCGATACAAACAAGCAGAACCGTTAAAAACAAAATCGGCCACTGAAGTAGCTTCTGCATTTGAAAGGATTTATCGACGAGGTCCTCTGCACTGGCCAAATCTATTACAAATTGATCCCGGCAAAGAATTTCAGGGTGCAGTGTTATCTACAATGAAAGATCACAATGTCACTATCAGACGGGGGCATACTGCACTGCATCGTGATCAGGCAATTGTAGAACGGTTTAATAAAACCCTTGCTGAGCGGTTATTTGGATATCAATACGCAAAAGAATTCATCCAAGAAAAAAGATCCCGTGAATGGGTTAAAAGGTTACCAGCTGTGATTACTGCACTGAATAACGAGATTACTAGAACCATCAACATGAAACCTATCAACGCGATTAAAAAGAAGTCGATACCTAAAATGGAAATTCAAAAAGATTTTAGCGTTTCCGAACCAATTCTTGGTAGTAATATCATTGTGAGGTACTTATATGAACCAGGAGAGCTTGAAGGGGGCAGAAAAAGAGCTACTGATCCTATTTGGAGTATTACTGCACACAAGATATCTAGTATAACACGATCTACGGGTAGACCTCCAATCTATAAACTGGATTCAACTGCCCCTCAACGGGGTTTTACTAGACAACAATTACAAATAATACCCGAGGACACTCAATTGCCACCGCATGGTCTTAACTAGCACCAAGGGTGCTGGCACCCCGGCGTCTATTGCACTCAAGACAAGTCAACATCACATTGTTTCTGACATGACCGAGACTATTATTTTTTCTGTCAACGGTAAATTGGCGAGGATCCTTATCCGAATACTGCCAACGCATTATACAATTGCAACTTGCGCAGTGATTATTCTGTTGTTTCTTCAAAGTGATTATTAATTCAGCATCAATATCAAATTCTCGTTGTTTTTTTTTGTCCTGCTGTTTGTAACCGGAGAGTTTTTTATCAATCATTTTAATATCAATATCATCTATTGTGGTGTCATTATCATCGAAAACAATTCTTCGAAGTTGATTTATTTTTCGTACTCTGGATACTGAAAGATAGACTAAATTCGACCATTCTATGCGATTATCTACCATCCAAACAATTGTATCCGATATAGTCAATCCCTGTGAAGAGTGTATTGTTGCTGCGTATCCTAGCGTCCATGGGGATTTATTAGCACGCAATGCATCTTCAACGACATTGATATCAACCAGCACAATATCATTTAATACGAGAATCTGCTTTTCACTCTGTCCTGGAATATCAACTTCAATGTTCTGTTTTCGTGTATCTGATGGCCTATAACAAAGAGGCACTGGAAGCGTTGCAAATTTTTGTTTATGCAATTCAAATAATTTCATCTGAAGTGTATCCCTAACTATTTTTCTACTTGCAATGATCAAATCATTTGGTCTCCACATTTCCCAGAAATCATTCATGGGAGTTTCCGAAATTATTTCACGGGCTATTTCACACTGGATTCTATCCGGTTGTAATCTAATTAATTTCTTAAACTCTTTTAATTTTTCATCAAGTGATCTATGATCAGTATCAATTTCTTCATAATAGTCTACAAAACCCTTTAGCCATTCATGGGGGGATGCACCGACAAATGGTGGTGGTTGGCCGTGATCACCGCACATGACGATTTTTGTATTTTTTAATAACAACCACTCAAGAAATATTTTTAAGACATCTTCTGACACTGTGTCTATTTCATCCCAAATCATGATTTCAGGAATAAATTTCTCTCCCATGCGCTCAGGAGTCCACTTATCTCCCTTCCATCGGAAAAAACTATGATAGGTACAGGCATTTACCCCTCTCTGTATCATTTCTCTTGCAAGTCTATGAGTTGGTGTTAGTACAATCATGTTTGATTTCCCACGAAATAACTCAATTGCCCGGGTTGTTTTTCCTGACCCACCACAACCGTTTAAATAAACTGTTTTATATCTACAGATTGGATCAGAAATCGGTGGTGCACTAGAAAATTCTGATTGAATCTCTTTGAGATTCCGATAATTATTTTCAATGGTAACATCTGCTGATTGAATATAATCATGAAGCATTTCCTTCTTAATTCTCCATGTCCCCCATTTCTCGTTGCCAGTAGCCTTAAAATCAGCCATTTTGCTATTTATGTAAAATGAGTCAGTAGCAACTCTAACTGCGGTGGTAGGAAATCTATTGATCATTGAAAACAGATTGATAGAAGCATAACCAAGCATAGAAGCTCTCAAATGTGTGTACTGCGGATGGTATCCATCAGTGTAAGTAACAATTGTACCCAATTTGGTTCCATTGGACATAAATGCGTCCTTACGATTGACATATAGGCCCCTATTCGTTAAATCCGTGATTACAAAATCGTATTCAGCATTGTCTATAATCAATCGTGAAGAATATTTCGTATTATCATCTTTGCCACCTTGGGTAAATTTACCGATTATTCTTCGTCCAAGATTTTTTGCTTCATTGTTTCTGATTTCAAATAACTGTTTGGACCAATCCATGATTTGTTGTTCATTAAAATCAGGAAACAGTTTTCGCTCTTCGCTAATTATTTTTTCTAGATCAGGTTGTGGTAACCAGACTGATTTCTGTGCTCGATAGGATATAATTGCTTCACTGACAATTAATGATTTTAACATCTTACAATCAAGCATATACCGTAATAACACTATTGGCATCCAGTGTTTTTCAGACATGTGTTTACCAATCCAAAGATAACTACATGGATGAAGTCCTGTAGCCATTTCAAATGATACTACACAAGCGAATCCGGTTAAATCAAAATGTGGCAGTGGTCCATTAATAGCAACACGGGTCATTTCGTGTGTAGGGTGTCCAAATCGTTTGAAATATTTCTCGCATTCTCCATACCCGAGAAAACTTCCTGGATAACACGCAATCATATCAACGGAAATAACGGTATCAGCGGTGTATTTTGTATTCCATAATCCTCCATGGCTGTATTCAAGACAGGACAATCTGACATCTGATAAAAACTCACTTCGGGTTGGTTTCCACGCGTTTTTCTTTCTAGCAAAATGTGCTGCAATTGATGGTACTGTAAAACAGTTTGCTAATAATTGATCGTTGTCTTCTCCGTCTCCAGAAAACTCACTAGCTAGTTGTTTCATTTGATTATGCAGTTCTTCGGTACGGTATAATTCTCCGTTGGGTCTTACAAACTGATCAAATCTACATTCTTCGTCTGAAGTACTATGAAATAGCCACATTGACACAGGATCGTTTTTACTCAAATGGTAAATAGCATCAAATAATTTCTGCTCTGAAAAAAACTCTTCGGTTTGGGATAGATATTTTACGGTTCTATCCCGTGGGAATATTGTTACTGCAGATGACCACGCGTGTTCGTTATGATCAATAATTTCAATTGGAGCTCCCTGTGATTTATATTTCGATTCGTATAATACTTCACCGGTGATTGTCCTTACCGATATTGGAAATCTCAACGATTTTTCTAATTTGGTTATATCCTGAATTGTTGCCCCATGCTGTTTTACCGTTAATTCCCACTCGGTTATTTTTTTTCGTCTTAGATCAGTTAGTTTATTTCCCCGGGACGCATTTGTGAAGTGTTCTATTATTCGTTCTGCTACACAATTAAGCCCTGTCGAATATTTCATGGGTGCTAGTTTTGCAATATCAGGTTTTTCATTGAGCGGATAGATCCCGTAAACAACTGCTGTGACAGGATAAGATCTTTCGTAGTAGGGTTTATCAATTCCGGTCAAAATTCTCGGTTTTGAATCCTGATTCACAGTGATAGTTTTTTTGCCTTTCAAGATAGGTTCAAATTTATCCCTAATAATCCATTTTCCATCCTCACGGATAATGAATTTGATTCGGAAAAAATGACTTTTTTCCCCAAGACGTGAAATGATCACTGCTGCTTTTTCATCATTCATGGTAGCGTCAACAACACCATCAATTCGAAATGTTGACCAGCAATAAGATGCTCCATCACGCTTGAATTCATTAAAACAGTCTCTGATGGCTTTATCAAGAATTTTATTCTTGGGTGTATTAGAAACTATATCAAGATTGAATTGAGCATCTTTCCATGGTAATTTCTTGTTTCGTTTTTTGGGTCTATCGCGATTAAATTTAGGATTGATTTTCAACAATCTCTTAAACTCCTTCATGTTTCTGTCTACTACACGTTTTTTGGGTCTATCGATATTAAATTTAGGGTTAATTTTCAATAATCTCTTAAACTCTTTCATGTTTCCGTCTCTTTGACGTTTTGGACGTTTGTTTCTGTTTACTACACGTTTTTTGGGTTTATCGATATTAAATTTAGGATTGATTTTCAATAATCTCTTAAACTCTCTCATGTTTCTGTCTACTACACGTTTTTTGGGTTTATCGATTTTAAATTTAGGATTGATTTTCAATAATCTCTTAAACTCTCTATCAGCATTGAATTTAGCATTTTTCGAAGTCAATCTCTTGAACTCCATCATGCTATATATAAAACAAGCATTTAAATGAAGAATTTATATATAATGAACCAATGCAAATGGCTCATGATGGGAAATGTAACCCCGTGTAACAAATCATGCAGAAAAAATGAATACTGTAGGTATCATATGCAAAGTTTTCGACATGGAAGCCTTGGTCCGTTACCCTGTATTCGATGTGGGGTTGAGGTTAAGGGAAGATCACAATTGTGTATTGATTGTGGTGGTAAGCGATATAGGGAATTGAAGCGTTATTATGATAAAAGAATAAAAAATGGACAATCCATCAGAAATTATGACCCTGAAAAAGTCTTTGACCCTGATAACGTCACTGACAAAATCATAAGAACTCCGCAAGACTACATCGAAAGATTCTCCAGTGATGTAATTATTAAACCAAACACTGAATTAGACAAACAATAGAATAGTATATATGAACCAAGAATCCAGACAGCACCCCTTGATTACAAATTATGAGGCATCATAGTGATGGTGTTGTAAGAAACCGTAGGTTGAAAAAACCGGTCGGTGTTGTGAGTAATCGAGGGTATTTGTTGTTTGGCGCTGGAAAGATGAAATATCACAATCATCGTTTCGTATTTGAATGTTTTAATGGATTGATCGAGGATGGTTTTGTTATTGATCACAAGGATTCTAATCCAAAGAATAATTCTTTATCAAATCTGCAAGCTATCACACAAAGTGAGAATACCAAACGAGGAAAGACTGGCACTTGTTCAAAAAAAGCGAAACCAGTAAAATCTTTGAATACAATAACTAACGAAGAGAAAATATTTAAATCAATATATGAAGCCGGTAAATTTTTCGATATTTGTGGACCCTCAGTACGATTCGTTGCAGAAAGGATAACCAAAACGGCTATTTCAAAAAATCGCGGGCAAAAAGTCCAATTTAGTTATGTCTAATGCGTCATATTTTTCAATTAGAGATATGTCATGTTATAGAATAATGAATTCTGAAAACATGAATAGCATCATAGTTGAAATAGCAAAATTGAAAAATCAGGATATCAAACTATCAGATGGGTTAAATCCTGATCAAATTGTGTCTGATTTTCAGGATATAGAATACGGAGTTAACAACAATAAATATATGCTACCAAAGAAATATGCACTCATCAAAAGAATTCAGAATTCTATTAGAGACTCTCTTTCATTTTCCAGTGACATCAGTGTGTTCGTCCCGTTGTATACTATCGTAGAACGAATACGAATAGAATTAGGTAACGAATACGAATTGAAAAAAGAAGTCAACTCTAAAATTAGAAACCTACGGGCGTTAATTCAAGAAAATTGATTGCCTGACCATTGATTGCCTGACCCGTTATCATTTTTTGATTACCCGATCATTTATCATTTTTTTTTAGCGGACCCTCAAGGGAATGTCAAAAATTGAATGAGGGAAGTATCAGTATTATTTATTTTATATACAATTATGATACTTCCCTCATCAATGATAGAAGCTGTTTTATGATGAAATAACACTTCCATGACCGTATCAAAAATCATCTGACATGTCAAAAAAGTGGAGAAAGTGTGATATTAATTATTTTTATATGAATTTCCACACTTTCTCCATCATTGATAGAAGGTGTTAACACTTCCATGAATCATCTGACATGTCAAGTGTTTTACAATTGAAAAATTGTTTGCGATTTCAAATAATGGTCAATGAAGCATTAACAACCCGATTGGCTCGTGAACGACTAGATGCAATTAAGAGATTTGTACCAATTCGTGACTCTGTCAGGAATAAACTGCAACAACGACAGAGTTTACAAACGGATTTTGCTTTAGGGTCTGAAGAGTTGTTTAAACCAGTAACCACAGTAACGAAAGGGGTAGAGCGTGCTATACTGGGAGATGATCCTGACGGTAAAAGAAAAGAAGAGGGTCTTATTTCTGTACTTGAAAAACTAGCAGCGAAAACTGAACAAACTGAAAAAACTGATCCGAAAAAAACGACTGTTTCTCTGTTGAATAAATTTACTGATCATGCTAAAACATTAATAAAACAATTTGAATTATTCAAATCAAAGGATTATCAAGCCTTTGGTAATTTTGCTGCTCAAAGCTATAATTCAAAAAAAGATTTTTTAAAGGACGAGTATAAGAATGATAGAATATCAAGTAATGATTGGTCCGATAATTTGTATAAACTAAATAAAGGGATTGGTCGTTTGAATAAGGATGAGATGGGGTACAAGGAATTTCAAAGGGGAATTAGTAATTATAAAAGAGAACAAATAGAAGAGCGACAACGAGAATTAGAAGAACGACGTCAAACACCAACACGTAGACAAACAAGAAGACAAAAAAAACAACAACTACCACCTGATGATGATGATGATGATTTAGAAGAACGACGTCAAACACCAACACGAAGACAAAAAAAACAAGAAGAACCTAATGATGATTATTTACAAGAAACGGATTTAGAAAAAATAGATGAAGCAACTGGTTATAGCGGAAGTGGATTGCAAAATCCAAGGATTAGTTTCTGTCCTGATAGTGTTATCAATGATATATCACGATTAGATGTTCTTGTAGGAGGATTCCGAGCTGGAAATAACTCTCCAGAAATAATTAATGAAGCAGCTGATATCTGTAGACGGTTATTTGCCGGCGGTATCATGGATATCAAAACATATCGAGATTTCATTGACGAGTTAGCAAATGGGTATCATAGTGATTAAATAACAATTGAAAACACTATTGTTTTTATAATAATGATCATACACTACAATCATGATAAACCAACCCTCGTCTATGTAGTTAATTCACGGTTTCCAGTTTATAAAGCATACTATGGAGATGGTTTAGGCAATACCATTTTAGGATTCTTTTCAAGAATGGCCCCAAAAGTGATGCCGTTAGCTAAACAGTTATCAATGAAAGCCATTGATGTTATTCGTGATAAGGGTATTGGTGCTGTTGGAGATCTTGCCGGAAAGGCATTTTCAGCCGCGAAGAATAAAATAACATCATTAGTGAGACGAAAAAAGAAACCGTTACCGTCTACAGCAGAAATGCCTGCAAGTGTTAGTAAAATAATAAATAACGCAGTAGATGAAAAATTAGCATCGATGGCTTTAACTCCCGACCCAAATATAATAGCGGGAAGTGGCTTTAGAAAACGCTAGCGTTGAAAATCGTTTACGATGATGAAAATTGCTAGCAATTTTCCAATTTAGACTCTGATAAATAGAATAAAATGTTCAAAAAGTCACCTGATCCAGCATTTGATATAGACGCCCCAGTCCCCAAGAATGATTCTGTACGCGATTATCAATATTACGCCTATCATGCCATAGACTCAAATAGTCGAGCAAGAATTGATCTTCAAGTCCATGATACCAGTAAATACTTTTTGCCCTGTGAAGCGTTTATTGAAATCGAAGGAGAAATTGTAACAGCTGCTGATACTACTGCTGTACCAGCACCGTATCCAGCTGGTACTCAAGTCGGGTTTGTCAATAATGGTATTATGGCGTTATTTGAGAGTGCAAAATATCTCATTGATGGAAAAGAAATTGAGACGATAGATCGTGATGTTGATGTGGCTACAACAATCATAGGATTAGCGAGATATTCTGATGATTATACAAGATCAGCAGGACCTTCTATGATGTTTGCAAAAGATGTTACAAATACCGCTGGAGGAAATCAATTTGTTGTAAGACGACCAAAAAAACGTGATAATAGTGATGCTGATGCCGAGGATATGATTATAAACAAAGATGATAATTTCAATCTAGGAGCTGCAACACGTATTTCAATGTTGGAAGGGCGGCGTAAATCATTTTCATGCGCGATTCCACTGCATCACATATTTGGATTCTGTAGAAACGTCCGAAAAGTTATTTATGGAGCTAAGCATACAGTATCGCTTGTACGAAAGAGTGATGATAATGACGCAATTTGGAGGGTTCCAGCAAACCCGGCTGCAGATCATGTAAATGATGATGCCGGTAAAGTCAATTTAACAAAAATATCATTGTGGATGCCAGTGTTGACTCCAGCAATCACCGCAGAAGAACGATTACTATCATTTATGGACCAAGGAGGAAAGTCGTTGTTGAGTTGGCTAACCGTGAGTACAGATGTGAAGCAATCAAATCTGAACGGGTTATTCACGTGGAATCTAGCATCAAAACAAGGCGTTTCTGCGCCACGTCATATATTTATTGCGTTACAGGATAACACACGAGTTGGCGATCAACGTTTCAGCCATATGATATTTGATCAATTAGGTGTGAAAGACGTCTCACTGAGAATAAACGGCCAACAGGAACCATCCGAGGATATACAACTTAATTACACAGAAAATCATATTGCACGAGTTTATCATAGATTGTTATCATTTATGGCACGTGATCAAAATGTCGATACCGGTCTACAAATATCACAATATGATTTTAAAAATCAGTATCCAATCTATTACTTCTCACTGGAACATCTCGATTTGATGAGACAATCTGTTGTTGATATACATTTTAGAGCTAATGTGACTCGTGGTACTATTGCTAATTATAGAGCAGTTGCTGTCATTCTCAGTGATAAATCAATGCTACTTGAAGGTGTTGGAGGAAGAATGAGAGTGGTAGATGCACCAGTGGAAAATCTTTAAACGATTTTTCCATTAGAATCAATCTATTATGTATAATGTCATATAGTGTTATTAGTGTTGCGTTAACCCCCGGTCAAATCAAAAAATTGCAATCAGAATCGGCTAAAAAATGTGGAACCACAATCACGTTGAAACCTTATCAAATGACTGGTGGTGCAAATAAATTATCGCTGACAACTCGTCAAATAAAACATTTCAATGATGCACTTGTAGCCAAAAAAGGTGTTCAGATTACTCTTTCTGCGGCTGCTATCAAAAATATGATGAAAATAGGCGGTATATTTCCATTGTTAGCTGCAATACCAGCATTGATTGCAGCAGCAGCCCCAGCAGTGGCGAAAGCAGCAGCGTTAGGAGCCGTTGGTACTGCAGCAGGAATGGCGTTGAAAAAAGCAACTGGACAGGGTTATAAAAAAAGGGGAAAGGGTCTAAGACTACCAGGAACCCCGTATTCATGGTACAGCGGAAAAGGTCTGAGACTACCAGGAACCCCGTATTCATGGTACAGCGGAAGGGGTCTAAGACTACCAGGAACGGTTTATTAATTGAGGAACCTATGGTTCCCAAATCTTCGATGGTTCCCATGTCCAATTTTGATTTAATGGATGCTGCTAAAAAACTAGCCATAAAAAATTTCAGAGGTGTTTTTATGAAAGATCAATTACCACATCAACCAAACAAAACTGAAACAGGTATTATTAATCTCGATAACAGCACCGGACCTGGAACTCACTGGGTTGCATACGCTATTGATCCACGTGGGATTGTCTATTTTGATTCATATGGATTAGCCCCGCCAAAAGAGTTTATGCGTTATATAAAAACTTTTCCAATGAAGACTTGGTATTCTACGCTACCAACACAACAAATCAATGACCCACCAATATGCGGCAGCGAAGTATTAAATGTCCTTAACGCTATTTCAGCATCTAGAAAACCACCACACATTGTCGTAAATGACTACACCAGCAATCGCTTTTTAGAGAGAGAGAAAGAGTTTTACAATAACATGATTGATATTTGGGGAAGACCTCTGAAACCCAAACCCGATGACACTGCAACCCCTGATTCTATCAAGGATATAACAAAAAAAATTAAAGATGAAATCGCTGAGACGTTGAATTTAGTAAATGTTGATCCTAATGAGATAGTTGTATTTCAAGACAAACAGGGTAAATTGAAATCTAGTAATATTTCTCTGGATGATATTTTAGTTAAACAACAAAACGCAATCGAGAATACTATCGCGTTATTTTCCGATCAGGGTAAACTCAAACCAGGTGTACTTTTTTCGACGATTACAGATCGATTAAAAATTCTCAACGATGAGTTAAACAATTCTGTGTTGGAACTAACAACACTTCAATCTAGAATTGAGGATAGCGGAAAACAGTTTTCAATTTTTCGTAGAAATATCGTGGATAAATTTCTTGGAACTACATTCGATAAACTCGACATAAAACTCCCTGATATAAAAAAATTCATCGATGAGACGAAAATCTTCATCGAAGCAATCAAAGGTGATGCAACGAGGATGATAACAATCATTGAAAAAACGAAAATTCCTCATGAGAAAACCAACAACGTAGTATACACGATCCAACACGGATCATTTGCGTGGACACCTACAAACAACAAATTAGATATCACTGCAACCGTTAAAGGTATTTATCGATTAACGCTAGTGACAACGAGTCAATTTAATATTTCATCGTCGAGTTCATCCGGGGTCAATAATACGATTTCAACGATCATCGACAAGGATACAACTGAAAAGTTCACTATAACATCTATTGATAAAAATTTGGTTAGGGTTTCAACAACATGGTATGTGGAATTCGTAGCGGATTTAAGTTGAAAATTGCAAAGCAATTTCACTAACGGTTTCAATTGAAAACGCTAGCGTATTTAAAATAAAAATGATTTCATCATCGCAATATCGCTATGATCAGGTCAGAGAGTATCAAACTAGACTCAAAACCCTGTCTGAGGAGTATGCAATGAAAATTAAAAAATATCGCAGGAGAATTACCGCAATTGATGTTACCGTGTATTCAGTGAGTGGTGTAATCACCGGAGCTGGTATTATACTGTCTTCAGTAACAATGATGGCCCCGATAGCTGTTCCAATTTGCATTTCTGCGGCAACAACAATCGCTGGAATAATTTCAATAATCACAAAAAAATATCATCATGCAGCCAACGGAAACTACAAGACTATGTGATTCAATTTCATGTTGTGTCCACTGCATGCTCGCAATTATCCTCATTGATATCGTCATCGCTCGATGATACAATTATATCAGAGAGTGAGTTTTCAGCGATGGTAGATATATATGATTCTGCGATGTCAAAATTAGAAATACAAAAACATGAGTATAATAACAATGACAACACCGATGGAATCAGAAAAAACCAAAATGATCTCAATAACCTCAACGATATCAGATAGTGAGTTCTCAGTGATGGTACGTGTCTATGATTCCGCAGTATCAAAATTAGAAATACATCATGAGTATAGCAACGATGACAACACCGATGGAATTACTTCAACAAATAGTGGAGAACACAAACCCAGTACAAACCAGCATGATATCAATAACATCAACGAATCCAGAATTCAGTGTGAATTTCCCCTCTCCGGTCCCAGTGAAGGAGATAGCGCTAGCAAAATTACGAGTGTATCATAGCTGGCCTAATATCAGATCAAAATCATTTGGTGGTCAACAACCCAATAATTCCCTGGTATTTGCAAATAAGAATAAAGACGACGGTACCCCAGACTGGAATGTTGTTTCCATACCAACCGGATCATACCAAATCGAACAAATCAATAATGAATTCGCGCGTAGAATAAAATCGATTACTGGAAAAGAATCAAAAATAGCTATAACAGTTCATGAGCCAACACTATCATCTGCCATTGAAATAAGCACAGAAGGATATGTCGTAGATGTCTATCAAAGCTCAATAAGGACCGTACTAGGATGGCCTGAATTACCACCCGGGGGAAAAACCGTTGATTTACCAGAACCAAAAAAAAATGATTATGTCACAGACAGGATAAAATCTGATAATCCAATAAGGAGTTATAGAGATTATGACAAATTGAATTTTTTTATTGAAACGATAGATACCCTCACTAATAAAAAATACTACGCACTTCTACAGAGTAAAACCACTGAAAATTTCAGAGCGTTCAATAACGATATTTCGTTGTTGTTAATATCCCTTAAATCCGGTACTCTCACCCGAGACGAATTTATCAGCGTTGTGGAAACATGTAACAAAATCATCAATGATATGGAAACATTTCATTCACAAATTATTCAGGGTATATTAGATGACAATAACCCCCTATCGAGAACAACATTTGCAACGAAATATAATATACGCGTAGAAGATATTCCAACAGTCAAACTACTAGGATATAATATCTTAGAACTACAAAAATCTCTCAGTGATGCCATCGATGTTGGTTTTAAAATAATTCATGATACGTGGAAAAAAACAACATCACCGGAAACAACTATCCTGACACACAATAATGACCCAGACGGTGGCGGCAGACATATCGCTCCGTTCAATGTGAATATTTCATCGGTGATAGCGATCAATTTAGTGTGTGATGTTATCGAAGGAAGTTATCAAATAAATCTAGAACGATCAAATCAAGCTCAGCAGGGGTATATTTTGTATTCATTTGCACCAACAGCCCCTCCAGGATTTTTAATAATTGAGTCCCCGGTGAATCCAGTCTATATGCGATGTCATAATAATTCATTAACCAGAATTAATTTCAAACTCACTGACCAGTCTAATAATCTGATTGATTTACAAGAGGAGGTTTTACAAATAAGTCTGTTTGTAAAGTCCTGAAGGGGGACACGATATCGTATCGGACTGGATCAAATATTCGGTTGAAACTAGCAGCAGAGGGGGCGAGTGACATCGATGTTGTAATCTCTTTTCCAATAGTTGAAAAGTTTTTGATTTCATTGATTTCACTGATTTTTTTGGGGGGCCTAATCCATGAAACGATATCAGATTCACACACACATTTGGCCTGATTTCATTGGTTTAAGCCGTTATTTATGAGGGATTACTTAAAAAAATGTCGTCTGGTTCGCCCCCTCTGCTGCTGCAGTCATTACCACAGAATGCCAAAAGCACATTTAACAGCAGAGTCATTACCACAGAATGCCAAAAGCACATTTAACAGCAGTCAGTACCACAGAATGCCAAAAGCACATTTAACAGCAGAGTCATTACCACAGAATGCCAAAAGCACATTTAACATCAGTCATTACCACAGGATGCCAAAACCACATTTAACAGCAGTCAGTACCACAGAATGCCAAAACCACATTTAACAGCAGAGTCATTACCACAGAATGCCAAAAGCACATTTAACAGCAGATTCATTACCACAGTATGCCAAAAGCACATTTAACAGCAGAGTCATTAGCACAGAATGCCAAAAGCACATTTAACAGCAGTCATTACCACAGAATTTCAAAACCACATTTAACAGCAGTCATTACCACAGAATGCCAAAACCACATTTAACAGCAGTCATTACCACAGAATGCCAAAATATTCACCATTGCACAATCTTGCATACTCAGCAGGTAAAATACTTTTAATAACTAGATATTAATGAAAATCGTCAGTAGAATGATCGGGGGACATAACTATGGTAAGTAATGACACCAAAAACAACAGATCAAACTCATTCATGGCCATGTCATGATGTGGAAAAATGTCAGCAGGCAAACTGGGGGCAATAACCCATGTAAATGATGGCACTGAATGCTAAAAATCAAACTTTTTCAAGAAATCATCAAAAAAAAACAATAAGATAAATAGAATGCATGCCAAATTACAAAAATTACAGGTAAAATTATCCTGCTCAAAACAAAAGTTATCTGGATGGGCAATCAAGACATATGAATCCTGTACATTATGTGAATTATTAGAAATTTCAGGAAATATGAAACCTGTACATTATGTGGAATATTAGAAATTTCAGGTATTCAAGGCTTTTTCACAATAAAGATTTTTGTTTTTAAAATCCAAAGTTGCACATTTTCATTCCCATATTTTCACATGTGAAAATACGAGATTTCCCATCATGCCATTTGAAACAGGAATGTGTTTGCCTATAAAAGTTACACCCATAGAAAGAAAAAGGAGTATTTTGTGAGCTAAAACAAATACATAAATTTATTGCTTACCTTTCAGACAAAGAAATTACTTTGTAATGTGGATATATGACTCAATGCCATATCTCCATTTACTACCTTGACAACAATAATAAACCAGCTGTGATGTATTATTTGCTAAATCACATTTAATTTGTGATAATTGAGTAAAATAATACACAAAATATCAAAGAAGGATTGTGATGGATTAAGTCACCTTAATACTACCACTCTCCTATGTTGTAGATGTATTTATGATCCATCAATAAAATGAGGTTAATTTACAAAATGGTGAACTGGAGCGAGTTTAATCTTTTAAGCTTTGATTCAGGAACAAGTTTGTTCTATAATGAAAAGAAAATTGTTTTCTTGTGTATATACTGGATAAATATACCATTCTTAAGGAGAAATCATTATTTAAATAAGCAGTCTTTCTCTAGTCTCCACAATTGAAAAGAAACCTGTATATTATGTGGTATATTGATTGAGAAAATGACATTTTAATTTGAACAACAAATATCACTTGTGATCATGCAAGGATGTTATGAATATATTTTTTACAGCCATTAAATACCACAATTGTTTTCATTTCAGAAAGAAACCATGAACTTGACATGTTACTGCTGCTGATACGTTATAATGTTCTGGTGTCATTTCACAGTTTATTTTTATTCTGAGTACTGTACATTTCAAGTTGTAGAATGTTATGATTTTTGTCTGGTCAGACATTGTTATGCTTGCTCCAGATCACATAATTTCAAGACTGGCCAGCTTTATTAACACATTGTCATGACAGAATAATGATGTCAGTATATATATATGTATATAAGAATCTAATTACTTTGCACATAAAAAATGTCAGTAACTTGCATCTGAAAGAAGAATTACAAACGTCCAAATTTCACTACCTTTCATGTTAAATTATTCATTTTGGTCCAGCCTCCATTCTAGATAGACTACACATCGGTGCCATAACAGCATGATTACTAATTAGCCAAAAGAAATGGAATATTGTTAGGTCATTAACACAATTAAATTTAGACTAATCATATATTGTCTTGAGATTATCTGCTTTAGAAATATACTAGTGGGAATCAGCTGAGACACTTAAAATACTTATTTTCAATGTACATAGCCAAGATGTTTCTTGTGAAAAGTACCTGCATACTAATTGCTGACACCTTCCATTTGTGGCATGTTCTAGGCTTACAACTAACAGATAAATTTGGCAAACATTATTTAAAACAGTTGCATGCTTTATTTTAAGCAATGTTGAACTTCAATTCTAGTTAAGGGTTGAATATGCACTCAGATTTATTCTCAAGGTACAAGTACATAGTACAGTTTTACTTGGCCAAGTCAATTTGTATTCAGTAAGGATGTGCATGTGTGTGACTGAATGTTGAAATATGTCTCATGCTTGTTATGAAATGGCAGAGAGGACCAATATGTCTTTATTGAAGAAAATAAATGAATTGTATAATCACGGTTAATATGAGAAACGTAATAGATCACTTCTTTCCCACTTTTGCTAATTTTTCATCTGGCTGTGTGAAGTCGTTATTTTATGACCACGAGGATTGGATATTAATGTATAATGTATATTACAATTAATTGTTATCAAATAGTTTGCTCTAAACTATAAGGAATCATTTATTACAGTCTACTTTGACTTTATCCAAACTCTCTATGTAACTAGTTATGCATGGTTAGAAACAAAATATGATGAAACAAAGGACCTTCATAATTAAAAACTTATCACCAATTAAGCTTAATTAGCAGGTTATCTATGATATAAACACAAATGTACAGTGATAAGTTCATAGCTAATATATCTGTTTTATTAGGTGCCATCATCTAACTTTTGCACAAGGCCTGGATCAACAAAGGAGATCTGTCAGTAGTGTGTTGAATCTGGCGAAAACATGACTCCATCCTGCATCAGCTGATTGAAGTGGCCCTGAACACTACCATAAACCTTTACTTAATTTTGTGATAAATTACATGAGGTTCTCAACAGATAGATTCACAACTGCATGGAAAAGACTTGAGAAGGGAACTGTCATGGGTTGAAAACTTTCCGCTATATTCTTTGTTAATGAAATGAATCTTAACACATTAACCCCTAGCGATTACTTTACAGGGCATGAGGTAGTAGCCTACTTACAAGGTCTGTAGCATCAAGGATGGTAAACTTTACGCTATATTATTTGTTATGGAAATGAATCTTAACAAAATAGCAAAAAGAGAATCCCAGTTTTCAAAAACCATGTCCATAATCCATCTCTCATTCAATTGGATTATATGGATGAAATGACTGTTAGAACATAAATTCATAATAAGGTACAATGGATTCCAGCAGTCTTAGATGATAGTCTCATGGGTCAGAATGAAGTTCAAGCCAAATAAGTTTTGGCGCTTGGTTGTTATGAAGATATGTGGAGAAGATATCCCATCAATAACAAATTGCCCAATGAAATGCCTAGTAAAGTGATTGAAAAATAAAAAAAACTGAGAATAGAATAAACTACAAGTAGAATAAGTGGGTTTACAGTAAGCTGCCTAATATGGCCTCTTGGAAAATGTATTCATTATATTTATCAGAAAAGATTAATTAAAAACAAATTGTAACACAAATTTGCAAACGTACAGAAAACTTGACTCTTTCAACAATTTATATCATTGTTTGCTGCATAATAATAGTTTGGGAATCAAGACCATGGTTAGGTCTTCTTACATACTGCTCATGCTGTGGAAAATCAAATTCTGCTTTTAAACAATGCTCATGTCTGTTTAGTAAGCAGACTGCATTTATTATAAGTAAAATAAAAATAAATATAAAGCCCTATCAACACTAAAACAGTATGGATAAGTCTGCATAAATCTGTATGCATAAAATGCATTCTGGTCTAGAAAAATGAATATGTAGTCACCTTGTACCAGATCTTCATTAAAGATGCAACAATATTTAAAATTAAATAGCAACATGCATTTATTCATTTATTATTAGGTTCCTTGATACAACAAATCGTGTTATAGAATAGATACTCATTGTCATCATACAGTGTTATTACTCTTTCAACATTGCTGTCTCCAACAGTGACATGAGTGGATATCAACCCAAGAATATTTTTAGGCATTTTTCCAATTCTTTTTCTGATGAAAAGCATTGCTCAGAAGGGTACACAGGGTCAAGGTATGTGGGACATATAATCAAAAATTGCTGTGAGCCTGCACTCTATTTGCAACACTTTTGAATCATTAAAAATTGTCTTACTGTTATTTCTATTATGTATGCTACAATTTTTCCATTTCTGTCCTCAAGTTTTAGGTCTTTCCACGTAACGTTCACCATTGTTCCATCACAATTGCTGCCATTATAGTAAATTACATCAAGATCAATGGGTGCTTCAGGAGCTATAAAAAACAGAAAATTATCAGTGATTACAAAGCTCATCTCTACAAAGCTTTCAGTATTCTCCAAATGCAACCATAAACAAGGTCAGGTATAAATAAATACAGACTAATGTGACATGACCTACAAAATGTCAGTTCCCGTGACAGTGAATAAAAGATATAAATTGATAAAAAAATAACATTTTATAGTATGATATCTGAGCAAGGGTACCATAATGAATGTAACAAACAATGCAAAAGATAATTTTTTTGTTTTTCCTTTAAATTGTTGTGTATAATATAATAATAATAATAATGAGGACTTTGTATAGCGCCTAATCTTTAAAAGCTCTAAGCGCTTTACACCATCAATAATGATATGACAACACTACAAAACAACAAATGACACGAACAAAGAAATTGGAAAACATAGAAACATGCAGAAAATATATAAGATACAAAACATGATTAGGTGGCTAAGTTTGTCCCTGAAGTCGAAACAGGTGAGTCTTGAGAGCACTCTTGAAAGGGACCACTGTGTCTTTGCTTCTAATTTCAATGGGCAATTCGTTCCATGTCACCGGGCCCTGGTATGCAAACGAACGTTGTCCATATGACTTTGTTTTCACCTTGGGAACAATGAGTATACGATTATCAGAAGAAGAGCGTAAGGATCTAGCTGGTGTATACACATGGGTGAGGCTGGATAGGTAAGTTGGACTGGAGTCTGTCATTGAAATATAGCACAGAGAACAAATTTTGTGTTTGATTCTGTATCGAATTGATAGCCAGTGTAGGGTACAGAGCAGTGGTGAGGTGTGCTCTGATCGAGGTACTCTAAAGATGATCCGTGCAGCTGTGTTTTGAACTTTTTGAATTTTCTGGAGTAAATATTGTGATGAACCAGACATAATTGAGTTACAATAGTCCAGTCTTGAAAGTACTAATGAACACACAAGTGTTTTCGTGGCATCAACAGAAAGATATTTATGAATGGAACTGATGTGTCCCCATTCAAGATATGCAGCCCTGCAGATGTTCATTACATGTTGGTGCAATGTGAGAGTACTGCCTAGAGCAACACCTAGATTCCGTACTGACTGTGAGAATTTAATGTTGGTGTTGCTGATATTTATTGTCTGATGTAAAGGATGTGCATGAGAAAGTCTGTGTTGTGATCAGAATAGCCTCAGTTTAACAATCATCATACATCTGCAGCATGTTACATGTCATCTATTATATCACATCCGAAATGCACTTCTCTACTCCATGGATGGTAGCATCAACTTCAGTTGGGTGGCTAGACTTGTATATTTGGGTGTCATCAGCGTACAATTGGTGTGACACTGGGTGATGATCTATGACACTTGAGAGCGGCTGAGTGTACAGAATGAACAGAACAGGTCCAAGAACAGATCCCTGTGGAACACCATAACGTACGTCAACTGGGCTGGAGTGTATTCCAATTTGCAGATATAATTTGTGTCCTGTTCACTAAGTAGGACTTGAACCACTGTAAGGCTATATTCTGAATGCCAAATACATATGAGTTTCAGAAGCTATTATCATTGTTGACCACTAGAAACCTAGTAAATAGTATCAAAGAAATTAATTTAAAACCTAAATTTTCAATAAATTCACTGAAGCACGAAATACAGGCCACAGAGACCTCTTTTTCAATACATGTGCAGTACTCATGATGCATCGCTCCCCATGTTGCATGAGTCAAGGTATCCAGTATGCATGTTGAATACCCAAAACACGTAATAAAATAAATGCAAAAACTTAATGAAAGTCAGCAAAAGATGGTGATATTTTCATTGCAATCATGTGGTTCTCACCAAGATCATCATCATGTTTAAAACTTACCATGAACAGTTTATCAGAAATGGACATCACACACAAAATGTAACCGTTGCATGAGATATGATGTGAGCGGTCAACCCTTGCATGAGAAGCATACTATATGTGCCATAATGACCCACTTTTATTGCATTGTGAGATTTGTGCTCATCAAGTTCGTAACTGCCAAACCTGATAGTGGTACAAGTATAATTATTAGGGCTGTAATGATATGCTTTAAACTACATTGTGATATGTTGTGATATATCACACACATACTGCAATACATTAACACTTAATACAAAAAATTAAATAATCAATTTAACATTTACTATATCAAAATATATCACCTCAAAGAGATATTACTTTGTAAGACTTCAAATCGTCTATCAACACCTGAAAATTGTCCAATTATCAGCAAATAAAACTCTCACTGCCATTTGTAGTCTGTGTTTTACATCTCGCAAATGGTAATACCTTCTTCAATTTCGCCACTACTTTTCCTTTTCTTAAGTCTGAAAAAATTCCACACTGCACTTTTGGCTTTTCTATTTGGGAATGATTTCAAAGTCCATTATTTGAAAAAAATCTTCTGCAATTTAAAATTCAAATCTACATGCACGTCTTTCCAACTTGAAAAAAAAGAGTCTACATTAATCGATATTTGAGAAAAGAAAAGGATGTTAACATGACGTAAGCACATTGATAGGACCATGTAATTCACACAAAAAAATAAATTGTATATGTGGTTGTAGTTTGTATAAATGTTTTGCTCTCATTTTATTTTTGAAGTTAAAATATCACTCATTACTGATATTGCATGCTTAACTGTATGTACATTCTGGATATTGAATATAAAAAAAATTGTTTCTGAAGAATTTATATGAAGATATGAACATTGACTCTTAGGACATAGTTTACTTGCCAATGTGTCGTATACAGCTGCAAAATAAATAAAAAATGGAAACCACATACTGGTACAAGTCGAGGTCGGAAAAATGTCCTCTTATGCTATTCTTATGCAGTAGTCTTCTTTTATTTTAGAATATTCTTCAATTTATATTATTAATGAGATTAAAGAGATGATAAAGAAAATGACAAGAAAGATATTTTGTTGCCTAATTTCTTATTTCAGAAACGTATAATCCATATACAGGTTAGCGTAAAACGTAATTAGGTGTGTAAAAGCATAATGATTGCAAGATGCATCCCTTTACACTAGAAGATGGTAAGTACATGCAAAATCATGAGCGATCATCTGCCAAATGCTGATATAAAATGTTTTTGATCAAGTCTTGAGAAATGTTCAGGAAAATCTAAATTCCACTAAATTTCCTTCCGTTTTCACTGATGGAAATACTTATGATAATGAATCAGAGCCCAAGATAGTGTATGCAAGATATACTGGCAAACGACAACTGACAAATTAGGCCTTTTTAAGAAGAAGAAGAATATGTTGTACATTATTTCTTTAATTTTTTTCATTGGAATAAAGAGCGTAGAGTAATTACACCCCACTGAATCAAAACAAGAGATTGAAATTTGGGACTAAATGAAAAGGCACGGGATAATTGAAATTTCTGAAATCACTCTGCCATGAGTGACCTACGTTTATGACTTCAGATGTAATAGGATGTATACATGATGCAAAAACAGGATGTATGCATGATTTGACACCCAAATATGGTCAAGAGCTAATTGCAAAACTTAACCAAAAACAATAAAATATGAAATACAGGTCACAGTGACCCAATATTTTTTAAAAGGAGTGGTACTCAGTGATGCATATAATCATCATGTAAGATGATTCTACATCAAAAGTAGGGCTGTCAAAAACCACGGAAAACTTTACTTGGGTACCCGTTGTGCCATTTAATGTGTAACTAGGTACAAATAACAACATGAAAGACAATTTTAGTTACCCCACTATCAAATTTTCACATACCTGGATTATTCTAGGGTGACAAAAAAAACAAAACTATTTACATCATTTTGCACATTGTTTACCACACTTTATCCACTATTTCGTATTCTCTTTTTCGCATTTACCAGTTCTCACTTTACCCGCACCCAATGGGAAATGGCTGATAGTCTGTCAACGGAGATCATTTTTATTTTCCAGTTGTACTTCAAATTGTCTAATATAATTATGCTATAATATTTTGTTTGAAATGTCAATAATAATGAATTAATATTACAATGTTGTTTCACTTATTAATACATTTCCAACAACTTCCACAGCGTGTTTTGTTAATTATTAATCACGGCAAATGGTGGTGAAAGTCAACCTTGGTTGAATACAAAAAGGATGTTTACACTGAATTAAATAAGCAAAACCAAAACATGACAATATTAACATTTCAAACTAGAATAAAATAACAAAAAATTAAAACATTAATGAACTAAGAAAGAATTTATCAAAGCTAAATAATACCATTTTGTCCTAGTGTACATGATCATTGTCCCCTGCAAAATTTACAGTTTCTGCTTAAAAACATCAAACATAATTCGTGCAAGGGCAGCCAGCCTGGGTTATCATGTTGTATTATCTTGTCAATACTGAAGAATGTCACCAATAACATTAAGTGGCATCTCCGACAGATATGTTGCTAATTCGTCTACCGATGCAGCGTTGTTGTCTGTTGCACACAGAGCTACTAGATCATCGATAATTTTATTTTTAGGGATAATTTCCATTCTCGGTCTCTTCGGTTCTGGTTCCTCCATTTTATCAGTGATTACAGCAACAGTGGTTAGCAGAACAGGTAGTGGATCCATGATTACTACTGCCATCAACTCTGACAGCAGTGTATGTCTCCTGTTGTGGTGCTTCCTCAAAAAATTTCAGAAGTTTATTGATGACTGCAGCCTTAGCTGCATTGAGCACACTGTATCTGTTAGAATAATAGCAGGTTTGAAGTTCATTGATATTGGCATTCCGACATTCTTTAATTGCAGCAAGATCATCTAGTTTCGAATCAGGAATGTTTTTCATTATAAAATACAAGTGCGCATACACAGGTGAGATGGATGGGTAATTTTGTTCAGATTATATGACAGTAACCTTATTGAAAGGCTTTAGTATAGGTATGAGAACTTCAGCCAATGACCAGTTTTTGTCCGTCATTTCAAAAGTAGGAGCGATGCTGTGGACAGTTCCCTGTGGGTCATAGAGAACTGCATCAATCATCTACCGTAATGTCATGAGGCATTCCAACATTCAGAGTCAAATTCCACCTTGTGGAACAATCTATGATAATTTCTGAAATTGTAGCAGTTTCATTATTTTGTAGCGTTTTCTGTTTTTCAAGCAAAGTATGAAGCTGCAACTGTACTGTGTTTAAAATGAGCAGCTATTCTCTTGGCAGCACCAATCATTCTGGCTATGGCTTTCACTTTTAAACCAGTGCTAATTGTCAATTGCAACGTATTGAGTGAAGCAACATTGATCTGGCCAGTTATCCAGCAAGTCGATGGCTGCATTAATATCTGATCCATTGTCATAAACTGTTGCAGCTATTTTATTCACCAGAATGTTCCACTCATTGTCACACTCTGATAAACACTGAAGTTTTGCCCAGTGTGTTGTTCCAGAGCTTCTCTTGTCTGTAAAATGGCTGATTCTAGTTCCCACACAGGATTTGTCCAGTGAGCAGCCAGATACATATAAGCACTGCTCTGCAACCATGTCCACAAATCTGTTGTAAATGCTACATAATAAGCCTTTTCCAATTCCACCAACATTTTCCAAATGCCTTCATCATATCGTTTCTTTATCAAAGCAGATGTTGTTTTTCTTGATTTGATTTGATAGTCTGGCATTAGGAACTTAATTTTCTGTTACAGTGACTGTGTGGTGGTCGTGTGGTGTCACTGATATGTACCAATGCAACCAAATGACCACACAGTAGCAGCAGACCTGTTTGCTATTGCCATATTAGAATGTCTGCATGTAGTGCTGGCAGATTGATATTCGCTAGCGGTCAACTTGACCTAATTGTTCTGCGATGTAACAATTTAATAGGGCAAGCTATTCCGCTTGGCATTGGAAGTCTGTAGTATAAGCTGTGATTATAGCAGCAGTAGATTAGTTGGTCCTGTCGCACTCCCCACAGTCGCAGTCAGCCACAGCTAGTTGGTTGTTTGGATACTGATGAGTAAATACTATTATAAAATACGTAGTCTACATATTAGTATTGTTTGGAACTGTGAAGACATTGAAACAGCCCACAGTGCAGCAGCCGTGTAGTAGTGGTCCAAATCCTAAATGGAGCTGCAACTCAGACCAGCATACTGATAATGATACATGATATTTTGATAGTGTTGCCGACAAATTAATTTTGTGAACGAGAACTCTTCATTATTTTCAATGCGAGGATTTTTCACTATGGTCGGGTACCTGGTTACTAATCAAAAGTAATTGAGAAATAAACATTAAAGCAAGTTTATCCTATGTAAATGAAGTGTGAAAGATAGGTCACCATGGCCTACATTTGATGGTATAGCACTCATTAAAATGCATCCCCTATGTTTGATAACTCCAGGTATAACACTATGTATACGTAGTCTTCTGGGAGGGTACAGAATGTGTGTGTGTGATTTGGATTTTTATCCTGATACCAGGCCGATCAGTCCTAACACTAACCTCTTAATGTTGTGCGTCAAGCAAGGCAGCTGTTGGTACTATATTTGTAAGTCTATGGTATGACTCAGCTGGAGATTGAACCCATGACCTCCTGCATCCAAGGCAGACCTTCTAACCACTAGGCCACTGGAGTGGTCTGGGAGGGTACAACTAATTTAATGTAATATTTACCTCTGACTATTGTTAAAAAATATTTTTTACCATACCCTAAGAAAAACACTTATTATTATATACCGTAAAGAAATAATATGTAATCTGTTGCTATTACCATTTAAATTTGAAAGAACATAGGGAGTCTGATAACCTAAAACAACTGGTACTCAAGCCTTGTATTAGTGGTGTCCATTGCTGTAGTTTGAAATCAGAAGGTAAAATGATAAGAAAAAGTAGTGTGTATCTGCCAAAATGTGACTCTTGAACTGACACACTATTAGGTTTCAGGTTCTGAGAAAGTGCTGCTCATTTCTCACTGAGGGTGAGCATGACTCACTTGCAGCCATTGCCAGGCAAATTATCAGTAGAGGCTGCTGCTCTTCCCCAAGGGTGTGGAGAATAACTTTGCCCACTTCTTTCTTATATTGCATTTGGACCTGGACCAAACCTGAAAGGTTCTGAGTTGGATAAACTGTCTGGGGTTCAAGGGTCCTATTTTTCTCCGAAGGGTCTGATCCTCATATTTCCCTAAGACCTAGTAGTACCCTTCTGCAGTTAAGAACTAGGAATTCATCTCTGAGACTAGGGGATCTCCTCAAAATTCTGTTCTTATATGTTCGTCTCTTCCAGTGAGGTTCCGGGCACAAGACAAAGGACAAATGTCGGTTCTTTTACAATTTGTACATGACAGGAAAGTTGAGTGGATGTTCCAGGAGGCTTCCCATTTCCCACATCTCCAAATACTTTGCTTAGACATTGCTGAAAAAAAAACTTAAAACAAGAACAATAATCATGTATGAAAAAATGAAATATTTGAGAATTTGCATGGGACAAAGTGCTTAAGATACAGTTGAACATAAAAGCTGATGTGAAACCGCCTTCCATGGGATAGATGCTAGAAGCATAAACAAAAAGCATTGGAATATCATTTCTGATGATTGTACTAAATACAAATAATAATAACAAAAACAATCTGGCAGACATTGGGAGGCTAAATATCATTTCAAAGATTTTTTTAAAAACATTAAAAAAGATTAATTAAGGACAAATTCAAAAGTTACTCTAATGCTTCTTTAAGGGCAGATGGGTGTAACATAAATGTCATGGTCAACAATAACCATAACCTAAATTATCAAACACTCTCAAAAGAGCAAATTCCTGAAAGGAATAAACACTTGATCTAAAGGGTAAAATACTTAATAAACAAATGTAAAATTCAGCAAAGAATAACATAAGAGCAAAAGCAATTTTATGTAGATTGTAAGTTTTATCACTGAAAAGTGTATGACCAGAAATTGCACAAGAATTATGGCAGATTTGCAAGTGACACAATGTTGACTTCAGATCTTTCTATGGGGGAATGAATTCTCATCATATGGTCAGTGGTAATTTCTGTACTGCAAATGATAAGGTATGTAATAGCAACAGGTGTCATATATTACTGATATTAAAAATATAATGCATTAAAATAATACCTTAAACATACATAATCCATCATTACTACTTCTTATTTTTATACACCTACAATTCAAATAACATATCAACACACCAATAATATTCTCTGCAACAAGTAACTTTACCAATTGTTTTACCGTTTCAAAGTTTCAGGTCAACTTACATTACTCTTTTCCAACATGATGACAATTTTAAATCTTAAATAATATAAATCGTCATCACAGATCATAATCAATTGAAAGACATACTGTATGTACTCAGATTACATGTATCTGGACAAATCATTTTCTTTAATTTTTGAAAATTATTTTTGCAAGAAAAAAAGATCTGTTTAAGATGTATTTTCCTGCATATGTACTAGGAATATAATAGGGAATTGGGACATCTGATGAAGACAAAATATAGTGACAAAATTGTGTAAATTTTATAGCTATTTATAGAGATAGCTGCAATGCCTGCCCTCTTTGTGCCTTCCACATTTGTATTGTGTCAAAAAAAGTTCTTACCTGCTTCTTCTGTTGTGACATTGTCAGAAATGACAACAGAACTGGAACCTTTTGAGGTACTGGCATACACAATAAACTGGTAAACCCAATACTCCTGGAGGCTACGTACTGTCAAGCTCTGATTTGTATAACCTACAAATAATATAGAAAATTTGCCAATCTTATATTTATTGAAATAAAATTTTGTTCATTCTGGATGAATACGTTCTACTTTTAAGTTAGATACAATAAAAAAAATCAGAAGAACTAGAAGATATGCTACTATTACACAAATCTGCAGAGAAACTTTAACAGCAGTATTCAGAAGACAGGTAACAGCTTTACACTTTTCTAATACTAAAAGTAATCAAAAGGTAAATGTTGAACAATCTGTCTTTTGCATTGATAAAGAAAATTATTTTTAAAGTGAACAAATTATAATTCTGATCAGAAGATTACTGTGTCCCATGTTCAATAGTCCTCTGTGTGGTCACTAGTAGACAATGTTGACTATGGTGATTACTGATTAACAGGTCTTGATGGCCTTGATCTTTAGTCATGGTATGCAGGTTTGAACTAAATTTAGGTTGCTTAAACCAATATTTTCTTCAACTTTACCGTGACCTTGACATCATACCGCCAAAATATACTAGTTTGTCTTATCTGAAGTGCAAGCCATCCACAAGGTTTGTTTAAGGTACACAATAAATATTATTCAGCAAAACCCATTTTTATTTGATTCCCATGTTTCTGAGATTTGCCCTTTTAAGCCCCAAAACAACAACAACAACAACAACAACAATAATAATAATAATAATAATAATAATAATAATAATAATAATAATAATAATAATAATAATAATAATAATGAGGACTTTGTATAGCGCCTAATCATTCGAAGCTCTAAACACTTTACATTATCAATAATGATATGGCTACACTACAGAACAACAAATGACAAAGACAATGAAATTGGAAAACAATAAAAAACATGCTGAAAACATATAAGATACAAAACATGATTAGGTCGCTAAATTTGTCCATGCAGTTGAAACAGGTGAGTCTTAAGAGCACTCTTAAAAGGGACCACTGTGTCTTTATGTCTAATTTCAATGGGCAATTCGTTCCACGTTGCCGGGCCATGGTGTACAAACGAACGTTGTCCATATGACTTTGTTTTCACCTTGGGAACAATGAGTATACGATTATCAGAAGAAGAGCGTAAGGATCTAGCTGGTGTATACACATGGGTGAGGCCGGATAGGTATGTTCGACTGGAGTCTGTTATTGAAACATAGCACAGAGAACAAATTTTGTGTTTGATTCTGTATCGAATTGATAGCCAGTGTAGGGTACAGAGCAGTGGTTAAGTGTGCTCTGATCGAGGTACTCTAAAGATGATCCGTGCAGCTGTGTTTTGAACTTTTTGAAGTTTCTGGAGTAAATATTGTGATGAACCAGACAGAATTGAGTCTTGAAAGTACTAATGAACACACAAGTGTTTTAGTGGCATCAACTGAAAGATATTTACGAATGGAACTGATGCGTCTCAAATCAAGATATGCAGCCTTGCATATGTTCATGACTTGTTGATGCAATGTGAGAGTGCAATAAACCTCTTTCTTACTGCAAATACAAGCATTCGACAAACTTTGTTGAAGGTAAATGGTTCAGTAAAAGTTAAAATGTGAATTAAAAGCATGTTTCTTCTTTCATTCCATGACCCTGACCTTTGCTCTCTTGACAGCAAAATCAAATGTCTCTATTTCTTGCAGAAAGTATAAGCCATCCACTGACTTTAATGACAAGCACAAGTTATGTGCAGAAACATTTTTTTTATATAGACACAGTGACTTGTATCTTTGACATTTTAATACCAATATCAATAGGCTTATTCCATACTCCAAGTTCAAGCAATTGCTACGTGTATCCGATTGAATATATATTTACTGTTAGTTTGTTTGTTTGTCAGGTTTTTTTAAAATAATTTTTCATTACATGCAATTCTTTAACAAACATTTGTCAGATACTTGGCCTTTTTCTGAGAAATCTTCTTCAGGGAGTAGAGTGCGGCTTTGTGTAAATTTATCATTAGACTTAGTCTCAGGACCTGTGATGGCTGGAACAGTCTCTGTTTTACTCATAGAGATCATTCATAACAGCAGAGTGGGTGAACAGACCAACTTTTTACTAAGGCTTTCTCGTAAAATGCTTAATAGAAGCATCCATTTGGCAAATAGAGAGAGAGAGAGAGAGAGAGAGAGAGAGAGAGAGAGAGAGAGAGAGAGAGAGAGAGAGAGAGAGAAAGAGAGAGAGAGAGAGAGAGAGAGAGAGAGAGAGAGAGAGAGAGAAACAGACCAACTTTTGGAGGGGTAGATTCGATAAGACCGAGGCTTCCTCGTAAATGCTTACAGATGCATCCATTTGGCTAACTAACGCTTCCTCGAAATTGCTAGTAATTCATCAAACAAAAAAAGGACGCCAATGCCGTTGGCACTCTTCCCCTCTGCTGCTATGGGTTAGCAATTTTTTCAACCAAATATTTGATCAAGTCCGATACGATATCTTGATCTAGGATCATGCAAATTTATCGTTATAAATCCATGTGGGATTGACTGAGCGTGACTAAAGAAATTTCTAAAGAGATTATAATCCATATCACCGCCGCACCAAGTTTGCCAAATATATCATAGCATATGTGTATCAACTCCGTTGAATACAGCAAGAATATTGCAGTTATCTCTGATCACTTTTGGTATTTGTGTGTATCGTCAGTGTTTTTATGCCTGCCTCTGGAAAATATTCTAGCAGGGTTCTTTTGATTGTCTAACATCACATCATCATATACGACTAAATTGTTAATACTTCCATCAATATCATCAATGCTTGGTTCTTTCTCGATATCGGTTATAAACTCGATAACATTATAATCGGCAATCTCTGAAGCGTTCTCGTTAAAATCCTTTAGCACTTCGTAGCATCGCTGATCGTCTACACTCGGAGCGACCAAATACAACTTATCCCATTTCATCCATCTTTTTATTAAATTAAGTAGCAGTTGCGTCTTGCCACTTCCAGACAGTCCGATTATAATCATATGAATATAATTTGGTAGCACTGCATGATGCTTAACTGATTTTCGTGTTTTTGTCACCGAAAAATCAATTACGTTCATGTTATTATAAATATATTATGAATCTATATTGTGTGAAATGTAAGAAGCGTACTGGCACAAATGACTTGACTATGATTACAACTAGCAATAACAGGTCAGCGCTTTATGGTAAGTGTGTACAATGCAGTACAAAGAAATTTAGATTTGTTTCTAAGGATTTAAAAAGAAAAAGAACAAGTAGGTGATATTGCAGCCAAGTTATTAAAACTCCCGGGAACACCGTGGGCAAAATTTCCGGGAGAAAAACATCTTCCAGGGTATAGTTATTGTGGGCCCGGAACCAGACTCGATATCAGACTCGATGATCAAAACCAACCTCGACGTGGTGAAGAACCAATAAACGCGATTGATAATGCATGTCATGCTCATGATGTTGCTTACAAAAGCAGTAATCTGCAACACAGACATATCGCAGATGTGAAATTGATTCATGCGTTGAATTCTATCACTGACAAATCCTTCAAAGAAAAGTTGGCTTCATGGTTAGTAAAATCGGCAATGAAAGGTAAATTGATAATGGTTGCGGGTAATTAATAACAACATGGAATCTATTTATTATTCTCCAAGAGAATACTGTAGGGGTAAAGCAGCAATTGGTAAACTCGCTAGCGCAGCAAAGGTGAAAAATACTACAGCAGCGGATTGGTTATCCAAACATGCGATATGGCAAATTTATCTACCGCCGCCTAAACAAATTAACTACTCGCATTATGATGTGACCGTTCCTAATGACGTTCATCAGGCTGATATACTATTTCTGCCCCATGATGGTGTTTACAAATACGCGCTAACCGTAGTTGATGTTGCGAGTCGATACAAACAAGCAGAGCCGTTAAAGACAAAATCATTAACTGAAGTCGGTTCTGCGTTTGAAAGGATTTATCAAAGGGGTCCTCTGCGCTGGCCAAATCTATTACAAGTTGATCCTGTCAAGGAATTTCAGGGTGGAGTGTTATCAACAATGAAAGATCGTAATATCACCATCAGACGAGGACATACTGCATTACATCGCGATCAGGCAATTGTTGAATGATTTAATCGGACACTTGCTGAGCGGTTATTTAGATATCAATACGCGAAGGAATTTGTTCAGGATAAACGATCCCGTGAATGGGTTAAGAGATTACCAAGCGTAATTACCGCGATGAATAATGAGATTACTCGAACAATTAATATGAAACCTAACAACGCTATTGAAAAGAAGTATATACCTGTAAAACCACAAAATGATTTTTCAAAACAACCAATACTCGGTAATGTCACTGTAAGATATTTATATGTACCAGGAGAGCTCGAAGGTGGCAAAAAAAGAGCTACTGATCCTATTTGGAGTGTCATCACGCATAAAATATCCACACGATCCACGGGTAGACCAGCAATCTATAGATTGGATTCATCTGCTCCTCAGCGAGGATTTACTCATGAACAACTGCAAGTGATACCCGAGGATACTCAATTACCACCTCGTGGTCTTAACTAGCACCTCTGCGTCTATTGCACTCAAGACACGTCAGCATCACATTATTTCTGGTATGACCAACGCTGCTATTTTTTCTGTCTACGGTAATTCGCGAGGATCTTTATCCAACCAACACCAACTCATTACACAATTGCAACTCGCGAAGTGATTATTATTGTTTTAGTGTGATTATTAATTCGGCATCAATATCAAATTCTCTGTTATTTTTTATCCAGTTGTTTATAACCAGATAGTTTTTTTCTGATTATATCATCGCTAACAATATTACTTATTGTAGTGTCATTATCATCTAAAACAACTCTTCGTATTTGATTTATTCTTCCTACTCTGGACAACGCAAGATAAACTAAATTCGACCACTCAATGTGATTATCTACTATCCAAACAATTTTATCTGATATAGTCAATCCCTGCGAAGAATGTATCGTCGCTGCGTAACCTAGCGTCCATGGGGAGTCATCAGCGCGCAATGCATCTTCGACGACATTGATATCAACCATCACAATATCATTTAACACGAGAATTTGCTTTTCACTTTGTCCAGGAATATCAACTTTGATACTCTGTTTTCGTGTATCCTTGGGTCTATAACACAGCGGCGTTGCAAGTGTTGCACATTTTTCTTTAGGCAATTGAAATAACTTCATCTGAAGTGTGTCTCTGACTATTTTTTCTACTTTCTGCTATCAAATCGTTTGGTCTACACGTTTCCCAAAAATCATTTAATGGCGTTTCCGAAATTATTTCACGGGCTATTTCACATTGGATTCTATCCGGTTGTAATCTAATTAGTTTTTTGAACTCGCGTAATTGTTCATCAAGTGCTCTATGATCAGTATTAATTTCTTCATAATAGTCTACAAAATTCTTCAACCAATCATGTGGGGATAAACAGACAAATGATGGTATTTGGCCATGATCGCCACAAATTATTACTTTTGTATTCGCTAGCAATAGCCACTCGATAAACTTTTGTAATACATCTAGTGTTTTTCAGAGATGTGTCTACCAATCCAAACATAACTTTTTTCGTTAATTGTACTATCTAGACTCTCGGGTTGTGGTAACCAGACCTCGGTCTGCGCTCGATATGATATAATTGCTTCCCTGACAATCAGCGATATCAGCATGCTAGAATCAATCATATATCGTAATAGCACTATTTGCATCCAGTGTTTTTCAGAGATGTGTCTACCAATCTAAACATAACAGCACGGATGAAGTCCTGTAGCCAATTCAAATGATACTACACGAGCGAATCCGGTTAAATCAAAATCGGGCAGTGGTCCATTAATCGCAACACGTGTCATCTCTTGTGTGGGATGTCCAAATCGCTTGAAGTACTCAGAGCATTCTCCGTACCCGGGAAAACACCCGGGATAACACGCGACCATATCAACCGAAATAATATTTTTAGGGTAATAATTTGTATTCCATAATCCACCATAGTTATATTCGATGCAGCTTGATTTGATATCTGACGTGTTTTTCTTTCTCGCAAAATGAGCTGCAACTGACGAAATTGTAAAACAATTTGTTAATAATTGTTCGTCGTGTTCCGTTGAAAATCTACTAGCTAGTTTTTTTTATTGCGTCATGGAGGGCTTCAGTATGGTATAATTCTCCATTGGGTCTTATAAATTGATTGAATTTGTCTTCTTCGTGCTCAAAACTGTGATGTAACCACACTGACACAGGATCGTTTTTACTCAACTAGTAAATAAAATAAAATAATTTTTCCTCAGAGAATTCTTCTCCCGAGAACTCTGCGGGTATATATTTTATTGTTCTATCTCGTGGAAATATTGTTACTGCAGATGTCCATGCGTGTTCGTTATGATCAATAATTTTGATTGCAGCTTTTCTCGATTTATAGTTCGGTTCTTATAATACTTCTCCTGTTATCGTCGTTACCGATATTAAAAATTTTAGTATTCGTTCTAACTCTGCCACATTTTGAATTGTTGCCCCCCGCTCCTTTACTGTTAGTCAACATTCATTTATTTTTTTGCATCTTAGATCGGTCAATTTATTTCCACGCAGCGCATTTGTGAAGTGTTCTATTATTCGTTCTGCTACACAATTCATTCTTGACGAATATTTCATGGGTTTTAGTTTTTCAATATTCGGTTTATCATTTAACGGATATATCCCACAGTGAAAGTTCTTTTATCTTTCAAGATTGGTTCAAATTCATCTCTGATAATCCAATCTCCCGTATCTGAACGGATAATGAATTTCACTCTAAAAAAATACTTTTTCTTGTCAAGATGTGAAATTATCACTGCTGCGTTTTCGTCGTTCATGGTAGTATCAACGCTACCATCAATTCGAAATGTTGACCAACAGTGAGATGCTCCATCGTGTTTGAATTCATTAAAACTATCACGAATTTTACCCAACATGGTTCTATCACTTATTAGACGTTTTGGTATATCAGAGACTCCATCGATATTAAATTTAGCATTTTTCCAAGGCGCACTTTTCGATAATCTCTCGATCTTCTTCATATTATAATTAAAGCAAGTATTTAAATAAGAAATTTATATATAATGAATCATTGCAAATGGCTTATGATAGGATCAGTAACCCCGTGTAACAAATCATGCAGAAAGGAATTATGTGGGTTTCATATGCAAAGTGTTGGTAACGGGAGTTATGGGCCCTTACCCTGCCTACGATGTGGGGTAGGGGTTAGAGGAATATCACAGTAGTGTCTCGGTTGTGGTGGTAAGAGATACAGAGAGTTTAAGCGTTATTATGATAAATGTGTCATAAACTCTATCAAAGATTCTGCCAATGACTTTGACTGTACCCTGACAGAGTCATAAGAACTCCTCAAGGCTACATTGATAGATTCCAAATTAAGAATTCAGCCAAATAATAAATTAGACAAATAATGTTACAGTATATAAATGAACCAAGAATTTCAACCACATCCCGTGATTAGCGATTATGAGGCGTCCCTAGATAAACCAGTTGGTTTTGATAATAGTATGGGGTATTTGAGGTTTGGCGCTGGAAAGAAGAAATATTACTGTCACAGATTCGTCTTCAAGGTGTTTAATGGATTGATCAATGATGGATTTGTAGTTGATCACATCGATTCCAATCCTCAGAATAACAAATTTGATAATTTACGAGCTGTTACACAAAGTGAGAATACTACATCTGGAAAAACTGGTACTTGTAAATCAATTGAGAAAAGATCCGTAAAATCATTTAATACAGTAACTAACGAAGAAAATATTTTCCAATCTATGAATGAAGCCGGTAGATATTTTGATATTTGTGAACCCTCAGTACAAAAAGTAGCAGAGGCAGTTTATCGATCTGCGATTTAAAAAAAGACTGGACAAAAAATTCAATTTTCATACGTCTAAATTCTATTTTGAACTATGTGTATATAACATCAAGGGGGATAACTCGTACGGGTATGTCGGCTTAGCAAAGAGTTACCCTCGATGGCTGCACGTTGTCTAATCTGAATGGTTTCCATTGGCTGATTATAATTATCACAATTCTCAAAAGGATAATCAATTATCTGTTTTTGAAATAAAACGAATCAAATACGCAGTGTTTTTACAAACAAATGCATTCTTTTTTTTCTTTCAAGTATTCGGTTCTGTTTCAATGTTGTCAATAATCAGTATTAAGTACACGAGAGTTATATAGATTCATTCATTATCCTGTGCTGTTCTATATAATTCGCATTCATTCATTCAATACCACGCCATTGACGTCGTTCAATGTATATAAGCCATTCATTGTACATTCACACCTGTTCGCTATTGACTTCCGTCAATCTGTATTAACTTACATACATATTATATTCAAAAGCGTATACCTGTATATAAGAACAATTAGCGCATTCGTAACGCGCTGCGGTTTTGTCCTGAAGCCCGTGGTTCAAATCCCGTAATAGGCATATTGTCAACGGTACCCACAGATGGTTTTAATTGGGGGGTGGGCGAACACCCAAAATTCAAATTATGAAACCACCATACCAACCACACCGCGCCACGGTGTGAATGACCTTTTTCATTCAACCCAGGGTGACTTTGTGGGGGTATGCGGTTCAAATTTGAACGTAGAGTGCCATTATTATCCAATCATTCATTATATATATATATATATATATATATATATATATATATATATATATATATATATATATATATATATATATATATATATATATATATATATATATATATATATATATATATATATATATATATATATAATCCAATCATTCATTGTATATACCATTTATTCATTCATTGTATATATATCATCCAATCTTTCATTGTATATATCCATTCATTCATTGATTATATATCATCCAATCCTTCATTGTAAATATCCATTCATTGTATTTACCATTTATTCATTCATTGTATATATATATATATATATATATATACAATATATATATATATATCATCCAATCGTTCATTATATATATATATATATATATATATATATATATATATATATATATATATATATATATATATATATATAATCCAATCATTCATTGTATATACCATGTATTCATTTATTGTATATATCCATTCATTGTATATACCATTGTTAATCATTCTATAATCCGTTGTTATATGTTGTATTGTATCCTTAATTAAGTATATGCTATCTAAAAAAACGGGTCGAAATTGATCCCCTTTTTTGTATTAGAAATATATATAATTATATAATATGAATCCTAAAATTATCAATGAGATCATAATTGAAATTTCAAATTTAAAATCTCAAAAATACAATTATCAGATCGATTAAAATGTGATCAAATTATTTCAGATTTCCAGGACATCGAATACGCTACTTTGAACAACTAATATGTACTGCCAAAGAAGTATGCACTAATAAAACGAATCCAGAATTCAATTCGCGACTCTCTTGTATTCTGTAACGACGTCAGTGTGTTTGTCCCGTTATTTACCATCGTGGAAAAAATAAGAAGGGAACTGAGGCAGGAATACGAGGTGAAACGGGAGGTTAATTAAAAAATTAGAAATATAAAGATGTTAATTCAACGAAACGAAAATTCCTTTCCGGATACCTCAGTTGTATAACTAACCATTTGACATGTATACAGCGTTAGTAAAATTCTCGCTATAAATACTTCTCTGCATGGATAGATGTTGCAAATACAATGGACAGGTATGTGCGCTCAACTGTAAAGGCGGTTTAATCAATACCGGCTTTGAAATTATATTACTGGTGTTTTTCAATGAACGCGTTGCTACAAGGAAGTACATTGCCTATAGTGAAACTGAAAAATATTTTAGTAAATTGTTGTTGTTTCTTTTGTCATTTTTGGGTGATTTTCCATTAATGCCTGTCTATTTTTTTTTTATTAATTTTTGCCTACCTGAGTCGGGTCAAATGGTCGATTTCTCATTAGAAATTATTTCATGATGACAAAATCACTGCATTGTACACTAATTGGAAATTGCTTTACTGTTTCAATAATGGTAAACGAATCATTAATGAGTAGATTGGCTCGTGAGAGATTGGCCGAGATTAAAAAGTTTTTACCCATATGCGACTCTGTCAGAAATAAACTACAAGCTCGACAGAATCTTAAGACCGTTTTTCTGCAGAAAGTGAAGAATAGTTTAAACCGATAACCACGGCAACAAAGGGGGTAATATCAGCCACTGAAAGAGCTATGTGGGGGGATGTCCCTAAGATTGGAAAACCATCAAAGAAAGAGACACCTCTGATTAATGTACTTGAAAAAAATAGCAACTGAAACTGAAAAAACATCAGCGTTAACAAAAAACCCTCCTGGTCCCAAAAAAAAACAGTAGATGATTTACGCGCGAGATTTAGCGAGGAGGGGTTAGCAGCAATTGTTAAGACTGATCTAGCACACATTCCTGAGCTTGTTGTTGCGACTTATGAAAACAGAAAAAAATGCTGAAAGCAGAACAGCATAGGTATATTAAAGGTATAGAAAATTGGGATGATATATTCTACAAAATCAAAACTAAAACAAATCAAATTGATAAAGACAATGCATCATACATTGGATACCTCAATGCGGTGGGTACAATATATAATCAATATGAAGAGCTAAAAGCAAAAACAAAAAAAACCGCAGCAACTACAAAGAAAAAGATAACATCCTTCAAAGAAAATATCTTTCTCACCTCAAAAACCACAACTTGAACCGTTGAATATACCATTTGATCGAGACGAAGATGATCTTGATGAATTTTTTTAGGGATTTACAAAGTCGAGAAACAGATTCACAGGGTGCAACTGGTTATAGTAGTGGGGAGGGATTTTCTCAGAGTGGTCCAAGTGGGGCATCAGGTAGTGGTCTACTTAGTTGTCCTATTCTCAGCTATATAGCATGATTAGAAGTTCTCATAGGAGGGAAACGAGCTGGAAATAACTCACCGGAAATAATTAATGAAATAGCTGATATCTATAGACGATTATTTCAAGGTGGCATCATGAACATTGAAACATATCGAGATTTCATTGACGAGTTAGTCGAAAATCCTACGGATTTTTATCAAGGTTATCGCAGCGACTGAAAATCCTTTGGATTTTTCATCACTTCATTAGATAAATATCATTTAAAAAAGAATGATAATACACTACAACCATGATAAACCAACCAGCGTCAACGTAGTAAACTCACGATTGCCAGTTTATAGCGCGTACTGTGGTGATGATCTCGGTAATACCATTGCAGGGTTATTTTCGAGAAAGGCTCCAAAGGTGGCACCGCTAGCAAAACAATTAGCGATGAAAGCTATTGATATTATTCGTGATAAGGGTATTAGCGCTGTTGGAGATGTTTCCGGGAAGGCATTTTCCGCCGCGAAGGATAAACTAACAGCGCTAGTTCGACGGCGAAGGAAACCACCAGCGACTTCGTCATTAGGACCACTACCATCTACAGGTATGATGCCTGCAAGTATTAGCAAAATAATGAATAACGCAGTGGATCAGAAATTAGCATCGTTGGTAACCAGCGACCAAAGTAACATCGCAAATATTATAGCGGGAAGTGGCTTAAAACCACGACGACGACGATGAAAATCGAAGATTTTCCAATTATGATTTAGATCAACGAATATATAATAAAATGTTTAAACGGACACCTAATCCAGCGTTTGATATGGAAGCCCCAGTGCGTAAAGATGATTCTGTACGTGATTATCAATTTTTTTCTTATCATGCAGTACAACCGGATATTCGATCAAGAATTGAACTTCAAGTTCATGATACTAGTAAATATTTTATACAGTGTGAAGCGTTTATCGAAGTAGAAGGAGAACCTGTACAATTAACTGATACTCCTGGTGTATCAGCACCGTATCCAGATGGTACCCAAGTCGGTTTTGTCACTAATGGTATCATGGCGTTATTCGAGAGTGCAAGATATCTGATTGATGGAAGAGAGATTGAGTCTATAGAACGTGATGTTGATGTGGCCACAACAAAAGTAGGACTAGCAAGATATTCCGATGATTATACAATATTAGCAGGTCCTTCTATGATGTTTGCAAAGGATACTAAAAATACTGCTGAAAAAATCAATTTGTTGTAAGACGACCAAATAATCAAGCTGGTGCTGCTGCTGTTGATGTTGAGAATATGATTATAAATACCGATCCCACTTTCAATCTAGGAGCTGCAACACGCATGTCAATGTTGGAAGAGCGGCGTAAATCATATTCATGCGCGATTCCACTGCATCATATATTTGGATTCTGCAGAAATGTCCGAAATGTTATCTATGGAGCAAAGCATACAGTAGAAGTCGTGCGAAAGAGTAATGATAATGATGCAATTTGGAGGATTACAGCAGATGTTGCAAATCCAGATAATGATGCCGGTAAAGTCATTTTAACAAAAATATCATTGTGGATGCCAGTAATGACTCCAGCACTCCACGCAGAAGAACAATTACTATCATTTATGGATCATGGAGGAAAATCATTCCTAAGTTGGCTAAGAACAACAACAGATATTAAACAATCAACTACTAGTGGTATATTTACATGGAACCTGGCATCACAACAAGGCGTTTCAGCCCCACGTCATATATTTATTGCGTTGCAGGATGATGCGCAAGTTGGTAATCAATTAAGTAGTTATATGATATTTGATCAATTAGGTATTACTGACGTTACGATGAGAATAAATGGTCAACAAGAACCATCCGAGGATATACAACTTAATTACGGTAGAAACCATATTGCACGCGTGTATCATGGTCTATTGTCATATATGGGACGCGATCAAAACGTTGATACCGGTCTACAAATATCACAATTGGTTTTCAAAAATTTATATCTGATCTATTACTTTTCGTTGGAACATCTTGATTTAACAAGACAATCTGTCGTTGATATACATTTTAGGGCTACTGTGCTTCGTGGTGCTATCGCCGAATACAGAGCAATTGCTGTCATTCTCAGTAATAAATCAATGCTACTCGAAGGTGTTGGTGGTAAAATGAGCGTCGTCGATGTACCAGTAGAAAACATGTAGTGGTCCAAAAACATGTAACAATTAGATCAATCTGTTATTGTGTAATGTCATATAGTCATATTAGTGTTGCGTTAAGCCCCGGTCAGATTAAAAAATTGCAATCGGAATCAGCTAAAAAATGTGGAACCACGATAACGCTGAAACACAATCAGATGTCTAGTGGTCAGAATAAATTGTCACTGACAACTCGTCAGATAAAACACTTCAATAATGCGTTCAACGATAAAAATGCGTTCAAATCACTCTCTCTCTCTCTCTGCAGATGCAAACAGCGACATGAAAAAAAAACAGGCGGTATATTCCCGTTGTTAGCTGCGATTCCAGCGATGCTTGCAGCAGCGGCCCCAGCGGTGGGTAAAGCAGCGGCTTTAGGAGCCGTTGGTACCACGGCAGGGATGGCACTAAAGAAAGCTACCGGACGAGGATATAAAAAAGAAACGAGGAAAGGGTCTAAGACTACTTCATGGTACAGCGGAAAGGGCCTGAGACTAGGACCGGATTATTAACATCGATAGTTCAAATGTCAAATTTTGATTTACTCAATGCTGCTAAAGCACTAGCGATTAAAAAATTCAGAGGCGTCTTTATGAGAGATCAATTGCCGGCACAACCAAACAGCGTTGAAACCGGTATCATTAATCTCGATAATAGCACCGGACCTGGTACTCACTGGGTTGCATACGCGATTGATCCGCGTGTGATGGTTTATTTCGATTCATTTGGATTAGCACCACCTAAAGAATTTATGCGTTATATAAACCGCTTAAACAACCTTCGTTGGTATTCTACTCTACCAACACAACAGCTAAATGACCCACCATTATGCGGCAACGAAGTATTATATGTCCTTGACGCTATTTCAACATCTGGAAAACCACCTCATCAGGTCGTAAATGAATACACCAGCAGTCGCTGGCAACGACGGCGTCGTCAATGAAGATTTTAGAGAGAAATTATAAAGAATAACATGATTGATATTTGGGGGAGATCTTTATCAGCGCTGAAGAAACCCGATGCCGATGGCACTGCAACCGGTGATATAAAAAAATAATCGAAGATGAAATAGCTGAGATGTTGAACTTAGCAAGTGTTGATCCCAATGAAATAGTTGTATTTCAAGATTGTCAGGGTAAATTGAAAACTAGTAATGTTTCCATAGATGATATTTTAGTTAAACAACGCAGCGCAGTAGAAGATACTATCGCGCTGTTTTCCAATCAGGGTAAACTCAGACCAGGTGTCCTCATGTCAACAATCACATATGAAATATTAACACTCGATAACAATTATATATCCTCGACGAATTCACTGAAATCACTCAGTGATAAGTATGATGATCATATAAATACATTTTACTGATTTACAAAAATCCATCATGGACAATATTGACAAGGTGTTATTAGATTTCCTTGGAAATCCACCAGTGACCACACCGAAACTCGCGGATATAAAACAACTATGTTAGAATTTGCAACACTTCAATCCAAATATGAAGAACACGTTGAAAAGTTTTCATCATTTCGTAAAAATATCATTGATAAATTTTTGCAACCACATTGGATTAAATTGACATAAAACTCCCTGATATTCAAAAATCCATCGAAGATATGAAAAACTTCATCGAAGCAATCAAAAATGATACAAAGAGGAAGATAGAAATCATTGGAAAAAAAATTCATCACGAACAAAAAAACATAAATAATGTGTACGCGATCCAACACGGATTATTTGCGTGGACTCCTACAAACAATATATTAAGTATCACTGCAACCGTCAAAGGTATTTATCGATTAACACTAGTGACACCGACTCAATTTAATATTTCGTCAACGAGTTCATCCGGGGTCAACAATATAATATCAACGATCATCGATAATGATACAACTGAACGATTTACGATAACAACCAGGGTTTCAGTAATTACATGGAATTCGTAGCTGATGTAAATAAATAACTAAATTTAATTCTGTTGTAATAAATAAGATGTCATCAGAGCAATATCGCTATGGCATGGTCAGAAAATTTCAAACTAAACTCAAAACCCTCACCGAGGAGTACCAAACAAAAATAAATAAATTCCGACAAAGAATCACCGCTGTTGATGTTACTGTATACTGGATGAGTTGTGTAATCACCGGAGCTGGTATTATACTTTCCTCGGTGACAATGATCGCTCCGATAGCTGTTCCAATTTGTATATCAGCGGCAAGAATCGCTGAAATTATTTCAATAATAACAAAAAAATATCATCATGCAGCCAACGCAAACTACAAGATTACACAGTGAAATTCCATATTGTGTCCACTGCATACTCACAATTATCATCGATGATATCGTGGTCACTCGATGACACATTAATATCCGATAGCGAGTTTTCGAAAATGGTTCAATTGTATGATTCCACGATGTCGAAATTAGAGCATGATATTAATAATAACAATGACAACACCGCAAAAACTACTTGAACGAATAGTAAAAAATACCGAACCGATTCAACAAATAACGGAAAATACCACACCGGTGAAAATCATCATGATCTCAATAACATCAACCAATCCTGAATTTAGTGTGAATTTCCCTACTCCGATTCCCGTGAAGGAGAATGCGTTTTAGCGATACTACTAGTATACCATAGTTGGCCAAATATTAGGTTGGTAGCATTTGGTGGTCAATAGTCGAATAATTCCTTGGTGTTTGCGAGTAAGAATAAAGAAGACGGGACTCCAGACTGGAACGTTGTTTCGATACTATCAGGCTCCAACCAAATCGAACAAATCAATGCTGAATTACAGCGTAGAATAAAATCTATTACTGGAAAAGAATCGAAAATCGCTATAACGGTTCATGAACCAACATTATCATCTGCCATTGAAATAAACTCACCCGGATATGTCGTAGACATCTATCAGAGTTCTATAAGAACAATACTGGGTTGGCCTGAAAATCCACATCGACAAGAAGAAACTGTTAATATACCCGAACCTAAAAAGTCTGATTATATTACCGACAGAATAAAACCTGATAATCCAGTAAAAGTTATAACGAATACACCAAGTTGAATTTTTTCATTGGAATGATAGAAGATCGAGTTAATAGAAGATACTACATAACTCGACAAGATCAAATCAATGAAAATTTCACAGCGCTGAATAATGATTTTTCACTCTTGTTAATATTTCTTAAATCCGGTACTTTCACCCGAGATGAATTTATCAGCGTCGTAGAAACATGTAACAAAATCATCAATGACATGGAAACATTTCATTCGCAAATTATTCAAGTGGTATTAGGTGACAATACTCCTAAAACGAGAACGCGTAGAAGATATTTCCACATTCAAACTACACGGATATAATATCTCAGAACTACAAAAATCTCTCAGTGATGCCATTGACGTTGGTTTCAAAAGAATCCACGTCGCATGGAAAAAATGCCACAACCACAAGCAACAATTCTCATATATAATAACGACCCAGACGGCGGTGGTAGGGATATCGCGCCGCTCAACGTATATATATCCTCGGTGATTGCATTGAATTTAGTATGTGATGTTATCAAATGCAGCTATCAAATAAATCTCGAGCGATCAAATCAAGCTCAGCAGGGATATATTTTATATTCTTTTGCACCAACAGCTCCTCCCGGGTTTCTAATCATTGAGGATCCAACTAATCCAGTCTATATGCGATGTCATAATAATTCGTTGACGAGAATTAATTTCAGACTCACTGACCAGTCCAATAATCTAATTGATTTATGAGGTGAGGTTTTACAAATTAGTCTGTTTGTGAAATCGTAGTGATTTTTATCGTAAAAAATTGTTAACCCATATCAGCAGAGGGGGTGAGTGCCAACGACATTGGCGTCCTTTTTTCTTTTTGATGAATTGTTAGCAATTTTGAGAAAGCGTTAGTTATCCAAATGGACGCTTCTATGACGCATTTACGAGGAAGCCTCGGTTTTACCGAATCGACTCCTATAAAAGTTGGTCTGTTCGCCTCTCTCTCTATTTGCCAAATGGACACTTCTATTAAGCATTTTACGAGGAAGCCTTAGTAAAAAGTTGGTCTGTTCACCCCCTCTGCTGCTTTCATTTACTAATAGGCAACGACCTAGCTAGAGACAAGGTTGTGAATAATCCACTTGTAACTGACTAGCATTCTTTGGATCAGAAAGAATTCTCTGATTTATTCCCAGCTTGTGCACATACCAGAGCTATGGCAAAGAAAGTTCTTGAGAATGAAGTTGATAAGAAAAGTATTCCTTTAGCTCACACATGTTTTGGTCAGGCATTATGATGAGGTCACTTTCACTCTTTGTCTGGATCAGATAAACTTTTCATATTAGTACTGATAAAAGGCTGGTGAATAGTGTGATAAAACAGATTCATATCGATTAGCAAGAATCATTGACTGGGTTAACAAGATCAAAAATGCCAAGTATATCACCAAATTTAACCTTCTGTAAGGATTTTGGCAAATTCCACTAACAACAGAGAGAGAGAGAGAGAGAGAGAGAGAGAGAGAGAGAGAGAGAGAGAGAGAGAGAGAGAGAGAGAGAGATAGAGAGAGAGAGAGAGAGACAGATAGCAAAGGAAATTTCAGCATTTGTGACTTCAGATGGACTTTACCAATATAAATTAATGCCATTTCGGATGAAAAGGTTGCAAAGTACATTTCAACACCTCATGAATATGATCACCTGTGATCTATATAATTGTGATGCGTACATCGATGATTTCATCATCTACAACATGTGGAAAGAACATTTAGAAACATTTCCGAAATTAATTGACTCACGGATGCAAATTTGACAATTAATTTATCTATAAGTGAGTTCTGTCGTGCTAGTGTATCTTTTGAAGAACATATCATGGGACATGGACAAGTTAAACCTATAGTTGCTAAGGTCGAGGCTACAGATCTTGAATTTAACACAAATTTCTTTGTAGCCAGAAGGACTAGTATACTGAGAAATTTACTAGTCCTGCCAAACATTTACTAGTCCAGTCCACAAAACTATGTCAAACACAATCAGTTAACATTTCTTGTTTCTCAAGATAATCTGGATCCAATTTCCAGAAAAGGATCCAGGTGGCCTTTCTTTTCTTCCACCTGCAATATTGGCCCATATAGGGTTTGTTCTGGTCTCCTTACCCGTCTCTCTGATACATTCCACAAATGTATTGTTGGTGATGGATCATATGTTGGAATGACTTTTGTTGTTGTTGTTGTTATTGTTGTTTTAGGGTTTAACGCCATTTTTCAGCACACGATAGGCTATGCATGGCGGCCAGTATTATTGGTTTAGGAAAAACTCGGGGAAAACCCCGGAAAGAACCCCTGACCCACGAGAAGCTACTGGCAAGCTTTCTCACATAACTACATTAGCCGAATCTTAGACTCGAACCCACGCATACAGAGTTGAGATGGCAGTGATCCATAACGGAAAGCGCTTTAGACCACTCGGGGCCCCAGGAATGTCATTTGTATATAACATTATAAAGAGCAAGTTGGACAGGACCCAAGGTCTCAAACAAGATATCCAGTCACTCTTCACCATTTTCATCTCCGATTCAATTTTAAAGTTCTAACGACTCGCAACAAAATTGGATTTTTCTCTGTGTTTGCTTTTGCGAATTCTATACAACAGTTACACCGCATAACGTTCTTGTCCTCATCATAATTCAGCCATTCTCTGTATTTTGTCCATGTCTTCTGAAACGTTCTATTACGCTTTTCTTTATCATAATAAATTTTCCTCTCTTTTATGTCATTTCTATTCAACGTTTGCTTTTTTCCGGAGGCTGAACACCTTCAATAAAATGCCACATTTTGCCTGTCTTATAAGGCGGGAATTGTGCCTCTTTTTGAAATACGAGATGTTAAAGTAAAGCTGACGCGAATTATTTAAAGTAAGAAAAGGAATGGCAGTGTCCTTTATATAAGAAAGTCTGAGCAAGAAACACTTTTCAAAACACGTGCCTCTTTGCGCCCCCCCCCCCCATTAAATGGCATCTCCAAAATAAAGTCTTGACTTCAGCGGATGTTCTGCAGGATCAAATCAGTGGCTATTGTAAACACTGTTATAAAATATTAAGACCAAAAGATAATGTTTCAACCTGGAAAATGTGTGTTCCCATCAAACAAAGCCATCTGACTCGGCGCATTGTATTCAGTTGCTCAAGTTACGGTCTTGTCATTAATAGCGAAAGTTTAGTAAGTGTACTTAATTAATCGGACCTCAATGTATTGTTGAAATTAATAATAAGCGGGGAAATTTTCAAATAGTATATGCCCATGCTGAGAGATGTTTTAATTTCCAACAAATGTACGGCATTCCGCTTGGATTTCTTCAACTGTATTCAATTATTTGTTCAGTCTTGTACGGGAAAAATATTTATTAAAAAAAAACCAATTTTTATTGTCATACAAAAAGTAGTTGCATGGAAATGATGTGTCAATAATGTGATCATAATAAATTCTTATAATTATTTTGATGCAAACGTAAATTATGCGGTTACCAATTTGTGACTTTTGGCGCGTTTGGCTAGAAAGCAAACACAAAAGGGAAACAACTAGTATGCAAACTAATTTCTTTGAATAGTTGATGCCATGTGTTGCAGTTTTGCAGTTTGTTACTGTGTTCGCGTAAATAAAGTGTAAAAGCAGGTTATTTTTCATTAAATTCGCAGTCAGATTAATTAGGATATCAATTACCAATTTTCCGTTGTTAGTTATGAACGGCACTATGATTGGCGCTGTTAAGCAAAATGCACAAAATCAGATGGCTTCTTGTAATAGAAAAACATTTATGAGGCAGATATTGACTTCATCTTCTCATGCTAATATTTTATCACTGTGTTTACAACGGTCACTGCGTTGATTCTACACAATATATGCTAAAGTCATGTCTTTATTAGCATATTGAGTAAACAAACGCTGACTGTTGATAAACAAAACTTACCAGCCCATCAGACTATCAACATTATGATAGTTACTAATCTGACGGGAAATCTACTAACCTCGGGCTAGCGGACTGCCGCTAATTTCAAGCCCTGGGCTATCTCTGAATTCAATGTGCCTGTTAATAAAAAGCAACTGATACGATTTTCAGATACGGCTGGGTACTATTTTGTTCCAATTTTGATAAGTTAAAAGCTATACTTAAAAGCTTGCCAGTTCTTACCACTCCAAATTTCAACCAATCATTTAAATTATCTGTTGATGCAAGTTATGATGGGGTTGGAGCCGTTTTTATTCAAAAAGATAAATGGTATTGATCATCTAGTGTGTTATTTTTCTAAAAAACTTAAATAAAATCAAAGACATTATTTAACAACCGAGAAGGAATGTTTGGCTTTGATACTGGCATTACATTTTTAAGGTTTACCTTAGTTCAGCTCCTTCTTCGATTATGGTGTTTAGTGACAACAACCCACTTACTTTCATTAGCAAGATGAAAAATAATATAAAAGCCTACTATGGTGGAGTTCATTGTTCTAGAAACATAATCTTGACATCAGACACAACAATGGAAAATATAATTCCATAGCAGACGAACTTTCCAGTGTATAAAAATGTATTTTTTCATGTACACTGTAATTCGTAAGAGTACTTTTAAGTTTTTCTTAAACCTCAGGTATAATTAATCAATGGCAAAAAAAAAGCTTTTATCATAAAAATCTTCCTTTTTATTTGGGGGTGGGTGAAGCGCTATATATATCTGATTAAATATATATTTATCTGAATTTAATTCTTCGTCAGTTTACATTTTTTTAATATTTTTCATTCCATGTTATTCTAATGTTGATTTATTCACTGGAGATATTGGTAAAAAAAAAACAGTTGACCAAAATCTTTCTTTCATTAACACCTAATGTTGACCTAGATCCTGACCTTGATTGAAAATTTATAGCAGCCACATAAACAAGCTATATTTTTTTTTAAACGATTGGTTATTGTCAAGGTCATGATGGGACTTCGTAATTTAAGATATAAATTAAAAAATTCAATTTGCAATTAATGTGGGTTTTAAATAGAGTGAAATCAAGGCAATAATGTGTACATCATGTAAACACGATCACATGACCCTAAGGGTTTTCTGAAACTGCATCTTAGTTTAGAGCATAACCTTTGTTTATAAAAAAATATTCTCAGTTAGAGCTTTTATTTTACACTGGAAAGTGTCTGTTTGAAGCTGGTTTTCGAGTTCATATATTTTCTTCTGATCATTTGGATTTAAAAAAGATTAATTCATTTCTCTGGAAATATTTGATGTGCTCATACAGAATTCTTGGACAAAGACAGTTCATCAAATTTTATTCAGATTTCCAACACCGGAGTATTATTTCTTGTGTTTCTACAAGGAGCTGTAGATAAAGCACAGTACTGACTAAAGCATATGTCATCATCCTCCATCTAGGTATTTTCCATTAGGACTCAAAAGTTGAAGTCATTAGAACATTTCCTTACTAGAGTTTTTGTAATTTAATTCATGGATTATTCTTGGAATATTTTTGGATTTCATTCTTAAAACTATGTTCTTTTTCTATTTATACAATTTTTTTTCCAAGGAAATAAATTATTTGTTAAATTTTACATAAGCTTGCTGTTTTAATGTTTTTCTGTGTTACTGTTTTTTAGAGCCAAAACATGTAAGTTAGTCCATGCTAGTATTTTGCAATAGGCCGAGATGACAGTGTCATTAAAAATGATCATCTCTCTCAGTTCTTCATCTAGTGAGAGGGTGTCATCAGGTTGAATTACTAGAACCATACTGATTCATGATAGGAAAATAACTTCTCTTCTCTGATCTAAGCGATTAAAGAAGTCTTTTATATCAACAGAGAGGTTATGTGTGATTTGGATTTTTAACATTTCTTTAAACACACAATTCAGTCATATTGCTACAATGTCTGCAGTGTGACAATTTATAGGATGTCTAGCACTGAGGCATCATGCCGCAGTCAGGTAGCATGCATATGTCCCATCCAGTTACATTATTCTGACACCAGGCCAACTTGTCATAACACCAATCTCTTAATGTTGAACGCCAAGCGAGGCAGCTGTTATTACCATTTTTGTAAGTCTTTTGGTATGACTTAGCTAAAAACAGAGTGTTTAAACTGGGTCAGTGTGTGGATGATGCCTTTTTACTATTGGATAGCTCTCTCCAGTCTTTCAAGTCTACCATCAACACACTTAGATTTTGCATCACTCTCTGGTATACATTGCAATGTATTAAAATCAAAAGCTATTTGGATAGCAAGGAACAAATTCTCCAAAAAAAAGCCCAGACAAATTGGTTAAAAGAGATTTTCAGAGAGCCTCTGTTACAGATGGTCTAGGTATGTTTAATGTTCACTTTTTTTATTCAATACATAAAGATCACTTGGATTAAATGCCTTAATGCAGACGAAGAAAGACTCTGGCAGATTATGGTTACAAAACAGGTTCAAAGAAAATTTGGAGGCATCCAGATATTAACATTATTGGAGATACAATTAAAAGAATTTAGTAAATTTATTAGCAATATATGTTGGTAAGTTGATATCCTTGCCTTAGCAAGGTGGAATAAATATGACTCAGAAGTGGGAGAATATTTGTCTTATGATATTCAAAAGTTTCTTTATATTATTAACTTTCATTCCAAAATATAAATGATGATCAATCAGAATAATGTGTGAAAAATCTTTCTGATAACAAAAGATCATCAATATACTTTAAAAAATTACGTCAAAAAGTTTGCAATATTAATTACATTTTTTTTTAAATTATAAAAAATAATTGCTTACTGGAAAAGACAAATAAAGAATTATACTAACCAGAACAAGACTCTTTTCCTTATCATTAAAGAATTTAAAATCTTTGAATAGCAATTTAGTAAGAAATAAAACAGAAAATATACCTTATAGAAAACAAGGCCTGGTCAAGACAATTTAGGTGCCAGTTAAGTAATAAAATCTAGAAAAAATCTCTACTTTTAGCAACGAGGTGCACCAATGATAAAAAATTAATTGCCTTTCAGCTTAAATTGATGCACAGAATTATTGTAACAAATTAAGTTTTGAAAATCAAGAAGTTGAAAAAAAAATAATAATTTAATTACTCGAAATAGTAGTATACAATGCAGTTATTTCCCTTTAGCCATTATTTCCCACCTGTAGAGGATGCCAAACGAAAATGATGTACATTTATCTCACAAGACAAATACATGTTTCTTGTTGTTGAAAAATAAAGCACAATAAACTATGGATAGGGAACATTTAGATGAAACTGTTGAAAACTAATTTACTGTTCTGCCTTTTATCGATATACGTGCACAACACACTAGATTGTCTTTTTTAAAAAAGTGTTCCGTTGTTTCAATTTATTTTCAAATTTCTTGTTAATACAGGTAAAATGAATCAATGATGGCTTCCCTATGTCAGCAAACTTTGTAAAACAAAAATGAAATTGGCACTTTAAAGAATCAAAAGAAACCAAAGTTGTCTTCCTAATGTCGGTCACTTTCATTAAAAAAGTATCAGTACACTGAAAAGAATCCACGGTACGTTTCTGGGGTTGGCTTGCATTGGAATAAAATGACCTTTGTATTTGATATCCTTTATGTAAGTTAAGCAATGAGTGGACTGCTTGCTGCCAGTTGTTGTGTTTATTTATCACCCAATCTTCTATTATTTGCTATATGTAATCATAGTTGCTGTATGTAATTATAGTTGATACAAACATTCATTGAGGTTTAAAAGGGTAAATAGTGTACACAGCAATAACTTGCTTTAATAATACCTTTGTAAGCCATACTAGCCAAAAGATTAACATTTGCACTCACAGTGAATGTATTTTCAAATAATGATTTGTATGTGTAAGACCATTGTATAGTTATTCTTGAAACAATACAATCTTGGTCATTTTGCACCTTATAACATATCATGTGTGAATGGCAAGTGATATTCCCGTCTCATTTGCAATTTTGTTATCTGACATAAGCAATACCTTTACAGTAGGGATGCATACGCCATCCAGCATCTGTAACATACACAGAGTACGTGGATATATTTTTGTTTTAAAAAATTTTAAATCATGACAATTAACAGACTTCTTTTTTACCCCAGGTGTACAAGTCATTGTTAGGTAAATAGTGCAAAACAAAATTTATTGTGCAGACACAAAGAAAAAGATAAAAAAGGCCAGACACACAAGCGTAAATGAATGGGTGGATGGGCAGAAGGACATAACAGTATGTTCAGAATTTTTGTTGTCATTATATAAAGAAAATATCAAAAAAGAAACATTCATTTGAAGAAAATAATGGAGTACAGACGTATTTTGAGGTGAACTAGGCATAAATGCATTCCTGCAACTGTTCTTGAGACCAGTGAAAATAGAATGTTGATAAAATCAGGGACATCATAGTGGAAGACTAAAAGTTAGAAGTGCTGGCTGATTCATAATTGTGTACTGAGACAGATATATAAAAGACTAGGATGAAATAATATCAAGTAACTATAGATATTTTAGCCATTAATTTGACATGAATCAAAATATATTTTCTCATCCTAGTCTAATGAATATACAGACATAAATAATTATACAATTATGCATCACATTGATTGCAGCACCAGAAACAAGTACTACAGTTACTTTTACATGTCAATAAAAACATTGATGAAAATTGTGTGACCTTGATGCCAACACTAACATTGAGTCAGAGCGAAACATAAAATTGTTCTAGCTTCCCTTTGTAAGTATGAACAATATTTATAACAAGATTTAGGAAAGATATGCAAATGAAAAGATCATTACCAAAACATATTCAGCAAATATTTTTGACGATTATGACCTTGACATCAGTGCGTATGAAAAGGGCAAGCAAGCATGTCACAGAATGAACTGTCTTTGTAACATAATGATTCATCACATGTATAAACAAAAATAACTAGAGGCTTATGTTTACAAAATATAAGCCAATAAACAAAAAACTTCAATCCCAACTCTAATGCTGCCAAATTTTGCATGACTGTGTCCTTGACGTAAAGATTAAAATGGCAAGTGAGCACGTCAAAGAAAGAACTGTCTTAGATTCAATAACAATTTATCCTTAATAACTTCAATAAAGATTTATACCAACATTCTTGGGTTTGGGGGCCCTGAGTGGCTGAGTGGTCTAAAGCACTCTCCATTACGAATCAATGCCATCGTACCTGTCTGCGTGTGTTCAAGACTCAAATTCGGCCAAAGTGGGTAAGTGAGAAAGTTTGCCATCACCTTATCTTTGGTCGGTGGTTCTTTTAGTGGGTTTTACCGGGTTGTTTCTCCACCATTAATATTGGCTGCTGCCATGTGGAATCACACCACAATTAATACTTCCAGTTCAGTACCCACGAATGTAGTTCCAGTCTATTTTTAGAACATTTTTTCCTCTCTCATTTTGGTGGTGATAGAAGAGTTATATTGATACATATTTGGTAGGGATTTAAAGGTAATTGTTTATTCTTGAGAATATGAGCAGAGAGAGTGGTTGTCAGTGTGTGATTTGGCGACAGTGCACATGGAGTAATAAGGCCTTGGTGATGATCCGGAAGTGAAATATGTGTTCTGTTTACATGCTGCTCTGTTTACAGTGCAGCAGCTCAAAAAAATGCCGATCAACCCTTGACAAGAATTTCACCGTGAAGTCATCTTTGGAGGTATTTTAGATTAACATATGATTTGTATTGATTGTCACACTGTGGAAAGGTCAGTACTGAGAAATATATGTAGAGAACATATAGTAAAATTGATTGTGGTCTATGTCCATGTATAGCATATCGTGTACTGAAAAATGGCGTTAAACCCTAAAACAACAACAACATCCATTCATATAATAAGTTGAATTTTACACAATTCTAAGAAATGACACATAAACAAAGTGTTGTATTGATAGTAATGATGAATGGTGGTGAGGTATATACAGAAGAGGTCTGTCTTGCAGATATATAAATTCCTATTGCAGGAATTTGTTAAAATGTTTAATAAATATCTTTATTATTAATTATCAAATCTCTATAACTTACCATATGATGGCAATAAATATTCATTAGAAAATAAGAATAACTTATCAATAATATTAATCTAAAAAAATGGAATAATTAGTTTAAGACTAACAGAGTAGGTGATGGTATCAATTTTTACATTTTTGCAACCAAAATATTTAATACAAATATTTATGCCTTTTAGTTAAAATATATAACAAAATATGGAACAGTAATTCGCATGGGTGCCGGAATACATTTAGCATACTCAACAAGTGAACAACAGCTTTGAATGACAGAAAACAAAGTTTGTTCCTAATTTAAATAAAATACATCAAAAGATAACGATAGATAATCATGTATATTCAATTTTATTAGCTTGGCAAACATTCAAAGCAGAAGCTAGTAATACAGCCAAAGTTTGCTAGAGTAACAGCATCAAAAACAAAATCTGATGATTTATATGATTGTGAACCCTACAACCTTTTCAGACAAAAAGTCGATTGAGTCCTTAAAACAAAAAATAGAGCCTTCCAACGAAATCTCATATTTTAACCCCAAAAAAAGTCTCCATTTAGCAAACGGAGACTTTACGATTTTTCAATCAATTTTGGTCGCAACTATGTTGTCATTCACCCTCTCTGCTGCTGGAACTTTCAGTTCTGGGTTAATAATTCTTTTACGAGTTCAACCGAATATTTGATCCAGTCCGATACGATATCGTGTCCGAGGATCATGTAAATTTATTGTTACAAATCCGTACGGGGTTGACTGAGCATTACTAAAGAAATTTCTAAATTGATTGAAGTCCATATCAGAACACCAAGTTTGCCAAATATTTCGTAGCGTATGTGTATCAACGCCGTTGAATACAGCAAGAATATTACAGTTATCTCTTATAACGTTTGGAATCTGAGTGTAGCGTTGAGTGACATATATCACGTCGGTGTTTTTATGCCTGCCTCGGGAAAATATTCTAGCAGGATTTTTCTGTTTATCTAACATTACATCATCGTATACGACTAAATTGTTAATACTTCCATCGAGATCTTCTACTGATGGTGCCTCGTCAATATCGGTTATAAATTCAATAATACCCTCGCCGGCAATCTCTGAAGCGTTTTCATTAAAATCTTTTAGCACTTCATAGCATCGTTGATCATCTACGCTAGGGGCAATTAAATACAACTTATCCCACTTCATCCATCTCATTATTAAATTGAGCAACAATTGCGTCTTGCCGGATCCAGATGGCCCGATTATAATCATCCGGATAGAGTTTGGTAGCGCTGCATGATGCTTAACCGGTTCTCTTGCTTTAGTCGCTGAAAAATCAATTATATCCATATCCTTATACATAAATTATGGATCTATATTGTGTGAAGTGTAAAACGCGTACTGGCGCAGATGACTTGACGACGATTACAACTAAAAATAACCGATCAGCGCTTTCTGGTAAATGCGTACAATGTGGTACAAAGAAATTTAGATTTGTGTCTATGAGATCTGCAGGAAATGATGATTTAAAAAAAAAACGAGGAGGTGATATCGCAGCCAAGCTAACTAAACTCCCTGGAACCCCATGGGCAAAGTATTCAGGAGAAAAACACCTTTCAGGGTATAGTTATTGTGGACCGGGAACAATGAAAAGCAAATTGTTGTTAGGTGCTGGCAATTAATAACAACATGGAATCTATTTACTATTCTCCAAGGGAATACTGGAGGGGTAGCGCTGCAATCAATAAACTCGCTAGCGCTGTAAAAGTGAAAACAAAACACTGCGGCTAATTGGTTATCCAAACAGGCGATATGGCAAATTTATCTACCACCGCCTAAACAAATTAATTACTCGCATTTTGATGTGACTGTCCCTAATGAAGTTCATCAGGCTGATATATTATTTTTACCTCATGACAACGGTTACAAATACGCGCTAACCGTTGTTGATGTTGCGAGTCGATACAAACAAGCAGAGCCGTTAAAAACAAAATCATCACCTGAAGTAGGTTCTGCATTTGAAAGGATTTATCGAAAGGGTCCTCTGCGTTGGCCGAATCTATTACAAGTTGATCCTGGCAAGGAATTTCAGGGTGTAGTCTTATCAACAATGAAACATCATAATGTCACCATCAGACGAGGATATACTGCGTTACATCGCGATCAGGCAATTGTAGAACGATTTAATCGGACTCTTGCTGAGAGGTTATTTGGATATCAATACGCAAAAGAATTCATTCAAGAAAAGCGATCCCGTAAATGGGTCAAAAGGTTACCAACTGTAATTATCGCACTGAATAATGAGATTACTAGAACAATCAACATAAAACCTATCAACGCGATTAAAAAGAAGTCTATACCTAAAATGGAAATTCGAAGAATTTCACAAAAAGATTATAGCGTTTCCCAACGAATTCTTGGTAGTAATGTCACTGTTAGGCATTTATACGAACCAGGAGAGCTTGAAGGTGGCAGAAAAAGGGCTACTGATCCTATTTGGAGTGTTACTGCACACAAGATATCTACTATAACACGATCAACTAGTAGACCTCCAATCTATAAATTGGATTCAACTGCCCCTCAGTGGGGATTTACTCGTGAACAACTGCAAGTGATTCCTGACGATACTCAATTACCACCGCGGGGTCTTAACTAGCACCGAAGCTGATTTATTTTTCGTACTCTGGATACTGCGAGATAGACTAAATTAGACCATTCGATGCGATTATCTACCATCCAAACAATTTTATCCGATATAGTTAATCCCTGTGAAGAATGTATTGTTGCTGCGTATCCTAGCGTCCACGGGGATTTATTAGCACGCAATGCATCTTCAACGACGTTGATATCAACCAGCACAATATCATTTAATACGAGAATTTGTTTTTCACGCTGTCCTGGAATTTCAACTTCTATATTCTGCTTTCGTGTATCCGAAGACCTATAACATAACGGTACTGGAAGTGTTGCAAATAATTTTTTATGCGTTTCAAATAACTTCATCTGAAGTGTGTCTCTGACTATTTTTCTACTTGCAATTATCAAATCGTTTGGTCTCCACGTTTCCCAAAAATCATTCATGTGAGTTTCTGAAATTATTTCACGCGCTATTTCGCATTGGATTCTATCCCGTTGTAATCTAATTAGCGCTTTGAATTCTCGTAATTTTTCATCAAGTGATCTATAATCAGTGGTAATTTCTTCATAGTAGTCTACAAAACCCTTTAGCCATTCATGTGGAGATGCACCGACAGATAGTGGTGGTTGGCCGTGATCACCGCACATGACGACTTTTGTGTTTTTGTTTAACAACCACTCGAGAAATGTTTGGAATACATCTAATGACACTGTGCATATTTCATCCCAAATTATGATTTCAGGAATGAATTTATCACCCATACGCTCAGGAGTTCATTTGTCACCCTTCCATCGAAAGAAACTGTGATAAGTACAGGCATTTACCCCTCGCTGTATCATCTCTCTGGCGAGTCTGTGAGTTGGTGTTAGCACAATCATGGTTGATCGACGAAATAATTCAATTGCACGAGTTGTCTTTCCTGACCCACCACAACCGTTTAAATAAACTGTCTTGTATCTACATACTGGATAAGATACCGGTGGTGCATTAGAAAATTCTGATTGAATTTCAATACGGTTACATGAAAGATATTTATCATCCATGGCAACGTCTGCGGATTCACAATACTCATGTAGTGTTTCCTTTTTAAATCGCCAACACCCCCAATTTTCCTCGGGATCTGTGAATGCCGCTACAGCTGATTTGTATTTATTGTGTATATACATCGAATCAGTAGCTACTCTAACCGCGGTATTAGGAAATCTATTTATCATCGAAAATAAATTGATAGAAGCACAGGCTAGCATAGAACTTCTCAAATGCGTATATTGTTTAATAAATCCATCACAGTAGGTAACAACCGTACCCACTTTCTCACCATTGGATAGAAAAGCATCCTTACGGGATACAAGTTTTTCCTGTTTCGTTAAATCCGTTACAATAAAATCGTATTCAGCGACGTCTATGATCAACCTCGAAGAGTATTTTAAGTTATCTTATCTTCCACCCTGGGTAAATTTACCGATTATTCTTCGTCCAAACTCTTTTGCTTGTTCTTTTTTAATTTCAAAAAACTTCTTAGACCAATTCATGATTTGTTCTTCATTGAAATCTGGAAACTGTTTTCGCTGTTCGCTAATTATACGATCTAGATCGGGTTGTGGTAGCCAAACTTCTTTCTGAGCTCGATAGCATATAATAGCTTCGGAAACAATCAACGATATTAGCATACCACAATCAATCATATATCGTAGTAACACTATTGGCATCCAGGCCTTTTCAGATATATGTCTACCAAGCCAAACATAACTACACGGATGTAAACCTGTAGCGAGTTCGAATGATATCACACGAGCGAATCCGGTTAAATCAAAATCAGGTAATGGCCCATTAATCGCAACACGAGTCATTTCATGTGTGGGGTGTCCAAATCGTTTAAAATAGTTACTACATTCTCCATATCCGAGAAAACGTCCAGGATAATTCGCGGATATATCAATTGAAATCATACCATCACGTGAGTATTTCGTATTCCACAGTTCTCCATGACTAAATTTGACGCAACTTAATTTAACATCCTCGAGAAAATCACTTCGTGTTGGACGCCATGAGTTTTTTCTCTTGCGAAGTGAGCTACCACTGATGGAATAGTAAAACTATCCGTTAATAGTTTTTCATGGAAACTCTCGGGTGAAAAATCATTAGCGATTTTTCTCATTCTGTTATCTAATTCTTCAACGCGATATAATTCACCATTTGGTCTTACAAATTGATCAAATCCTATTTCGGGATCTTCATCACTTCTAAGTAACCACACTGACACAGGATCATCTTTACACAACGCATGAATAGCATCGAATACTTTCTCTTCATAGAAAACATCCCCGACGAATTCCGGGGGGATATATCTCACGGTTCGTTCTCGTGGAAATATTGTTACTGCAGGTGTCCACGCGTGTTTGTTATGATCAATAATTTGTATTGGCGCTCCATATTTGTTATATTTCGGTTCGTATAAAACTTCTCCGGTTATCGTCATAACGGTTATTGGGAATCTTAATGATGTTTCTAATTTAGCTATATCAGAAATCTTTGCACCGTGCTGTTTCACTGTCAGTTCCCATTCGGTTATTTTCCTACGTCGCAGATCAGTTAGTTTATTTCCTCGGGATGCATTTGTGAAGTGTTCCATTACCCGTGTTGCTACACAATTCAGTGAACTAGAATATTTCATAGGAGCTAGTTTTGCGATATCGGGTTTATCATTTAACGGATATATCCCATAAACGATTGCTGTTACAGGATAAGATCTCTCGTAGTATGGTTTGTCAATTCCAGTTAGAATTCCCGGTTTGGAATCTCTACTCACAATGACAGCTTTTTTATCCTTGAGGATTGGTTCAAATTTATCCCTAATAATCCATTTGCCTTCGACTTCGATAATAAATTTTATTCTGAAAAAATACTTCTGTTGGGAATTGCTTTGCAATGAAAATCCTTTGGATTTTACACCCTTGGATTTTCAGCCCCTTGGCAAGCCAAGGTGTGAGATTATCTCAGCTGCTCTTTCATCGTTCATGGTAGCATCGATGTTGGGTACATTGACATCTTCATCAATAATTCGAAATGTCGACCAACAGTGTACTGCACCGTCTCGGTAGAATTCATTACAACACTCCCTGATTTTACCTAGTATAGTTCTATCACCGATTATACGTTTTGGTGTAGCAGAGACTCTATCGAGATTGAATTTATTATTTTTCCAAGGCTTAATTTTCGATAATCTTTGGAACTCCTTATCAAGATTGAATTTAGCATTTTTCCAAGGCTTAATTTTCGATAATCTTTGGAATTCTTTCATGGTATAATCAATCAATTTAGCATTTTTCCAAGGCTTAATTTTCGATAATTTCTTGAACTCCTTCAGTATAATTCTATCACCGATTAGACGTTTTGGTGTATTAGAGACTCTATCGAGATTGAATTTAACATTTTTCCAAGGCTTAATTTTCGATAATCTCTTGAACTCCTCCATACTATAATTAAAACAAGCATTTAAATGAAAGATTTATGTATAATGAATCACTGCAAATGGCTCATGATTGGATCAGTGACACCGTGTAACAAATCATGCAGAAATGAATTCTGTGGGTATCATATGCAAAGCTTTCGTCGTGGAAGCCTTGGTCCGTTACCTTGTATACGATGTGGGGTTGTGGTTAGGGGAAAATCACAATTATGTCTAAATTGTGGAGGCAAACGATACAGGGAGTTGAAGCGTTATTATGATAAAAGAATCAAAAATGGATTTGCAATAAAAAAAATCTGACCCTGACAAAGTCCCTGACACTGACAAAGTCCCTGACCCTGACACTGTCAGAGTCAGCGACAAAATCATAAGAACGTCCCAAGACTACATTGAAAGATTCATTATTAAACCAAACAATGAATTAGACAAACAATAGTATTATGTATATAAATGAACCAAGAATTCAGACCACATCCCTTGATTAAAAATTATGAAGCATCCAGTGATGGTATCGTAAGAAACCGTAGACTGAAGAAATTAGTTGGTGTTGTGAGTAATCAAGTTTATTTGAGGTTTACTGTATGGGGGAGGAAAGAAAAGAAAACTTATCACAATCATCGTTTCGTATTTGAATGCTTTTATGGATTGATCGAGGGTGATTTTGTTATTGATCATATCGATTCTAATCCGAAGAACAATTCTTTATCAAATCTGCAAGCTGTTACCCCAAGTGAGAATTCCAAACGAGGTTGGACTGGCAAATACTAGAAGCGAGCGAGACCTGTGAAATCATTTAATACAACAACTTGCGAAGAAAAAATATTTCAATCCATAACAAGCGCCGGTAGGCATTTCGATATTTGTTCACCTTCTGTTCAAAAAGTTGCAGAGGGAATAACCAAGACGGCGATTTCAAAAAAGAGCGGACAAAAAATTCAATTTAGTTATGTCTAATGCGTCATATTTTTCATTTAGAAATATGTAATTATCATAGAATATGAATTCTGAAAATATGAATAGCATTATTGATGAAATTCTAAAATTGAAAAGTCGGGATATCAAACTATCAGATGGGTTAAATCCTGATCAAATCATGTCAGATTTTCAGGATATAGAATACGGAGTTAACACTAACAAGAATATGCTACCAAAGAAATATGCGCCCATCAAAGGAATTCAGAATTCTATTCGGGACTCTCTTGCATTTTCCAGTGACGTAAGTGTGTTTGTCCCGTTATTTACTATCGTAGAAGGAATACGAAAAGAATTGGGTAACGAATACGAATTGAAAAAAGAGGTCAATTCTAAAATTAGAAACATAAGAGCGTTAATTCAAGAAAATGAACGATTTTGACCGTGACCGACCCTCAAAGAGATTTTGTCGTTTTTTGATTGTGACCGACCCTCAGAGAGATTTTCATTTTTTTTAGCATTTTTTGATTAAAAATGTCAAAATCAGTGAATAAAAAATTGATGGACGGTTCAGAATGAGGAAAGTCACATTATTATTTTATTTATATACAATTATGTAACTTTCCTCATCGATGATAGAGCTGTTAAATACTTCCACGATGATGTTAAAAATCATCCGACATGTCAAATTAACTGAAAAGTGTTTTCGTCTGTTAGGTCAGGTTCGGGAAAATTGTTTTACAATTGAAAAATTGTTTCTGATTTCAAATAATGGTCAATGAAGCATTAACAACTAGATTGGCTCGTGAACGACTAGATGCAATTAGGAGATTTATACCAATTCGCGACTCTGTAAGAAATAAACTGCAAGCTAGACAGAGTCTTCAGAGTGATTTTGCTGAGGGATCTGAAGAGTTGTTTAAACCAATAACTACAACAACGAAACAGATAGTGTCAACAATCTCTGAACAAGGAAAAAAACAAGAAGAGACTTTTCTCCCTGTGTTAGAAAAAATAGCAAAAAGAACTAAACAAACAAAAAAATCATTAAAAACACTTCCTCAGGATATATCAACCGCTTCAAAACGAAAATTTGAAGGATTTCAGGAAGAACTAGTTAGTGGACAACTACCTATATCAATTATATTTACCGATAGCGCTAAACAACGAATTCTCAAAAAGGATATAGACAATTTAGGTGAATTTGCTGCTAACAGCTATAATTCACAAGAGAAGTTTTTCAAGGACAATTATACGAATTATAGAATGTCACATAATGAATGTGCTGATATAGTGTATGAAATAAATACTGGGAGTTTAGATAGAAGGATGAAGGAATACAGAGACTTCAAGAGAAAATTTCAACTCCAAATAAGACAGCAAAAACAAGACCCATACGATGATAAGAAATTTCTGGGGAGTGGTCTAGTTGGAAACGCTAGCGTTTCATGTCCTGGTAATATTCTCAGTGATATATCACGATTAGAAGTTCTTGTAGGAGGGTTCCGAGCTGGAAATAACTCACCGGAAATAATTAATGAAGCAGCTGATATCTGTAGACGGTTATTTCAAGGTGGTATCATGGATATCAGCACATATTGAGATTTCATTGGCGAGTTAGTGGAAAGTGGGTATCACAGTGATTAATCACCGGGACTGAATTTATAATCGACGAATTGTTTTACAATTGAAAGATTGTTTACAATTTCAAATAATGATCATACACTACAACCATGACAGACCAACCCCCGTCTATGTAGTTAATTCACGGTTTCCAGTTTATAAAGCATACTACGGAGATGGTTTCGGTAATACAATTGCAGGGTTATTTGCAAGAATGACTCCAAAAGTGATGCCGTTAGCTAAACAATTATCAATGAAAGCAATTGATGTTATTCGTGATAAGGGTATTAGTGCTGTTGGAGATCTTGCCGGAAAAGCGTTTTCAGCCGCGAAGAATAAAATAACATCATTAGTGAAATCACGGAGAAAGAAACCGTTACCATCTACAGCGGAAATGCCTGCAAGTGTTAGTAAAATTATAAATAACGCAGTAGATGAAAAATTAGCATCGCTGGTGACTCCGAGTGACCAAGATAACATGATAGCAAACATGATAGCGGGAAGTTGCTTTAAAAAAACACGACGATGAAAATCCTACGGTGAAAATCGTTTACGATTTCACGATTTAGACTCTGATAAATAGAATAAAATGTTCAAAAGGTCACCTGATCCAGCGTTTGATATAGACGCCCCAGTTGGCAAATATGATTCTGTACGCGATTTTCAATTTTATTCTTATCATTTATTCTTATATAAAAACTTTTCCAATGAAGACTTGGTATTCTACGCTACCAAAACAACAAATGAATGACCCACCAATATGTGGCAGCGAAGTATTAAATGTCCTTAACGCTATTTCTAACTCCTTGGGTAACCCAAGGGGAAAACCACCACATGTTGTCGTAAATGAATACACTAGTAATCGCTGGCAACGACGGAGTCGTCAAAAACGATTTTAGAGAGAGAAAGAGTTTTACAAAAACATGATTGATATTTGGGGAAGACCTCTGAAACCCAAACCCGATGGCACTGCGACGGGTGATGTAAAAAAAATAATTGAAGATGAAATCGCTGAGACGTTGAACTTAACAAGTGTTGATCCTAATGAAATAGTTGTATTTCAAGATCTCCAGGGTAAATTGAAAACCAGTAATGTGTCCTTGGATGATATTTTAGTTAAACAACGAAACGCAATCGAGGATACTATCGTGTTTTTTCCGATCAGGGTAAACTCAAACCGGGTGTACTTTTTTCGACGATTACAGATAGATTAAAAACTTTCAACGATGAGTTGAAAAATTCTGTGTTGGAACTAGCAACACTTCAATCTAAAACTGAAGAACACGGAAAACAGTTTTCAATTTTTCGTAGAAATTTCGTGGATAAATTTATTGGAACCCCGTTGGATAAAATTGAAATAAAACTCCCTGATATTAAAAAATCCATCGATGAGACGAAAAACTTCATCGAAGCAATCAAAACTGATTTTTCGAGGATGATAACAATCATTGAAAAAACAAAAATTCCTTATGAGAAAACCAACAACGTAGTATACACGATCCAACACGGATCATTTACGTGGACATTAACAAACAACAAATTAGATATCACTGCAACCGTCAAAGGCATTTATCGATTAACACTAGTGACAACGACTCAATTTAATATTTCATCGTCGAGTTCATCTGGGGTCAATAATACGATTTCAACGATCATCGACAAGGATACAACTGAAAAGTTCACATTAACATCTACTGATAAAAATTTGGTTAGGGTTTCAACAACCTGGTATGTGGAATTAAGTAAATAACGGTTTTAATTGAAAGGAAAATCCTTCGGATTTCACAATTGAAAACGCTAGCGTTTTTAAAATAAAAATGATTTCATCATCGCAATATCGCTATAATCAGGTCAGAGAATTTCAAACTAGACTCAAAACCCTCGCCGAGGAGTATCAAATAAAAAAAAATACCGACGAAGAATCACCGCAATTGATGTTACTATGTACTCGGTGTCAGGCGTTCTCGCTGGCGCCGGAATAATACTTGCATCGTAGTTCCAATTTGCATTTCTGCGGCGGCTACAATCGCGGGTATATCAACCGGGATAACAAAAAAGATATCATCATGCAGCCAGAGTAAACTGCAAGATTACTTAATTCAATTTCATATTGTATCAACCGCATACTCGCAAATTTCCTCGTTGATATCGTCGTCACTCGATAATACAATTATATCAGATAGTGAGTTCTCAGTGATGGTCAGTATTTATGATTCCGCGATATCAAAATTAGAGCGACAACCTGAATATAATAACAATGACAACACCAATGGAATTGGAAAACACGAACCAGAAAACCAGAATGATCTCAATAACCTCAACGATATCAGATAGTGAGTTCTCAGTGATGGTCAGTATTTATGATTCTGCGGTGTCAAAATTAGAGCGACAACATGAGTATAATAACAATGACAACACCGATGGAATTACTTCAACGAATAGTGGAGAACACGAACCCAGTACAAACAAGCATGATATCAATAACATCAACGAATCCTGAATTCAGTGTGAATTTCCCTAGCCCAGTCCCGTGAAGGAGATAGCGCTAGCAAAACTACGAGTGTATCACAGTTGGCCTAATATCAGATCGGTAGCATTTGGTGGTCAACAACCGAATAATTCCTTGGTATTTGCGAATAAGAATAAAGACGACGGGACTCCAGACTGGAACGTTGTTTCGATACCAACAGGGTGATACCAAAATCGAACAAATCAATAATGAATTCGCGCGTAGAATAAAATTGATTACTGGAACAGAATCGAAAATCGCTATAACGGTTCATGAGCCGACGCTATCATCCGCAATTGAGATAAGCACAGAAGGATACATCGTAGATATCTATCAGAGTTCTGTTAGAACCGTACTAGGATGGCCTGAATTACCACCAGGGGGGAAAACCGTTGATTTACCAGAACCACAAAAAACCGATTATATCACCGACAGAATAAAATCTGATAATCCAATAAAGAGTTATGAAGATCACCAAATCACTATAGATTTTTTTGGTCTCGGATACGAACATAGGGTGGGGGGTGGACCATTGCAAGGGTATCATTTTGTTAACGAACCTAAAATCGTTAAAAATTTCACAGCAATGAATAATGATTTTTCACTGTTGTTAATATCTCTTAAATCCGGCTCTCTCACCCGAGATGAATTTATCAGCGTTGTAGAAACATGCAACAAAATTATCGACGATATGGAAACATTTAATTTAAAAATTATTCAGGATATATTAGATGACGATAATCCCACATCGAGAACAAAATTTGCAACAGACTATAAAATCCCCGTCAAAGATATTCCAACATTTAAACTACCGGGATATAACGTACCAGAACTAAAAGAACTTCTCAGTGACACCATCGATGTTGGTTTTAAAATAATTCATGATACGTGGAAAAAAAACAGCATCACGGGAAATAAAAATCCTCAAACATAATAATAACCCAGATGGTGGCGGCAGACATATCGCTCCGTTCAACGTGAATATATCCTCAGTGATTGCTCTCAATTTAGTATGTGATGTTATCGAAGGAAGCTATCAAATTAATCTCGAACGATCAAATCAAGCTCAGCAAGGATATATTCTATACTCATTTGCACCATTAGCCCCTCCAGGATTTTTAATAATTGAGTCTCCGGTTAATCCAGTCTATATGCGGTGTCATAATGATTCATTAACCAGAATTAATTTCAAACTCACAGATCAGTCCAATAATCTAATTGATCTACAAGATGAGGTCTTACAAATTAGTCTGTTTGTGAAGTCCTAAAGACTCGATCAAATATTCGGTTGAACTCGTAAAAGAATTATTAACCCAGAACTGAAAGTTCCAGCAGCAGAGAGGGTGAACGACAACAACGTTGCGACCAAAATTGATTGAAAAATCGTAAAGTCTCCGTTTGCTAAATGGAGACTTTTTTTTGGGTTAAAATATGAGATTTCGTTGGAAGGCTCTCTTTTTGTTTTAAGGACTCAATCGATTTTTTGTCTGAAAAGGTTGTAGGGTTCACCCTCTCTGCTGCTTATAAACAGAAGTTACAGAAGCCCTTACCATCTGCAGTCAGATTTTGTACTATTTTGCCCTCTATCATGTCACGCACTTCCATATGGTAAACGGTCTTCCCTGGTCTTATTACAGGAGCTATCCAATGAACTGTAATCTCTGTTGAGCTGATTGAATTTCCTGTTAGATTTGAAACATTGCCTGGAACTGAAAAAGACATCATTTGTTTGTGATTCTAATTTGAACTTTACCGAAGACCATCTTCAAGAGTTCATAAAAGTAAGATCTAACTAATTTGTGGATAACAAAGCCAATATAATCGATTCAGGGTTAAAATACATTTAAGGTAACATGGTTTGTTATAAAACAATGGGTAACTGGTAAAATAAGGGGAAAAAATAACATGCTAACTGCAGCATCTTTACCGATGTTATGAGATCAAATGCGATTGTGAAATGGATTCAGTGTTCAAATGCCATTGTGAATGGGAATCAGTGTTCAAATGCCATTATCAATGGGATTCAGTGTTCAAATGCGATCATCAATGGGACTCAGTGTTCAAATGTCATTATCAATGAAATTCAGTGTAAAAATGCCACTATCAATGGAATTCAGTGTTCAAATGCCATTATCAATGGGATTCAGTGTTCAAATACCAGCATCAATTGGATTCAGTGTTCAAATGCCATTATCAATGGATTTCAGTGTTCAAATGCCATTATCACTGGGATTCAGTGTTCAAATACCATCATCAATGGAATTCAGTGTTCAAATGCAACTATCAATGGAATTCAGTGTAAAAATGCCACTATCAAATGAATTCATTGTTTAAATGCCATTATCAATGGGATTCAGTGTTCAAATGCCATTATTAATGGGATTTAGTGTTCAAATGCCATTATCAATGGGATTCAGTGTTTAAATGCCAGGATCATTGGATTCAGTGTTCAAATGCTATCATCAATGGAATTCAGTGTTCAAATGCCACTCTCAATGGGATTCAGTGTTCAAATGCCATTATCAATGGAATTCAGTGTTCAAATGCGTGACTATCAATGGGATTCAATTATCAAATGCCATTATCAATACAATTTAATGTTCAATTAAGAGTTTAATATTGTTTCTTCTGAGTTTATCATGGTATAAACTGTCAGTTGCCAAATGACGCAGCAAATAACGCATGAACAGCACTATGTAAGATGTGTGAGTCAACATCTGATAGTTTATACCATGATAAATGTTAAACTCTTATAACTGCATTTATTTATAAGTTTTTTTATTTTCTATTATTATTTTATTTTTAACAAAGATATTTCTTATTAATTCAAGAGTTTGTTTAAGCATATGAATTCTTGTTGAAGTGTTTCTACTTAGCTATTTACAACACAGGGAAATTCTCCATCTGCAATGCAATAGCTATGTCAAAATCAAACAAAAAATTATACCAATGGTAGGCAATCTAAGGTTTTGAACAATCCACAGCATGGTTGTATTCTTTACCTAAACTGGCAGATGTTTTCTGAGTAGAAGTTCAATATTCAAAGCCAAGGATGTATTATTGTGTTTGACATCTGACATAACTTTTGGATTTCCTGCTATCATGAGTTCATTGTGAATCATTATTGTGTAGACAAGTAACCAATTTTCGCATCTGTAAATCTATTTTCATGTTGATTAATAGTTTAGGTTACCTACAGGGCTACTTACAAATGAAATTAAGACTATCGGTAAATTGTTATAGTGTTGGGGGTCCAATAGTCAAACATGGCAATATATCGAGACTAACGGTTCTCCCATCTACCCCACATCATAAATATCAAGTACAGCATTTTAACTTGTAGGACTTCAACTGGAATTCAGTGTTCAATGTCACCAATATTTAGTCACCAGTGCCAATTTAAAAAAAAGTGGGGATTCTCAAATACATTCTGTTATATAATTATAGAGGACTGTCAACAACTGAATTACTGTCAAACCTAGTTCCAATGAAATGATAATACCAGAATGCAATTCTTTCGATAAAAATGCCACAGGTACTTATAATGGCATTCATAGAATGTGAATTACTGACAAGCCTTATTTCGATTAAATGATAATACCAAAATGCAATCCATTTGATAAAAATTTCACAGGTATTTATAGTGTCATGCATGGAGTGTGAATTATGGACAAGCCTTTTTCCAATGAAAAGATAATACTTGATGTTTTGTGGATGTCTATATAGTTCATCAAATTGTCCAATTGAGATTATAATCACCAAATTCTAACTAAACATCTATCAGCTGAACTTTGCAACAAAACTTTATTCAGAAATAACCAGAAAGAGTTTTTATGGTCATTGTTTGACCCTGATAAGCCAGGCAATGTCTAAACTGTATTCTTAAAAGACTAATTTATACCCTAAATTACCAATTTCTCTAATGACCTACAATTGTAATTGGAACTAATCATTTATTGTATTTGGTTACAGTTGCCTTCAGCATTACCACATTAACCTCTGGAGTGTTTGCTGTTTTCGAATGAAATGAGAATAGGAAACACATTTTGCACCCTTATTTCTGAATACATCCTAATGCATTGACTTCCAAGCAATTTTCCATTAGCACAATGCCTAGTTGTGCTAAAAAAAATGTTTTCCATTGGTTAGTCTGCTGGCACATGAGCAGAAGGTGAAAAGTTAAAGTTCTTTTTATTTTTTATTTTTTTGCTTATTGGACCTATAATTTACATATGGAGAAGACTCTTTATTCAAAATGTCCACCTTATCCTCATTTTGCACAGGTTCACATGTGTGCACTTCAGACTGGTCTGCCTTAGATCTGATACCATAAAGTCTAAAATCTGGACACAAAATTGGAATCAGACCGTAGGCGAATTTTGGGTGGAAAAGAAACGGGTCCCAAAAATTAGGTTTTACCCTCTGTAGTTTGTAATGCAACTAAAATTGCAGATTATTTGGTATCATTTTAAAGCTAAATCTGTCTACCATTCTATAATACCATCCACTTAGTGTATCATGCATGAACTCAATACTACAGACCTTGGAAGTATGTTACTACCTCATGCCTTGTAAACGTGGAGAAACACACCAGCATATTAGCAACATATCTTTGTATACACAGCTATCAGATCACATGGAAGACTAGCTTTTTGTTTACAGACACCTGAACAGCAAAAGATCATGAAAAGAATAAGTGTCAGTCAGTCTTTGTATTTGCTGCGTCCTTCTGTGAACTGTTGCAGTACAGCCCAAGATGTGTTATCAAATCACCAGAAAGTGATTGTCACTGATCGAGGCTCATTAGCATTTTTTACATATAACTTCAAATAAGGTCTGTTAAGACAATTTAGTGTCACTTCGAGTTAAAAAGTTAGTTCAGTATTATCAGTACTTATGACTGAATTAGAACAAATCACTGTTCCTTTATATAATTTGGATAAATAATGAACTGAGACATTTAATCTCTTTAATTAACACATCCAGGAAAAGGAAAGCTAATTCTGTGAATGGACATGGTAAGAAACTTCAATCTAGTGAAATGCAAAGCAAATTTGCAAATAAGTTAGGTGTACCCAAGTCAGCTTTGCTCAATTTAAGAAAGAGAAGGAAAAATTAACTATATTTGGCAACTAGTTTAGATGCAGATGCTGACTAAAATGCAAACATCTAGAATAAAAAAGGACACAGACCTGCAAAGTGTTCTGTATACTTGGTGTGTTCACTTTTTTGAGGCACCAAAAGAAAAACCACAGATCAAGAGGCTGTAGAATCAATTACTGACAGTGACGAGGATAACCCATCAGAAGCACTGCATGCTGTTTCCAAAACTATGTTTGCATTTAAGAAAAGATTAGTATAGCTGGAAAGTTAAGATATTGAGGCGTTGAAGTTTATACAACTGAGAAATATCAAAGACATTGCAAAAAACAAACAAAGAACCAGTTCTAAAAGGATATAAAATCATGAAATACTTCAAGAAATGAATACATATGTGAATGAACAGTGCTTATTCTATTTCGATTGATATTTTTTTTAACAAATCTGTGTGTTTCATACATAACTTGATTTTAACTGCATTAAATACATGTGTATAAGTTGTTGTTGGGGTATTACACTTTTAATATGCCTTATCCATGATTTTATCAACCTTTTGTCTCTAGGAAACTTGATGAGAATTATAATTTTTGTCATCAACAGATTTTCCATGATAACTGGAATAGACAGTGCAATAATGTTTCTTTTTCTTTGTTCATCAAAGAGCACTTGAAAAGAGCTTTATAATTTTTAAAGATAGTAACAAGTTATTGAACAGGCCTATAGAAATGACTTATTTATGAGTATCAACTCTATATTAAAAATGGTTAGGTAAAATTAATTTTAAAAAAATATAATAATGAACCAAATATCCTTTAAACGGCATCAAAAACCAAACCCAGTCATTATGCTTATGTATAATATCATTATGACTGTTCAGTTTGTCACATGTCTTTTGCATACCACTAACACTAATAAGCTATACCAAGACAAATCAATACATGGCTTGGCATGAAGAAATAAAGTTGTAACCATTATACTTGCAATTGTGGCATAAAAACTAACCTTCTTCTTCTGTGGCAAGATGTGTACTAGCTGGGTATCCTCTCCCAAGTCCTGTTATAGCTGCCACATTCACTGTGTAGTTAGTGTCAGGAAACAGAGCCATTGCTGCATAGTACTGGGGACCAAGCAATGCTGTTGAGTTTGCAGTCTGTTGAGATACTTCTAAGCATGGGTTAGGCAAGCTCTATAAAAGAGAAAACAAACACTTCTATTTTGAGGAAAAGATTAACAAAAACCCCAAGTAAGTGCTAATAGGATATGGATGCCACCTGCAACCAATTTAATAAATCAAGCAAGTTGTAAAGTGTTATAACTAGAAGAACGTGTGCATATATATAACAGTATAACTGTCTTTACAGTTTTGATGTTTTTTCTCAATCTCAGTGTTTCAGTGCAAATGGTAACAATCATTTAAATTGTTAATGGGGGGAGACTTGATTGGGGGATGGCAACATATATAGGCTACAGCAATTTTACAGCACATGCAAATGCCCCCCACCCCCTTTATGTCCCTGGTTACAATGCATAGGGGGAAGAAGGAGGCATGGTTTAATACATACTATGACTTCTCTCTTTTATTTCAAGATTAAAAATCTTATGGAATGGTATTAACACAACACCAAAAATTTTAATAAATAAAATATAATTTGCAAAAGACAGTTTTTAAATATGTATATCTGAGTATCATTAGGATAGAATTGCTATATCATTCAACAGTAAAAAAAATATATGTTTTTATTTACAATATCTTGCGTATCAAACAAAAGAAGTCTATGCATACTTGGGGTGGTAAATGCTGATATGATCCAGTGACTGTATAAGGCAGGGTGCAACCCTAGCATGATTAAGGAACACATGGCAGCTGAACGTGTCAGATTGGGTGAAACCACTGCAGAAACAAATGGCAATTGACTGCAGAAGGTAGAGTGAAACCACTGCCTGATTAAGAAAAACATTGTTGCTGACCATTAAATACAGGTGACAGCTGATTACATGGCATTTTTATAAGAAATATGCCAGGGGAAAATTAAAAACAACAAACACCATGAATTTGGAAAACAAAAAGAATGCTGAAAATATTTAAGGTAGGAAACATTATTAGGTCTTTAAGTTTCTTTTTGCAGTAGAAAAAGATGAGTTTTAAGAGCACTCTTGAAAGGGATCGTGGTGTCAAAGTCCAATGGGCAATTCGTTCCACATAACGGGGCCCGGGCATGCAAAAGAACATTGTCCATATGACTTCATTTTCATAGTGGAAATAATGAGTATACGATTGTTAGAAGAGGAGCGAAAGTATCTTGCTGGTATGTACACATGGGTGAGGCTAGATTTTGATCTGGAGTCTGTCAGTGAAACATAGCGCAGAGAAAACACTTTGTGTTTGATTATTATTATTATTCTACTTGATCAAGTGCCTGAAGCCATTTATCAGTTGGGGATGTCCAGGCAGTCTTACATAAATATTTCTGTCTAAAGCCTGATTGATTAGCATGTAAACAGCAAGTGTTTGATTAAATATTACATGAATGACTTGGACATGTTATTCAATCAAATTTGTCAAATTTGGTAGTATTGAAATTGGCCAGTAGTAATCAACACCATCCCTAGAACCAGATTTGTAAAAAGGATTTCCTTTTGTAGTTCTCCATATTTTGGGGACAGATGAGGCTGCAATACTTAAATTTCTAAAATAGCAGAATGAGAAGATTTAATGAGTTGTGGTCAAGTCCTGTATTTTTTTGGTATCAAATTCACTGAGATATTTTTAACAAAAATGTTTGATACTGGTGGGACAGAGAAACATATTTCGTTATAGATTTTGCTGCAGCAGAACTTTTCAGTTCATTAAAGTTGTTTTCTATCACTGATACTTTTAACGTTATGGTAATGATGGTGAAAAACTCACTGAAAACATTTGCAATGTCAGTGTCATCAGTGACTATGGTGTCATTTAGCAGATGTTATTGAATTTTATTTCTCTGATCTTTGTGTGTCCTCCAATTAGTTCATTGAAGACTTTCCAATTGGAGTTTGTGTTGTTCTTTGTGTTTTCAAGTAATAATTGACAAGTCTTTTATAACTTTTTTATTCATACTTGTTATTATATTTCTCCATACTTAATATTATGCATTGTTTTCCATAGACTTGAATTGGTCTTGTGTTTTCATAACGTCTAGGATTTCAGCAGTAAGCCAATTAGGTTGGATTTCATTTTTTACTCAATATACTTTCAGTGGTGCAAGCTTAGACACAGTATGGCAGCCAGTATTAATGGTGGAGGAAGAACTCGCGAAAAACCCCTGGAAAGAACTCAAACCCACGCACACAGAGGTGAGATGGCAGTGATCCATAATGGAGAAAGCTTAAGACCACTCGGCCAATTAGGGCCCCCGACAATGTGTTATTGTTGTTGTTGTTGTAGGATTTAATGCCATTTTTCAGCACTAGATAGGCTATATATGGCGGTCAGTATCCATATCCAATTCATATTGAGAACCACAAAAATTAGTGATACAGTAAACCCCTTTGATACTGCAACTCAAGATTTGTGAAAAGATGAGATGTCAATAATTGGTCTGCATGTTGTTGCTGTTGTTGTTATCAGGTTTAACACCATTTTTAAGCACAGATAGGCTATACATGGCAGCCAGCATAAATGGTGGAGGAAGAACCTAGGAAAATCACAGGAAGAACCACCGACCCACGAGAAGCTACTGGCAAGCTTTCTCACATACCCACATTGGCTGAATCCGAGACTTGAACCCACGCAGACAGAGGTGAGATGGAAGTGATCCGTAACGGAGAGTGCTTTAGACCACTCGGTTCCCCCCCCCCCGACAATACCCCAACAAAACGTACCATCTATATGGTACCATGGATACTTGTAACTTCCTGAATGTAATTGGTGGACTTAAAATAAAGTAAAATCAAATTAAAAAGCTTTTAGAAAATCAGAGAGATTATACTTAATGCTGGCAAACCCAAACCATTACTGTAACATTATCTGGCATACTTAAGACACATACCAGCTAAATCTCAGGGCAATAAACACTGGCAAACTGCAAGGGGTAACCTATGCTGCAGCTGGAAATGTTTTTAAAAAATATACCCAAGTCAGTAATGACAGAAGAGAAATGATTGTCACAGTCTCTCAAACAGTATCATCTGCATGGAACTCTGGCTTTGGAAATCAAGTGAAAACAAGATACAACTGACACAGGATTGCATCTAGGATTTGATAAACGTAGGCACTTGCCCTTCCCCCTCTTAATCTGAAAAGGGGGCAGGGGAAATGTACCCATAAGGGGGGGGGGACCTTCCAGTAAGGTGTAAAAAAAACACTCAATGTATTCACAAAGAGCAATAGCAAGTAAAATAAGTGCATTAAATGCATATCATGTTTTCTGTATATTAAAACTGAAATCAATGTCTTACATTTTCTATTAATATTCTGTCTACACACTAACCATTAAAACATCAAACCATAGACTGCAGCTAGTGTCACTCCTCTGGCCATTCTTAAAAATCAGGATCATGTACTTCCTGTGTGTAAAATGCTCAATTCTGAGAAATCCATACTAAGAAAGATCAGAAGAGCACATACTTTCCTTTCATGGATGACAAAAAATAATTTTTAAGGAAATGTCCAAAGCTCAAAATGAATTATGGAAAGTATATATACAGTTTCTATAAAAGTTAACTCTTAACTGGAACATATATACATCTCAGATCTGCATTCAGACTGATTGTAAATGTGAATGTATTATTCTGCAAATATAATTACTATTTCCTAAATAGCCCCATTTCCTTGTTCATCCTCCTCTCTACCAATGCCTTGTTAAAGTTGAAGTTGAAGTCTCTCAGAGGATGCCATTCAATTGAAATCATCATGAGTCTGTTGAAAAACCTTTCTGCTAGATGGCTTCTTCCTGCAGTTTTGGTTCGATTTTGATTGATGAATTCTTCTCTTATTGTCCACGGTTTGGAATGGCACAATCATGGCCACTGATGCTAATTGAAATAGATTTCTAAGTGCATCTACATGACGTTGATGTACAATATTGCTGAGTCTGCACATTTTTATTCTAGGGTACATTTCTCTTTTAATGATATTCTTATCAAGAGACCACTCTGTCAAAACATGTTTGGGGTCATACAAAGGTTGACTGATGAACTGTTTTGATTTCTTGTCCTGACCAAAATGATCATAGAAAATTTGTATCTGGTCATAACCATACATGTATTGTTATTCTGAAGATAGGAATGTGTGGTAACTTAGACCAATAATCTCAAATGCAGTTGCCACCTATGTGCTCCTCTTTGGAAATCATGCAGCCATCTCCACCTGCAAATTTGTAACAAACTCGTGGCAAAGGTTGAACACATTATCTGAAACTTTTTCAGCGTGCTCCTATGTAACTTGAGTTCAACACCATAGTAAGTGATTTTAGTTTTCTCTCCACCCTTGATGATTCCAACAATTTGTCAGACATACAGATCTGGTGAAAGGATTTTCCCGTGTCTGCTTTCTTTAAGGTGAAATTCAAACTATCTAGTGGCATTATTACAACTGCTATATCCAATCAGATTTCTGTAAAAGCTGTGCTAAGTGAGGTATGATCTCCATCAAAATATTCATGCATGCCAAAAATCTGTAGTCTTTGAGTTTATTCAACAAGTCTTGACACTCTTTTGTCTTGTTCTTCTTTTTGAAATATCTCATTGAGGGCCCTTCACTGTTGAATAATTGCATATAGTTCATCATAAAATGCCAGCCATCTTATTTCATGCACCTCTCTGACTTTCAGTTGAGGACTGTCCAGAACATTCTGGATTTCCTTCATTGCAGCTGTTCTGCTGGCAGATTTATTTTTTAAAAATAGTACAAGTTTTTAACTGTGCCATCAATGGTTTCCTTGAGATACGGAATGTTTTTGGATGCCTTAGAGGTACACAAATTCAATATATGAGCCATACAATGAATGCTGATCAAATGACGGCTTTTCTCATTGAACCAATTGTTGCTGCACCACTTTTGTGACCTGTCATGACTGATACCGCATCACGACCAAAACCAACAACTTTTTCAGAGGAATCTCCTTCTTTTCCAAGAACTGGACAACTTCTCTGAAAAGAACTTCAGCAGTGTGTGATTGGCCTTCCACTGATACATTACAAAGAAAATGAGTTGTAGAAACAAGCATGGTTGGTTCAATGATTCTGGCATAAATGACAGCTTCTTGGTATTTGAAATGTCTGTACTCTCATCAATTAAGATGCTAATGAATGGACTACATCATACTTTCTGCATTAACTCAGATTCTATCATTGTTACTATGAAATCCTGAGAAACAAAAATAAAGTTTGATGATAAATCAAAGAATAAAAGTATTTTATTATCATTTTTATTTTCGTTATTTTATTAAAGTATATGTTGTTGTTTTTGCTGATGTTGAAGGGTTTAACTCCATTTTTAGCACAAGATAGGCTATATATGTCGGCCAGCAATAAAGGTGGAGGAAGAACCCGGGAAAACCCTGGAAAGAACCCCAGACCCATGAGAAGCTACTGGCAATTTTTCTCAAAGACCCATATTGGCCAAATCCGAGACTCAAACCCACGCAGACTGTTAACGTATTTGAGAAAAAAAATATATTTAAAAGAAAAACAAAACAAAGTAAAATGACCAAAATCAGATGCAAATTGTGCATGAACAGTCTCTTTCTCTGCTAAATAAAGTTATTCAATTAAAGTAATGAATGAAATGATTATTCCTGTCTGTATATGATGATTTTAAAAACAAAACACATTCTGTTATATACATCATTGATGGGTCCGTACATATGCACAGTTATGATATAAGCAGATCAGGGTCAATGTCATTTGCATCAATGGTCATCACAGCAAATAAAAATAATAACTTATTTACTACAGTATAATACAAGTTTCATGTGGTGGGATTTGACTGACTACTGTACGGTATCACAATGCTGACAGCAAATAGTTAAATGCTCAGGAAATTATAGAAGCTTTTTAAAGCTATATTGAAATATGACAAATCTAGACAGAATAGAATTTATGACAAAACAAACAGGTACCAATATTCTGGACTGATTACAAGAGAATAAACATTGACATTAAGTTATGACGACAAGCTACCGAATGCAATTTCATTGGATGATCATGATGATTGGTGTTTTTTTTTTTAGTAACACAGGGATTCCTCATGATATGCACTGATTGGAACCTAGAAAAGGTGAATAAAATAAAAGAACTTACCTGAAATTCAAGCCTTTGATGAATATGTTGTGTTCCTCTTACTCTCATGCTGCTAACACTAACAGCCAAAAAGTCAATAAAATCCAACAGTGAACCATATTATAGAGAAGCAATATTCTCCTTTGCCTAGTAATAGGTAACCGACATAGCATGAATAATTGATTCATATTTCTTGTTGACAGCTGCAATGTATGTAGTTTTAAGATTTTCACATAATCCGGAATTACCTGTTTGTTAACTGGTAATTCAACATGTCTGTCGAGGGTTGATGTCCTAAAATTAGCATTTCCAAGTGTGAAAGAATGTTTTGGCTAGTTGTTACACACCATTTGCAAAGTGTCCCATTTTTTTCATTCATTTTCAGCCATGGTTGATTTTTGTTTCCAGTCTGAATTAAAATAATACTTGTATTCTTGGCATTAGATGGACCCTTAGTTTCATCGCTACCATCTTTAAGCACCTCATTTGCTTTGTTCAATATGGGATTAGCCTTAGAAAGAGATTGTTCACTTCTGTATCTAGACAGTTATTAGAAGTGTTACTTTTAAAGTAATGAAAAACTGTCAAGAGTTTTAACTGATTCTGCCAATTAGCATGTCTTGCCAAACCAGCCTCTGTATCAAATATAATCTCCTAACTTTTCTTATTAACCTATTCGAACTGAGCACATGAAACACAGACATATGTGATGTATTTACAACTATACACATAAAACATAATAGCCACAACTCACAAACAGGAATTGTATAGGCAAAAAATAAATAAATAAATATAACAGGAATTGTATAGGCAAAAAATAAATAAATAAATATGCCGATATTGCCCTCATTGGATAATTTTTTTTCAAGAAATCTTGAATGGGGGGGGGATTAACATGATCGCATATCCTGTATGCAGCTCTGTTACAGGGAAGTCAATCCTACTGCATGAACAATAAATACATTTTGTTTCCTAACAACATACATTTTTTTGAGAATACTTAGTACCCAATCATGCAATCCAGTTGTCCCAGATCCTATTTTAGCTAAAGGAATTTAAACATTCTCTCCTGACCTATGTGGTGGCTGGGCAGAGTGATCTCCCCGTAAAATATAACTTGGTGGAAAAGCCTAAGAACCTTTTAGCTACTACTGGACTGGAAGGCATGCTCTCTACCAATGTAACTGCATGATAATAGATTATGTTTTTGTATTGATTGGGTAAGTATTCTAAAAGAAACATATTTCACTAGGAAAAATTAGTTTCGTCTTCAAATAACATTACCCATTCATAATACCTATGGAGAATAGGTAAGAGGTGGAGGGAAGAACATTGCTTAACCCCAGAGATATTATCTCCGGTCACTTAAGGTATATGAGACAGCTTCTAGGCAACACGATTGGTGGGGACTCCATCTGTCTTAAGAAACTGTCAATAGATTGGGAAGGTTGACCCACTTAGCTGCTGATATAGATCCTACCAGACATAATTGGACCGTCTGGGATTAGATATTTCGGAGATAACAGCTGGCAAATGTGGACTTTGATCCTCATCCCACAGCCTGAATGATGTTGGCTTGTTAAAAGTTCCAGCCTGATGCTTGGTTGGTGGCAACTGCTCGAACCTTGTAAGCCGAAGTGCATAATAAAATCATTGAGCAAGGATTATTTCATTATATACCTAGCAAATAACCCCCTTACTCCAGGATGTAACAGTCTGTTCTGTTTGATGCTTCAGTCCTTTTATGAGATGCTGAAAGAGGTATGATCTCCCTCTCCACAACAGCTTTGTTCTTCTTACAGTATCACCTGAGTCTTGCAGCTGGCATCTAATTGATGTGTCCAGATAAGAAATAGGGTTTAGTTACCCATGAAAGGGAAATTGTTCTTGGCAATAAAAGAGGATGCCATCATGGATAAGACTGACCCAACTAGACAGAATTTGCCTGTAAGTTGAGTCTGCATTGGCTATCGATACAATCTATGGTAAATTGTCTGGATTCACTAGACAACTGTGACATATTCCACTCAAGACACTGCAAGATATGTCAGATTGGACCAATTAATGTAACTGTCAATAATACATACCAGCTGGGGATCTGAGGAAAAATCGGTCACTGCATATCCAATAACCCATGTATACAAGTACATTTGGAGAGCTTGATCAACAACATCAAGTGGTAGAATGTACAGTGACTACATTGTTGAATACAATATGTTTATCATATCAATGGTAACTGTCCAGTATTACCACATAAATGTTATGCTTGTATCCTGCGACTGGTACATCAATGGTACTTTCCAGTATGAATATTTCTCCATGTAAATTGTAAACAACTCGTGTTGGAGATCATCCCAAACTTGTTTTCAAGAAACTACAAAGAGGTCTTTGGGGTTGACGATGATAGAAAATCCTGCTGAGAGGATTTCTTGATTGCATTTCTCATTTTGTTGCATTGTATTTTATCAGACGAAGACAGTCACAACTTTTAGCTATTTTTACTTGGTCATACTTTGTTCTGTAATCATAGGTGACATCTTTGTAGTAATCTGCGTTGATTTTCAACCAGTCATGGGCAGTTTTGCCAGTAATACGTGGGGGTTAAACCTGGTTACCACACAAGATTACATAACAATGTTTAATGGACTGTACATATTTTGTCACATATTATGACAAATAGCAGAGACATCTATAGATCAGATAAAATTGTCTTTAATAATCCTTCAGTACTCGTACAACACATTTTGTCTGGGACAGTGATACAGCAAACTTGGATTTAACAGGCTCATAGACTTTTGGCCTGCCAATGAAATCCTCATCAAAGTAATATTATTTGATGCAAAGTGCATCTGTAGCAACTCTGACTACTGTTTTGGGATAATATTGGTTTATCATAGATAGCAAGTTGATACTGATGACCTCAGATAAGTATTTTGTGGAGACTCACCATCGTCGTATCCGAGTATCTGCCATGGGCAAGTTTTTTCTTTTAACTTATTTCTTCAACGCAAATGTGCCATTGCTAATTGATGTTATCTGTGATTAGAAAATCAATTTTAGTGTGGTCAATAATGAGCTAGTTACTAACGTGTTTACAATTCACTGGTTCTGGTTGTCAGACTTGTTTTTGTGGTTTGTATGCTGCCTCTGTCACTGCTAGTGCTTCAGGTATGTTAGTATTGAGCATTTTAACCCACAAATTGAGATAATTCTTCCTTATACTACAAATTTATGAAGAAAATAATTTTCTTCTTTCAGCCATAGTGACCTTAACCTTTGACCCTAAAAATGATACGTTTTTCATAAAGTTTGGTAACTCTATATGGTGAACAATTGGAGTACTTAGTATGTAAAAACAAAATTAATACATAATGGATAGTTGGATGGACAACACCAAAACATAATGCACTCCATGTTTTGGCAGTCACATACAAAAAAATGAAAACAAATTCAGACAGGGTGAGTTAATATTTACTTTTACTCAAATTAGATGAATTAAACAAGTTGAAAAGATCTGATTCTGTATTCTGTCTACAAAAGATTACATTCTTTACAAAACATATTGACCCTGATTACGGTTACTGACCATGTAGGACAGGCAAAAGGTTAATATTTCAAACTAATAAAAGGTAAGCTTCCAGCTCATGAATTATTTTACTCTTGCTTGTGATATTCTGTTAAACCTTATCTAATGTTACTTTCGAAAGTAAAGTATGTGTGTGATTTGGTTTTTATAATATAGCTTTAACGATTTTTCAATTATATGGCTATGATGTCTGCAGTGTGGCAATGTATTGTGATGTCAAGCACTGGGGTATCATGTCCCACCTAGTCACGTTACCCTGACACCTGGCCGGCTAGTCCTAACACTAACTCTTAATGCTGAGCATTAAGCGAGGAAGCTGCTAGTATAATTTTAAAAAGTTTTTGGTAAGGTTTGGCCAGGGTTTGAATCTGCAACCTCCTATTTGGTGATTTGGTTTTTATAATATAGCTTTAACGATTTTTCAATTATATGGCTATGATGTCTGCAGTGTGGCAATGTATTGTGATGTCAAGCACTGGGGTATCATGTCCCACCTAGTCACGTTACCCTGACACCTGGCCGGCTAGTCCTAACACTGACTCTTAATGCTGAGCATCTGAGGCAGACACTCTAACCACTTAGGTCACAGGAGTGTTTTTGTATGTATATGGGAACTTGCTATATCTTTTTTACTTTTGGCTTCCTATCAGATACTTTATGTAACCTAAATTAAAGTTTCATGGAAACCTAAACACATCCATTGGCTTAAAAAAGTTTCATTTTAAACAAATGTTCTTGTTTTATTTTAAAATTTTACATGTGATCAAAATTGTAAAAGCTACATATATATAATATATACAATAAATGTGAACAGTTACTCACTGGAAAGGCTCCTTGACAGTCAGTGCACTTCCAAATCACTTCTCTGACACAACTTGAATCATTAATAATATGTAGGCTGTAGCCATACAGTGTACCATTTAAACTACTTGGCTTGTTCCAGGTCACTGTTCCAGAACGATTTGTCACATTCAAAGTAAGAAGATCCTCTGGTGGTTCTGCCACTGTAATGCAATTTTGTTTCTGAACTATTTTATTATCTTTTAATATTTGGCACTCAATGAAAAACAATGAGACAGGAAAGTTACCTGATTTATCAGACAAACAAGGGCAAGAAAGAAAATAATGATATGGTACAATAAATACAAAAAATTACAACCCTTTATATATCAAGGGCAGTTCATTAACAAAGTTTGGTGACATGTGTAATAGAACTTGTGTCATTTTGCCCCAAAAAACAACCTACTTTACCTGTTAGATCAGTGACTTTGACTTTTACATCTACAACCTTCCTTGTATCTTCAAAGGGAAATATATATATATATATATATATATATATATATATATATATATATATATATATATATATATATATATATAATTTACAGGGCATTCCATAAAAATGGACATATCTGGTAAAGATTTCAAAGTAATGGTGGTCTGGGGAAGGCAAACGTAGCCAGTTGTTTTGGCCGGTTTAGTTGGTTTAAATACTGGCTACTATCTATAATTAAAGACAACATATTTAAGATTTGTTGATCAGTTAAACTTAAATTAATATAGAGAAAATAATTTAAATTTCATAGGTTGCAGCAACCTTGATCTTCAAGGCAATACATCTGCAGAATATAGTTAACATATGTGAAACAGAGCTTAAGTTATCACATGGAAACCAAATTATTAATTAGCTGGGAGGGGCTGATAGATAGACAAGAACACAAGATCATAATATATTATGGAGTTGTTATGGGTGTATACAAATATTGGCTCCCTTTCCCCATCCCCAGAAATTTGAATCTTAAAAAAGGTTGCAAAAACATCAGTTCTAATAAATCAATGTAACAATTATTGGCAACATGCTTCTGGACTATTTCTTTTATTTCTGAATTGATGGTGTGCAATCATCTTCAAGATGCTGCAAAACTGTTATCATGGCAGTTACTTGTGCAAAGTTAGGGGCCATGCATCTAAAACAGAAACACAGGAATCCAAGACATCTTATAGTTTTTGCTCTAAAGCTACATGTATTACCAAAATGAGGTTGTGTGATATTTCCAGTCTATTTGATGTTGCTGTATTGACTTCTTATAGGTTTCAAGAACTGATGCTGAATAAAGCAAAATCTCAACATAGAAGTCTATCTTGATCATTCACAGCATATATATGACACAAGGGATCTCAACTAGAAGTGGAAAAACAAGTAGATGCTGGTTCTTTGCTAAGTAGAGAATATCCACTGAACCTTTGACAGCCCTGTTCTATGGATATGGCATGAAGCTCACTCCTTCATCTCATGGATGCTAAGGTGTGCATGAAGACTGTTTTCCGGGTAAGCTTTCCTTCATCTCATGCATGCTAAGGTGTACAAGAAGACTGGATTCCGGGTAAGCTTTCCTTCATCTCATGCATGCTAAGGTGTGCAAGAAGACTCGATTCCGGGTAAGGTTTTCTTCATCTCATGCATGCTAAGGTGTGCAAGAAGACTGGATTCCTTGTAAGGTTTCCTTCATCTCATGCATGCTAAGGTGTATAAGAAGACTGGATTCAGGGTAAGCTTTCCTTCATCTTATGGATCCTAAGGTGTACAAGAAGACTGGATTCCGGGTAAGCTTTCCTACATCTCATGGATGCTAAGGTGTGCATGAAGACTGTATTCCGGGTAAGCTTTCCTTGATCTCATGCATGCTAAGGTGTACAAGAAGACTGGATTCCGGGTAAGCTTTCCTTCATCTCATGCATGCTAAGGTGTGCAAGAAGACTCGATTCCGGGTAAGGTTTTCTTCATCTCATGCATGCTAAGGTGTGCAAGAAGACTGGATTCCTTGTAAGGTTTCCTTCATCTCATGCATGCTAAGGTGTATAAGAAGACTGGATTCAGGGTAAGCTTTCCTTCATCTTATGGATCCTAAGGTGTACAAGAAGACTGGATTCCGGGTAAGCTTTCCTTCATCTCATGGATCAATGCTAACGTGTGCAAGAAGACTGTCTTCCAGGTAAGGGTTTGTTTTCCATCATATGATGCTCCTGTTGCTTTTAAAATAAAATATTACCTTTGATAATAAATGTAAAAGTCACATATAAATACTGTATACATGTATGTGAACAGACACTTACTGGAAATCCTCCTTGAAAGCCTGAAAAGAAGCTTGACCCAAAGGTTCAGGGAGGGGAATATTAGAGACCTAAATACACATTCTTTGCAGTTTGAAATATCTGATCTTTTATATGAGAATCCACACCAATTGCTGGGCCCATCAAAAAATGAGTGTGTTGGACAGAGCTACACTATAGCCATTGAAAGCAGTAAACTCGGCATTGTTTCTATTCAAACAGAAAGAGAAGAAAAAAAGCCACTGCTATCCTACTACATCAATTGTGAAAGATTCACCACATGTCATCCTATACCTTAGATGTAGGTCATCTCCTGGACTACATAATACACTTTGCCAACATGTTCATAAACTTGTCATGGTGGAAATTGTTAGAGATAACTCAAGCACATGAAGGTAGAGAATGTGTGGGCTGTTGTATATGAGAGAGCCATAATGCTGCAGCAAAAAGGTCCTTCCTCTGTGGCTCCAAGGCTGGTTTGCGTGCAGTTTGAAAAGATCAATGAACTAAAATTGTTGTGACTAAAGAGACACTACAAAAACTAGCTGTACAGTGGAGATCTTTACTGTGTTAAGTACTTGTGGGAGGATGAGAAGGTGCAAGCAAACAGATAATCCCACTTCAGGTTGAAAGTGCCCACTGCCCAGGTTATCTGGTCTGGAATTGGAGAAATGTGTTATTGAGTCCTGTCGCAAACAGGTTATCCAATGGTCTGCCATACTGTCTGCTATAAAGTTCTTGAACTAGGAATGCTACAAACATAGGTCATACCCCCTGAGGTTGTGATAAGAAGAGAGTCCAAACATCCATGCAGATAGGTGTGAAAGTGCCTCCTTGTCAAGTGAGATGGGGCTGTCTTCAATATGTTGTCATCAAAGACCATCATAAATTGATTTCTTCCTTCGTCAAAGTACCTCTGAAGGACTACAATTATAACCCTCATTTCTGAATTGTCGAAATGGACAGCAGATTCCTTCTGGGGTCAAACAACAATGAAGAATCAGACTTTCCAGCTCCAGATAAGTACCCTACATGGAATCTGATCCATCATTAAACAGACATGAGTGGGGCTAAGCAGTGTGCAAGGAGTCTCCATCTGAAAACCAGTCATGATTTGTCCACCAAATCATATGATGGTGGAAGACCAGACCAAGAGAAATGGGAGCATTCAAAGGGTCCCTGTGTGGTTTCCAATTACCCTGTAGTACAGTTTGCCTTAAGTAACCAAATCCATTGCAGAGTTCAAGGTCCCAAGAAGATAAAGAAATAATCAAGTCAACAATGTGGTCTTCGCTGTAAGCACCTCCAACAGAGTCAGAATCTTGTCTACTCTGACCCATGGGACATGGACATATCCTGTGTTCATAAAATCTGTCCCTCTTGGTAGACTCATTAGGTGGGTTAAAAGGTCTGTCTCCCTCCTTGCTGATTTGTACTGATCCTACTTTGTGTGAGGAAGATCCCTACTGACAACATATATTATCATCTCTGCCATAAGACAAAGACAATGAATCCATGCCTGCATGCTGGAATGGCCAATCACTTCTCTGTGGTGGAAAGCCTTGCACCCCAATGGGATTTAGTGGGATTATAGAAAAGAGAGAATGCGAAACTCCTCCTCTTCAATATATGGACATCTGGATGCCAATTCCTAATCCAAAGTGGGAGAGAGATGGGTATTGACCCAACCCATATACCCATACTGATTGGGATTCAATAACCACTGACTGGTACTCATGTATCAATGACAAGACTGGTGATTTCGATCTTCATAAAACTCTTCTACAAACCTAACCGACTTGTATCATAGATTTTCCATTACTAGGTAGTTCAACCAGTCACCAACATTGGATCCCTGGGTGCTGCTTCACACTTTGTTTCAGGTGGTGCAACTCACCCTCTGTCCTACTGGTTAGAAGAGGGTGTTGCTCTTCCATCCCATGTGGGCATGACTCACTAAATACCCAAAAGAATTTAGAATGTACTGTTACTAACTGACATGAGGGTGTAATTCCCCACCAACTTATTTCATCCCTAGGGAAGGGCAGATGAACATTAAGCATCTAAGAAAAGACTTTACTAATTATTATCTGAGACCCAAGGGACTCAAATTATAAAACAAAACCTTGAAAAGCCTGAGAAAGAAGATCAAGGCATTTTGTTCCATCCTTTATATGTCTGTTTGCTTTTCACAAGGTTTCCTAACCTAGTCCAACCATAGACTGCAACTGGTACAACCATATGTACTTTTACAGTCTGTACACTCTAGGCAGGTGATTAGGGTGTCTCAGGTTTTTTTTCTTGTTTGTACACCTCCCCACACATTACTTACACAATGTTTAAGAAAATGCTGAACACATGATTTACAACAAACTTCATAGCAATATGTAAACATGTGATGAATTTATCAGTACTGAGTTAATGCTAATTTGAACAGGACAACCTCACACATTCCAAGGTTTCTCCAATTAAAGAATTCAAACAACTTGCAAGTTAACATGAAATGTCAGCAATGCTAAGCCAAGTCATGTATGAAAGAATTAAAACAACCTAAAATACAGAAGCTTGAATCAAAGATGATGTTAAACATTCTCACTGGAGCACTGGAGATGCATAATTAGCAAAATACCAGGTTAGTAAGATTGCTAAAAAAAACAATATTAATGAGGAATGCTATCCTATTCTGACTTTATGGTATGAAAAGGTGTTAAAAAAACCTAAACACACACAAAAGTGATGACTGGTGTGCAACCTGCTTCAAAAGAAATAAACATTGCATGCGACCTGCTTCAAAAGAATAAACATAGAAAAGGTCAACATTAAATGGAGTATAGATTCCAGTGATTCACATTGTTCTAAAACAAACAATTAAAACAGGATAAAAAATGATGCTGCAGACAAATTCAGCAAGATTATCATTTTTTATAAGCAGTACAACTGAATATGTGTTGTCAATTTACGTGAGAATATTTGTATTATCTGTGAGTCGGGCAACATTATTTTGATTAAATCTGATGAAACAAAGCCTCTGATATCTGCAATGGAAGATTATAGTTGGCAAAAAAAACTTGCAGATAGTGTCTCAAGCACAGTAACATTATCTAAATTTTGATGCAGATTTTGTAAACCTGTCCTTCAGTGATGGTATATTTATTCTTGTGTTTAATATGCTTTTATGAGATGAGGTTTCTTCATAATGTGTGTTATTCTTGCCACCATAACAGATTTTAAATTCAGCTTTACAGGATGAGAAGAATGCATATTCATGCCACTTTAGAATGCGACTGCAGCTACTGGAATTCCATTTCAATCCATCACTGAATTCATAAAATATTTTGTGTTGCTTGAATTTGACTGATTCGGCACACACTTAGACATATTGATAAAATTGTAAACACTTGAGTCAAACCAATTTCAAATTGATGCAACTTGAGCTCTTAAGTAATCAGACTAATATCAGTAACATCTTTAATCTTGTCCAAATTATTTTTGATTATACACGATACAGACCCTAATCTATCTTGACAACTTTAAGCGCCAAAGCATAACACACCTTCTAGAGATATCAAAGTCATATTTACTGTTTATATGCTGACTGGGCTCTTAAGTAACAAAACTATAATCAATTAATGTCTTTAATCCATCCATAATTACTTTGGCCCACACACAGTATAATTCACCTTGACAAACTTCAAGCAATGAAGGCAGTCAACTATACAGACATGATCCTGTGCAGGAGGTTCACATGTATGTGAAAGAATCACTTTACTGCAAAACATCGGTTTCTTGTACTCTATGCATTAAGCCACATAAAAGAAAATCATCCAAATTATACTCACTATGGGGTTTTGTTTCACATGACGTTTTTTGTGCAAATGAGGTACTTGTATAATTTTCATTCCTGGTGTAGACTTGGAAAGTATAAAAAGAGCCTGGTAAAGAAAAGAGAAACCTTGATATTAGATTACTGAAGCACGATCTAACAATCAGACAAAACAACTATTTATCTTTCAGTACATTAAATTTCTGACTGATAAGCATATGGTAATACAATTTAAACGTTTGGCCCAATTTTCAATAAGTAAACTGTACAGTAAATTTTAGCCCATGGTGAATTCAAACTTTTAATAGTTACCAGAGAGACGCTTGCACAAACTTTAATTATGTTTAACTTCTAAGACCGTATCATTTAAACAGATTATGTTTAAATGTATATGCTAAATTACATGCATACAAAATCTTAACAACCATACACTTAATGTACATAATGTACGAGTCATTTATAACTCACTTAACAGGAAGCACAGCAAAATATTCATTTAATGAATCTCATTCATTAAATCAAAGACCTTGACTTTTTAGTCCTATATATGTAAAATTCCTAAAGGGAAGGCTGGATTTTGATGGTGCCAAAGAAGTTTCATGTCATGTCCCTTAGTAACCAAAAACATATCAAACTATTGATGTTAAAAGGAGGTAATTTAAAAAAGAAATGGGAGCCCTGAGTGGCCAAGTGGTCTAAAGCGCTAGCCATTATGGATCACTGCCGTCTCACCGCTGTCTGCGTGGGTTCGAGTCTAAGATTTGGCTAATGTAGTTATGTGAGAAAACTTGCCAGTAGATTCTCATTGCTCAGTGGTTCTTTCCTGGGTTATTCCACCACCAACAATACTGGCCACCATGTATAGCCTATAGTGTGCTGAAAAATGGCGTTAAACCCTAAAAAACAAAATATTAACATAAACAAGAAATACCATTCATGTAAATTTGAATATTTCTCTTTTTCACTCAGTAAATATTGTTATTAATTATCAATTTTGGCAAGTTGAGTTATACAATGTGAAACCCACCACAATCTTATCTCTAAAAAATAATGCAGCATGTGCAGATCCAATGAATTATTTTTTATAAGCAAAAAATTACAGAATTTTCTAATTTGGTATTAAAGGACAGTTTAGATAAAGAGAAGCTAGTTAATATTAAAGCCTATGCAAAAATAATATTCAGGACGTTTTCTATTTTCACTAGTTTAGTTAGAGGCTCTTGTTCCAAGCAGTGTTGTCTCAAATGTTATGCCTAAGTATAATGATTCTAATAATTGTTGTAGAGAAGTATACTAAGCATTTATAATCACAATGGCACAGGATTAACTCTCATCAACGTAAGCATTACTCACTTTTATCTCACCTTTTCATTTCAGTTTGTATTTATAGTGTGTGGTCTTCTTGTTAATACAATATCTTTTCACATCAACATTGCTATTAGTTTAATTTGTATTTATTTGTATTATATGCTTTATTGTGTCAACCAAATTTTGTTATAATTTTATTCATTAGTCTAGGTACAATAAGTACAAACAAATCAAAGCATATCTCAACCGCCATTCTTATTTGGAAAATAACTTCCAATACAGCAAGGCTGTCAAATAGTGTAGTGCGACCTCAAGACGGCAACATGACTACCGACAGTGTGTAACTCACCCTGAATCCAACTCAGTAGAAATGGAAAGCCAACGTGCCTACCATGAAATTCCAACAAAAGCAAGGACATCAAAACTAAATAACTATTTCTAAGTGGCAGTAGAACATAATGTCTCACTGGCCTACCTCCCTCCAGGCTGCCAGTGATTGGATTTTGGAAATTCTGGCAAAGCACCGCACCAGGCTGGCGACATTAGATGTGATGGGATTGGACATTAGGAAGATATAAGGGCTACATTACGTGGGGTACAACAAATATATGGTATACCCCAGGGAATTTAATGCCCCACTAATATCAGTGGACACGTTGGACATGAAAAGCCTAGTGGCAACAGTCAAATAAGCCACTCCATTCATGAGGAAAGTAGGTCCAAAAATGGTAGAGGTCCATGTAAATGGACTACCTTTGGAAATTAAAATATGTGAACTGATATACAAAGTGGAAACAAAATTGAAATTGAAGATAAGAAACAACAAGATGGCAACTATATGGGGGTTTGTTCTAATAGTATCAGGAAGAAGAATTTTAATAATGACCAGAGAGGAAGCCAAGAAACTACCAGCCTTCTTTTATGTAATGGGCTTCAAACTAATATCATGGTAAAAAAGGTTGTGAAGAGGACAGAAAGTGCCCACAATGTGGACAAACCGGACATGGCCCTTGGGATTGTAAACAGATCAATACAGGGCCACATGTCAACCCAACATATATCCAAGCGTGCTGGCCAAAACAACACCTAAAACAACTGAGGGAAAAACTGACACAAACATACATAGAGAAATAGAAATGGTTCTAAAGCAGATAAGGGTGAACTAAACCAAGCTGGGAGAAACCAATATGGACAGAACTGAAAAATGGCAGGAAATTCTAAGCCCCAACAAAACTGGGATGAAAACCCTCATCAAGGAACCCACAATGACTCAAAATAGATTTGAAGAGCTGCAAGAGGATGGGACCAGCTCAGAAGTCGGGGAAGAGATGGATCAGGAGAAAACTACTGACCTCTCGGGAATGGTCCCTCTGGCATGCTCTACCCCCATGGCAAACAAAACAAATCAAAAATAGGAAGGCTAGTAATCTTTCTACTTCCTTGACGGATAACAGATAATGGAGTGCAGATGTCGAAAGAATGGAACAGCAAGAGATAGACTAGTAAAAGAAAAGGAGGGAAAAAGGGATAAACAAAAACAGAAAAGAGAAGAGGCAAACAACAAAACAAAAGAATCAGAGGGGACCGACATAAATATGAGTGATGACGATAAGGAAACTGATTATGACAGTGCCTCAGATGAGATAAGGTTGATGGGACAAACTGAATATGACATGGACAACAGAACAGAAAAGGAAACGCTATTATCACCTGACACAGCAAGTGACTTCTATGAATCTAAAAGCAGGAACGACACAGTAGGGGGCAATACAGTGCCCCTTCAAATACACAAAAATAAAATTAAAAAAACAAATAGCCAGACAAAACAAATATACACAACCATAAAAAAGCTGAAAAAAGTAAAGTGACAACATAGACAAAAGACAACAAATGGAGGAAACAAATTTCCATTTGCTGTCTATAAATGTAAATGGTATAAATAAGGACAAACTTTCCAAACTAAAAACCATAGACACCTTTGACATGATTTTCATACAAGAGACACACGATGGACTAAAATCAGAATGTGAAATAGAAATGGATAATATGATTAATACAAATTACTTTATAGGGAAAGATATAAGAGGGGCGGTGGCGATATAATGTTAAAAACAAAATTGGTTATATGGGAAACAAAAAGAAAAAAAAATTAAGGGGAGATTATTACATATTATAATGGGAAGGATAAATTTCATAAATGTATACGTTCTGGCGAATAAATATAAAAAAAAAAACAATTTATAGAAGAATTAGAAAAATATTTGGAAAGATATACGATGGAGGATCTAATATTAGGAGGGGATTTAAATTGGGTTGGGGATAATTTAGACAGGACAGGACAACTATCATAAATGACATGATCTTTAAAGAAGAGATTGAAAACTTAATGAAGACTCAGAAACTGATTGACATGTACAGAAGCCTTAATATGCCATGGGTGGAATATACTTTTGAATATAAAGGGGAATAGGATAGATAATTTCTTGAGGACCAATTTTGGAAAAAATAAATATAAAAGGCAGGGATTACAGATTTGAAAGTTTTGGACCATAAATATAATATACTTAGAAATAGAAACAATAAATAAAATTAAATGGAGAAGGGGATCATGAAAAATTAACAACCAAATACTAGAAGATATGGCTTTCATTAGAGAATTAAAAGAGGATATTCAAAATTTCATAAATGCTGAAAATTTGGACATAATTAAAGCATGGGATAAATTAAAGGGGTTTTCAAAATTAAAGTTCTATATTACTCAAAATTAATGAGAAGGAAAAGATAACTAGTGAAAGAAGGAATAAAAAATTTAATTAAAATAAGCAAATCACAAAAAGACAAAAACACAAAATTAAAAAATAATTAAAATAAAAAGGGAGGAACAAAAGGGAGGGAAATTAAAGCAGGGAAATTTACGGGGATATATAAAATAACAGAGGGAAAATATAAAAGGGAATAATTAAGGAGGAGAGAAAATTCTAGAAGCCCTACAAATTGAAGGGGAGGGAATTACAAAAGACAAAATAAAATTCTAAATTACATAAAAGACTACTATGCTGGTCTCTACGAATCACAGGACATAAAAGACGAACCAATTGATAAATATCTACAAGATACAAAATGCGAGATGATATCTCCAGAACATAAGGACTTATGTGATAGTTTCATGTTGCAAAACGAAATTATTGAAACTATTTGCAATCTAACCAAAGGGAAATCACCAGGTGGAAATGGACTCTCCACAGAGTTCTTTAAAAATTCTGTGGGGAGCTGTCACCAGGATTAGAATGGTTGTACAATAAGATCGCATTAAGAAACACAAACATTACAAGCAGTATGTGGGAAGGGATTATAACAGTAATATACAAAGGGAAGAGAGAAAGAGAAGATTTGAAAAACTGGAGGCCCATCTCCCTCCTAAACATAGACTATAAGATTATCAGTAAAGTACTAGCGGAAAGGGTAAAAAATGGGTTAGATAAAATAATTAATATAAATCAGATATGTGGAGCAAAGGTTAGGGATATACAAAATAATATACTTAGCATCAAGATGATAATAGAAAACATTAACATCTCTGGCCAAAGAGGTACCATGATACTCTTTGACCAGGAAAAAGTTTTTAATAGATTGGAACAAAACTGTCAACATTAAACACTGGAAAAATTTGGTTTTGGAAACACATTACATAAACAAAGAAACATTATAAAAGAACGGGAAAGGATGGGGGGGGGGTTCATCCCTTCCGTGCCATATCCTGAAAAATACACCAACATACTGAACAACAAATTAAGGCGGAGCCGAAAATACCTTGGCAAGGGCTCTACATATACTATTTTGAATTTTCTATGAAACAAAGTATAAACATATACACAAACAATAAATTAACAAAATTACTCAAGGTGCCAAAAAATTAAGGCAAATAAAAGAATTATTAAATAAATATAGAGATAGTAGGGAATGATGGGAAATTGATACAAAAACATCATACAAATGGGCAACAGACAACACAATACATAGGGGGAGAAGCAGAGTAAAACATGAACACATAAACATTAACTGTGATGGGCCTGAGGGCAATTGTCTAAATTAGGATCTCTTAAACTACAGAGCCTCTGCTTCAAATAGACAGGAGAGGTCACAGTGAGATAGTGTATGGTCAGAGTATTGCCACAATGTCCACTGTGTCATAAGGAAACCCTTTCCAAGAAACATGTAACGGTGAAATGTTGAAAACTAGAAAAAATGGAGTAGATTTAACAACAATTAGGAAAACACAACCATATAAACACCAAAACATACTATACATTGATGGCAACTACAACAAAATAAAAACACTATACAAAGTCACTAATTACATAGTGGATACAATGAGGGCATGCTGCCAAATTATAATAATTGGGAAACACTATTAGAATAGGAAAATTTAAAAGGGGGACAGGGACCCTCAAGTGGAAAGTACGGGATTAGGATGTCATGGGGCTCAATCACAGGGCTATACGAAATGGACCGGTCTGTTTAAGGACAAATAAACCATTTGGAAATATTTGGGAAAGTAGTTAAATAATAAATAAATAGAGACGACCAAATTGGAGTTCAGAGCAGTACAATTTACAATTTAAAAAATGTACAGACCTCAACTCAAGCACAGTCGGACTCAATAATAAATATATATATATTTATATGAAATACATAGATGCCACAGAAAATATACTCTCATTAAAACAATAAGTTTGTTTCTATTTGAAAACGTAGTACATTAAACTGTGCACAAAATTCAAAAGTAAATAAATAAATGGAAAACAAGAAAGAAGAGTGATATCAGACTTTAAAATGAAAATCACTAAATAACACAACTGTGAAGAAAATTTGATATAACAAGGCCATCCCAACAAGGAAACACTATATATATATATATATATATATATATATATATATATATATATAAGCAAACATACATATATCACCAACACAGATAGCATACATGGGTTATAGGTGAGCTCTAGCCAAGGTCAACAACATGAACTAAGGAAGGGACTCCGAGGATAAGTAAATAAAACCTACTCAGATGAACAGCCCTATAGAAACACTAGGGAGAAAAGAAAGTAAAAATACCACATTCAAAATGCAATATAATCCCTATGGGAAAAAATTAATTTAAATGGAAAATAATAAATAAAAAACACATAACTACACATCTGGGGGATAACACCACCACTTAAACACTTTTTTCTAATTTTTTTTAAAATGGAGTGGGGTACATCTATGTGTTGCCGTCGCCCCATAACGAAAAGATGTCTCAAATGGTATACCCAAGTATATTGATTGCTGAAGATATACAAGTATGATGAGCCAATAAGCAAAACATGTTGGAAAGCTGATTTCTTTATTAATCATTTAAGCACAGGCAAATTTTGTAAATAGACTATCAAGAAATAATGCTGTTCAAACAATGTAAACACGACAGCATTACATAGTCCATGCATCAGTAATTACACTGCATGATTAAAAACAGGTTATGTCTCACATGAAAGAATGCACAATCCACTCACCTAATTTCTATACTCATTCACCTGTACAACACAAAATTAAACTGCTAAGAGGAACATATTGTTGTCGAATTTAATGTAATTTTTCAGAAAAAAATAGGCTATAACTGGTGGCCAGTATAAATGGTGGAGGAAGAATGCTAGAAAACCCCGGATAGAACCACCAACCAATAATAAGCTACTGGCAAGCTGAGACTCGAACTCACGCAGACAGAGTTGAGACAGCAGTGATCAATAATGGTGAGCACATTAGAAGCTGCATAGTACTGAGGCATTATCTAATTTAATATATAAATATGAAATTACCAACAGCTAATTAATATTTATTACAATAAAATGTTTGATTTTTATCAGTTTTAATTAAAGAAGTTATATTGCAAATAATGAAATGATACTGGGTACACAGCTTTACTGTAGTATATAGACAATAACAAAGAGTAGCATATTTCATAAGTGACCGTGTGGAGTTGGATTATTCATGGGCAATTAGAGATCTATCACTACTGTATATAACTGTCCTTTTCTATGGAAGGAGTTGAAACTCTTTGTGATATCATCATCTTGGTGACTTAGTCTTGAGAGACCATGCGGATTGTGACCTTAGTGTGTTGTCTGTCTCTGGGATGTTGGTATCATCTGTTGAGGCTGTGCAGGCCTATGCGCGAGTGACAGTCCTTCTTGCAGTTGGTGCAGACATAATGGGAAGACTGCATTACTGTGGTTGCTGCCACGTGGTTCTTTCTTACACATTTTCTGTCACCAAATATCCTCTCCTTGTATAAGCGACTCATATGCCCTTACTTACTGTAAGTCTCCAGGTGTCTCAGTCCTTGGCCAGCACTTTACAGCCATCAGGTGAGATATTCAAAGGTGTCTTCATGTCCCTCTTGCACACATCCTTGAAACGGAGTGAGGGACAGCCAACACTTCTTGTGCCAGTGGCCAGCTGTCCATATGTCCTTCGGCAGACTCCCATCCTTCATGCGTCGGACATGTCCCAGCCAATAAAGTCAACGTCTGCTCAGCAGGGAGAACAATATGGGGGTATTTGCATGCTGCAAGATCAAACTGTGTGGGATAAGGTCTTGCCAGCTGATTTTCAGGATGTTTTTATATGGAAGGTGTTGAGCCAGCACTCTTGCCTCATGTAGGTATTCCAAGTCTCACTTCCATTAGAAGGGTGCTGAGGATGCAGGCCTAATAAACTTGGACCTTGATATGCTCTGTAAGCACGTTGTTTACCCACATCCTTGTCGTTAGTCGTGACTTGATGGTGTTTGCCTTTCATGCCTTCTGTCCAGCTTCTTATCAAGCGAGAGAGTGTTGCTGATGGTTGACCCCAGGTAGGTAAAGTTGCTGACTGCTTCCAGGGTGACACCTTTGAATTTGATGTCAGGGGACAATGGTGATATCTTGAAAGCTGATTTGTTTTCTTTTCCAGGCTAATGGTGAGCCTAAACTGCATGCAGGCATCAGCAAAATGGTCTCCCAGTCTCTGGAGGGCTTCCTTGGTGTGGGTCACAAGAGCTGCATCATCTGCAAAAGCATCTCCCTGATGAGCACAGAACTATCTTTGGTCTTTGACCATAGTCGTACCATGTTGAACAGCCTGGTGAGGTTGATGAACGTCATGTAGAGTGATTGATCTTGCTCTCTGCTCTTCTCTTGGAGTTGTCATAGGGAGAAGATCATGTTTGTTGTCGACCTGTCTGCTCTGAAGCCGCACCGGGATTCTGGCTACACACAGTCTGCCAGCAACTGCATCCTGTTGAGTATGATGCGGGTTTACAATTTACCAATGCTGCTCAGAAGTGAGATCCCTCTGTAATTATTACAGTCACTGCAGTCACCCTTGTTTTTGTAAAGGGTTACAATTGTAGTATCGTGCATGTCATGGGGGACTGCTCCTTCCTCCCAGCAGAGGCAAAGTAGCTCATGCAGTGGTTGAAGCAGTGTTGGTTTCCCACGTTTGATAGCTTTGGGCGGGATGCTGTCACTACCTGGTGCTTTGTCATTTGGGAGGGAGTCAATTGCTTTGCTGAGCTCTTCTAAGGTTGGCACTTTGTTGAGCTCCTCCATAGTGGGCAGATTCTTTATGTTGTTGAGGGCTGCATTGGTGACTGACATTTCTCAGGAGTATAGCTCTGAGTAGTGCAACACCCATCTGGATATCTGTTACCCACGGTCAGTGATCTTCTCTCCCATCAGAGATTTCAGGGGAGCTACTCCTCTCACTCTAGGGCCTAGGCGTAGACGTTGATGATGTTGACAGGACCTGCAGCAGTGGTGAGGCGAATGGACAAGAGACTCAGTGCCCTCTCAGGCCAGAAGATTATTTTTATGGCAAAGCCTACTCCATGCTGATGGGGCTCCTCAGATTCTCGACCCTTCCAGACGAGGGTGTAGTTTTCCTCTGGTGAGTTCTCTATCGATGATGGGTGTCGTCCACTTCAGTGAGGTCATCAGAGATGCCTGTGCACATGGTGCACACATTCCAGCTTGCAGATCAAAGAGCTGGAGTCTTCTTTATTGATTTCTTTTTTCTTTTTTCTTTTGTCTGGTGTGGAGTTTCCATCTGCATGTCATGTTGATTAACACAATGAGCTCCAGAAACCTACTGGCACAGGCAGATGATGGCCGGTCAACAGCTTATTAACCATTGGCTGCCTGGCTTGAAGCAGGTGGTAGTTGGCCAGTGAGACAATGATCCCTCTCACCATCAAAACTTACCTGTGGCGCCCCTTCCCTTCCCTTCATGTGGGATTAATAACCCGTAACCCGTAAACTGTCAGCTTCCATGCTGTTTCCTCACAACAGCAGCAAGACTGGAGTGACCATTCTAGGGTGCAAGCCTGGGCGTGGAATATGGAGATCCTAGTCTGCCCAGACGTCAGTATTCTTCTCTTGTTCTTGCTGGTTGTGTCCAAAGGAATGCTGAATATGACATTTGGTACCATTTTGGATGCAGGAGCTGCCGGAAGGAAGTTGTAGTCAACACCCAGCTGCCTTGTTGGCTCCACTTCTGATTTTCTGTCTGGGTTTACTCCCGTAGCCTTTCCTTCTCCCGAAGATATCCACAAGGCAGTGCAGCCATCATTCAATGGATGGGACTTGGTGGGTTTTGAATCAGAGTTTCCTTCTCCTAGATAAATTGCCTTGACAAGGCTAACAAGCTTCATCTGTCCCGGTTTGGAGTCAGAGTTTCCCTTCTTTTAGACTGGCTGCATGCCAAGGCTAATGAGCCCAGTCTGACCACCAAGTTATACTGCGTTATGACATTAGAGCTACTACTGTATAATTGGAAAATTGATTCAAATGTCCTACCTAGGCTTTGAAGATAAAACAAAAAGATGATTACAGATCTATTGATATTTAATAAAAAAAATCAAGAAAAAAAATGTAAAACATAGATTTCTCTGTTGCATTGGTAAAAAGTTATCAAGACCTACTGACTGACAAGTTTCATGTTTAGAGGAAGGACAACATACAAAAGTATAACATGCTAAACTTTTATATGGTCATAAGGTTGATTAAAAAACGTAGTCCAAGCCAGTAAAAGATGAAATAATGGTCACAATGAGTCTCTTGTGATGTAATAGAGTGATAGTAACAGAGATGCATATGCATCAATTTCACAATTATCGTATGAACAATCATGAGAAACATCAAATGTTTTAAAATCCAAATCAGTGAAGGATAAAATACAGTTGATATTGTTTTTTCCCCCAACAAGATTACCTGCTGTGAGCCCATTAACAGTATACTGTACATTTGTTCCTTGTGATGTAATATTGTATGGCTCCTTGCTAGGCTGAGTCTGTTGAATAGTAATAATATATGAAATAATATCTCCATTAGGAAGCTGCGGCTGTATCCATTTTAAAGTGATTGCCCTGTCTGTGGCATCTAAGCAGCTGAGGTTTGTTGGAGGATTGGGAACTGAAAAAAAAATAGTTAAAGATATCCCATAAAATCTTGTATTTCCATTCTATTTCTCCTGCTAAAATTATATGATGAAATGAAGATAACACAATGATGTAAATGCTAACATTTACCATAACAAACAATTAAAGAAGGTTTCTCAGATTAAACTGGCAGTTACTGAAATTAGTAGCAGCCGTTTCATGAGCTCCATATTCTTTTATTCCACCCCCTTTATTTGAGTAAAAACATCACAATTAATGTGATAATACAAAGAAGGCCAGCTTTTACTTCAGTGCATAAATACAAGTACTTTACTAAGTCAGTAATCAAAGCATGGTTCGTACTTAATTAAGTATTCAGAGATACATTATGCAGACACAGTTGTTACGGCATATTCACAAATTTTATGTTTAAATACAGATTGCATTTATGATGATTAGACTCAAGAGGAACTAAACAATAGAAATAAAACACAAAGTTCAAATTAATAAAATTATTTAACTGGCATTGAAATATTAATGCACAGCCTACACTACGTATAACTGACATTTTCACAGATCAAAAATTCCTTGAATTTCTTTAATTACAGAGTACTAAGAACGTACTTTGGAAAGAAAATGTAACCAATTTTATGACTTCTACTTAAAAAATTTTTTTCTTCAAAATGTTGATTAAAATTTCCAGGTCCTATCTACAATTTCAACCATAAATGAGCAATATATCGACATTTCAGTTATCAATTTTAATCGCAATTTTCTTCAGGTTCAACAAATGTTGATGATTTGAGGGGAGTTCAGGTATTTTCTGTTTTAAAAAGTGAGATCAATTTGTGATCCAGTGTTATAAGTGGGTTTGCAAGTTATCGGGGCATGAGTTATCGAGGGAGTGGTGTAAACCAAAATTAACAATTTGCTAAATTTAAATTAAACAATGCAATATATAGTACAAGATTACTTTTTTTAAAAATGTCATATTAATTGCTTAACATAAAAAAAATTTCATGCTGCTTTAGATAAAGTTAATTTTTATTTTATTGTCTCTCTTACAGATTCTGAACTGAGTTCATATTATGTTCTTAATTTGTTAAATTATATAGTTTGATACTAATAAGAAAATGGATCAAATTTGCATGTACAACCGATCAAACATGAAGGCAATTTTTGAAGAAAAAAATAATACAAAGTTTTCTTTGCTTGAATCTGACAATCTCTAGAAAAAAACAATTATACACTTCAAATAACTAAGCAAAATACTTACTTCAATCAAAGGAAGCTTTTTGAAGCATCATATTCTATACTCCCTTTTGTCAATACATGTGCTGGGTGCAATCAACAAAAACAAGAGGACAGACTGTATCTGATTCTGCTTTATTTTAATTACGTAACAATTGACCATTTCATTAAGTTGACTTATATAGAATTTTACAAATAGTTATTTAAACTATTTCTATGAAACTTATGTTGATTTTGATTGGTGGAGTCATAATCCAAAAGTTATGGATTTAATACTTATCCTGACCAGTCTAGGTGGGTTATCTCAGTGAAAGTCACTTAGCTCCCATTTGGTTAGCATAATCCAGCTAATAATGTGCTAATAACCAATAATTAAAAAAAACATTGTGGTGCAAAATCCAAGTGGTAATGATTACTCAGAGTAGTAACAAGCTTAGCTAATCATGTATAAGATTAACTAATTAAGATGTGAATTGTTTGCTCATAATATACCTAATTTGTCGTCTTCATATTGTCAGAATATATAACAAGTTTTTTTTATCAAAATCTGATCAGAAAACAGATTAGTAAAGTTTTTGTCCATCAATATAAACCATCATTACAAAGTCATCGTATGAGAGTCATCAGTATTGTAATGTCCCTCATTATAAGGCACCTCAGTTTATTATCACTCACTATAGATTAACTCAGTATAGTGATGTTCCTCATTATAAAGAATCTCAGTTTACTATTACTCTCACTATAGATTTACTCAGTATAGTGATGTCCTTCTTTCTAGGGTACCTTCTTTTATTATTACCTCATTATAGAGTAACTCAGTATAGTGATATACCTCACTATAAGGTACCTAGTTTAGTAATACTCTCACTATAGAGTAACTCAGTATAGTGATGTCCTTCATTATAAAGAATCTCAGTTTACTGTTACTCTCACTATAGATTAACTCAGTATAGTGATGTTCCTCATTATAGATGTACCTTCTATTATTATTACTCTCACTATAGAGTAACTCATTATAGTGCTGTTTCTCACAGTAAAGCACATGCATATGGTAATTTTCAAACTATGTCTCAGTATCGAGCTGTCCTGCACTATAAGTAAATGCTTACATCTCACTATACAATATTTCATGGATCTCTATTTTTTTAAAAATATAGTTTATATATTGAACACTCTTTAATAAAAGGGGACACTTACCTATATTAGGGATAATTCTCATAGGTCCTGAACACAATACAGTGATGTACTGGTGAATATATATAATGATACAACCAATGCATAAATAATGCCATTACCATTGTTAACACAAAAAATAAATGTCTGTCTGCTTAAATCCTAAAACTATACCTTGAACTTTCGTTCTGATGAGCTGGCTGTAGATCTCACTGTATAATGTCTTCGTATCAGCATATCCAACAACTGCCTGTACAGTAAAATTGTACCATGTTCCATTTTTCAGTCCTGAAAATGTCTGATTAGCTGTGATCCCTGATGTGTTGAATGTCTTATGGTATATGAACAAGGTGGTGTTTTCTAGGGAGCCACCATATCCAGTCACTACACCTATAGACCTATTCCACTCAAGAGTGATTATGCCAGAACTTGCGTCTATGTCCATGTTTTTCACAAGGGCTCCTGGAGCACCAGGTTCTGTAAAACAGAATATTACCAATAGTTATCTGAAGAGTGGGTATTGTAGGCTTAAAAACATTAATTATTAGCAAGAAATGAGAAGACTATTGAGAACACATTGCCGTACATGACCAGAAGTCTGAAGCAAACATGCAGTCTCCCCGCCCTTTCTCAGTTATCACTAACCCTTGTACTTATGCATTAGTGTCTGGATTATAAATCCATTCATGTGTCATAAGGTCAATTAATGTCTGTGATTATTTAGCAAGATAAGGCCATATCTATCCACTATACTCAGATTAATTTATTAATCCTATATACAAAAATACCTAGACTACTGTAATGTTACCTTGGAACACTTCTGACAAAAATATTTACAAATTATTATACTAAAGAAAAGCTTTCAAACATATCTAAGATAATGCTAAAATGTCGATGATATGAAAATGTTAACAGTAAGTGAACAAATGTGCTTGAGAAAGGCTAGGCTTATGCACAAAGCTTTAAAGAATATGACCTATTATATCCCAAGGAACAATTTCTTGCTAGAAGCAATGCAATAATACAAATTTAAGATCAATTTCAGCTAACTACCTCACAAAACCATATAAAGAACTCTTTAAGAAATGTTTTCAATAGTAAGAACACTAATTTGGAACAGAATCCCAAAGGAAATTAGATAAAATACAAATATAAATGCATTTAATTATAATCTAATTCAATGGAGTGCTGCTTCATTTTTTTCTTTTTATGCATCTTTTTTCATTGTTACTATTTAAATAAATATAAGAGACAACAAATATTTAAACATGAAAAACAGTTAAAATGACGTAGAGAATACCAAACATTAAGCATGGTAAACTTGCTGAACACTGAACTCACAGCCATTTACTTACTGGCAAGTATACTGAAACAATTGGGGATTATAAACTATTCAAAATAGTGAACCAACAATAGATAATTCAAGCATTTAAATGTATTTTCGGTTGATCTAAGTCGTTATTATGCTTTAATTTACATAGCTACCTACCATACAATATGTTTATCTTCAATTGTTCTCTTTCCTTTTTCCATTGGTCAGTCTGTCTGTAAATTTTATGACCACTCATAGGTCCAGAGACATAATTGCATGACACAAAAATCCATGCTGCTTGTTTCGTTTCATTGATTTTTACACATATTTTGTTATGATGGTTTACAGAAGGGGAGAAGGGGGATTGCTAGTTGGAAATTTTATATTAGGCTTATATTTTATTGTCCATCTCTATGTTTCTCTGTTAGTACAAGTGTGTAAAATACAGGGAGAGAGCAACCTTCTGACATTTTAATATTTAAGAAAAATGTTTTTATAACCTTCTTATATTTTTTTAAAGTATGTATGTGCAGTTTCGACAGGCAATCACAATTCTGTATCATCGTTATCATGAAAACTGTAGACAAATTCCATGGAAAGTGTACACACATACCGTTATTGTTGTTGTTGTTGTTGAACGGTTTAACGCCATTTTTCTGCACACAATAGGCTATACATGGCAGCCAATATTTTTGGTGGAGGAAGAACCCTGGAAAACCCCCAAAAAGAACCATGACCCACGAGAAGCTACTGGCAAGCTTTCTCACATAACTACATTAGCCGAATCTTAGACTCGAACCCACGCAGACAGAGATGAGATGACAATGATCTGTAATGGAGAGTGCTTTAGACCACTCGGGGTCCCATATACCGTTATGACATCTAATGTTCTTGCAGGTTACTTAGTTTAATTCAATTTCCAAGATTGCATCAAGCCCAGTCTCTTTTCTCTCTCGCTTCACATATTTACACACATTTAGTCCATTATATATGAGAGAGAGAGAGAAGGAAGAAGGGTTTTAAATGAACATATTTGCCCAATTTTCTTTGTCATGAATCAATGGAAATTCATCACTGATCTAAAGAATATAAAAGTGATAGCCTGTTGTTGAATCTTTATAAATATCTATAACTGCACTATTGGTGGTTCACAATTTCATACCCCCAACAGTACTGTTATATAAAATTGTTTTATACCAGCACAAAAAAGTCATTCTATTTTTAGTGCATGTGTTCTAAAGCACTACACATTTTCCATTAAGCATAATAATAATGCGTCCTACACCTTTTTATCTTGATGTAGTATTATCTTTGTTGAAAATCTAATATCAAAATAAATTATTACATATCTATACTGTACATGAACTGTCTAGTGAAATTCAACTTATTAAAATAGATACAGTGGTCCTCATTATGAATGGTCGCCCTGACCAGCAGTCACCCATTTTTGACGGACAGAACCCCTTGGAACCAAAGAGTTTGGATTTAATAGTACCTCTCAAGAAAGGTAAATCCTCTAATGTGACTAGAAACCAGCATATTTGTGCTAAAATGTAAAATGTATCATTCACATGATGCCATATTTTATTTCAATATATGTCCAGAACAAATATTTAATTTATTTGGTATGGTAAGTAAACCAGTTATCTTTACAAATATCTGTTTCCCAAGCTCAGATTGTCATTACTGGAAGAAGAGTTAGCTAAAGTACATGTACAACTGAGTTTAATATTATACCATTAATGCCAATATTTAAAGATAATTGCGTCAACAATGTCGTGATAAAGTTTTGGGCATCACACATCAGATGGACTTTTTTATTTTGACTGGATGTAATTGTCTTGATCATAATATGCTAAATGTAGATTCAGTGGATTAAAAATTAATAAGAAATTAATCTTGAAGAAAACGGTATTAAACAAAGAATGAAAATCACGTGACAGTACATGTATCAATTTTTTTATAAACAAGGCAATTTTAGTCGACTACAAAGGTTGGTCTGCATGATTAAGTTGCAATACTGAACAATTTGCAACAAAGGAATAAATTGTTATAAAACTTTAACATGTCATCACATCAACGGAGAATTAATACTTTAGAAGAAAAGTAAAAGTTATTTGACTTGATGACAATGGGAAGAGTTCAAGAGTTCTTGCCAAAAAATCTTATGTTGGGAAGACTCGAATATACAACATTGTAACAGATAAGGAGAATATTCTTCGGCAGTGGAAAAATGGAGTAAATGGAAAGATAATTATTTTAAATGCCATTACAGTGGATCAAATGCCATTACAATGGATACTTAATATTCTTTTTCTCTAAAACAAAGGAAATCTGCAACTTCAGTTAAAATGGGAAGGGGAGATTGTTAATACAAACCAGGCATGAAAGTGAGAATCTGAATTGTTGTACATGAGGAACACACTGTGGTCTGACAGCAGATCCCAGTGGTTGTCTACCAAAAGTAGAAGGAGACACTGAATCATGAGTACTTGGGTCACAGGTGAGCTATCAGGATGGGAGATGTAACATCTATGTCCTAATTCTGTTAAGGCGTCATTCTCAAAGGTGAGATGATGTAGGCATTCAGACAATCTAACCTCAGATTGAAAGTGTCGACCACTAAGGAGGACACATAATGAGTAAGCTCGTTATTCAATATCATAGCATGTAGGTCTAAATTGACTCTTTTAGACTGTCCCCAGTTGAAATAAGTTCTATGTGGCTGTCTTCCAGGTTATTTCTCTTTCCAAAATTGTGGCATACTATTGAGAGTGTTCTCCATAGAAACTATCCAATGAAAGAAGATATTGACCTCCAAGTAAAATGGGGGATGAGTACCCTTTGATAACTGATACCAACAACAGTCAACATACTGAAATGTTATTTCAGAGAAAACTTGTTGAATGGGGAATATAAATAAATAGTTCACTGTCTTCATTTTATTTAAACCAGGGAGAACTGGAAATAACATCCTGGATTATGACTGTCTCTTCTTAGAATTGTGTATACTTTTTTCATCAATAGGTGACATTTTCCTCCTTTAATTTAAAATATACTGAGAAACCAGAGATCTGGAAATAACATCCTAGACTGTCTGTCCTGTACAACTATGTACACCTCATTCCTCTGGGATATTTGTGAAATAGGGATCCTTGAAAGAGATGCAAGGTCCCACAATTAAAGTCAGTAACCCAAATTTTGCATTGCCTGTAAGGTCTGATCAAGCCTCTGAAAACAAGAAAAGTCTGGGACCTAATGGGAGGAAGAGCATCAGGCTTGAGAATTAACAGACCTCCCTCCCCTGGATCTTCTGGTGACCTCATTATTTGAAAGATGGGCAGGTTCTTTCATTGTTAAATCAGTTTAGTGGTTTTGCTCAGGCCCATAAATTTAAACCAAGACTGGTGATTAAAGATCAATTACAATGCAAAAATTTATACGACTGACTGTACAAATGACAGAAAAACTATGTCCCAGGTATAAATGTATGATATTCAAAATAACAAGCATCTAAGGTATGATACTAAGATGGTCTTATTTTTGTTCTAGACTCCAGTTATTATTTGGAGGAAGGCTTATTCACCTTGCACTTATTACTAGAAAAAGAGAGCTAGCAAGGCAATAGTAACATATATTGTATTAATGACACTGACATTAATGAAGGCAAGGCAGATCTAAATTATGTTCATTACAGTATGATGTCATTATTTATCACAGTGAGGTATAGTATATAAATATTTTGTCTAAAATTTTAATTTCTACATTTCACAAGCATTCATTCTTACAGTAGGAGTCTGGTTCTTATAAATGACAAAAACATTCTTACTGTATAAAAAGTATATTTTCTGAATTCACCATATGATTGAAACACACACACATACACAACATTAGAATACAAATGAATCTGTACTATTCTAATGCAGTACTGAATTAATATACCTACACATTACACTGATAACTGATAGAATTGTTTTGACCAATACATAATTGTAGTTTGGTTTTTTGTCACTGATGTACTTCGTTCAGTTAAGTCCGTTTGTGTGTTGACAGTGAAAATTCTTATGGAGTATTTTTTTCCTGGATCAAGGTTGATGAGATCAAATGATGTCTGGTTACCAACATTTTGTTGATTATTAATTGTTGTGGTATCTGCTGGCCAATACGCCACACGATAGTGTGACACTGCAGCTGTATCATTTGGGGGAGTCCAGAATATTGGAATCGTGTTCTCAGTGATTGTACCATAGACAATAGACATAACTTGTAAATTTGTAACTGAAAATAGATAAAACATATTAACAAATAGCTTCAAAAATACAAAAACTATGAAACATAATGAACTCCTAATACATCTGAGCTAAATATAAAAAGCATAATGAGAATGTAACATTACAGTACAGCTTACATGTATTTTCAGAACCCCCACACATCATGGTGGGGGATTTCATCCCCTCTATTTTGCTCTGCAAAGTATCAATAAAATACTTACAAATCACCGCTGTGCCTTGGGCTGGCATGCAGATGACATCGCCACCATGGAATGACTAGTGGCATTACTGATTGACATTTGAGCAGCCAATCAATGAAGACCATGCATGGATAGACTGAGACATAGTGAGTGATTAACAATCAATTACCATTTAAGCAATCAGTGATCTTTGATAAGGATAACTGAAATTAATTTTAAAAGTCTTGTATATTTTTTGCATTTAGAAAACTTATGTGCTGATTTGGTATGAGACCTTATTGAGCTTCTCATGAACAATGTAAATTTATCCTATTGTTCAAAAATGAAAAATAATCCTCTAAGGCAAGGACAATTAAATTCCAGATTTTAAACACAAAAACACCAACAAAAAACCCCACTGAATTTAAACTTAAATGCAAACCACATGTTTAATCATTCACAAGTAATGGTACAGTTACTAGATTCAATATAGCAGTACACAGCTATCAACTAGTTCAATTCTGAATGCATGCAAACTGTTAGAAACTGGGCATTTAATTTTATGGGGCTAAATTATTATTTCTGACTGGCATTTTTTATCATTTCATTCCTCATAAGTTTATTTCAAGTAAAGCAAAGAATGTACATTTTTATACCACAACTCAGAATAAGACAATAGTTTTAGAAACTTAAATTTTCTCTCTCTAATAAAGACTTTATTTGGAAGATATTCAGTAGAAATTAAGGTGGTGACCAATGTAAACACTTATAAAATGTCAGCATTCAGCAGATGTCAATTTCAGCTTGGGAAAAGTGCGTTTCTATCATATAAATGACTTGGCACGTTGCACTTAAAACATGTGTGTCAAATTATGATAAAGTCATTAACAATGTAAGTTTTACTAATTGATATTTGAATAGTCAAGGAATGATGACCACCATTGTAAAGACCGAAACATTGTATCTGACTAAAGGTTGACTCTCCCTGCCAGCCAACCGCTTCTATTATACCACTACTACATCAGGTTGGAATGTTGAATTCGAACACAAGGCTTACAGAGGTTTTGTGAAACTTCTGAACAGAAATCTAGGCCAGACAACTCTGACCTTGCGAGGTGTCAGAGTACAACCCACAAAGAAAGGGTATCCTATGTTCTGGCTAACAGTGATTGCTTGACCAGACCACACTGGAAGGAAGAAGCATTGGCACATGCCATAACATGTATTTGTGCACTTCAATCTCGTTCTAGAGAGTATAAACAGGATCTTGCATGTCTTCTGTCCTCCGCTTGGCTATAGAAGAGAGCAAGCAATGGTAACTTATTTAGGGCTATGAAGCCCAATGATGTTATGAGAACCACAGAAACCTCTGATCTTAACTAAGGGAATATGGGTCTACAAAAAGGGGATATTACATTACCCTTTATGCAGAAACAAATGCTATCAGGAAACATGATCTTTATCTTTTGCCAAGTGTAGGCTAGAAGTTTGAAGAGATTCTAATCAAGCGATGTTAAACCCCAGGATTTGATCCATTTGGAGACAAATGAAGGATATTGGTCAAATGAGACCAATAATGTTTAAAAGATCCAATAGGTCTCTATCCCTGCAAAAACATGTTTGCCATGATGCTGGAATGTGTCCAGTAATATGGGGTGGTAGCCATCGGTAGCATTGAGGACCAACAATTTCTCCTCCAAGCATCAAATAAAAATAAGCCAGAGATATTGTGGCACTCAACGGGATGATGTAATGGATCTGGAACCAGTCCTAAACTTTTGCCACGTTACCTCATAAGCCTTCAGAGTGGATGGCCTTCTTTGCTCTTGAGATTTTCTACACAATTGAATGGTTTAAATTCTTTGTCTTTCAACGCTGACCTAATAAGAGTCAAGTGTGTAGAAGATGGTCCACATTCGCCATAGCTAAATAAGTAGCTTTGGATTGGGAAGCATCTTCCTGGGTAGATCTATCACTAGATCAAGCACCTCAGTAACCCAAGATTTGTCCCACATGAGAGGAGCGATCAGAATCATCTTGGAATTCTGACACCATAACATCTGGATTAATTTTGGCATCAGCACTGTGGGAGGGTAGGAAAAGGTTTGCAATCCTCCATACTGATTGACAATGCTTCCACAGTCCAAGTGTCTCGGTCTGGAACTGGAGAGACAATAGTGGGTAACTTGTGATACCACCACGATGCAAAAAGATTGATCATCAGGCGTTCAACAAGGGCACATATCTGAATGAAGACCAATGGATAAGGACTATTTTGCCAGAAGGTTGATTTATCCATAAGTGAAAGACCTTGATATAGATGTGGATTGAACTCACCAACTCTATCTTGAATTGGCGACTATAATGAATGACTGAAAAAGAAACAGCCTTGAGTAAAATGCTGGAGATTGTGGCCTTTGTACATGCTCTAAAGCCTTTGTAATTTTGTTTTATGAGTGCCCATATCTCCTGCTGTAGAAAGGCATCTGTTCTCCAATCTGATGATATATTTGAGAAGAGGGGAGAGAGCATTTTTGATGAATGAAACATGAAGCTCCTCTGAATCATCTGGTTACAGCCACCCACCCTCCTACTCTTGGGGGAATGGGGAGGTCATATGGATCACTAAGATCCCCAAATGAACTAATTGGCTAGATTATTTCAACAAAATGGTCACCATTTTGCTGGATGGTTGGTTTTGACAAGACGGTCGGTGAAGGCTGGAGGGCCGGTAAGGGCAATCAGCATTAAAAGTTGGATCCAATGGATCTAGAATGAACCCCATGTGCCTGGCCTGAATGCCATGCTTGAACACGTGGCGGGACTTAAGCCATATGGCTGCCTAAAATTGGGGAATACTGTTTAATGAGTAGTATCGTCATCAACAAATTAAAGACTATCTTCCTTGGTTTATTTTTCCTTCCCTCCCTTTAACTGGATGACAAAAAGATGATCAAAGTGATCATGCATTTCATTCATATAAAAAATATTCTGCTTGAAATGACACATTTAGAAACAAAGCAAAAACTAGCGTAAATTGTCAAATCAGTATGTATATAACTATGTAACTAAAAGAGAAGCCAAGACTTCCACCGTCAACAGTAACATGGACGCTGAATATTAGAAACAGTACACATACATTGTATAAACAAAATAAGAGTCATGGTAAACTTCCATGCTTTCTTTATTGACATAAACAGGGAGAGATGAATTTTTATTTTTTAGTAGGGCTAAATTTGTGTATTAACAGGCTAAAATTCCTAATTTAATGTGATTGGGGAAGGCGAAAGAAGGTGAAAACATTGCTAGAGTGCAGACAAGATGCAATTATAGTGCAACATTAATCAATGGTTCTGACACACTATACCTTGTCAATCACATATTTCAGCTGATAAAGAGTCATTAATATGAATTCATCATCAAATCCCCACTGTTCTCATTAAGACTAAACTTCATGGCAAGATAAAGGATAAAGCTATTAATAACTGGAATGTATATTGTTAAAAAGCTATTTATTTGCTATCTCAATGCATCAAAGTATCTTATTCTGTAAAAATGCTATGAATATAGAGATAATTGAATGCCTTTAAACAGTTGTTGAGAGAAAAGATATTGAGCCAATATAACATAGTAAATATGGATATTAAGATACTCAAAGGCCATAAGTAAAACCAATGTTGACACAGACTAATTAATATATCCAGACAGTTGTATGCAATGTTGATACAAACTTACTCGGCTGACATGTTCCAGCAGGTAAAGCACCGTTATTATCATAGTAGTTAGAACCACATGTACATTTGCCAAAACTGCATGCAGCATTAGCATCCTTACAGACTTGCTCACCAGTAACATTGCTACAATTGGAACCTAAATCAACCTCTGCAAATAGAAAAAAATGCATGCCCATCACATTACACACCCATGCACATGCACATACATACATACATACATACAAATATATATATATATATATATATATATATATATATATATATATATATATATATATATATATATATATATATGCATTGAAAATGTGTATTTGGTCTGCGATATTATCCTAAATACTGATTGCTGATATTGCACAGTTTTGGACAGCTCAGGTGGTCTAGTGTTTAGGGCATACATGTCAGATACAATAATTTGAATGTTCAAACCTAAGCCAAGTCATCCGAACAAATTACAAATATGCTACTAACAGCTGCCTCGCTCAGCACTCAATATTAAGATGTTTGTGCAAGGACTGCTCAGTCTGGTGTCAGGATGATGTAATTGGGTGGGATATCATGCTAAATGTATGTAGCATGATGCCCCAGTGCTAGATATCAATATAAACTGCAATAGTGCAGACTTTGTAGCGATATGACTGCAAAATTGTTAAAGCTACCTTAAAAATCTAGACCAGACAAATACACTGATCACTTCCTGCTGTTAATCAGGATGAAAAGAAAATGTATTTTCGAAAACTGTACCTAAATGTGAATAAGGATACTTATCGTTAAATAACTGTTACTGAAAATACTGATCACTACTATTATACTAAAAATAAAATGTCAATTTAGTTTTTAACAGCTTTTTGGAGAACAGTTTGAATACATGTAGAATATATCAAATCTTTTAGAACTCTTCTCAAGATGAAGCTCCCATGTACAACTGTTGGAATTCTAAAAATAAAATTTGGACAATAGACTGTTCAAAGTTTAACAAAACAATCGTTGTCAGATTAAACAGCTTAATACTCGGACATAAGTGTGATATAAATATTATCATCAATTCATTACATCTGCTGCTAAAATGAAGCTTCTAACAAATGTTCTTCAAAACTTGAAATAAATGTTGAGGATTTGATAATTATTCACATAGAAGTGCATTAACAATCAGGATGCTACGATGATTAAGAGCCAAACATCCTTCAAATATGGACAGAATATACTCATCAGCAAGGATTTTATTCTTTGACAAGCTCAAAGCTAGGCAAAATAGATACCAAGCAATTACAAAAACCAGAAACATAGAGTGTCCACAAAGATGCTAATTTCTTGTCTCAGTGCTAATAGCCAAACACTGTAACTTGACAAAATGTGTATTTGAATGAAGATATGCTTGATCTTTGAGCAGAGGATGAGTGCAAGCTTCTGAGCAAGTAATTTTCAATCTAATACTATATATGAAAATTATTATAATCACAAAATAAGAATGCAGGAATAGTATTTGTGATCCAGAAACATATTTAGTCTGAATAACAGAATACACTGACATTCAAGGAGAGTTATTTCAACGACAAGTAAATGCTGTACAGCATTACTGTTTCAAACTTGTACCCAAATGATGTAATAAAGATTAAAAATGTAAAATGGATAGGACAAAATGTAGAAAAAGTGAATTATGATCGTGAACAAGGACATTTATGATCAGAGCAATTTTACTTAAAATACTAGTCACTACATGAAACCAAAATACATACAACTTCATTTAACACAAAATTCAAAGTTTGCTATTATTTTATAACAACCATATAAAGCCTATATCTCAATTTTTTATTTATTACCAACTTAGTATATTTGATCAAGAGACTATTTCACAAATTAATCTTCCAAGAAAAAATTAACAAGAGTCTAAATGGTACCGAGATGGATCACTCGCTTGATCACAACATAATCCTCAAGTAAAATGTTTATAAAGAATTGGTATACGTTTTTTACATTGATCAAGCCACACCTATGGAAGAATCGGAAAAAATACAGCCATAATTGAGCTCATCTGAGACCTAGCTGTGGCAAATGTTCACAGGCAACATTCATGAAATCAAAACAGTGTAAACGCATCAGCGATTCCAACCCATATGGATGACTGTTCAGAGACAATCAAAGGTGGTAACTTTTAGAAAATTATTCACAAACTGCTGTTTGTTCAACTTTTCTCCAATTCTTCTTCAAAAAAACATTTATTGAAAAATGTGCTTTAACTCAAATGAAAATGTATTGTCTCTACTGTACTGACAAGATTCTGTATCAGTTCAAAGGTACCTAATGGCAACAAGGTTTCAGTAACATCGCCAACCTTTTATTCATCATCAAAACTCATTAGAATTTCTTTTGTAATGAAGCATTCCATTAATATTCTCTAGCTTATCATGTACAAAGCTATTATGACAGAAATGGGATTAAATATATTTTATCAAGACAGCAGCTGTAGAAATGAAGATCACAGCCAACTTTCTTTTAACTCTTGAAAAAATGTTCAAGCTTGCATCTTCACAAGGCTGTTAGATTATCAATCAAGATGTTAGAATGATCCAGGTCTTTCAAACATGTACAGAATATGCTCATTATCAATGTTCTGTGTCAATGTCAAGATTATATTTCATGACAAATAAGATTCAAAGCTATAAAGAAATGTGGAAGGTAAATTATTCACAAGCTTGTGGTTCAAATCCAATAATCAAGAAGGATATAATGTAAGCTCAACAGTTACAATATCTATGTCATCAGGTTCAACAGCTATTAAGACAGTTGTTGATGTAATAGGGTTTAACGCCATTTTTGAGGACACGATAGGCTATACATGGCGGCCAGTATTATTGGTGGAGGAAGAACCCACAAAAAAACCCAGAAAGAACCACTGACCCACGAAAAGCTACTGGCAAGCTTTCTCACATAACTACGTAATCCGAATCTTAGACTCGAACACATGCAGAGGTGAGATGGGCAGTGATCCATAACGGAAACCGCTTTAGACCACTCGGGCACTCGGGGCACCCTATTGAGACAGAAATGTTATGTTGTTCAATAGCTTACAAGGTTATTCATTTCCTGTTAGTACTAATACATGTATGGTCAAACAAGACAAGTCAATAAAATAAGTACGCAATGTAGACATTCTTGATCTCCTTTTAGCTGTTAATGAGCAGAAATAGTTTCTAATGTGAATTTAGAGCTAGAATATTGCATCCTGAAATGTATATGTTTTGGGTAACAGAATCAGCACACACTGAAACACGAGCAAAAAAAATGTTACACAGTATTACTATGTCACCTACAACATGTTGTAAAAAAAAACATTAATGTGTGGACAAATAGTTATAGAATAAGGGAATTATGACAGTGAGCAATGACATTTCTGATCACAGTCAGACAATACCAAAACATTTGTTTGTAACTGTGAGTAGAGTGGCTCTAACACCATCATCATCTGTACGTTTCATGCTTAACAGAAATTTTCAATATAATAAACGGGCATGCTTGAAATACATCCCCAGTTTCTGGACAAGTCCATTGTTTAGCAATGGGGTTATGTGTTTGGTTGACTACAGATGTGCATATGCCGTCTGCTTCCAGTAATTACATAGTCGAATTAAGCAAAGGAAAATAATAAAAACAATAAATATGCCTTTCACGTAGATTAAAAAGTGGTTTAATTTCCATGTTCATGTGTGCAAAGTGATATACAATATATACTCGCGCAAAAGCCAAAAATATTTGGAAAAAAATAAGGCCTGGAAGAAGGGGATCGGCTTATCTGCGGCCAAGGTCCAATTAAAGTCTGAAATTTTAACGCCTTTTTCCATCACTTTCCAGTATTTATTGTTTCTGTCAATCACCAAAGATGAGATCACATTTCTAATGATACCATATGGCTCATAAAATCTGTGCTGTAGCGAAGTGAAACAAATTTTATTTCTAACTTAAATGGGACGGTAATGAATGAAAAATATATTTTAATGTACTTGATGTCTATTTGACAGATGTCCAACCATCAGAAAATGCAGCCATACGTGTTATTTGAGCAACGGTGATACATGTATTTTCCAAAAGAAAGCCATATTAGTTATCTCTAGTCAAGTATTTAACACTCAGCTACTCAGTAGTCATTAAACTCTACGGTATCGTACAAATGCACGCTAGCTTATTTCAGTGTAAATATGAAAAGAATCTACATAAAAAATTGAAATAATTACTATACTGAAGGTATATATGATAAGCATTTTGATCGAGAGTAGAAATACATGTACGATAGTCTTAAAGGAACCATAGTGAGAAGCTCCATAGGGGTTTGTTGCGCGCATGCTTAGGAAGGGGAAATAACAAAGCAATATACCAGTCAGCGTGAATAAATTGTAAAACAATATAATTTGTGGGATTTCTTTGACAGGTGTTTTAGAAGTAATCGGCAGCCACTTTATATACTACTGTTGTTTAGTTCTTTGTAAAGCAATGGGGTTTGTTACCGGTTGTACAATAGCTACCATATGCTTAATCTGTGGTAAATGCCTTCAATAATAGATTTGTTTTGTTCCACAATGCCAATGACTTTGCTAATAATAATTAGTGAGATATGGTAGTGGACATAGTTTCTGCTCAAAGTTATAAACTGTCACAATACTTGACAATGACAACGTATATGATGAAAGCATACCCGTAACAGAAGCCCAGTTTCGTGAACTGTTTGTTGAGTCTGATACAGAGCCCGATTTTGAAGTATTCTATAAGTGATTGAACTTTTATAATTCATGATTTTAGAATGAGGGTTAATTAAATTCCCATTAAGACTTAACACTTTAGAATTGTTTTTTTTTATTTTAACATATAAATTAGCTTTCTTACTTTCATTTTCTTTAATAAGGTGATTTGCTTAAATAAACGTATTCAGAACTCACTTTGTGCATCTTGTGATGTACCGGTAGTCTAAAAATTATGGGTCATGGGGGGGGGGGGCAGCTTATACGCCAAAGGGCTCATATGCGAGAATATATGGTAGTCCCAAATTCTCAGTGTTTTGGTAATTTACCGAATAGGATGAACTATGTCATTATGCTGTCTGATGGAAATTAAACACCCCATAGAGTATTTAATATGGCACATGTTAGTATGGAAAGTATATTCTTTGCAGGGGATGCCACTGGTGCCATTCTGATGGCAGGTTATAAATTATATTCCATGATTGAACTGACCTAGTTATATGCACTTTATATCACATTAAATGTTTTCATTATTTAAATCAGTAGGGGAGTAAAAAAGGGGATGTATAGTCATACTATACTTTTCACCATCCTGAAACAAAATTGCATACCAAATTATATAACACAATTCAAATTGTCTTATTATTTTAGAACAACTACATGATATATCAAATCTTGCCGATATCTCAACTGCCTAGTTATTACTAACTTAGTATCTTCATTTAAAAGAATATTTCACAAATTAATCTTTCATGCATAACAAGAGTTTAAAATGTACTGAGATGGCTCACTTAGCCATAATATAATTACCAATACAAAAGCAGTTGTCAAACAAATCAGTAAGCAACAAAACAAAAAGTGTTAATCAAGGTTTTCGTTTCTTGATCTAGAGTCATAACTACATTCCAAAGATAGTAGTTTGCTGACAAAATTCTGTGTGGATTCTAAGATCAATAAGTGCCATTTGTCTAAAAACTATTAAAATATTGTTTTCATCATCAAACCTCTTTGAGCTCTTCTTGAACTCAGGCTTCAATGCACATTTGTTGAAATCTAATAATACATATGGGCAACTGACTCTTACAATTTTTGCTCTTGCTGTTTCTTCCTTATAATGTTCAGCGGTATAAAAGAAATGTGATAGAAAAATTTATCATCAAATCAAGACAGCTGCTTATGTAATGAAGCATCTAAGCAGAGTTTCCCTGAACTCTTGAAATAAATGTTACAATGCTAATATGGTGAAGGTCTTTAACTGTGAGACCCCTTTCCTTGTCTGGACCCACATGGCAGGTTCAAATCAAGGTGTGATAGTCGAGTAGGTATGGTGGTGGTGGTGGTCTGATGCCTCTTCCCATACCATGAGGTCTCTATGCATGTAATAACCACTGTAACGTTGGCAATTCATAATTGTTAGTGAAGTGATTAAAAGTCTATGATTGGGTAGAATTTATCTAACTTTGGTATTCCAGCTTGTGTGCACGATTTGGTTTTGGGATGACAAACATCATTCATTTTAATAAACTGTAAAAAAAATCTGAATAAATATTCAGAAATCTCAAAGTACACAGTTAAAACACACAAAGTCCATGTCCAAGCTGAAAAATGTCTTAAGTCCACAGTTCTGAGCTATGTCTGAGATAAACAATGACTAAGTTCTTATTTCCTAGGTTTTTCCGCACTGAAATTTTATTAAGTTCTCATGTCCAAGGTTTTGTCCAAGGTATTTCCGAGGTATCTTTATAATGTTGTTGTTGTTGTTATAAGGTTTAACACCTTGTTTCAGCACAAGATAGACTACATATGGTGGACAGTATTAATGGTGAAGAAAGAAGTCAGGAAAACCACCGACTCATGAAAAGCTACCAGCAAGCTTTAACTATACCCACATTGACTGATCCCGAGAGTCAAACCCAGGCATACAGAGGTGAGATGGCAGTGATGTGTAACGGTAAGCGCTTTAGACCTCTCGACCACTCAGAGCTCACCCGCCCCCTCCCCCCATGTCATGATGCATCACCCCATCAAATTTCATTATTCCATACATACCAATATGTACACAGGGAGCAATAACCAATGTGGTCATAAGCTACATGCAAAAACTTGATCTAATGCAGTAAAGTATGAAATATAGGTCACCATGACTTTCTTCTGTTGAAAGGATGTGATATGAAAAATCAAGTAAAACAAGAGGTTATAAATCTGAACTATTTTGCTGAAAAACTTGAACAAGATTTTCTTCATGTAATACCTCATACTAACTTTCATTTCATTATATGAAGTACTTTAACATTTGTACCAAAACAAAATTGAAGCCAAATATATTGGAGGTTTTAACTCCGTGCCATTTTTCTTGAAGAAACAAAAACAGAATTGAAATAAATCTTCTTAATGAAAGCCTCATTCAGAATTTCAATTTAATTCTCTACACCCTTCAAAAATTATTGAGCATAAACAAAATTGGTGATATGACAAGATGGGATGGGATGGGACAAGATGTGACAGGATGAATGATTATAGATACAGAAGTCACTATAATTCACCTTCACTGATATGGTGGACATTTTTAAATGTTTGAAACGCATAATATCGCTGTTCTGAAATAATACTTTTGCAAGTTTTCTGTACAAATATCTGTAATTTCTTTTTCTAATAACAACATATTCAAGCATATTATTATTATTATTATTATTATTATTATTATTATTATTATTATTATTATTATTTATATTGCTATCAGTATTATTAATGTTAGTATTAATAATATTATTATTACTATTATTATTGCTATTATTATTTTTAATATTATTATTATTATTATTATTAAACATGAATTGTACAACAAGTTCTGACAACTTATGGTACATTCAAATGCTGGCTTGACTCAGGTAATCTTTGACGAGGCCACTGGGGAAGCATCAGCTGTCGATACATGCACATTTACTGCATTTCACAGAAGCGCAAAACAAACTGTAATCAAATACATTCTTTCTTGTCTCTTTAGTGCTGTAATATGTTACCAGCATTTCTACAAAACTTTGAATACCTCAGCATTTTGCATGCAGTCGTAATTTTTTAAAGCTGTCATAGCATATAAAAAAAGCTTTTAAGAAGAATAACATACGGATTAGATACTCCACTATCTAAAAGAATTTCTGGGTTTTCAAAGAAAAGATCATAAGATCATTTCTTCAGTTTTAACTGCTGAGTGTTGAAACCATCTTGGATAGACTAGATCAATTATAGCTTAAATAAGCCATTGGGAATTAGTCATATTAGATATAAGATAAGCACTGTTTTCATTTAGAACAAACTAGGGAGCATTAGAAGACTTTCAGTGAAAACCAATATGACATAAACATTATGGTTAAGATATTCATGCTGGCAACCATACCATACACGTATGTCTCCAAGGTGCCATTTTTATTTATGGCCAACATTATATCATAAAGTGTCTTTGGGTGAAATCCCTATGTCGACATGACCACCAATTCAGGAGGAATAGCTATAACAAGATGTCCTATATGGCTGCCACAGTGGCCATAATGAACCTCAGCATGCGTCAGTTTTGTTCTCTGGAGTAATTTGACCAAAGGATTCCCTAGAAGACTGTCATAAACTTAAGAGTAAAATTTACATAAAAGGTAAGTTGTGGCCAGCATCGTAAAGTTCTACTGACATGAATGCCTCAAGCATTCATAAACAACATGTTCCCAGTGAAAACTATCAAGTAATAAACAAAGGTTTATTACAATATATAATGAATGTCAGACTGCATAATTTTCATTCTGGAGTAACGACCAAAGATTTACTAGAATACTGCCATAGATTTAAGAGTAAAATTCACCAAAAAAGTAAGTTGTGGGCAGAAACATTTGCTATTGAAATGAACGCCTAACACCATGTTCCCAGTACCAAAATAACAAACAAGTAATAAACATAGACTTATTACAATATATGTTTGTTAAGTTCCCATATCAAAAAGGGAACTGAGGAAGAAATTCTGTTTTGTTATTCTTGTAGACTCACCATGATCCCACATCACAGCCATAATAACAGACTTTAATCAAAATTTGCATAATTCAAATGATGTTCATGGTCAGCAACTAACCTCTACTTTCTCCTAATTTCCAATACTGTTGCAATCCTATCTATTTGTAATGTCTGTAATCATTAATTTCTGGGAATTTTTTGTGGGTGATGGTCAAAAGTATTTCAGAATCACTTTTTATGGTTTAATGTTTCAGGGATGTCACATGCATGTATGGACTACAACCTTTCTACCTGGCATAAAGCTTAACGCAGAAGGTAGGCAAAAGCTGTCATTAAATGAGCCACATGTTTAGAATATATAATGGATGTAATCTTTTGCATTCTATAAATTATATATGAAACGTCTTTATTTATTCCAAGAAGTGGTTTAGAGCACAACTCTTGAATCAATGATTTACAAAATATGATGAGCTTCATTCTCTAACTTGTATTTAGGCAGAACTAAGCTGTTTCTGATTTGTGTGTGCAAGTGAAATACATATGGACACCTTAATCAAGTAAATTAAACATGCTGCTTTCCTGTGGGTTCTGTTAAATATAAACTTTTGATTAAGGATATTATTACCAATGGATATTATTATATAGATAACTCATTACTAAACAATCAATCTTACATAATTTTGGTGAATGTAAACGTTTTGATAAGCAAGTGAGGGTGAAAAGATCTGGAAAGCAATCTGCTGAACTCTGTTTAAAATAACTATAGTTAAAATGACTACCAACAATGCATTTTCTTTAACAAAGAAAAAACATAATAAAAAGCCCATTGTATAATAAGATCTTTGATCATAGAAAGGGACTGCAAAATAAATGTCTACTAAACCTTGACTGGCGACCCGGTTAGACATATCACAAAAAACAGAACTAAAGTTAATTTTAAAATGAAACTAATTTAATCCCCTATTCTTATTCTGTCAGTACTATGCAAAGCTGTCATTACTGTCTGATCCAAAATGTTGATTATGGGAGTAAATGCCATGGGGAGTAAATGGAAATAGTCTAGTCGATACCCTTCTTAATAACGTTCGAGCATCAGGCTCAAAATTCCTAAATACATAGCTGGTATATATTGCATTCATGTAACAAAACATGAAACAAGTTTGTAAGAATATAGAAATTTTAAACAAACAGCAGCTCCTACAAGAACACTGCTATTATCAAAGGAATTTTGTTTCAGCTAAACCTGTAAAAATATGAAGAATACCGTTAAAACATGTTATGTTGTTCATATTAAAGAAGCCATTCTTGCATAGGCACAGGTTGTTGATACACTCAGTGTTGTTCAGATGTGCGCAAGTCGAGCTGTTTACACAATGGTCTCCAATCAGAGGGGGTTGAGTAGTTGTTATCGTTATTTTTGTTGTAGTTACGTGTTCACTCAATGATTGTGTTGCTGCCTGAAAATGAGCATAAAGTTCATAATAAATATTCTTACCATCAGTCATCAAAAGAAAACAATGAAAGGAAAATCTTAATGCAAACTTTGATAATTGTTACCTAGAAACCAAGGTCAAATGTGCATATTAGCAAATGATTCATTTAAACTTCATAATGTTTCCTCCATGTAGGAAGAAAATCTATAATCAAATTAATTTTTTTAACCAAAATCTTAATGATAATTTTCTACAACTGTGATTTTGACCCCAAGGTCAAAGGATAAGTGTGCATATCGCCAAATGAATAGCTTATGTATTACAAATGCAAATATTTTAATAAATTCATTAATGCAAAATTTCTAAGATTTTGACCTTGTCCAAAGGTCACAGAGGCGAGTGAGCATATTATAGTAAGAATTGTTTTAGTTCCTGTAGTATGATGATAATCTTAACCTCAACAATGCTGTCATTATTGCTACCACTGTCACATAAGTGGCTGCTATATCGTTCTTCCTACTAATAATGCTGGCTGGAGTATCCCAGTTAAATGGAAACAATGCAATCATGCAAAAGCTACACTAAAACCACATGAAAACTGCCATTTTAGATTTGGAAAGGAGATGCTACAGTTATCCTATAAGACCTTACGCATTACAGTCTGAAAGAAACAAAATTGCACTATGCTGTAATTTTATTGTTTTCACTTTGATATAAAATTTTGAAAGATGTTTTGTAAATGATAAAGCATAAACAAAACTTTCTTATTGTTATAAAATTTGCTAAAAAAATTTCATTGTACATGATTAGTTTATCGAAAAAATTATTTTTTGTCTGTAAACCAACAACCAGCACTATCAGTTCTAAAGTCTTACAATGGCTACACTATACAGAAAACAATCTGTACATAGCTGCATGAACACATATACCACATCCTACTTTATGACATCCCAAGATGACCTGGTAAAATAATCTGCAGTTTTCTATATTTAAAACAATCCTGATATATCTTGAATTCAGTATGAAGACACTTCATTAAAAGGTATCTAGATATATAATATTTCCTCAATCAGCTATAGGAATCTGTTATGATTTCAACAAACTTTATTCTATGCAACTCTTTCAGACCTCTATAGATGAAGCTCACTATCATGTCTTGTACTGGTCCTAAGAAGAGTAACAATCAGGTTTTGTGCGTACAGTTTTAAAAAGAAGCCTCACCCAAAGGTTCCAAAGAAGTTTTAGTTAGAAACTACAACATTCATGTAAGATTCCATCAAGACATTAGCGAGTGAGTGATTTGTATTTTTAACATAGCTTTTTAACAATTGTCGAGACATATTGCTCCAAATGTCTGTAGTGTGGCAGTATATAGTGATGTCAAGCACACATGTATCATTACGTCCCAGCCAGTCATATTATCCCAACACCAGGCCAACCAGTCCTGCTGATCACCAAGCGAGGCAGCTGTTAGTACCATTATTTAAGTCATTGGTATGACTCGGCTGGAGATCGAACCCATGAACTCATTCGAACTCTCTTAAACCACCAGACCACCGGAGTGGTCATTCGTGAGTGAGACATTGGTCTCTGTAACTCAAATTAACCAATCAATATGAGAATCTGATCCAACAGCCAGCCCATGTAAACAGTTTAGTGTGTAGGAAAGGGCTGCCATAGTACCATTGAAAGTGGAAAATCAAGAGCACCATCTCTTTACAAATGTAAACAAGAATATCCTCCTGTACCAATTGCAAAACATTCCCACTATATATGGTTTGCTAGTAGGTCGAGAAGATTATTCTAACACATTCATTATGGCCACTGAGGGGCTATCAAAATAAGCGAGGCGGTGGAGGACCTCACCTTTTTAATACTTGTGGGATCATTGGTAGGATGTAAGTGAACAGACAATCTCACTTCTGGTTGATGTTTCTACTGGCTAAACTCTCTGGTCTTGGACTGGGGAAATGTAAAAGAGGAGATTGTTGCTTAACCATGTTACAAACAAGTGTATCCAGAGTCTCCTCCCAAAATCTGAACTGGGAATCTACTATGGGCTAGTACAGAAATCTTTCCATGAAGATTATCCTGTTAGACTGTCCACCAAAATGTTATTCTTGTCGGGAATGTCACAATCTCAAGATGGTAATTCAATAGAGAAGGTTTCAACCTTCCATGCAGAGACCAAGAAGGGCTTGAATGCCTCAATATTACTTTTTCAACATCAATGTGTTGTCAGATAAGGCCATCATGCAGTTATTTTTTTTTGTTGATACACCCATAAAGGGCTATGAACACTGCCTTCATTTCTAAAATGTTCATGCGGATTGTAGATTCTTTCCTGGATCATAAGCACAAAGGAAAATACCGTTAGTTGAGCAACACAACTGGAATCTGACGTATCTGTAAACAGATAAGTGTGAGGTTCAGAGGTGTGCTTTAATAGAAACATCTTAATCAATTATATTATCTCAGTCTCGCTGTTGGGACAGACTTGTGGGTAGAAATTAGTATGATTTGTAAGTTTCAAACAGCTCAAAACGTATTTGAACTTTCATTTGTTTCCATTTTTGAACACAAGGAACTTTAGCCGTGGTGCTCAACTTCTCAGACCATCTACTTTTGATCTCAGCATTTTTGTCTCAAACCTCTGATTTCTTGATTTCGTTCTCAGATTATGTTTGTAAAGGTTCCCGCTGTTCCAGCAGCCTTTTTATATCTTCAGCAAAGACAACCATCTTGATACATAACAAAAGACATCCATCTTGATACATAACAAAAGACAACATCTTGATACATGCCAAAAGACAACCATCTTGATACATAACAAAAGACATCCATCTTGATACATAACAAAAGGCAACCATCTTGATACATAACAAAAGAAATAAATCTTGATAGATAACACAACCATCTTGATACATAACAAAAGACAACCTTCTTGATCCATAACAAAAGACAAGCAACTTGATTACATAACAAAAGACAACCATCTTGATCCATAACAAAAGACAATCATCTTGATACATAATGCTTGAATATGAGTTCCATTTTTCAACAACGTTTTATCCAAATAATACATTGACTGTCTAATAACTCATCCATGTTCACAAGCATTCTATCCTTGTAAGATGGCATGAACATCCACTTTAGTATACTGCGATATTCACTATAAGTACAAGTCCAAACATCTTTAATGCCACCTTTTGTCATGGATGCATTGCTGGATTCAAATGCAACAATATTCCAGTTGACAATTCTCTTTTTCAACTCAGCATCCAAAAATGTGAAATTATTTTTCCCAGAAAAGCTCCATTACATTTTAAATGACAATAAAATTCAGTTACAATCCCCTATAAGTGATCTAAATGTCAAAAATTGGGTACAACTTCTCATAATCATTAATGAAATGTTGGGGTGAAATATTTATACACAATGTTGTTTTTAACTGACACAGTATTGTGACACAATGGTATTTGTTCTACCACTCTGACAACTATTATTTCTGATGATCCAGGAAAGAATCTACTCAACTAAAAAGCTAAAACAGACACTGGTCCTTATGAAATTCAATTCTGTTTCTGACATTAACAGATCACATTGAGGTCAATGACTTATAGCAAGATTTCATTCCAACATATTAATGATGTTTTCTGCATGGTGATGAAAATCACTGTGGTCAAGCTAAAGTCAATATGACATAATATGCAATAGATGTAATGTTTGCCTTTTGTGCTTTTTTTTCTACACAGTATCTGAATAACCCTTTTGTTATATTTCTGTCACTAAGTTTGAGCATTTTACCTTACTGATTGTCCTCTGCATTCAATACATTTTCACTTAGATGTCATTTTCAGATGATTGAATGATAAAACAAAAATGTAATTCTTGCATGAATTACATACTGGTGTATAATTATTTGATGCATTAATAACTTTTATGACCTTATCTATCTGTATGTTCCAGTGGTCTCATCATTAGAATATCCACCTCAGAAGCAAGAGGTCGTGGGTTCAGCCCCAACCAAGACATAAGAAAGACGTATAGAAATGGTAAGAACTGCTTCCTCGCTAGGTGCTCAGCATTAAGAGGTTAGTGTTAAGACTGGTCTGCCAGGTGTCAGGATAATGTGACTGGGTGGCACATCATGCTACGTGTCTGCTACATGCTACAATGGCAACTCCTTGGTATAGGGGATGGTTGACAATTTAATAACCAAATAAATGAAGACAACCATGGGAAGAATGAGTAGTAAAGAGTTATTTACAACTAGATACTTCTATTAATAAATATCCTAATACTAAACATATATACATAATATTTTATCTATGTATTAGTTGCTTACAGAATTTAAAACATCAATGATTCAGGTCAAGTAATGAACTTGATTTTGGACAAGTTCAAAGTCCAATATTAACAACAGCATATAATGAAATTTAAAAGAACAAACAAATAACTAACAAACAATACAAATTATATACACAATAAAGTATCAAAAAGAGATAACAATGTAGATAAATCAGTGTATTTCTCTCTCTCTCTCTCTCTCTCTCTCTCTCTCTCTCTCTCTCTCTCTCTCTCTCTCTCTGTCTGAGCCGCTTTAGAGCATGTTTTTTTGTGTGGCTCTAAACAGTAAACTATGTCCATATTATCAAGACCATGACCACTCCACCATTTGGTTACTTCAAGTGGTCAGTTTTCCAGCTAAGTATACAAATGTTTTTTTTTAAACCAACATTACTGTATTGACTGAAAATCAAATAAGGCCCTGAATTCATATTTAAGCTCAAAACCCCACAATCATATGAAACCTACATCCTTTAAAAATAGTGAAACAGAAGTTACAAAGTTACTGACAGCTCATGGATTCAGAAGTTAAAAAGTTACTGACAGCTCATGGACTCAGAAGTTACAAAGTTACTAACAGCTCATGGATTCAGAAGTTACAAAGTTACTGACAGCTCATGGACTCATAAATTACAAAGTTACTGACATCTCATATACTCAGAAGTTATAAAGTTACTGACAGCTTATGGACTCAGAATTTACAAAGTTACTGACAGCTCATGGACTCATAAATTACAACATTACTGACAGCTCATGGACTCAGAAGTTACAAAGCTGCTGACAGCTCATGGACTCAGAAGTTACAAAGCTGCTGACAGCTCATGGACTCAGAAGTTACAAAGTTACTGACAGCTCATGGACTCAGAAGTTACAAAGCTGCTGACAGCTCATGGATTCAGAAGTTACAAAGTTGCTGACATCTCATGGACTCAGTTGTTACAAAGTCACTGACAGCTCATGGAATCAGAAGTTACAAAGTTGCTGACAGCTAATGGACTCAGAAGTTACAAGATTACTGACAGATCATTGGCTCAGAATTTACAAAGTTGCTGACAGCGCATGGACTCTAACTCCACTCTCATCAATATTACATGACAACAATATTTTAGGATTTTAAGACTGAATTTCAGTTCTGTTTAAGGTTTTAGAAAACATCATTTGAGTCCATAAAATTCTAATAATTCATGATCTGATTGCTAAAGACAGTATGATGAGTGTTAAAACGTTTTTTATATTCAATGTATTGCATTGTCTGTAATCTGTAATATATCATATCCTTAAATATTTTACACACCATTATTGCATACAAAGTACGATTTTTTTGGTCCTCTGATATTTCATACAGTAACTTGTTCTTATTTAAACAAATAAGTATAATTCAAAACGTTGCAGAAAATTATAATTAATATTTTTAAAGACAATTATCTGTACCATGATAAAAATAAATAATAAAACACATGTTAAACAATCAGACATAATATGTAAAATCTATTTAAAGTATTTATTATCTGGCTTCAGATGAAAATCAAAACCATCATAGTAGTTATTATCTGGCTTCAGATGAAAATGAAAACCATTCATAGTATTTATTATCTGACTCAGATGAAAATGAAAACCATCAAGAAAGGTCTGATGTAATTACAGAGAACAATACTAAGATGCAATGACGAGTGGCAGATTCATCATGGAAGTTAAAATTATTATTTTCCCTTTTTTTCTTTTTTTTTGTCCATTTTCAAAACTATGGGCCAACGTTTAATTAAACTCTGCTTAGAGAATATGATCTGAAAGTTAAGTTTTTGATGGTTTCCCAAGTAAAATGTTCGGATTCGATATTACCCAAATATATCAAATGTATTTGTTATGTTTCCTTTTTAACCTCTGTAGACTATCAATTGTTATCTGACTAGGAATGCCTCTTTTGAATCTAGATACATTTGAATACCACTGTATTTTCGCTGCCTCAGTATAAACATTTTATCTTTCACGGCAACCAGGCTTATGACAGCAACATAATGTACACCTTTCCACACAGTGTTTAATAGCTCTCTGTTAAAACACTATGGCATTGTTGATCCTGAATATAACTGAACTTTGGGTATCAATGACCAAGACCTTTTCTCTAAAGTAGGTAAAGTGCTGTTGAGAAACCATGATTTTCTTCCTAAACTTTATATGATCATAACCTTTTACCTTTGACCTTTACACTCCAGAATTTATAGGTTTCTTTATTATCCATACTGCAAAACCATTACAAAAATAAGGAACTTACTCTACGACAAAGTCATTCTGCATATACTATCTTTCTTTGTCACAGACACATTGACCTTTGGACCCAAAATATATATTTGTCAAAGTTCTTTCAGTCGAAGTGATCATGACTTATGACCATCCACTTCAAGCCATGCACATTATGACTTATGATCATCCACTTCAAGCCAAGCACATTATCCTTAGCCTTAGTATATGATGTACGACTATTTTTTTGTGTGGAAACCGTTTGTATTCTTTTTGCTGCAGGGACTTGACCTTTATCATTTGACCACAAAATTGATACAGGTGTTTCCCTTGCAGGAAGTGCAAACTATCCATAACGTTTTATAACTATGCATGTCAAAAATGAATTCATGAATAGATATCGCAGGGTGAATATGCTGTCTTATGGCAGTCATCTGAATTGCAATTACAACATTTCCAATACTTCTAAGCAAACCTGAGACAAATGTTTGTTTGAAGACGTTATTTCACCAAAGTTAAAAAATTACTGACCTCCCTAACAATCATTTTTTTCTCCCAGACGTTAAACATGTGCAAATGTTGTGCAACCATAATTACTGTATGTATTTTAGCTACATTTGCTTTGTAGACTTGTGTGAGTGAAGTTGGTCGCTTGTTCTGATAACTACATAATATATAATACCTTTTAACGATATCCCCTCCTGCAGATTTTGAACCTAACAAGCCTCACTTCAACAATATTCCTCCATAGTTGCCTATTAATGTGGCAGAAAATAAATTCATAAAACATGTGGTCAGTTGCTGTCACTTTACAAGTCCTAAGCAAACATGACATCAGCATTTCAAAAGCCTTGATTAAGTGTAGTTTGATTTTCAGTTTCAATTTAGTGATAACATTTGGAACTTCAAGTAGGTAAAGATATTCAAAAATGTCTGATAAGGGAAAGCAAACTCGTACATTGAAATACAATATATAATAAAGCAGAAAATTAACATGATACCCATGTGGGGTTGACACTACTGACATCTGCCTAAATTAATTAATACAACAGCAGTTGGCCTGGAAATCAGAGTTAGCAGAATGCTTTCTGTCAAATTATATTGCAATGCTTCTGATTGAAATTGTTTTGTTTTTTTTTAAAAACTGAATATTTCAAGGTTTCTATTATTTTTATGTCCAATCATAGCTGTCACAGGATCAGTTTAATTTGTCAAATATAAAGGTTTTAAGTTATTGACCAGACAATAAGCATGTGATATATGGACACAGGTAACACCAGAAATGACCCTTCAGTAAAGAGGTTAATATATAGGTGGTGGAGCATAAATATTTGCATCACTGAATGACATTTAGTAGGGTAAAGTAGGCAGGCATTGTACACACCTTTCTGATATCATCTGAATACTCGATGCATAGTGATTAAAGTATATTATAAATTAACATAGGTTAGCTTGAGAACTATCAATGTCACTATACTGTTAAAACATGTCTTATTAACATGGAAACCTACACATTGCTTCCTTTAAATTGTGAATGATTTCTAAAATCTGATCTCCATTTTGTACATCCTGCTATGCTAGTATAGTTTCCCAAGTATAACAATATCCTAGTCATGAAAAATGACATCCTCATCTCCACTTGATGACAATACTTAACAGTTCAATAGGTCCAATATGGAAGAAATATTAAAAATGAAAATTTTTCATGCTCTTTCTAGAACAAAAGTGTTAAGTATAAAAAACACATCATTGGTAAACTTGACTCCATCTCAAATTAACATATGCACGACATCTAGCCTGACTATAAGAAGCTGATTGCATATATGTGTACTTTTTCGTTGTATTTGTCATGGCTGTGTTGGGGGAAGGACGTTTTGTGTGACATCATTGTTGAATAATTAAACTGGAGATTAACTAGCGAGGTAGAGATTACATTGTCATTTACAGAAAGATTGATGGTACTTGAACTATATACACTCAAAATGCATTATTATAAACATTAAAAAGTAATTTTATTTTTCTAAAATAAGAATGACTATTATCTCCATGTACATATGTATTGACCCATCTGGAGAAACAATAATATCTGTCTGAAAACTAAAATCAGACTATTGAGAGAACTAGTCATCTCATTCTTTCTGTATTTATGTGAGGCGTGGACCCTGACAGCAGAGTTATAATGAAGTATTCAGGCAGTTGAAATGAGATGCTACAAAACCATTCTTGGCATCTCTTACATAGACCACATCACAAATGAAGAAGTGCGTAACACCATCAGGCACAAAATAGGCCATTATGAAGACCTTTTCACCACTGTCAAAAAGAGAAAGCTGAAATGGTATGGACATGTCACTTAGAAGCCAACATTATATCCACAACAGTACTGCAGGGTAGTGTCCAATGTAGTAGAAGGAGAGATAGAGAAAAAAGTGGAGTGACAACATCACAGAATGGACCAGGAAACGTTTTGTGGAGACACAGGCATTGGTACAGGGTCGAGACAAGTGGAGGGAACTTTTCAGATGTTCAGCAGCACAGTGTCTTGACACTAGGTCAAGGGACTGATGATGATGATGATGATGATAATGACATATAATGTGCTTAATCATCATATGGTATACAGAATGTGCTTAATTATCATATGGTCCACCGAATGTGCTTAATTATCATGTGGTACACATAATTTGCTTAATTATCATGTGGTACACATAATGTGCTTAATTATCATATGGTACACATAATGTGCTAATAATTATCATATGGTACACAGAATATGTTAATAAATATCATATGGTACACAGAATGTGGTTAATTATCATATGCTACACAAAATGTGCTTAATTAACAGATTCTTCCAGATAAACAGACACCTGCTCATGAAGTACAACATTTATTTTTAGTGATGGTACATATTGTATTTATGTTACTGAACACAGAAAACACCTACATTTCTTCTTAACTTTATTAGAAACGTACTGGACATTATCTGTAATTGTGAATGGATATAATGGAAAATAGAATAATTTGTCTTAAACATGAGTGCAGTGAGATCATATTGGATTTAGGAAACAAATACATTTGAGCAGTATATTCATGGATAAGACATGGGGTCCTTTTATTGGGTCTTTAAGTCTGTAAATATTTGTATTCCATACATAAAAACTAACAGCTAGTTCACTGTATAGAATTGCCATTTCCTTCCTAATTCTCCCCATGGGGTCACATCAAAATCCAATGACATCTGTGTACAATTAAAAGTCAGTCCTAGTGATGTCACAAGGTTCAAGTCCCTGCCAAACAGTTTGAGAAACGTTAACATAACACTTTGCACATGGAATGACTGTGATGAAACAAAAATCATGAGATTCCTGTTTTCTTCAAAGCGGCATAAATAGGTACATTTTTATATAAAGGGCTCTAAGACTAGCTTTTGACTATAAATGATGACACAATTATTGATGTATTCCATCTTCTTTCACCTAGTAAGATAATTTAGTGCACTTGCATTCTTTCTTTTCTCAAATCCTACCTGGTGAATGATCAAGAGAAGGAGCAGGCAGAAACTGGTATGTAACATGTACCATTCCATCTTCATTTTTCTACAACCTGAAATTAGAGTGAGAATCTAAAAACAGTCACGTACATGTCTTGTAAAAAAAATCAATTTAATTTTTTTAAGATGCAAAATAAAAATAAAATAGCAACCAAAAAAAGCATGTAAACAGCATAGGTTGGGATTTAAAGCTACTATGGTCTCTGGGGTTAAATGTAATTTATCAGCACAAGACAGACTGTATATGTTTGATATGCATCCTGCATATCAAGATGAAGTTTTGAAAATGTATACAAAAACTACAAAAAAACTAAATACTTAAAATATTTTTTTTGCTAGGAATTATTCACATGCATATTCCTGAACAGGTACAATGGATATCACATTAAATGATCTTATTTTAAACATTTGAAATAGTTACAGGTGTTATTAACCATCGATATAGTTTAGGCTATCTTGTATCATTAGTAAGCCAGAGTCACGGCTAAAATTGTCACATATGGTATTTCAGATTCTAGGTGACATTTTAGAATAAAACAGATAAATCAAAGTAATTAGTAACACAGTTGCAAGATTTAAACAAATAGTCATTATTGGCCAATGAATAGTTTAAATAATCCACCCAATTAAAAAACTGAACACAACAATAAACTGATTTTAATTATGGTGTTAAGGTAGGAATAAGTAATTTTGAATTAATCTACGTTAATATAAAAAGGTAAGACACATTAATAGAGTCTGGATGTAGGCTAACTGTGTTTATAAGTTAAAAGAAAGTAAACATACTTCAGTTAATAATGTTCTGAATATTTAATCTATAATTATAAAGATGTATTAAATATGTATTATGTTGTTTATACAAACATGTCCCTAGTCAGGTCGACTTTTGTTTTGGACAAAGGTCAGTTACAAAATAAATATGCATAACATATAATCATGGAGACAAGCCAACAAACAATAACATTTTAATATAGGAAACAAAAGCATCAGTTCCTTCAAGGACTTGCCTACCGTATAAAGCACATGAAAATATGTGTTTCGTAATGCACCGGTTTTAAAATTAGGGTAGGTTAGTAGTTTGCTTTGGTTTCATGTATATGTGTATATGTATATGGTACTTCAAGAATAGGGACAAGCATGCTCAATGATGTACACAAATTAATTTCAGAAATGTGTTTGGCATTAATTTTTTTAAATTACTTTGGTGGAAAAAGTACTAGTGTCTGTTGTGAAAAATAGCAACTGTTGGCTGACCTGAAATATGCATTATGTTTGGTGGAGTCTAGTTTCAATATATTTTTCCATGATAATGGTGTTGTTGCCTAGATCAAGTAAATAACAAAATAAAATATGAAATTAATTGAAAATAATAAGAGATCAGAGCAAAGCCGCATATGTAGAGAACAGAGCAACATGAGCCCCATATGTAAAATATAACATTTTAATCAAAGCAATTGAATATGATTTTTTGAATACATGTAATACATTTTCTTTTAGAAAAGAAATTACCAAGCTATCAAAATGCAATTAGCAATTATATTTATACAGATAAGACAAATTTCATTATGATATCGAGAAAATGATCAAACTCAAATTGCTCAGCATGCCTGCATAACCTCGTTGCTTTTGGTCCTTTTAAACAGAACATTCAGGTGACAGGTCAGAGTCGCTGTGTTCGCTCTCTCTCTCTCTCTCTCTCTCTCTCTCTCTCTCTCTCTCTCTCTCTCGTCATCCATCTTAACTTGGTTGTCTGATCTGTTCGCCCACTGCATGGCATATATGGATCATCTAGCCAAATATAGATCATTTCCGCTGGCAATCATATTCCCTGAAGACAATTCTTTTTTTCTGGGTAAATTATTTTTTTTACTAAATCGGAATAAAAGGTAAATCAGTAGGGCAGCAGCAGTAGATTAAATTGAAAGAAAAAAAATAGTATTATGCATATAGATTAAATGCTATGGTAATTCAGGCTGCTAGAAGTATTATATAATTCAGGTACAGTGGCCTATACAAAACCAAACAGCATGTCAGAATATTTTAATAACTCACTAGATCGGAGTTAAGAAACTTGAATAGTTGATTACTTCCATTTATAGGGAATCTATCTGCTATACTGCTAAATGTCCATGATAATGGCTCACCATGTTAGTACCACATCCATTGTTTTAGTTTTGAGGGACCACTCCAATGGCCTAGTGGTTATTACATCCGTCTTGGATGTGGTAGGTCGCAGGTTCTAACACCAGTCGAGCCATACCAAAACTTATAAAAATGATAATAACAGATGCCTCAATAGGCACTCAGCATTAAGAGTTTAGTGTTAGAACTGGTCGGCCTGGTGTCAGGATAATGTGACTGGGTAAGACATGATGCTACCTGTCATCGGCATAATGCCCAATGCTAGGTTTCACTATCAGCTGCCACACTGCAGACATTATAGCAATATGACTGAATTTTTTAAAGCTACATTAAAAATCGAAATCACTTACTTGCGTTTTTAGCTTCACATTCAGGGCCAGTTCTACTTTGTACATCCAATAAAGCTAGCTGTGTGGATGATAAGTTATTATCACAAAATTGGACAGCTTCCAAACCTGAAAGTAATCTGACTTGTTTGTACTGTGTCTTCACCCTTATCTTGATGAATTCCATTGCTACCTGGCAATACTGTATGTTGCTCAATTAGACCCTGCTGTTTTTAAATTTATTGCAGCAAGACTATATCACTGATCATATAAAAATGACTTACTCTAAGACACTAGACTGCATGAAAATGAACTGAATAACAATCCAACAAATTATGCTTACTATTTATTTTCTTAAATATGCAAGTTCTTTGGTTTGAGCTCAATATAATAATTTTGTATTAACATACCGACTAATTACAACTGTTTGAACAAAATTAGTCTGACTTTACCAAAACAACAAAACCAGAGAAACTGCATTACAAATCCTATGTTTCTCATTCTGTAGTTTCTCTGCCCACCTCACCCACTTATACTCTCCACTTCCCATACAGTGACCAGGGGTTATAATGCATAATCTGTGAAATATATTATTCATCTTTATTCTCTAATGACACTTTGGTAATTTGACCTGTGACCCTTTCACATGAACCACAGGTTGTGAACCACGTGTGACATTCTTTTTTCAGATGTTTAGCACAGGAGTGGACTCACTGCTGCAAGTTCAATGCAACTCACAACCCAGCAGCTTATTCACCCAGGCCAGACTAGGTTATCTGCCTCGAACATTGTTTGGCCAAGACACTTAGCTCCTACTTCGGTCACATGATAAGACAATAATACAGATTTACAAGGTTTGATAATCGACAGGCTGATGGACAGAAGGAGGGTATCACAATCTTACCAATGCATTTTAAAACGTATGGGGATGGCATGTTTATGACTATGGTAGTAATACAAAATCCTAAACATAGATTTATTGCATAATTGTAACTACTACTGACAAGTTTATTGGGTAAAATAAGGGAGCTATAAACCAATATATTTTCCTCATTAAAATCCAACACTTTGAACCTACAACATTTTATAGTTAATATAAAGGCAAAACAATAAGTCCTGTATTCTTGATTAAGAACAATATATGATGCTCAAATTGAAATGCAAACTGTATGATGATTCTACAGCGTGACGTTGAACATGCGAATTAGGAGGCTATTTTTTATCTATAAAACTGACATCATCTAAAACTCAGCCATTTTTTCAATGCACTTTTATCATTAAATAAGCACTCTGAAGGAGCACTGTTTTAAATAATATTTGACCCAAGATGTCTGTTGATCATTATTTAGACTAAGAATAGTGATGCATTTAATTATAAGGAAAATATCATAATGATGATTATTGTAAAAAAGTGGTACCCATTATAAAGCCCCTCAGTAATGGTGATGATTTTACAATGGACCTTCAAAATAGAGCCTCTCAGCTATGCTGTGAATATCACTACTAATGTCCCTCATTAAAATGCTCCTCAGTAATAGTAAAGGTAGTAATACTAACAGTAGTTCCTCACTACAAAGCCCCATTAGAAATGAAAATGAGGGTAATACAGTAGTCCCTCACTATAAAACCTCATTAGAAATGAAAATGACTGTAATACAGTAGTCACTCACTACAAAGACCTCTTAGAAATGAAAATGACAGTAATGCAGTAGTCCAGCACTACAAAACCTTATTATACATGAAAATGAGAGTAATACAGTAGTCCCTCACTGCAAAGCACTTTAGAACTACTGTTGATAGCAATAGTGGTTTCTCATTAATCAGCCCCTTAGTAATGGTGGTGGCAGCAATACAGAGGTTCCTCACTTTAAAGAACTTTAGCCATAACAGCAATACTTTAGTGGTCCTTCACAATAAAGTCACATAGTAATGATGATGATAACAATACAATAGTACCCGAATATAAAACCCCTTGGTAATGGTGTTGGCAGCAATACAGGAGTTCCCCCCTATAAAGCCCTCAGTAATGATGGCAGCAATACAGTAGTTCCCCACTATAAAACCCCGTATTAATGGTGATGGCAGAAAAATACATAAGTCCCTCACTTTAAATTCACTCATTAATAACAGCAATACTGTAGTGGCCCGTCACTATAAAGTCACATAGTAATGATGATGATAACAATACAGTAGTACCCAACTATAAAGCCCCTTAGTAATGCTGATGGCAGCAATACAGTAGTTCCCCACTATAAAACCCCGTATTAATGGTGATAGCAGAAAAATACATAAGTCCCTCACTTTAAATTCACTCATTAATAACAGCAATACTGTAGTGGCCCGTCACTATAAAGTCACATAGTAATGATGATGATAACAATACAGTAGTACCCAACTATAAAGCCCCTTAGTAATGTTGATGGCAGCAATACAGGTCCCTCACTTTAAGTACCTCAGTAGCTAACTATGATAACAGCAATACAGTGGCCCTTCACTATAACGCCCCTTAATAATGATGATAAAAATACAGTGATCCTTTACAAAAAGACTCCCAGTACAGAACACTGAATGTGTGTATTATTAAAAAGGAAAACATTCAATTTACTGTAGCATTTGGGGTGATGTTATTGTTATTTTCAAAATCATTCCTAAAACTAAAGTTTAAAGTGACAGAAAAACATAATGATATTCCTTCTTAATTTCAAACTCCTAGATCACACTAGTACTCTTAACAGCTCTTCAGAAAGAGGAGTCCTGGCATTTTCAATTGTAGACCTCAAGAGTTCCCATTTTATATCAGAAAGTACCTGGTACAAATTCAGGAGTCCCTCACTTTCAAAATAATAGAAGGGACAAATAATTTAATGTTCTGAGGCAAAGGCCTGACACCTTTTTGTTTAATTTGTGTCAGAAATTTGAAACATATATTGCTCAGATTCATAGCAAAATAGCACTATATTAGTCAATGAGAAAATATTTATCAGACTTAAGAAATGATGTCAGTTCAGTGAGGAAAATGGTGCATGATGCTCAACTACCTTATAATGAGGGTGCAGCCCGCTATCGCGGCGCTCTACTTCCGTAACAAGATGGCACAACCTACCGTCATGGTGCTCTACTTCCCTAATGAGAAGGAACAACCCATCATCATGGTGATCTACTTCACTAACGAGATAGAACAACCTGTCATCATCGGGCTTTATTTCCTTAATGAGATGCCAGAACCTTTCATCATGGTGTTCTACTTCCCTAACAAGATGGAACAACCTGTCTTCATGGTGTTTCACTCTGCTAATGAGATGGAACAAACTATCATTATGGTGATAGACTTCCCTAATGAAATGGAACAACTTATCATCATGGTGCAATACTCCACTAACGAGATGGAACAACCTGTCATAACGGTGCTCTACTTCCCTGATGAGATGGAACAACCTGTCATCATGTTGATCTATGCCCCTAACGAGAATGCGCTACCTTTCATCATGGTGATCTACTTTCTTAATGAGTTGTCACAACCTTTCATAATGGTGCTCTACTTTCCTAACAAGATGGAACAACCTGTCATCATGGTGATCTACTCCCATAACTAGATGGAACACCCTGTCATCATGGTGATCTACGCCCCTAACGAGAATGCGGAAACTTCCATCATGGTGCTCTACTTTCTTAATGAGATGGCAGTATCTGTCGTCATGAAGTTCTACTTTACTAAAAAGATGGAATAACCTGTCATCATGGTGCTCTACTCACCTAATGAGATGGAACAACCTGTCATAACGGTTCTCTACTTCTCTAAAGAGATGGAACATTCTGTCATCAGGATGTTCTCCTTATCTAATTAGATGGATGAACCAATCTACATGGTGATCTACTCCCCAATGAGATGGAGCAATTTGTCACCATGGTGATCTAATTTCCAAATGAGAAGGAACAACCTTTCATCATGGTGCTCTACTTTCCTAACGAGATGGCACAACCTGTCATCATAGTGTTCTCCTTCCCTAACGAGATGGAACAACCTGTCATCATGGTGCTCTACTTCCCTAACGAGATGGAACATCCTGTCATCACTGTTCTCTACTTCCTTAATGAGATGGAACAACCTGTCATCATGGTGCTCTTTTTCCGTAATCAGATGGAACAACCTATTATGGTGATCTACTCCCGTAACGAGATTGAACAACCTGTCATCGCGGTGATCTACCTTCATGCAGAAAGATGACGGAAAGGTCTCATTTCCCTTGCAGGATGAAGTTTAAAGTACTGGTTGCTCCTTTCTGTTTGGGAGATAGAGTACTATGACAGTGGGTTATGCATTCCTATTAGTGAGGTAGAGCGAATCCAGAGGCAAAATTGGGTAAAATGTTCTACCATCTTTATGAGGTACACCTGGAATCAATTAAATTCTAGGTGCTAGAAGACTACAATTCACAAATTTTAGATTAGTTTTTTTTTGCTTGCGTTTGGAACTTTTGATGCTGTGTGTGTGTGTGTGTGTGTGTGTTTGTGTGTGTATGTGTGTATTCCATGAGGACTTTTTGTGGCCACTCTGTCCCAGACAGTTTTAATGATACTTTAAAAAAAGATGGATGTCAGTGAGACTTGCCTGGTTGTAACACTAGCGGTCTCTTTAAACACCCCAAGACACCCCCAAAACACCCAAAGACACCCCAAGAACACCCCATTATTACATATATTCTTCACCAAATCTCGAAAAAACACACCAAGAAGCGGAAAAAAGAAAGGAAAACAAACATGCGGACATTGTTAATATCAATTATTTATAGTTTTGGTTGACGGCCATATTTCCGATAATCTTCGAAAACGAACTCTTATGAATGAAATATCTGTAAAAATGGATGTCAGTGAGACTTGCCTGGTTGTAATACCAGTAGTTAATTTCATCCCTTGTTGCTGCGAAATCCCCAACTTAAGCACAAAAAATGGAAATTACCTGCAGTATTTTCTATGGAACGAAATAAGATTTTCAACTTGTGTATTTGTTTGCTGCAGTCAAATGCTAATACTATGTAAACACGAGCATGTAGCAAGCTAATAATTAATCAAGTTTGAAATTAAAATGGAGGAAACGGCGTCTTCAACATTTGAGAGGGGTCTTTAATTGCCCAAGAACACAGAGGCTTACCGTTAAAACAGTCTATATTTACATAAAATTGTATGTCTACCACCACGGGTAGAACACATAAGGTAGCCTCAGAATTCTTGCATATAATGACGTTCTAAGGCGAAAAAAAAGAAAGGCTACGATACGGTTTTTCTCTTTAAAATGAACGGACAGTTGTATCGCTGACAATATTTAACTCTAGAAAGAGGCTAATTCCAGTATAATTTAGTTGTCCACGGGCTTAATTTCTCTCGTCACATGGCTGACGTATGTACAATATGGAATCTATATTAAAAGAAGAATGACACGTCTACCTTCTGCGATGTTTGGTGTCAGTTGGAAATACCAGGTTCATATGAGATCACATATTGTTCAGAATATGTTTGTCAATCTCAACTAAATTTCTTGGATGTAGATTCCTTGACATATTCGCAAACTTATTGTTGCTACTTATCTGTTGAGCTATTTTGCTATGAATAAGGAAAACATGATCATTAAATCGTAACATAATTACTCAGGAATTACCAAAAATTACTTACTGATGGCAAACTGACAGTGAAATAGTACAGTGGTAGATACACTGGAAACATACTGCGGTGCACAGCAGATTGAACTCTTTTCAAGAAGAATTCAAATACACATTCGGTACTTGTACTCAAATATCACCAATCAAATTTAACTTTCACCTGTAGTCTTCTTTTTGTTGATTAATTTTCATCAGATGTCTGATACCCAAAAGATAAAATAAAAAAAATAAAATAAAATTTGCTGGTTTAAGGTTTACAAGTCAGATTTCTATTCTGCACTTATTTATTACTGATACCATATTATTATTATTATTATTATTATTATTATTATTATTATTATTATTATTATTATTATTAATTTTGATAATTTGACAATACTTCCAAATCAAACTCTAAGAACGTTTTGATTACATTCAGGATTTGTTTCATGACATCATGAATTTTAATTTAAACACTGTTACAACAAAGCAGGGCATCATTTATTTGCCAATCTACTGCAGGTGCTTTCATACACACCCAATATAACATGGCTTCTTTTAACTATGATAATTGCAAGGATAAGGATTAATTGTTTAATTAGTCGCACTGGTTTCATGCCTATTTTGATTAAGCCTAGGATTTAGTTTTTGTGCTGTCTAGCCACAGGTGACCACAATATGAAAAAGTGAGTGTCTGGGAGAAAATTAGATGTCGCTTAGAGAAATAGTGCATTCTTTGTGAATTTAACGCATTTGCACTTAGAACCTTAGATGCTGAATGTCTGGATGCAACAGATGTAATAATAATAACTCATCTCCCCCAAAGGCACTATAAATAGGATTTGACCCCAAAAAAATTCACCACTTGTTATAAACTTCAAGCAGTAAAAAGGGTAAATTCAAGCCATGGAATGTATTAATTAAGGTACTAAAATTAGACAAAGAATGGTTACGATTATAAGGAAACTATTATGAGGCAAAATAAGTCTGTATTTCTAGTTGGCTAACTATCCCTGTTTTTATGTGCTGACCCTAGCACTTTCTCCCCAGAGTAAAATTAAAAACATTAATTTTAAAATATTTTGAAATTAAATAGATCTCATCAATGTATGGTTTATCACTTGCATAGAGTGGAGAAAACTGTGTTAAAAACAATACTTTGGAGTACTTAAATGAAATAAATGTGTTTTTGACGTTTACAGGAGTTATGTTCATAATGAACAAGATTAAAAGTCAACACCATGACACTAGAGTTCATTCCACACAGCGTGGTGAATTGTATCCTTGCTGTATCTCTATACATTATCAGGGGGGCATCATTAAATGTAGTTAGAAGTGCCTAATTCATTTCATGTGAAGTATTTAAAATGAATTTACTGAGTTAATGATTGGATTCAAATCGCAATGCTGTATGGAACAAACAATAGTGTTATCCCATTCCAATATCATCACTGAGACTGACCAGTTTAGTCCACACACAATTAACAATTTTGTTTCCGACTTCACTTAAAAAGTAAATAGCTAAAGTGTTTCCATGAAAATGTTTAGTTTAAGTGGCTTGGTGTAAGTGAAAGCGTTCAACTTTTCGTGGTTCAATAACATGACTTACAGTCGTCAATACGTGTACATAGAAACTGACACAATCCGAACAAAGCTCTCCTCCAGTAAACAAGCATGCAGTTATTACTTTCTTTTCAACAGATGTAAATAAAAGCGCCAACCGGGTGTACAAAAAAAGAAAAACTAAACTCCATAACAAAGAAATATAACAATATTAAAGTTATATTTCCCAACTTCGAGATTAGCAGTGATGAATTTCATGTACGGAACTGAAATATCTTTTTTTTCTCATTGAAATGGAAACTGGACAATATCCAGAGTTTCTATTGCTAATAACATCATTTATTTTACTCGGTTTTGTGTGCTGAAATCACGATCATCCTGTAAAATAGTTAGTGGAATAACCAGTTCAGTAACTGCAAGTTCATCAAACCACGGGAAAATGTCAACATAATTTATGATCAATCTTGCATGACAAATACAAGTTTTGCTGGCCATGCTCACTGAGAGTCATTTTCATCTGCTGAAATTAATTTAGTTTCTCTTCTTTAAGCACTAAAGTTTAACCTGTTCGCCAGTTGATGCTATTTTCTTGTCCAAAAAAGTCTGCAACTCGCCTAAAAGCCTAACTGCTGTAATCATGATTGCATTCACTCTAGCTCGTAAATGGGAATCATTCAACACATCATTGTTGCTTGTAATGGTGTCTATATCGCTTCCGAAAAACGTGTTATAAGACTGTCAGTGTAACACTGAAAGAAGTCCATTCTCATTAGATTAGAGCATGAATATTAGTTTGGTTTGTCCTTGTATTTTCCATCAGCTGCTCTAAACTGACTTTCTGATGGTCGAAAATTAACTGTTAGATTGCCCAGATCAAGGATTGTGTACCGGTAACTAACCATTAGCTTTATGATGCTCCAACTGACTGACTCCTGTTGAAACACTAGATTCAGCCTGTTCTTGACTGCCAAAATAGTAGCTAGCAGGTTCATGGTCATAAAGAAGGATAACAAAAGTACTTTTACCCTAGTCCTTTGGCAATGATATTCTTAGTCGCTGGGCTTCATCTCCAAGCTCCAGAATAATTGCAAGCCAAGTTCCTTTTAAAGATAAAACAGCTCTTCCAAGAGATTGACATCTCACATGAAAAGACTGCTTAAAACAAAATTTTTAACCCTCAAATATTATGTTGTTCCTTTTTTTCTGAATACTGATAAACCTTGTAGCCACTGGCTGGCTGTGTTCTTGTAATATGCATTAGATCCATCTTGAGATGCAGGTCTAACACAACTCCGAACAATGAAGTGTAAGAAAAAAGTATCGTCTTCTTGGAAACGTTTTTTTTGCGAGTCATACGTTGTGAGACACATTTTATTAAATCATTCGAAAATGACAAATCAGAAACCGCACTCCAACTGAAAGTTTGTTTTGAAAAATATAAAACTGTGTACTTAGAAAAACTCTTTAATCCACTGCAGCAGCATCTCACTAACATAACCCTTCTCCTGCACATGTAAATCCATTCTTTATTGATGGTCAGCACAGTGTGTCATTCGCACAACCGGTAATCTACTATTACCTGTGGTGAGAGGTATTCTTAAAAAGAATAAAAACTGGAAATACATCAGTTTCAAAGTAACTTGGCACAAGGTTGAGTGTGTGTGTGTGTGTGTGTGTGTGTGTGTGTGTGTGTGTGTGAAAGGAAGTACTATTTTACAATTAAGGTGTGCTTAAAGATCATGCTTGTTTTCCTATCCACCCATGCTGTATCTCAGGTGAAAGGATAACGCTAGTAAAAAATTGTTAAGGTAATTACTGAATTGGAAACTCAGATTTTTCATATTTTGTATTGATACATGTATGTATGTGAATGTTGATCTTTGGATACTATTTCTGGGTAAAAATGGGTAAACATTCAGAAAAAGAGAAGAATAATTGGTTGGGGTCAAGGAAAGTGGAGAGAGCGGGAGGAGGGGAGTGGAGCGGGCAGCGTGGTATATAATTTAATGTAACCACTGAAATGGGTAAAGTAGATCACTGTGCTCATTTGCATGCGGTAACCCATACAATGAATGAATCCATGATTGTACATGCAGAGCGTGATAGAAACTATGCTTAATGAAAGAAAACAAAACGTAAAGACCCAATGCTATTATTATTTGGAAACGTTTTTATCCAAAATTTTCCTGATAATACTGAATCTTGAATGATATTGGTCCTAAACATCATTGGTTCCATTAAAACCAGAAGATATCGATATTTCATCACAATGTGAGTCATGTAATTTCTTCATCGATCTTACATACCTTGACAGTTTCCATATATGTACGAAGTTAATCGATATTCATTGGTGACATCCGTAGTATGTCGCTTTCTTACTACATACATTGTATATACTTCTTATAAGCAATTTAGCTTATCATTGGAAAGGCAACCCGTCCTCATATGGTCTGAGTGGTATGCAAAATGTCTCAAATGTATAATTTTCAATGCTTACAATTTGCTGAAACATTTATGATTCATTAATATTACATTCATGCCTAGTAACCAAGTGAAAACAATGTCAAGAATGCCGACTTTTCTTATCAATAGTCCTATAATGTAAGACGCTAACTCTAACACACACGATCGAGATCGGGGAAATTTTTTTCATCATGCATATCAGGGACAATGTTTGACACTACAGACTATACATATAATCGGCTGAATAAATACCACCTTGAGATCACTAGATTAGGGAAACAAAGACACACACACATAATGTGTCGTATTTTTTATGAACATTCTTTACCATCATTTTCCTCCATACTTTGTGTAAAATATTTAGTATGATAAAATGGTCATGATATAACCAGTAGGGTAATTCCGATCATAAACATTAGGCTTCCCAAGAACCAAGTCACCACCCCACATATCTCTCTCTCTTTCTCTCTCTCTCTCTCTCTCTCTCTCTCTCTCTCTCTCTCTCTCTCTCTCTCTCTCTCTCTCTCTCTCTTCTGCTTGAGTTCAGAAGCGGCATTTATAAAATGTTTGACTTAGTACACCAGTCAAGCATTAGGTTTGTATAGCTTTCAGTAATAGAATCATTATTATCAAAGCTTTAACCTAATGCATTATCTCTAAAATGTACAATCTTCAAGTTTTATAACAAAAAATATTATACAATGTTTTATATAGTGGTCGGACTCATTCCAGGTTATTTTACATAACAGGGCAAATCTGACCTAGAACACTTGCTAGAGGGCAATTTAGAACTATGACGGGTGTCTAGGGAAATATGTAGATAAACATAAATAGAAATATAAAGGCTTGAATATTAGAAAGGAAAGAAAATTTAATTCCACAAGTATGTGTGTCATGGTATTAAATTTCAATTGTCTATTTTATTGGGGAAAAATCTTCAAAAATATGAAAACCATAAGAACAAAAGCTTTTTAATCTGTAACGATGAAACAAATATATTTTACAGATGAAACAAGTTTATGTACAGTCCATGTATTTGATCAAAACGTATCACTGGGGTCCAAGGCAACATCAGATTGGGAATCTCTATTATTTGAAAATTGAAGAAGGTAATTTTTTCAAACAAATGTTTTATCAGACAAAGCTATAACTATAAGCAAAATGTGCTGTATTACCCTGAAAATATTCCTAATCAAAGATGTGATATAGGTTTCCAAAAAAAAATACTGAATTGAGATTACCTTAAAGAATTTATGTGTGGATTCTTTTTTGAAATCGTTTAATTCTGAAGATTTTTAAAAACAAGTCTAGTGTGTTTTTTCTCAGTTCTTTCTCACTGAAACCTCCCGCTCACCGCTTACCATTTATCTGCTACATTATTTTCCCAGAATGCCCAGAAAATCAAAAACAAAGCATATACAGTATCATAAGCATAAATCATTTGACGCAGTAAAAAGAGCATAATGAGCTACCAGAACGCAAGTCAACAATTTGTCATTCCTATGACGATAAATAAGGACCAGGCACAAGGAGATCAGCACCTTATTGAAAGCCAGGATGTCTGAAGACAATTTTCGCCGCAATGGAAAAATATATTAACTATAACATCACTGAGACCTCTGCAAAAGTGTTCGGCATTACCTGGTACCAACTTATCTCTGCAATTCCTTAAACTGAAGACACTTTCAAAAATGGCATCCTAGGGGACAATTTGTGGAGGGGTGTTAAATCAAGACACCCTGAGTTAGTATTAATAAATCGAGTGGTTCCACGGATTATTTTTAAAACACTGTTGTCCAGATATGTCTCAGTTGATTGTTGATAGTTAATGGTCCTATCAAAAGAAAGCATGGATATGGGCCATGCTTTGCATTGAGAGGTTCCAGGAATTATTTCTAAAACAGTGGGCCTGATAGGCTTCGGTTGATTGCGGATAGGCCTTTCATTGCATGAAGTTTTGTATTTTATAGAAGAAGCCAATATGAAAAGTATTCACATTCAATCTCTATGATCATATATTATATACAACACATTTCTTACAAGCTCTTAATTGGACAGTGTTTTGTCCCTTCAGCAAATCATACAGTCACGCTTGCACCAAGCTTTTAACTGAAAATTCAGGCCTGTTCATGGCGATGGCTATTTAGGTATGTCTGGTCAGCAGCATTTATGAACTAAATATCAGCAAAAAGTATTAGACTTCATTAGTATGTCCGTTAGATGTCTGATATACCAGAGAATGTGTATCAGCCATACATAGTGTGCACGTGAGAAAACACTCTAAATTCGCTTTCATACCAAGCGTCTTCTTCATCAGTTTCTGACCAATTCCCTATCCCTGTCTATGTTGCTAACCAACAAGATGGAAAAGGATAGCTAATCAATCTCTTTCAGCATATCATCCAGCCTATTTTAGAGCCAAACATATACTATAAACCCACCACATCATCTGCTTCTACACACAAACATCCTCCAGAACCAGCTGTTTCCATAAACAGAGATATCTAAGTTCACATATAACCACTCCAATGTAATAACTGGCTTTGATTTTATCTTCATTCCATTTCACCTAAGATGGTAACGTTTACAGCAGACCACAGTCATATCGGAGCAAGCTTGGTACCAGAGCAATCAGACTGGTACCAGAGGACTTAGAAGCCACTTCTGCTTAGATGAAAACTGTTTGGCAGTCAACATTCCGCGTGTACCTATCCTGCGAGGACGCTATGATTCCCTCCCAGGAAAGTATACGTGGAGTTCTATATGGAACATTGTTCAGGAAAATATTTCCAGAATTACACCCGCTGAACGAGGGAACAGAAAAAAGCATTAAACATGTCAGAGACTTTTGACATCAGAACAGATTATGAAAGCAAACAGAAATGCTGATATTTGTACGTAAAAGATAGTAGCATAGAAAAAAGCTTTGAAAAAAGAGATGATTGGAAAAAGTGGAGAACAAGAAATAAAATGAAAAATAAATTAAATCAGTCGTCAGTAATTCTACGTAGTTATAATAAATTGTAAAATCTGATTTGTATTAAATTCAATTAATATAATAGAACCTGTAGCCTATATCACACATGGATCAGATCAAAATTTTTAGTTTCGGTTCAGTACCCATGAATGTAGTCCAAGTTTATTTTCGAAACATTCTTTTCCTGTTTCCTTTTGATGGTGACACTATAGTTTAATTTAGGCATTTTTGGTATGGAGTTAAAAGTAATTGTTTATTCTTTGGAATATGTGCTAATTGTATCTGTGTGTTTCAGCATATTACAGTGAGTAATAACGCCTTGATGATGATCGGGAAGTGAAATCTGTGTTCCATTGCATATTGCTTTGTTTACAGTCCAGCGTCTCAAAAATACTGGCGATCCTATGACAAAATCTTCACTTGTGAAGTCATCTCTGAAGGTATTTTAGATTATCATATAAGTTTCATTGATTGTCACAACGGAAAGTTCAGTACTTATAAACAAATGTAGAGATGATATTTCAAAATTAGTTGTGATCAGTCAGAGTTAAACAAACGTGTCAGTATTTCCCACCAGTGGTTGGAGTTACACAGATCAGAGGTCAGAATAATCCACAACACAGTCCGATGTACTCCTGAATACATAGTAATAATAAAATTATCTTTTAGTAATACTCAAATTAAATCCTGTCTCAATAATGAAACTTGTTAAATCGCCCGACTGACTGCTCCAAACCTTTTACTCCGATATGCAGTAGTCGGCTTTCATAACATAGTTGTAAGTCTTGTGTCAATGACCGCAATGTTTGGATAAAGTAATAAAATGAAAGACCTCGCTGCTGATATTTGTTTTGCGTGTCTAGGCCATACTGCCTCAATAACGGCATAGTGTATCAAGTTTTGATCTCGACTATTATTGTAACAAAAGTAAATTGTTCAGGAATATCTCTCACAACTGGCAGCCAATAACGACTCTTGTATAATGTTAAAGTTTGGCTTTGGTTACTCTGATGTCTTTTTTGTCTAATAAATTCAAATTCTAACAAAACAAATGGACATGTTTTCGAGTTTTGTTGACCTATATTTCAATTGACAGAAGTACAACGAAGTCGGGAACGCTGAAATTGGTTGATTTGAAGTATACTTCTTTAATGAAACTTTTCATTCAAGATTCTTATCATACGTTTAACCGATTTGGGTATTCATGGCTTCCTTTGCAGCCAACTGAAATGGATGCTAAATGAACTTTAAAACATGTCCATTTGCTTATGTGGGAATTTGAATCTAAGGAAAATGACATCAGATTATGAAACGTATGACTAAAATATAACTTTCATTTGTAGAAAAGCGCCTATATGGGCTGCCAAGTGTCTGAGATATTCCGGAAAGTTTACTTGTAATTCCAACGGCATTATGTGGGCGGTAAGACCTAGATACCCAAAACAAATATCATCATTGAGGTCTTACAGGACTTAGAATAGGACAAGTTTACCTTAATACAACTTTGCAAAACAACCAAATCATCTAATTGATAACATGTAGGTCTAGATCCATCTTTTTCAAATCTTAACAGAAACCATGAAAGTAACTTCAAGTTCAACTATGTCTGTTTATTAGTTGATGGAGAGAGTTGTATTGATATTCCTGTAGCTTGGTATGCAAAGCTGAGATTTACATTTGTCCCACATCATGAATCAAATTCTTAACTGGAGAGAGAGAGAGAGAGAGAGAGAGAGAGAGAGAGAGAGAGAGAGAGAGAGAGAGAGAGAGAGAGAGAGAGAGAGAGTGAGGCACTGGTTTTGATTAATCTTTCCAAATATCTTCTATTACAGATATGTCTATACACGCCCATAGCACCATACCTCACCCACCGTTTCATTCTATTACTGAATGATAATTTAAACAACAGAATATTGTACTGGTCTGCTGTAGTAAACATTCAAGGTTTAAACACTATATATTAACAAAAGGTTACCTTTTGCATGCAAAATTTGGACGTTTACACTTGCTGATATTCAGTACCGTCAGTATCTGCTACATCGTCCCAAAATCAACCCTGTATTATATTTGTGTATTTATGCGGCAACGACCAAAAAAATGTTCATTTTTCTTCCGGTTTCATAAAATGATAGCTGCAAGGTCATGTGACATGTAATTTAGTTCTCACTGGATACTTTCGTATTTTGACACCTCCCTAATATTTATTGTAGAAGGCATGAGCCTAATTATCACAATACTAGCATTTTTCAGTTCACACATAAGAACCGCTCCGGTGGCCTAGTGGTTAGAAAGGAAGCTGGAAATCGTGGATTCAATCCCGGGCCGAGTCATGCCAAATATTTACACAATGGGTACTAACAGCTGCTTCGCTTGGCGCTCAGCATTAAGAGGTTAGTATTAGGACTGGTCGGCCTGGTGTCAGGATAATGTGACTTGGTGGGACATCATGCTACATATCTGCGGCATGATGCCCCAGTGCTAGACATCACTATAAATGGACATCACTGCAGACATCGTAGCGATACGACTGAACAATTGTTAAATATCATTATCACACACACACAAACAAATGAGCTACATATGGAATGTGGTTTAGATTTACTTTGAGTAAGGCTTGGCTTTGATTTATTGGTGAATGCCTGTCACAGTTAGACTAGCATTAGAGATCAAATGCGTAACTTGGGCTTCAAATGAGCAGCCGACTTGGCTTAAGTATTTACATGTGTGTGCTACAAAGGTACATATCTAAAACCCTAGATGGTTGAATGGTGACGAAAAATATCATAATTTGTTACAGTACTAGTGAAATGTATTCATGCATAAGGCACATACTGATTCTTTTAGCTGTCTTGTCACAGGAAAATATTCCAAATAGCTCTTTCCTGTAAAAAATAAATGAAAAAAGAGGGGTTAGTGGCAGAGTTCGTTCAGTATAAAAGCTACTAGTTGCATAATGAATTAACTGAAATACCTCAGTCAGAATCTTACAAGCAGCCTTACAAGCAGCCTTTCAACAAAAAAACATTATTTTTTTATTTGTATATTTAATGTAATATTATTAAAACATTTCTGCAATAGCCATCGTCAGACGAAAATGTGCCCCCTAAAAACTATCCAGTGAGACATGAGGATCCCGTGCCTACCGAAGCTAAGGGAGACAATGCGACTTTTACTGTAGTATCTGCTACTTGTAAGTGTTCATTGTGTACAACATTAACATACTGCAACTTTGTTAACTGCATATTCACATTTCTTTAAAACTGTAATTCTTTTAATTTCTTATCAAAACCAGAGACAGACTAACCAATCAAGCCCAAAGCAATATCATTCAAAACTTCCATTCCCACCCAATAATGTATCAAAATATTCGTTATCTTGTTTTGAAAAAGATGCTCTTGCTACAGAAGAATGTCTGGCAAGCCCAAACAACTCTTACTATGTCATATATAATTACCCTCTAGGAAATGAAAGAAAGCTATAAAAAAACTCAGTACCCTTAAAGACACGGAATGCTTGTTAATTTCACTAAACTGGTTTCGAATTTGTGAAATTAAAGTTTTTACCAGGGACAATGAAAAATTCTGAAGCAAAGTCGTTTCAAATATGTTACGGACAATTTTCAATGTCTCTGAAATGTTTAAAAAAATTAAAATCCAGGAAGAGACAAATTTAAGTTACGACTATATGGTCTGAAACAATGTAAGAGAAAGTTGGTTAAAAAAGGAATAATTTGTGTAAAAATGTAACAAGTATTTCATTTCCCTAAATTACAAAATGAAAATTTCAGAATAACTTACAGTATTGTGAATTGAAGCCAAAATGATGATAATAAATGTTTTATTATAAGTTAAAAAGTATAGAATTTTTTGAAAGAATTCAAATAATTTTGATTGTTCGTATGTACCACAGTGTTATTATCCATAATAATATGTCTCTGTATGTGTCTTCAGTAATTACAGTGTAGTGTTTTAGTTCAGAAAGTCAATGATCAGTCGGTAATTCCAGCGAATACTTTTTAAAACAAATGAATAATAATAATAATAAGAATAATAATAATAATAATAATAATAATAATAATAATAATAATAATAATAATAATAAGAAGAAGAAGAAGAAGAAGAAGAAGAAGAAGAAGAAGGTGAGTTTTAAGAGCACTCTTAAAAGGGACCACTGTGTCTTTGTGTCTAGATACAATTGTCAATTTCTTCCATATCGCCGGGCCCTGGTATGCAAAAGAATGTTGTCCATGTGACTTCGTTTTCACAGTGGGAACATTGAGTATACGATTGTCATAAGAGGAGCGTAAGGATCCTGTTAGTATATACACATGGCTGATGCAGGATAGGTATGTTGGACTGCAGTCTGTAAGTGAAATGTAGCAAAGAGAACACATTTTGTGTTGAATCTGTATCGAATAAATAGCCAGAGTTGGGTACAGATCAGTGGTGAGGTGTGCACTAATCGAATACTTTAAAAATGATCCGAGCAGCTGTGTTTTGAACTTTTTGAAGGTTCTAGAGTAGATATTGAGACGAACCAGACAGAATTGAGTTACAATAGTCTAGTTTTGAAAGTACTAATGAACACACAACTGTTTTAGTGGCATCAACTGAAAGCTTAAAAATACCTACGAATGGAACTGATGCGTCTCAATTCAAGATATGCAGATTTGCATATGTTCATGACATATTGGTGCAATGTGAGAGTACTGTCTAGAGTAACACCTTGGTTTCGTACTGACTGTGTGAATTTAATGTTGGTGTTGCTGACACTTATTGTCTGAGGTAAATGATATGAATGAGAAAGTCTTTTGTTGTGATCTGAATGGCCTCAGTTATATCATCATTCATCTGCAGCTTGTTACATGTTATCCATGATTTCACATTAGAAATACACCTCTCTACTCCTTGTATGGTAGCATCAACTTCATTTGAGTGGCTAGACTTGTATATGTGTGTTTCATCATCATTATACAATCGGTGAGACACTAGGTGATGATCTATGACACTTGCGAGGGGCTGAGTGTATAGAATCAAGAGAACATTTCCAAGAACAGACCCCCGTGTAACACCACAACACAGATCAACTGGGCTGAAGTTTATTCCATTTGCAGATACAATTTGTCTCATCTTGTCTAAGTAGGACTTTAACCACTGTATGGCAGTTTTCTGCCAAATATATGCTAGAGACGATGAAGTAATAAATTATGGTCTATTATGTCAAATGCTGCAGACAAATCAAAGAAGATGAGGGCTGTTATGCAGACTTTATATTGTGAAGAAGACTGTTGAATTCAAATGAGATACAAGCTGGGTTAGAGCAACAATTTGGAAGATTTTTTTTATGAACGGGAATTTAGAGACTGGGACGTAGTTCTTTAAATCATTATGGTCAAGTGTTTTTTTTTAGCAGAGGCTTTACGATGGCAGTTTTGAAAAATGATGGGAATTCCCCCTATGAGAGAGATATATTAATAACATCAGTTAGTGACGGCAATTTTCGGTCTAAGCACTCAAGCAGCAGTGATGTTGGAATTGGATCAAGTTCACATGACTTTGTTGCAGTCTTCATCACGATTGTCCGTACATATTCCATAGAGACAGGTTCAAACGCTGATAATGGTTGTCGCTGAAATTCTGTATCATAATTGTATGTTGACGAGGCAATTGAAATTGTCTTGTCAAGCGAATATCTGTTGTTTTTTTTTACTTTTTCACAGAAGAAATTTTCAAACGGGTCCGGAATGTCTACTGGAGAGAAATTAGTTGGAAGTGGTGTATATTTGTTCCTCGACATTAGTTTCTTAGTTATCTCGAAGAGCTCTTTGCAGGCTGGAAGTCTTCGTGATCTTAGTACTGTAGTGGAATAATTTGGCTAAATTGACTATGTGTGTGACGTTCTTTTTAGCAGCTTCATATATTCGTTTATGAAAAGTGAATCTGGTGGAAAGCCAAAGCCTCTCTACTTTATGGCGATTTCTTTTAGCAGTGCAAAGCTGGTCCCTAACGCTGCTATACCATGGATAACACTTTTTGAATTGATACTCTGAATTTGGTGGCTGATGCTCTTTTTTCAAGCAATGAATGCAGGCAGTTATCGAGTTGTACTGCTGTAGGATGTGAAAATGTTGTTAGGTTTTCTTGGATGTCATGCATTAATTTGGTTCTATGTATCATATGGAGATTTCTCTTAGTAGCAAATAAAGGTAGAGGATTAAGGACTCATACGACGAGATGGCATATAATGATTGTTGACCTGATAAAAGTTCGTTGGATACAACATAGTGTGGAATACAGCTGCTCCACTGCCGAGATCATTCATTGAAACTGGATTCTGCCAGAGCTTCTTATGAGGAAGAGGATAAACGTGCCACATCACCGATAATATGTACATCCTTATTATCTTAGAGTAAGTAAATGAAATTTGAATATTAGTATAAACGGATATCGTGGACAAAGCAAACGAAATGAAAGTCGCCATGAAACAATACTTTCAACAATGATTCTCCAGTGATTTGTAATTGATGGGCATTGTACGAGGGGCAGCTCGACACCGTTGACTCTGTTCGGAATATATGTTGAAAGTGGCTTTACGTAAAACTAAACATTTGAAAATAGCACCCATATTAAAGCAAATGGTTACTAGAGGATAGCATGATTTGAAAGAAGCTGCTTGATGCAAGTTACATAGCAAGATATTCAGTGGGTTGAGTTACTTGGCGGCCAGAATAACTGGGGAATAAAGAACCCGGGAAAATCCAGGGAAGAACCAACGTCTCATGAGAAACTATTCGCAAGGTTCTTCACATACCCACATTGGCCGGGCCCGAGACTAGAACCCAAGTAGACATCAGTGAGATCAGAGTGATCAGTAATGGTGAGCGCTTTCAAATGGAATGGCATCACAATAATACTTCCAGTTCAGTACCTACGAACGTAGTTCTAGTCTATTTCTAGAACATTTGTTCCGCTCTCATTTTGCTGTTGATAGAAGATACATGTTTGCTATGGATTTAAACAGACGTCGCATTGGTATGGATTTGAAGACGTCGCATTGAAACCTTGCTTTGGTAATAAACTACATCAGTCAAGTTTCGACCATATCTATATCCACAGCATCCTGTATGACTAGTGAACTCATAAGCTTCCCCATTTTCTCTGGACTCCAATCGAAGATCATGTTATTCGAAATCATCCTGTCATGTCATCTGTGTGAATATTTATTCATTCGATACCAATTCTACCCATATCTAAATTATTGATCAAATTTCTATTCAGTTCAAAGACATATTATACAGTCAGATCAGACCATCTAAACCTAACTTTGCCTATAAATATTACCTGAGATCCTACTTAACTCTGTTTGAATGCACATGTCATTTAGTAACCAACATTGCTTGTATAGTTTCGCACTACAATTATGCAAGAGGATATGATTTGTGTTTTTTATAATTTAATTGTAGACCAGTTCAGTAACGAAGGATATTTCCATCTAGTAAAGTCAGGCTAACTCCGCGTGGAACACCAGTTTGCACAGGCCATCGATAACACAACGAGATCTGACATGGGCCGGTGCACGGATAATTTATGACTTAGGCCACCCTGGCGCCCACCCATCCCCATCTCCCTCAGGGTATCATGAATTAATACAAGTTCGGCTTTTATATTTTATACATTTTATTATTTAGTCTACATATTTAATGATAATAAATGAACGACCTGATAATGTGCTTCATTTTGGCGCCTGAACTTCCCCATCACAAAATTTAAAGACATTAAATTCTCGCATCCTCAATACAGATGACAATCTACGCACACGGACCAGTTGTTCATTTACTTTTTATCGACGACGATGTAAAATATTTTGATTCATAAAGATTATTTCCTCTCAAAGACAATATCTTAGATTTTGTGAGAAAAAATACTATATCCATCCAAATTCTTATGTGAGATTACAATAACTGGCAAATGTTGTGCCTGTTGTGCGTACTCTTTGCCTAGCTTTAACGGAATTGTTATGGATGTGATTTATCTAGAAACGATGGAAATAGAAACGTGGTGTAATGATCTTTGTGGATTTCTATTTGCTTTTGTCGAGAAAGTAGGATTTATTGATAGCAAAATGAAATGTACCACACTGGATTGTTTTTTTAAGTCTCCTCTTATCCAGCAACCTTTTGAATTATGTAGATACGTTCATGTCTGAAAACAAATAATCTTTTCAGTTGTACACGAAGAGGATCATACTGATCATAATCGTGTACCTTCATCCTTTGTTGATGATGTAGTTAGTGTGTCATCTTTAAATACTGATTTTGCAAACAAGTGTTTTTTTTAAATTTATTTAAAGAACGCATTGCAATACCACATATCTACTGCTGTACACCAATATAATCAGACGGAACCATCCATCTCTCAATGGTGCCTTGATAGTTATCACAGAACACCCTCCTACTGGCGGGAATGACGTTCAGTCATTACTAGATGTGGTGGTAGGCAGTCAGCACTTGTCTATGCATTTCATCCATATCTAGTTTTCAGAACTCCTTGAACCGCCACTTTGAGGTTTCGTCCTGTTATTTCAAGATAACTCAACACCTTCCAGACCAGAATAATATTACTTTGTAAATGTTTACGAAATATGATATTTGAATTCCATCATTTCACGTCGACGGCATTCTCTCCTACTTGGTTGAAATAAGGGGATATCCATCTCGATGAAAACGGGAATTATTCCTTTTGGTGTGGAGCGGGAACCAGACCAATGCTTCCTCCCTAATTTCCAAAACTATATAATGTATTTTTTATGTTTTTTGTACTCCTTCAGATGTGTTTGTATGTTTTTATTTTAGTATAAAGAATTAGTTTGGAAAACATTATTTGAAGTTTAAGTTTTGTATGGAGTAATTGTTATTCGTAATGTTGATATGACTGAAAAATTGTTAAAGCTACGTTTAAAATCCTAATGAAACAAACAAATTATTCCTGGAAATATCTATAAGGTTGTTCATCCGAACGAGGTTTCGATTACCTTAATCGAAATCCCTTCCCCTTTTACTGAAAGTGACCTTTGCTATATCAAATTTCAATGTCTCATCAGACTAATTTCTTAGCTTTTTCGTAATAGCTGTTCTTTTTCTCTTTAGAGAGAGAACATATTTTGTTTTTTTTTTTGTTTGAACATTTGGACAGTAGAAAAGGTTCATTGCTGATTTAGATTTTACAATATGGATTTTTTTAATGAGAGATGTTGTGTTATTTAGAGTTTTAAAAAAATCAAGTGTTTTGAATGTGTGGTCATATGAGTCGTTTCTCAAATTAATTTGTTATTGGAATTTAAAGAGGGCTAGTTATCAGTAAGGAGACAAATTTTATTTAAAAATTTATGTTTGTTTTATCACAGTTGGTCGCTCCTTGTCTGCAATTATTTGCCAAAGGTAAACTTTTAAACTGTCTATATATAGAAAACAAAGTTTACAGAATATAGTAAAGATTGGGAGTTAATTCACTTTAGAGGATTAGTCTGTTCTATATTCCTTCTTGCGAACTATGAAATTCTAATTTCATCCTCTTTCATTCCACTTCGACTGCATTTTCTCCTACTTAGGTGGAATAGGGGCTCTCCGTCTCGATTAAAAACCAGTGGACTTCATTCCTTCTTCGACAATGGGAAAAAGCGTGAGATAGTTTTCCTTCTCAAGAATGAATGTCGCTTTATCATATACCTATTACAAGAAGATACATTAATGAACTAATATGTAATTTGTCGACAGGGTGTGGATAACAAGACAAATTTATTATTGAGTCAAACAGAGTAATCAAAGTTGAAAATAACAGACATATTGTTAGCCACTGCAGAATGCCATTACAAACAGACGAAGGTAAAGACGGAATATTTGTGGCCTAGATTCAGGATACAACTTGAAAACATAATTAACTTTATGATGGATATGATTTGGAATGAACATGGATAAAGAATCTTCATATTTCTAAGGAAATGACTCTGTGTTAACAGGTTACAAGATATAGAAACCAATACAAATCGAAGGATAGGACTTGAGACACAACTAACATTACATTAGTGTATACCACTCGGAATGAACATGGATAAAGATGAACGAAAATTACACAAGAATAAACAGTGTTTATCAGAAAAAGGATTTCCATAATTCCAAGGATATCAGACATAAAAAGAACTTAATGCACAACTTTCAATACATTATAGTGTATACCAGAAGGATTCGACTCGGAATGGACATTGAAAATGCTGTAGGATTACTTCATAAGAATGAAAGAAAAGACAGTTTTATCAGCTTCTCTATTTATCGTTTTACTATTGACTACAACTTTTCCAAACTATTCGCAATTATGCAAACACCACACAAAATAAGTTCCTTTATGTTTTTATTAATTTGCATTCACTAATGATCAGACTAATATCAGATTATCAAAAGATTTCAACATAACGTTCGCCAGAGTAGCTTGGTAACTTGTGGCTTGATTTTTCTGAACCCATAATTGTTTTATTCACTTATACTCACTAATTATCGAACTTTGCCTCAAATTTATCAATTAATCTCATAAGATTCTCTACCAAATTGCCAGACTAAAGTAACTTGTAATTTGATTTTGCTTTTAACACCTATACCTGATAACTGTACATAATCAGCTAACATTTGACAATAAATATGTAGCACCTAAGCTAGCATTCACAGCAAGTGTTGAGGATGAACAGTGTTCTCTGGCTCGATGATGCGTAGCGTGAGCGCTGTCCTGTGTAATTAAGCAACCTTATTTTGAACTCATGCGCCATGTAATGGAATTTTCCTTCTTCTCCTTCATGTACAAAATATAAACAAATTTCTACATAGCTTAAATTTTTCATAACTGAATAACAGCTCAAAGAATCTGATCTTTACCATCCAGTCCATACTCAAATGCAGGGTTAACATACAAAACAAATAGCACAAACACAAAGCATGCACTGGACAACATTAATCCCTCCTGGAGCGGAATACGTTTGTAAATAAAGCTCTAAGAACAGTAAGGATTAAAGAATATCTAAACATTAGTGTAAAAAGGTGTACAACCCCTAGAACAATTTGTTTTTATTAAAAAAATTCAAATTTTATTAAACTGGATAAATATAAACATACACGATGGGGATGGTGGTGGTGGTGGAACAAAACCAATTAAAAACCTTTCAACTTTAGGCACTAGAGGGTCTCCTGTATGATGCAAGTCTTAGAGTTATCATACCAATGAATGATAAAGTGTTGTTGTTATTGTTGTTGTTGTAGGGTTTAACGCCATTGTCAGCATTCCCATTGCACAAGGAACACAACAATAATTGTCACGATTTGTTACGTTGCTGGTATCAACTGTAGCAGTCACGGTTGCTCGGTAAAATGACGCTGGTGTCTATCTTATCTTTGGATGCGTTGATCCAGGGTCACATGAACTTGACATGAATATATTATAAGGTCCCACTGGACAGCTTTTATACCAAATTAATGATTTTTGTTGAACTGATGCTTGTAAGATTCTTACGGAGGTATTAAAGTTAATTCCTTATGCAACTAGTGTCTTTTCTACTGAATCAACACTGCCCCACAACCCCTCATTTTACATTCATTGTTTACAGGAAAGAGTTATTTTGAATATTTTAATGTGACAAGACAGCTAAACAAATCAGTGTGTGCCTTTTACTTGAATCAAGTTCATTAGTACTGTAACAAATTAGCATACTTTTCATCACCCCTCAACCATCTAGATGTTTAGATATTTATCTCTGTAGCAGACACGTGTAAATACGAAAGCCAAGTCGACGGCTCATTTGAAGCCCAAGTTACGCATTTGATCTCCAATGCTAGTTTAACTGTGACAGGCAGTCACCAACAAGTCAACCAGTTTCCAAGCCTAACTCAAAGTAAATCTAAACCATATTAAATATTTAGCTTATGTGTGAACTGAAAAAACTAGGATAGTGATAATTACGCTCATGAATTCTACCTTAAATATTAGGGATATGTCAAAATGCAAAACTACCCAGTGAGACCTAATCATATGAACTAATGTAATGCATTATATTTTTACATCCTAGTGTTTACGCAAATACGACAACAAATTAAACAATTCGACAAATGTATCTAAGAATTAATGTAAGACTTCCTATGCATAACTCAACATAGTGTTTCTGCAAACACCACAAAAAAAATTCGTCAAAGGTATCTATGAATTACTTTACGACTTTCTATGCATAACTCAACATCGCTATAATTCAAAAGCACATTATTATACAAATGTATTAAATGAAATCATGCAAGGACCTATAAACTCAGAAAACATTATATAAATCGCATTAACAAATTACATGGAATTGTGACACTATACCTTTGTGTCTTCGTCACACAAACAGTTTTGGCGGATGGCCTGGACCACACTTTTACGAATGAATTTCTTTCACATTCCACTCGGTGTCTTTACTGGTTACACTTTTTCTCTGTGTCCTCTTGCAGGAAAAGTTTAGTCTAATTACCATTTCAGTATATGAAATCCTATGCAATTTTGTGTGAAAAGATACCCCTTATTTAACGTGACCAATCGGAATCAAATGTTTTTGCCGCCCTTTCTTTCAGAGTCGTTGAAGTCGGGTCAGTTTGACATGGTAGTTTTAGGTAACAGACTTTCTGCTGCTTTTCAATTTTGACAACTTTTCCTCGCAAATGAAAGTAAACCGTGTCCCTAACAGTCCGTTCTGGCTGCAGTATAAACACAGGTCTAATTAGAACAAGATTCATACTATAAAGAAACTTACTGTACACGGCAGTATGGTGATATGATACGAGGTTGTCTCCATAAATCTAATTAATGGTTCTCTGGTCTCGACTAATGTATTCTCGATAGATCGCCAGAAATTTGCCCCTTGGCAGATACATAGTAAGGAACCTAGTCAATTCAAACAAATTTTCATAAACCAAGCAACCAAAAAATAGAAATACGTGAAATTAAAATTGCGTATCTTTATGCTATCCTCTTTAGAAATTGTGAGTCCTAGCATTAAACCTTGTATTTTCTCACAAGACAGCCACCTGGTCCCTATTTCTTGCTTAACGACTCTCTCTCTCTCTCTCTCTCCTCTCTCTCTCTCTCTCTCTCTCTCTCTCTCTCTCTCTCTCTCTCTCTCTCTCTCTCTCTCTCTCTCTCTCTCTCTCCCTCTCTCTCTCTCTCTCTCTCTCATTCTCTCTCTCTCTCTCTCTCTCTCTCTCTCTCATTCTCTCTCTCTCTCTCTCTCTCTCTCTCTCTCTCTCTCTCTCTCTCTCTCTCTCTCTCTCTCTCTCTCTCTCTCTCTCTCTCACACACACACACACACACACACACACACACACACACAGAGGAAATTTCGAAATTGACTAAAGATGTTCGACTAAGGTTGTCACTTTAAATTCACAGTACTTCTAAAGTGTTATAGGATAAACATTTCCTTCGTCAGAATAGAATCTCTTAATTGCGTTATATAACACTTTTTTGGAGAATGAAGTGGTTATGTGACTCGGTGGTTCAGCTGTTTACTTTCTCATGACCGTGTTAAGATACTCCTGTCAATTTCAGTGAGTTGAATTGTTGGCCCTTTGAAGATACCACTGTAACTTTCAATGAGTTGGAATGTTGGCCCTTTGAATTTGAATACTGACATGGTGAAAAATATGAGAAGTGAAATTGTATGCCAAGGAATGAGATCATACATTTTTAATATTGCCTTCCAGTATATGTAATATTTATTGTATATAACTGTTTACAGGGCCAAGTCAAGGTACCTTTCTAAACACACACACACACACACACACACACTGATACACACAGATATTGACTTGTCACTTGAAATTTGGCTATCGTTTCATTCTTATTGGGTATTAAACACATCTAGTAAATAGACTTTTGCTCTGGTACCCGTTTAAGGAAAGTTAGTGCCCTTTGACATTTTGCAACCCTCCTCCCCATCCCCCTCAAGCCCTGACGATCCAGCTCTGATTTGTGTTGCAATAAGTTTGAGACAAGACCACAAAATGAGAGAGAGATGAGAGAGAGATGAGAGAGAGAGAATCAATTAGTTTCTTCAAGTTTTCTAAGTGTTAAAGCTTTCAAAATTTTAGAAAACTTCTACCAGGTGTAATTAATCACTGTCAGTTAGAGGTACTTGTTTCGGACAGTTTTTAGTTTAAAAATAGTGCTTATGTAGGATGTTTTATAACCGGTCAGATAATTTAGTAATTTCTTTTTTGAGTGCCATGTAGATATTGATATTTGAAGTTATTTTTCGAGCGTCTGTGGTAATATTTTAGCTTCCTTGTTTAAAGTATCTTGAAGTGTACGTGCGGTTTCAGATTTGTGGCGTGTGCCTGTTATGTAGAATGGTACGGTTAGAAGGTTGGAAGATAGTCATATTTTTATAAATACGTGTTCTGCCAATTTGTTTTAATAGGGGTCTTAGGGTGTAAATAAACAAAACAGATAGAGTACGCTAAGCTCTACAAACCTATTAAGCCAAAGCTGTTTAATTGTATACGATGTTTTTATTATCAGTGGTGTATTGGGTATGGTAGAGGTTGATTTTTTTGGTCAGTCACAGAGATGCAGCTAGCGGCTTATTTAGGTCCCACTGGATAGTTTCGCACTCCTAATATTTAAGGTACAAGGCATGAGCCTAATTATCTAGATGGTTGAGGGGTGATGAAAAGTATGCTAATTTGTTACAGTACTAGTGAACTTTATTCATGTATAAGGCACATACTGATTATTTTATTGTAGCTGTCTTGTCACAGGAATATATTCACAATACCCCCTCTCAGTAAAAATGAATGTAGAAAAGAGGGGTTGGGGCAGTGTTGATTCAGCATCAAAGCCACTAAATGCATAAGGAATTAACTTGAATTATTCAGTCAGAATCTTACAAACATCATTCAACAAACATCATTAGTTAATTTGTATTTGTATATTTAATGTAATATTATTATAATTTTTCTGCTATAGGCTATTGTCAGACAAAACTTTGCCCCCCTCCCAAAAAAAATTGTCCAGTGAGACCTTAGGATTAACTCTCTGTGAGAGGTATTTCAACCAGTTCGCAAATCTGTTTAAGGTTTTGTTTGAAAGAGGAGGGGTGGGAATAACATCGTTATGGAATAATGATATATGAAGAGGGTTTGATCTGCATAACTTTTGTACAGTTATATGCAGGGCAAAGGGTTTTCTTTAGGATAACTCTAATTTAAAAATTTTGCCGTGTATCCTGCCGGTGTATTTTCAAATTCTGAGAGAAATGTGTTAGGGTTCGACAGTCCAGGTTGCATAGTGTATATTTAATCTAATGATGACTTAGTGGTTCATATTTTTTCGTTTCTAGTTGCATTATGTTGATTACGTATTAAATTATATCAATGAATAATTTTTAATCATCTACGTTATCAATGTATTGTTATTGGTTGGTTTAGAAGCAACTCTCTGATGTTTGATTTTATTCTTTATTTTTTTTTCTCTGTTGTTTTGTATTCTTACAGTAGAGCAAGTGTTTTTCTCATATTGGCATATTTTGTCCTCTTCTAGGTTCCACAATTCTTTGTTCGATCTGTTTTCCATGACTGCATTTGTGATTTTGCATACTATGTTGGGAAGTTTAATTTTTAAAAAAAAACAGTTTGTTGTTTTTGTCAATATTTGGGAGATTGCTGAGATAAACAAATAAATATGTGTGTATGTGTCCGCGCGTGTGTTTCCATGGTGTGTCATAGAGGTAGTTTTCGTATTATGCTTATGTGATTCGCTTTTGGTCTTAAATCGAGCAATGGGATGTCGAGTCCATTATGTTTGTTATTCTTTTTATAGAGTCTATTTCTAAGATGCTGTTCCTTATCATTCCGGATAAATTTTTCTGTATTTTTTTTTGGGGGGAGGGGCGGTACCAGACAGATGCCCCTCCCCCTATTTTTAAAAAAAAAATAAAAGTGTTTTATGTATGAGTGTATGCCCCCTGACATGTAGATTTTGTGTTTTTTATAGATTTCATTTAATTTAAACTAACCTTAAGTTTGTCCCATCGGGATTATATAAACTAGGAGGATTTTGGTCCTTAGTGTTTTCTATAAAGTGGTTTCCCGAGCCTGAAGGCCCATCATGGGTTTCCTGCTTTCTTAATTTTTTAAGACAACCCTGGCTAGAGGTTCACGTTATCCTGTGTCTGTTATTTGTGTTGTGCTATTTGTTTGTTGCTATATGTATACGTATATATATATACAGTGCATCTTGTAAGGATAGCCTTTCTAGTTCAAATTTCCCAGTTGTTTAAATTTTAAAGACCCCTAAACGGTCTTCATTAAAAAAAAATTATTTTTAATTTTATAGAATTTTGAATTTTGTTCAAGGCATGGTGTACTAAATTTTAAATTTTTGATGCTTGTTTCCAACCCTTTGTTTTAATGTTTGTTATAATATGTTCCATGCCTTGTAATATTCCAGATTTATCCAATATGTCTTTTTAGATCTAAAATGGATCCATACATTTTTTTATTTTATTTTTATTTCACCATTCTCGATCTTTTTTCGTCCTTTATTTATTTGTTTTATTTATTCTATTACGTTCCAAAACATTTTTTTTTTATTTTCCCTATAAACGGGCTTTCTGTATAGTTCATATGAACTGTACAGAGTATACATCAATATAGGTCACCAGTGACTTTTATGAGAGCATGCTTAGTGAACGACGGATAAATTGGTATATGATTTTCTCAAATTCCTAATGTAAACATGTCGATTTCAGTGACTTAGATGGTGAGTCATGACATTATGGGCCAATGCACCTCTATATATAATTTAGGACAGGATCGAAACGGACTGGAATGGTCTACCAATCAGACTACGTGTGAAATAATTCCGTCTTATGGCTTGTCCCTCCTCCGATCGGAAGACAACGGACGTATGCTGGTACTATATATATATATATATATATATATATATATATATATATATATATATATATATATATATATATATATATATATATATATATATATATTTATATATATATATATATATATATATATATATATATATATATGTATGTATATATGTAATGCGTGTGTAACATTGCAGAATAATTAGATTACATTACATATGGCTGATAGTATAAAGATGATGTGTTTGAGTACTCCTATCTCGGATACATCGTATAGTTGCAGCGATAGTACGACCACTACTGACGTTGCTTTTTGCATGTATTCTTTCAGATAATAATGATTTCAATTTGGTTTCATGTGTTTTCATATCGTCTTCACAAGATTTTTCGTCAGTGTAAGATTGTGTGACCTATGTTGAAAGTATGGTCTTAGTTCATTTTCAAACAATTTTTAATAATGAAACAGACGGATATAACAAGTTGTTTAATCAACTAATTTGGGGATTTTAAACGACACTACTGAAGCTGAACAGCAGCAGGGGAGAGAACCCTACAACTTTTTCCGACAAAATCACTTTAAGCCCTCAAAACGCAAAATAGAGCCTTCCTGCGAAATCTCATATTTTAACCCCCCAAAAAAGAAAGTCTCCATTTAGTAAACGGAGACTTATTGATTTCTTGCTCAAAACATGAGTTTGCGCGGTGATACTCTATTCGCGTTTTTGTTGCTTAACCGTAAAACGTCGCAGTGGTGATGTCATCGCCCCCACCCCCACCCCGCTGCTATGGGTTTTACGATTTCAACCAAATATTTGATCAAGTCCTTAAGACTTTACAAACAAACTAATCGCTAACACCTCATCTTGTAGATCAATCAAATTATTTGACTGGTCAGTGACTCGGAAATTAATTCTCGTCAGCGAATTATTATGGCATCGCATGAAGACAGGATTAATTGGGTTTTCAATAATTAGAAATCCCGGAAGAGCTGATGGTGCAAACGAATAAAGAATATATCCCTGCTGAGCTTGATTTGATTGCTCGAGATTTATTTGATAGCTTCCTTCGATAGAATCACATGTTAAATTGAGCGCAATCACCGCTGAAATATTTACATTGTGCGGGGCAATATGCCTACCGCCTCCATCTGGGTCATTATTATATTTGAGGATAGTTGAATCTTGTACTTGTAATACCTTGATAACATTCCTAACAGATTGTTTTAGTTCCTCCGCGTTGTATCCGGGAAACTTGAAATTACGCAGATCGGCTTCTGTGATATTTTAACCGGTTAGGAATTGTTGTTTACTGTCGCTGTTGTCATTAATTATTGTTTGAATAATTAGTTCATTGATATATTCCATGTCAGATACAAGCTGATTTAATATTTCAACGTGTTTTCGCGATTTTGTTTGCCGTAGTTGTTCTAGTTGTGTTTCATGTAATTGATTAATTTCATTAAAATAATCAGTGATGTCAGTTAGCGTAAATACGATAGTAACAGATAAATCAACTGTTCTTTTAATGATAAAATCCCATTGCAACGTGTTTTTGTTGGTAAATATAAATCTATCGGCGATTTTTACTTTTCTTATATCAGATAAAATATCTCGATATCTGGGATTTATTTCATGATATGATTGTAGGCCCGTGGTTAAGTCGGCGGTGGCTCCGGGTGGTTTTTCAGGCCATCCTAACACTGTTCTTAACGAGCTGTTATAAATATCTACAGCGTATCCCTCTGTGCTTATTTCGATCGACGACGAGAGCGTCGGTTCATGAAGTTTAATAGCTATTTTTGATTCTTTTCCAGTGATTGATTTTATTCTACGCTGAATTTCAGCATCTATTTGCTCAATTTGGTACGATCCAGTTGGTAACGAAACAGTTTCCCACGCTGGAGTACCATTGGGTTTATTCTTATACGAGAACACCAGTGCGTTATTAGGTTGCTAACCGCCAAATGCAACCGATCTGATATTAGGCCAGCTAGGATATACTCGTAATTTTGCCAGCGCGATCTCGCGCACTGGGATCGGAGAAGGGAAGTTCACACTAAATTGTGGGGTTGTTGATGTTATTGATATCATGCTTGTTCGTATCGGAGTGGTATTCTCCGCGATTCGTTGAAGCAGTTTGAGTGACATTATTGTTAACGCTGTCTTCAATTTCCAATTTCAACATCGCGGAGTTATACAACTGGGTCATCGTGGAAAATTCAACATCGGATATGAACGAATTATCTATCGACAGCGAGATTAACTCGAATAATTTCGAGTACGCGTCAAATACCACCCGGTACCGAGCTGTATAATCGGCGAGTTTTTTCTGAGAACACGATGATAACTTTTTAGTTATCGCGGTGGCGACTGCCGCAATTGTTGTTGCCGCGGAGATAGCAATTGGAACTGCAATCGGAGCCATCATGGTCACCGTCGACAAAATAACCCCGGCGCTGGCCATCACACCGGACACCGAGTACGCGGTGATGTCGATGATTGCTACGCTGCGTCGGTATTTTTTCATTTTTTCACGATAACGCTCAGAAAGTGATTTCAAGTTCGCGGAAAATTCTTTCACGGTATCATATCGATATCGATGCGATTGTGATACCTCTGAGACTATTATCGGTTCAATTGATTTTATCGATGTCATTACTATTCTAAACCTGCTAGTGTTTTCAATTATTCGCCACCGTTAAGGGTTTCAGAGCAGGCCAGGTGGGTAGATGGGTTGGAATATTGTAGGTATGGTAGCTTCAGCCTGAAAAATCATCTACAAGTTCTAAACACCAAGTTATTTTTGATCTAACGGTGTAGCTATCAACCGCGACGACATTAAAGTGTTGACCGTTACTCCTGATAATTAACATCGCGGTGCCACCAGAGTAGCCACCAGAGTAGGTTTTACCGCCCGCGATCATATTAAATTGATCGATAGAGATCCACGTTAGCCTGTAGATACCTTCGATCCCCGTTGGACTGTAGATATCATCGCCCCCCGCCTCGCCCCTCTTCCAGAGACCGGCGGACAATGTAGTATAAACGTCTTTTATCCAATCCATGGTTCCATGATCGACCGTATACACGAAATTGTTAATGCTTATGCGTGGATGCGGAATCTTTATCTTTTTAAAATTTTCTTTTAGTTTAAGAATATCATTGTAAATATCTTTTAGAGTTATCGTAGATGTAGCCGGGACACCAAAAAACTTATCTACGACATTGTTAGTGGGTTTTTGTACCTTTTCAAAATTTTCTTTAAGTTTAAGAATATCATTGTAAATATCGAGATAACTTGTCTTGATTTCGTTAGTATTTATCATCCTCACCGCCTCCTTGTTAAAAAAGAATGAAAGCAGAAGGGTTTTAAATTCATCGAGACCTTTTAGTTTAAAAATATCATTGTACATTTCGAGATAATGTGCCCCGATTCTGGTATTATTCCATTATCCTCCCATCCCTCTTGCTAAAAAAGAAAAAAGTCAGAAGGTCTCTGGTTTTAAGCTGTGCTTGGTCTTTAAGATGCAGGTCGATGTGAAAAAATTTTGTCGTGATATCTTGGGGGCCACACTCCCCAAAGAACTTATTAACAATTTCGCTGGTGAGATTTGTTCGTCAATAGTTTTTTTAACTTCAGCGAGGGTCGGGCTTGTCAGAGATGTGGTTTCAGACACAGGTGTTCTCCCTAAAAATTTATCCACGATGGTATTAAGTGTTGTTTGTCTCACCATAAACATATTAATATCTTTTAGAGTCATCGTAGATGTAGCCGGGACACCAAAGAAATTATTAGCGACGTAGGCATTGTGAGTATGCTTGCCAATAAACTCGCTAATTTCAGCGAGAGTCATGCCTGCCACAAGCGGGGTTCCCAAAAACTTACCAACGACGTCGTTAGTCGGTTTTTGTACCTTTTCAAGATTTTCTATTAGTTTAGAAATATCCGTGTAAATATCGAGATAATTTGCCTTGATTTCATTTTCATTCATCATCCTCCCCGCCTCCTTGTTAAAAAAGAATAAAGATAGAAAGTTTTTAATTTCAGCGAAAGTCATGCCAACCACAAGCGGGGTTCCAAAGAATTTATGTACGACATTTTTGCGAAAAGTATTATAACCTCGTATATACTCATCCAGATCGCGGCCGTGGGCGGCAATCGCGTCGGTGATCGTAGACACACGTGCGCCTGGTTTAAGTCGCCCGTCGCTGGAATACAGCGCAATAGAGTTTTCAGCGGCGTCGCGCTGCCGTATCAAAATGTCATCCGCGGATATATTACTGCTTTTCAATTTACCCTGGCGATCTTGAAATACAACTATTTCGTTCGGGTCAACACTTGCTAAATTTAACGTCTCAGCGATTTCATCTTCAATTATTTTTTAACATCCTTGATAGAACCCGCAGATGTTTCCGCGGTGGGTTTCGACATTGACAGAGATCGTCCCCAAATATCATTCATTATTGTTAGCGCAGCTCGTGTTTTCAATGTATTGATTCTCTAAAATTACCTTGTAATTTCCCACTCGTGTATTTATTTACAACCAGATGAGGTGGTTTCTTTGACGATGAAATCTCCGCGAGGACATTTAATACTTCACGGCCGCATATCGGTGGATCATTTAATTGTTGTGTTGGCAGCGTGGAATAAAAAATCGGAAACTCTTTGAGTTTCATCGAAGAATTTATATACCGCATAAACTCGCTTGGCGGAGCTAACCCATATGAATCAAAATAAACAATTCCACGTGGATCAATCGCGTATGCAACCCAGTGAGTTCCCGATCCGCTGCTGTTATCAAGATTGATGATACCAGTTTCAACGTTATTTGGTTTTCTTTGCAAATGATCTCTCATAAAAACCCTTCTGAAGTTTTTATCGCTAGTTTTTTAGCAGCATCAATTAAATCAAAATTGGACATGGGAACAATTGGGTTTTCAACTAATAAACCGTTCCTGGTATTCTCAGACCCTTTCCGCTGTACCATGAATACGGAGTTCCTGGTAGTCTTAAACCCTTTCCCTTTTTTTATATCCTTTCCCAGTTGCCTTTTTCAACGCCATCCCTGCCGCGGTACCAACGGCTCCCAACGCAGCCGCTTTCGCCACCGCTGGGGCAGCCGCGGCAATTAGCGCTGGTATTGCAGCTAACAATGGAAATATACCACCTGATTTTATCATGTTGGCGACTGCAGCCTTTGAAAATACAATTTGAACCCCTCGCTGTTTCTTTAGCGCATCATTGAAATGTTTTATTTGACGATCCGTCAATGATATTTTATGTGTACCGCCGGACATCTGCGCTGGTTTTAACGTTATTGTTGTTCCACATTCTTTAGCGGATTTTGATCGCAATTTCTTGACCTGACCATCAGTCAGCTTGACACTAACAACACTATATGGCATTTTATTGTAAAACACATTTATGCTTTCAATTGATCTAATTGTGAATCGTTTACATATTTTCCACTGGTGCATCAATAAGTCTCATTCGTCCACCAACGCCTTCAAGTAGCATTGATTTATCACTGAGAATGACAGCAACCGCTCTATAATTAGCAATAGCGCCACGAAGGACATTAGCTCTGAAGTGTATATCAACGACGGATTGCCTTGTTAAATCAAGATGTTCCAGCGAAAAGTAGTAGATCGGATACAAGTTCTTAAAATCATATTGCGATATTTGCAAACCATGATCAACATTTTGATCACGGCCCATATATGACAGTATACGATGGTACACGCGAGCAATATGGTTTTGACCGAAATTAAGTTGTAAGTCTTCGGATGGTTCCTGCTGGCCATTTATTCTCAACGAGACCTCAGTAACTCCTAATTGATCAAATATCATATGACTGTGCAATTGTGATTCCAATCTTGTCATATCCTGCAACGCAATAAATATATGACGTGGAGCTGAAACGCCTTGTTTTGATGCCAAGTGCCATGTAAATGTACCATTGATATTTGATTGCTTAACATATGTTGTTGTTGTTAGCCAACTTAGCAATGATTTGCCACCCGCATCCATAAATGATAGTAGTCGCTGTTCTGTGGTAATTGATGGGGTCATTACTGGTATCCACAAGACCAATTTAGTTAAAATGACTTTACCAGCGTCAGCATCTGGATTTGCAGGATCCGCTGGAATTTTCCAGATTGCATCATCGTCACTACCCTTTCGCACGAGTACTACTGTATGCTTCGCTCCATAAATAACTTTTCGTACATTTCTACAGAATCCAAATATATTATGCAACGGAATCGCACATGAAAACGATCTACGTTGTCCTTCCAACATTGCTATTCGTGTTGCAGCTCCTAGATTGTACTGGTGATCAGTATTTATAATCATATCCTCGATAGCAGCAGGGGCGGGAGAACCAGCACGATCATTTGGTCGTCGTACAATAAATTGAGTGTGTCCAGCAGTGTTTTTTATTATCTTTTGCAAACATCATAGACGGACCTGCTGATCTTGTATAATCGTCAGAATATCTTGCTAACCCAATTATTGTTGTAGCCACATCAACATCACGTTCTATAGACTCAATCTCTTTTCCGTCAATGAGATATCTCGCGGATTCAAATAGCGCCATGATACCATTATTGACTAAGCCGACTTTGGTACCATCTGGATACGGTGCGGGTACAGCAGGAGTATCAGTAAGTCGTACAAGTTCTCCTTCTACTTCGATAAACGCTTCAGCGGGTAGAAAGTATTTGCTGGTATCATGGACTTGAAGTTCAATTCGCGATCGAATATCTGCTTGTATTGCATGATAGGAATAAAATTGATAATTGCCGACATAATCGTCCTTGCGTACTTGGGCTTCCATATCTAACGCGGGATCAGCTGTTCGTTTAAACATTATATTAACATACTAGTATTTTCAATTGTGAAATTCTTTGTAATCATCGTCGTTTTTGTTTTCGTTTCAAACCACCTCCTGCTATCATGTTTGCGATATCATCTTGGTTACTGTTCGCCAGCGGCGCAGCCACGGATGACGGAGTCACCGAAGCAGCCAACGACGCTAATTTTTCTTCCACTGCGCTATCTATTGCTTTGCTGACACTTGCAGGCATCCCTGTTGTAGATGGCAGTACAACTGGTTGATTTTTTCGTCGTCGCACCAATGATGCTATTTTATCTTTCGCGGCAGAAAATACCTTTCTGGCAAGATTTCCAACAGCGCTGATTCCCTTATCACGAATAACATCAATGGCTTTCATTGATAATTGTTTAGCTAACGGCGCCATTTTTGGGGCCATTCTTGTAAATAACCCCGCAATGGTACTGCCGAAACCATCTCCGTAATATGCTCTATAAACTATAAACAGGCAATCGTGAGTTCACCACGTAGACGCTTACGGGTTTATCATGGTTCTAGTGTATGATCATCTTGTTATAAAACTAGTAGTTTTTCAATTAGTGATCAATCGCTGTAATAACCATGGGCGTCTCTGTGATTTTCAACTAATTCAGCAGTGAGTTGTCGATATACATCAATGCCCATGATACCGCCGGCAAATAATCGTCTACAGATATCAGCTGCTTCATTAATTATCTCGACGGAGTTGTTTCCGGCTCGTTTTCGCCCGATAAGTACTTCTAACCGTGATATATCACTGAAAATATTGCCAGGACATGTCACGGTTGCGTTGAAATCCAAAGGATTTTTAATTGAATATCCTTTTCCGCTTGTTTTCTTAGAACCGGCTTCTGCTCTTAAGTCTACTTGTTCCGGGATTGGATCCTCCGTATAACGTGGTGGTTGTGGACCGCCTTTAACCGCAGCTAGAAAGTCATCATAACCAGGGTGCTGCAACGTTGTGATTCTATCCCCGCCGCGTTTCACTAAATATATTTTTGATGCCCAAACGTCTCTGGTTTTTATAAAACTTTTAAACTCGTCTTTTAATAAATTCTCTCTTTTACTCTTTTTTAAAATTTTCTTTAGCAAAATCAGCTAATTCGGAATCAGTATGGTTTCCTCTAATTTCATTTAATGCTGTGACTGTAAATATATTTTCAGGTGAATAGTCTCTTCTTGCAGCTGCACCTTGTTGTTCTTCTTCGCGTTCTTCAATTTCGCGTTGAGTTTTTATATCACTGGATAGCTGTTGTATCCCTGCGCGCGTTTGTTCGGTCTCTGCTGCTATCTTTACAAGCGTATCAAGCAGCGGCGCCTTTGTTGCTCGTTCTTTTTCAGGAATATCTGCGTATATCGCTGCTTCAGTTAACTTTTTCACATCTTTGGTCACACTTGTTATCGGAGTAAACAGTTGTTCACTTGACACAGAAAAGTCAGTTTGCATTTGTTGTCGCTGCTGAAGTTTTTCGCGAAGTCTGTCTCGAACCGGTATAAACTTTTTAATTGCTGCTAGCCGCTCTCGGGCTAATTTAGCTATAAGCGATTCACCTACCATATATTGTTTGTGAACTGAGTTTTCAAATGTGAAACTAACACAATTAAAAGCTGAGTTATTAAATAATGTACTATCAAGCTAACGTATCCATCTCCGACAGGGTTAAACTGTACGACGCTATCCGCGACTGTTTCAGAAATAGCATCGCTGGGGGTTTCAGAATTGTAATATCTGAGAACGGCGATGAACGATTTTTGTTAACGACGCGGCAACAACAACAACTACGTGAAAATGGAGGCGTCGCGGTGATTACTTGCTACCACAACCAGATCATCCAGTACGCACATAACTGCATGAGTAAGCCCAAACTGCTGAGTGTTCTTTCAGGAGAAAATCATATGTGACAAGTGTAACAAGTGTTACAAAAAACGGTAAATTTTTTTTACTGTAAGCCCATTTTTTATAGTAACGCTCACGTGGTTAGGATAATGGTTTTTCCTCGCTTAATATTTTTCTAAGATCACGAACATTAGAACTAATTTCAGCTCGTTTTTGATGCTCTTGGCCGAGCTTTTGACGTATTGCTTCAACGGTGCTAAATAGCGTTATAAATGCATTAATGTCGTTACCGTACAAACAAGCATTGATGGACTTTTGAATTCCTTTCACGAGCCTGTACATTTTAGGTAAAACATAACGGCCCTTACTAGACTGATACTCAATGTCTTCATATTCCGAGGTAATCTTGTCGCAGTCGAGATCTTTAGATAATACTATCCCTCGATTTTTCAAATTTGAAATTTCAACAATTATAGAATTTACATCTTTGATATCCATTATTTATATAATACATTTTGTCTTTAATTTTTTAAAAAATAACACTCATTTGGCAATCTCGCTGGCGTCCTATGACGTCAGAGAGACCCAGAGGTTACTTTATTAACTTAATTAAGGACAGCACATACATGAAAACCCCATTTGGCAATCTCGCTGGCGCCTGATGACGTCAGAGAGACCCAGAGGTTACATATACGACAACACATCTTTGGAACTCCTTGGTTGCCTTCACATCCAAGTAAGCCCAAGGGAACCCGCAACATACATCTCCGGAAGTGAGGCCTAAGGTGACAAACGTCATCTTAGACCGCCCAGAAGATATGCTTGGGGGAAATCACTACATGTACTTAATTAAGTTAATTAAGGATGGATATTTACAATGAAACGATGATGTGGGACTGCACAATGCCATATATATCTCCACTCGAGTGTTGTGGCAGATTTTAGGCATAACATATACTTAATTAAGGATGGATATTTACAATGAAACGATTGATGTGGGACGGCACAATTCCATATATACTTAATTAAGGATGGATATTTACAATGAAACGATGATGGAATTTGTGATGTAATGATGTGGGACGGCACAAGACAGCACAAACATGAAACGACGGGGCGGATTTTCTACGGCCAATCCAACCAATCAAAAGCAACCAAATTAAATTAACCCGGTTGCATGATTGACAAAATACAACCACACGCCCGGGTCAATGGCGTTGGTTAGTTTTGATTGGTCGGATTGGCTTTCGAAAGCCCCAAGCTTAATACCTTTCATATGGTATATAAGGCGACTAATACAGCAGCGTTGATTTACGGGTGTGTTATTTTATTTCCTTGAATTACTTATTAATGCTGTTTCACAACATTTAAATGAGACAAAATATTTAAATAAAACACTAAACAAAAGAATACATTTGTTAGATAACAGCGTGTATTCTACCTGTTCTAATCCTCTAGACAAATGCATTACCGATTAGGTCACTGTATGCAAAAAGGAATTTATAACTGCAACTCTCACATAGTGATTTTAACTACGCCCACTTACTTCAATGAATGGAAAACACTAGTGTTTCATTCTCGTTCCGGCTGAGGGAACATAGGTAACGCGTTGGATTATAAAGAACGTCTGTACTGAAAGTCACGCATGCCTGCGTCAGTGAAATACCGATCAATATAGAGGAGGGGAACAATATAACCTGACATGTATATACTTAACAATAAGAGAGTTTTTACTGTATTTAAATGTAATATATAAAAATGCATACAGAAAAATACAGCTCGCACGTAGCAGATAGTAATTGTACAGTCACGTACCCGCGTCAATGAAATACGATTAACTAGCAGTCTACATGTATGATGTGTGCAGTGATATAATTATAACGTATCTATCAGTCTATCTATCTGGTTTTAATAAGTTGTGAAAACATCAATTACGTAACACACAAGTCGATTCTAAAACAGCATGTAATTTCGATGTTATAAATATAAATCTCCACAGTCACGTGTTCGCGTCAAATAGCAGCATGGATTACATTTCAATCATGCGACATAACTCTGTCATGTAACTTTATCACCGGATGATTTATCTCCCTTGATATATGAAAATTTTATTCTGTGACCTGTCTTTTTTGAAAGAGTTGTTTGATAAATTCCTTCCGCTACATATCGTACCGAGGACTCACAAATATCGAAATATTTTCCGGCCACGTTCATTGATTGAAATATGTTTTCTTCGTTATTTTCTAAATCAAATGATTTTATGGGTCTCTTTCCAACTGACTTACATGTCCCAGTCCTGCCTATTTTTGTATTCTGACTTTGAGTAATAACTCGTAAATTATCCAATTTGTTATTCTGAGGACATCCATCCACGTGATCGATCACAAATCCATCCTTGATCAATCCGTTATGACATTCAAAAATAATTCTATGACAGAGATATGTTTTATTTCTAACACTGAACAGCGAATATCCCATATTATTCAGAAATCCAACCGGCTTCTTTAGTCTGCGGTGCCTGACAACACCATCACGGGATGCTTCATAATTAACAAGCACTGGGTGAGGTCTGAAATCTTGGCTCATTTGTATAATAATACTACTTGTCTAATTTATATCTGCTTTAATTATAAACCACTTGATATAATCTTGAGGAGTTTTTATGATTTTGTCGCTGACGGAGTCATCCGTAGGATCAATTACTGTATTTTTTATTTGTTTGTCATAATAGCGTTTTAGTTCCTTGTATCGTTTGCCGCTACAACTGAGACACAACTGCGATTTTCCTCTTACCCCCACCCCACATCGGAGGCACGGAAGGGGGCCAAAGGAACCGTTGCGAACGCTTTGTAAATGATACCCACAGAATTCGCTTCTGCATGTTTTGTTACATGGAGTTGTTGATCCAATCATTAGCCACTTGCAGTGATTCATTATACTATATTTTTCTATTTAAATACTTGTTTTAATTATAACATGGAGGAGTTCGAGAGATTATCAGCAATTAAGCATTACAAAAACGTTAAATTTAATCTCGATAGAACCCTCAAAGATGTGCCAAAACGGGCAATAACTGATAGAGCCCTGATAAATAAAATACGCGATTGTATTAATGAATTCAAGCACGACGGTGCATCTCATAGCTGGTTAACATTTCGAATTGATGGCGTTGTTGATGCCACCATGAACGACAGCAACGCAGCGTTGATGTTATCACAACTTGGCAACAAAAAGTATTTTTTTAGAGTGAAATTCATTATCCGTGTAGAATCAGGCGGTTGGATTATACGAGACAAATTTGAACCGATTCTCAAAGACAAGAAAACAGTCGTTGTTAGCCGTGATTCTAAGCCGGTTCTGTTAACTGGAATTGACAAACCATACTATGAACGAGTATATGCTGAAACAGCAGTTGTGTATGGGATATATCCGTTAAATGAAAATCCCGATATAGGAAAACTTAAACCAATGAAACAGTCGTCGCCGGCGACTTTGTCGTCAGTGGCTTTGCCACTCAATTGTGTAGCAGCACGAATAACAGAACATTTTACAAATGCATCCCGAGGGAACAAACTTACCGATCTACGGCGTATCAAAATAGCTGAATGTGAGTTAACAGTGAAAGACTGCGGAGCAACTATTAGCGATATAGCGAAATTAGAAACATCACTGAGATTTCCAATAACAGTTATGACGATAACCGGAGAAGTTTTATACGAATCAAAATATAACAAAAATGGAGCCCCAATTAAAATTATTGATCATAACGAACACGCATGGACGTCCGCGGTCACAATATTTCCACGAAAGACAACAATAAAGTATATACCTGACGAATTCTTACGAGAAGAATTTTCCAGGGATGGTTTTCTCGTTGAAGAGAAACTATTCGATGCTATTGCGCATTTGAGTAAAAACGACCCCGTGTCGGTGTGGTTACTTCGCAGCACTGAAAACGACACGGATACGTTTGATCAGTTTGTAAGACCAAACGGTGAATTATACCGCACTAAAGCATTTCACAACAAAATGAAAAAAGCAGCTAGTGGGTTTTTAACAGCGATGAAATCATCTACAATGATGAAATCATCAACGATGAACAATTATTGACAAACTGTTTTACAATCCCGTCGGTTGCAGCTCATTTTGCAAGAATCAAAAACGCATGGAAACCAACACGCGTAGAATTCTTGCCAGACATTGAGGCGAGTTGTTTAGAATTTAATCATGGAGGTTTATGGAATAACAAATACGACCATGATAATATCATTTCAGTTGATATGGTTGCTTGTTATCCAGCGAGTTTTCTTGGTTATGGAGAGTGTACTGGGTATTTTAAACGATTTGGACACCCCGTACATGAAATGGCTCGTGTTGCAATTAATGGACCGTTGCCTGATTTTGATTTAACTGAATTTGCTCGTGTAGTATCATTTGAGTTCGCAGCAGGACTTCATCGCTGTTGTTATATTTGGATTGGTAGACACATGTCTGAAAAGAAGTGGCTGCCAATAACGCTATTACGATTCATGATTGATACAAAAATGTTAATTTCACTGACGGTCAGTGAAGCAATTATATCATATCGGAAACAAATCAATGTCTGGTTACCAACACCGGAACGTCTTGATAGTATAATTGACGAATCCAGAAAACATATTGATGCCGACGAAGAATATATCATTGAGTGGTCCAAACGGGTATTTAATCAACGAAACATCGAAGCAAAAGATCTCGGCAGAAGAATAATCGGAAAATTCACTCAGGGAGGAAACAAATGCGACTATAGACGATATTGTTCACGGCTGATTATGGATACCACCGAATATGACTTTGTAATCGCGGATGCAGTATCCAAAAAATATATGTGGATCGTAAAGACGCTTTCTTGTCCGATGGAACAAAATTGGATGCAGTCGTTACTTACAGCGACGGTTACAGATCCCCGTATACACATTTGAGGTCGTCGATGCTGGGTTATGCTTGTATTAATTTTTTTTCAATGATAAATAGATTTCCTGACACTGCGGTTAGAGTTGCCGTTGATTCATTTTACATTAACAGCGAGTACAGTTGCGCAGTTGCTGAATTCACAAATTCGGATGAAAGTTGGGGATCATGGAGAATTAAAAAAGAAATGCTGCGTGAGTATTCTGAATCAGCAGACGTTGAAATTAAAAGTAATTACTTACGCGGTGATAATTTATCAGAACGTTCTAATACACCACCGATATCCGACCCAATTTGTAGATATAAAACAGTTTATTTAAACGGCTGTGGCGGGTCTGGAAAAACGACTCGGGCGATTGAATTATATCAAGGTAGAGCAAATATGACTGTGCTGACACCGACCCATAGACTAGCGCGAGAGATAAAACAACGAAACGTCAAAGCTTGCACTTATCATAGTTTTTTTCGATACAACGGCGACAAATGGACCCCTGAACGAATGGGCGAGAAATTCATCCCTGCGGTTATTATTTGGGATGAGATATGTACGGTTTTGTTAGATGTATTAAAAATGTTTCTTGATTGGTTGCTGCAAAAGAATACAGCGGTAATAATGTGTGGAGATCATGGCCAAACACCACCATTTGTCGGCGCGGGTCCACATGATTGGTTAAGCGAGTACGTGGATTATTATGAAGAAATTGATAGCGATTACAGGTCGCTCGATAAACAATTAAGTGAGGTCAAAAAATTAATCAGATTACAATCCGATTAAATACAATGTGAAATAATTCGGGAAGTGATTTCTGAAACTCCCATGGAAGAATTTTGGGAAGTATGGAGGCCGAACGATTTTGTAGTGGCGAGTAGAAAGATAATTAGAGACAAACTTCAGCAGCAATTATTTGAGCTTCATAAAGAAAAATATCCCTTGATAAAAGTTCCATTGTGTTATAGACCCGCTGACACACGGCGGCAAAACATCGAAGTCGAAATTCCAGGACAGCGCGAAAGACAAACACTAGTATTAAATGATATTGTGCTGGTTGATATCAGTGTTGTCGAAGACGCATTGCGTGCTAATAAATCGCCATGGACACTGGGTTACGTAACAACAATACATTCCTCGCAGGGATTAACCATCGCGGATAGAATTGTTTGGATAGTCGATAATCGCATTGAGTGGTAAAATTTAGTCTATCTTGCAGTGTCTAGAGTACGGCGAATAAATCAACTTCGAAGAATTGTTTTCGATGATGACACCACAATGGATGATATTGATGTTAGCATCATTAATAAAAAAACTCTACGGTTACAAACAACAAGACAAAAAAAAAACAACGAGAGTTTGATATTGATGCTGAATTAATAATTACGCTGAAGAAACAACAGAATAATCACTGCGCGAGTTGCAATTGTATAATGCGTTGGCAGTATTCGGATAAAGATCCTCGCCAATTTACCGTAGACAGAAAAAATAACAATCTCGGTCATGTCAGAAACAATGTGATGTTGACTTATCTCGAGTGCAACAGACGCAACGGCGCTAGTTAAGACCATGCGGTGGCAATTGAGTATCATCAGGAATCACTTGTAATTGTTCGCGCGTAAAACCCCGCTGAGGGGCAGTTGAATCCAATTTATAGATTGGAGGTCTACCAGTTGATTGTGTTATAGTAGATATGCTATGCGTAGTGACACTCCAAATAGGATCAGTAGCCTTTTTTTACCACCTTCGAGTTCTCCTGGTTCATAGAAATATCTTACGGTGACATTGCTGAGAATTGGCTGAGAAACGCTATCCCGCTGTGGTTGTGGTATATACTTTTTTATTGCGTTGTTAGGTTTCATATTGATTGCTCTGGTAATCTCGTTATTTAGCGTTGCAACTACCCCTGGTAACCTTTTGACCTATTCACGGGATCGCCTTTCTTGGATGAATTCTTTTGCGTATTGATATCCAAATAACCGCTCAGCAAGAGTCCGATTAAATCGTTCTACAATTGCCTGATCGCGATGTAACGCAGTATGCCCCCGTCTGATGGTGACATTGTGATGTTTCATTGTAGATGCAACCACACCCTGAAATTCCTTGCCAGGATCAACTTGTAACAGATTTGGCCAGCGTAGAAGGCCTCGTCGATAAATCTTTTCAAATGCAGAAGCAACTTCAGGTGATGATTTTGTTTTTAGCGGTTCTGCTTGTTTGTATCGACTCGCAACATCAACTACGGTTAGAGCGTATTTGTAACCGTTGTCATGTGGTAAAAACAATAAATCAGCTTGATGAACTTCATTGGGTCCGGTTACATAAAAATGCGAGAAATTGATTTGTTTAGGACGCGGTAGATAAATTTGCCATATAGCTTGTTTGGATAACCAATTAGCCGCAGTGGCCTTTTTCACTTTTGCGGCGTTGGCGAGTTTATTGATTGCAGCGTTACCCCTCCAGTATCCTTTCGGAGAATAATAAATAGATTCCATATTATTAATTACCAGCGCCCATCATCAATTTGCCTTTCATAGCTGATTTAACCAACCATGAAGCCAACTTTTCTTTGAAAGATTTATCAGGATTAGCATTTAACGCATGAATTAATTTCACATCCACGAGATGTCTATGTTGCAGATTACTGTTTTTATATGCAACATCATGAGGATGACACGCATTATCAATAGCGTTTATCGGATACTCGCCGGGTTGGGGCTGATTTTGATCATCAAGTCTGATATCTAATCGTGTTTAAGCAATAGCTATATCCTGGAAGGTGCTTTTCTCCTGGATACTTTGCCCACGGCATTCCATGGAGTTTTACTAACTTGGCTGCGATATCACCTCCTCGTTTTTATTAAAACATCTCCGGATTTCATAGAAACAAATCTAAATTATTTTGTACCACATGTTGCACATCTACCAGTTAGTGCAGATCTGTTATTGCTAGTTGTAATCGTCGTCACATCATTTGTGCCAGAACGCGTTTTACACTTCACACAATATAGATCCATAATTTATGTATAAAGATATGAATATAATTGATTTTTCAGCGACTAAAACAAGAGAACCAGTTAAGCATCACGCAGCTCTACCAAACTCTATCCGCGCAATTATAATCGGGCCATCTGGATCCGGCAAGACGCAATTGTTGCTCAGTTTAATAGTGAGATGGATGAAGTGAAATAAGTTATATTTAGTTGCTCCTAGCGTAGATGATCAACGATGCTATGAAGTGTTAAAGGATTTTAACGAGAATGCATCAGAGATTAAAGGTGAGAACGTCATTGATTTTATAACTGATATTGTCGAGGCGCCATCCGTGGATGACCTTGATGGGAGCATTAACAATTTAGTCGTGTACGACGATGTGATGTTAGACAATCAAAAAAACCCAGCTAGAATATTTTCCCGAGGCAGGCATAAAAACACCGACGTGATATATGTCACTCAACGCTACACTCAGATTCCAAAAGTGATCAGAGATAACTGTAATATTCTTGCTGTGTTTAACGGCGTTGATACACATACGCTACGAAATATTTGGTAGACATGGTCTTCCGATATGGACTTCAATCAATTTAAAAATTTCTTTAGTAAAGCTCAGTCAACCCCGCATGGATTTATAACAATAAATTTACATGATCCTCGGGCACGATATCGTATCGGACTTGATCAAATATTTGGTTGAAATAAATTATTAACCCATAGCAGCGGGGGGGGGGGGGGGGGCGATGACAACACCACTGCGACGTTTTACGGTTAAGCAATGAAACGAAAACGCGAATAGAGTATCACCGCGCAAACTCATGTTTTGAGCAAGAAATCAATAAGTCTCCGTTTACTAAATGGAGACTTTCTTTTTTTTGGTTAAAATATGAGATTTCGCAGGAAGGCTCTATTTTCCGTTTTGAGGGCTTAAAGTGATTTTGTCGGAAAAAGTTGTAGGGTTCGCACCCCCCTGCTGCTTGAACCTCTATTTGCAGATGTACAATCAAGCATACTGGAAGTCAATGCATCTCAATGCAACGAGACGTCTGCGGTCTCCAAATTTTAGATTTTGAAAGATTATCAGTATGAAGGGACAAATCTCTGGCGATCTAACAAGAGTACATTATTTGAGAGCAGAGAACTATTAATTAGATTTCTAGAGAATGGACGCGTATCAATTGTCACACTGCGATCTTCGGTATGACATTTCGAGGGGAGAATGTTATCCTTATTTAAGCAATTGTTTAGACAGCAGCCAGACGTACCATTAGGGGCACAGAAAACCTTATTTTTAGGGTAAAGCTGTCACAATTGAACAGTTGCAGAAACTCTGTAATTATCAACCTACCAGGTCATGCTGAACCGCATGTTTGGCGCCACTGAGGAAGGTGCTGACAGATTTGACTGGTTGGTTACGTTAGTTAAGGGGCATATTTCCCACACGAAATTTCCTAAGGTTTATATCGCTTCATCGGAAATTTTAATCAGTCTAAGCTTTTCTGCAAGAGAAACCAGTGAAGGCTCTTAAAACCTGTTGTCCTAGCAATCGGACAGACTGTTTTGGATTGACGTTTACAGCAAAGCTAGTGTGACAATTACAATAATTTGTTGATAACGTACATAATGCTTTGCTGAATTTATTTGTATTTGCATGAATATTTTAATACATTTGTATAATAATGTGCTCTATGAAGTGTAATGGTGTTGAGTTTATGCATAGGAAGACGTACATTAATCTTTAGATATGCTTGACGAATAGTTTAATTTGTTGTCGTGCTTGCATAAGAATTAGGTTTTAACATCTGAATGCATTACTTTACTTAATATGATTACGAGAATGCATGGAGCTTCACCTAATTTAGAAGAATTCACGTATGATTAAGAGCGAGTGTGAATTGACCTAACTGATTGTAATGTATCTCATTATTCGCTGTGTAACTTGAGGCTGACTCAGAACCGCTAGATCTCGTGTGGTGTGTGCTGTTGAGTGATGTTAATGCGTGACGAATTAGCGATTTGACTAAATAGGGTAATTATATGACATGAGGAGTCGATTGATAGACTGAGCATCTGTTTAGCACCGATAGAAATATCCGAAAAGGCGCAGGGCTTAATGCAAAATCCCCGTTATTATAAATAACAAGAAATTTAGGTTGTTTCTACTTATATTTATTAAAAAGGGAGAAAATAGCCCCTGTGAGTGCAATCCTGAGAGTGTAACCTGAAACGTGTAATCTGAGATGTGCAATCTGAGACGGGAAATCCTGAGAGTGGAATCCTGAGACGTACAATTCTGTGATGTAATCCTGCTACGTATAAATACTGAGTGTCCTGGGACGGATTGTTGAGTTTGGAATCCGGAGGTCCAGGCGTCTGAATAGCTACAGTGGATGTCATGTGAATCGAAAAACAGGTTAAGAAATCATACGAGACGTTGACCGTCAATTGTTCACTCGATTATATGATGAACTAAATATATCCGTAAACAGATCAGATATTTTATTTGAATCCATTTGAGCTTTCCTTTGTAATTCGAGAAAAGTTTGTTTTGTAAAAGCTGAGATATTTTCAATGCTTCGGATAGTTGTTTTATGTATTTGATTCAATTGTTTGTTTACCTGTACGGGGGCTCGTGTTTGTTTGTTCTATATATCGTCTGAGATCTCTTTATATTTCATCTATAAGTTTAACCACTTATATTTACTCGAACCGGGCAACTACATCGAGGGCGGTCTACCTCTAGATAACGAAACCAAATTAAACGCGACACCACTCAGTAAAAGACCCTCCCACCCCCGACAATCAGTTTACCGAGATTTTATCATATATGACAAGAATTGATTGATTGATTTATTTATTGACTTACTGACTGCTTATATTACGAAGAGTATAAACAATAGTACGGATAATAAGGCAACAAAGAAAGTACAATAATTAAAGCTGAGAAATAACATAATTACATCCGAGCATAAATAAATGAATGCATATATGGTAAAGATTCAAAAGCACTAGAGACAATTAACTTAGTATACCTTCAGATCATTGTTCGTTTTCAACATTTTTTCTACACATTACAATGGAGGGTTTACCATTTACGTGAACACGACTGTTACAGGTACAGTGTAGCTTTAGAAGCAATCAGAGACTACCTTTTACAAAATTCATTATCAAAATGGTGTTTTCATTTCATTTGTATAAACAGAATGAAATGGTTATCCAGGGCAAGATGGAGGGGGTATGGGGTTTCGGACAAAGATAAATATTTTCATAAAGTCTAAATATCAAAATATTTTTATATCTGAACATCTAAGGAATACCAGGGATTTCTCTTGTGTCATGTATCAGGTTATAGTTTGCAAATAAACAGAGGCATTGTAAATGTTAAACAATCATTCCTATTCCTATTGAGTATTCAGATATAAACAGTGAGGAATTATTGTTTTAATTTATTTATTAGAATTACAAAGTGCTCTCTGACATTCTGGACTAAAATACGTCTGTATGTTTATTGAGGAGTAATTCAATGTCATATTGAGTTGTATCATTATGGTACTTCAACATACTCTAGACTATTGTTACATCAACATACTTTAGACTATTGATACATCAACATACGCTAGACTATTGGTACATCACCATACTCTATGTTATTGGTACATCAACATACTCTAGACTATTGGTACATCAACATACTCTAGACTATTGGTACATCAACATACTCTAGACTGTTGGTACATCAACATAATCTAGACTATTGGTACATCAACATACTCTAGACTGTTGGTACATCAACATACTCTAGACTGTTGTTACATTCACATACTCTAGACTATTGGTACATCAACATAATCTAGACTATTGGTACATCAACATACTCTAGACTGTTGGTACATCAACATAATCTAGACTATTGGTACATCAACGTACTCTAGACTGTTGGTACATCAACATACTCTAGACTGTTGTTACATTAACATACTCTAGACTATTGGTACATTAACATACACAGGATTATTGATACATCAACATACTCTAGACTAATGGTAAAGCAACATACTCTAGACTATAGGTAGAGCAACATATTCTGGACTATTCTTATATCAGTAGATTCAAGACTATGGGCAGATCTGCACATCAATGCAATTCATTCAGAAGATTCTGTACTTTAGGACTGGGATAGGACACTTCGGATTATTTGGGATTTAATTAAAAATTGTCATTTGACATTCTACATTGTTTTCTATGAAAATAGATTGTTTCTTGAATTTTGCTTAAGTTTTGGTTTCACTTTTTTACGTCTAAATTCGTAACACTTCCCAAAGGTTATTAGCATGCGCCAAAAACCCATAATCAATACCTGGGTTAGGAGACCTGGGCCCCGATTTAAATTCTTTTGCATGAAGGTATTGGTGTGCATCAGAAATGCTCAAAGAATCTATTAGTACAAATTGTGTCACAGTAGAGGTTGTGTACGTTTATGATCTGGATTACTGAGATATTCAAATTTAAATGCGCTTTATTGAACAGAACATGGGAAGGTCGTGATGTAAACTTAATTAGATAGATGCATAGTATATAGATAGTAACACCGTTTCGTATATTAGTTTGTACCAATTTTACCTCTTATATTAGACTGAAGATGTACAACAACTTTGTTTTAATCATGTAACTTTTGCTCAAAACACAGTACGAATTTAGAAGAAAAAAAGATGTATGGCCTCATTTAAATGTTTTCCTTATTTGTATATCATTTCTAATGCTACTTATGCTTGTCAGAAAAGTTCTCAGAAGAGGATGTTTTCCTCTCTCTCTCTCTCTCTCTCTCTCTCTCTCTCTCTCTCTCTCTCTCTCTCAAAGTATTCCTTTCTGCAACACATACAAGCGCAAACATTCTATTTGTATGAGCCCCTTTTAATAAAGAAATATACACTTCTGCCACCATTTGTAGCACTGATAATATGATTTAGATATGTTGTGAATTTGCAATGATGTCATTAATTTACATTTATTTAGAAACACGTTTGACGATATATTATTGATAGAAGACAAAGTTCATATAAAGGCTTATGTAATTAATATTGCTTACCTTACCTTTTAATCTCGAGGGTCATGTAATGTATATTTGATTTAAATTGTTGGTTAGTTTGTTTTACTTTTATGTCACTGCATACTATTGATAATGTGACATTGTGTGCTTGACTTGACCCTTGTCCAAATTGAAGTTCATTTTCAACCTGACCTGAATTAATAATTTGGTTTTTTTAGTGAACATGTTTATCTAAATCTAAGTCTTGACCTTTTTAACTACACATTTTATATTATAACTTTAGAAAAGACTAATAATTATCACTAAGACTTTACTTTTTAAACATTGTGAACCTTCCGAAAGGTTATTTTCCGTTAGGTAATGAATCCTATTTTTTAACGATGTTAATAGTGACATGAGTTCAGGCATAAGAATATGTAATATAGGGCTAAGGTAATATTCATTCGTGATTTAAGATTTAACAGAATTAAATTTTTGTATTGTTGTGGCTGGTAGTTAATTTGGGATGGAATTTATTTCGTTAATTTCTTCTGCGCAGGTGTATTTTCTCTGGAAATACAGAAATAAGATTTCTTGGACTGAGACATTCACTGACATTTATTGTGAATTCAAACCTGAAATTGTAATACTAGCTGTGTTGCAACAAAAGACTGTTGGTATAACACCACAGTACAGGGCACCGCAAACACGTCAGCACTTTCAGTGTTCGATTCAATTTGAATTTCCACTAAAGTTTTTTCAGAATATAAATATTAGAACCTGTGACTGTAATTTTAGGATTATTGGGATTTAATTTTTAGTATATTAAGTTCCTTTCTTTAATATTTTCACTTTGTATTCATGGGAGAATTTTTTTGTTGTTGAATTGGACAACGATGTTGCTTCACCCTCTTTTCTGTTACTTATTTTAAAGGTACATTCTCGTAACAATCGTACCTACCGAAATTGTGTCATCTTTTTAAAAAATATTTGCTAACATTTTATGTCAAAGCATAACCTTGGTTATAAACATAGAATGTGATGGAAGATAAGTAGGTATCAGTTCGACATATCAGAGGATCATATATGAAAAAGAGAAGACGAACTGCGTTTGGGTTAAAACGTTTCTTCAGGGTCTGTGTTTTACATTTTGCAGAGGTTCACTTTATTAAGAAATGATATCCTCTGATATCTGCAGTTAGCAGTGATTGTTATAAAATAAAGAAATCTGTTTATCTTATGGGTGATTAAAGGATGTTAATTTTGACATCTCAATGATTGGGTTGATTTAGGTTTTAGAATACACAGCTATCCACGACATATATAGTGCTTCTAAAACTATTACTAGCTCGGTGTGGATATTATCCCTCCCTGAACATCAAATATGAATTTTAGAATACACGAGCATTCTGAATAAACGTGAATGTATTTAATTACTGTTATTCTGAAATTTGCTTGCAACTTTAGTGTCTATTCAGTAAGTACAGTATAAAATAAATGGACACTACCTGTTCCAAAACCTACGTTCCATTTGATAAGTAAGGAACAAATCTATTTGCCTATGACTGTGGATTAAATCCCATTATATGCCCCATACTATATTTGTACACATTCAAAGCTGATCACCATGTAGGCAGACCGATGATGCAACTCCACATAAATATCTATACCTTGTCCGGGATACATAAATTGCGACGGGTTGTATGCCAAAATACTCAATCTTGTTTTTAAAACTATATGGTATGATTATTTTAAAAATGTGTAAAAGAAAGGGGGATATATATAATAGATATAAAAGTACATATGGTCTAGAAAAGTATTCACGGTAGAAACAACATTATTCGCCAAACTCTCTACTATTAAAGATAATACAGTATAGGATAAACGTAAAGACCATACCATTTCATAAACTTAAAACAATCTTCACTTTTTTCTCCAACAATTGTTGGCAGAAACAAAATAAATTATAGCATCCAATTACACAACACAGACCGAATTTTTCTGGTATTATATGTTATCAAAGTCAGCTGTCAACAGGAATGGAATCGTACACTGGTGCCTTGCAGGACATGTATGGGTTCTCATTTGTTCTACAGGCTAAATCCATGTACGTATCGCCTTGATTTGTATCAGTTGATCTTCGTGTTGTACGTGTTTTTCTGATTATGATAATAGTGCAGGCAATAACGAGTGTTGTGAAGGAAAAAGTGCCGCAAACTATGCCTACGATAACCGGCGTATCCAGAGACGTAGATCCAGTATTACTGTTTTTATTAGAATCGCCTGAAAAGATTGTACAAGATCATATTGAAAGATGTTTAAACATTTCTGAACGGTTGAGTACATTTCCAATGCATATTAATATATAAAATCATAACTTGCTGCAACACACACACACACACAGACAGACACACACACACACACACACATATATATATATATATATATATATATATATATATATATATATATAAATATCACAGTGAGGAAACAAAAAATGATGGATGGAAACAAAATAATATTGTTGGTAGCAATGCTAATTAAATCATATTTAATTAGAACTTTAATATATGTAAATGTTTGAATTAACATTGTTGGGTATAATTTGGCTTAGATTTTATTTCAAACTCATTTCAAAGTACTCACCGGCAAATGAATGGCTGTTTTGTGTGTAATGCTCTACTTTCTTCATTTAAACATTATTTTCAATCACACGTATGTTTTATAATTATTTAATAGACATTCTTTTATGCTGAAATCACACATATGTTTTATAATTATTTAATAAATAAGACAGAAAATAGAAAATATACATATATACGCTGCATCTTTGATATCCCAATCATCGTCTGTTTCATTAGTACAAACTTTTCGGGACTCGCATCTTTTTACTGAAATTGTTTTACATCTCGTGATATATCAATGATGCAGCGTACATACGAGACATATATTGTATTTATATCATATACAAATACACACACTAGCATTTAAAATGGAGGTAGGAATGACTAGAGACAACTGTGTACTTAATGAACTCTTTACATCCATGTTCAGTTTGTCCACTTCAAAATTTAGTTTCCTGCTATTCATAATGTTCTTTGCAAACTGATAAGTTGTTTCTTTCGTTTTCATGCGTCAGCTTTTATTGATATTAATTAAATAAATCTAAATGAATGGATTATATAACCTTAACGAAAAGACAAACCAACATGAGGCACTTTAAACATATACATGTATTTGTATTTTGATATATTCTGCTACAACTATGCGATTGATGTTATCTTCAATCTCTTTCTTTCCCCTTCCCTTTTCCCTTTCTTGGTCAGTTTCTATGTAAGCGTTACCACGGAGAGTTATTTCTAGCTCGTATTCCACCGATTAAGACCTCAAGTCCTCCAACATCTCTTAAGATGTTTTCATGGTATTTTAACAAGAATTCTTCCTCAGTTATGCTGCACTTACAAGTATTGGAGATAAAAGCTCAGGAGATTTAGTTCAGCAATAGGTTCAGCCTTTGAAAAACTAGGAGATATAACAGCTGGCGATACAAAATTAGATGAGTTAGTTAGTCTTGTCTGTGGATAATATTGAGTCTCTGTTTCATCGATTATTATGTTTACATCACTTTTGAAAACATCTAATTCTGCTCATTGTTTCGGTGTTAATCTCGCAATTTTTTTATGCGCGGTGAAAACTAATCTCTGCCACTGATCGAAATTCATCGATTTTGGTGGGTTTAATATAAAATCATATATATTACCAAATTTATCCGCTAATCTCACTGTTTCACGATAATTTTTTAATCTGGGTTTTCATAAATTCTTTATCTTTGATAGTTTGCAATACATAACATACAATAATTTGTTGAATCTCTGCCATGAGAATGGGTTAAACAATTTGCCACCGAAACTTCTTTAATAAAATGTTCACACTCATAAATTACAATTACTCAAGATGAATAATGCTTGCTACAGTGTATGTATATTTAAGATCGATGGTAACTCTAAACAATAGAACATTTTTATCATCATAAATATTATTGAATATATACTTGCTGGGAATTTACCCTTGCTTGACTGACGTTAACTTTTCCTGTTGTTAACTGTGCAATTAAGTTTATTTGAAAGAATTTTGCAATGGTATCACATTTTACACATTAATGCACATTTGTAACATTTTTACAATTACAAATTTAATTTTGTATAAAAGTGTGGTATATAGATATTGGAATTTCTCGCCATATAAACAATGATGTAATTAATATTATAAGGAAAATTAAAAGTTATTTCGGTTTCTTCCAGATGAATACTGCACAACCTGTGAGAGTGTAGTTAGTATCCATCCAAGAAAATGAGTTAATATTTTCCCACATAAATGCAGCAACCATTTTATTATATACACATTGATATTATAACTAGGGCTAAATTATACAAAAAACAAGAAACAAAGTAATTGAATTTATGCTGTATTCTAAAATAAATACACAACCGCAGATTAATCAATACACACCAACAAGATTAATGTGCATATAACTCCACCCACTCAAATCCGAACTTAGTCACATGCTCAACATCACTTTAAAAAAATTGCCACTTTGGTATTCTTAAAATGTTTGAAATTTGGAGTGACATTGTGAATAAATGTGCCTTGCAACAGATTTTCCAGTTGCTTTGGAGAGAATGGATATTTTGGGGTTGTCGATTATACTCAAATCTGCTCTGCTGTGCTGATTATTGACAGGATTTATTTGTTTGAGCAGTGAGGAACGTGTCTTGATTCAGCTGCATGTGTGTTTCTGTTATGTTTTAAATCATAATATGGGAAAAGTCTGAAACTCTTTCTACTGTAATGATCAGAAAGTCACACTGGACTATCATGTTCATTTTATTTTTAGTGCAGTAAGAAGAATATATATATATATATATATATATATATATATATATATATATATATATATATATATACACTACAGATCAAGTTTGAAATATGTAATCAAGCCTTAGAAACCATAACAGCTCATGTATATTCAGATTTGCAGAACTAATAAATTAGATTTTGAAAAAATCTAAGATGCAAAAAATTTAATTATATTGTTTGTTATTCTTATTAGATGCTAAAATTAAGACCTACTATATGCCTAGTCACTTGCATGCTTTTGTAGAGACCCCAGCTATATCATGACCTGTATGGTATATATCACTAGCATAGATGCAAAACATTGTATCAACAAAGTTAACACAGAAAATTGCAAAACAGTTAGTGTGTGACAATCCATTCACCCAGCAGACATTCTTTGTCATCATTTCTTGTTGGCTCTGAGGCCCTAATGTTTCCACCAAAACCTTCAGTTGCACTTTACTCCACACATGAAGTTAGTACTTTACTTATAAAATGGTACATCTCTTATATATATATGACAGTTCTTACCCTCAGTATGATTATCAATCCTATTTGTATATTCCCCAGAGAGCACTGGTCATAACTTGATTCATTCCATAAACAAATAGTTACAAACAAATCTAAAGTCTATTACAATATTATATACATGGTTTGTATGCAAAGTAGTTTCTAATACACTATACTATTTATAAGCGTATGTGTCATGCATGTGTATGCAATATTATTGTATTCAGTATTGTAGAATACTGCATCATTTTAACACTATAAAGGTAATAAAGAAAACAACGTAACATGAAGATTATATTTAATGCTTGACAGTATGCACAGTAGCACTGATGGAGTCACTTGGGTATGTTAGTGTATACATTAAACTCTTTGTTGATAAAAACACAAAAGATATTGTATATGGGAGTAGTTACGTCTAACCATCAAGTCATTTAGACGCCTATTATGTGAAGATTTGTCATTCGTTGTTTGTTTTTTTCTGATAAGGAGTTTAACAATATTGGATTTTATTAGCTGTGCTGTTAAATACAAAAAGAATGAAATTTGTTTTCAAATGCTTTTGAAAGTAGTATTTTGCAATCAGTCTAAGGATTAATAAGATCAGGCATGTACAAGGGTTTTTGGAGGCATACATGGACATCCCTAATCTTCTTTACAGTGAAACGAAAGAAATATTTCAGATGCAAATTAACAGCTTCAATTAGGGGGTTAATATTTTCTAATTATTTTATGCACACTTAATTACATTTGCAGAAAGAAAATCTTATAGCCTGTTTTAAATTCTAGAAGTCCCCATAATCTGCTACTCACCAAGTGTTAACTAACATAATGTCAGTAACTAGTTTTCATATATATTATATTTACTGATTTCAGTTTTAAATACACATCATTTTTTAAAATACCAAATAAATATAATAGACATGATGTTACTTATTAATAGTACACAAGAACATGATGCTACTTAGTAACTTATTAATAGAACAAAGAACATGCAACAATCATTTTAATTTTTGTGAAAATAAAAAATATTCAAATAAATAATACAGGTATTTGGTGGAAAAAAAGAAAAAAAGAAAAGAAAAGAGACCAGCTTAATACCTACCGAAGATCCAATAAGCATGGCCTAAATATAATTACATCCCCATTTATAAAAGGTTCCTTGATAACTGCTGTCACTTTTTAGCATTAAGAACAGGGCAAGCAAACAATAGAGATGATGCACTTTCAGACTTTATTTATTAAATTATTACTCATTGCTATGTAATAATACTAATATACATCCACCTTCTCTGCATCTTTCATTCTTAAAAAGCTTTACTCAGCAAAGGTTACACAAATGTTTTCTTAAAAACATATTTGTTTCTGGTTTGACTAAGAGAGAGACAGAGATTTCAGTTTTAAATATACCTCATTTTTAAAATACCAAAAAAATATAATGGACATGGTGCTACTTATTAATAGCACAAAAGTACATCCAACAATGATTTTAATTTTTGTCAAAATAATAAATATTCAAATAAATAATAAAGGTATTTTTTGGGAAAAATTAAAAAAAAAAACAGCTTAATACATACAGGAGACCCATTAAGTATGGCAAAAATATAATTACATCCCCATTTATAAAAAGGTCTATGACAACTCCTGTCTTTTTAGCATTTATAACAGGGCAAGCAAACAATAGAGATGATGCACTTTCAGACTTTATTTATTAAATTAATACCCATTGCAATGTAATAATATAATACACATCCACCTTCTCTGCAGCTTTCATTCTTAAAAAGCTTTACTCAGCAAAGGTTACACAAATGCTTTTCTAAAAAATATCATTTTTTTCTAGTTTGAATAAAAAGAGAGAGAGAGTCAGAGACAGACAGACTACCTGCAAGTGTAATGAAGGGACCATAACTGTTGGACAAAGTGCAGTATCCACTGGTACAGACGAATGCTTTGATACTGAAAGAAAAAATATTTTCCTTATAGTGAATTCCCATTGTTAAATTTTTTACACTTGCTGAATAGATGTTTGGGCATATTAACCAAGTCTGTTTTTTATCAGCCATCAACAAATGCAGGATACATCTTGCACAAAAATTATTGAGATTCTAATAATTTTTCAACATGTTAAAAAATGCAGATGAATTAATGAACACAATACCAGAAATATGTTCCGCTGTCAGAAATATGTTTTACTGTGTATCAAGCACCTTTATCAATTGTCACCTTCAGTTTTAAACTTCCTGCTTAATAATGCAGACAACGGTCTTCCAGAATAAGTCAAATTCAATGAATTAAAAGACAATGGTCTATCCAGCAATAGTAGCTACATATAAAAGATTATTACCATGGTCACTGCTGCACGGATACTGGAAGTTTGAACAACACCAGTTTCATTCAGTATCAACTAGATATCACTGAAGGTCTTGTGGTGAAAACCTCATGCCAATATGACTTGCCATACAGAATTTCAAGATGGCTGTTGTGGCAGTCATACTGAATGATGAATCAGTGGTGTTGTCAATTTGATCCAATTAGACATCATTAGATGACCTGTAGTGAAAACTCCTTGTCCATACATTGTTTTGATCAGAAGTAGAAATAATAAGATTTTGTAGATGACGTGTGGCACCATACACCATTTTAAATTAGGACCAAATAAACATCATAAGAAGTCATGCAGTGGAAATCTCATGTCATCATTATGATAAATTCAAGAGAAATATCAATAACAAGACCATTTTCATTTAGGATCAACTTTACCATGCACGAATTTATGTGTTAAGATTCATGGCAATATTGAAACGGCTAAAACACGGTATTGGTGCTGATAAAGGAATTTTCATGTTATATGCATGAAATAGAAAAATTAAACAAGATATGAACCAATTTTAAAGATTGGTAAGCCTGGCATATACCTCTCTTACTTTCCTGAAAATTTCAAGAGGTTAGTGTAACCCATTGTTGAGATATGCATGGAAACAAGCTCTAAAAATGGCCATTTTTGAGCGTTATGTAGTCTCACTCGAAAAAAGCTTGAATATAAAATAGAGAATTCTCTAAATATCATACTGAAATTATGCATTTATTGGTCTGGTTTTATGCGGAATTCTATCCTGCAAATATTGCTTCTTGAATTAAAGAAATCGGTAAAATATTATGGATTTTATAAGCAAAATACCGTCAGTAGAAGTTTTGTTTCAACACTGAAATTCAAACACTAATCTGTTGTTATATGCCAACATTTTGTACAAAATAACATTCATTATAACTTTTATTGACATCTAGAACTCGACTTTATATTATAATAAGTAGTAAAACCATTTAAATCACATGGCTAGCCAAGATATTCGAATGAGAGCTTGTTCTTTGTCAAACTTTCCAGTTCTAAATTTTGTAGTGTCTGTAACCTTTACAAGTTTATAAGGCAATAATTTTGTTGTTTCATTATGGAAAAGTATAAATCCTACAAAGGCTCATGTGTATCCATGTGATGTCCAAGTTGGCCAAAATTGGTGGTGCTGTATTGTACCATTAAAAAACATCAACTCAATAAAAAAAGTTACAGACACTACACAAACAGGTATAAAAATGAAATATAAAAGTATTGTTCTACTTGTCATTAAAACATTGTTTTTCTCAATAGAAAGTTCCATCTTATGTGATGTAATGTTGCATCATCTATTTACCTCTGCAGCCAAGAGCAAAAAAGTGATGCAATAACTCTCTTGATTGAATATTGCATCATTCTTGCAGCACTGTCTGTTTGAGTAATTTACTACAAGACAATGTAACCTGAATTTCTTATCCTAGAAGAAGCTGCCTAATTACTTTTTCTGTTCTTTACCATGGTACATCCCTAAGACATGGGAAGACGACAAAAGCAAACCTCTGGGAACAACTCTGGTAAGTTTGTATTGAATTGGTAAACCACACTCTTAAATTGTAGTGTCTGTAACCAATATCCCCTTTTTATACTGTCTATGACTTTATCCCTGTTTTTTTTAAAAAATGAAGCCAAATTATGTTTCCTATTACAGTATTGATGTGTAAGGCTAAATTTTGACATATTGTCTGTCTGCAATTTGTAATATTTTGGTATATTTATAGTTTCTTTCATCTAGATTTCTGATAACAGGCAACGTTTTCAGTGATTTCTTATAATATGCAATTGAAACTGAGTATTTTTGCATTCCATATCATTAGACTAGTAAATTCAAACAGAAATATTATGAGAATTCATTGAGCTCAGACTTAGTATTGGATACATTGCTGATATTGTCAAATGGTTACAGACACTACTAGACATGTGAATTGACCCGACTGTTGTTTACATTATTAAGGAAAGTGTGCAATCATTGTAAATGCTAGAACATTGAATAATCATCAGGTTTTATGCTATTTCTTTTTCAATCAGATACTTTTCTTTAAGAATCTACAGGTTATTCCAGTTTGTTTATGTATGAAAGCATACTGCGTACTCATTACAAGTATGTTTTGTAAAGTCTAAATTTCATCCGTATACATAGAGGAACAAAAATGAGAATGGAGTTGTTTGTTTTTAGGAAGCAAAGATAAGCCAGAAGAAGATGAACAGAAGATTAAAGCTAGAAGGGAGAAGACAAGGGTAAAGGTACAAGCCTGGAGAAAAAAACAGAGGGAAAAAAAGGCGAAACATGAGGAGCTAAAAAGGGTTGATAGAGAAAGAAGAAAAGATGCAAGACTACTAAAAAAACAGCAATCACTTTCCGATTCAAATCTTCAACAAGAATTAAGAAGGAAAAAACGTGAAGAAATGAAAAGGTATCGCCAGAAAAAGAAAGAAAAAGCAGCCCTGGCATTATCGGTTAATAAGAGTGTTGATTTAAGAAGTCCGAAAACTGCTGAATTAAGTAGAAACAAGAAAGAAGCTGTGAAAAGAACCCAAGCATGGAGAATGCGTATCAAACTGAATGAAAGTATACAGCAAGAGTGTATTCAGACTGATTGTGAAATAGGAAATACTGGGTCAGCCAGAGATTCACCAATGAATAAAGTGTTACCTAAAGCAACTCTGTACAGACAATTAAAAAAGGTAAAGGAAGTATTACCAAATACCCCAAAGAGAAAAGCAGTCATCATAAGTAAATTAATTGAATCTCCATCAACATCAAAGTTTCTAAATAGGAATAAAATGATAATGACACCAGATTGCAGAAAAAAAACTTGAATTGACAGATACTGTTATACAATCTGTGTCAGAGAGCATTTCAGAAGTGAAAACAAGGAAAAGGGGTGCAAAGAAACATGCATACAACATCATTTGTGACGCATTACTGAAGAAATATAAAAGACACAGACTAAAAAAGTATTTCAAAGTATCAGAGAAAGGGCAAAAACCTAGTTCTACATGGTGGGAGACGAAACAAAGAAAAAGAAGAAGGGATGCACTCAACTCTCCATTAAAGAAATCTGTGAAAGATTTTTTTCTAAGTCCAGAAATCAGTAGGGAAGTGCCTAATAAACGTGAAACTGTGAAAGTAAGAAAAGGTGGTCAAAAAGAAATACTTCAAAAACATGTGATGACTATGACATTAGAAGAAGCCTACAAAGAGTACAAGTTAAGGAACCCTAGTCACAAAATAGGATTAACTTCATTTTCTAAATTGAAACCAGTGAATGTTAAAAAGGTGTCTGAAACAAGCAGAAGATCATGCTTATGCCAAAAGTGCTGTAACGTGGCCCTAAAAAGTGAGGCACTAACAAATGTAAAAAAAGCAGTGAAAAAAAATGGAGATTTGGATGAAATTTCAGTAGATAAGAAAAGCTTAAGTGATGCTACTTTTTGTAAATACGACACCAATCCAGCTATTAAATGTTTAAGAAGAGAATGCAAACAATGCGGTGTGAAATGTTTGCAGAGTTACCTTAAACCATTTGTTGAAAAGTATAGTGACAGGCAGATATCATGGCATCAATGAGAAAGTATAGAAATAGCAAAAGATGATAAAGTAAAGCGTTGCGTCTCCTGTGTGCCTAAAGAAACAGACAAAAACATTAATTACATGCTTAGAAACTGACATGCAAGAGTATCCAGAGCACGTTTTCAGGGCCAAATGGCAACAGCAACAGATGGGAATTTGTGTTGATAGAATTGGTGAGGGTTCTATTGCTATGGTCATGGACTTTAGTGAGAACTATGGGTGTGTTTTTCAAAGTGAAGTACAATCTGGATTCTTCGACAGGAACCAAGTTACAATACATCCAATCATGTGTTACTATACAGAAAAACAGGGAGAAAAAGAATTCAAGATAAAGCATGCCATTATTGGCATCAGTGAAGAAACCAAACATGATGCAGACTTAGCTATCACTTTTGAGAACAAAGCTATAGAAATTCTGAAGAAGAAAGGTGTGAAAGTAGAGGAGATCCATGAGTGGACAGATGGCTGTGCTGCCCAGTATAAGGGGAAGAAAGCCTTTGCTGACATAAGTCTGAGGAAAAAGCCATCTGTAACACGAAATTATTTCGAAACATCACATGGAAAGAGTGTTTGCTATGGTCTCGGTGCGACAGTCAAGAATGCTTGCTACAGAGCTGTAATCAGCAATAGAAAGGTGATAGGTTGTGCAGAAGATGTATATCATTTCTGTACAGAGAAACTGAAAATGGAAAATACAGATAATGAAGCTAAAACAGTTTCGAGAAGGGAGTTCATCCTTGTTAAAGATGTTGAGAGAAATAGAGAAGAAACTGATGTGCAAACACTGCAAGGTACAAGAAAATTACATGCTGTAAAGTCAGGAAGCAATGATTATGAACTGAGCATAAGAAATCTGAGCTGTTATTGTGAGCAATGCATGAAGGCTGACGGGAGATGCAACTTCAGCGAAAATGTTAATGCCTGGGAAATGAGAAAGTTAGTAATCAATAAAGATAATTTAAGTCAGAAAGGAAAACAACTTAAAGACAAGAATCCATCAACAATAGAAAATAATGACAAGAAAAGAAAACAAGGAAGTAACCAGAAAGATCATAACTCAGCAACAAGCGAAAAGCCTAATAAGAAACGGAAGTCAACAGAAATACAAAACATTGTGACAAAGAAGATCAAAGTTGACAAAAAAGCACCAACCAACACAGAGAAACCAATAGAGAAATACCACCCTGGAGAATTTGTTGCTGTAGGACTTAAGCCAAAGAAGGGACCTCTAGATGTATACTTAGCAGAAGTAATAGACATTCTTCATAACGAAGTTAGACTTAAATACATGAGAAAGTCTGGCAACATGTATGTTTGGCCTGAAAAAGATGATTATTCACAAGAAGCTCTAGATGCTATCTTGTACAGGGTAAAAGCTCAACAAATAGTCAATGAAAGGGGTCATTTCAAGTTTAATGCAGCTGAATTGTCTAAGCTCAAGTCAAATCTGGAAAAAATCATAAGCACTTCTATTTGAAATGACAATATAAAGTCAAGGTTTAATGTGTAGTGTCTGTAACCTTAAGATCAATCACATATGGGTCTGTGTTTGAGTCAGCACCTTGGGTTGAACAATAATTTAGTGACTATGATTTATTGAACATTCATTATACTTCAATATTTTACTCTTACAAACACTATTTAGTATTAAACTTTCAAGTGCTATTTACCAGTTCATAATTTTAACACAAGTATTAGACATATACCTGTTACAATGTGGTTTTATCATTTTATTAACTAATCAACATTCATTTAATGAATAATTCTAGTCAATGTGTTCATGTTGAATTATTTTTGAAGTGAATTTTATGGAGATATGTATGGTTCTGCAGCTGTATTGAAATGCTATAGTTTTGTAGTGTCTGTAACCAATTTTATGGACAATGTACTTCTGACTCTTATGGAAGTTTGCAATACTATTGGCCAGTATTAATGATTTTGTTTGTTTAAATATTCTTCTTGGTGTTAGATAAATGCCTAAATAAGATTATTCTATGTCTTTTATGTTTGTTATGCAAAAGTTTCATGGTTAGGTTTTTTCTAAGTGATACCTTTGTCATAGATGTTTTGATTTTGTTATTAAATTGTTTACCACTTCCAGTTATGTTGTTTACTTTAAATGTTGATATCCTGTTACTGATGTTACTGTGAAAAAAAATAAAGTTTTAAAGTTTTCATGCTGTTTTTCTTGCATGTTATACACCAAGTGTAGTGTCTGTAACTGTTGTTATACCACAGAATTGAAATAATGGTTAAACAAATCGCATGCATGTTCAAGCTAAATCTAACTTGATCTGACTAGGGGACACCCTAGGGTATATAATGAGCTTCATTGAAATGTTCTATCAAACATTTCAATTTTTTAAGTGAGTGAGACTACTCTCAGCACCAATACCGTGTTTTAGCCGAAAATATTTTAGCACAAGTATCAATAAGAAACTTGGGCTAATGGTTGGATGGAAAATGGACACTGGAAAGCTCCTCTAGTCTACAACCAGTAGAACTATGTATGACAAATTTCTTGACATATGGTATTCAGTCATATATAGTAGTTTAAAACTGAACAAAAAATAAATTAAGTAGCAGTTGGTTAAATATTTTTTTTTACCTATTTGTACAGTAAAATCTGTCTTGAGAGACCACTGCTATGAGAGACCACCTGTTTTTGGAGACCAGAATCTCAACGCACAGATTGATTGATTATATAGCGTTATGACCTGTTATGAGAGACCACCTGTCTTGAGAGACCATTATTTTTTGGCAGAAAGGGTGGTCTTTCAAGACAGGTTCTACTGTACTCACAATACAATAATCTAGGTAATCCTATCCTAATCCTAATGCAGTGCTTGTTGAAAGTCATCAGCCAAAATACATGGTGCAGTAACCAATACGGACATAACCCAGAATCAAATTTTGAAATATTGATTAAATGGCATTTTTGCATCACAATACAAATTTGATAAACATTTTAAAACTTGACCATACTTGGTGGGAGGAAATTTTTAAAAAATCAGACATGACTTTTACATTTCCAATAACTGTTTAATGTGCATGGAGATTCTAAGACAACCTAAATATCCAGAAGCACAAATACTAGGGTGGAGGTAGAGATTTAAGAACTACAGTTTGTTTGTGGAATACTACAGCACTCTGTCATATAAAGAACTATGCTAAAGAAAGTTTAATTAAGTGCATTTTGCAGATGGATGGTCAGATGTTGGTAACACAAAATTATATTGCATGTTAAAAACATATTAATACTCAGAAGACAGGTTAGCCATTAATTATCTTGGCTACAGAAGACTTTTCGTAGCTGTACCTATATGAAGTGCCTGGATTTAAAGGGCCATTACATAAATAACTATCTGATTTGTCAGCACATGACTCGATTCCCACATGATATACTGTTACACTGTAACTGTTGCGCTTTCTTCTTGTCTTTGATCCTGTTAAAAAATAGAATTAAAAAGAATCATTTAACTCATGATATCTGATTAAGACTGTCTTTATGCATCTATATAACCTATTCTAGTTAGTGCATGAGAAGGTTATTTGTCAACAACATTAAATTAACTGTGAATTAACTTTTATGTGTGGAGTACCATTTTATACATAGTGCAAATAATGATGTAGTGTTCAAACAGCAAAGCATTCACATTTACCGTAAAATAGAGCATAAAGCGTTAGGTTTACACTTTATAGCCCTTAAAAAATGGTGTGGGGAGGCAACGTATAGTTGAGTGGACTTGTAATAGAGTACATGTATATATAGATCAGTGCAGTCATGTGCAAAGCACTTAAACTCACACTCGGACTATTCACTTGGACTTCTTCAGGGAGAAAGAGTTCTGTTTTCTCTTTATATTACTGATCTGGAGATTGCATTATGATTGAACATAGAGATGGGCATCATTTCAGGACCAAATATGGCTTTATATTTTTTGTTATTTGCTGATGATATGGCAATATTGTCTGAGACAACAGATGGTCTACAGTCATCCTAATAGAGTTACTCTATAAGATAGAAAATATAGGTAAATATTGGTAAAACAAATATTATTGTTTGTAATAAAAGAGGTTATATGTTTTCTCAAAATATAGAGCTGTTTTGTGGCCATTGAGAATAACTGTAATGGATAGGACTTGTTTTTATCAACGGAGTTGTATTTCAATGTAATACAGATACTATTGTGTCAAAGCGATGAATGCACTTTTGAATAATACTAATGATCTACAATGTTCAGGGAATATAATCATAATGAGTCAATTATTTTATTCTCTTCTATCTCCAATTTTGTCTTATTGCTGTGAAATATGGTTATTTTTGAAAGCAGAAAATATAAAATGGGTACATAGATAATATATCAAGTGTTTTCTAGATTTTAAAATGTGTACCAATGATATGCAGAGATGGGTCAAAATCTATTTTATGCAAATAGATATGTGAATGTCAAAGTCATGGTTGAAATTGCTTAACACAAAAAAGATATATTTTTGTAAAACTTATGCCATACTGAATGCAAAGGAAAGAATTATAGAAAGGTTTGCTAATGTCAGAAAGAAACTACTGATTTCAGGATTTGGAGAAATATGGCATTACTTTAGTTTAGTCATTATACCTTCCTTTTCACTGATGTTTAAGCAATTACTAAATGACTTTTCTTTTGGACTGTAGTTCAGCACGTGCTTCAAAAACTTCATACAAGCACAGATATATAAAAGATATTGTTGAAAACTGCATCCTATCTTAGAATATTTGATAATGCCAGCCACAGAAAAGCTTTAAGTAAATTAAGAGTTTCATCACACCTATTAAATATCAATACTGTCTGGTAGATATGTACTAAACAAATGTCATGAAAATAAATATAAACAATGTGTAATGAGACCAAAGACAAATACATTTTTGTTTTAATCTTTCCTCTTCTCATTTAGAAAATATTAGATTGACTGTTATTATAGGTAGAAACCAAGCACATATACACTATACTTAAAACTGAACAATGAAGATTTAACAACAGTAAAATACCAAGATAAATACTCACTGTACAATGCTTTCTTATTTTGATTATTTTCTCTTGATGGTTTAAGTTCTCTTTCTATATGTGAGTATTTATAGGTACAAAGTTTCTATCATCATGAATTATTAACTGATTCATTCATTCATACAACATATTCTATATGAATTATGTATTGTACTATGCGCTCTCATGTAAGTTTACCTTTTTCTCCAGAAGTCAAAATGGCTGGGGGCACTGGAAGTCTGTATTGGTTCAAAATTAACTTTTGAGCTTGAGCATATGTCATTATGTTGTTAATTTCTGAGGGTTTCATGACTGTGGAATTAGCTACAAGATATAATAAAAACTTTTACAGTGTCACCCCATTATAGCATCTTCCAATATAACAATTAAAGTGTGGCTCCCGAGATTTCATACATATGTATTTTTCTCATGCACAAAACAAAAATTTCTTTTTAAATGTACGAAAATTAAAATGTAAAAGGTTTATTATCATTTTGGGGAAAAGATTGTGCATGAAATATGACAATCGATGCATTGCTCCTGAAGTTTTATATGTGTGTATTTTTCTCATTCGCAAAACAAATATAATTTTATTTTATTTTTTCTTAAAAGTATGAATAATGATGAGTAAAAGGTTTATTTAGGGATCATGCTGGGCTTCACCAATGCTGCAAACTAATTTGTTTTCCCTTATTGGTGACAAAATGTACCAAAATATACCAACTGACATTTGTTTTTGCAACACTGTTGGCTGTTTAAACTTGTTTAATATACAATCCTTAAGGTTTGGAGTGGAGAAATTCAAAAGCACCATGCAAGGAATTTGAAAACGAGATATAAAATGCACTGGAATATATTTATTGTTACATGAATTCGTAACAATGCATTGTTATATCATAATCTACATCTGGCTTGAGTAATGGGTACTGTAATGCACTCCAATAGTCATGCTACTGGGAATAGCAACTATCGTTTCAAGGCAGCAATTGTAACTGCTGCAATCGACAAATGATGGCTAATTACTTTTCTTTTGTACCTAGAAATAATAATTTAGCTGAAGCTTCCAAGAAAACTGATTACTACTGACATACCAATTGTTTTGTATATATGCTAGGCAAATGAAGAAAAAAATTCAGTCTCCGTCAAGGTTCTATAATTATTTGATGTTACCACCAAAATAAGAAAAATCATTTGTTTGGTCCTCCCAATTGTTTTGTATATATGCTAGGCAAATGAAGAAAAAAAAAATCAGTCTCCGTCAATGTTCTATAATGATTTGATGTTACCACTAAAATAAGAAAAATCATTTGTTTGGTCCTCCAAAGCTGTCCTTTAGTGGTGACCTCAATGAAAGATGCACCCTTCATCAAAGATAGCTGACTATGATTGCAAACAATGGCAGCATAAAACGCAAATTAAATTTTCAATCTTTTGAAAACAGATCATTGGCCATTGAATTAACTAAAGATGGAATACCTAACAAAAATGTTTGTTAATTTTGTTAAATTTGTTTCCATTTTCATATCCCTTTGGATATCTTCATCCCCTTGGTCACTTATTCAAGATAATAGCTATAATCTCTAGCTGAAAAAATCTAGGCCAATTTAAGTACATTAAATACAGCATGTAAACAACTATAGCCACATTTTACTGGCATGCACTACTGTCATAGTGAACTGTTTAGTGACAATATAATATAAATCAAATGAGGACTAACATGTTTTAATATCTGTTTTATCTGTGTTTTCTAACGGGATGTGACTTTCATGTTTTAAAGTGATCTATACTCGAATTCATTGATTTTTCATGTACATGTACAGTACGTAATAATGATGGATCGTACTATGTGAAATGTAAAGTTGTCAATATACAAGAGTATTTCATATTAGTTTGTCTTCATTTAATGAAAGGCAACTATTTTTGCATCTGCTTTTATTACCCCCTCTCCAATTGTTTTTGGTATATGCATCATTTTCTTTAGCTAACTGAGTATGGTTGGTTATATCACGATTCGGTCTATAACAAGGTCAGGTTTTATAGACCCCAAACACCAAGTTATAGCACTTAATGGCGATGTATCATGATACAGTATATACATGAATTAAAGTGGAGGAAATAAAGAAAATTCATTAGCTTTAAGTCTCCTTAATTTTTTTTATAAAGATTTCCTTTTATTTTTTAGCAAGGGTAATTAGATGTGATGGTAATTAGCATCAACCGGTCTCATGAGAAAGAAATGATGATAGATCAGCATAATTTCTGTGTTAAGTGCATTCAAGATTGAATGTTTTGTAAAATTTGTTTGAATTTTGTTCAGCGCCTTATCAGTATGTATTAAAATATTTTTATCTTCAGCAGCAACAGCAATATTTGATGACAGATTGGATTTATTAATATAGCTCTTCATCTAGGAGCAGCAATATAAATATTTTCAAAATGGTTGCTACATTAGAGTGATACCATTTAAATTTAGGACCAACCAGACATCATATTTTAATTCTTCTGGTGAAATGCATACATCTACACTACTTTCCATTTCCAAGTAGTTATTACAAAATTTTCAAGATGGCTACCATAATATGCATATGGCTCATTAAAATCAGCATCATTTTCAATGTCATAATAAATCTTAATTTGAGAACCCTATGATTATGATTATGCTTGTGAAGAGTATTGAAACTATTTTTGGGATGGTTGCCATGTTGACCAGAATTGATGCTCGAATGTCAAAATGTTCTTTTAAAGTCCAACAAGACATCATATAAAGTCTTTATGAAAACAACAAATGCTGACACGGCCATTTATTCAGGCTGAACAAAAAGAAACTGATTGTTAAGGTGGCAATTGGTTAAATAATTTTGCCTATTTGTAATTACAATAGGTAATCCTATCAGTTATAATTATTACTACAGTATAGTTTTAACTGTCTTCATTGGAAGTCATCTGGCCAAAATACATGGTATAATGACTAAGGGCACACAAACCTTATATAAATTTTGAATTGCTGATATCATAGTTTCTGAAAGTGAATCTACAATATATAAGCTCTATCCTGCCTAATACTTGTTCCTCAGTATGGGTTTTGATGCATTGTTGTCCAAGACCAAAATTAAGATGGAATAGCTCACTATGCATAAAGATCATATGTGGCTTTGAAAAGGGCTTTTTTAAACTCATGAACAATGCCATGTTAGGTAAAACCATGGAGAATCTGCACAAATTAATTAAAGTCGATCTTATCCATCATAATGAGCAAAGCAAACTTTGAAGGCAATAGTGCTTTTGAATCCTGAATATTATTTGAGGGTGGACCTATTATCTCACAGTAAAAATTGAAAACTCCAACTAACAAAACCAATCTACATTGGATTGTTTATGCTGGACTTGTCAAAGCTGCTCATGTACAAGTTTTACTTGGACAATATCAAACCATCTTATCAGGATTGGGTCAATATACAGTAGATTGTAAGTTACCACCATTAATGTGTATGCAGACATGGCACAACCAAACACAATTTAATACTAGTGAGTATTGGAAAGAACATCCTCTGCTTAAAGAATAAAAATGTTAAAAGCTGAATACTCAGGTGAACTAACCATGTATGTGGGACTGTGACCCAAAACGTACTAGACTGTGGTCGGACCCCAAAACAAGGGCTGATCAAAGGCATTTCAAAGTTTATTTTAGAAAAGGATTGTACCTGGAATGTCTTGATGATCTTATATGATCCAGTATGATGTATGCTGATGAATCAATGTTTGTCCACACTTGATACCAAAATACTGGATACTCCCCAATGAAATAACCACTTAGGCATTTGGTAATTGTGCTGTTGTATACCATCTTATGACTGATGTTGGTTAACATGTCAAAGCAAATCCTGGTGGCAGTTCCATATTATCTAGAACATCTTGCAATTCATCTTGCACAGCATGCCTGTGAGGATTTTATCCACATGGTGACAACAACCTCAATCAGTACTGTGTTGGTTGTCTTGGAATCGATTCAAAAATTGTATACATCCTGGAATGTGTCAGTGGCATGACATTATTGTCTACCTTCCACAGTCTCTCCAGGCACATAGGAATATCAACCAAATTTGACTGGTTGTACTGGTGCTGGCTTTGAAATCATTTCCTGAGTAACAGTAACAGTCTTGTGTCGAATTGCATTGGTAGGTTTTAATTCAGTTATACTTGTGACTCCATTGTCTAATGACCAATGGAAGTCATGCTAACCATTCCTCAAACTGCTCTGGCCTTATCAATAATTCCTGCACTTATGTTAAATAACTGTTCAGCAAGAGTATACTAAATCGTTCCACAATATCTTGCTTACAGACACCCGTACAGAAAAATCTCACCAATTCACATGAGCTGCACATAAGCTGCACATGAGAACCATGTTAGAAACGTATGCAAATTGGGTAATTTTTGCAAGCTCATGTGTGCAGTTTGTTAGATCTTGTGAGCCATGGAAAAACTAACCAAATTCTCACATGTGCGGAGTTTGCTCACGTGAGAATTTTAATCTTCACATGAAAAAGTTTAACTTAGAAAACATTATTTTCCATTACATCTGACCATGTTTCAAAATAAGGCAGAGTTCTAATTTCTCATGTGAGTTATCACGTGAGGAATTTGGACTTTGATTCTGATCAAAGTATCGTCAAATAGACATCGTTTCTGTTTTGCAAATCTTGTTACTTTGTTGTTTTCATATATAAAAAAGCTGTCAATTTATTTAATGACAGTGCGTTTGACTCTTTACCTTGACCCAAGAATCATCTCTTTTGGACTGCAAAAGTATGTACACGTTGAAGCATGAAGATGTGGTCTTAAAAATAAAAAATAAACTCGTAACGGTTAACCGAAAAGTAAAATTCTGATGCACGCCAGATACCGGAAAACATATTTTTGTGACAGCTTTGTCTCGCACATGCATAGTTTTACTCAAATTAAGCAATAACCAGATATCTTATAATTTTCTGACATTGTTTATACAATTATCAATGAATTTGTTTGAACATTGTTTATACAAGTATCAAGGAATTTGTTTGAACATATTAATGTACGTATCACTATTTATAACACAAAAGACTCTTCAAAACAAACTTGGCATTGAAGTCTCGTATAACCGATTACGGGATAACTCGGCCCATATCAGAGTCGGCACACTAACGTTCTCGGCCCATAACGAACTCGGCCCGCCCAAATCGGCCCATAACGTACTCGGCACATTTACGTACTCGGTCCACGATTTATATAATAGTAATGTTGATGTAATGTTTTATTTTTCAACAGTCATTTCATTTGTCTTTTAATCTTTGTACGTTTCTTTATGCTTAGTGCATCTGTGTATGATTTGTAAACTTTAATTAACTTCACCTTTAAACTGTACTGTACTGGTAGTAACTTTTTCTCTGTTCAAGACGTCCCATTGTTGACAGAACATACGATTGTCTTCTGACAACAATAGCAACCCATAGTATGTAAAGACGAAACTCAGTAGAATAAATATAAAAGCTTCATTTTGCTAACCATTGATGCCGGATAATATTGTTGATGCTGGTGTGAAACTTAATCTCCCACTGTCAACCTATCTGATTAGATAATGAAAGGATGGGCTTTTTGGAACCAATTAGAGTGTCCTGTGGGGCATGGATCATCCCATTCTACTGTATGTACATCAAAAATGAACTACAGCAATATTAACTAACTTACGAAAGACACAAATTCTATTATATAGGCAAGTTGTTAAGAAATATCTGATAACGAAAATATAATTTATTTGATTTATAAAATTAAGTCATACTTGAGTGAATATGTATACAAAGGCATGTAAAACAAAAAGTTTACGAACAGTCCGCCCTCTTTGGCGCCTCAAACGAACTCAACGGATGCTGCTCGCTGGCCTGTAGTGTACATGTAGAAGAGTACATTTGAACCAAGAGACTGAATTTTGCGCGCGGGCAACGTTTAGCAAGGACCATGCTGCTTAGAAAGAAAGTCACTTATTGCAACATGTTCGCTGGTATATATTTCTATGACGACAAGAGGGTAGACATTGTTAACAAAAGTAAAATAAAATCAACCTCTAGTGATTTCCACGTCGGTACTGATGTTAAAGTTCAGTACGAAACAGAAGACATCGATGAAAGTGGGAGGGATATTAGAAGATTTCAGGATTATGAAGGACTGGTTCTTTGCCTTGAAAAAGGTAAGTGACGTTTACTCATTTCGTTCTACTATTTTCACATATTTTATGCTCAGTGTGTGGAAAAGGGATACGATTAAATCAGAATAATTCATGCTCTCAGACCCTCTATTTTACAGACGTACATACTTTTTAAATTTAAAGCTATTCGCCATCAAAAAAGCTAATAGAAAACAAACCAAAAAACTTCTTTGAAATTTGATACATGTATATTATGGTCATCATCTAAAGCTGCACATATTGACACATCTTTGTGTTCTCATGGATTTTGTAAGAGTTTACCTTTGGAACTTGCATGGTATATGGATACATAACTTAATGCATGACGGCTAGAATTTCGTGAATATGCAGCTAACTCTCGCCGTTATATACCTTGCTGTGAAACTTGGCACGTCATACTGACAAATGTTTATACTCGCACAGCCCTCAAAACATTATGCACTCTTGTTTACTTTACTATAGATTAATCATATCTCCGTCATTGGGTAGGGGTAGGATACGCGGAAGAGGGGTGGGTATATTTAGGAAGTGTGTATTCCCTCGGTCACCGTGTATTAACTTTTGGAAAGACTATTCGCACGGCCGCCGCGTGCCCGCAATAGAAAAGACTATACGCACGGAGACCGATCAATGCATTAGGGACGAGTCCAAAATATTCCGAATGATGTAGACTCTGCTAAACATAATATATATACCCATCAATACCATTACAAGTTTGGCGGCTGATTTATTGGACTACAAAATACCACGACCATAAAAAAAGGTTCCTTGGTATCTATTTTGTATGGCGGCCATGTACTATATTTTACAATGACTTTTCTCATGTTTGACGTTCGCTAGTTAGCTAACAATAATCGCACTGCGACCAGCGTCTGTCCCAGTTTGGATTACAATAATTATGACATGGTGTGCAATTAACAATTAAAGGCTAGTCCGTGAATTAGCGGTTTTCCCATGAGAAAAAATGTTGATAATTCGATTTTACTGTAACATTGCAGAATTTTGATTTAAATAGACAGCCAAAACATAAGTGTAGAAATATCACCACCAACATATCAGTCACTGCAGATGAAACATGTTGCAGATATATCATGCAAAAGATTCAAGATCGAATACCACTCAAATTGTTTTTTATTTTTTTCATTTTTAGAAAATATGTACAAAGGCAGCTTGAATTGAGAAAGAATTATGTTACTCGGATTTACTTTGTGAATGTACATTTTCAGGCCAAAGAAAAGTAAATACATGTTTCCAGTTGGCCGAAGTTCCCTGTTTCTCGTTGCTGACCCTAGCACTTTTCCCCACCCCCACCCCCAATTTTTTTTTTAGTTAAAAAAAATCACATTGCCGAAATTGATTTGTGCATCTAATTAGCCGGTTCTGCCCAGTACTTTCAAGCGCTTGAATTATTATTTGACGTATATATAACGTTTACAAAAAAAAATAAAAAATATTTTAAATCTAATTTTAAAACCAGTGCAATGAGGAAACACATTTTTTATTGGGGGGGGGGGGGGGGCCTCAGTGTATGCTTTTGTTATCTTGAAGTAAGAAAGAATTGTTACTTAGATTTACTTTGCAAATGTACACAAAACACTGCAGAACATAAATGGTAGACAACTGACATTACTGAAGAAATCTGCTAGTTGCAAACCCTTAATACACTTTAGACAACTGACATTACCGAAGAAATATGCTAGTTGCAAACTCTTAATACACTTTAGCTAGCAAACTCGTTTAAGCATAAAAAAAGAAAACGTGTTTGTTCTGAGTGAATGATGGAAAAGTTGATCGATTGGGTACCCTAGCACTTTTTCCCTGCTCACCCCACCCACCCACCCCAAAACAAACTTGCACTAAGTTTTTCATCTCAATTTCAGATTTTATTTTTCAACAGTTCAAGACAGACCCAGCTAACCTAAATTCAATGGTAAACAGGAAGTGCCTCGATTCAAGGAGAAAAATTTCCAAATGCATACTTTTGCAGACTGGCATGTGACTGTGTGTACATGATGAAAGACTCGGAAGCAGTATTGTTAATTACACGCTTCGTTTGTGTTAAATTTTCTGGAACATTGAAGAATGGTCTTCATGTGAAGCCCATTGAATTTCATACAGATTTGGAACTTTAACTTGAATAGTGTGCTTGCTAAAATATGTTTATTTGCAGTATGTTTAATGATGACCTTTAAGAACTTTGATTATTTATTGCATGTGATACAATAATTACAATAATTGAAAATTTTATATGCATATATATATATATATATATATATATATATATATATATATATATATATACACACACACACACACACACACACACACACACGTTTTCTTTTTGCTGATGCGAGAAACCTAGCTAAAACATCCATAACTGAACTCAAAGATGCTCATCCTTGTTAGATTTAAATATGACCTTGAAAGTCTCTAATGCTATTAAATTTCAAGTTTTATGATAGTAAACTTTGTTCTTTTTTAACTTTTGTCAAAAATGTACGTATTAAATACTAGTTGTTTTGGAGTTTGTTTTTGCTTATGTGAGCAAACTCTTGCTCACGTGAGGAAAATTGTGCTCATATTAATTTCAGATCCTGCAATTTTCGTGTGAGCAACATCTTGCTCACGTGAGCAACATATTAACAATTCCTGCTCATGTTATTTTCAGATTTTGTTAGATTCAATTTCTCACGTGAGTTCTACCTAATTTGCATGTTAAAATGCACATGAGACTAACCTGTGTTAGATCTCACGTGAGAATCTCATGTGCAGAAGGGTAGGCAATTTTGATGCCTGCCATGTACTCGCACATGGTGTTTGGCAGCATCACAGCCAAAGATCTGAAAAATTTGCCTGGATCCACACTTGCAACAGTCCCTATCATGTGAGTAGTTCTCTGTCGTAAATACTCTTCAGTGCATCTGCAACACTGGCAGAATCTTTTGATGTCTGGTTCCACTTTTTATATCTATTGGCCACATTGACAAAAAGTGAACATGTATATGTTGGTACATAATCAGCCTTGTTTATCATATACATCAAAGCTGCCCAACCTGCAGCCAGCTGGCTCATCAACATATGTACAAGAATGCTTTAAGAAAGCACTGACATTATCAGTGTTTTTAAGACAAGCAAGATTAAGAAGCAGAATTCATCTACATATGCATTTGAAGAAAATAAATTGGAGAAGAAGGTATTGAAGTTCAGAAATACTTCCTCCATGGATACATTGGACATGCATTTACCGTTGGGAAACTATTTGTATCCAAAGGAAATATAGAGGGAAGAGTTCATCTTCAGATGTTTGAATTAAGGTGTATAATTTATAATCTTTATCAACACAACACAAGCTTGAGATTTTACTTGATCATTTTACTACTCACAATTTAGTGACAATTTAACTATTGAGATGCAAGTCTACTTGATCACTGAAGGGATAGATGTGGCTTTGCAAAGCTTAAATGAGGATAATTACAAATGTCGGCTTTTTTCTTGAAAAATGTATTTTAGAGAATCTTGTTTGTCTGTAGTTAATGAATAGCTGAAAAGTATATGAACTAAGTGCAAAAATAGATTTTAAACTGGTTTAAACTCAAACTGCAAATATTATTCAAAGTTGTGTCTTCAGGAACTTTGGAGGTAATTGTTTGTTATTTAAACATCAAGTGCCAACATTTTTTTGTAAAATTTAATATTGTTAAAATCCCTAAATGAACTATATGTGTTTCACAGATGGAATAAGTGTTGTACAAGCTGGTAAGGAGACCAGAATAAACTCCACATGCACCCTGAAAGCAGGTGGAAGACAAGAAAGGACAACTGGATCCCTTTTTGGAATTGGATCCAGATTATCTTGAGTAACAAGAAATGTGAATTGACTGATTGATTATTTGAAGCAGGATTTATACTTCAGTCTGTACCTCTGCATTTAATTGTCTTGTGGACAGGACTAGTAAATTTCTCAGTATACTTAGTCATTTTAGCTACAAAGAAAATTGTGTTAAATTCGAGCCCTGCTTCCATATAGTCTTCCCTCTGCCTTAGTAGTAACTGATGCTTTTGTGGGAGATCACTCTTACTGCCTTATGTAGACATGATTATTTTTTTCTCCATTTTAAAGCCGAATTCTGCTTTTCTTCTGACTTGAATCAGATTTTTCTTGATATAGTCATATCATTTTTATATCATCTCCAATCCAGTGTTTATAAAATGGTCTTTATAGTCCCATTTCACAACAGTCCATGTAATTCTTTGCTCTATATATTAGTGAGCACACGACTCCCGTAAAGAGTATTCTCATCGGTCAAAGATTTAAATTCATCAACAGAATCGTTGTGTAATGGACACTGATTGCAATGGAAAGAAGAAGCATTCTTGCAAAACATGGTGTCCTGAGTTGTTGAGAGACCATGACATAAAAAGTGTAGATAAGGCTTTTAACAAAATGTATAAAAAATAATGGAAATTGGAATGGCTGGAGTGAAAAGTTGACGGAAATTCAGTTGGTCAGTTTTTAAGAAAGCTGAACTCTAGAGGTATGGCATTTTGTGACCTTTGCAATAAAGATCTGAATTAGGGTAATTACACTTTCAAGAGTTTGGAACAGCACCTACAAAAGTGCAAATGGAAAAATTGAAGCTCAGAAGGCATCTGGAAAATGTGCAGTTAATTACTAAAAGAAGAAAGATTTCTTGTATGATAGAACGGATGTAGCCCAATGTCAGTATATGCACAATGCATGTCACAAATACATGCACCAGCTTGAAAGGAAAAATTCTCTCATTGAGAAGGAAAAGAAATTATTGCAAACTGAGCCAAACATGTCAGTGGTGATCAGAAAGAAGGCAAATATACTCTTTGCCAAGTCTGCTAAAAGAGCTCAACCGGCATATCAACAGGTCATGACCATTGGAGAAAAAGACAAGTAAATTTATGTGATTATTTATATATAGTTGATGTACATGGATGTTTATTTTACCGATTTGTTATGAAAAGAGAGAAGGATAATATATTTGCTGCAAAACTTTTAAAAATTATGTTGACCTAATTACGATGTGAATTAGCACTGACATGCAAATGAATTAACTTTAGAATTAATAGTACTGGAGAATGTAACAATAAATATTGTTAAATTATTAAAGTCAAGTTGAATATTTTTGGTAAATTAATTAGTTTTCAAATGATTATTTTGGTTTATTTTATGATCATAATTTGCACCTAGAGCAGTCGTTTATGAGTGCAAAATACATTTTTGGTTGGGTGCTTTTGGCAACCTGGACCCCTGGATTAGGGTCACTGCCCCGTGAAACCCCATTTGGGGTGGACCCCCAGAACCCTGCTTAAAATTTGTTCAGCTTTCCTTATGGAAGAATAAAATTATGTCCACTTCTATGTTGGCAGATAACTTTTAGCTTTTCAGTTAAAATGTTTTAGCTCAACATGGCTGGATTTAATAGGCAGTAACAGTTTTCCTAATTTCTTATGATTGCGAAAGTATAATTGAATAAACATTTTACTAGAAAAAAAAACAGTTTCTGTACAGTAGCTTTATTTCTGAACTTTATGTCTCACAATTGTAGTAAGAAATAAACTCAGTTTGGTGGTTAAAAGTAAAACGTCAAGGTCATTGTGTCAGATCAGTGAAGATAAATGGATATACACAATAAGTTTAATTCAGATAAACAGACCTGGACTAAACCTTGTGGATAATGGACATTTAGAGTGACAAAAAACCTATTGATTATGTTATCAAAAGCGGCATAGCAACTGAGCAATAAAAATGAGTTCACTACAAAATCTGCAATTCTTTATCTGACAGGACTACATGTCATACTCTTATGTGGAAGTCTTAATATTTGTTCATTAGGAAATTGTACCTTAGCCATTATTACTACCAGATGTTCCATACATACATACATACATACATACATACATACATACATACATACTCAAAGCTTCTGTCCATATTCTGTAATCGTTTTTCTGTTGCACTGAATCACAAGTCCAATAGTGTCAACATAATATTTAATTAACATGTCACTTTTAAATAATAAGTTTTATCAAATTCAGTGTTTCAAGAATAAAGGAAAGCATGACAAAAAATCCTCATGCATAAAAGGAGAAAATAAAGGATTGTCAACCATATTTCATTTCATAATTATTTCCAACAGAGGGAAGAATATCTTGTGTTAAAAGATCAAAGTTAACAGCTGCTGATAGCATTTAGAGACAGTGGCAGAGCAGTGATTTTGCCCGACAAGGTATACAAAGAGGGTATTTTGTTGGACTAAAATTAAAAAACTGAGAACTGACATGCAGGAGTATCAAACTAAATAATAACAACTGTTGTGTGGATGGGATCCCAATTACTGTCTAATTGTGCAATTAAAGTACACAATGTCAGCCATCTGTCAAAAAAAAAATAATAATAATGTTTTAGATACATCAGTGGCAGATGAATGTGTCACTTTTCAAGACATGACCAACAAGGATATATTGATCCATTTGTATCATCAGTAACAATGACATCTGATTCAAGCAGTTGCTTTGTTTATATAGAATCAATACAGATTAGATATGTGTGCGTGTTGGATTTTTAAAGTAGCTTTAAAAACAAAATTCAGTCATATTGCTACGATGTCTGCAGGGTGATAGTTTATAGTGATGTCAAGCATTGGGGCACCATTTTTTATAAATCTTTGATATGACTTGACAGGGTTTTGAAACCACGACCTCCCACATCGGAGGTGAATGCTCTAACCACTATGCTGAGTCATACCAAAGACTTCTAAAAATGGTACTAACAGCTGCCTCACCTCGGCACTCAGTATTAATAATTTCTATATGTAATTCCTGCAGTATAGCCCTATTTAGAAGGCTAGATTACAATAATAATAATAATAATAATAATAATAATAATAATAATAATGTAGACTAGAAGATTAGTAGTGCCTAATATTTCTAAGCTCCAAGCACTTTTAATTATTAGATAACACATAAAAACATACAGCTACCAGATTACAAAAACAAACACCATAAATTACCCCCCAAAAACATGCTGACAGTAATTAAGGATGTTATTAAGTCTTCAAGTCTGCTCTTGTAGTCAAAATGGTTGTAAGAGCACTTATGAATGAAATCGCAGTGTCCTTATGTCTAAGATCTATGGGCAATTCATTTCATGTAACTGGGTCCTGGTACACAAAAGAACATTGCTCATATGACTTTATTTGAATAGACGGAATTAATGCAAATACAAGTGTCGGAAGAGATTAAGTTTTTAGATGGGTAGTACAAATTGGTGATGTTAGACAGGTCTATGGAACTGGAGCCAGTCAATGAAAAAGCCTATAAAATGTACTGCCTGAGAGAATGATTATCAGCTCACCATTCTTGCATTCCTTGCAGCAAATGAGACCTTTCATTTTAGTTGCTCCATTTTTTGTATCCATGAAGAAACCATCATTGATTTCAATGTGGAATGATGTCTGAGATGGAGATGAAAATTGTTCAATTTGAATCACATGAATTCCTTGCATCTCAATGGTGTTGATAGGGGCTGTAAACATGAAAACATATGTTAGCAGATAAAATGTCACATAAATAAGCCTCTCTAGCAAATACATTGCAAGACTTTGGTGCTGAGTATTGATACATTTAAGGGTTGAAATGGACAAAGCAAGTTGTAAACCTTTCTAAATTTAGGGTACACCTTCTTATCTTGACTAATTTGTACCCTATAACTCCACTCCATACATACTCCATGAAGAAGCAATGAAATAGTTCAATCACATCATCACAGTCCATTCTTGATCCAGAGCTTGAACAAAATGATTGAAGTGCATCTATATACAGCAAGAAACTGATATTAAGAGCAAAATCCAAGGACAATCCTATTAGTGAGAAGAGGATAACATCTTTATAACTGTTACAAACGTACATTTACCATGACCAATGTGATATCTACAATGGGCAAAATATGATGGCAATAATGAAACCCTCCAAAAAACAGGCAAGAGGGGTCAAAAAGAAAAATTGGGTGGCTAAATTAAAGAAGAAACTATATTTAATTGATGTTAATATTAAAAATCCTGGAAAAGAGGTTAATGTGACCCATAACTTGTATTATGTATAAAATGAATTCATCAGAATAAACACCCTAAGTACATTTAGGTAACCAGAGAGTAAGTAATTATTTTTTATCTCCTTCTATTTTTACCAGTCTCCAGGAACCACTGTAGATATTATCATTAGCTGAAAATAAATTCAAGCTTGGCCCTCGTTCTAATTAAAGATATTTTATCATTAACTTATGTTTCATTTGAACTTTGAGCAGTACAGTACTAACATATTTTGAAACTATCTACCAACCTACTCATCTATAGTACCTATACATAAAGCAGCAGAGAGGGTGAACAGACCAACTTTTACAGGCGTCAATTTAGCAAACTGAGGTTTTCTCAAAATTGCTTAATAGGCCTCAATTTAGCAAACTGAGGCTTTCTTGAAAATACTTAATTAAATTTTTCAGTAAAAAAAAAAAACGACGCCAATTTTATTGTCACCATCCCTTGCTGCCTGGAACTTTCAGTGGAAAATCCGCGGTTTTAAACATGATGAGGTGAGAACGTGGACTGCGTCTGATTTGGTCCGAGGCTTCCTCGAAAATGCTTAATAGAACGGTAAAAAAAAGACGCCATATAGTTGGCGTTCACCCCGTTGCTGCTATGAAGCTAACCGAATTAGCTATAGATACAATGATGAATTAGAGATATATTTTTTTATATAAATGGCAAACATTGGAGAAGCACAAAAAACAAATAACTAGATTAACTTGAGAACGGTTGGCTGCGATTAAGAAATATCTCCCGGTGAGAGATTCTTTCAGAGATAATCTTCAAGCGTGTCAACAAGCAAAGATGGATTTTACCACCGACACTGAACAATTATTTAAGCCTATAACTACGGCAACTGGTGAAGTTGTAACCGCGATAAAAGAATCTAAACCAGCGGTTTCACCTGTGGTTGCAGATGTGGTTGAACCTGAGGTTGAACCTGCGGTTAAACCTAAAAAAATCGGTGGTAATAGAGTTCAAGAACTCCGAAATAGATTTACCGAAAAAACTTTAGCATATATCGATGAAACTAAATTAACAGACTTTGCCGCGCTAGGATATTATCAAAAAGATAGGTATTTAAATCCTAAACATGTAGGTTCTATTTCAAATGTAAAAGAGTTTTCTGATGCGGTTTTTAAAATTAAAAATCAACTACCAAAAATTAATAATAATGATCCTTCATATCACGCGTATAAAACTGCCATTGGCACAAAAGATTTTCAATATCAACAACTGAACAACAACGACTAGCAACAGAACAGCAACAACTAAAACAACGAGAAAAACAAGAACGAGCAGAAGAACGAAAACGTATACAATCAACTCCAAAAAATGAGGATGACCAAAAAAACAATCAGATCCTGTTATGGATGATCCTCAACGAGAAGAACCTGAAGAAGAAAAATCCGGCGAGGGATATCGCGGTGGTAATATACCCTGTTCAAGAAGTGTCCTCGATGATATATCACGGTTAGAAGTTCTTATTGGAGGAAAACGAGCTGGAAATAATTCTCCGGAAATAATTAATGAAGCAACCGAAATCTGTCCGCGGTTATTTCAAGGACATGTAATGGATATCGGACTATATCGCAGTTTCATCGATGAACTTACCGATGATTATTACAGCGACTGAAAATCCTTTGGTGAAATTCTTTGAATTTCCATTTTCAACTGAAAATCTCAAGAGATTTCACGATTAGATATATAGCATTTAAATAAAATGATAGTACATCGTAGTATGAACAGAGCAAGACCTGTTTACGTTGTAAACTCAAGATTGCCGGTTTATAAACTTACGTATGGAAATGGACTTGGTGATATTGTCACTGGATTATTTACTAGAATTGCTCCAAAGATTTTACCTGTTGGTAAGGAAATAGCGTCAAAAGCTATTGGGGTTTTCGGTTATAGAGCTGGTACAGTTATTGGTAATAAAGCATTTGATATGTTAGGTGATGCAAAAGAAAAACTTATGTCATTGGCGAGAGGTAAAAAGAAAAATGGAAATTCTGAAAGAATTTCACAAAGAAATTTTCAATTACAGTCTACGGAAAAAATGCAACATAAAATAGGCAGTGCGATTAATAAAATTGCAAAGGCAAGATTGAGATTAATTGCTGGCTCCGGTTTGAAACGGTTCAACATTTAGATCAACTACGTTAATATAAAATGTTCAGGGATGAGATTGATGATGCTTTTAAAGTAAATGATCCCGTATTAAGAAATAATTCTGTACGTGATTATCAATTTTTTTTTCATATCAAGCACAGGATCCAAATGTAAGATCAAGAATTTAACTCAGATTTGATGATACATCTAAATACTTCCTACCGTCTGAAGCATTCATCGAAGTAGAAGGACAATTAAGAAAATATGATGGCACTGAGTTTGCAACTGCTGATAATCTTAAAGATATTCCGATTGGGTTTGTCAACAACGGAGTAATGGCGCTATTTAACAACGCCCAGTATATGATTAATTCTACCAGAATTGAATCTATCGATAATGATGTTGATATCGCAACTACAGTTTTAGGTTTGACAAGATATTCTGATGATTTTACTAAATCTGGGGGGCATTCGATGATGTTTGCGAAGGATACTTCCAAGCACGCTGAACATCGTCAATTTACGATAAGAACACCAAATAAGCTAAATAATTCTGCCTTTGCTGACGGTTCTAAAAGTGAACCTGTAATTGTGGGTGATAATCCTAATTACAACGCGGGATTTGCATCACGAAAAAAGAACATCGACGACAATGGTAGATTTTCATGTACGATTCCGTTATCGTACATATTTGGCTTTTGCCGAGATGTCCGAAGAGTTATATTTGGTGCTAGTCATACTGTAGTTCTCACACGAAGATCAACTGACGATTATGCTCTTTGGCACGGTCCTGATCCTGTACGAGATGGTACTGTAACATTAACAAAGTTAGCGTTGTGGATGCCAATTATGACTCCATCATTGACTGTTGAGACACAATTGCTGTCGTTTATGGACCAAGGAGGAAAATCATTGTTGAGTTGGTACGATGTCACAACAGCAACTACATCTAGTACAGGTACTGGAATTTTTACTTGGCAACTTGCATTGACGAAGAATATTTCCGCACCTAGACAAGTCTTTGTTATATTACAAAATTTAAATAGAACTCAAAAAATAACTGGTGTTGCAAATGATAGTCTACAATTAAGATCTCATATGATATTTGATCCTTGTGATGTCAGTGAAGTATCATTACAAATAAGTAATCAACAAGAACCCGCGGAAAATCTTATTATTGATTACGAAAACAATCAAATAGGACAAGTTTATCATCAAATATGGTCGTTTATGGGTCGTGATCAAAATGTCGATACTGGACTTCAAATATCACAGGTGGATTTTAAAGAATTGTATCCGATTTATTACTTTTCGCTGCAACATCTTGATTTATCTAAGCATTCAACCGTTGATGTAAAATTTCAAGCTTGTATCGGTGATGCTTTTGGGGGGTTTAGGGCGGTTGCTGCTATTCTCAGTGATAAATCTATGATACTTGAAGGTGGTGGTGGAAAAATGAGAGTTATTGATGCACCAGTGGAAAACATGTAATTGAATCTCTTCGAGACTTTTATTCGAAGACATGTAATTGAATCAATCGGTGTTATATAAAATGTCATATAACACTATTAATGTTACATAAACACCTGGTCAGATAAAGAAACTTCAATCAAGTTCAGCTAAACAATGCGGAACTACGATTACGCTAAAACATAATCAAATGATCGGCGGATCAAATAAAATATCACGGACGAAAACTCAGGTTAGTCATTTCAATAAAGCTTTTAAAGAAAAAAAGGAGTTCAAATTACTTTATCTTCAGCTGCAATAAAAAATATGATAAAAACCGGAGGAATATTTCCGCTGTTGGCTGAAATTCCAGGATTGATTGCGTCTGCTGCTCCGGCAATTCTTGGAGCGTTAGGAACTGGGGCAGCCGGAGCACTTGCTTCTAATGTTGTTAATAAAGTATTTGGTAAGGGTCTAAAATCCGGTGGGAAAATTTCAACGAGAAAAAAAAGGGAAGTTGTAACTTGAAGTTGTAAACAAACTCCCAATAAAGCATTTCAGAGGTGTATTCATGAAAGATCAATTACCAGCACAACCACAAATACCAGAAACTGGCATAATTAATCTAGATGATAACACTGGACCTGGAACTCACTGGGTTTGTTACGCAATATATCCAACGTCAATTATTTATTTTGACTCATTTGGATTGCCACCTCCGATTGAATTTGTCAAATACTTGTCGATGATTTCATCGAAAATTCCGGTTTGGTATTCAACGTTACCAACGCAGACGTTAACAGATCCTACAATATTTGGACAAGAAACTCTTAACGCGTTAATGGTTATCTCGGCAAATCCTAAATTACCTCACAAGGCCATCCACGAGTACACGATGATGAAAAACTCACAGTGAAAATTTCTTCAGAATTTGAGAGATAAATCTAATATAACAACAATGTCAGATATTTTTGAAAGATCACTATCGCGTGTTTCTGAATCGGTTACTATCGGACAAGTAAAAAAATGATTAGACGTGCTATTGAAAATCTTACAAAATCTACATCAACGATAACAAATATACCAGATCAAGTAAATTTAATAAAATCCGTCAATGACAATATCGCTGATGTAAAAAAAACTCCAGCAACAATACAACGATCACATAAAGACATTTAATATTTTTACAGGTTTACAAAATTCCCTCGTGGATAACATTGATAAACCCATGACAGCCTTTTTTGGTGAACCACGTGTGACTACACTGAATCTTAACTCGATAAAGGATTCTCTGTTGGAGTTAACAGTATTACAGGGAAAATACGAAGATCACGTAAAAGCGTTTAATACATTTCGAAGAAATATCGTTGATAAATTTATCGGATCTACATTTGATAAACTCGACATGAAACTTCCAGATATAAAGAAATCCATCGATGATCTCAAAACGACCACAAATGCCATCATATCAGATGCAACGAGAATGATATCAGTCATCGAAAAGGTTAAAATTCCTCATAATAGAACTATCAACGTAGTATACACGATTTAACACGGATCATATACGTGGACACCTACAAATAATATTTTGCACATTACTGCAACCGTAAAGGGTATTTATCGATTAACGTTAGTAACACCAACGTTGTTTAATATATCATCGTCGAGTTCATCTGGAGTCAATAATACGATATCAACAATTATCGACAAGGATACGATTGAACAATTCACGATTACATCCACTGATAATAATCTTGCTAGGGTTTCAATGTCATGGTATGTTGAATTTGTAGCTGATTTAAGTAAACAGTTAAATTGAAATGGAAAATCTTCGATGGAAAATCTAACGGATTTTAACGAAGAATTTCAACAACAATCAAAGGATTTCAAAGAATTGTTGACTACGTTAATAGATAAAAATGTCAACAACGTCATCATAAATAATTTCATCATCAGTGACAGTTTCAATATCGTTATAATACTGTTAAAGAGTTTCAAGATAAACTTGAAGCGTTAATTATCGAATATAAAAATAAAAAGAAAAAGTACCAGCGTAGAATTACCGCGTTAGATGTAACTGTATACTCAGTATCAGGTGTAATTGCCAGCGCTGGAATAATACTATCTTCGGTGACAATGATAGCTCCAGTTGTTGTTCCCGTTGTTATATCCGCAGCTGCAACAATCACAGGAGTATTCACCGGAATAACAAAAAAATATCATCGTGTTCTCAACAAAAATTACACGATTACGCTGTTAAACTTATTACTGCGTCAAACGCCTATTCGCAATTGTCAATGTTGATCTCATCATCGATTGATGATCAAATAATATCAGACGAAGAGTTCTCTAGGATGGTACGGTTGTATGATTCAACGATTTCAAAATTGGAAAACAATAACAATAATAATAATAATGTCAACAATGACAACGTCATCGCAAGAAATCCTTCAACGAATAGCAACAAATACTACCACGACAAAAACAAAGTTGATCTCGCTGGTAACGAAAACACCAGAATTCAGCGTTGAATTTAATCCTCCGTTGGCAGTATCTGCAATAGCGTTAACGCAATTAAGATGCTATTATAGTTGGCCTAATGTCAGATCAGCGCCATTTAATGGTAAACTCCCCAATAACAGTTTTACATTTTCGTATAGAAAAACTAACCCAGATGGAACAAAATCCGAACCACAAACACATACAATACATCTACCAACTGGCGCATATGATATCAAAGATATCAATGACGCAATCATAGAATCAATCCAGGCAATCACAGGACCAAATATCATCGAAGTCAAAGATGAATCTGATAAATACCCCATTGAGATAAAGGGACATGAGCCGTTGTTGTCAACGGTCATCGAAGTTAACTCACCTGATTACGCCGTAGATATATACAACAGCTCAATTAGAACCTTATTGGGTTATCCTGAGTTTATTCCAGGCACCGTTGACATAAAGGATCTACCACGTGAGCCATTGAAATCTGACTGTTTCCACGAAAAATGATAATCATGGATTTCAAATTCGTGATATTGATGGTATACCTAAATTTACATTTAAAATACCAGAACCATTATTAACTAATTCTTTTGTGGATTCTAGCGCTATTGGAAACATTTTTAGATTAATGAACGCTGATTGTAATCGATTTCTAGGTTATTTAATAACTGCAATAAGTGAAATTCCACCACGTCGTGATGATGTCATCAAATACATGGAAGTGTGTAATACAATTATCAATTAGATGGAAGATAATAATCACAGAAATATTGAACATATTCTTAGTAATACATATCCTTCTTCATCAAGATCAAGTTTTGCAGCAGCTAATAAAATTAACGAGAGATATTTTCGATTTTAAATTTCCAGGATATAAAGTACCATGGATGCGAGGAAAACTAAGTGACACCATTGACGAATTCTTCCTACGGATTCACAAAACATGGCTGGATAGTCTTCCTGCGTTTCACCCAAGATTACCAGAACCTAAACGCGTTGACTTCATAGATGATACATTACCAGCTGTTAATCCACAACTAAATTACTCCGATGATGGCTTTTTTCGTACAGTAACGGCAGCAGATGCAATAAAAAATTATCGTGTAATAACAAACGACCAGAGTTCTGAGTATATAACACAAGGTCCAATCACGTGGACATTTACATCACAGTCTACAGGGAAAAGTTTCACCGTAACGTATAATAGTTTATCTGCGAGATTCAACAATATGAAAAAATTATATCAAACTCACTTACAGCAACTTCGAAATCTTATTCAAGGATCTCTCGGAAACTATTTAAATTTTTCAAGTGTAACAATTACACGTGATTTAATCAAGCAACACCAACAACAACTAAATCAAATTATCGCTGATATGAATTTGTTAAATAAAACATTACTCGATGCGATAATCGTAATCAAAGGTGATCATGTGATTAGTAGATATTATCAACTATTAGCTATGGGGTTTTTATCAATGACAGATGAAACTCTACCTAATTATAAACTACCAGGTTGGGATGTACCAGCGATGAAAGCGTCATTTAATAAAATCATTGATGAATTCTTTCCTCAGATTCACGCGTTATGGTTTAAACTGATTCCGTCAGAAGCAATTTTAACATCAACGAATTCAGTGTACCGCAACAACAAACACAGATCTCCCGGCAACGTTGATATATCATCTGTTATTGCAATACATGTTATTTGTGATGCAATCTTGGGAAGTTTCTCAATTGATACTTCAAAATCAAACAACGCCAATCAAGGATATATCATGTATACATTTTCTCCAGACGTTTCCCCAGGAAGTCTCATAGTGAAAAATCCACCCAATTTAACTTACTTGGAGCCCATTAATCCTTTTATAACCAAGATGAATTTTTCAATAACCGACCAAGAATTTAACCTAATTGACCTTCGCGGGGAAACACTACAAATAACGCTAGATGTGAAATCTCATTAAGATTTCAATTAGAAAATTCTTCAATTAAAAAAAACTAAAACAGTTTTAATAATGTATCAGCACACGCTAGTATCTATCCATGACAAAGACCTTCTTGAACAAGCTATCAGAGAGATATTTAGTGGAGCAACAACAGGTGAATACCACGTGGATATAGTCATAGATAACCTAGGCACGGAGAAGTTTTTATTGACTGATTATCAAATGTTATATCTTCAGCAAAACGTTATAACCGTGGTAAGATTAACCCGTGATCAAATAATGCAGTATACTCATTCATGCTTATCCGTGGAAGATCTGAAAAAATCTTGAAAATTCTTTAGTGAAATTCGAAGAATTTCCATTCGATGGAAATCCTTGACAAATCCCTTGTGAAATTCCATTGGAATTTTCATTGCAAAGCAATTTCCACTCTAAAATAATTTTTCATTTACGATTTCAGAGCTAAAAAAAATCACTGCATAAACTTTTATACTTCCGCGTATGTAGTTAATCTACCAACAGGTATACACACGTCATATAATTTTACTTCTTGTCTTTACAAACTTGTTCTAGTTGAGTAATCGCGCTTCAAACAGGTAGTATTATACATGCCATTCATTACCTGTGTACACGAGGTTATACAAGAAGGAGGCTCTCTACGCGTGGGACTCAGCCTGCTCGATTAGAGCTTCTATCTGTTTCGCCTTGGAATTAATACTTTTCTTTTGTTCATACTCGGCACCTAATTGTTTTCTAACATCTTCTACGACCGTACGTAATAGTACAAACACACTAACGTCTTCATGATTAACTAAACTCTCACGTATAAATTTTTGAATACGCTTGATTAGATAATACTGCTTAGAGAGTACATACTTTCCATTGTTTTGTGCAAATTCCATATCCTCAAAATTGTTCATTATTTGATCACAATTTAACCCTGATGATAGTTGAATATTTTGATTTTTGAGTTTGTTAATTTGAGAAATAATACATCTGATATTTTCAGAATTCATATATATAAAAAAAATATGTTTGCTTAATTGGTGAGTTTCACAAAATGAATTCTGGACCCGCTAAGGTGTTGGTCATCTTAGCACGTCCAGAAGCTTTATGCGTTGATGATGGTATATATACAATGGATGACGACAGCACATTCAACCCCAAGATCTACTGTATATGGCGGTTGTATACATATAGGACAGCACATCAACCCCAAGATCTAGTGTATATGGCGGTTGTATACATATAGGACAGCACATTCAACCCCAAGATCTAGTGTATATGGCGGTTGTATACATATAAGACAGCACATTACACATCACCCATTTGAACCCCCTTGGTGTATTTATACATCAAGCGGCGTCCATAGGTTACATATAATCACGAAGTGTATTCCCCTGGGAGTAGAGTCTAACTCGTCAAATAACGGGTTTGACCTACAAGAGGATACGTTTGGCGAATGTGGACGCACGGACAGCACACAACAATAGATTATGGTATATATATACAATGCAATGAATGACGACGGCACAACAATAGATTATGGTTATATACAATGCAATGGATGACGACGGCACAACAATAGATTATGGTATATATACAATGCAATGGATGACGACGGCACAACAAAAGATTATGGTTATATACAATGCAATGGATGACGACGGCACAACAATAGATTATGGATCAGGTCACAAAAAGAAGAGATGCAAATGAAATTGTAAACTAAAGACGAAAGAGATGAAAATGCAATTAAATTTAAAAGAATTAGAGCCAGATAGTGGAAAGTACTTTCCTACTTTTATGTTTTCAGAAATATTAAATTAGTTTCACCTTTCCTGCAAAGATGTTTATCAACATTTTTGTTTTTTAAAACAATAGCTGCAAGTTTGAAATGGCCAAGAGAGCACTGGACTTTATTATTAAGGAGTGTACTTATTGGCAAAGTCTGTGAAGTATATATTATATTAGCAGTTGAAGTAAGTGATGACTATAATTTGGTCAAGGAATGTATCTTGAAGGCTTATGACTTGGTAGCTGATGCATATTGAGAGAGGTTAGGGAATTGTAGAAAAGCAAATAACCAAACATATGCTGAATTTGCGTAGGAAAAAGTGCATCAATTTGATAGATGGTGTGCTTCTGAAAAGATTGAGAAAGATTATGACAAACTTAGACAACTCATATTAGTCAAAGAGCTCAAAAACTACATCCACAGTGACATCAAAATTAACCTTAATGTACACAAGATTCTTTAAAAAATACCTTGCTCATGCAACTTAAGAATATTTCTTGGCTCACAAAGTTTCATTTGTCAAGGAGTTTTAATCTCAGCAGCTGGTAAGTAAGAAACCAAATCAGACTCAAATAAGTGCTTACAAATTTCAGTCCAGTACAACTAATATGAATCTAATGTCTGATAAGACTAATCATAAATCCATATCTTTTCCTATGTGCCCTTATTGCAAGATACTGGGGCACTTTAGTTTCTTTTTGCTTTAAGATAAGAAAAAACAACAGAATAAAAACAAAGCAAACAGAGCAGTTCCAAGTACTTGATCCTCAAGGTCATGACCAGGTATTGGAAACAATACATTTGTAGGGTCATGCAAATCCCAATCTGATTTTGTTATGGAGAATTATGAACCATTCATGTTTAAAGGAAGCATATTGCTTATTGGTGATTGGAACGATCTAATTTCTACTAAAACAGTAAGGAACACAGGAGCTTCTCCGAGTCTTTTATTGCCAGGTACTTTGCTTTTGTCAGAGAAGTATTCTTATTCTAAATGTGTTTCTGTTCAGGGAGTAGAGTGTGGCTTTATTCAAATTCCTCTCAAATTTCAAACATTATTGGGAGGAACAGGAAACTGTGCTGATAATGAGACAATTGTGCTATTGCTCATGAAGTCTGAGCACTGTAGAGCACTGTGTGTGTGTGTGTGTGTGTGTTTTTCATGATGAATTGAAATACAAAACTATACAGAAGATTTATTACGGATGTAAACAGAGAAGCTATATAAATTTAACCAACACAGAATCTAATTATATAAATTTCTAAATGTTGGTCCTAAATAATTGTACGTTTTGGTCAAATTTATATTTTACTAATCAAGGTTTATCTTTTATAAGATAGCAGGGTAACAAAAAACCCATCTATAAGGCACCTTAGATAGGACTTTGGGATAATAAGCCTTATGTTTCAAGGGATCAACCATCAAAATGAAAATCGGCATTTCTTTTAATGTGGACTACATAATCATTTAAATGAAAACATTACTAAGAGTGAACTTTATAAATACTTTCTCATTTTAGCGTTTGTTATGGATAGACACTGATACAATAAAGTAAGTGTTAGATTTACGAATATTGGCAGTATTTCTTGAAAGAGTCAGCAAAACTTGCAGCTAGTACTTCATTATTTGCAGTCAATGTTGCAGAGATAATATAGATATACATTTAATTGACAATTAATAAAATAAATTCAAAACTAAAACTTCCGAGAAAAATTGCATGTTCGAACATGTTTAAATTTATTCAAAAACAGCAGAAGCATTGCAACTTATTTCCAAGAATGTTAGATTCTACAGCGTCTGTTCTTGTTGGACAACCAGTTTTGTTATGTATCTGTCAGATTTTTTAAGTTGTAATATTACATTTTCATCTTGGATCAAGCATGTCTTCATTACAGTACTTTTTTCTTGAAAAAATGATGATGGTTGTCATATGCAATCAATATGAGTATAAACACAAGTCTGTTTGATATATTTCGTTACCCCAAACATCAAATAGAAATAGCTTATAACAGAAAGTAGGAAAGAAAGAACACATCATACATGAATAATGAGACTGTAGATGATTCCAAAGACAAGGTTGCAACAAAGAGGGTGATTTATATGATTCATTTTGTTGGCATCTGTTAGTCTTGAGAGATGATGGAAGTGTGCCCATGATAGATATCCCGGTTGGTGGTTGTGCAGCATCTGTAGTGGCTAGTATGTAATATGAGAGTGGCAGTCCTTGCTACACATTAAAGTTGAGTCTGTTTGTGATGGAGCTTATCTTTCTCCGAGATCGCTTTTCATCAGCTAGCAAGCGTAGCTTGTCCTAACCAGCATTCAAGCCAGTCATCCGAGCATGTCGCCAGCTGAACCTATCTAGAGCAATTCTCTTCTCAGGTGTTGACATCAATGTTAAGGGCTTTAATGTCACACCAATCTACCTTTTGCCACAGGTAGTTCTGAATACATAAAGTCTTTGGGGATCCATCCGTTATCCATCAGATGTACATGGCCCAGCCATCTGATGCAATGTTGGTGGAAGAGTGTGACCATGCTGTGAATCTTGGCAAGTTCAAGCAACTCATTGGACTCGAGTCATCACTCAAGGTCTTTTCTCTTGTGAGTCATGCAGAGCCCAGGTTTCACTGGCATACAGGAGAGTGTTTAGCACGCAGGCACGGTACACGAAGATCTTAGTGTTCTGGATCAGCATGCTGTTATTCCACACTTTCTGCAACAACATGGAGATAGTTATTGATGCCTTTCCAATCTACTTGTTGAGCTCAGAATCAAAGCGATAGGGTGTTGGTAATTGTAGAGCCGAGGTACATGAACTGAATGACTACCCAATGTTTGTAGTTGTTGATGGTAATGCTTGGGGGGTCCAGCATTCTGAGCCATCATGTTTGTTTTCTTTAGGCTGATGGTTAGCCCTTTAGCAAAGCAGTCTATCAGGTGCTGTAACTCAGCTTCTGTGTGAGTGGCAAAGAGCATGTCCCTGATGGATGCTTCATGCACTTTGTTATTTGCCTTTAGTCATGCCAGGTTGAACAGTTTGCAGTCTGATTGCATGTGCAGGTAGATCCCTTCTGAGAACATCCCAAAGGCATGCTTGAGCATGATAGCGAAGAAGATGCCAAATTTAATGGGGGCTATATGATGCAACCCTGTTTCACTCCGCTGCGGAGGTTGAAAAGGGGTTGGATGTTGAGCCATCATACTTCACTGTGCCTTTCATTTCATCGTGAAAAGACTGGATCATGCTTAGCAGCTTTGGGGGGTAGGAGGGGGCATCAAATTTTTGCCAGGATTGTGAAGGGTCTGTCTCTGCCAGGAAGAGGGGTTTGTGTTGTACTCTGCATTTTGGCTGCAGTTGCCTGACAGAGAAAATCATGTCAATTGTGGACCTCTCTGCATGGAACTCGCACTGTGACTCTGGATACCCTCTGTCAGCAAGCATCTGTAGTCTGTTCAGGAAGATGTGTGCGAAAACTTTACCCAAGATGCTTAGAAGGGATACACCCCTTTGGACATTGCAGTCATTTCTTTCACCTTTGTTATTGTACAGGGTTACAATGTTGGCATCTCATGTCCAGAATCTGTGCACCCTGATCTCAGCACTGGCAGAGAAGGTCGTGCAGGTGTGTGAGCAGCACACTGCAGCCACACCTGATGACTTGTGCTGAGATGCAATCTTTCCCTGGGCTTTACACAAGGATAGTTTTTCTAAGGACTTCTTTAGTTCTGTCACAGTAGGTTTCTTATCCTGTTTGGCCATCAGCAGGAGGTTTTCAATGGTGTTGTTTGCACATAGTTCTCCCTGAAGTATACTTCAGAGTAGTACTCAATCCAACACTCCATCTGCTTGCCCTTGTTTTAGATGGTATTGTCTGTGGCAGACTTCTTTGGTGTTGTCACTTTCTTTGTGAGACCCATTGCTTTCTTTATGATATAATACGTGCCTCTAATGTTTCCAGTTGCTGCTGACCCGATGCTCTGCCAATGTTGAAGCCAGTATTCATTGGCACACTGACATGCTAACCTCTGCACTCTGTTTCTGATAAACCTTAATGCCTGTAGTGTCCTATGGCAGAGGGATCATTTGTATTCCAGGTGAGCACTGCAACACTCTTCTATATCTGGCATGAGTGTGGCAGAGTTAGCCTCAAACAAGTCATTTTTTGACTGCTTCTTACCCAAGATCCATTTGGCTGTGCTGTACACAGTCTCTCTGATGTGCTCCCATTTCTCTATGGCTATGGAGGTTTTAATTCGAACGTCTTGGAGATGGCATAAATGAATTCCTCAGCCTTGTCTGGATATTACATCTTGCTCACGTCAATGCATGGTTGACCCTCATGCCTGTATCTTCTGAAGCTTCATTTTGCAGCACACCATCATGTGTTTAGTGTCACAGTCAGCGCTGTGGAATGTATGGCTAAGAAGTACACCCTTATGCCAGGCTGTCTCATAATGATCAATTCAATTTGGTGCCAGTGTTTGGACTGGAGATGCTTCCAAAACACTTTATGCTGTGGCTTTTTCTGAAAAAAATGTATTGGTGATGCTGTGGTAATGTGGTATGAGCACATATCTAGGCATCGCTGCCTATTCACATTCATCTTCTCAAATGCTAATCATGCCAAGACTGAAAGGACAAGAGTCTTGGTCTGCACCCACCCTAGTGTTGAAGTCAAACAGCAATATCAAGTTTTCTTCCTTGACAAAGTTTTCAATGAGCGAGTATAATTCATCATAGAACTCATCCTTAGTATATGTGGTGGTGCTTAGTGTGGGAGTGTAAACGCTGATCAGGTTGACATACCCAGTTGTGGTGTGGAGGCAGAGGGATAACAGTCTTAAGTTTCCTTTTTGGGAGGCTTCTATCATCCCCAGGAGAAAGTTACTGATGACGAATCCATCACCAATCTCTGGCCTCATATGTGCTCATTCCTTGCCAGAAGACTGTAGCTCTCTTCTCTGAGGATCCCAGCATCTGGTAGCCAGGTCTCCAATAATGCGGCAATGTCGACCTGGATTCTTGCAAGTTCATCATTGATGTCGGAAGTATTTCAAACACTGCTGATTGCATGAAGTTTGACTGGGAGTCCAGTCAGTATCGCCCTGATATTCCATGTACCTAGCTTGAGGATTTCAGGTTTTCGTTTGTTATTTCTTGGTGCAGTAGTTGTAGTCTGCTTTGTCAGGTACTCGTGTACCTTAAACCCTATGTACCCAGAAGAACTGTGTCTTGATGGCAAATGATTGTCAGGATACTGAAGAGCATGAGGCAGGCGGTTGCTGTCAAGTTAGACATGTTGGTCTCTCCCAACATCAGAAGCAATACTTGGTAACTGACTCTATGCCAATCAAGTGGTGACCTATAACTGGAAAACTGCTGCTTCCCGTGTTGAGGTGACGCTTTGAAGAGAAGCTGGAGTGTCCTCTCCAGGATGCAAACCTGGGCAGGGTTATATGGATAATCAGTTGTTGCCCATGCAGCTGATGGATCCAATGGAAAGGACAAGTTAATATGATGTAGCACCAGTGACATTGCAGGATAACATTGAAAACAATGCCAAGTCATCTTAGGGACTCTGTCACCAGATTTTCTGTTAGGGTTTACTACCTTAGCCTTTCCTACGATAGGGTATAGTCACAAGGTATACTAGCGAAGATTTGAAGTTTACCCTCTCCTAGATGTGTGACCACCCAAGGTTAACGAGCCCCATCAGCCCAAATCATTTGGTTTTAAGGCTTAAGCAACTCATTAAGGCCTTGAGCTGGATTTGGTTGTCAGAGATTCTATCAGACCCAATCCATTGTAGGATTTCCAAGATACGTGTGCTTATTTCCCAAATCCACCACAGTAATAACAACCCTTGGAACCTAATATGACTTAATCAAGCTAAAAAATCCACAAAAAATGCAGTTCTGGTTTACTGGTAATGCTATATTGACCTCCATTAACAGTGTTCATGATTTACAGAATATAACTATAAGCATGAAAACAAATCATAAATAATCCACATAATAAAATGCTAACTGATAAACAGAAATATTTGCTATCAATTCTATTTTGGTGATTTTTGTTAACATGACAAACTCGTTAATTGTTTCACGTACTTAAAAAAAAATTTGAACACCAATATTTAACAGAAATGTTTTAAAGTCCCCATTGATAAAATATTACATATTATAACTTATTTGTGGATGAATATTTTATAAAAACAGAAGAGAGGATAGTGATTAGAAACCAAAAGATAAACCAAGTTTTATAAGCTAATGTCTTGTAAACAGCAATATTCATTATATGTTTAAACTTGTTCACCTTCAAACCAGTTTGGCGTATGAAACACCTTCACCCAAAACAGCATTCTAAATATGAGTTATAAATATAGTACAAAGTATTTTCGAATAAAAGCCTAAATGGAAAGTATGTTATAGCAAACCAGAAGTGACATGTGACATTATTATCTCATTATGCACTACTTTACGCATATGGATAAATAGCTGACAATGTAATGCAAGAAGAGCAAGTTTGTGAATTTATGACAACAGCCAATGAACCTACTAAAGGACTGGTCATGGAGCCCCCAAGTTTTGGTGTGTATCAAATTTGTACCATTCTCAATGAAAGTTTTTTTGAAATATGCAAGAGATGTTAGAACTTAACCCTGATTATATTGTTGCTGGTTTTTTTTAAAAACTATGCCACATTTGTATCATGGATATGGGGACAGATGAACAGATGCAGGAAAGATTTAAACACCAAAACTAATTCCAGATACTGCCTCTGTCTAAATTCAGTATCAAATCTAAAATGACATAAACACTTACGTCCAGCTGGTGCAAAATATTCTAGGGTACTAACTGTTCCATTAAAATGGTCATTTGCACCTCTGACCTGAGGGCAAAGAAAGAGAATGGGTCTGATTAATTTGAATAATAATAATAATAATAATAATAATAATAATAATAATATAAAAAAACAATCAAAAATTATTATTTACTCCAGTTACAATAAACAAAAGTAATTTATTAAATTACTAACTGTTGTTTCTGGTGGCAAAGTTTCCTTCATTCTGATCAAATAAGCACATATTCTGATGGGAAAAGACTTGCCCAAGTGAGCTTATGAATGCTTACAAGGCTTAAGGCTTGAAGGTGACACTCTACAGTTTCATATTTTACATAGTATAGATTTTTATTTAGAAAAAGGACTTACCATGTTTACCTTGAGTTCTGTTAAAATAACTTTTAATTCCATTAATTTGGTGTAAGATTAATGGGTGTAATTTGAGTTCAAAGTATACAGCTTGCCCTTACTTCAGATGTGTGCCTATTAAAAAAAAACTGCCAGGTCATTTCCACTTCCTTGATTACAAAGGTAGATTGTAAAAGAAAGAGCCAATAACCATTTTTACTTTTTGGTATATTTAGTAATTCATGTAATATTGTACTTTTAGAAGCTGCTATTGCCTAGTCGGGCAAACTATTTTTCTTATTTAATAACTTCTACTGAGAGTTTACTTTACTGTAATTTTAAATGATTTATCTAGCACATGGATGGTAGCCATGTTTGCAAACTGTGTGCTCAGATCAAAAACAATTTCCACAAATATATAATGTCCAAAGAAATTTCAGCCACAGTATGCTAAAGTAGAATAGAAGTATGCCAACATTCTCTCCACTGTGCATGTTGCAAATGCAAACAACTTTACGTTACACCTGTCACTCTCTGACATTTTTCAGCACAAGATAGGCTATACATGGCGGCCAGTATAACAGGTGGAGGAAGAACCCTGCAACACCCCATGAAGAACCACCGACTCCCGAGAAGCTACTGGCAAGCTGTCGCATGTACCCATGTTAGCCAAGAATCGAACTCAAGCAGACAGAGGTGAGATGGCAGTGATCCATAATGGTGAGTGCTTGAGACCACTGAGCCACTTAATTGGGCCTCTCTATGAAGTACTTAATATTAGAAGAGCACCCTTAAAGATAAATGCTAAAAGTTTCCTATCATTTTTGGATGCTGATTTTAAGTCAATTAAGTATATTTATTTTATATCTCTACATTTTGCAAATGATGGCACAGCAGGTTATGATACATAATTAGTTTTATGAGGAGTTTCTGTTCTATATACCTTTTGATGTTTTGCAACTGTAATATCCATATTTTAGGTCTGAATTACAGAGATAATGATAAATGAATCTATTGTTATGTTTTAATAATTGTTGTTGTAGGATTTGATGCCATTTTTCAGCACACGATAGGCTATACATGGTGGCCAGTATTAATGGTGGAGGAAGAACCCGGGAAAATCCCCGGAAAGAACCACCTACCCACAAGAAGATACTGGCAAGCTTTCTCACATACCCACATTGGCTGAATCTGAAACTAGAACCCATGCAAACAGAGGTGAGATGGCTGTGATCCATAATGGAGAACACTTTAGACCACTCAGTCACTCTGAGCCCAGTGTTTTAATAAAATGGCTTGTGTGATGATTAAAACAGAATGGATGAAATCCAGCTTCCCTTCCTGCTGTTTTATTAAAGGAATAAAACAGATGTCTTTAAACCAATACTTACCATAAATGTGTAATTTCGATCTGGAACCACAGAAAAGTTAATGGTGTACATTTCATCAGACTGCACAATAAGTATCTAAAAAAGAATTGATTTTTTACTAACAGATTCTACATGATGAAAAGAAATTACTGGTCCAGGTTCATATTCTGCACAAACAATCCTTCAAACTAAAAAAGCTTAGGATTGTAAATTATTTAGAAGGCTTAACTCAAGGAGATTCATAAAATATTCAATCTGTTTTTTATTGGCAGGATAGGAGTACCTAAAACTGGGTATACAATGTTTATGCTATTAAATTAGCTAATGTAAATTATCATTAGTCAAGATGATGGTAACACTGGATATCAATTCTTTTCTGGTTGTTTCAATGCAACACTGATTATTAAACATTTTAATGCAGATCCAATACTAGTAATAGGTATATTGCAAACAGGGGGAAGCTTTGCGAAATAATTTTTCATAGCACTACAAAATGTAATAATGCAAGATTTTAAAATGTTTAATCTGTACATAAATTTTATTTAAATCCTTGAAGATCCAGCAATAATAGAGATAAGCCTCTACAAAAATCGAAGTGAGCAAAATGTGCAATCACTTTGCTTAATAATGATATTGTAACCTGACAATGAACCTAATGTAGCAAATAAAATTAAACAACTCTGAGAGCTCATTAAGATAAATCTGGTTGAAATCCATGTAAAGTTAACCTGTGGAAAGCAGATTTTAGGACAGACCATAACACTACACAGGCCTATGCTTTCCAGTATTTTCAAGCACATTTTCAGTATGTCATGTCATCTTTCAGTATTATTGACAACAGCAAACCATTAGAAACACACAAAGTTAGCAATGCATCTTTGTTCCACCTTGTAACCAAATTATCAAAGTGAGGAATCATTCATACTTCAAAAATGATGTAAAATAGTTCACATTTGCACTATTTGAAACATATTACAGTTGAAAATAATTTTATTAATGATTTTCAGTGTTGAGCTTAGATACTGAATGTTGCGGCTAAATAGAATAATGTTCAGTGCTACATGTATCATATATGTGGATCAGGGACTTGTTCATTTCATAGCAGGGACTTTTCAACATCAACAGGGAGTCTTCACCACAGTCACTTAAACATAACAATGCAAGTTTAGTCATTGTTTGTAGCATTTTTGTATGTTTATATTCTTACTATGATCTTATGTTTGAGAGATGTAATTCCTGCCATTACTTCCAATTGAAATGTCAGTTTCACATGGTATGCATGCAGAAAGCATAACTCTTGCTCGTTCTGCTTGCACAAATGAACAGCCAGGTCTTGCTGTGTGATGTGATAACCTGATGTAATCATCTCTTTTGTCTTTGGCTTGATTCTTCTCAAGCTACTCTCTTCCTCATCAGTGTATTTCAAATTCATTTCAAAAATCCAACTTGGCTGTGATGATGTTTACACTACATGTAGAAGACAAAGAAATCATACGCATGCACAGTGCCAAACATTTTGTACAAGAGCTTTCTATTTAATATAGAGCTAGATAAGGTGAGATGCTTTTATTTTATTTTTATACTTCTTATGCTTTCAAATTAACTTGTTAATACAAACTTTTTTTTATTTTTAACTCGCATAATTTTATATTTGGTACTTATATGTCATATTTGCGTATAAGCTATTATTTCCCTTCAAAAGTAAGGAAGACTTATAATAGAGGGTGCATAGATCTATTAACAATTCCTGCACATAACATATGGAAATGTTGGAAAAAAACTCATTTAAGGTCTAATCAATATAAAGATGCAAACCATTAAGTTGTACTGCCAAACCAAAGTTGCAATCAAGGTTCATAACTGCTGTATGCTGTAAATGATGATGCAGAATGCTGAAAATATAACTCATTTAGGGCCTTGTTAATATTAAGCCAAAGGTAGTAAAGCTATGCTGCAGAAAGCTGAGGAGATATGTGATCAGTTGTCATAGTCCCAGCAAATGATGTCAAGCAAAGTTATTTGAGGTCTCTTCAAGATAAAGCTGAATGCCTAATTTTATTAAACTCAATAAAACCCTGGTAACAGGTAGGTGAATAATGAGGCCATAACTCCTGTAAATGATGCCGTAGAATACTAAAATATATTCAAGATTATAAGTCACATTTTGAATTGGTTTTCATCCATCAATCCTCTTTTTAAGTCAGTCTGCTGAAATCAAAGTGAGCTGGACAAGTTAGCCATAACTCCTGCAAATGTGTATGATGTTGTGGAAGTTTGGAAATCAAATTCTGAGGTATTATCAATATAAAATTTAATTTCCAATTTATGAGCCAGAAGTTAAGATAAATGTGGAAAATGAAATTAAAACTCCTCTAAATAATTCAAAAATTTCAAACTCAAACTCACCTGCAGTCTCTTTAACATATAGCTGCAAACCAAATTTGGTTGAAATTCATAGTAAAGGTACATTGTGCAAACCACATTGTTGATCAAATGATTGGCAGTGATATGAATGGGTCAATGGACTGACATATGGATGGTTAATGTGATTACTATAAGATTCCACTGACTTGACTGAGAGAAGATCCAATAACCAAATATACAATGAATTTGTGCCTGCATAAACAAAACAAAAAATGTTAAAGAGAAGAAGATACAATATCCTTACCTTGCTGATAATGGGATTATTGCTTTCATTCTGCTGGACATAAAATTTGTCAATTGGACCATTTCTGTCTAGAATTAATGGTAGTTTCCATGATACTACAGCAGTGACATATGTATCTTCTCCGGTACCTTTGTCGATGATAAAAAGACTCACAGGGCCAGCAGCTGTAATCAAGTAAAGCCATATAAATTACTTAAAGAACCATGCTACAGAAAAAGGACAAATTATATTACAAAAACAAGAGAACATTGAAGGTATTGACATTTTTTGCAGGAATTCAAAATAACGCCAGTTGTTCCTTTCTAATAGTTGAGTGCTGAAATCATTGTTGATATTCTTCTCAAATAACATTTTTAAATTAGTTCTTGTGGATGTCTGAATGGCACCATTTATATTGGATATAAAGACATCATTTAGGACAAACAAGATATCACAAAGAAATCTTCTGATAAAACAATCCATGTTAATATATGACCTTCCATAATAACAAGATTTTTAAGACAGTGACCAAATTGGAATTATTATCATTTATAACCAATCAGACACCATACCAGCATCATCTTCAGTTATGGCCCACAAGACAAGAGATGTGTTTCAGTGATAACAAAACTTTCAATTTGACTACTGCAGTAACCCTATTGAATGTTAGAGTATCACCATTTTAAACATGAGTCTTATAGAGAAAACGCAATACTGATTATGTCCATCCATTTATAAGATTTTTACTTTGCATGTTGTGGTGGTTATACTGCACTTCAGACAGATAACAATTTTATTTAGAAACAATTGGAGAGCATAAGTCTGTTGGTTAAAAGCACATGTTGATAAAACTATTCTGGAGGAGCAGTTAACAAGATTCACAAGATAGCTGCTGCGGTAACCATACTGGAGGTTGAATTGGCACTATTTTCATGGAGGACCATCTAGACATCAAATTGTTTAAGATCACAACTGTGGTAGACAAAATGGATGTCCAGGTCGCATAATTTAAACTTATGAGGAGTAAAAACAATTACAAGATTTCCATGGTGGCTATAGGGTATACCAGATTGGCAACATTTGTATTTAGGACCAGGCAGACATCACAACATTAGTATTGGAAACTGAAAATTACATGATTTTACTTTCAAAATAAGTGGCAACAACAAGATTTTCATTGGCTGTCTGAGAAGAACCATTTTCATTTAGGACCATCTAGACATTATAAGAAGTCTTCTGGTGAAAACCCATGTTTATAAGACTTTCTGTTCAGTAAGAGTAATATTGGACATCAGATCAGCATGATATTCATTTAAGAAAAAGCTGACATCATAAGAAGTCATAAGAAGTCTTTTAGTGCAAAAACCCATGTTAATATGTCACTATTGATTAAGGAAAAGCAGTGTTAGGTTTCATTCGTGTGAGTGAACCAGGATTTCAAACCAGTAGATTGAGAAATTTTGATCAGTGAACTATCTTCTAAACCAATATTTTTTTAATTGGCATACATTTTACATTCTTCAATGCAACTGAGAATGTGGGTGGGTGGGTGTCTTGTCTTGGATTTTTAATGTAGTTTTTACACAAAAAAAAATCATTTATATTGCCACAATGTCTACAGTGTTATAATGATATAATGATGTCTAGCAATGGGGTATCATGCTGTAGACATGTAGTATCGTGTCCCACCCAGTCACATTATCCTGACACCAGGCCAACCAGTCCTAACACTAACCTGTTAATGCCTAGTGAGGAAGCAGTTAGTACCATTTTTATAAGTCTTTGGTATGGCTCAGTCAGCAGTTCAAACCCATGACCTCCCACATCCAACACAGATGCTTTAACCACTAGGTCACTGACGTGGTTGCAACTGAAAACAAATTAGTGCATTTTCTTTTGCCATAGTATAACAAAACATGAAAATGTGAAAATAAATTAGATTTATATTCTGACATTATAATAGTAATAAATACGAGTCAAAATTGTCAAATAATGACAAAAAAGAGTTGCTTATCATTTCAATGCAAAGATTTCCATGTTAAAGGCTAAGGTTTGTTTTAAAAAGCATCCAACAGCATTATTAAATTTCTTTCATGTCATTACTGCCTGATGACCACTGATGACATTCAATGTGATTATTAAGTTTCAGACTTAACAAACTCTCAATGGTTTTCTGGTCCAAATTTTCCCCTGAATCACTTCGTATTCCACAAAGAATTGCTATTGTCCTTAATGTTATAATGACAACTATGCTCAGCCTGCAACGTACTCCCTGGCTATCAATAGCAAATAAGAGAAGTATTCTATTGTTATTCTTATGCAGCAATCGTCCTTTTCAGAATATTCTCAAACTTATACAAGTGGAAATAAAAAGATGATAATAAAAATGAAAAAATAAATTTTATTACTTTATTTTTTAATTTCTTAATGAACTTAAAATGTTTAAACCATATACAAGCAAGCAAAAACTATAATTTGGTGCTACCTAATGATTAGGTCAAAATTAAGTGTTATAGTTGGCAAGTATGTATCTGGATCAGAAAAAAGATGCAAAATCAGGATTTAAAGGGTTTGATTTTAATTTCAGGGCATATTGTAAAGCTGCTTCTCTATGATGTGATAGAGGTGGCTCCATTGCTTCAGCCAAAATGCTCTCAATTGCATGCATGTGGTTTGATCAATAACATATTAGCAGATCATCAACACACAGAAAGCGAGTCAAACACTTTGTAATGTTATTAGTTTTTATATTAAAAAAGCATAACAGATTTAATACTGCCCTTAGGAACACCCATCTTTTGCTCATAAATATCAGACAGGGTTGAGGCCATTCATACAGTAGAACCTGTCTTGAAAGACCACCCTTTCTGCCATAAAATTATGGTCTCTCAAGACAGATGGTCTCTCATAACAGGTCACAATGCTATATTATCATTAAATTTGTGCATTTAGAACATGGTCTTTCAAAACAGGTGGTTTCACATAGCAGTGGTCTTTCAAGACAGGTTTCGCTGTACCTTAAATTCAATATTTGAAAGAAAATTTGACCCAGACTGTGCAGTCATTAGTTATTCGTTACTTCCATGTCGTATCATTATCCTTTTCCAAAGCGAAGAAAACAACTAATACTATATCTTCTTTCTTGATAATATTTTAAGTCTAACCACATTATCATTGGTACTATAGCCATAATGAAAGCCACTTTGGAAAGAGAATTTAAATTGTTAGCTTGCATATACCAAACAGCCTTGCACTGATCATTGTTTTACAGATATATCTCATAAAAGCAATGGAATAGTATTTAACAGGATATGTGCTTTCCTTACCTGGTTTGGGAATAGGTGGCTATACTGCCCTCATAAAAATACAATCCTAAATCATTGACAACTCTGACACCCATGGATTTGCATGCAATGGTTGTTACCTAATGGATATTTATTTATAATTCATAAATTGGTCAATGATTAATCTTATCTTATCCATGTATTGTTAATATTGATATCTCACATTAGTGAAGGGCATCGCTCTCAGTATCAGTGCATGCAACAGGACACTAACAAATACTTAATTGAGCAACAGAAATTGAGTCTAGCTATTTGTGGCTTCCACCAACCCAGAAAGGTTGTGATTCACATACTGGACACCCTGTTTGACCAAAAGATGCATGCAGGCATGTCTGAGCATTAAAGAGGCTTGCAGATACGTCAGCATTAAAGAGGCTTGCAGACATGCCAGCATTATAGAGGCTTGCAGACATGTCAGCATTAAAGAGGCTTGCAGGCATGTCAGCATTAAAGAGGCTTGCAATCATGTCTGAGCATTAAAGAGGCTTGCAGACATGTCAGCATTAAAGAGGCTTGCGGACATGTCAGCATTAAAGAGGTTTGCAGGCATGTCTGAGCATTAAAGAGGCTTGCAGGCATGTCAGCATTAAAGAGGCTTGCAGACATGCCAGCATTAAAGAGGCTAATTGCAGGCATGTCAGCATTAGGGTCATGCACCAATCTAAAAATAGGGACCAAGCACTCTACCAGTGTCTGAACAGATCAAAAATGCAATTAAAGGTATGATCACTCACAATAACTATGGATGTACAGATGCTAACCTAACAAATGTTGATACTATGGAAACTTTATTGATTTTATCAACACTATGTTACTAAAAGATAGTTATTTCAGTGTTAAAAATAAGAGTATCAGTACATATAATGTGAAACTGTTCCACTTTAAAATAAATATTTTGACAAAAATATCAGCACAATGATGATCAGTCATGTGATGTACCTGGAAAATTATACATAATTTGACTCTGTCCAAACTTTCCAGTCTTAAAAGTATTATTCTAATAACAATTTGCCATTGATATTTGTCACAAAATGATTTTCACATTTTCTTTTAACAAAATATTTATTTTGACAAATAAAATATGTCAGTGTCACTTGATGGGTAATTTGACACCAACCACTTGGATAATACTGACCTACACCTGTACGAGATCCAGTCTGCAAACATGTCATAAACATTTATTCATCTTATTCAGTCAATTTGTTTTATGGATATTTTTTATCTAGTTTTACAATCTTTAGTCATATCGCTATGATGTTTGCAGTGTGGCAGTTTATTGTGATGCCTAAGACTGGGGCATCATGCCAGAGACATGTAGCATCATGTCCCACCCAATCACATTATCCTGACACCATGCCTACCAGTCCTAACACTAACCTCTTAATGCTGAGCACCAAATGAGCCAGCTGTACTATATTTTTATAAATCTTGACTTGGGCAGGGTTCAGACATGCATCAGAAGTAGATGCTCTAACTACTTAAGCCACTATAGCATTCATATTCAGTTACTCTGAATGATATAAAATAAAATAAACTTATGCAATTCGTTTCTGGTGTTTTTCAACATATTACATCAAGTAGCACTGTGGCATCACAAACTATGAATGAGTTTAACAGTATAATCAACAACAAGGGTGGCACAGCTAGACAGTACCTAAATGAATTGTGCTGATTTTTGAAAGACGTTTGTACTTCAAAGGAGATGGATTTATTAAGATCTTTAAAAAAAATCATGTGATCTTAAGTTTCTAGTCTGTTAGTTTCTTTTAATTGTTGTATTAGATTAAAAAAAGTTATTTTGTTGTTTTTAACGTTATCATAAAGCATGAAAGTTTCATTTTCTATTAGATTAAAAAAAGTTATTTTGTTGTTTTTAACATTATCATAAAGCATGAAAGTTTCATTTTCTATTTATGACAATTAATTTTCAAGTGGTTGCTGGTTTAGTGAGCATTGTGGATAAAGTTTTAAAAAAATCATCTGCCCTTAATATTTCCAGTTAAATTTGTTTTAAGTATTGTATTAGATTCTAAAACTTACATTTTTGTTTTTAATAATTATTTAAATAAACAGAAATCTCATTTTACATTTATGACAGTTCTTGTTGTAATTACACATTTTTGTTAATAGTTAATCAAAAAGGCGTTACTTTCATCCATTCCTAGAATTTGAATACACAGAGATATATCAAAACTAAAGCACCAATGAGGAAAACAAAACTGCTTTGGTGCATTGAAGAAAGAAAACATTAGCTGTAAGATTTTAGTTTTAGTTTCTTAATTTTCAATGTGTTGCATTTGGTGAGATTTCACTATTAATTTATTTATATGGTCTTGATTTTTCCCATTTATCAACCAAGGACTGTGAAGTTTGCTGTGTAAAGATTTGACTGTAATACAGTGTGACTAGCTAACCACAAGCTCATATTGAACTCATTGCTACAACTCTACTACAGTGTATTCAGCTACCTTACAAACCTAGCAAGAGGAAACAATAGATAGAAGTTCTTTACAGGATGAGAAGGGATGTATTGTTATGACAAAATTCCAATGCTGATACAGAAAGGATGTTACAAATTGAATATGACAGATATTTATTACTCCAGTGATCAAATGTCTGAAACTGTCAAGCTAGTCTTTGCTTGTTTGTGTTATGTAAACACTGCCTGACCATGAAGTCTCACCTTCCTAAATATCTATTAGAATTCATGTAACAAATGTAATAAACAAAGATTTGATTTGTATATTTCAGACGTACATCCATCCAATGTAGTAAAGTTGTAAGGATCAGACTGATTGCTGCCAATGCTGGTAGTGGATTGCACAATCACACTGTAGTTCCAATATTCCTCAAGGTCATTAAATTCATATTTTCTGTTATAAAATCCTGCAAATAGATAGAATATTCATATGATTGATAACTAAAATGTCACTTGATCCCTTTCAATTCCATAAAGATTAAGAAATCTTGCCAGTTTAACAATATCCCAAATGCTACTTAATCCATGAACTTCAGGAAGATTTTCAAATGGATATCATGATAGCCAGGAAAGGATGGATATCATGGTAGCCAGGAAAGGATGGATATCATAGTAGCCAGGAAAGGATCGATATCATGGTAGCCAGGAAAGGATGGATACCATTGTAGCCAGGAAAGGATGGATACCATGGTAGCCAAGAAAGGATGTCTTATCAGTATCATATTAAATGAGGATGAATAATTTTGTTAAAATAGCTGTATTTTGTACCTGACCTTTTCCCAAAATCAAGTTAATGGTTTACCGGACCAGTAACATTTATTTTGTAAACATAATACATAGCTAATATTTCTGTAAGATTATAGATGAAATATTCAGATCACTGTCACTGGAAGTAAACATGTTTACTTCTATTTGAATGTAGGATATTAGCAAAAATTCCTAAATGTTTTGACAACTTTGCATGTTTTGGAGACGATACTGACCTACATGCTGCCTCTATTAGTGTGTCTTATCTTGCTTTGATTGACCTTGACCTTAATGACTGCAATCCCAAAGTTTTAGACAACACACCTTCTAGTGATAGTGTATATGTATGCCAAAAGATTCATTCCTTAATCTCAAAAGTAGTACTAAAAGTAGGGAACATATTATGGATATTAGAAATTAGGCATACTGAGCAGTGACCTTGATCTTGAAATCAGGACTCCCAATATGGTACACAACACATCTTCGAATGATGATTTACAAGCATGCCAGTGCCATTCTGTAATCTCAAATGGTTTAAAAGATAAAGTGTGACAGTTTATAGTGATGCCTGGCACTGGCGCATCATGCCACATATATGTAGCATTATGTCCTGGCCCAGTCACATTATCCTGACAGCAGGCTGACCACTCCTAAAAATAACCTTTTAATGATGAGTACCATTAAGTGAGACAGCTGCTAGTACCATTTTTGTGTCCTTGTGGTATGATTTGGTCAGTGTGCGAACCTGTGACCTCCCACATCTGAAGCAGATGCTCTAACCAATAGCTCATCCGAGCAGTCTTCAAAGAGAAAGAGTAGAAGGGAACATGTGATGGATGAATGGGCAATGCAGATATAATGTTATCTTTTCTATTAAACTTGATGGCTGCTGAAGCCATAAAGAAAATATCCCACTTCCTTAAATAGTCTTAAGTCAATTTTTGTAAACAATATGGAAATTAAAGCTCATCCCTGAGATGTCAACTGATTCTGATAAAACTGATTTCTTTACTCCTATTGCTCTTGTTACTTCAGTACTAGATAATACACATGTATCCGACTTCAATCTCTAATGTTGCGACAATTTGCCCCCACAGCTAATACATGTAAATTAACAGTGTAACAGCCACCTCTATACTTTGCTGCAGTATAAAGGCATCTTTAACTAGATCTGTTTATTGAATAATATCGAGTGTTGCTTTTGGTGAGGTGTGTTCCAAAAGTATATACTTTTTAAGATAAATACCTGCTTGTCTCCATATATTGGTAAAAAGAAAAAGTATACATGTCTGAATTAAAATTAGGATAAAAGAATTTGGTTTTAGGACAAATACTATATTTACCAGAAACTGAATGTGTCCTTGTCTCAGCTGGACTGATTCCTGTTGCAATGATAATGTAATTTGTCTGTCCTGGACGTACGTCATCCATGTTCCACTCAACAGTTGCAGTTTTGGCTGTTTTATTCGTAACCAATACATTCAATGGCTTTGAAGGAGCTATGAAAGATAAGAAAATCAATTGTCTGAATGTCACTTCCATGAGTTGTTATAAAAATTCATAATAAAATCACCACTTGTCAATCACACTGATGAATTAACAAATCAGTAAGCGTAAATTAGATATACCTTCAGACATTGCTTATGTACATCATTTTCTTCCAAATAGCTGTTTGTGGCAATTAAGAAATAATTATAAGAAGTATTTACAAGTTTTGCAATGATTTGATGATTTCTAGATCAATAATGTTGAAAAGGAGTCTATGGGAGCCTTGTAATTCTGACGGTCAAACTGAGGAATCTGATTTATTCCATTCGCAAAACAGATGAAGCTTCGATGGATAAAGGCTTTTGGTCACGTTTACATCAGCTGAATATAGATAAAAATTGATGGAAATTATGTGTTTGTTTGAATTATAGTGAAAAAAGAATAAAGAAACATTTATAGAATTCGGGTGGAGAACCATTTAACTTCGGGCTTAAATGCATAATATTTTTTCTTGTATAGGAAGCACTGAACCCTTGACTGAATTATTTTCAAGTTTGAAAATTTACACTAGAATGTTGGCTTGTCCCCAAAATAATGATTTATCGTCTCTATCTTTCAAACACTTGAGTGACTCTTTCTTTCTCAATTTGCTGAAAGAGGACACAAATGTAATTAATATTAAAGAATTAACAAAAAAATGGTGTCAGATAAGTATTTTCCGATATATTAATTCAACAGACATCATTGATCAAAATTCCATCTGATGAAGACAGTTCAACATTACAATTTATATGTACAACAGTACACTTCTGAACAGTAATTATTTATGATTGTGTCATTAAATTTTTTATTTTTTTTGCTTCCATGGTGGCTAAACATTAGCCAGTTACAATAACAAGAAAAAGGTTATACAAGAAATACATATTAATTTTTTGAGTGACTTTCTTTTTACATGTCTAAATTTGCAAGTAGCTTTAAAACTGTTTTTATTATTTAATGAAATAAAACACTTAGGTTATTACTTTACAATCTGAACTTAAAATATAAGTATTGTCCAATGCAATAAAATTGATGTAACATTGAAAGTTTACATTTTTAAGAATAATACAAAACACTTTAAGTAAACATATCACTTAAACTGAAATATATTTCGTAGCCAAATACATCACATTTTGGGAGGTTAACAGGTCGTCATGTCATGTGATATGGTAGGTGGAGCAACATATCATCTTTAAGGTCAATTCGTAGAGTATGTAAAAAAGCCACAACTCCTTATGAATAAAACTAATTCAATATTTAAACAAAAAACTATTGTATTCATCCTAATGTCCACTACCAGTACTTAACAGATTCATTTTTGACACAAACTCTTGACATAATTTGTTTTAAAAGCATACCACCACTTTCTATTGCTGAAAGGACTTGATGCAACAAGAATACAATTGGTACATTTGAAAAGTTTAAGCAGGATGCATTAAGCAAAATATTAAACAAGATGAGAGTCGTTACTCTGTTTCTTATTCATTAGATCAATCCAAATTCAAGTTTTTTCTCGCCTTTCAAGCACAGAAATGATACAAATGTGATGGTTTGTGCTAAAAATGAACCAAACAGGAAGTAGTATCGGTAATATGTCTGACATCTGCTCCATCAATAACTTTAGCCTGGCAAGTTTAGCAAGAGAAAGAGGTCATTACAACCACAATTTGCTTGTTCCAGCCTGCTCATGGAGTGATAATAATGAATGCACGCATAAAATATCATACTCATACATGCAACAATGTTTAGGAAACTGAGCTACATGAATGGAGAATGGATTGTATATGCATCTTACTTTCCACCTACATGTACCTTCTTCCTGTCATGATATCAAAATGTGGACGAAAAAAACATAAAAATTTTTATGACTTATTACTGTTTTATTATGGTTAAGTAAGAGCAGCTATTTTTGTAATATACTTAACAAAATGTCTGTGCTTACTTAAACTTGAAAAGTATGTCAATCTGACCTACTTTTTGCTCATAGTATTTCCTTTCAACAACATAAATGGTCAGCAGTGGAATTTGCATTTGCAATGATGTAGTCTGATAATATCAATTAACACAAGAGTTCTGGTGTACTTTGCCAAAATAATAATGATCACAATATGTAACTAACTACACTATCTTCAAAAACTATATTTAGCTTGCTAATATTCATACATTTTTATGTTTTATTTGCTGCATGGGTTAAGCCAAGAGTGTTGGACGTATCTATGCAGGCACTGTACAATCATTGTACGACTTAAGGAGGCTGTCCAAGGAGCAGGTAAGATCAATTATCGGAAGCAATGTACTGTTTTCATCTTAAACCAATCATTTTGTTATAAAACTGTAACTTTGCATGATTCTGCTGATCAAACTACTTACTAACTATGCACTTGGTTACGATCATGAGGAGATTTTAATTAAGGTAGTCACCAGTGCCAATTAAATAAAATGTGGGGATTCTAAAATACATTCTGTAATGTTATTATGGAGGACTGTCAGCAACTGAATTACTGTCAAACCTAGTTCCAATGAAATGATAATACCAGAATGCAATTCTTTTATAAAAATTTCACAGTTACTTATAATGTCATGCATGGAGTGTGAATTACTGACAAGCCTCATTCCAATGAAATGATAAAACCAGAATGTGATTTGTTTGATACAAATTTCACAGGTACTTATAGTGTCATGCGTGGAGAGTGAGAATGGATTGTTGCAACCAGATTTATCAAAACAAAGCTGCAGTACAGGTTGAACGTTTAAGCTCTTTGTATGTGAACTTTCGATAATAATTCTTGTCAGTGTTGATATAAAATACTTTTTTTGAACTTGTGGGAAATCCAAAGTTAACCACAGATATAAACGTATGGTTACTGCTAATATCTGATGAGTTGTGCATGTCTATGTAGTTCATCAAATTGTCCGATTGAGATTATCACCAAATTCTAACTAAACATCTATCAGCTGAAAACTTTGCAATAAAACTTTATTCAGAAATAACCAGAAAGAGTTTGTATGGTCATTGTTTGACCCTGATAAGCCAGGCAATGTCCGAACTGTATTCTTAAAAGACTAATTTACACCCAAAATTACCAATTTTTCTAATGACCTACAATTGTAATTGGAACTAATCATTTATTGTATTTGGTTACAGTTGCCTTCAGCATTTACACATTAACCTCTGGAGGTTATTGCCGTTTTCGAATGAAATGCGAGTAGGAAACACATTTTGGAGACTATTTCTGAATACATCCTAATACATCAACTTCCATGCAATTTTCCATTAGCCAAATGCTTAATTGTGCTAAAAAAATGTTTTCCATTGGTTAGTCTGCTGGCACATGAGATAAAAGGTGAAAAGTTAAAGTTCTTTTTAAAAAAAAAAATCTTTTTGGACCTATAATTTTTATATGGAGAAGACTCTTTATTCAAAATATCCACCTTATCCTATTTTTGCACAGGTTAACCTGTGTGCACTTTAGACTGCTCTGTCTTAGATCTAAGGCCATAAAGTCTAAAATCTGGACACAACATTGGAATCCAACCATAGGCGAATTTTGGGTGGGAAAATAAACGGGTCCAAAAAATTAGATTTTACCCTCTGTATTTTTTAATGCAACTAAAATTGCAGATTATTTGATATCATTGTACAGCTAAATCTGTCTACCTGTCTATAATACCACCCACTTTAGTGTATCAGGCATGACCTTGACACTACTGACCTTGGAAGTAAGCTACTACCGCATTCCTTGTAAATGCAGAGCTAGGGGTTAATTTGTTAAAAACATACCAGCATATTAGCAACTTATCTCTGTATACACAGCTATCAGATCACATGGAAGACTAGCTTATTGTTTACAGACACCTGGACAGCAAAAGATCATGAAAAGAATTAGTGTCAGTCAGTCTTTTGTATTTGCTGTGGCATTATGTGAACTGTTGAGTTTTCATGTCATTGTTTGATCCTAATGTCAACTTTGCACATTTTAAGAAAGATGAGGAAAAATTAACTATATCTGGCTTTGATACAGATGCTGACAAAAATACAAAAAATCTTGAAAATAAAAGGACATGCACAGTACTCCGTATACTTGGTGTATTCACTTTTTTTGAGGCACCAAAAGAAAATCCACAGATCAAGATATAGAAGTGACTTATTCATGAGTATGAACTGTATATTAAAAATGGTTATGTAAAAATAATTTAAAAGAATATAAAAGAATATAAAAATGAACCAAATATCATTTATATGGCATTAAAAACCAAACCCAGTCATTATGCTTATGTATAAGATCATGATGACTGTTCATTTTGTCTACGTAACATGTCTTCTGCATACCACTAACACTAATAAGCTATACCAAGACAAATCAATACATGGCTAGGAATGAAGAAATAAAGTTGTAACCATCATACTTGCAATTGTGGCATAAAAAACTAACCTTCTTCTTTTGTGGCAAGATTTTTACTAGCTTTGTATCCTATCCCAGTTCCTGTTATAGCTGCCACAGTCACTGTGTAGTTAGTGTCAGGAAACAGAGCCACTGCTGCATAATACTGGGTACCTAGCAATGCTGTTGAGTTTGCAGTCAGTTGAGATACTTCTAAGCATGGGTTAGGCAAGCTCTATAAAAGAGAAAACATACACTTCTATTCTGAAAAAAAACTTAATTTAAAAAAACAGGTAAGTGCCCATAGGATATGGATACTGCCTACAACCAATTAATAAATCAAACAAGTTGTAAAGTGTTATAACTAGAGACACGTGTGCATATATACATGTAGCAGTATAACTGTCTCTGCATTTTTTCAAGTTTTTTCTCAATCACAGCATTTAAATGCAAATGGTACCAATCAGGGTAATCATTTAAATTGTTAATGGGGGGGGGGGAGACTTGATTGGGGGATGGCAACATATATAGGCTACAGCAATTTTATAGCACATGCAAATGCCTCCCCCCCCCCTCCATTATGTCCCTGGTAACAATGGCATCCAGGGGGAAGAGAGAGGCATGGTTTAATACATACTATGACTTCTCTCTTTTATTTCAAGATTAAAAATCTTATAGAAAGGTATTAACACACCACCCAAAATTTTAATAAATGAAATACTTAGAAAGGCAGATTTTAAATATGTAAATCTGAGAAAGTCTAAGAGAATCTGGGTATCATTAGGATACAACTGCTAATCATTCAGCAGTTTAAAAAAATGTTTGTACATGTATTTACCATATCATTTTTATGAAACAAAAGATTAAGTCTGTGCATACTTAGGGTGATAACTGCATTATTGTTCCAGTGACCATATAAAGGCCACAATGCAACCCCAGCATGATTAAGAAACACGTGTCAGCTGAACTTGTCAGATTGGGTTGAACCACTGCAGAAACACAAGTCAATTGACTGCAGAAGGTATGGTGAAACCACTGCCTGATTAATAAAACATTGTTGCTGACCATGAAATACAGGTGACAACTGATTACATGGCATTTTTATAAGAAATATGCCAGGGGGAAATTAAAAACAACAAACACCATGAATTTGGAAAACATAAAAATTGCTGAAAATATTTAAGGTAGGAAACATTATTAGGTCTTTAAGTTTCTTCTTGCAGTAGAAAAATGTGAGTTTTAAAAGCACTCCTGAAAGGGATCACTGAGTTAAATTTCAATGGGCAATTCTTCGTTCCACATCAATGGGGCCCGGGCATGCAAAAGAACATTGTCCATATGACTTCATTTTCATCGTGGGAATAATGAGTATATGATTGTCAGAAGAGGAGTGTTAAGTATCTTGCTGGTATGTACACATGAGCGAGGCCAGATTTTGAACTGGAGTCTGTCTGTCAGTGAAACACAGCACAGAGCAAACACTTTGTGTTTGATTATTATTATTATTGATCAAGTGCTTGAAGCCATTTATCAGTTGGGGAGGTCCAGGCAGTCTTACATAAATATTTCTGTCTAAAGCCTGACTGATTAGCATGTAAACAGCAAGTGTTTGATTAAATATTACATGAATGACTTGGACATGGTATTCAATCGAATTATGCAAATTTGGTATTATTGAAATTGGCCAGTAGTAATCAGCATCATCCTTATAACCAGATTTGTAAATAGGAGTTACTTTAGTAGTTCTCCATATTTTGGGGACAGATGAGGTTGCAATAATTAAATTTCTAAAATAGCAGATTGAGAAGATTTAATGAGTTGTGGTCAAGTCCTGTATTTTTTTTTGGTATCAAGTTCACTGAGACATGTTTAACAAAAATGTTTGATACTGCTGGGATAGAGAAACATATATTTCGTTATAGATTTTGCTGAAGCAGAACTTTTTCAGTTCATTAAAGCTGTTTTCTATCACTGATACTTTTAACGTTGTGGTAATGATGGTGAAAAAACTCACTGAAAAGATTTGCAATGTCAGTGTCATCAGTGACTATGGTGTCATTTACCAGATGTGAGTGAGTGTCTGATCTTTATGTGTCCTCCAATTAGTTCATTGAAGACTTTCCAAATGGAGTTTGTGTTGTTCTTTTTGTTTTCAAGTAATAATTGACTTTTTTGTATCATACTTGTTATTATATTTCTCCATACTTAATATTATGCATTGTTTTCCATAGACTTGAATTGGTCTTGTGTTTGCAAAGCTTCTAGGATTTCAGCAGTAAGCCAATTAGGTTGGATTTCATTGTTTACTTGATGTACTTTCAGTGGTGCATGCTTAGAGACAGTATAGCATCCAGTATTAATGGTGGAGGAAGAACCCGGGAAAACCCTTGGAAAGAACCACGACCCACAAGAAGCTACTGGCATGCTTTCTCACATACCCACATTGGCTGACTCTGAGACTCGAACCCACGCAGACAGAGGTGAGATGGCAGTGATCCGTAATGGAGAAAGCTTTAGACCACTCGGCCATTCAGAGCCCCCGACAATGTGTTGTTGTTGTTGTTGTTATAGGGTTTAACGCCATTTTGCAGCACTAGATAGACTATACATGGTGGCCAGTATCCATATCCAATGCATATTGAGAACCACGAAAATTAATGATACAGTAAACCCCTTTGATACTGTAACTCAAGACTTGTGAAAAGTTGAGATGTCAATAATTGGTCTGCATGTTGTTGTTATCAGGTTTAACACCATTTTTAAGCACAGGATAGGCTATACATGGCATCCAGCATAAATGGTGGAGGAGGAAATCGGGGAAAATCCCAGAAAGAACCACCGACCCATGAGAAGCTACTGACAAGTTTTCTCACATACCCACATTGGCCGAATTCGAGACTTGAACCCACGCAGACAGAGGTGAGATGGAAGTGATCCGTAATGGAGAGCACTTTAATTATATCCCAAACCAAAATGCAAGCTTTCCACAAGCTTGCAGCAAGCTTGCGGCAAGCTTGCAGCAAGCTAGTTGAAGTTGTACAAGCTAGTAAGGTAGCTTGCGCAAGCTTGCAAAAGGAATTTGTCCAAGTCTGCAAGCTTGCGCAAGCTTGCATGCTTGCGCAAGCTTGCAAGCTTGCGCAAGCTTGCAAGCTTGTGCAAGCTTGCAAAAAGAAATTCTCAAAGTCTGCAAGCTTATTGTAAAATCTCAAACTTACACAAATTAAGCTAGCTTGCATAAGGAATTTTTCCAAGTCTGCAAGCTTGGAAAATGTAAAATTCAAGCTTCCTAGATTGCAAAAAATGAAGGAGTGCATCTGCAGTCATTCATCAAACAGCAGCACAGTGGATAAACTTTAACATAGAACATAATTTGTCCACATTGTATTACACCATTAAATATAAAAAGAACAGAGCAAGAATTTCTTGAATGTGTGTTATATTTTACACTGTGATAAAGGATTCCATTTAGTAAAATCCGGTAAAATACATAGCATTTACCGATTGCAAAGTTATTTACAGACTGACTTAATGCAGCAAGATATTTGAAGTCAAGTACTTATAAATGCTTCTTACCAACAATGTATGCACCATCAAATATAGTCTCTGTAATTTTGTGATGATAACTTATGGCATTTAGTTTTTGAAAGAATATTCCAATTTCTGTTTCAATTTGACAAATTTTGTATTTGAACGTGTAGGTAATTTTAACATTCTTGAAACAGCGTCAGACTCCTGTGATCGAACGGAAATCACATGGAATAATGTTTCTGATTAACTCCTCAATATACGGTAATTTATCCTGAAATTAATATAAATGAGTATTAAAAACAAAAAAAATCTGCCAACCACCCACCATTTTGCCTTTGCAGACCTGTTTACAAGTTCGTATTTGACTGAATTTGTACGGAATAAAGCTCATTCGTACGATAGTATGGTCATTGGTTTTAAATTACGATTTGAGGTTGCATTTATTTTTTATTTTTTTAAAAAAAAAATTTTAAGCGTTTTTTATTCCGGTTAGTTTTGTTGTATCGTCTCTTCGGTCCGCGTCCGGGTCTGTAGTCGGCGCCACATCACTGATTGTAACATTCTCTCAACATCCGGTTGTTTAAACATGCCGCCGTTTACAAAATTTCAGCTCGAATCTGATGATGAAAATAGAATGTCTAAACATAGAAAGCAGCATTTTCTTCCAGTTCATAATACTTTGTGACCATGCCTTAAACCACCGTCTAAAGGAGTGCATTTTGTACTCTGCACTGTTTGCAACTTAAATTTTTCATGTGCACAACATGGTGGAATGAATGACTTTTCACGGCAGGTGGAATCGGAAACTCATGCGAAATTGGCATCATTAGTGAAGGAAAATACAAGTATTTTGTCAACGATGAAGGGAAAGGAAGTCGGTGATCAGCACATATTTCAAAAGCAGATAACGTGATGAGGTGATTCTATGAGCTGATCGTAAATTGAGCACAGCCTACAAGTTAATGGAAGTAATTAAAAATGTGTTCCCAGATTCCAAAATTGCAGAAGATATTTAGAAACAATCTCTCTCTCTCTCTCTCTCTCTCTCTCTCTCTCTGTATGTCGTGCAATAGTAAATAACGGTAATTATAGTATATTGATGTGTCTACTATTTGTTATCGAGGGAATGGTGTATTTGGTCCAATTGCTGTTTCAATTGGTACATTTGTATTAATTACATGAGATTATTTTGAATCTAGTTGACTAGTTGAATTCCAGGAGATTTGTGAATCTTTTACTTACAGTGCAAAACTTTTGAAATTTATTTGAATTGTTTGAATCTCAATTCTAGGCGGTACATAAAATTATGTGAGTATCGGATAGTGTATACTATTTTTTTTTAACTGAGGTGTTTTGAATCTGTATATCAGATAGATATAATATTTTTTTTTCTTCAATTTGTTAATGTTAGTATAGAGTAATTGGATCAATTGCATTTTGAGAGCATGTGAGAATCATTGTATTTTTACATCATATATTTTTATTAACTAAATAAATTCATGAATTGCCATCTTTCACACATTGTTTGAGTTATTCATTTAATAAAAAATCCACTCTGTTTCAATTCTGCGACAATTCTGCGACATACATTGTAGCATATATCAACATTTTACTTTTAATATTTTATATAAATGGTCATTTTCACACATCAAGGGCTAGAAATATGGTGGCAGTACATGCCATGTCAGTTTCATATATATATATATATATATATAATTTAAAATCTAATTGGCTTGCGCAAGCTTGCCACAAACTTAAAAATAAGCTTGCGCAAGCTTGCCGCAACCTTAAAAATAAGCTTGCGCAAGCTTGCCGCAGTTTCAAATCTAAGCTTGCGGCAAGCTTAAATAACAAGCTTGCAGCAAGCTTGCCGCAACCTTAAAAATAAGCTTGCGATTTTGGTTGGGTTTAGACCACTCAGCCTCCACCTCAACAATGTTAATACATCAATAAAAGCAGCAGAGAGGGTGAACCCTACAACGTTTTTAGACAAAATTTGATTGAAATCCTAAAACGAGCCGTCCTATAATCTTATTTTAACCAAAAGATGGCGAATCCTACAACGTTTTCAGACAAAAAAAATTGATTGAATCCTTAAAACGATCCGTAGGATTTCGTTGAAATCTCCCTACGAAATCATTTTAACTAAAAAAATGAAAACGATTTTTTAATTAATTTTGGTCGCAACTTGTTGTCATCCACCCTCTCTGCTGCTTAGTGATTTCATCACTGGTTAACAAAAAATAATAAATGATTTTAACCAGTCTTTATGATGGAAGTCTTTAGGACGAAAATCATTTATGATCTCACAAACAAACTAATCACTAACACCTCTTCTTGTAAATCAATCAGATTATTTGACTGGTCGGTGAGTTTGAAATTAATTCTGGTTAATGAATTATTATGGCATCGCATGTAGACAGGATTAATTGGGTTTTCAATAATTAGGAATCCTGGAGGAGCTGTTGGTGCAAATGAATAAAGAATATACCCTTGCTGAGCTTGATTTGATCGTTCGAGATTAATTTGATAGCTTCCTTCAATAACATCACACACTAAATTAAGCGCAATCACTGAGGATATATTCACGTTGAACGGAGCGATATGCCTGCCGCCACCGTCTGGGTCATTATTGTGTTTGAGGATTTTTATTTCCCCTGATGCTGTTTTTTTCCATGCATCATGAATTATTTTAAAACCAACATCGATGGCATCACTGAGAAGTTTTTTTAGTTCCGGTACGTTATATCCCGGTAGTTTGAATGTCGGAATATCTTCTACGCGGATATTATAGTCTGTTGCAAATTCTGTTCTCGATTTTGGGTTATCTTCATCTAATATATCCTGAATAATTTTTAGGTTAAATGTTTCCATATCGTCGATAATTTTGTTGCATGTTTCTACGACGCTGATAAATTCATCTCGGGTGAGAGAGCCGGATTTAAGAGATATTAACAACAGCGATAAATCATTATTCATTGCTGTGAAATTTTTAACGATTTCAGGTTCGTTAACTAAATAATATATCCTTATTCCTTCCCCTGGCTTCTCATTCCAAATTAGTTGGTATTCGAGATTCAAAAAATCTGTAGATACCCTGTGCTCTTTATAACTCTTTATTGGATTATCAGGTTTTATTCTGTCGGTGATATAATCATTTTTTTGTGGTTCGGGTATATTAACTGTCCCCCCCCGGGGTGGTAATTCAGGCCATCCTAGTACGGTTCTTATTGAGCTTTGATAGATATCTACGACGTATTCTTCTGCGTTTATTTCAATTGCGGATGATAGCGTCGGTTCATGAACTGTTATAGCGATTTTTGACTCTACTCCAGTAATCGATTTTATTCTACGCGCGAATTCATTATTGATTTGCTCGATTTGGTATGACCCTGTTGGTATTGAAACGACGTTCCAGTCTGGGGTTCCGTCGTCTTTATTCTTATTTGCAAACACTAAAGAATTATTGGGTTGTTGACCACCAAATGATTTTGATCTGATATTAGGCCAACTGTGATACACTCGTAGTTTTGCTAGCGCTATCTCCTTCACCGGAACCGGAGAGGGGAAATTCACACTGAATTCTGGATTCGTTGATGTTATTGATATCATGCTTGTTTGTACTGGGTTCGTGTTCTCCACTATTCGTTGAAGTAATTCCTGCGGTGTCGTCATTGTTATTATATTCATGTTGTATTTCTAATTTTGGTATCGAGGAATCATAAATACTGACCATCACTGAGAACTCACAATCTGGTAATGTTGATATTATTGAGATCATTTTGTTTTTTGGGTTCGTGTTTTCTAATTCCATCGATGTTGTCATTGTTATTATACTCATGTTGTTGCTCTAATTTCGATATCGCGGAATCAAAAATACTGACCATCGCTGAGAATTCACTATCTGATATAATTGTATTATCGAGTGACGACGATATCATTAGGGATAACTGCGAATATGCGGTTGATGCAATATGAAATTGAAGTAAGTAATTCTGCAGTTTACTCTGGCTGCATGATGATATCCTTTTTGCTATCCCGGTTGATATACCCCCGATTGTAGCCACCGCAGAAATGCAAATTGGAACTACGACCGGGGCAATCATTGTAACCGATGCAAGTATTATTCCTGCGCCAGTGAGAACGCTTGACACCGAGTACATAATAATATCAATTGCGGTGATTCTTCGTCGGTATTTTTTTATTTTTATTTGATACTCTTCAGTGAGGGTTTTGAGTCTATTTTGAAATTCTCTGACCTGATCATAGCGACATTGTGTTGATGAAATCATTGTTATTTTAAAAAAGCTAGCGTTTTCAATTGTGAAATCCTTTCAATTTAGTTATTTACTTAAATCCGCTACGAATTCCACATACCAGGTTACTGAAACCCCAATCAAATTTTTATCAGTAGCTGTTATAGTGAACTTTTCAGTTGTATCCTTGTCGATGATCGTTGAAATCGTATTGTTGACCCCGGATGAACTCGACGATGATATATTAAATTGAGTTAATGGTGTTACTAGTGTTAATCGATAAATACCTTTAACGGTTGCAGTGATATCTAATTTGTTGTCTGTAGGTGTCCACGCAAATGATCCGTGTTGGATTGTGTACACGACGTTGTTGGTTTTCTCATGAGGAATTTTTGTTTTTTCAATGATTGTTATCATCCTCGAAAAATCACCTTTGACGGCTTCGATGAAGTTTTTCGTCTCATCGATGGATTTTTTAATATCAGGGAGTTTTATTTCTATTTTATCCAACTGGGTTCCAATAAATTTATCAATGATATTTCTACGAAATGATATAAACTGTTTTCCGTTTTCTTCAATTTTAGATTCAAGTGTTTTTATTACAACTATAGAATTGTTTAACTCATCGTTGATAGTTTTTAATCGATCTGTAATCGTCGAAATGAGTACACCCGGTTTGAGTTTACCCTGATCGGAAAATAACGCAACGGTGTTCTCGATTGCGTTTTGTTGTTTAACTAAAATATCATCCAGAGAAATATTACTGGTTTTCAATTTACCCTGTTTGTCCTGAAATACAACTATTTCATTCGGGTCAACACTTTTTAAATTTAACGTCTCAGCGATTTCATCTTTAATTTTTTTTGTTATATCCTTGATAGAATCAGGGGTTGCTACGCCATCGGGTTTGGGTTTCAAAGATCTCCCCCAAATATCAATCATGTTATTGTAAAACTCTTTCTCTCTCTAAAAAGCGATTGCTGGTGTATTCATTAACGACAACATGTGGTGGTTTTCCGCTTGGGTTACTCAAGGAGTTAGAAATAGCGTCAAGGACATTTAATACTTCGCTGCCACATATTGGTGGGTCAATCATCGTTTGTGTTGGTAGCGTAGAATACCAAGTCTTCATTGGAAGGGTTTTTATATAACGCAAAAACTCTTTTGGTGGGGCTAATCCATATGAATCGAAATAGACAATCCCACGTGGATCAATAGCGTATGCAACCCAGTGAGTTCCAGGTCCGGTGCTGTTATCGAGATTAATAATACCGGTTTCAACGCTGTTTGGTTGATGTGGTAATTGATCTTTCATAAAGACACCTCTGAAATTTTTAATCGCGAGTTTTTTAGCAGCATCCATTAAATCAAAATTGGACATAGGAATCTTCGATTCCCGAATTAATAAATCGTTCCTGGTAGTCTTAGACCCTTTCCGCTGTACCACGAATACGGGGTTCCTGGTAGTCTTAGACCCTTTCCCTTTTTTTTATACCCCTTCCCCGTTGCTTTCTGTAGTGCCATCCCTGCTGCAGTACCAACAGCCCCTAACGCCGCCGCCTTAGCCACCGCTGGGGCTGCTGCTGCAATCAATGCTGGTATCGCAGCTAACAACGGAAATATACCGCCTGTTTTAATCATATTTTTGATAGCAGCCGCAGAGAGAGTAATCTGAACACCTTTTTTGGCTGCAAGTGCATCATTGAAATGTTTCACCTGACGAGTTGTCAGCGATAGTTTATTTGCACCACCAGTCATTTGGTTGGGTTTCAACGTGATTGTGGTTCCACATCGCTTAGCCGATTCTGATTGCAATTTTTTTAATTGACCGGGAGTTAACGCAACACTAATAACACTATATGACATTATACATAATTGATTGATTCTAAATCGTTTACAATTTCAATTACATGTTTTCTACTGGGGCATCTACCACTCTCATTCTTCCACCAACACCTTCAAGTAGCATTGATTTATCACTGAGAATGACAGCAATCGCTCTATAATTAGCAATACCACCAGGAAGGGTTACACGGGCTCTAAAGTGTATATCAACGACAGATTGTCTTGTTAAATCGAGATGTTCCAGTGAGAAGTAATAAATCGGATAGAGGCTTTTAAAATCCAATTGTGATATTTGCAAACCAGTATCCACATTTAGATCACGTGCCATAAACGACAATAGGTTATGATACACGCGTGCAATATGATTCTGACCGTAATCAAGTTGTATATCCTCGGATGGTTCCTGCTGTCCGTTTATTCTCAGCGAGACTTCACTAACACCTAACTGATCAAATATCATATGGCTTCGTTCTTGATTACCAACTCGCGCATTATTCTGTAACGCTACGAATATATGACGTGGAGCTGAAACCCCTTGTTTTGATGCCAGGTGCCATGTGAATGTACCATCAACACTGTCCTGTTTAATATCAGTGGTCACTGATAACCAACTCAACAACGACTTTCCTCCTTGTTCCATAAATGATAATAATTTTTCTTCTGCTGTGATTGATGGAGTTAATACTGGCATCCATAATGCTAGTTTTGATAAAATGACTTTACCCTCGGGAGCACCAACATCACGCCAGATTGCATCATTATCAGTACCCTTTCGTACAAGCGCTACTGTATGCTTCGCTCCATAGATAACTTTTCGGACGTTTCTACAGAATCCGAATATATGATGCAGTGGAATTGCACATGAAAACTGTCGATGCTGTCCTTGCAACGTTGCTACACGTGTTGCAAACCCTAGGTTGTAGTTAATGATATTATTTATGACATCAAAAGTACCAGCTGGTCTTGTATATCCGGCTGGTGCTGGATCAACTGCGGTAGCTTGTGTTGCCTTGACTCTAGAATACTGGTTGTGTTCAGGGTGATCAGTGATATCCTTAGAAAACATCATAGATGGACCCGCTGATCTTGAATAATCATCAGAATATCTCGCTAACCCAATTATTGTTGTTGCAACATCAACTTCACGGTCAATGGATTCAATTTCTTTTCCATCAATGAGATATCTAGCGCTTTCAAATAACGCCATTATGCCGTTATTAACAAAACCAACTCGTGTAGTTGGGTTTATGTCATATGGGGTATCAGCTGCAACATTTGTTACAAGTTTTCCTTCGATTTCGATAAATGCCTCACACGGTAGGAAGTATTTACTGGTATCATGAACTTGAAGTTCAATTCGCGATCGGAGATCTGGTTGTACTGCGTGATAAGAATAAAATTGAAAATCGCGTACAGAATCATCCTTGCCAACTGGGGCGTCTATATCAAATGCTGGATCAGGTGACCTTTTGAACATTTTATTCTATTTATCAGAGTCTAAATCGCGATTTCCCATTTCATCGTCGTGTTTTTTTAAAGCCACTTCCTGCTATCATGTTTGCTATCATGTTATTTTGGTCCTCTTGATTTATCAAGGGAGTCACCATCGACGCTAATTTTTCATCTACTGCGTTATTTATAATTCTACTAACACTTGCAGGCATTTCTGCTGTAGACGGTAACGGTACCGGTTTCTTTTTTCGTCTCACTAATGATGTTATTTTATTCTTCGCAGTTGAAAACGCTTTTCCAGCAAGATCTCCAACAGCACCAATACCCTTATCACGAATAACATCAATTGCTTTCATTCCTAATTGTTTAGCCAACGGCATCACTTTTGGAGCCATTCTCGCAAATAACCCTGCAATGGTATTACCTAAACCATCTCCGTAGTATGCTCTATAAACCGGAAACCGTGAATTAACTACGTAGACGGGGGTTGGTTTATCATGATTGTAGTGTATGATCATTATTTTAAATCAGAAACAATTTTTCAATTGTTATTTATCTAATCGATTCAGTCACTATGATAACCATGGACGGTTTCACCGTCTACTAACTCGCCAATGAAATCTCGATATGTGCTGATATCCATGATACCACCCTGAAATAATCGTCTACAGATATCAGCTGCTTCATTAATTATTTCCGGTGAGTTATTTCCGGCTCGGAACCCTCCTACAAGAACCTCTAATCGTGATATATCACTGAGAACACTACCAGGACATGAAACGCTAGCGTTTCCAACTAGACCACTCCCCGAAAATTTCTTCTCATCATATGGCTGTCTTATTTGGAGTTGAAATTTTCTTTTGAAGTCTCTGTAGTCCTTCATCCTTCTATCTAAACTCCCAGTATTTATTTCATACACTATATCAGCCCATTCATTATGTGACATTCTATAATCCGAATAATTGTCCGTGAAAAACTTCTCTTGTGAATCATAGCTGTTAGCAGCGAATTCACCTAAATTGTCTATATCCTCGTTGAGAATTTGTTGTTTAGCGCTCTCGGTAAATATAATTGATCTAGGTAGTCCACTAACTAGTTCTTCCTGAAATCCTTTAAATGTTCGTTTCGAAGCGGTTGATATATCCTGAGGAAGTGATTGCAAGGATTTTTTTGTTTGTTTAGTTCTTTTTGCTATTTTTTCTAACACAGGGAGAAAAGTCTCTTCTTGTTTTTTTCCTTGTTCAGAGATTGTTGACACTATCTCCTTCGTTGCTGTGGTTACTGGTTTAAACAATTCTTCAGATCCCGCAGCAAAATCAGTCTGAAGACTTTGTCGTTGTTGTAGTTTATTCCGTACAGAGTCGCGAATTGGTACAAATCTCTTAATTGCATCCAGTCGTTCACGAGCCAATCGGGTTGTTAATGCTTCATTGACCATTATTTGAAATCAGAAACAATTTTTCAATTGCAAAACAATTTTTCAATCCCGACCTAACACCATCGGATGGTCATGGAAGTGTTTTAACAGCTCTATCAATGATGAGGAAAGTCACATAATTGTATATAAAAATAATAATAATGTGACTTTCCTCACTTTTTTGACATGTCGGATGATTTTTGATACCACCATGGAAGTGTTTTAACGGCTCTATCAATGATGGGGAAAGTATCATAATTGTATATATAAATAAATAATACTGATAGTTTCCCCACTTTTCCATTGATCATCCATCGATTTTTGACATCCCTTGAGGGTCGGCTAAAAAAAAATGATTAATGGTCGGGCAATCAAATAATGATAAATGGTCGGTCAATCAAATAATGATAAATGGTCAGTCAATCAAAATTGTTCATTTTCTTGAATTAACGCTCGTAGGTTTCTAACTTTAGAATTAACCTCCTTTTTCAATTCGTATTCGTATCCCAATTCTTTTCGTATTCGTTCTACGATGGTATACAACGGAGCGAACACACTTACGTCACTGGAAAATGCGAGAGAGTCCTTAATAGAATTCTGAATTCTCTTGATGAGCGCATACTTCTTTGGCAGCATGTATTTATTGTTGTTAACTCCGTATTCTATATCCTGAAAATCAGACATGATTTGATCAGGATTTAACCCATCTGATAGTTCAATATCCCAACCTTTCAATTTTGAAATCTCGGATATGATGCTATTCATGTTTTCAGAATTCATTATTCTATAGCAATGACATATTTCTAAATGAAAAATATGACGCATCAGACGTAACTAAATCGAATTTTTTGTCCAGTCCACTTTGAAATAGCCGTCTTGGTTATTCCCTCTGCAACGAATCGTACTGAGGATATACAAATATCGAAGTGCCTACTGGCTTCATTCATTGATTGAAATATTTTTTCTTCGTTAGTTATCGTATTCAAAGATTTCACAGGTCTCGCTTTTTTCGAGTATTTCCCAGTCCCCCCTCGTTCGGAATTTTCACTTTGTGTGATAGCCTGCAGATTTGATAAAGAATTGTTTTTCGGATTAGAATCGATATGATCAATAACAAAATCATCCTCGATCAATCCATTGAAACACTCGTACACGAAACGATGGCAGTAATATTTCTTCTTTCCAGCACCAAACATCAAATACCCCATACCATTATCCCACCCAACTGGTTTCTTCAGTCTGCGGTTTCTTACAACACCATCACTGGATGCTTCATAATTTGTGATCACAGGGTGTTGTCTGAATTCTTGGTTCATTTATATATTATACTATTGTTTGTCTAATTCATTGTTTGGTTTAATGATAAATCTTTCGATGTAGTCTTGAGGAGTTCTTATGATTTTATCCTTGATACTGACTTTGTCAGCGTCAAGAATACTGACTTTGTCAGCGTCAAGAATACTGACTTTGTCAGCGTCAGGGTCATAATTTCTGATTGATTGTCCATTTTTTATTCTTTTATCATAATAACGCTTCAACTCCCTGTATCGCTTTCCACCGCAATTCAAACACAACTGCGATTTCCCCCTGACCCCAACCCCACATAGAATACAAGGTAACGGACCAAGGCTTCCACGTCGAAAGCTTTGCATATGATACCCACAAAACTCACTTCTGCATGATTTGTTACACGGGGTTACTGATCCAATCATAAGCCACTTACAGTGATTCATTATATAAAAATCTTTCATTTAAATGCTTGTTTTAATTATAGCATGAAGGAATTAAGGAAAACGCCTTCGAAAAATGCTGAATTCAATGTTGATAAAGAGTTTAAGAGATTATTGAAAATCAGTCCTAGATTTAATCTCGATAGACCCAAAAAACGTATCAAACGTCCAAGAGACGGAAACATGAAAGAGTTTAAGAGATTATTGAAAATCAGTCCTAGATTTAATCTCGATAGACCAAAAAAACGTATCAAACGTCCAAGAGACGGAAACATGAAAGAGTTTAAGAGATTATTGAAAATCAGTCCTAGATTTAATCTCGATAGACCAAAAAAACGTAACAAATTTAATCTCGAGAAACCCAAAATCCTTCGGATTTCAAAAGCGTCCAAGAAATTACCCTGGAAGGATGCTCAATTCAATCTCGATATAGTCTCTGATACACCAAAGAATAAAATTCTTGATAAAGCCATGATTAATAAAATCAGAGACTGTTTTAATGAATTCAAGCGTGATGGAGCATCCTATTGTTGGTCAACATTTCGAATTGATGGTGTTGTTGACGCTACCATGAATGATGAAAAAGCAGCAGTGATAATTTCACGTGTTGGGGAAAAACGGTATTTTTTCCGAATCAAATTCATTATTGAAGTCGATGACAAATGGATTATTAGAGATAAATTTGAACCAATCCTCAAGAATAAAAAAGCTGTCATTGTGAGTAGAGATTCCAAACCAGGGATTCTAACCGGCATTGACAAACCATACTACGAAAGATCTTATCCCGTAACAGCAATGGTTTATGGGCTATATCCGTTAAATGATAAACCCGATATCGCAAAACTAGCTCCTATGAAATATTCGTCAGGGCTTAATTGTGTAGCAACACGGGTAATGGAGCACTTCACAAATGCATCCCGAGGAAATAAACTAACTGATCTAAGACGAAAAAAAATAACCGAGTGGGAACTGACAGTGAAACAGAACGGTGCAAAGATTTCTGATATAGCTAAGTTAGAAACATCATTAAGATTTCCAATAACAGTTATGACGATAACCGGAGAGGTTTTATACGAACCGAAATATAACAAAAATGGAGCACCAATACAGATTATTGATCATAACAAACACGCGTGGACACCTGCGGTAACAGTATTTCCACGAGAACGAACCGTGAAATATATCCCTAAGGAGTTCATCGGGGATGTTTTCTATGAAGAGAGATTATTTGATGCTATTAATGCGTTGTGTAAGGATGATCCTGTGTCAGTGTGGTTACTTAGAAGTGATGAAGGATTCGATCAGTTTGTAAAACCAAATGGTGAATTATATCGCGTTGAAGAATTAGATAACAGAATGAGAAAAATCGCTAATGATTTTTCACCGGAGAGTTTCCATGAAAAACTACTCACGGATAGTTTTACTATTCCATCAGTGGTAGCTCACTTCGCAAGAGAAAAAAACTCATGGCGTCCAACACGAAGTGATTTTCTTGAGGATGTTAAATCGAGTTGCGTCGAATTTGGTCATGGAGGATTGTGGAATACGAAATACTCACGTGATGGTATGATTTCAATTGATATAGCCGCGTGTTATCCCGGAAGTTTTCTCGGGTATGGGGAATGCGCTGAGTACTTCAAACGATTTGGACACCCCACGCATGAAATGACTCGTGTTGCGATTAATGGACCATTACCTGATTTTGATTTAACCGGATTCGCTCGTGTGATATCATTCGAATTAGCGTCAGGATTACATCCGTGTAGTTATGTTTGGCTCGGTAGACACCTATCTGAAAAGGCCTGGATGCCAATAGTGTTACTACGATATATGATTGATTGTGGTATGCTAATATCGTTGATTGTTTCCGAGGCTATTATATGCTATCGAGCTCAGAAAGAAGTTTGGCTACCACAACCCGATCTAGATCGTATAATCAACGAACTACGAAAACAATTCCCTGATTTCAATGAAGAAGAAATCATAAATTGGTCTAAGAAGTTATTTGAAATTAAAAAAGAACAAGCAAAAGATCTCGGACGAAGAATAATCGGTAAATTCACTCAAGGTGGACGGTACGACAACGCAAAATACTCCTCGCGGTTAATCACAGATGTCGCTGAATACGATTTTCTTGTAGCGGATTTAATGAAACAGGGAAAACTTGTATCCCGTAAGGATGCTTTTCTATCCAATGGTGAGAAATTAGGTACGGTTGTTACCTACTGTGATGGATATAATTCCCAGTACACACATTTGAGAAGTTCAATGCTAGCCTATGCTTCTATTAATCTATTTTCGATGATAAATAGATTTCCTAATACCGCGGTTAGAGTGGCCACTGATTCGATGTATATACACAATAAATACAAATCAGCTGTAGCTAAATTCACAGATCCCGAGGAAGCGTGGGGGCGTTGGCGATTTAAAAGGGAGATGCTACATGAGTATTGTGAATCCGCAGACGTTGCCATGGATGATAAATATCTTTGTTGTAACCGCGCTGAAAATCAATCAGAATTTTCTAATGCACCACCGGTATCTGATCCAATATGTCGATACAAGACAGTTTATTTAAACGGTTGTGGTGGGTCAGGAAAGACAACTCGTGCAATTGAATTATTTCGTCGGTCAACCATGATTGTGCTAACACCGACTCACAGACTCGCCAGAGAGATGATACAGCGAGGGGTAAATGCCTGTACTTACCATAGTTTCTTTCGATGGAAGGGTGACAAATGGACTCCTGATCGAATGGGTGATAAATTCATTCCTGAAATCATAATTTGGGATGAAATATGCACAGTGTCATTAGATGTATTACAAATATTTCTTGAGTGGTTGTTAAACAAAAACACAAAAGTCGTCATGTGCGGTGATCACGGCCAACCACCACCATTTGTCGGTGCATCTCCACATGAATGGCTAAGGGGTTTTGTAGACTACTATGAAGAAATCACCACTGATTATAGATCAATTGATGAACGATTACGAGAATTCAAAGCGCTAATTAGATTACAACCGGATAGAATCCAGTGCGAAATAGCGCGTGAAGTGATTTCAGAAACTCAAATAAACGATTTCTGGGAAACATGGAAACCAAATGATTTGATAATTGCAAGTAGAAAAATAGTCAGGGATACACTTCAGATGAAGTTATTTGAATTGCATAAAGAAAAATTTGCAACGCTTCCAGTACCCCTTTGTTATAGGCCATCGGATACACGAAAACAGAATATTGAAGTTGATATTCCAGGACAGAGTGAAAAACAGAATTTAGTATTAAATGATATTGTGCTGGTTGATATCAGCGTCGTCGAAAATGCATTGCGTGCTAATAAATCCCCGTGGACTCTAGGATACGCAGCAACAATACACTCTTCACAGGGATTGACTATATCGGATACAATTGTTTGGATGGTGGATAATCACATCGAATGGTCGAATTTAGTCTATCTCGCAGTATCCAGAGTACGAAGAATAAATCAGCTTCGAAGAATTGTTTTCGATGATAATGACACCACAATAAATGATATTGATGTTAGCATCATTAATAAAAAACTCTCCGGTTACAAACAACAGGACAAAAAAAAACAACGAGAATTTGATATTGATGCTGAATTAATAATCACTTTGAAGAAACAACAGAATAATCACTGCGCGAGTTGCAATTGTATAATGCGTTGGCAGTATTCGGATAAGGATCCTCGCCAATTCACCGTAGACAGAAAAAATAACAGTCTCGGTCATGTCAGAAATAATGTGATGTTGACTTGTCTTGAGTGCAATAGACGCAACGGTGCTAGTTAAGACCATGCGGTGGCAATTGAGTATCCTCGGGAATTACCTGTAGTTGTTGTCGAGTAAAACCCCGCTGAGGGGCAGTTGAATCCAGTTTATAGACTGGAGGTCTACCAGTTGATCGTGTTATACTAGATATCTTGTGTGCAGTGACGCTCCAAATAGGATCAGTAGCCCTTTTTCTGCCACCTTCAAGCTCTCCTGGTTCGTATAAGTACCTCACAATGACATTACTACCAAGAATTGGTTCTTTGAAATCTTTTTGTGGTTTTTCAAGTATTGACTTCTTTTTAATCGCGTTGATAGGTTTCATGTTGATTGTTCTAGTAATCTCGTTATTCAGTGCAGTAATCACAGATGGTAATCTTTTAACCCATTCACGGGATCGCTTTTCTTGAATGAATTCTTTTGCGTATTGATATCCAAATAACCGCTCAGCAATCGTCCGATTAAATCGTTCTACAATGGCCTGATCGCGATGTAGCGCAGTATGCCCTCGTCGTATGGTGACATTATGATGTTTCATTGTAGATAATACTGCACCCTGAAATTCCTTGCCAGGATCAACCTGCAATAGATTTGGCCAGTGCAGAGGACCTCGTCGATAAATCCTTTCAAATGCAGAAGCGACTTCAGTGGCTGATTTTGTTTTTAACGGTTCTGCTTCTTTGTATCGACTTGCAATATCAACTACGGTTAATGCGTATTTGTAACCACGATCATGTGGCAGAAATAATATATCAGCCTGATGAACTTCATTAGGAGCGGTCACATCAAAATGCGAGAATTGAATTTGTTTAGGCGGTGGTAGATAAATTTGCCATAGTGCCTGTTTGGATAACCAATTAGCCGCAGTGGTTTTTTTCACTTTTGCAGCGCTAGCGAGTTTATGGACTGCTGATTTACCCCTCCAGTATCCTCTTGGGGAATAATAAATTGATTCCATATTATTAATTACCGGCACCTAACATCAATTTGCTTTTCATAGCCGATTTTATCAAAAATGAAGCCAATTTTTCTTTGAAGGATTTATCAGGAATAGCATTTAACGCATGAATTAATTTCACATCTGCTAGATGCCTGTGTTGCAAATTGCTGCTTTTATAAGCAACATCATGAAGGTGACAGGCCTTATCAATGGCGTTTATTGGTTCTTCACCGGGGTTGGGTTGATTTTGATTATTGAGTCTGATATCAAGTCTGGTTCCCGGTCCACAGTAGCTATATCCTGGGAGGTGCTTTTCTCCGGGGTACTTTGCCCATGGGGTTCCAGGGAGCTTTGCCAATTTGGCTGCGATATCACCTCCTCGTTTTTTTTTAAATCAGATTTCATTGACACAAATCTAAATTTCTTTATACCACATTGCATGCATTTACCAGAAAGCGCTGATCGGTTATTTTTAGTTGTAACCGTCGTCACATCTTCTGTGCCAGTACGCGTTTTGCACTTCACACAATATAGATCCATAATTTATGTATAGAGATATGGATATAATTGATTTTTCAGCGACTAAAAGAAGAGAACCGGTTAAGCATCATGCAGCGCTACCAAACTCTATCCGGATGATTATAATCGGGCCATCTGGATCCGGTAAAACGCAATTGTTGCTCAATTTAATAATGAGATGGATGAAATGGGATAAGTTGTATTTAATTGCCCCTAGCGTAGATGATCAACGATGTTATGAAGTGCTAAAAGATTTTAACGACAGCGCGGTAGAAAAATCCGGAGAGGGTATTATTGAGTTTATAACCGATATCGATGAAGCACCGAGCATTGATGATATTGATGGAGATATTAACAATTTAGTCGTATACGACGATATAATGTTGGATAAACAAAAAAATCCTGCTAGGATCTTTTCCCGGGGGCGTCACAAAAACACTGACGTGATATATGTCACTCAACGCTACACTCAGGTTCCAAAAGTCATCAGAGATAACTGCAATATTCTTTCTGTATTCAACGGCGTTGATACACATACGCTACGAAATATTTGGCAGACATGGTGTTCTGATATGGACTTCAATCAATTTCGAGATTTCTTTAGTCATGCTCAGTCAAAACCACACGGATTCGCAACAATAAATTTGCATGATCCTCGGACACGATATCGTATCGGACTGGATCAAATATTCGGTTAAAATCATTTATTATGTTTTGTTAACCCAGTGATGAAATCACTAAGCAGCAGAGAGGGTGGATGACAACAAGTTGCGACCAAAATTAATTAAAAAATCGTTTTCATTTTTTTAGTTAAAATGATTTCGTAGGGAGATTTCAACGAAATCCTACGGATCGTTTTAAGGATTCAATCAATTTTTTTTGTCTGAAAACGTTGTAGGATTCGCCATCTTTTGGTTAAAATAAGATTATAGGACGGCTCGTTTTAGGATTTCAATCAAATTTTGTCTAAAAACGTTGTAGGGTTCACCCTCTCTGCTGCTATAAAACATACCATCTAAATGGTACCATGGACACTTGTAAGTTCCTGAAGGTAATTGTTGGATTTAAAATTCTAGTAAAATCAAATTAAAAAGCTTTTCAGAGAGATTATACTTAAAGTTGGCAAACCCAAACCATTACATTATCTGGCACACTTAAGACCCATACCAGCTAACACTGGCAAACTGCAAGGGGTAACCTATGCTGCAGCTGGATATGTCAGTAATGACAGAAGAGAAATGACTGTCTCAATCTCACAAACAGTATCATCTGCATGGAACTCTGGCTTTGGAAATCAAGTGAAAACAAGATTATACTGGTACAGGGTTGCATCTAGGACTTGATAAAAATGTAGGCACTTGCCCCCACTAAATCTGAAAAGGGGGGGCAATGTACCCATATGGGGGTACCTTCCAGTAGGATGTATAAAAAACCCTCAATGTATTCAAAAAGAGCAATAGCAAGTAAAATTAGTGCGTTAAATGTATATCATGTCCTTCTGTATATTATATTATTATAGTATATAGTCAGTCATTCTTTTAATGATAGTCTTATCAAGAGACCACTCTTGTCAAAACATGTTTGGGGTCACACAAAGGTTGACTTATAGCTTGTTTTGATTTCTTCTTCTGACCAAAATGATCACAGAGAATTTGTATCTGGTCATAACCATACATGTCTTGTTCTTCAGAAGATAGGAATGTGAGGTTATGTAGACCAAGAACCTCAAATGCTGTTGCCACTTGTGTGCTACTCTATGGAAATCTTGCAGCCATCTTCGCCTGCAAATTTGTAACATGAGTTTATTCAACAAGTGACACTCTTTTGTTGTGTTCTTCTTTTTGAAATATTTCAATGAGAGCCCTTCAGTGTTGAACAATTGCATATAGTTCATCATAAAATGCCAGCCATCTTATTTTATGCACCTCTGACTTTCAGTTGAGGACTGTCCAGAACATTCTGGAATTCCTTCAATTCAGCTGGCAGATTTAATTTTAAAAAAATAGTATAGGTCTTTAACTGTGCCTTCAAAAGTTTCCTTGAGGTATGGAATGTTTTTTGATGAGATACACAAATTCAATCTATGAGCCATACAATGAATGCTGATCAAGCGAGGGCTTTTCTCTTTGAACCATGTTGCTGTACTACTTTTGCAACTTGTCATCACTGATGCCCCAACACTGCCAAAGTCAAAAAATTTTCAAGAACTGGACAACTTCTTTGAAAAGAACTTCAGCAGTGTGTGACTGGCCTTTAAAATCACATTACCAAGAAAATGAGCTGTAGAAACAAACATTATTGGTTCAATGATACTGACACAAATTGCCAGCATCTTGGTATCTGAGATGTCTGTACTCTCATCAATTAAGATGCTAATGAATAGACTACATCATACTTTCTGCATTAGCGCAGATTATATCACTGCTGCTATACAATTCTGGGAGCAAAAAAAATAAAGCTTGATGATAAATCAAAGTATAAAAGTATTTTATTATCATTGTTATTACTATTTTTATTTTTATTAAAGTATTTGTTGTTGTTGTTTTTGTTGTTGTTGAAATGTTTAACGTCATTTTCAGCACAAGATAGGCTATATGTGGCAGCCAATAATAAAGGTGGAGGAAGAACCAAGGAAAACCCCGGAAAGAACCCCTAACCCATGAGAAGATACTGGCAATTTTTCTCAGTTTTTTTAGAATACTTACCCAATCATAATATTATGCAATCTAGCCGTCCCGGATCCTATTTTAGCTAAAAAGATTTAAAAGTTGTCTCCAGACCTATGTGGTAGTTGGGCAGAGTAATCTCCCATAAAATAAGACTTGGTGGCAAAGCCTAAGAACCTATTAGTTATTAATGGGTGGAAGGCATGCTCTCTACCAATGTAACTGCGTGAAAGCATAGACAATGTTTTAGTATTATGATTGGGTAAGTATTCTGAAAGAAACATATTTCACTAGAACAAATTTGGCTTCTTCTTCAAATAACATTACCCATTCATAATACCTATGGAGAATAGGTAAGAGATGGAGGGAAGAACATTGCCTTACCACTGAGATACTATCTCCGGTCACTTAAGTTATAATACAGCTTCTAGGCAATCTGACTGATGGCGAATCCATCTGTCTTAAGAAACTGTTAATAGATCGGTGAGGTTGACCCATTGAGCTGCTGATATAGATCCTACCAGACATAATTGGACCCTCTGGGATTACATATTTCAGAGATAACAGCTGGCAAATGTGGACTGTCATCTTCATCCAACAGCCTGAATGATGTTGGTTTGTTAAAAGTTCTGGTCTGATGCTAAGTTGGTGGCAACTGCTCGAACATCATAAGCCGAAGTGTATAATAAAATTATTGACCAAGGATTATTTCATTATATACCTAGCAAATAACCCCCTTACTCCAGGATGTAACAGTCTGTTCTGATAGACCCTTTTGTCCTTTTACGAGATGCAGAAAGAGGTGTCATCTCCCTCTCCACAACAGCTTTGTTCTTCTTACAGTATCACCTGAGTCTTGCAGGTGGCCTCTAGTTGATGTGTCCATATGAGACATAAGGTTTAGTTACTCATAAAAGGGAAATTGTTCTTGGCAATGAAATAGGCTGTCGTCATGGATAAGACTGACCCATCTTGATTGTCTAGTTACTAACGTGTTTACAATTCACTGATTCTGGTTGTCAGACTTGTTTTTGTGATTTGTATGCTGCCTCTGTCACTGTCAGTGCTGTATGTTAGAATCGAGCAGAGACATTTTAACCCACAACTTGAGATAAGTCTTCCTTCTTTTAGCCATAGTGACCTTAACCTTTGACACTCAAAATGAGAGTTCTTTTATAAAGTTTGCTAACTGTATATGGCGAACAATTGGAGTACTTAATATGTAAAAATAAAATTAATACATAATGGATAGTTGAATGGACAACATCAAAACATGATGCATTCCATGTTTTGGCAGTCATATAATAAAAATGAAAACAAATTCAGACAGTTATTATTTACTTTTACTCAAATTAGATGAATTAAACATAAGTTGGAAAGATTTGATTGTAAATTTTGGATACAAAAGATTAAATTTTGTATAAAGTATACTGACCTTGATTAAGGTAACTGATCATTTAGGACAGGCAAGTGATTAATATTTCAAAATAAAGAAAGGCAAGTTTTTAACTCATGAATTATTTTACTCTTGGATGTGATATGCTGTTAAACTCATCTAATGTTACTCTTGAACGTAAAGTATAGTGTGATTTGGTTTTTATAATATAGCTTTAACGATTTTTCAATCATATGGCTATGATGTCTGCAGTGTGTCAATTTATTGTGATGTCTAACACTGGTAGTCATGTTACCCTCACACCAGGTCAGCTATTCCTAACACTGACTCTTAATGCTGAGCACTAAGCGAGGAAGCTGCTAGTATAATTTTAAAAATTGTTTGGTAAGATTTGGCCAGGGTTTGAATTTGCAACCTCCTGCATCCGAGGTAGACACTCTAACCACTTAGGTCACGGGAGTTTTTTGTATGTATATGGGAACTCGTTATATCCTTTTTTCTTTTAGCTTCCTATCAGATACTTTATGTAACCTAAATTAAATTTTCATGGAAACCTAAACACACCCATTGGCTTAAAAAAGTTTTCATTTCCAACAAATGTTCCTGTTTAATTTTAAAATTTTACATGTGATAAAAATTGTAAAAGCTATATATATATATATATATATATATATATATATATATATATATATATATATATATATATATATATATATATAATGTATACAATAAATGTGAACTACTCACTAGAAAGGCTCCTTGACAGTCAGTGCACATCCAAATCAATTCTCTGACACAACTTGAATCATTAAGAATTTGTAGGCTGTAGCCATACAGTGTACCATTTAAACTACTTGGCTTGTTCCAGGTCACTGTTCCAGAACGACTTGTCACATTCTTAATAAGAAGATCCTCTGGTGCTTCTACCACTGTAATGACAATTTGTTTCTGTACTGTTTTATTATCTTTTAATATTTGGCAGTCAATGAAAAACAATGAGACAGGAAAGTTACCTGATTTATCAGACAAACAAGGGCAAGAAAGAAAATAATGATATGGTATAATAAATACACAACAATACAACAAATTACAACTCTTTATATATCAAGGGCAGTTTATTAACAAAGTTTGGTGATATGTGTAATAGAACTTGAGTCATTTTGCCCTAAAAAATAACATACTTTACCTGTTAGATCAGTAACTTTGACTTCTAGATCTACAACCTTCTTTGTATCTTCAAAAGGATATATAAAAAAGTAATTGTCATAAATGGAAAATGAAACTTCCATGCTTTATGATTGTGTTAAAAACAACAAAATTAGTTTTCTGAATCTAATTCAATTAAAATAAACGAATGGACTACAAACTTAAGGTCACGTGACTTTTTAAATATCTTAATAAATCCAACTCGTAAGCTGTTTTGAAGTAAAATATCTTTAAAATCAGCGCATTTCATTCCTTTAACGTCTATCTGTGCCACACTTGCTGTTGATTGTCCTGTTGAACTCCTTCAAAGTTTCTGATGCCTCACTCTCTTCACAGTGCTCCTTGATGTAATATGTTGAAAAACACCAGATGAAGCAGCAAGTTGATGTTTATTAGGTTTTTTGTGCTCTTGTATTGCATGCAAAGTAACGAAATCACTTTACACAATTTGCAAAACGTAGTTTTCTCCTGTACCAGGTTATTTCGCAAATATAAACAGGATGGCACAATTGTCATTCCAGCTCTTTTGTCTTGTCTTTCATGGAGAAAATTCTGAATTATTCTTCTTTCTATTCAACATGATTAGAAGTTGCATATTACAAAGAAGAGATACAGTGACAGCGGTAACTGTTTGCAAAATCCAATATGGCGGGTAAATACAGGCATGGTAGGCTCGATTTCGAATGAACCAATCATATTTAAGAACTGTATTCCTACATACATGCGATACATCGATATCATAATGGAACAGAGTGCCCATACAGAACTGAATATTGCAATGAATTTTTAAAAATTATTTTTAAAGTAAAGAAACATTTTGTTTTTGCACAAGAAATGTATACACCCGTGATCTGGTTCAAACTATGGAGGAAAAAAAAACGGTATTGGTGTTATAGGCAGTCGAGTAATATACAGACTTTCAGATGAACAGCTCAACCTTTTAACTTCAATCCTTAACTTTAATGAACCCAAAAAAGTGCTTTGTTTCTACAGGATGTATAAAGATGGAATTCTGTTTCAATCTTTACAGTATTCTGCAGTTTCAGAACAAAACTCGTACACTGTTATTTTCTACGAAAATGATGAATCAAGAAAATTTGGCTATGTTGAGAAATATATTGAAATTTAAACACAGTGTCACAGAAATTGTACCATTGATTGTTTGTGTCAAGCACAATATTATAAAGTCATAAAAAAACTGAGAAATAATACTGAAGTTTCAATTGAAAATGGCTTGACTGATGAAAATCCTGTTAATATAGTTCCTTTGAAATCTTAAGTATGTGCAGTACAAAATAGTTCCAATTACAAATGTCAAAGACTTGTGTGTATATATCCAATTAAATGATCACAAGAACACTGCTTTTGCTTGCGTGCCCCCCAATTCTGTTGAATATGATTGATAAATATACATTCATGTAGTAAGTCTGGAAAATGCAGAAATGTACATCAAAATAGAAGACATAAACCATATATATATATATATGTATATATATATATATAATATTTTACACATTTTCACTACTACTCTTTGTATGAATCCTGTATGTATTTATCCTTAAAGCTTTGTACATATTTTATTGTTGCAATAGATCAATTATCTAGTTGTAATAGCATTTATTGTCTAAAGACAGCTCATCTTGTAAACATCTGTGCATCATATATATATATATATATATATATATATATATATATATATATATATATATATAATTGTTTTGATATGCAAATTAATGATTTTATACAAAAAATGTTACATTTTCTTATAATTTAATTTTTCACCATATCCATTTTATAGACAATTAAATTTATCTGCAGGGTTTGCTAGCAAGATCGTATGAGCAACTTTACTTGAATGTAGCCAAATTACTTCTACGAGCTCCTACGAGCTCACGTGTTGTCTGCGAGCTACAGTTAAGATCATAAAAAGCGTGCTACGAGCTATCACAAGCTCGCGCAAGCTTGATTTAGGATTGCATTTTTATAATGGAATAGACATATCTGGTAAAGATTTCAAAGTAATGGTATTCTGGGGGAAGCAAAAAGTAACCAGTTTGTTATGGCCGGTTTAGTTGGTTTAAATACTGGCTACTATCTATAATTAAAGACAACATATTTAAGATTTGTTGATCAGTTAAAACTTAAATTACTATAGAGAAAACAATTTAAATTTCTTAGCTTGCAGCAACCTTGATATTCAAGGGAATACATCTGCAGAATATAGTTAACATATGTGAAACAGAGCTTACGTTATCACATGGAAACCAAAATATTAATAGTTGGGAGGGACAGTTGGGTAGACAAGACTACAAGATCATACTATGTTATGGAGCTGCAATGGATGTATACAAATATTGGCTTCCTTACCCCATCCCCAGAAATTTGAATCTAAAAATTGGTTTGAAAAACATCAGTCTAATAAATCAATGTAACATTTATTGGCAACATGCCTCTGGATAATTTCTGTTATTTCTGAATTAATGGTGTGCAATCATCTTCAAGATGCTGCAAAACTGCTATCATGGCTGTTATTTGTGCAAGGTTAGGGGCCATGCATATAAAATAAAAAACCACAGGAATCCAAGAGTTCTTGTAGTTTTAGCTGTAAAGATACATGTACTACCAAAATGAGGTTGTGTGATATTTCCAGTCTAATTGAGGTTGCAATATTGACTTCTTATAGGTTTCAAGAACTGATGCTGAATAAAGCAAGAACTCAACATAGAAGTCTATCTTGATCATCCACAGCATATATATTACACTAGGGATCTCAACTGGAAGTGGACAAACCAGTAGAACCTGGTTCTTTGCTAAGTAGAGAATATCCATTGAACCTTAGACAGTCCTGTTCTTTGGATAGGGCAGGAAGCTCACTCCTTCAAATCATGCATGCTAAGGTGTGCAAGAAGACTGGATTCCATGTAAGGTTTCCTTCATCTCATGCATGCTAAGGTGTGCAAGAAGACTGGATTCTGGGTAAGGTTTCCTTCATCTCATGCATGCTAAGGTGTGCATTAGAAGACTGGATTCCGGGTAAGGTTTCCTTCATCTCATGCATGCTAAGGTGTGCAAGAAGACTGGATTCCGGGTAAGGTTTCTTTCATCTCATGCATGCTAAGGTGTGCAAGAAGACTGGATTCCGGGTAAGGTTTCCTTCATCTCATGCATGCTAAGGTATACAAGAAGACTGGATTCTGGGTAAGCTTTCCTTCATCTCATGGATTGATGCTAAGATGTGCAAGAAGACTGTCTTCCAGATAAGGTTTTGTTTTCCATCATATGATGTTCCTGTTTTTTTAAATAAATATTACATTTCATAATAACTGTAAAAGTAAAATATAAATACTGTATACATGTATGTGAACAGAAATAAGGAGTTTGACCCAAAGGTGCAGGGAGGGGGATATTAGAGACCTAAAAACAGTCTTTGAAGCTTTAAATATCTAATCTGTTGCATGAAAGTCCACAGCAATTGCTGGGCCCATCAAACAATGAGTGTTTTGGATAGAACTGCCCTATAGCCATTGAAAGCAGAAACTCGACATTGTTTCTATTTAAATAGAAAGAGAAGAAAATCAGCCACTGCAATCCTACTACATCAATTGTGAAAGATTCTCCACATGTCATCCTATACCTTAAATGTAGGTCATCTCCTGGACTATATAATGCACTTTGCCAACATGTTCATAAACTAAGTGTCACGGTGGAAATTGTTTGAGATGACTCAAGCAAGAAGGTAGAGAATGTGTGGGCTGTTGTATATGAGAGAGCCATAATCCTGCAGCAAAATGTTCCTTCCTCTGTGGCTCCAAGGCAGGTCTGCATGGAGTTTGAAAAGATCAATGAACTAGGTGGAGAAGGTGCAAACAAACAGATAATCCCACTTCAGGTTGAAAGTGCCCACTGCCCAGGTTATCTGCTCTGGATTTGAAGAAATGTGTTATTGTGTCCTGTTGCAAACAGGTTATCCAATGGTCTGCCATACTGTCTGTCATAAAGTTCTTGTGCTCGGAATGCTACAAACATAGGTCGAACCCCTTGAGGTTGTCCAAAGATGAGAGTTCAAACATCCATGCAGAGAGGTGCGAAAGTGCCTCCTTGTCAAGTGAGATGGGGCTGACATCTATATTTTGTCATCAAAGACCATCACAAAATGATTTCTTACTTCGTCGAAATACCTCTGAAGGACTACGATTATAACCCTCATTTCTGAATTGTCGAAATAGACAGCAGATTCCTTCTGGGGTCAAAAGCAATGAAGAATCAGAATTTACAGCTCCAGATAAGTACCCTACATGGAATCTGATCCATCAGTAAACATACATGAGTGGGACTAGGTAGTGTGCAAGGAGTCTCCATCTGAAAACCAGTCATGATTTGTCCACCAAATCATATGATGGTGGAAGGCCAGACCTAGAGAAATGGGAGCATTCAAAGGGTCCCTGTGTGGTTTCTAATTTCCCTGAAGAAACTGGACAAGGGGTTAGTACAGTTTGCCTTAAGTAACCAAATCGATTGCAGAGTTCAAGGTCCCCAGAAGATAAAGAAATAATCAAGTCAACAATGTGTTCTTGGCTGTAAGCACCTCCAGCAATGTCAGAATCTTGTCTACTCTGCCCCGTGGGACATGGACATATCCTGTGTTCATAAGAACTGCTCCTCTTGGTAGATTCATTAGGTGAGTTAAAAGGTCTGTCCCCCTCCTTGCTGATCCTTTCTGATCCTACTTTGTGTGAGGAAGATGCCTACTGGCTACATACACTGACATCTCTACCGTGGGACAAAGGCAATGAATCCATGCCTGCATGATGGAATGGCCAATCACTTCTCTATGGTGGAAAGCATTGCATCTCAATGGGATTTAGTGGGATCATAGAAAAGTGAGAATGCCAAACTGATCCTCTTCAATATATGGAGATCTGGATGCCAATTCCTAATCCAAAGTGGGGGAGAGAGTGATATGGACCCAACCCATATACCCATACTGATTGGGGTTCAATAACCACTGACTGGTACTCATAGATTGTTCATGTATCAGTGACAAGTCTGGAGATTTCGATCTTCATAAAACTCTTCCACAGATCTAACAGACTTGTATCATAGCTCTTCCCTTACTAGGTAGTTCAACCAGTCACCAACAATGGATCCATGGTTGCTGCTCCACCCTCACAATGGGTTCATGGTGGTGCAACTCACCTTCTGATTTACTGGAAAGGAGAGGGTGCTGCTCTTCCATTCTAGGTGGGCATGACTCATTAAATACCACCAAAAGATTTAAGAGTGCACTGTTCCTAACTCACAGGAGGGTGCAATTCCCCACCAAGTTATTTCATCCCTTGGGAAGGGACAGATGAACATTAATCATCTATGAAAAGACTTTACTAATCATTATCTGAGACCCAAGAGACTAAAATAAAAAATCGTGAAAAGCCTGAAAAAGAAGATCAAGGCATTTTCTTCCATCCTTTATAAATAAATCTGTTTGCATTTCGCAAGGTTCCAGATCTAGTCCAAACACAGACTGCAACTGGGACAACCATTTGTCCTTTTACAGTCTGTACACTCTAGGCAGGTGTTTAGGGTATCTCTGGGTTTTTTTTGGTTATACACCTCCCCACACATTACTTACACAATGTTCAAGAAAATGCTGAACACATGATTTACAACAAACTTTATAGCAATATGTAAACATGTAATGTATTTACCTGCACTAAGTTAATGCTAATGGAACATTCCAGGTGTTCTCCAATTTAATTATTAACCCAACCACTCATGTTTCAATATCATAGGTCATCAATACTACGGTAAGCTGAGTACCAACTATGTTAAAGAATTAAAACAACTATAATACTGAAGATTTAATCAAATATGATGTCAAACATTTTTAATTGAGCACTTGAGATGATTTACTTGAACATTTGAGATAAATAATGAGCAAAATACCAGGATAGTATGATTGCTAAATATTACATAATAATAATAATAATAATAATAATAATAATAATAATAATAATAATAATAATGAGGAATACTATCCTATGCTGACTTTACAGTACGAAAAGGTGTTAAAGAACTAAACATACACAAAAGTGATGACTGGTGTGCGACCTGCTTCAAAAGAATAAACAGCAAAATTCAACATTATATGTGGTATAGATTCCAATGATTCAAACTGTTCTAAAACAAACAATTAAAACTGGATAAAAAATGCTGCTGCAGACAAATTCAGCAAGATTATCGTTTCTTGTGAGCAATACAACTAGCAGCAGAGAGGGTGGACAGACCGAAACTATTTAAGACAAAGTCCTAAAGATTTAAAACCGAAACTATTTCAAACAAAGTCCTAAAAGATTTCAAAGCGAAACCAATTCTTGCAGACAAAATAAAAGAGAAATGGTTTCGGTTTGTCACCCTAGAGAGACAAAGTCTCCAGACAGACCCGGCATTGATGGCGTTGTGGAGACAAATTGAAAATCCTTTAGGATTTCAACCAAATATTTGATCAAGTCCGATATGATATATTTATCTAGGGTCAATCAAATTTATCGTTAAAAATCCATGTGGGATTGACTGAGCGCGACTAAAGAAATCTCTAAAGGGACCATGACCCATGTCTCCACTGCACCAGGTCTGATGAATATTTCATAGCGTATGTGTGTCAACCCCATTAAATACAGCAAGATTATTGCAGTTATCTCTGATCACTTTTGGTATTTGAGTGTATCGTTAAGTGACATATATCACATCGGTATTTTTATGCCTACCTCTGGAAAATATCCTAGCAGGATTCTTTTGGTTGTCTAACATGACATCATCATATACGACTAAATTGTTCATACTTCCATCAATATCATCAATACTCGGTGCTTCCTTGATATCAGTTTTAATTGCAATAATATCCTCATCAATTTCCGATTTTTCTTTATTGTTAAAAGCCTTTAACACCTCGTAACATCGCTGATCGTCTACACTTGGGGCTACTAAATACAACTTATTCCATTTCATTCATCTCGTTATCAAATTAAGTAACAACTGCGTCTTGCCGCTTCCAGATGGTCCGATTATAATCATACGAATAGAGTTTGGGAGCGCTGTATGATGCTTAACTGGTTCTCGTGTTTTTGTCGCCGAAAAATCAATTACATTCATGTTATTATAAATAAATTATGGATCTGTGTGAAATGTAAGAAGCGTACTAGCACAAACGACTTGACGACAATTGCAACTAAAAATAACAGATCAGCACTTGCTGGTAAGTGTGTACAATGTGGTACAAAAAAATTTAGATTTGTTTCCCTTGATAAAATCAAGGATTTAAAAAAAACGAAGAGGTGATATTGCAGACAAATTATTAAAACTCCCAGGAACACCATGGGCAAAATATCCGGGAGAAAAACATCTTCCAGTGTCTAGTTATTGTGGACCCGGTACCAGACTGGATATCCCACTCGATGATCAAAACCAACCCCGACCCGGCGAATATCCAATAAACGCTATTGATAAGGCGTGTTATGCTCATGATGATGCTTATATAAGCAGCAATCTGCAACACTGACTATCGCGGTTGTGAAATTGATTCATGCGTTGAATTCTATCACTGATAAATCCTTCAAAGAAAAGTTGGCTTCATGGTTGATAAAATAGTAAATTGATGTTGGGTGCTGGTAATTAATACCATCATGGAATCTATTTATTATTCCCCAAGAGGATACTGGAGGGGTAAATCAGCAATCAATAAACTCGCTAGCGCCGCAAAGGTGAAAAATACCACAGCAGTGGATTGGTTATCCAAACAGGCGATATGTCAAATTTATCTACCACCGCCTAAACAAATTAACTTCTCGCATTTTGATGCCAGATTCCCTAATGAGGTTCATCAAGCTGATATATTATTTCTGCCGCATGATGGTGTTTACAAGTACGTTCTAACTGTAGTTGATGTTCCATGTAGATAGAAACAAGCAGAGCCATTAAAGACAAAGTCATCAACTGAGGTGGCGTCTGCGTTTGAAAGGATTTATAGGCGGTCTTCTCTGCATTGGCCAAATCTGTTGCAGGTTGATCCTGACAAGGAATTTCAGGGTGCAGTGTTATCAACAATGAATCAGCATAATGACACCATGAGACGAGGACATACTGCTCTACATCGCGATCAAGCAATTGTTGAACGATTTAATCGCACACTTGCTGAGCGGTTATTTGGATATCAATACGTGAAAGAATTTATTCAGGATAAACGATCTTGTAAATGGGTCAAGAGATTACCGGGTGTAATTACTGCGCGAAATAATGAGATTACTCGAACAATCAACATGAAACCTACCAACGCGATTAAAAAAAGTATATACCCATAAAATCACAAAATGATTTTTCAAAACAGCGTATACTCGGCAATGTCACTGTGAGGTATTTATATGAACCAGGAGAGCTTGAAGGCGGTAAAAAAAAAGCTACTGATCTTATTTGGAGTGTCACCGCACATAAAATATCTAACATAACACGATCCACGGGCAGACCAGCAATCTATAGATTGGATTCTACTGCTCCTAAGCGCGGATTTACTCGTGAACAACTACAAGTAATACCCGAGGATACTCAATTACTGCCGCGTGGTCTTAACGAGCACCTCTGCGTCTGTTAGACTCAAGAAAAGTCACCATCACATTATCTCTGGTATGACCAACACTGCTATTCTTTCTGTCTACGGTAAATTGGCAAGGGTCTTTACCGGACCAACACCAACGCATTATACAATTTCAACTCGCGCAGTGATTATTCTGTTCTTGTTTCAGTGTGATTATAAATTATTGTTATTCGTTTTTGTCTTGTTGTGTATAACCAGCGAGGTTTTTTATGATTATGTTATCGCTGACAATATCATTGATTGTTGTGTCATTATAATCTAAAACAACTCTTCGAAGTTGATTTTATCTACGCACTCTGGACACTGCGAGATAAACTAAATTCGACCACTCGATGCGATTATCTATGATCCAAACAATTGTATCAGATATAGCCAACCCCTGCGAAGAATGTATCGTCGCTACGTATCCTAGCTTCCATTGGGATTTCTCAGCATGCAATGCATCTTCGACGACATTGATATCAACCAACACAAAATCGTTTAACACTAGAATCATCTTTTCTGTCATGCCTGGAATATCAGCTTCGATATTTTGTCTTCGCGTATCCTTGGGTCTATAACACAATGGCACTGGAAGTGTTGCAAATTTTTCTTTATGCGTGTTAAATAACTTCATCTGAAGTATGTCTCTGACTATCTTTCTACTTGCCACTATAAAATCGTTTGGTCTCCACGCTTCCCAAAATTCATTTAATGGGGTTTCTGAAATTATTTCACGCGCTATTTCACATTGGATTCTATCCGGTTGTAACCTGATTAGTTTCTTGAACTCGCGTAATTCATTATCAATTGATCTATGATCAGTACTAATTTCTTCATAATAATCTACAAAATTCTTTAGCCAATTATGCGGGGATAAACCGACAAATGGTGGTGGTTGACCATGATCGCCACACATTATCACTTTTGTATTCGCTAGCAATAACCATTTAGAAACCTTTGTAATACATCTAACGACACTGTACATATCTCATCCCAAATGAGGATTTCAGGAATATATTTCTCGCCTATTCGATCAGGAGTCCATTCATCACCTTTCCATCGAAAGAAACTGTGATAAGTGCAAGCATTAATTCCTCGCTGTTGCATCTCTCTTGCAAGTCTGTGTGTTGGTGTTAGCACAATCATGTTTGGTTTCTCTCGAAATAATTCAATCGCACGAGTCATCTTCCCTGTGGTCGTATTTTCCACCCTGTGTGAATTTACCAATTATTCTTCTACCATGATCTTTAGCGTGTTTATTTCTAACTTCAAAAAATTCTTTGGACTATTGCACGATATATTCTTCGTCTAGATTAGGAAATTATGTTTTGTTCTCGGTGATTATATTATCTAGACTATCGGGTTGTGGTAACCAGACTTCAGTTTGTTTTCGATATGATATAATTGCTTCATTGACAATCAGTGATATCAGCATTTTAGAATCAATCATATACCGTGATAACAATATTGGCATCCAGTGTTTTTCAGAGATGTGTCTACCAAACCAAACATAACACGGATGAAGTCCTTTAGCCAATTCAAATGATACCACATGAACGAATCCGGTGAAATCAAAATCGGACAGTGGTCCATTAATCGCAACACGGGTCATCTCGTGTGTGGGATGTCCAAATCTTTTGAAGTACTCAGAACACTCTCCATACCCGAGAAAACTCCTCGGATAACACGCAATCATATCAACCGAAATTATGTTTTCAGGGTCGTATTTTGTATTCCATAATCCGCCATGGCCATATGCCACGCAGCTTGATTCGATATCTGAGAGAAATTCGGCGCGTGTTGGTTTCCATAGATTTCTCTTTCTCGTGAAATGAGCTACAACCGACGGTATTGTAAAATAGTTTGTCAGTAACTGTTCGTCCTAATCCGTTGAAAAACCACTAGCTAGTTTTTTTTATCTCGTTATGGATGGCTCCAGTACGATATAATTCGTCGTTGGGTCTTATAAATTGATCGAATTTACCTTCTTCGTCTTCAAAACTGTGAAGTAACCACACTGACACAGGATCGTTTTTACTTAACTCGTAAATAAAATAAAATAAATTCCCGTGTAATATATTATTGTTCTATCCCGCGGAAATATTGTTACCGCAGATGTCCTCGCGTGTGCATTATGGTCAATAATTTTGATTCGACATCCTCTTGATTTATAATTCGGTTCATATAATATCTCGCCTGTTACTGTCGCTACGGTTATTGAAAAGTTTAGTATTCGTTCTAGTTCGGCTACATTTTGAATTGTTGCCCTATTCTCCTTTACTGTTAGTCCCCATTCGTTTATTTTTTTGCGTCTTAAATCCGTCAATTTGTTTCCACGCAGCGCATTTGTTAAATGCTCTATAATTCGTTCTGCTACACAATTCAACGACGAATATTTCATGGGTTTTAATTTTTCAATACTCGGTTTATCATTTATCGAATAGATCCCATAAACAACCGCGGTTACAGGATAAGCTCTCTCCTAATACGGTTTGTCAATCCCAGTCAGAATTCCTGGTTTGGAATCCTGACTCACAATGACAGTTCTCTTATTTTTAAGGATGGGTTCAAATTTGTCGCGTATAATCCAGTTCCCCATTTCTGAGCGGATAATGAATTTCACTCTAAAAAATACTTTTTCTGGTCAAAATGTAAGATTATCACTGCTGCTTTTTCGTCGTTCATGGTAGCATCAACACTACCATCAATTCGAAATGTTGACCAATAGTGAGATGTTCCATCGCGCTTGAATTCATTAAAACCATCACGGATTCTACCTATCATTCTTCCGGTCTCTCTAAACACCCAAAGACACTCCAGGACACCCCAAGACACCACAGTTTTTTTTATTATATTCGCACCAAATCTTGCAAAAAACGTACCAAGAAGCAGGGGAAAATAAAGAAAACAATTACGGACATTGTTATCATCAATGATTGATAATATTGGTTGATTCCCCTATTTCCGATAATCTACAGAAACTAACTCTTTTGCAACAAATCTCTTTGGAAAAATATAATAAACAGAATTTTCTCATTTAATGGCAATACACGATACTTCACTCATTTAGTTTGTTATAAACTTTTATATGCTTTTTTCTTCTTTAAATAGTACATCAAACGTTCTAGCTTAAATCATAAACAAGATATGAGCTATCGCACTGACATTTATTTTTACCAAAATAACATTTCAGTGTTTCAAGAAAGAAAATATGAAGTCAACTTTTTCATTATCATCACTATCAAACAATAACGAATATAGTTTGATTACTGAGTTCTCAAGGAAAACATATTTTCTTCGCATTATATTTACTAAACAATTTGCTTACGCTCTAGCTGAAATTAGAAAAATATGTGTATTCGTTCCAATAATCAATGTTCACGTGCTAAAGACCAAAATTACTGTGCAATAAATAAGACTGTATTAAGTCACGGCTAAAATGTTTCCACCAAATAAATAAATAAATAAATAAATAATATATATATATATATATATATATATATATATATATATATATATATATATATATATATATATATATATATATATATATATATGTATGTATATTTTAAAAAACGCGCGTGTGTATATATATATATAAGGTATACACACACACACACACACACACACACGCACACACACACACACACACAAGCTTGATTGGGACTTTTAGCCCTTCGGGGTGCCGGTGGTTTGGTTGACAGAGATCATATTTAAAATTAGCCTCTTTCGATGTGTATTAAAATATTTAAACTAATGTGCTCAAGAAAATAAATTTAGATAACAACAACAATAAGGCCCACTTAACATCAAATGTATTTATCGACTTTTATTTAAAGAACCTAAAACTTACTCAATTATTTGACTTAGTCAAAGAACTCTTACATAATAAAAACAACTGGATTATGTTGTCGTCTTTTTTCTTAGAATTTGCCACACACATATATATATATATATATATATATATATATATATTAGAACTCTGCAACAACTTAAAACAACAGCATATGTTAGATTATACTAATTGTATATGAGTACTGGCATAAATGCGCTTAAAGAGTTACGGGTATTGAACTAAGTTCTGGAATAAACAGATGTATGCAGCCCCTTTTTTGTATTAAACAAGTTTCAAAATATTTCCAAAAAAGCGCAAAATAGTTGCTACCAGAAGAGCTGCGTTTTTCCCATGCGGTTCCTGTCGTTTAAACTGTACGTCTAACTGTATTCATTGTGATTATTGCCGTCAATGGAATCATTCAAACTGTGAACAGTTGTCTCTGGAGGAATTTGTATTTTGTACTAAACATTTTGACGTCCTATATGTGTGCAACAAATGTTTTGCCTTAGAGATCAGCACAAAAACTTACAACTACAACAAAAGATTAAATCGCTAATCACTGGTAACTTTAATACATTTTTATTTAGTCCTGTCGTAAAATGTATCTATATATGCATGCAATTATAAATTTAAGTTCTAGATTTTCTCAGTAATGCGTGTATGTGAGTTTTGTACAATGTTGTGACTCTGTGTCAGCTAACGGTACGTGTTGCCTCACTGTAAAAGCGCCGAACCAGCTCTGCCCAGTTTCTGTTAAAACTGTTGAGGCAAATGGAATTACGGTACATCTTTTCCCAAGCTGCATTATTAGTGTATATTAATCACATAGTCCATAGTAGTGTTCCAATCACTGTGTATTAGTTATTATCTTCATTTAAGTCCTTCTTTGTAGTCTATTATGACAAATCGAAAAGCATCTTTCCTAGTCATTATTGTATATTTCCTGGTCATTATTATATTTGTCCACATTTTAAATCATAATAATAATGCAAGTTATGCATTTCGATTATTCCTATTTATAATCCTTTTGAGGTTTTGATTTTTATCTAAGCCTAATATACATATATTGCGAAGTTCATATTCATTCTGTTATACTCCGCTATACTATTCATATTCTTGTTATTTTCGATTATAGTCCAGAATTCATACTGTTACGTGCTTAGGCTCGAATAAGCAGCAACACAGAAAGAGTGAAAACTAACAAGCTTGTAAAACTTTAACAATGATTTTTATTAAGTACAATTATTTTCATAAAATAAATAAACTTACGGTTTTAGAGAATCAAATCCAACAAATATAAAATTCACAAAATAATCCACTAATGGAATTGCAAGTCCTGATAAATAAATGTTCTAATAGTTCTAGGTTCGAATCTTGACGATGTAATCCAAAATGGCTGACAATGTCACGTGATGCAGTTCTTGTTTTGTTGTTCTTGTTTTGTTATCATCCAGATGAAATTATGAAACATATGTCCTTTTCCAAATAATTCTTCTTTCTTCAATGAATCGACACAAAGTCCAGAACAAAATAACACTCAAACATGAAATACACAACTTAATAATAATAAAGCCCAAACATCTACTGAACTCCTATCCAAAACAACAGTCTATAAAACTGTTTTTATAAGTAAACAAGTGATCACATGATTTTCTAGAAATTGATAGAGGTTCATGGAAGGTCACTAAAAATCACATACTCTAGATATTTCCTACCCCTAAGAACTAAAAATAGAATGTTGTCCTTGAAATTAACCAATAGTGTTAAAGACTTGTTGACAATGTCCAAAGCAAGGTCAGGAATTAGATCCACAAGCCAAGGTCAAACCTTGTTTACAATTAGAGTGTAGGTCAGCCCAAACCTTCCAGAACAATTTTCCAACCAATGAACACCAAACCCCAAATAACAAACCCGGACTCAACAATTAAAAAATAAATAAATTCAAATCCAATAGCCGCAACAATACACATAGTCCGTGATATTTTTTCAATGTTCTTAATCCATTTTTACGAAAGGTGCCACTCTTGGAGTAGTCTGTGTCCAATCCTTATAATATTCAATGTTTACAATCCTGTTATGTTTGTGTTAAAGTGCCACTACTTACGTACTCCATGTTTAATCCAAAATTCTTAGTCGTAGTCCATTATAAAATTCAAAGTTCGTAATCCATTAGCGCGAAAAGGTGCCACTCCTTCTCTGCAGTTTCTACTGATTTAAGCAACTGTTTGATATATATTACATTTATGTTTCTAGAGATTATATCATAAATCATGCTTCAATATTTGGAAGATAAAGCTAAACGACATAAATATATAAGTTGTGTATGTCATATAAAACACATAGCTCGAAAAATGTTTAAATGTAACAATTAGACTCATTGAAATATGTGATAGGATGCTCTCATGATCAATCTTAGTAAACATTTCTTAGCGTCTGGGTCATGGTTATTGCTCTTCTCCCTTAAAAAATATGCATTGCCTACATGATGTTTACTCAATCCTTATACTAATTTTATAACAAATGCATCAGTACATTTATATTCTTTTAAATCTGTATTTTAGGTAAATAAAATTGTAATTTTAAATTTTGAAAAACTTTCGTTTTTGCTCTATTTTGATAATTAATGTTAAGACTTAGAATTGTTCAACAGCAACATCATTATGATGCATACAATTGGTATTTCGTTTACATCAATGTTTATCAAACATGCATCAACGCACCTAGGAATAATGAGAAATATTATATTTTAAACAAGTATAAATATACTGGGTAGAGTCAGCCACTGTCCGAATCAGCTAGCATTCGCCTATAGTGACTATTGTCTAAAGATAAATCAATTACAAATTAATTGACCAATGCATTATTTATCACATGTATGCCGATATGTCTAATCTGTTTCTCTTTTATATAGTGGACATCGCTTCACGGCTTAAAGAATCTTCAGTATGCTGCAAAACTTTAATCCGGTTGCATCACAAACGCAAATACTACAACAGATTTTAAAAGCCACTCAGAACATCTGGAAACTATCATCAACGAACAGGATCCGACATTTGCGCAATACTTTATCAGCAACTTAAATCCGAGACTTAAGAAATACGTTTTCGAACCTTGCCGCAAAAATATTGAAAGCGTAAACTGGACTAATAACAATGCAGAGTCCATCAATAATATTCTAAAACTCTCTGTTTACTGGAAACCAAAACACACGCAAGATTTAATAAATAAGCTTTTCAGCGTGACACAGCTCCATTTCATGGACTATAGAAGCGCTCTTCACGACAGTGGAAATTATCAATTAACAAAAGAAGAAAACATTTACAAGATAAACGACAGCGTCTGGAGGCGCAAATCCTAAATTCAAAAAACCGAGATTTTTACAAAGTTCCCAATGACATTAAACGTACTCAAAAATCAAAGTATATTAAATCGCAAGATGGGAAATATACCCTAATTAATAAGGCCAGAGGAACTGCACGAAACCCTGGTCAACGAAGTAGGTCCATCAACGAGAGGACCCAGAAACACTAAACAATTACTAACAAATGAAGAATGTAATTGTTTATGCTCTAAGTTAATAATTGTCAGAATACTTGAATGGAGGAATTTTTAAATTGTTATTGAGATAAATAAATAATTTTATATACCATACATTTGCTATTTTGTAATTTATTTCACGACTTATATTGGTGGTATTGCTAATTATTTATAAATGTTGATAAATATTCACGTTACTGTACCGGACCACTCCTCGTCAAAACGGGAGTTATTTCCCTTTGCATCTCCTGACCTCGCTACTTTTCTTGTTAAACAAAATATTGATACATATCGCAGTTTTTGTTTGTTTGTTTTGGGTTTTCTTGGTTTGTTGTTGTTGACATTTAAAGTAGGTATTATGTAAAGTTTAAGGTGTTCTTGGGGTGGCTTGGGATGTTTTGGGGTGTCCTGGGGTGACTAGGGGTGTCTTGGTGTGCTTAGAGAGACCCTCATGCTTCTATCACTTATTAGACCCTTTGGTACATCAGTGGAGACTCTATCGAGATTGAATTTAACATTTTTACAAGGCGTAATTTTCGATAATCTCTCGAACTCCTCTATATTATAATGAAAACAAATATTTAAATAATGAATGTATTATATAATGAATCATTGCAAATGGCTTATGTTAGGATCAGTAATAGTTTGTAACAAATCATGCAGAAATGAATTATGTGGATGTCATTTACAAAGCGTATGTCGTGGGAGTTTTGGGCCTTTTCCATGCATACGATGTGGAGTAGGTGTGCGTGGTAAGTCGCAGTTGTGTCTCAATTGTGGTGGTAAGCGATAAAGAGAGCTAAAGCGCTATTATGATAAGAGAATCAAAGATTCCGTTAAAAACTCCATTAAAGATTCCGACTCTGACTCTCTCAAGGATAAAATCATAAAAACACCTCAAGACTACATTGAAAGATTCTCAAGTAATAACTAAACCAAATAATTAATTAGACAAATAATATTATAGTATATAAATGAACCAAGAATTTCAACAACATCGTACGATCATTGACTATGAAGCATCTCGTGATGGTATTATTAGAAACCGTAGACTGAAGAAACCAGTAGGGTTTGACAATGGTATGTGATATCTTAGATTTGGTGTTGGAAAAAAGACATATTATTGTCATAGATTTGTCTACGAGGTATTTAACGGAGAAATCCGGATGAGTTTGTGATTGATCACATAAACGGTATAATGAATGATAATTATTTATCGAATTTACCAGCTATTATACAGTGAGAATACTGCATTTGGGAAAACTGGTACTTGTAAATCAATTGGGAAAAGACCTATAAAATCAAAAAATACATCAACTAACGAAGAAATAGTGTTACAATCAATGAATGTAGCTGGAAAGTATTTTGATATTTGCGAGTCCTCTGTACGATATGTTGCAGAGAATATCACTAAATCCGCTTTTTCTAAAAAAATTAAAAATAGAATTCAATTCGTTTATATCAGCATTATTATATATAACACCAAAGGGGAATAACTCGTGTTGGCTTGCGTATACGGTTTTGAAACAGTGATAATATAGTTACGGATCTCAAGGGATAACTCGTGATGGTTTGTGTATACGATTTTTGAAACAGATAACTGTCACCAGATCTCAATGGCAATAATCGAGTATTTGATTTGTGAGAAAATGAATCAAATAGGTGGTATTTACAACAGTGGTAGTTTTTGGATGTTTTTTTTCCAAGTATTTGGTTTCGTTTAGATACTTTCAATAATCATGATTAAGTACACGAAAGAATAAAAATCGCACACCATATTATTGGTTTTCATGTATTAGTTAGCTTATATACAATGCTGTCTCCTATAGTATTGGGTCTCTAAGCCATTTGAAATTCCAACCGTGAAACCATCATACGTCACACACCGTCACACGGTGTGAATGTGTTTTTGCATTCAACCCGGGGTGATTTTGTTGGGGGTATGGTGGTTTCAGTTGAAAGTAGAACTGCCCCTTGTGTATTGTCATATTTGTATACCAAACCAAGCCTTATTGGATTTGGCTAAACTGTTGTCGTGACAGGTTAGTTAATCTGATAGACTGTCGTCATTCATTGGATTTGGCTAAAATGGTATATCATCATGTATGTGTGTGCCTTACATACCTTCTCTAAAACAGAGGTCAAAGGCTATTGTATTGTCTATATGCCTACATACCTTCTCTAAAACAGAGGTAAGGCTGTGTATGTCCTATATATCAAATATGAAAACGGGACAAAACTTACCCCTAATTTTTTTTTTATTAGATGTATAATACATCATATAATGAATTTCGAAAATATGAATGGCATTATAATTGAGATTTCATCTTTGATAAATCATGGAATACAATTGTCAGATAAATTAGATAGTAATCAGATTCTTTCTGATTTTCAAGATATTGATGATAGCGCTCGGATTAATACGTATGTCCTTCCAAGGCAGTATGGGTTGATCAAACGAATTCAGCACGCGGTAAATGACTCACTTGCATTTTATAACAACATCAACAAATTTATCCCGCTGTTCAGTGCGGTTGAAAAGGTCAGAGGCGAATTGGGCAAACAATATGAAATCAAACACACAATAAACTCGAAAATCAAAACAATAAGATGAATCATCAGACAAAATGAAAATAACATTTCCCCCTTGGTTCTCTCAACACAGTGAAAAATCTCTCCATGGATTAATTGAAACTCTTAACACAAACATGTCCAATACTTATACCTGTTTGCAAGTATGAGTAATACACAATTATATAGGTCCAGTGATTAAATCACCGAGATAAATAGTTCTGTAGATAGCCTAAGATAGGTATACTTACTCACGCCTAACAGAAACTCTATAATACCTTTCATGTTGTGTATTTGTTTTTGCGTGGTGATTTATCACCAACGCGGAAGTAATGAAACACTAGTGAAATTCAAAAGAATTTTAGAGTGGGTGAGCATCTATGGATTTTATTTTTATTTGTTAACTGCTGAAATATTTTTTTTATTATTGACTTTTGGTTATTTTTGTGGTGTTTTTGGTCATTTTTGTGGTGTTTTTATGCAATCCGTCGGCATAATTTCATGAAAATCGAGGGCCAAAGCCCCATGAATTCTATTAAAGAAAATCGATTTTGATGAAATTTCTACCCTTGTGAGGCAAATTTTGTGGTGTTTTTCATCGTGATCGTCGAATCTTCGATGCTTTTTTCAGTGATTTTGTACTGTTTTTGGCTAATCAGTAGACAAGATTTCATGAAAATTGATTTTCTCTAAATTAATTCCTGGGGTTTTTGCCTTCGATTTTCACATGGATAAAATGAAACGCGTAGCGATCTGTGAATTTTTCACTTACAATTTAGATCGTATATTAATTTATAATGGTAGGTGAAGCCCTAACAACTAGATTAGCACGCGAGAGATTAGCTGCGATTAAGAGATTTATTCCGGTTCGTGATTCCGTTCGAAATAAGTTAAAAGCAAGACAGGAATTTCAAACCGGGCTTTGCAACAGACACTGAACAATTATTTAAACCAGCAATCAATGCTACTAAGGAAGTCACGTCGACCACTAAAAAAGTTATATTAGGGGATATTACTGGGGAACAGATAGGTAAAACAGCCCTTCTTCCTGTACTTGAATAGCAAAGAAAACCGAACAAACATCAAAACTGCTACAAAATCCCTCCCTTGATCAGAAAAGTCAACACTTTACGCGATAGATTTTCTCCTGAATTTTTAGCGCACATCGATAAGATTACAGCGCGAGAGTTAAATAATTTTGTTGCTACACTGTACGAAGATAAAAATGATTTTCTGAAACCCGAACAACGAGGATTTATTAAAAATCTAGGATCTTGGAAGGATATACTTTATAATGTTTGATAAAAGCCAAATCAAATTAATAAAAACAAGGATACATCATACGTTAGATATATCAAAGATGTACTTGAAATATCTAATCGGAATACATAAATGGAAGAGAAAGTGCGGCTTATAAGAGAAGAAAGGTTGCGAGAACTACAAGAAGAAGAGGAAGAACAACGAAAAAAGGAAGAACAACGACAACTACTTGAAAAACAAAGAAAAGAGGAGGAAAAACAACGAAAAGAGGAAGAAAAACAACGAAAACTACTTGAAAAACAACGAAAAGAGGAAGAAAAACAACGAAAATCTTCAAAGAAAATATCTTTATCTCAACAACAACCACCACCTGATGATACACAACCACCTGATGGTGATAGGGTGCAGCCGCTACTACCGGTAAGGGTTTTTCTCAAAGTGGAACCCCAAGAGGTGTTTCAGGTAGTGGTCTAGTTCGTTATCCTAATAGTATTGTCTGGGATATATCACGATTAGAAATTCTCGTATGATGGAGACGAGCAAGAAATAACTCACCGGAAATAATTAATGAGGCCGCTAGTATCTGAAGACGACTATTTGAGGGTGGTATCATGGATATTAGTGTATACCGATAATGTATTGATCAGCTAGCGAGCGGTTACCACAGTGATTAATTTGATGCCTTTATCTGAGACATTTTTTTGAAAATCAAAAGAATTTTGCGATTAGATAAATGTCATTTAAATAAGATGATCATACACTACAACCACAATAAACCAACCATGACTTACGTAGTAAACTCACGATTGCCAGTTTATAGAGCGTACTATGGAGATGGTCTCGGCAATACCATTGCAGGGTTATTTGCGAGAATGGCTCCAAACATAGCACCAATCGCAAAACAGTTATCAATGAAAGTTATTGATGTTATTCGTGATAAGGGTATTAGCGCTATTGGTGATGTTGCAGGGAAAGCATTTTCCGCGGCTAAGGAATAACTACTAGAGTTAGTTCGGCGACGAAAGAAACCACTGGCGATAAAATCAATGGGGCCACTACCATCTACGGAAATTATGCCTGCGAGTATTAGCAAAATAATAAACAACACAGTGGATCAAAAAATAGCATCACTGAACAATGATGGATATGACACTCAGGGAAATATTACTGCAAATATGATAGAGGGAAGTGGTTTGAAATCGCGAGCGAGATCGCGATTTATATCAAGAAATGTATAATAATATGTTCAAATCGGCTCCGGACCCAGCGATGCCCCAGTACACAAGAATGATTCTGTACGCGATTATCAGTTCTATTCCTATCATGCAGTACAACCAAATATTCGATCAAGAATCAAACTTCATGTCCATGATACCAGCAAATACTTTCTACCCGCTAAAGCGTTTATTGAAGTAGAAGGAGACCTCGTAACAAATGTTGCAGCTGATACACCATATGCACTTGGTGCGAAAAAAGGTTTTGTCAATAATGTAATCATGGCGCTATTTGAGAGTGCTAGATATATGATTGATGGAAGAGAGATTGAATCATAGAGCGCGAGGTTGATGTTGCCACAACAATAGTGGGGTTAGCAAGATATTCCGATGATTTTACTAGATCGGCATGTCCATCTATGATGTTCGCTAAGGATGTTAATGATTGCGATGGAAAGACTCCATTTAGTATAAGACGACCAAAGGATCATGCTGCTCCTGCTGTTTATGCTGATATCGAAAATATGATTATAAATAATGATCCTGATTACAACCTAGGAGCTGCAACACGCGTATCAATGCTGGAAGGACAGCGTAGATTATTTTCCTGCGCGATTCCACTATCTCATATATTTGGATTCTGCAGAAATGTTAGAAAAGTTATCTATTGAGCGAAGCATACACTAGTAGAAAGTGATGATAATGATGCAATCTGGAGGATTACAGCAGATCCTGCACATCCAGAGGTTGACCTTGTCAAGGTGAATATAACAAAACAATCACTGTGGATGCCAGTAATGACTCCATAAATCACCGCAGAAGAAAGATTGCTATCATTTATGGATCATGGAGAAAAATAATTGATATAATGGCTAACGACAACGACGGATATCATGCAGTCCTCTGTTAATGGCGTATTTACATGACACCTGGCATCAAAACAAGGTGTTTCAGCGCCGCGGCATATATTTATTGCGTTACAGGATAAAATGCGATTAAATGACCAAACACGCAGCCATATGATATTTGATCAATTGGGTGTTAATGAAGTCTCGTTGAGGACAAACAGCCAGCAGGAACCATCTGAGGATATTTTACTTAATTACGGACAAAACCAAATAGCACGCGCGTATCATCGGTTGCTGACATTTGTGGGAAGCGATTATAATGTGGATACTGGTCTGCAAATATCAGTGGGATTTTTAAAACCTATAACCCATCTACTACTTTTCGTTGGAACATCTTGACTTAACAAGACAGTCCGTCGTTGAGATACACTTTCGAGCTCGTGTATCTCTTCCGGTTGCAGGTGGTGTTGTCACTATCCCGAATTACAGAGCAGTTGTTGTTATTCTCAGACAAATCAATGCTACTTGAAGGTAATAGTGGAAGAATGAGGGTAGTTGATGCACCAGTGGAAAATATATAGACAATTAGAGCAATCTCGTATTAAATAAAATGTCATATAGTCATGTTAGTGTTACGTTAACTCCTGGTCAAATTAAAAATAAGCAATCAGAATCAGCTAAAAAATGAAGATCTACGATATCGTTGAAGCACAATCAGATGTCTGGTGGTCAAAATAAATTGTCATTGACAACTCGTCAGATAAAACACTTCAATGATGCTATCAAAGATAAAAAAGGTGTTCAGATCAGTCTCTCTGCAGCTGCGGTAAAAAAACATGATAAAATCAGGTGGTATATTTCCACTTTTCGCTGCATTACCAGCGTTGATTGCAGCAGCGGCCCCAGCGGTGGCGAAAGTTGTCGTGCTAGGAGCCGTTGGTATAGTGGCAGGGATGGCACTAGAGAAAGCAACTGGAAAGGGGTACCAAAAAAAGAAACGATCAGGAAAGGGTCTAAGACTACCAGGAACTCCGTATTCATGGAACAGCAAAAAGGGCCTGAGACTAGGAACAGTTTACTAACAACAATGTCACAGACATTGTCTCCGATGTCAAATTTTGATTTACTTGATGCTGCAATAAAACCTAGCGATAAAAAACTTTAGAGGTGTCTTTATGAGACTAATTACCACAACAACCAAACAACACTGAAACCGGTATCATTAATCTCGATAACAGCACTGGACCCGGAACTCACTGGGTTGCATACGCGATTGATCCGCGCGTGACTGTTTATTTCGGTTTATATGTGTTAGCACCGCCTAAAGAATTTATGCGTTATATAAACAGCTTAAAAACTCCTATCTGGTATTCCATGCTACGAACACAGGAAATGAATGACCCACCAATATGCGGCATAGAAGTATTAAATGTCCTCAACGCTATTTCATCATCGGGAAAAGCACCCCATAAAACCGTACACGAATATACGAGTAATCGCTTTTTAGAGAGAAATTATATAAAACAACATGATTGATGTTTGGGGAAGATCCATCTCAGGGTTGAAAAACCCTCCGCGGAAATATCTGCAACCGGTGATGTAAAACAAATAATCGAAGATGAAATATTCGAGATGTTAAACCTCGTAAGTGTTGAAACCAATGAAATAGTTGTATTTCAAGATCGTCAGGGTAAATTGAAAACGAATAATGTTGCCCTTCATGATATCTTAGTTAAACGACGCAACGCAGTAGAAGATTACTATCGCGTTGTTTTCCAAGGAGTGTAAACTAAAACCGGGTGTACTTGTTTCGACGCTCACAGATAAATTAACAACACTCAGTGATAATTATGTATCATCTGAAGAATCATTAAAAAATCGATGATAAATATGACACTCAAGTAAATCAATTTGCGGGTTTACAAAAATCCATTACTGAGGTTCAACTTCCAGTCGCTAATTTCTTTGGGGTTTCACCGGTGACCACACGGAAGCTCACAGAGATAAAAACAACTATGTTAGTATTTGCAACACTTCAATCCAGATATGAAGAACACATAAAACAGTTTTCAACTTTTCGTGCAAACATCATCGATAAATTTCTTGGAGTCTCATTTGATAAACTCGACATAAAACTCCCGGATATTAGAACATCCATCGAAGAGATGAAAAGCACCATCAAGGAAATCAGAGATGATGCATTGAAGATGATACAAATCATTGAAAAAACAAAAAATCCTCATGAGAAAACCAACAACGTAGTATACACGATTCAACGCGGACCATTTACGTAGACACCACAAATAACTTATTAAATATCACCGCGACCATCAAAGGTATTTATCAATTAACACTAATGTCACCGACACAATTTAATATTTCATCAACGAGTTCATCTAGGGTCAACAATATGATATCAACGATCATCGCCAAGGAAACAATTGAACAATTCACAATAATATCCACCGATAATAATTTGGCTTGGTTTTCAGTAACATGGTATGCGGAATTCGTAGCTGATTTAAGTACACAGTTTAATTGAAAACACCAGCGTTTTTATTGCTAGCAATTTTAAATCTATTGTAATAAATAAAATGTCATCATTGGCAACATCACATCAGTATCGCTATGATCAGGTCAGAGAATTTCAAACTAAACTCAAAACACTCACTGAGGAGTATCAAGAAAAAAATAAAAAATACCAACGAAGAATTACCGCAGTTGATGTTACCGTGTACTGGGTATCAGGTGTAAGTACCGGAGGTCGTATAATACTATCTTCGGTAACAATGATTGCCCCGATACTGTTTCAATTTGTATATCCGTGGCGACAACAATCGCGGGAATAATTTCAATTATAACAAAAAAATGTCATCGTGTAGCCAGCACAAACTACAAGATTACATAGTTAAGTTCCATGTTGTGTCAACCGCATACTCCCAATTATCCACGATGATATCATCCTCCCTCGATGACACATTAATATCCGATAGCGAGTTTTCCGCAATGGTGCGTAGTTATGATTCAGCAATGTCAAAATTAGAAAAATAACATGAATATAATAAAAATGTCAATAGCGACAACGGAATTACTTCGACAAATAGCAACAAACACAACACCACAAAAGACAACCATGATCTCAATAACCTCAACCAATTCTGAATTCAGTGTCAATTTCCCCACTGCGATTCCAGTGAAGGAGATAGCGCTAGCAAAATTACGAGTATATCACAGTTGGCCAAATATTAGGTCAAAATCATTTGGTGGTCAGCAACCAAATAATTCCCTGGTGTTTGCGAGTAAAAATAAACAAGAAGAAACTCCAGACTGGAATGTTGTTTCGCTACCATCTGGGTCTTACCAAATCGAACAAATCAATAACGAATTTAAGCGTAGAATAAAATCCATTACTGGAAAAGAATCAAAAATCGCTATAACAGTTTATGAACCAACACTATCATCGGCGATTGAAATAAACTCACCCGGGTGTGCCGTAGATATCTATAACAGTTCGATAAGAACAATATTGGGTTGGCCTGAAGATCCACCTCGGACATCTTTATAAATACCAGAACCTAAACAATCTTATTACGTAAAATCATATCATGATATCTCCCTTGTAAATACCTGGATTAATAAACGAGAAAATTTTACAAATCCTGTTAGTTACAATAACGGAAATTGGTTTTTGGAGATAGGGGTGGGTTCTTTAGCAAAAACCCCCGCAATCTCAGACTTTTTTTTATTCTTTTTATAAAAACCACAAAGAGTATCTAAATAAATTACGGCAGAGTTTGCATGAACATATTATCGATTTGTCATCCAAAACATCAATCATCAAATATACGGAAATACTAAAATCAGATCACATATGATATGGAACTATTAACTTACGACTTATTCAAGCTGTATTAAAAGCCAGAGATGGTTCTGAGAGAGTAGAATTTGCAAAAGAAGTATCCAATACACGTAGAGGATATTTCTGAATTTAAGCTTCCCCGGTATGATGTTGACGAACTAAAAAAAATCAACGAATGATCTCCTCGATGAGTACTTCCCACAAATACTCGCCGCATGGAACAAAATACCACCATCACAAACAACTATTCTCAAACATAATAATGATCCAGTGGTGGTAGGCATATTGCTCCTCAAAACGTCAATATGTCCTCGGTGATTGCAGTGAATTTAGTATGTGATGTCATCGAAGGAAGTTACCAAATAAATCTCGAAAGATCAAATCAAGCCAAGCAGGGATATATTTTATATTCATTTGCACCAACAGCTCCACCCGGATTTTTAATCATTGAGGATCCAACTTATCCAGTGTATATGCAATGTCATAATGATTCATTAACGAGAATTAATTTTAAACTCACTGACCAGTCCAATAAACTAATTGATTTATGAGGTGAGTTTTACGAATTAGTCTGTTTGTGAAATCCTAAAGAGTTGTACAATGACAATTCGTCTCCACAGCGACATCAGCGTCGGGTCTGTCTGGAGACGGAGTCTCAATAGCGTGACAAACCGAAACCATTTCTCTTTTTTTTGGTCTGCCTGAATTGATTTCGGCTTGAAATCCTTTAGGATTTTGTTTGAAATAGTTTCGGTTTGTCTGAAATAGTTTCGATTTGAAATCCTTGGGACTGTGTTTGAAATAGTTTCGGTTTGATTGAAATGGTTTCGGTCTCTCCACCCTCTCTGCTGCTCAACTGAATAGGTGTTGTCAATTTTCAAGAGAATATTTATACGAGTCTAGCAACATTTTTTTGGGATTAAATCTGAAGAAACAAAATCCTGATATCTGCAATGGAAGATTATGTCTGGAAATAAAAATGGCAGATAGTATCTCAGAACAGTAAAATTATCTAAATCTTGATGCAGACTCTGTAAATATGTACATCATTGATGGCATATTTATTGTTCCAGTTAATATGCTTTTATGAGATAAGGTTTCTTCACTTCATGATGTGTGTTATTCTTTCCACCATAATAGATTTTAAATTCAGCTTGACAGGAAGAGAAAAATGCATATTCATGCCACTTTAGAATGCGACTGCAGCTACTGGAATTCCATTTCCATCCATCATTAAATTCATGAAATATTTCATGTTGCTTGAATTTAAATAATTCGGCACACACTTAGACATATTGATAAAATTTTAAACACTTGAGTCAAACCAATTTCAAATTGATGCAACTTGAGCTCTGAAGTAATCGGACTATTATCAGTAACATCTATAATCTTGTCTAAATTATTTTCGATTATACACGATACAGACCCTAATCTATCTCGACAACTTTAAAACATACCATATCTTGTTGAGAGATCAAAGTCATATTTCCTGCTTATAAGCTGAGTGGGCTCTTATGTAATCCAACTAAAATTAATTAATGTCTTTAATCCATTCAGAATTACTTCCACCCACACACAGTATAATTCACCTTGACAAACTTCAATCAATGAAAGCAGCTAAATATAGGGACATGATCAAATGCTAAAATTAGCATATAAATTTGCCGTGCTTTGCTTAAGTTAGTTTACAGTCACATAATCAAAGATATACTGTTAATATCCTGTACCAGAACTGAAATATGATAAAATGGAAGAAAACAAATCGGTGATTAATAATGTTATGTGGGAGATTTCAGTGAGTGACATCAGCAATGGAATATGAAGCTAAACATACGAGATAAACCAACTTCAGCAAAAGATTTGCATGTATATGAGAGAATCACTTTACTGCAAAAAACAGGTTTCTTGTACTCTATGCATTAGGCCACATACAAAAATTATCAAAATTATGCTCACTCTGGGGTTTTGTTGCGCATGATGTTTCTTGTGCAGATGAGATACTTGTATAATTTTCATTCCTGGTGTAGACTTGGAAAGTATAAAAGGAACCTGGTAAAGAAAAGAGAAACCTTGATATCAGATTACTGAAGCACGATATAACACTCAGACAAAATAACTATTTATCTTTCATGACAATAAATTTCGGACTGATAAGCATATGGTAATACAACTTAAACTGTCAGCCCAAATTTCAATAACAAAAACATACAGTAACATTTAGCCCATGGTGAATTCAATTAAAACTTTCAGCCCAATATTCAATAACAAAAACATATAGCAACATTTAGCACATGGTGAATTCAATTTAAACTGTCGGACCTATTTTCTCCATGGTGAATTCAAACTTTTCACAATGTTACCAGTGAGACCTTTGCACAAACTTTAATTATATGTTTAACTTGTAAGACCCTCATAATATACAGTAACATTTAGCCCATGGTGAATTCAATTCAAACTGTCGGCCCAATTTTCAATAACAAAAACATACAGTAACATTTAGCCCATGGTGAATTCAATTTGAACTGTAGGCCCAATATTCAATAACAAAAACATACAGTAACATTTAGCCCATTGTGAATTGAATTTAAACTGTAAGCCCAATCTTCAAAAACAAAAACATACAGTAACATTTAGCCCATGGTTAATTCAATTTCAACTTTCAGCCCAATTTTCAATAACAAAAACATACAGTATCATTTAGCCCATGGTGAATTCAATTTAAACATTCAGCCCAATATTCAATAACAAAAACGTACAGCAACATTTAGCCCATGGTGAATTCAATTTAAACTTTCAGCCCAATATTCAATAACAAAAACATACAGCAACATTTAGCCCATGGTGAATTCAATTTAAACTGTCGGACCAATTTTCTCCATGGTGAATTCAAACTTTTCACAATGTTACCAGAGCAACCTTTGCAAAAACTTTAATTATATGTTTAAGTTGTAAGACCCTAATAACATACAGTAACATTTAGCCCATGGTGAATTCAATTCAAACTGTCGGCCCAATTTTCAATACCAAAAACATACAGTAACATTTAGCCCATGGTGAATTCAATTTGAACTGTCGGCTCAATTGTCAATACGAAAAACACACAGTAACATTTAGCCCATCGTGAATTCAATTTAAACTTTCAGCCCAATATTCAATAACAAAAATATACCGTAACATTTAGCCCATCGTGAATTGAATTTAAACTGTAGGCCCAATTTTCAAAAACAAAAACATACAGTAACATTTAGCCCATGGTGAATTCAATTAAAACTTTCAGCCCAATATTCAATAACAAAAACATATAGCAACATTTAGCCCATGGCGAATTCAATTTAAACTGTCGGACCTATTTTCTCCATGGTGAATTCAAACTTTTCACAATGTTACCAGTGAGACCTTTGCACAAACTTTAATTATATGTTTAACTTGTAAGACCCTAATAATATACAGTAACATTTAGCCAAAGGTGAATTCAATTCAAACTGTCGGCCCAATTTTCAATACCAAAAACATACAGTAACATTTAACCCATGGTGAATTCAATTTGAACTGTCGGCTCAATTTTCAATAACAAAAACATACAGTAACATTTAGCCCATGGTGAATTCAATTTGAACTGTAGGCCCAATTTTCAATAAAAAAAAATACAGTAACATTTAGCCCATGGTGAATTCATTTTAAACTTTCAGCCCAATATTCAATAACAAAAACATACAGTAACATTTAGCCCATCGTGAATTGAATTTAAACTGTAAGCCCAAACTTCAAAAACAAAAACATACAGTAACATTTAGCCCATGGTGAATTCAATTTCAACTTTTAGCCCAATTTTCAATAACAAAAACATCCAGTATCATTTAGCCCATGGTGAATTCAATTTAAACTTTCAGCCCAATATTCAATAACAAAAACGTACAGCAACATTTAGCCCATGGTGAATTCAATTTTAACTTTCAGCCCAATATTCATTAACAGAAACATACAGCAACATTTAGCCTATGGTCAATTCAATTTAAACTGTCGGCTCAATTTTCTCCATGGTGAACTCAAACTTTTCACAATGTTACCAGAGCGACCTTTGCAAAAACTTTAATTATATGTTTAACTTGTAAGACCCTAATAAGATACAGTAACATTTAGCCCATGGTGAATTCAGTTTGAACTGTCGGCTCAATTTTCAATACGAAAAACACGTAGTAACATTTAGCCCATCGTGAATTCAATTTAAACGTTCAGCCCAATATTCAATAACAAAAAATACCGTAACATTTAGCCCATCGTGAATTGAATTTAAACTGTAGGCCCAATTTTCAAAATCAAAAACATACAGTAACATTTAGCCCATGGTGAATTCAATTAAAACTTTCAGCCCAATATTCAATAACAAAAACATATAGCAACATTTAGCACATGGTGAATTCAATTTAAACTGTCGGACCTAATTTTTCCATGGTGAATTCAAACTTTTCACAATGTTACCAGTGAGACCTTTGCACAAGTTTTAATTATATGTTTAACTTGTAAGACCCTAATAATATACAGTAACATTTAGCCAATGGTGAATTCAATTCAAACTGTCGGCCCAATTTTCAATACCAAAAACATACAGTAACATTTAGCCCATGGTGAATTCAATTTGAACTGTCGGCTCAATTTTCAAAAACAAAAACATACATACATTAACATTTAGCCCATGGTGAATTCAATTTGAATTGTAGGCCCAATTTTCAATAACAAAAACATACAGTAATATTTAGCCCATGGTGAATTCAATTTAAACTTTCAGCCCAATATTCAATAACAAAAACATACAGTAACATTTAGCCCATCGTGAATTGAATTTAAACTGTAGGCCAAATCTTCAAAAACAAAAACATACAGTAACATTTAGCACATGGTGAATTCAATTTAAACTGTCTGCCCAATTGCCCTCATGGTGAATTCAAACTTTTCACAATGTTACCAGAGAGACCTTTGCGCAAACTTTAATTATATGTTTAACTTGTAAGACCCTAATAACATACAGTAACAATTAGCCAATGGTGAATTCAATTCAAACTGTTGGTACAATTTTCAATAACAAAAACTTACAGTAACATTTAGCCCATGGTGAATTCAATTTGAACTGTCGGCTCAATTTTCAATAAGAAAACAACACAGTAACATTTAGCCCATGGTGAATTCAATTTAAACTGTCGGACCAATTGTCCTCATGGTGAATTCAAACATTTCACAATGTTACCAGAGAGACCTTTTCACAAACTTTAATTATATGTTTAACTTGTAAGACCCTAATAACATACAGTAACATTTAGCCAATGGTGAATTCAATTCAATCTGTCGGCCAAATTTTCAATAACAAAAGCATACAGTAACATTTAACCCATCGTGAATTCAATTTAAACTTTCAGCCCAATATTCAATGACAAAAACATACAGCAACGTTTAGACCATGGTTGATTCAATTTAAACTTTCAGCCTAATATTCAATAACAAAAACATACAGTAACATTTATCCCATGGTGAATTCAATTTAAACTTTAAACCTAATATTCAATAACAAAAACATACAGCAACATCTAGCCCATGGTGAATTCAATTTAAACTGTCTGCCCAATTGTGCTCATGGTGAATTCAAACTTTTCACAATGATACCAGAGAGACCTTTGAACAAACTTTAATTATATGTTTAACTTGTAAGACCCTAATAACATACAGTAACATTCAGCCAAAGATGAATTCAATTCAAACTGTCGGCCCAATTTTCAATAACAAAAGCATACAGTAACATTTAACCCATCGTGAATTCAATTTAAACTTTCAGCCCAATATTCAATAACAAAAACATACAGCAACGTTTAGACCATGGTGGATTCAATTTAAACTTTCAGCACAATATTCAATAACAAAAACATACAGTAACATTTAGCCCATGGTGAATTCAATTTAAACTTTCAGCCCAATATTCAATAATAAAAACATACAGCAACATTTAGCCCATGTTTAATTCAATTTAAACTGTCTGCCCAACTGTGCTCATGGTGAATTCAAACCTTTCACAATTTTACCATAGAGACCATTTCACAAACTTTAATTATGTGTTTAACTTGTAGGACCCTAATAACATACAGTAACATTTAGCCAATTGTGAATTCAATTCAAACTGTCGGCTCAATTTTGAATAACAAAATCATACAGTATCATTTAGCCCATGGTGAATTCAATTTGAACTATAGGCCCAAGTTTCAATAACAAAACATACAGTAACATTTAGCCCATGGTGAATTCAATTTAAAATTTCAGCCCAATTTTCAATAACAAAATCATACAGTATCATTTAGCCCATGGTGAATTCAATTTGAACTATAGGCCCAAGTTTCAATAACAAAAACATACAGTAACATTTAGCCCGTGGTGAATTCAATTTAAACTGTTGGCCCAATTTTCAATAACAAAAACATACAGTAACATTTAGCCCATGGTGAATTCAATTTAAACTTTCAGCCCAATATTCAATAACAAAAACATACAGCATCATTTAGCCTATGGTGAATTCAATTGAAACTGTCGGCCCAATTTTCCCCATAATGAATTCAAACTTTAGCCCATGGTGAATTTAAACTTTTCGCAATGTTACCAGAAGACCTTTGCACAAACTTTAATTATATGTTTAACTTGTTAGACCTTAATAACATGGTGAATTCAATTTAAACTTTCAGCCCATGTTCTTGTTGGTGCCTAAGAAGTTTCATGTCATGTCCCCTAGTAACCAAAACAGATATCAAACTGTTGATGTTAAAGGGAGACAATTAAAACAGAAAGACCATTCATGTAAATTTGAATATTTATGTTTTTCACTCAGTAAATACTGTTTTAATTATCAATTGTGACAAATTGAGCAAAACAATATCGAATCTACCACAATCTTATCTCTAAACAATAATATAGAATATGCAAGTTCAATGAATTACATTTTACATGCAAACAATTACAAAATTTGTTTAATTTTCAAATTCGGTATTAATAGACAGTTTAGATTAAAGGAAGTTAGTTAATATTAAAGCCTATGAAAAATAATATGCAAGACTTTTTATTTTCACTAGTTTAGTTTGTGGCTCTTGCTCCAAGCAGTGTATGTCTCAAATGTTATGCCCAAGTATAAAATGATTGCTGAAGATAGGCAAGGATGATGAGCCAATGTCACACATGAAATAATGCACAATCCACTAACCTAATTTGTATACTCATTCACATCAACAATACAAAAATAACCTGCTATGACGAACATGTTGTAGGGTTTAATGCCATTTTTAAGCAAAAGATAGGCATTATATATTCGGACAGTATAAATGGTGGAGGAAAAATGCTAGAAAATCCTGGATAGAACCACCAACCAACGATAACCTACTGGCAAGCTTTCTCACATACCCTTATTGGTCAAGCCTGAGACTAGAACACACGCAGACAGAGGTGAGATGGCAGTGATCAACAATGGTAAGCACTTTAGACGTTGCATAGTACTGAGCCATTGTCATATTTAATATATGAATATTATATGAAATTACCAATAACTCATTAATATTTATTACAACAAAATGTTTTATTTTTATCAGTTTTAATTAAAGACGTATTGTAACGATACTAGATACACAGCTTTACTGTAGTATATAGGCAAAAACTAAGAGTAACATATTATTTCATAAGTGACATTGTGGGGTTGGCTCATTCATGGGTAATTAGAGATCTATCACTACTGCATATAACTGTCCGCTGCTTTGGAGGTGGTGAAACTCTTTGTGACATACATGTTCTGTAATTATTACTGATTGCAAAATTACCCCAGTTTATGAAAGACTCCAAATACAAACACAACCGGATAACCATGTGCTAAACTTTCAAGTTCATGGTTTTTTTAAAAACTTATATTTTCTGTTTTGGAAATATGGCAAGCATTTCTATTAGTGAAGGATGTATGCTAGGGAAATATGCTTGTGGGATAATATCTGGAGGGATAAATGATTCCTACTGACTGGAAAGTGCATTATTTGTAATTTTAAAGATTGCAGTTACATGATTGATTCAACTGGGGCATAATGGGGTAAACATTTACTATTTTTCATCTCCTATATTTAAGAGTCAAGATGTTCATTAGCTTGTAGTCCATTTTCTATTTGTCTAATTCTTATAATTTACTATAAATCTTTTCTTTGCATGTTAGTTGTTTCTTTCCTCCAAATTATTTTCTGGTAAATTTGCTTAAGTGTTCGTGTTTGTTTGATTGGAAAACAACTCCATCATACCAAACATAATGCTTGCTTCCCTTGATAGACTAGTCCCTATAGAATGGATACAATGAGCGAGTCAACTGGTCTGAGATAACAAGACTGAGATAGGAAAAGTAAGGTTAGTGAAACAGATAGATTTCTCTGTTGCATTAGTGAGAAATTATCAAGATCGATTGTCTGATGAGTTTCTAGTTTTGAGGGAGGAAAAAACGTATAACATACTAAAATTTTATGTGTTCATAAGGGAGATTAAAAAATCTCTAAGTTAGTAAAAGTTGAGATATAGGTCAAAATGAGTCTCTTGTGTGGTAACATTGTGACAGAGATGCCTATGCATCAATATGAACAATCATGAGAAAACATGAAACAAATATCTTTTAAAAATCCAAATCAGTGAAGGATAAAAAGCAGTTGATATTGTTTTTTCCCCAACAAGATTACCTGCTGTGAGCCCATTCACAGTATAATGTACATTTGTTCCTTGTGATGTAATACTGTATGGCTCTTGGCTAGGCTGAGTCCGTTGAATAACAATAATATATGAAATAATATCTCCATTGGGAAGCAGTGGCTGTATCCATTTTAAAGTGATTGCCCTGTCTGTGGCATTGAAGCAGCTGAGGTCTGTTGGAGGATTGGGAGCTAGAAAGACAAAATTAGTTAAAATATACTATAAAATCTTGTATTTCCATTCTTTTTCTCCTGCTAAAATTATGTGATGAAATGGAGATAACACAATGATGTAAATGCTAACAAAAGAAGGTTTCTCAGATTAAACTGGCAGTTACTGAAATTAGTAGCAACCGTTTCATGAGCGCCATATGGCTTTTTCAATTTAATGTCAAACCTCTAGGTAACATATTAGACAACAGACCTCTGGATGTTGAGTGATATAAATACTGTGACTGAATTTTCTTTTGAAAATATCTCACTGTCTGCAGCTACTTATAAATTTTCTCCCTGATACTCAACCACGCTGGATTGAAAATTTGAATCCATTTTCTATTGATTTACAAGAGTAACATGCAAGGTCTTTTATAGATATATGTAAGGGTGCAAAAATATATTGTGCCTTTATCCACTTATAATGCATTAAACTACACCTCTCTCTCGATAACTCAAGGACAGCGGGGTCCAAAAACGTAGAACACATAGTAACTGAGGTGTGAGTCACTGTGGGTCCTCCAAAAATTGAAAAAATCCACTTAGCAAGAAAATTGCAAGGCAGGGGAGATTGGGAACTGGGTTGTTTAATGTCTGAATCCTCATTTTACAATCCTATTAATAATAATTGTTAATAACATGCTTTGTCTAATGAAGTTGTTTGATATTCTGCAAAAATAACATTTATTTCAAAATATCCAACATGTGAAAGATGTTTAACTGCTTTTTGTTTTGTTGATTAGTCTGGTTCCCAGAGTGGTATTTAATAATAAAGTGCCAAATCGGGAGTCGAAGTAGCAGTGAGCTAGGCTAACCGTAGATATACCACTACACAAGATTATTTCTTTTTCTCCAAAAACTAGCAACATTTATTTTCTGAGACAACCATCTACGTTGAAACTCAATTTTTGGATAGTTCAATTAGTACAATACTAATATCACAATTTCATTGGAAGTAATAGTGAAACGTCTTATGATCCTTGAGGATATATCTAAGTGCCAATTCAAGAAATGCTCTGAAACTTGCTTTCCCACAATGGTCTGTATCTGTGAAACCAAAAGATCTTTATTTTACAAAGTATTAATTTCGCTTGATTGACTTGTTAACTTTGACCACAGTTATGAATGAATCAGTTAGTTTAATGTAGTTTAATGTTGGCTGCTAGATTTTAAATATGTAGGATTTTCATTTATTCCACCGCTTTTATTTGGTTAAATACACCACAATTAATGTGATACTACAAAGGCGGCCAGCTTTTAATTCAGTGCATAAATACAATAAATACTTCACTAAGTCAGTAATCAAAACACGGTTTGTACTTAATTAAGTTTCCAGAGAACCAGTATGCGGACACAGCTGTTACGGCATATTAACACATTTTTTTGTTTAAATACAGATTGCATTTATAACTATTAGACTCAATAGGAACCAAAGGATAGAAATAAAACACAAAGTTTAATTAATAAAATTATTTAACTGGCATTTAAATATTAATGTACAGCCTACACTACGTATAATTGATATTTTCATGGATCAAAATTTCCTTGAATTTCTTTAATTACAGAGTACTGAGAACGTCCTTTACAAAGAAAATAGAACCAATTATATGACTTCTACTTAAAAGTTGATTATTTCAAAATGTTGATTAAAATTTCCAGGTCCTTACTACAATTACGACCATAAAAAAGCAATATATCAACATTTCAGTTCTCAATTTGAATCACAAATTTCTTCAGATTCAACAAATGGGGATGATTTTTTGGGGGGTGGGTATTTTCTGGTTTAAAAAGTGAGATCCATTTGAGAACCAGCTTAATAAGTGGGTTTGCTAGTTATCAAGGCATGAGTTATCGAGGGAGTGATGTAAACCAAAATTAGTAATTTGCTAAATTTAAATTAAACAATAAAATATATAGTACTCGTTTCTTATTATTTCCTCTTGTTTGTTGTAGTACCAAAAGCAAGATTACTTTTTAAAAAAATGTCATATTAATTGCATAGCGTAAAAAAATTTTCAAGTTAATTTTTATTTTATGCTATTTTATTGTCTCTATTACTTATTATGAACTGAGTTCATATTATGTTCTAAATTTATTAAACTATATAGTTTGAGATAAATATGAAAATGGATCAAATTTGCATGTACTTTTATACAACCAATCAAACTGACCAATAATTATAGAAGCATTGTGGTGCAAATCCAAGTGGTAATGAGTACTCGGAGTGGTAACAAGCTTAGCTAATCATGTATAAGATTATCTAATTAAGATGTGTATTCTTTGTTCATAATAAACCTCATTTTTCATCTTCATATTGTCAGAATATATAACAAGTTTTTATTATCAAAATCTGATCAGAAAACAGATTAGTAAAGTCTTTTTCCATCAATATAAACCATCATTACAACGTCATTGTATGAGTCATCAGTACTGTGATTTCCCTCATTATAAGGCACCTCAGTTTATTATCACTCACTATAGATTTTCAAATGATGTCCCTCATTATAAAGAACCTCAGTTTACTAATACTCTCACTATAGATTAACTCAGTATAGTGATGTCCCTCATTATAGGGTACCTTCTTTTCTTATTACTCTCATTATAGAGTCACTCAGTATAGTAATATACCTCATTATAAGGTGCCTAAGTTTATTATTACTCTCACTATAGAGTAACTCAGTATAGTGCTGTTCCTAGCAGTAAAGCACATCAATATAGTAATTTTCAAACCATGTCTGAGTATCGAGCTGTCCTGCACTATAAGGCACATCAGTCAATTCTTACACCTCACTATAAAACATTTCATGGATCTCTATTTTGACAAAAATATAGTTTATATATTGAACACTCTTTAATAAAAGGGACACTTACCTATATTATTGATAATTCTCATAGGTCCTGAACACTATACAGTGATAGACTGCTGAATATATATAATGATACAACCAATGCATAAATAATGCCATTACCATTGTTAACACAAAAAATAAATGTGTGTCTGCTTAAATCCTAAAACTATACCTTGAACTTTCGTTTTGATGAGCTGGCTATGGATCTCACTGTATAATGTATATGTATCAGCATATCCAACAACTGCCTGTACAGTAAAATTGTACCATGTTCCACTTTTCAGGAATGAAAATGTCTGACTAGGTGTGATCCCTGATGTGTTGAATGTCTGATGGTATATGAACAAGGTGGTGTTTTCTAGGGAGCCACTATATCCAGTCACTACACCTATAGACCTATTCCACTCAAGAGTGATGATGCCAGAACTTGCGTCTATGTCCATGTTTTTCACAAGGGCTCCTGGAATACCAGGCTCTGTAAAACAGAATATTACCAACAGTTAGCTGAAGAGTGGGTATTGTAGGCTTAGAATCATTAATTATTAGCAAACAATGAGAAGACTATTGAAAACACACCGTACATGACCAGATGTCTGAAGCAAACATGCAGTCTCCCCGCCCTTTCTCAGTTATCACTAACCCTTGTATTTATGCATTAGTGTCTTCAGAAATAATGCTTTACCCATTAAGGAATCAATCAAATTCTCAAAATGTTATGCATCTACTCATCCAAAAAAATTAAAAAAATAATAATGAAGACTTTGTAAAGCACCTAATCTTTAGAAGCTCTAAGCGATTTACAACATCTATAACGATATGACTACAAAAAACAAAAACAAACACTATAAAATTGAAGGCCTAGTTCAGTACATTTCAGATCAGAGTCATTAAATGTAGCTAAAGCTACCTAACTAGTTTCAAATACTTTGTGTGAAACAAAAAAAATAATGATAGCTACATTTGATTATATTTAATTATGCTAGTAACAGCCAGAAATGTGATATGTTAAACATGCTTTATTCTAATTTTTTCAAGCATTTCCATTGTGTCCCAGTTGAATAAAAAATATACCTAAAATACTTAATGACAAATAATGCACTTTCCAGCAAAAAGGAATCATTTATCCGTCAAAACATTAATTCATAAACGAATGTCACTGAAGCACTTGCCATATTTCCAAGAATGTTTTCTGGGGGCAAAGAATCTGTTAATTTAAAAGGTTTAGCACATTGTTATTCACTAGGGTCCGTATTTGGGGGTCTTTTATAAACTGGGGTAATTTACAATCAATATTTAAGGACAACACAAGTAAGTCACTAACAGTGTCCTATTCTTCAAAGAATAATAATATAAATATGATATAAGTAAAAAAGAGCTAAATATGATATAACTACAGTTGAGCTGAATAGTAAGTACCGTTTCATTATTTACAATATAACTTTTCAAAATTGTAATTGATGAAAATGAAAATGTTTCTTGCAATGAATAATAATTATTTATTGCAATTGTCATATAACATCCATATATTAAATGTGATTACATCTCATTACTATGAAACATTTTATGTTGTTATTTTTCTTTGCTCATACATATAAACTGTATACTTTGGATACAACAGTCACACCACAGCACTCATTAATGTATTTTTATTCATGAGCCACATTGTGAAGAGTTTTTTTTTTACTTAAAAGGAAAATATTGGGTGAGAAAAATAATCTACAATGGGGTTTGGAGCAAGACTAACAAATAATGTAACCCTTGACTGGGGTTCTAAATGTCCTAAATGGCACTGCCAGTATATGATTGGTGATATTATCCTGAGGAAATGGGAGCTAAATGTCTTTTTCAAGAACACAATGATATAACCAATCCAGGCTTGTCTGGCTGGATTTATGTTACCTCTGGATTAGAAGTCCATTCATGTGTCATAAGGTCAATTAATGTCTGATTATTTAGCAAGATAAGGCCATATCTATCCACTATACTCAGATTAGTTTATTGCAAATCGTATATGCAAAAATACATAGACTACTGTAATGTTACCTTGGAACACCCCTGACAGAAATATTTACAAATTATTATACTAAAGAAAAGCTTTCAAACATATCTAAGATAATGCTGAAAAATCTCAAATACAACGATATGAAAATGTTACCAGTAAGTGAACAAATGTGCTTGAGAAAGGCTAGGCTTATGCACAGAGCTTTAAAGAATATGACCTATTATATCCCAATGAAAAATTTCTTGCTAGAAACAATGCAATAATACAAATTTAAGATCAATTTCAGCTAACTACCTAGCGATCAAAAAACCATATAAAGGACTCTTTAAGAAAAGTTTTCAATAGTTAGAACACTAATTTGGAACAGAATCCCAAAGGAAATTAGAGAACGTACAAATATAAATGCATTTAATTATAATCTAATTCAATGGATGAGAAGTGGAACCTTTCTGAATGATTTTTTAGCTATTTACAATTCTCATTGCAAATTTATAAGTTGCTTCTTTTCTTTCTTTTAATGAGTCTATTTTCATTGTTACTATTTTAATAAATATAACAGACAATAAATATTTAAATATGAAAAACTGTTAAAATGGTGTAGAGAATACTAAACATTAAGCATGGTCAACTTACTGAACGCTGAACTCATAGATATTTACTTACTGGCAAGTATACTGAAACAAATGAGGATTATGAACTATCCAAAATAATGAACCAACAATAGGTTATTAAAGCATTTAAATGTAAATTCGGTTGATCTAAGTCATCATTATGCTTTAATTTACATAGCTACCTACCATACAATTATCTTTATCTTCCATTTTTCTCTATCCTTTTCCAGTGGTCAGTCTGTAAATTGTATGACCACTCATAGGTCCAGAGACATAATTGCATGACACAAAAATTCATGATGCTCGTTTCTTTTCATGGTTTTTACCCATATTTTGTTATGATGGTTTACAGAGGGGGAGAAGGGGGATTGCTAGTGGGAAATTTTATATCAGGCTTATATTTCATTGTCCATCTCTATGTTTCTCTGTTAGTACATTAATTTGCCACCTGATGAACCAACACAGTGTGTAAAATAGAGGGAGAGAGCAACCTTCTGACATTTTAATATTTTTAAAAAATGTTTTTATAACCTTATATATTTTTAAAGTATGTATGTGCAGTTTCGACAGGCTATCACAATTCTGTATCATCGGTATCATGAAAACTGTAGACAAATCCCATGGAAAAGTGTACACACATACCGTTATTGTTGTTCTTGTTGTTGTTGTTCAATGGTTTAACGCCATTTTTCAGCACACAATAGGCTATACATGGCAGCCAATATTATTGGTGGAGGAAGATCCCGGGAAAACCCCCAGAAAAAACCACGACCCACGAGAAGCTACTGGCAAGCTTTCTCACATAACTACAAAAGCCGTATCTTAGACTCGAACCCACGTAGACAGAGGTGAGATGGCAATGATCCTTAATGGAGAGCGCTTTAGACCACACGCGGCCCATATACCTTTATGAACTCTAATGTTCTTGAAAATTACTTAGTTTAATTCAATTTCCAAGATTTCATCAAGCCAAGTATCTTTTCTCTCTCGCTCCACATATTTACTCACATTTTTGCCCAATTTTCTTTGTCATGAATCAATGGATATTCATCACTGATGTAAAGATTATAAAAATGATAGCCTATTGTTGAATCGTTATGAATATCTATAACTGCACCATTGGTGGTTCACAATTTAATACCCCCAACAGTACTGTTATACCAAATTGTTTTATACCAGCACAAAAAAGTCATGCTATTTTTAGTGCATGTATTATAAAGCACTACTCATTTTCCACTAAGCACAATTATAATGCGTCCTACACCTTTCTATCTTGACGTAGTATTATCTTTGTTGAAAATCTAATATCAAAATAAATTATTACATATCTATACTGCACATCAACTGTCTAGTGAAATTCAACTTATTTAAATTAGATACAGTGGTCCTCATTATGATTGGTCCCCTTGACCAGCAGTCACCCATTTTTGATGGACAGAATCTCTTGGAACCAAAAAGTTTGAATTTAATAGTACCTCTCAAGAAAGGCAACCCTCTCTAATGTGACTAGAAACCAGCATATTTGTGCTAAAATGTAAAATGTATAAATCACATGATGCCATATTTTATTTAAATATATGTCCAGAACAAATATTTAATTTATTTGATATGGTAAGTAAACCAATTATCTTTACAAATGTCTGTTTCCCAAGATCAGATTGTCATTACTGGAAGAAGAGTTAGCTAAAGTACATGTACAACTAAGTTTAATATTATACCATTAATGCCAATATTTAAAGGAAATTGGGTCAACAATGTTGTGATAAAGTTTTGGGAATCACACATCATATGATCTTTTTATTATTTTGCCTTTATGTAATTGTCTCGATCATAATATGACTAGCATGTGCTAAATGTAGATTCTGTGGATTAAAAAATAATGAGAAATTAATCTTGAAGCAAACAGGGTATCAAACAAAGACTGACAATCAGGTGACAGTACATGCATCAATTTCTTTATAAACAAGGCAATTTTAGTCGACTACAAAGTATGGTCTGCATGATTAAGCTGCAGTACTGAACAATTAGCAACAAAAGAATAAATTGTTATGAAACTTTAACATGTCATCACATCAACGGAGAAGTAATACTTTAGAAGAAAAAGTAAAAGTTATTTGACTTGATGACAATGAGAAGAGTTCAAGAGTTCCTGCCAAAAAATCTTATGTTGGGATGACTCGAGTATACAAGATTGGAACAGATAAGGAGAATATTCTGCGGCAGTGGAAAAATGGAGTAAATGGAAAGATAATTATTTTAAATGCCATTACAGTGGATCAAATGCCATTACAGTGGATACTTAATATTCTTTTTCTCTAAAACAAAGAAAAACTGCAACGTCAGTCAAAATGGGAAGGAGAGACTGTTAATATGAACCAGGCATGAAAGTGAGAATCTGAATTGTTGTACATGAGGAACCCGCTGTGCTCTGACAGCAGATCCCAGTGGTTGTCTACCTAATGTAGAAGACACTGAATCATGAGTACTTGGGTCACAGGTGAGCTGTCAGGATGGGAGATGTAACATATATGTCCTAATTCTGTTAAGGCGTCGTTCGCAAAGATGAGATGATGTAGGCATTCAGACAATCTAACCTCAGATTGAAAGTGTCCACCACTAAGGAGGACACATAATGAGTAAGCTCATGCAATAAGTTCTATATGGCTGTCTTCCAGGCTATTTCTCTTTCCAAAAATGTGGCATACTATTGAGAGTGTTCTTCATAGAAACTATCCAATGAAAGAACATATAGACCTCCAAGTAAAATGGGGAATGAGTACCCTTTGATAACTGATACCAACAAAAGCCAACATACTGAAATGCTATTTCAGAGAAACCTTGTTGAATGGGGAATATAAATCAATAGCTCACTGTATGCCTTTTATGTAAAACAGGGAGAACTGGAAATAACATTCTGGATTATGACTGTCTCTTCTTAGAATTGTGTATACTTCATTCATCAAGAGGTGAAACTTTCCTCCTTTTATTTAAAATATACTGAGAAACCAGAGATCTGGAAATAACATCCTAGACTGTCTGTCTTTTACAACTGTGTACACCTCATTCCTCTGGGATATTTGTCAAATAGGGATCCTTGAAGGAGATGCAAGGTCCCACAATCAAAGTCAGTAACCCAAATTTTGCATTGCCTGTAAGGTCTGATCAAGCCTCTGAAAACAAGACAAGTCTGGGACCTAATGGGATGTCAGGAGTAAGAGGATCAGACTTGAGTGTTAACAGACATTTCTCCCATGGACCTTCTGGTAACCTCATTATTTGAAAGATGGGCAGGTTTTTTTTTTGTTACATCAGTCTAGTGGGTTTGCTCAGGCCCCTAAATATAAACTAAGACTGGTGATAAAAGATCAATTAAAATGCAAAAATGTATATGATTGACTTTACATATGCCAGAAAAACTATGTCCCAGATATAAATGTCAAATATTCAAAATAACAAGCATCTAAGGCATGATACTAAAATAGTCTTGTGTTTGTTCTATACCTCCAATTATTAATTGGAGGAAGGCTTCTTCACCTTGCACCACTCACTAGGAAAAGAGCTAATGAGGCAATAGTAACAGATATTGTATTAATGACACTGACATCAATGCATGCATTGCAGCTCCAAATTATGTGTTTATTATAGTATAATATCATCAATATGACATCATTATTTCATAGTGATTTATAGTATATAAATTTTTGTCTAAAATTTTAATTTCAATCTTTCACAAGCAATCATCCTTACAGTAAGAGTCAAGTTCTTATAAATGACAAAAAACATTCTTACTGTATGAAAAGTGTATTTTCTGAATTCACCATATGATTGAAACACACACTCCCCCCCCCCTCTCTCTCTCTCTCTCTCTCTCTCTCTCTCTCTCTCTCTCTCTCACACACACACACACACAAACACACACAACAAGAAAATACAAATGAATCTGTACTATTCCAATGCATTACTGAATAATAAACCTACATATTACACTGACAATTGATTGAATTGTTTTGACCAATACATACTTGTAGTTTGGTTTCGTGTCACTGATGTATTTCGTTCATTTAAGTCCGTTTGCGTGTTGACGGAGAAAACTGATATGAAGTATTTTTTTCCTGTATCAAGGCTGTTGAGAACAAATGAGGTCTGGTTACCAACATTTATTTGATTAACAACTGTTGTGGTATCTGCTGGCCCATATGCCACACGATAGTAAGACACTGCAGCTCTATCGTTTGGGGGAGTCCAGGATATTGGAATCGTGTTCTCAGTGATTGTACCATAGACAAGAGACGTAACTTGTAAATTTGTAGCTGAAAATAGAGCAAAAATACTAATTTCACAAATAGTATCAAAATTACAAAAGCTATGAAACGTATTGAATTCCTAATATATTTGAGCAAAATATGAAAAGCATAATAAGAATGTAACATGTACAGTACAGCTTACATGTATTTTCCAAACACCACACATGGCGGTGGGGGATGTAATCCCCTCCATTTTGCTCTGCGAAGGATCAATAACATACTTAAAAATCACCCCATGCGCCTTGGCTGGCATGCAGATGGTATCTCCATCATGGAATGACTAGCAGCATTACCGATTAACATTTGAACAATCAAGCAATGAAGACTACGCATGGAAAGAATGAGACAGCATGAGTGATTAACAATCAATTACTATTTCATCAATCAGTGATCTTTGTTTCTATCATATATATGGATAATTTCAAATTAATTTTAAAAGTCTTGTATATTTCGTACGCTTAGATATCTTATGTGCTGACTTGATAAGAGGCACACCTTCTTGAGCTTCTGATGAACAATGTAAATTTCTTACTGTTAAAAAATGAAGGCGGTTGTGCGACCGACATCACAAGACACTCTACCTTATCATAGTATGAATACAAAACGAATTTTGCTATTTTTATAAGCCAATGGGAGCTCATTCTTTGTTCATCTAGGACCACAACAATGTAAATTTATTCTACTGTTCAAAAATGAAAAGTAATTTTCTAAGGCAAGGACATTTAAATTGCAGATAGCAACATTTTCTGTTTAAAAATACCCCTCCCCCACTGAATATAAACTTAAATGCAAACGACATGTTTAATCATTAAGATGTATTGGTGCAGTTACGAGATTCAATATAGCAGTAGGACCTAACCGAGAAGATAACTTTCGCCGAGTACCGAGTATTATATTATACCTGAGGTTGGAATGTTGCATTCGAACATGAGGCTTACAGAAGTTTTGTCAAACTTCGTAGCAGTAATCTATGTGAGGCAACTCTGATCTGGTCAGTACAACCCACTTCAGCCACAAAGAAAGGGTATCCTATGTTCTAGCGAACAGTGAAACTATGCAGCAGTAAGCTATACGAGGTAATTGATCTGGTCAGACATGAAAGTATACCAAGTGTATGACCCAATTCAGAAGAGATAAAATAACTTGCAGAGTGATATCTTATGTTTCAGCCTACACTGGAAGGAAGAAGAATTAGTGCTTAAAAGTGCAAACAAGATCTAGCATGGCTGCTGTCCTCAGCTTGGCTATAGTAAAAAAGCAAGCAAACGTAACCTATTTGGAGCTACAAAGCCCAATGATGTCATGAGACCCACAGAAACCTCTGATCTGAACTAAGGGAATACGAGTCTACATAAAGGGGACATTACCCTTCAAGCTGAAGCAAACGCTATCAGGAAACATGATCTGTATTGTAGTGGATTTTGCCAAGTGTAGGCTAGAAGCTTGAAGCGATCATAATTGAGCAGTGTTAAACCCCATAATTGGATCTATTTGGCGACAAATGAAGGATACTGGTCAAATGAGACCTAAGATATCCAATAGGTCTCTATCCCAGCCAAACACGTTTGCCATGATGCTGGAATGTGTCCAATATCATGGGGTGAGAGCCTTTGGTAGCAATTGAGGACCAACAGTTTCTCCTTAACGCATCAAGGAAAAATCAGCCAGAGATTTTGTGGCACTCAGAGGGGTGATGTAATGGATCTGGAACCAGTCCCAAACATTTGCTACATTACCTCATAAGTCTTAAGAGTGGATGGCCTTCTTGCTCTTGGGATTCTCTCCACAACTGAAGGTTTAAATTCTTTCTCTTTCAAGGCTGTTCTAATAAGAGTCAAGTGTGTAGAAGATGGTCCAGCGAAAGATAGAACACCTTCGGCCATGGCTAAATAAGGAGATTTGGATTGGGAAGGATCTTCTTCCTGGGTAGATCTATCACTAGATCAAGTACCTCAGTAACCCAAGATGTGTCCCACATGGGAGGAGTGATCAGAATCATCTTGCAAGTCTGACTCCATAACATCTGGATTAATTTTGGTATCAGCACTGTAGCAGGGTAGGAAAAGGCTTGCAATCCCCCCATACTGATTTATAGTGAATCCCCAGCCCAAGTGTCTGGGTCTGGAACTGGAGAGACAAAAGTGGGTAACTCTTGATACCACCATATAAAAAGATTGATCATCAAGCGTCCCCAAGGGCACATATCTGAGTGAAAACCAATGGATTGAGTGACCATTCCATGATGAGGAATATTTTGCCAGAGAGTTGATTTTCCCAGATGTGAAAGACCTTGATAAAGAGGTGGACTGAACTCACCATCTTCATCTTGAATTGGGTATGACGACTCTAAATAATGACTGAAAAAGAAAAAGCCTTGAGTAAACTGCTAGAGATTGTGGCCTTTCTACATGCTCTAACGCCTTAGTAATTTTGTTTTATGAGTGCCCATATCTCCTGCTGTAGAAAGGCATCTGTCCTCCAATCTGAAGATAAATTTGAGAAGAGGGGAAAGAGCATTTTTGATGAATGAAACCTGAAGCCCCTCCGTATGATCTGGTTACAGCCACCCAGTCAATGTTCCCTCTAATTTTCCGAAGGCTGTGTGCGCCAAAAAATATTGGCTGTGCATTTTTGGAAGGAAATTTAAATTTTTGTGCGCCACATAACGATATAGAGGCCTTCTAAACGAAACGGTTAATTTTTAATAATTACAATAATTAACAAACACTGTATAATGTCAATTAATTTATTCATTGAAATAATCTGCTTTTTCAGATAATTTTTATAGACGCCTAGAAGGAGAGAATTAGCGTACTGATACCACTCATCAGGCATCATACCAGTTATCGTTCTCAAAGTTTTTCTCTGCGATCTTTCAAATTTACCCAGTCTGCATAAATCTTATCAAGATCTATTGATCCTCCATTTTGAAGGTGATTCTTAACACGCATGAGCATTTCCAAATGTTCTAACTGTAGACGATTCATTAATCTGGTTTTCAAACTGTTAATCAGGCTGAAACCACGCTCACAATCTGCACTAGAAGCTAAAAATGTTCCACCAATATCCATCAATTTCGCTAACTCTGCAACGTGATCATTCTGAAATGCCAAAGTCACCATATCTGGAAAGCTGTTTATCAGTTTGCCTCTGATATTTTTCTGAGACTAAGAACTTGAAGTCATTGTACTGTTGAATAACAACTTGTTCCTCCTAAAGAAATTTTTTGTACTTTGAAGAAAGTGAACTGATGTGTTCAATTTCAAATTCATAATTTCATTGTGCTATTGCAGTCAGGTCAAACGCAGACCATTCCTCAGTTTCATTTCCTGGAAATCTTTCCACCAAATGCAAACACAGCATATTAATGAAAGTTAATATGGAGTTAGGATTCACTGAAACTTCTCCATAGATTTTGACAAGACGGTTTTTAATGTTATCACTCTATTTCACTGTGTCACCGAAGTACTGCATTCGCATTTTATTCAGTTTACCTTGTTCAAGATGATATGCTTCCAGTGGTGTCAATCCTCGTTTTTGAAATTCCATTGTTAAAGAAGCGAGTTCAGATAACACATCATTCAAAACTTCCAGTGTTATGTGGAATTGCTGACTATTTAACAGTATTTTGAAATAGGATCATCAATGTCAGTATCTTTCTCTTCTTCAAAGTACTTTAATAAAACTCCATAATTTCAAATGATTGCTTGAAGTGCAAAATGTCTAGATAACCAACGCACTTCGTTCAGAGGTCTAAAAGCAACTGAGTCACATTCGGAAGCATCCGCCAATTCTTTAAACTGTGACCTTTTAGTGGAAGATCGACAAAAAATTGTGTGAACAGTTCTCATGAAAGTTTCAACTTCTTTCATCAATTTTACTTCCTTCCATGAATCAGAAATTCCCAAATCATCGCGATGTGCAAAACAATGCTGCTGCACTAAGTGTGGAACGTCCTTCTTCAACTGTGCTGCAACGCCATTTAATCTACTTAACATCACAGAGGCACCGTCAGAAGTAAACATAACCATTTTATTAAGGTCAAGATTATTTTTTATGTAGGATTCTCTGATGGCATTGACTATTTATGTAGCATTACATGCATCCAGCTTTAGCATTCCACCAAAAGAAGTTTTATACTGAGATGAATTTACTGGCCGATACTTGAAGTAGAGTATTAAGTATTTGTTAACAGAAATGTCTGTGGTTTCATCAATAGTTAGTGTATGATACGCTGCTGATGCAACGTCTGCCATAATATTATCTTGGACACTGATATTTATAATTTCCAGAAATTCAAATGCATAATTTTTGCTTCTCCAGCTTTAAAGTATGGTCACGTACGTAGCCATGTGCTCATTAATATATTGAATAGAACACATGGAAATATTCATCCGAACAGCCAGCAAGACACTGTCAATTAGAACTTTAATTTCTTCGGGCGTGGAACGTTTCCGTTCATTAATAATTTGCCTTTTCTCCTTTTCAGCGGGGCTCTCAAGAAACAGGTTAACCAGTGCTCCCCTTAAATTTGGAGTTTTACTTCTCAGTTTTCTAACACTTTCAGTATGAAACTTACTAGACAGATGGCATTTCAAGAAATAAAATTTCCACACATCATCCAAAAACTTGACAGTTGAAAACTCTCCGGTGGTTTTTGCATCTCGGCAGTACAAACAAACTACTCCGTCATCTTCTTCATAAGTAAATATTTCACACAGTTGAAAAGTGCACTTTACTTCGAGACTTCGGCGTCTCTGTTTCAACAATTTCAACAATTTCTTCAAGCCATTCAGACTTAAAAGCTGCCGCTGTTTTCTTGCACTTTGCACCACTCGTCGCCATCGGTTTCGAGTTTTGTTGACCTTATAAAGCAATTTAATACCGCAACGCAAGTTCAAACTTTGAATGTTTACAGACTTCACACACCACACGTATAGGCTATAGGCTATAGCCTAATAATGTCAGCAGCTGCCACCAGCAGACCAAGCAAGAAACTGGGTCATCAGTAATCCGCGACAACATACACAACATACATTTGTGCGCTTTGTCGTAATGTGTGTGCGCGCGCTCGGTGAGTTGTGTGCGCGCGCACACGCGCACAGCTTAGAGTGAACATTTCCCTCAACCCCCACTCCTGAGGGAATAGGGAGGTCCACTGAGTTCTTCTTGTCAAGTGCCAGGAGAACGGTTCTGAAGGTGTCTGCTGTGATACGTCCGTTTCTTCCTCCTCAATGTGATATACTTACTCTTTAGAGCAGTGGTAATGGTGGGGTCATTCTGAAGTAGCCAATACCTGATAAAACAAATTGTCTCAACGGCAGTTTGAAAGCTAACTTCAGTCTTATCCATGGTTAAATCTAAGATGTGAAGGATGGTAGATTTAAAGGAGTTAAATCACACACACTGTGCTTTGTGGCCCAACTGGTTCTACTTGCAGCACTAGAGGAGACATATCAGGTGGTATAAACACTGAATTCCATGTCCAATAAAACATCACTAGCTATATCGTGTGGTCAAGCAGTAATGATATAAAGGTCAGGCACTACCGGCAATGCCCACTGGTTTACCTGGCGAATGGTTGGCTTGGAAACTGACAGTATAGAAAATGATCCAGCTATCACCATGACTGGCTGCTCCAAAGGCCTGGATGGACAGACAGATTTCTCAGTGAAATCCGTCATAGAAAGGGCATGTCACTGACAGTATGGTTGGACAAATGGATCTATCACTAAGATCCTGATATGAACTTATTGGCTTGATCATTTCAACAAAAAGGATGGACAGGTGGTGTTGTCGGGACAGTTGGTTGGAGGGCCTGTAACAGGAAAATATTATTAAGAGTTGGATCCAGTGGATCTGGCATGAACCCCATGTGCCTGCCCTGAATGCCATGCATGAACAAGTGGGAGGACAAAAGCCAAGTGGCTGCCTAAAATTGGGTTATACTACTTAATGAGTCAGTATCACCATCAACAAATTTAAAGGTTATCTTCCTTAAATTATTCTGTCTTCCCTCCATTCAATGCCAAAAGAATGATCATTGTAATCATGCGTTTTATGCAAATTCGTTTTATGCGTTTTATGCATTATTCCTGAAAAGACACAAGAGAAACAAAAAATAGATTTGCATAAATTGTCAAATCAGTATATGACTAATTACCTGAAAAGGAAACCGAGACTCCCACTGACTACTGTAAAATGGACACTGCATATTAGAACCAGTGTATACATTGTATAAACAAAACAAGAGTCATGGTATACTTCCATGCTTTGTCTATTGAGAAAAACAGCAAGAGATTGAATTTTTATCTTTTAATAGAGCTGCATTTGTGAGGTAACATGCTACTATTTCTAATGCAATGTGATTGCGGAAGGCGTTAAAAGGAGAAAATGTTGCTAGAGTGCTGACAAGAGGCAATAACAGTGAAACATTAATCAAATTTTATTTCACATTATAACCTGGCAATCTCATACTTAAATTGATAACGAGTCATTAATTAAGAAATATGAATTCCTCATCAAATCATCACAGTCGTCATTAAGACTAACCTTCATAGCAAGAAAGAGGAAACAAGCTGTTAATAACTGTGGAATGTATACCGTTGAAAAGTTATTTAGTTGATATATTAATGCACCAAAAGGATATAACTCTGTAAAAACACAAAGAATATAGAGAGAATTGATTACCTTTAAAAAGTCGTTGAGTGAAAAGATATTGAGCCAATATAACATAGCTGTGATAATAAAAATGAATGTTAGAGTATTCCAAGACCACTTATACTATGTTGTGAAACAGATAAAAAGATATATCCAAACAGTTTTATGCAATATTCATATGAACTTACTCAGCTGACAAGTTCCGGCAGATGTATTACCATTATCATCATAGTAGTTAGAACAACATGCACGTTTGCCATCACTGCATATAGCATTGGAATCCTTACTGACTATATCCTCTACTAATGTGGGGCAAGTGAATCCTAAATCAAGCTTTTGAAAATTTGAAAATAAGAATATGTCAATCCTATTATACAGATGGGAAAACGCTATTTCATTAGTCTTATCAACCTAAATATTTTTTTACAGAAATTGCTCAGTTCCTGCTGTCAATTAATAATTAAGAATGTAAGTTACAGTACCTTTATAAAATTGCAATGCAGAAAGAGATAATGAGAAACAAATGCAATTGTTCTGGGTAAAGACATTCTGGAGGAACATTCAGGGATTCTAGGAAAGACAAAAAAATTAAGAAGACCTCTGCATCATTATTATTTCATTATTTTTGCCAGCATGTCAATCACATTGCACAAGCACACACACACAGACATAAACCAACTGTTAAAAAGAGAAAGCTTTTGAGCCAATATTTACCTACCCATAACAATAGATATGAATGTTAGAGTATTCCAATTACACTATGTTGTAAAACAGATAAAATATATCTCAAGCCAGTTTTATGCAATATTCATAAGAACGTACTCAGCTGACAAGTTTCAGCAAGTAAAGCACATTATCATCATAGTAGTTAGAATGACATGCACATTTGCCATCACTGCATATAACATTGGAATCCTTACAGACTTTCTCCCCTACTAATGTGGGGCAAGCGGATCCTAAATCAAGCTCTGAAAATAAGAATATGTCAATCCTATAATCCATATGGAAAAACAGCTTTTGGTTAGTCTCATCATCCTAAATATTTTTTTTTATACAGAAATTGCTCAGTTCCTGCTGTCAATTAATAATTAAGAATGTAAGTTACAGCATCATTATATCAAAAAATAGAGAGAGCTAAACAAATTCTCTGGGTATAGACATTCTGGATGAACATTCAGGGATTCTAGGAAAGACAAAAAAATTAAGAAGACCTCTGCATCATTATTATTTCATTATTTATGGCAGCATTTCACTCACATTGCACACACACACACTGCACACACACACACACACACACACACACACACACACACACACACACTGTTAAGGAGAGAAAGCTTTTGAGCCAATATATAACCTAACCATACAAAAAATATCTAGGTTAGAGTATTCCAATACCACTTATACTATGTTGTGAAACAGATAAAAAGATACCTCCAAACAGTTTTATGCAATATTCATACAAACTTACCCAGCTGACAAGTTCCGGCAGATGTATTACCATTATCATCATAGTAGTTAGAACCACATGCACATTTTCCATTACTGTATATAGCATTGGAATCCTTACAGACTTTCTTCCCATCTAATGTGGGGCAAGTGGATCCTAAATCAAGCTCTGAAAATAAGAATATGTCAATTCTATTATCCAGATGGAAAAATGGTATTTGATTAGTCTTATCATTGTAAATACATTTTTAAATACAGAAATTACTCAGTTCCTGCTGTTAATTAGAAAGAAAGAATGTAAGTTACAGTACCATTATAACATTGCAAATGCAGAAAGAGCTAATGATAAACAAATGCAATTGCTCTGGGTAAAGACATCATGGATGGACATACAGAAATTCTAGAAAAGACAACAAAATTGAGAAGACCTCTGCATCATTATTTTTTCATTATTTCTGCCAGCATGTCCATCACATTGCACAGGCACACATACAAACACAGATATATACAAGCTTTTAAGGAGATAAAGCCTTTGAGCCAATATAACCTTACCGTAATATTAAATATGAATGTTAGAGTATTCCATGATCGCATATACTATGTTGTGAAACAGATAAAAAGATACTTCCAAACAGTTTTATGCAATATTCATATGAACTTACTCAGCTGACAAGTTCCAGCAAGTAAACCAGCAGAATTATCATCATAGTAGTTAGAACCACATGCACATTTGCCATCACTGCATATAGCATTGGAATCCTTACATACTTTCTCCCATACCATTGTGGGGCAAGTGGATCCTAAATCAAGCTCTGAAAATAAGAACAAAGCATGTCAATGCTATTATCCATATGGAAAAACGGTATTTCAGTAGTCTTATCAGCATACATACTTTATTAAATACAGAAATTGCTCAGATCCTGCTGTTAATTAGTAAATAATAATGCAAGTTACAGTACTTTTATAAAATTGCAAATGCAGAAATAGCTAATGATAAACAAATGCAATTGCAGTGGGTAAAGACATTATGGATGGACATACAGGAATTATAGGAAAGACAAAAAAAAATTAAGAAGCCCTCTGCATCATTATTATTTCATTATTTCCGCCAGCATTTCACTCACACTGCACACACACAAACACACACACACACACACACTGTTAAGGAGAGAAAGCTTTTGAGCCAATATATAACCTAACCATACAAATAAATATCAATGTTAGAGTATTCCAACATCACTTATACTATGTTGTGAAACAGATAAAAAGATACCTCCAAACAGTTTTATGCAATATTCATATGAACTTACTCAGCTGACAAGCTCCGGCAGATCTATTACCATTATCATCATAGTAGTTAGAACCACATGCACATTTGCCATCACTGCATATAGCATTGGAATCCTTACAGACTTTCTCCCCTACTAATGTGGGGCAAGTGGATCCTAAATCAAGCTCTGAAAATAAGAACAAAGCATGTCAATCCTATTATCCATATGGAAAAACGGTATTTCAGTAGTCTTATCAGCATACATACTTTATTAAATACAGAAATTGCTCAGATCCTGCTGTTAATTAGTAAATAAGAATGTATATTACAGTACCTTTATAAAATTGCAAATGCAGAAATAGCTAATGATAAACAAATGCAATTGCAGTGGGTAAAGACATTATAGATGGACATACAGGAATTATAGGAAAGACAAACAAAAATTAAGAAGACCTCTGCATTATTATTATTTCATTATTTCCGCCAGCATTTCACTCACAAATACACACACACACACACACACACACACACACACACACACACACATTATTAAGGAGAGAAAGCTTTTGAACCTATATATATAACCTAACCATACAAATAAATATCAATGTTAGAGTATTCCAACACCACTTATCCTATGTTGGGAAACAGATAAAAAGATACCTCCAAACAGTTTTATGCAATATTCATATGAACTTACTCAGCTGACAAGTTCCGGCAGATGTATTACCATTATCATCATAGTAGTTAAAACCACATGCACATTTGCCATCACTGCATATAGCATTGAAATCCTTACAGACTTTCTCCCCTACTAATGTGGGGCAAGTGGATCCTAAATCAAGCTCTGAAAATAAGAACAAAGTATGTCAATCCAATTATCTATATGGAAAAACAGTATTTAATTAGTCTTATCATCGTAAAACATTATTACAGAAATTGCTCCGTTTCTGCTGTTAATTAGTAAATAAGAATGTAAGTTACAGTACCTTTATAAAATTGCACTGCAGAAAGAGATAATGAGAAACAAATGCAATTGTTCTGGGTGAAGATATTCTGGAGGAACATTCAGGGATTCTAGGAAAGACAAAAGAAATTAAGAAGACCTCTGCATAACCATAACAATAGCTATGAATGTTAGAGTATTTCAATTACACTATGTTGTAAAACAGATAAAATATATCTAAAGCCAGTTTTATGCAATATTCATAAGAACGTACTCAGCTGACAAGTCCCAGCATGTAAAGCACCATTATCATCATAGTAGTTATAATGACATGCACATTTGCCATCACTGCATATAGCATTGGAATCCTTACAGACTTTCTCCCCTACTAATGTGGGGCAAGCGGATCCTAAATCAAGCTCTGAAAATAAGAACAAAGTATGTCAATCCAATTATCCATATGGAAAAACAGTATTTGATTAGTCTTATCATCGTAAAACATTATTACAGAAATTGCTCGGTTTGTGCTGTTAATTAGTAAATAATAATGTAAGTTACAGTACCTTTATTAAATTGCAATGCAGAAAGAGATAATGAGAAACAAATGCAATTGTTCTGGGTAAAGACATTCTGGATGGACATACAGGAATTATAGGAAAGACAAAAAAAAATTAAGAAGCCCTCTGCATCATTATTATTTCATTATTTCCGCCAGCATTTCACTCACACTGCACACACACAAACACACACACACACACACACTGTTAAGGAGAGAAAGCTTTTGAGCCAATATATAACCTAACCATACAAATAAATATCAATGTTAGAGTATTCCAACATCACTTATACTATGTTGTGAAACAGATAAAAAGATACCTCCAAACAGTTTTATGCAATATTCATATGAACTTACTCAGCTGACAAGCTCCGGCAGATCTATTACCATTATCATCATAGTAGTTAGAACCACATGCACATTTGCCATCACTGCATATAGCATTGGAATCCTTACAGACTTTCTCTCCTACTAATGTGGGGCAAGTGGATCCTAAATCAAGCTCTGAAAATAAGAACAAAGCATGTCAATGCTATTATCCATATGGAAAAACGGTATTTCAGTAGTCTTATCAGCATACATACTTTATTAAATACAGAAATTGCTCAGATCCTGCTGTTAATTAGTAAATAAGAATGTATATTACAGTACCTTTATAAAATTGCAAATGCAGAAATAGCTAATGATAAACAAATGCAATTGCAGTGGGTAAAGACATTATAGATGGACATACAGGAATTATAGGAAAGACAAACAAAAATTAAGAAGACCTCTGCATTATTATTATTTCATTATTTCCGCCAGCATTTCACTCACAAATACACACACACACACACACACACACACACACACACACACACACATTATTAAGGAGAGAAAGCTTTTGAGCCTATATATATAACCTAACCATACAAATAAATATCAATGTTAGAGTATTCCAACACCACTTATCCTATGTTGGGAAACAGATAAAAAGATACCTCCAAACAGTTTTATGCAATATTCATATGAACTTACTCAGCTGACAAGTTCCGGCAGATGTATTACCATTATCATCATAGTAGTTAAAACCACATGCACATTTGCCATCACTGCATATAGCATTGAAATCCTTACAGACTTTCTCCCCTACTAATGTGGGGCAAGTGGATCCTAAATCAAGCTCTGAAAATAAGAACAAAGTATGTCAATCCAATTATCTATATTGGAAAACAGTATTTAATTAGTCTTATCATCGTAAAACATTATTACAGAAATTGCTCCGTTTCTGCTGTTAATTAGTAAATAAGAATGTAAGTTACAGTACCTTTATAAAATTGCACTGCAGAAAGAGATAATGAGAAACAAATGCAATTGTTCTGGGTGAAGATATTCTGGAGGAACATTCAGGGATTCTAGGAAAGACAAAAGAAATTAAGAAGACCTCTGCATAACCATAACAATAGCTATGAATGTTAGAGTATTTCAATTACACTATGTTGTAAAACAGATAAAATATATCTAAAACCAGTTTTATGCAATATTCATAAGAACGTACTCAGCTGACAAGTTCCAGCATGTAAAGCACCATTATCATCATAGTAGTTATAATGACATGCACATTTGCCATCACTGCTTATAGCATTGGAATCCTTACAGACTTTCTCCCCTACTAATGTGGGGCAAGCGGATCCTAAATCAAGCTCTGAAAATAAGAACAAAGTATGTCAATCCAATTATCCATATGGAAAAACAGTATTTGATTAGTCTTATCATCGTAAAACATTATTACAGAAATTGCTCGGTTTGTGCTGTTAATTAGTAAATAATAATGTAAGTTACAGTACCTTTATTAAATTGCAATGCAGAAAGAGATAATGAGAAACAAATGCAATTGTTCTGGGTAAAGACATTCTGGATGGACATACAGGAATTATAGGAAAGACAAAAAAAAATTAAGAAGCCCTCTGCATCATTATTATTTCATTATTTCCGCCAGCATTTCACTCACACTGCACACACACAAACACACACACACTGTTAAGGAGAGAAAGCTTTTGAGCCAATATATAACCTAACCATACAAATAAATATCAATGTTAGAGTATTCCAACATCACTTATACTATGTTGGGAAACAGATAAAAAGATACCTCCAAACAGTTTTATGCAATATTCATATGAACTTACTCAGCTGACAAGCTCCGGCAGATCTATTACCATTATCATCATAGTAGTTAGAACCACATGCACATTTGCCATCACTGCATATAGCATTGGAATCCGTACAGACTTTCTCCCCTACTAATGTGGGGCAAGTGGATCCTAAATCAAGCTCTGAAAATAAGAACAAAGTATGTCAATCCAATTATCCATATGGAAAAACAGTATTTGATTAGTCTTATCATCGTTAAACATTATTACAGAAATTGCTCGGTTTGTGCTGTTAATTAGTAAATAATAATGTAAGTTACAGTACCTTTATAAAATTGCAATGCAGAAAGAGATAATGCGAAACAAATGTAATTGTTCTGGGTAAAGACATTCTGGAGGAACATTCAGTGATTCTAGGAAGACAAAAATAGTTAAGAAGACCTCTACATTATTATTATTTCATTATTTCTGCCAGTATGTCCATCACGTTGCACAGGCACACATACAAACACAGACATATACAATCTGTTAAGGAGAGAAAGCTTTTGAGCCAATATAACCTAACCGTAATAATAAATATGAATGTTAGTGTATTCCATGGCCACATATACAATGTTGTGAAAGAGATAAAAAGATATCTAGAGACAGTTGTATGCAATATTCATATGAACTTACTCAGCTGACAAGTTCCATAAGCTGTATCACCATTATCATCATAGTAGTCTCAAGTGATGATAACTACTCCAATGGTTTTGACATTTGTTTCATCTGTGCTTCATTTCTTTTATTAGAGTAGTGATCTCATTATGCCTGATTCTTTTCACATTTGTCTGCTTCATATCAGGCTCAGTGTTTTAATTTGAGTATTGTCAGTTTTAATATTTCTAATTTACAAATATGCTTGGTTTTATTTCAGATTTTCTTGTTTATTTTAAAGTTACTTAGTTTCATTAATTTTCATATTTTGGTGGCAGTGGCAATTTCAGACCGATACACAATAACAAGGTCATGTGAGTCTTACAAAACACTATTAATAGATGATAATGAAATGGAAAAAAATATTGAATTAATGTTTAATTAGTTATTTAAAACTTAATACAAATTCCTATTAAGCTGAGGAAGAGCCTATGTTGCATTAATGTTTAACACAAAACATTTAATTATAACCATTTGTATATAAACAAATAGGGATGTACATTAACCACTAAGGGGTATTGTACTGGTAACCTACGGGGACTTACAAAGACAAAGAAGTTTAAATTATTTAAATGAAAGCTATTAAAATATGTGCATGTTTCATACTCACTTAGATCACATGTTCCTCCAGGAGCAGTACCATTACTGTCAAAGAATGCTTCTTCACATACACAAATCCTATTTGTACATGTCTCATTTGTTCCTGTGCAGTTACCGCATGCATCTCCCAAAGTGGCATTAACATCTGGGATGTAGATGACCAAGAAGTACAACTGAGAGAATGAAAATTAGATTTTAAACAAAATAATTTTAAGATATGAATAGTGGCTAATAAAACACTTTACAATTAGTTCAACTCTCAGAAACTATAATTCAAAACTGTGTTAGTTTGAGAAGTTTTTAAAATGAGTGATTCTAAAGATTTTGCGATACATAGTAAAAAAAAAACTGGTGAATTTATAGGCTTCAAATATCTGTTAAAGTTGGTCACATAACTTCACTGACTGAATGAATTTTTTCAAGATTTTGAAGCATATAAAACATTCTTCATTAAAAAAGGATACAGCCATAAAGATCAGATTTACTCCAAACTTGCATATATCTATAGAAAACAAATATTTACAAAATGGTAAAATAGTTCAAATTGATGTTGAACATTTTTTTTACACTGCTCTAGACTTTACAGTTACTGTTTTTAGTGCCGAATTAATTGAATATTTCACTGAGACCATGATACTTGTATGTGCTCAGAGAATTTTCCAAAATCTATTTATCTCACCACCCTAAACTTGACATTCTTGTTTGGAGATCACCTTTCAAAAGAAATTTAAAACATGTAATGTGAAACTTTGTGAAGCTGGTTTGTACTGCTTGCCAGTAGAATAGTTTTCAAAATTATTAGGTTTACCATACCAAAACAGGTAGGGGGTCTTTTATCGGTTTCAGTAGACCAAGAAGAGGTGGGCCAGTTAATAACAAGGGCTGCTGCCAAAGAATGTTAGGTAACACCAGTACATGCTGTCACTGCAAACTACCCCACATAGATACCAGGCTGTAACCCTGGAAGATTATCACATTTCTTCAGCTACATCTCCTCCAATTCAGAATCTGACATATTCTGAATATGTACCCAATCACACTACTGTACATTAGGAATATTGACCTGCCTCCTCACGAATCCAGCCCTACTAAAAGATCAAAATCGTCTTATCATGTCTTACATAGACAAAGGTAGTAAATCGTGTCCATTAACTCCCCATGATACAACTAGGTTTTTACAGATATTCACATGGTGAGGTGCTTGGGAGGGCTTTTAAGTTACATGTGACAAAAACGTAATAGGAAGAGTGGATGCTGGGGATCCGACATCTACCTCCGGTATCATTCAATGGAAGAACAGCTGGATTCTCCATGTGAAAGATAACCCATTTTATTAATGACACAAGGAACACTTCCTAGGATACCTTGACTATGGAATCTTATCTACGGCTGAGAAGATGAAGTTGAAATCTTCTTACATACAAAAGTTTCGCTAGTGAATCCAGCAAAGCTAACAGGCTATGTTGATTGATCTAATTTGGTCTGGTGGACATCTGTGCTGCTGCCACCAGCCCTACCAGATTCAAAGTCTGCCTCTGTGACACTACATCTAAGAGGGCACTTGAGAAGGTTGACTGCATGCCAGCCAACAACTTCTACGATATCTCAGATCAAAATGTTACGTTTGAACACAAGGCCAGAAAAGATGGCTCTAAACTTATGAGCTGTAATCGTCATGAAGTGACTCTAATCTTGTGAGATCTCAAGACAAAGCATACAAAGTGTACAATGGGGGTACCTGGTTGTTTCCATTCTCTATACCTCATTTCTCTTTAGTGTTTTACATTGGAAGAGTTAAAATCAAGCAATCAGCTTTCCTGGATCTTCTATTAGTCAAAGTCGTCTCAGCTTTATCAGAAGGCTCTTCACATTATTAAGTTCCAAAAGGGATAAACTGGAAATTTACCATATATATGGTTGCCGTCATGAATCAGTTTGCCTCTGCAGGACCAGCATTGCTGATTTAAATTGGTGGTACAATAATCTTGATACTGCAAATGGTAATAAATTCAGAGAAGATTCCACTAATTTGAATGCAAGCGAAGGCATATAATATTCCATGATGGGGATTGGGGTGTTTTTTGACTTTTTTGACACATCATCTACACATTAACCCCTGCCGCCTCAATAACTCGTCGCACTTTACCTCCCTCATATCCCGAGTGACTCGATAACGGGGCTGAGTTTGTATAGCTTGTATCCCGAGCGCCGAGTTTGAGTGGCACTATTTTACTATGCCTGTATCCCGAGCGACGACTTGAATCGGCGCAAACCATTGGTTGATTTGAAGCCATTTCCTAGTTATGCCGGCAGTTTAACCAATCAAATGTTAGCTTATATAAATAGAGTGTACATTGCTGAAGAAAGGGGGTAAAATTTGACTTCGATAGCGGCAAAATTAGTGGAAATATTTAGATTAGAAAATGAAGAAAATTACGAGAATCAGGCGCTGGAAGTAGATGTTTACTTGACAGACTGAAGAAGCATTTACACCAGGATTAGTTTGCAATAGAGATGACAAGTGGAATTTGTATGTGCATCGAATGGAGTGAATTTCACGTGTTGATAGTGTTAATTATTCAGTGTGAATTCATCGTAGATTTTTATGAATTATTCATGGCAAGAGAAACAAATTGGTACGAAATTCATTTTATCTTTATGTGTCAATTTTATTTTTGCATGTAGTTCGAAATTGTTATACAATTTTGTACGTAATTTTATCAAGAACTGCTTTGCCAAATTTTAGCCTAATTAAAGAAACGTAAATATAAAAAAAATAACATTTATTACTCGTAGCTCTCTGAAAAACATCTGCAAGCCAAGTATTGGCAGCAAGTCTCAGGGATACAGGCACTGGTAAGGCTACCCCTGCTCTAGGCTATCTCTGCAAGTATGCTGTCGTGAACTACCTAGCTGTTTGGCTCAGGGGTTAATATGTTAATATATCAGGGAAAGATGGCCTCTTTAGTATACAGGTTACTACATTAATCAATTAGACATTCTATCAGTTTCCTTTTCTTTACGGAACTGGTTTTCATCATGCAGGGATCTTTAAGACATTCTGAATTATATTTTTATGAAATATCAAGACTTGGTACATCAGCACATTCAATATTGGAATTCATTCAGAACATTCTATACTTCTGATATGTGATAGAACATTTAGGATTACTTGGGATTAAATTCACGATACTGTACATTCGTCTTATATTTTCATTTTAAAACTTTGAGAATTAAATTATTTGTTCATTTCACAAAACTTATTGGTTTAGTTTGTTTCTTATTTCAAGGTCACAGAGCTGTAACAAAATAACAACTGAATGAAGATAAAGGAATACAGAAGACTTACATTAAGCAAACTGGTAACACTGTGAACAGTCCAAACCAAGCTTAGTCATCAATTATTTATGTGATGCCTTTACAAATTGACTGTATGTACAAAATGTATCCATTGTTTCCTTGATGCTACGAGTTGGGTGGGGCCTAGGCTCTTAATTATGTTTTTTTTAAAAGTAGGTGTGTTGGGCAAAACTATTCCTCAATCATATTTGCCAAATCTGTGTGTAGATGAAGATCAACCTAATTATCACGCATGGTGTTTATTAGATGATATATATACTCATGTGTACTATTCACTGACTTTGAGAAATCAAGATAATACAGTTACTATGAGTAATCAGGTTAAATTATTACGCAAAACAATAGGAGTATAACCTATAATTAAGTCACATGACAAAGATGGCAAGCCATTTGTAATTATATTAACAATACAATTGAAAAACTTATGAAATGCATTTAAGTCCACTCTCATAATATTTAAATATTGTCCAGTCTTTAATATTCATTTAAATGTATTTCTTAATTTAAATAAATTACAGTCAAATTCAACACCAATCAGAATGATTGTCACATTTGAAAGATCTTAAAACAAAGACAATTTTACTTATTTGGTTGAAATCAATCAAGAAGCTGTTTAAAGAATAAGTTGTTCATTTTAATGTATTGTCTTTTTATGCATTACATCACTTGTTATTATTAAAGACATAGTCATAACCTGCTATTTCAAGAAATGAGGTTGGATTCTCCATTATCTAAACTGGAGACTATTCAGAACTTTGTTGAGTTTGGATGATTACAATTACGACTATGAAGGCATAAATAATAGGCTCTAAAATCAATGTATGCAACACTGATTTGATAATTTATCAAATTCAAATAATTTTATGATACAGATGTAGTATAAAAAAAACTGGTAAATTTAGAGGTTTTCAAATGTCTGTTAAAGTTGGTCACAGAACAACACTGACTGAATTAATTTTCTCAAGATTTTGAATCAAATAAAAACATTCTCCACTAAAAAAGGATACAGCCATAAAGATTAGATTTACTCCAAGATTACAACGAATATTTACGAAATGGTAAAATAGTTAAAATTGATGTTGAACATGTTTTACACTGCTCTTAACAGGTACTGATTTTAGTGCAGGAATAATTCAATATTTCACTGAGACCATGATACATGACAATTTCCAAACAGCTATCGATCTGTCTCTGCATCCTAAGTTCAACATCCGAAGTGTTTGGAGTTCATCTTTCAAAGGAAATTTGAAAATGTGAAACTTGGTGATGCTTTTTAAAATTATATTATGGTTACCATACCAAAAAAGGTAGGGGTCTTTTATTGGTTTCAGTAGACCAGGAAGTGGTGGGCCAGTTAAAAACTGGGGCTGCTGCCAAAGGATGTTAGGTAACACCAGTACATGCTGTCACTGCAAACTACCACATATATACCAGGCTGCAACCCTGGTAGAATATCACTGAATCCTTCAGCTACATCTCGTCCTATTCAGAATCTGACAAATTATAGAATGCATATTTTTTAAGTCAATTATGTTTCTCAAAGAATACTTACCCAATCAGATTACATTAGGAATATTAACCTGCCACCTTGCAAATCTAGCCCTGCTAAAAGATGAAAATCATCTCATCCTGTCTTACATAAACAAAAGGTAGTAAATTTTGCCCATTAATGTCACATGATACCGTATAGGTATCACCAGATTTTAGCTGAGTGAGATACTAACAAAGATAGTTGCATGTCGAAGTGGTTGGTGGGATGGCTTTTAAGTAATGTGATATGGTATGCATTCTTGGAGAAACATATAATTAACTAAAAAATTTGCTTTCTCCTTCAAATACATTACACATTTACACTATGTTAGGCAAATAAGTAATAGGAGGAGGGGATGCTGAGCACCCAATCTCCACCTGGACTATCCTTCAAGGGAAGAATAGCTGGATTCTCCATGTGAGAGATAACCCATTATATTAATGACACAAGCAATACTACCTGATATTCCTTGACCATGGAATCTTATCTACGGTTGAGAAGATGAAGTTGAAATCTTCTTACCTACAAAAGTTTCACTAGTGAATGCAGCGAAACTAAAAGTGTTGATTGCTCTAAATGGGTCTGGTGGCCATCTGTGCTGCTGCCACCAGCCCTACCAGATTCAAAGTCTGCCTCTGTGGCACTAAATCTAAGAGAGCACTTGAGAAGGTTGACTGCATGCCAGCCAACAGCTTCTACAATATCTCAGATCAAACATTGTTTGAACAAAAGGTCAGAAGAGGTGCCTTTAAACTTATGAACTGTAATCTCCATGAAGTGACTCTGATCTTGTGAGATCGCGAGACAAAGTGTAGAATCCATGCCAGATGTGAAGAAAGGGCTTGAGGAATGGTTTCTTTTCCAGCCTTCACAGGGAGGAAGAATTATCTGCACATGCCACAACTTATCTCATGCAGTGCCTGACTGTATGGACAGAATATTGCATGGCTGCTCCCCTCAACTAGTCTATGGAAGAGAGAGAGAGAGAGAGAGAAAATGATGACCCTTTGGTTACCTATGGAAAGTAACTGGTGTTTGGCTACAAAACCTGGTTGTGAAGACAGTTTGGGTCAACTGAAAGGGAATGCAACTCACTTACCCTATATGCAAAAGTAAAAGCTATCAGGAAACATGTCTGGTATTATAGAAACTTTAGCAAAAGATGGAAAAGACGTTTGAACTTTTTTTAAATTTTACCTAATCACTCACAAAGTAAATAAAGTCCGAAGGACTTTATGTTAACTTTGTGAGTGATTTGGTAAAATTTACACATCAATAAATACCCAACCATGATCATTTAATCCTTATAATTCCAATTTTATCATTTCTATCGTCAAATTAACTTATTCAATCAATAATCCATTCGAATTTACGTAGCGCGTACTTACCTTTCATTCGGCGTTTCACACCGCCCCGTAATACATAACCTGTACAGAATCACACGAAGAAATTGACTACAGCCACAGTTACGTTTATTCATAAACTTCATCTTTTACATCATAGGCAATGGTTACCGTGGCTTTTAACACATTTTGTTTACTGACAACATTCTTGTTCAATTTTAGTCAGTCCCATCTGTTACGTCAGACGACCATGACCTTACATAATAACAACTGATACCGACTCAACAAGTGTGCTAAATTAAATTGCAATCAAACCTGAAATCATTATGGATTTTTCAGTGAATACTTCCAATTTTTATGGAAATATGAACAAGATGATGCTATCCCTTACTATATAAAGGTAACAATGAAATAAATGCTATACAAGAGTAACATTTTATGTCATTCTCAGCAGCGTTAATACTTAACAAGACCCACTCGGTGATCTAGTGAGAAATGAAATGTGACTACTGTCACAGTTACGTTGTAGCAGACGAATGTTAAATTGTATAGTAAACTATGTATTCGAATCAAAGAATATTGGAAAAAGTATAAAAAGTGTAAAAGTTATATTTATTTGCATAATTATATATTTTACAGATGACAAAATCGTTTCACAATAACGTGTCTGCAATGTTTATTTATATTTCAAAAACCGAAAGTAGTCCCAGAATTTATCGAAGTGTAAACAATTCCTGATCAACATCACGTGACCGTTTACATCCAATCATATTACAGGAAATTCGTTTAATTCATAAAAAGTGGAATTATTATATAATAAAAGTGAAAGAGGTCCCAATATTGATAGCTGTGGTACACTGTGAAAAGTTGTATATAATACTGACAAATGGGAAACAATCCTAATTTCTATTATCTAAATATAATCTGAATAAAGACCAGAATAACATCATCACATTTGTACACAATCTCAGTTAACATAAGAGTAGTTGATGGATTAACAATATCAAACTATTTTATCAACTAGGACACCTATCAGTTTAAATTCATCCAATCTTTAAACCATTATCTCTGTTACTTTATCACAGGCAGCAATATGGTAGTGATGAGGCTTAAAACATGACTGGAAAACAAGAATTATACAAATATAATATCAAATGCTGTAAAACTAACTACAAGATAGCACAAGAAGTGCTTGAGTATGCTTGAAATTAACTGCAAGATACAAAATGATGACTATAATATACCATAAAATGTGTTTGTGAATGCTTTACTTAACTATGAGATACTAGAGGATAAAAACAAAATACTATAAGATAACTATTAGGTATTGTAACCTATGTTCAGGTATACAAAAGATAACAAACACATCTACAGTGTTCTTAGAGACCAATGCTTCCAGGTCAGATATGAACTTCTCAAAAAGTATGCATGTTTCTCCCTGTGACGCATCCCTGGGACATTCCACATTTTCATTTTGGACATATGCGTTGTTTATAACGAAAGTATTATGTACTATGACATGACGTTTAGTCTTCACCTAATACCCTAATTTGTTCAAAGTCCATTTCTCTTTAGCCATTACTCAGCATATTATTATCATTAAAATTACCTGTGACAGACCTGCCAACCCAAATGAGTCTGTCTGAGTAAGGTATATGATTGTTTTCCATATTATTGAGCAGTTGTCATTAGGTGTAACAAAATATCAATAAATGCTATTGTAAAGCTGAAAAGATAATTAAAAGTTTGATGCAGTGACAATAAACATTATGTTCAACTAAAAAGTTTGTATAGGATTAATAGACTTAATTTACCACTTGTACAGTTGCACAAACTCTAGTTCCAAACACCATGCAGCGAAATGGCTTGTTGCTATCTCTCAACTTGACATAATTGTTGGAAATTCTTTTCCATTTAACATCACAATCCAATTATATCTCCCACCACGAGACATAATCAAATTGGCATGCAATGTCTAATAACTTAAGCCCTTTCCAGCTTTTATTCACAAGAATCATAATATTTCCTTTTATTCTTCTGTGTTGATTATTAACACTTTTCCAGAAGCTTATTTTTCCTTTTACCTTAAACATACATCTTTTTCTGCATGCGATTTTGAAAAATTCTAACATCAACTGTTTGATCATGCAGATGCTTCACGTGAATAAATATATGTAGTTTTAAGCATCTGGGTGCTGACGTAAAGTTAGTCTGAATAATTTTACTAATTCTAAGATGAAATCTGAATCCAAATAAAACACAGATAAACCAATTATTTAGACTTTTCCATAGTTTATGCTAGTATGTCATAAGTCTTTATTTTAAGAGCAATGTTCGTAAGGCTTATGACAAAATCATCAGAGTTGGTAGGTCTGCTGTGATCAAAATCATCAAACAGAAGAAGTTAAGAACTATGTGCAGCTCACAACTCTATTACAACATTGCTGAACCCATTTCCTGTAAATGTTGGCATTTGTACATAACACAAAATTGACATTATAATGAACTTTAGTCAGCACAACTCTCAGTATCCAAAACATGACACTGGGAAACAGACATCAATAATTAGGTTACCTACTTTAACGTACAAATTAAATATTAATTTTAGACACAGATAAAAAGTAGCCACTTGTGAGGGGTAAGTTATATATTATTATGCCTAAAATACAATCTGCATGCCACATCAGAGTGGTGGCCATGCAACAGTGGTTCAAGGAAAATGGTGGTATAAGAGCTGAACACTGATAAGGGGTGACATATAAGAAGATAACTGTAGTTCTGTGAATATTAGCCTGCCAATCTTTGGGTATCATCAGTCTATTCATAAAACCGGTATGAAGATCATGAAAACTAATTGCCATATCTACAGCACTTATCTTGCAGAAACATGGGTGCTTCAGAAAGCAGGATACAAGGAGACAGCTTAGTGTAGCTGGTGGTCTACTAAAGGGGCTATATTAGACTAAAGTCATACATTTTGTTGTAAACCCATTTTCTGATACAATGAAAGTGGTTGGATATAAACTCAAAATTCTTTAAGGGAAAATAAAAATGCATGTTTCCTATTGCTTTTGTTTTAAAATTAGCAAAGGCAGGCTTTTTTAAAAACTACATATAGTTTGATTTTTGTGTGATTTGTTTTTAATACATGTGGAAAAAATGTATAGGGTTCGCAGTGAGAAACAAGCACTGTGATACAACCAGAAACACAATCTTTTTTCCTAATTAATAAAGTATATACAACTGAATTACCAATTGTGGAGAATAGATACATGTACAGACAGAAAATAGTAAGGAATATGAAAATATTCCAGATAGCTGATTTGGGGCATGATCATAAGGTCTTTGACTACAAACTGGTTCATTAGTATTACCAATATACAATAGACTGCATTAAATTTATCATCAATTGTTGCTTATTGCAGACACAGGTGAACTTTAATGTTGAAAAAATATTACCAAAGTAACAAGATTACCTCTGATCACCCCCATGACCCATTCAGACATAGTACCCCATCTATCACATTATATGATTGCAAAAAAAGGTCTTTCTACCTCTTATTTAGGAACTAGTGTCAAGGATGTTTAGGACTGACTAGAATCCATTTCCTTTGCAAACAGTATGTGCAGAAATGAAACTCACATTCAATGTCATGATTTTTCTACATACAAACTCCATACTGCTGAAAATGTTGTAGCATACTAAACTGAACGAAATGAGAAATCACTATTATCAAAGTATTTTGTCATATCTTCACCACTTCAGTATCATCGCCCCCACCAACCTGTAGTATGTACTGCCCTTACGATCACAATTTAGGCCAGTTATCATTAAGGGGGGTAGGGGAGAAAGAAAATAACATTTACAAAATAAATTACCAAAAGTAAAAATCCGTGAATGACTTCTATATTTATCCTCGAACGTAACATGGTGACAGTCACAAAACTTCCTGGTCCAGCCGAAGAAATTTGTCCTGAAAAGGAGGCCTTTTATCAAGCTAGGTATAATGTTGCCCACCCGTACTTTAGTCAATCATCCACACCTAGTTTTTCACTGATTTGGATAGATAGGTTGGGTCGGCAAGACATCACGAGCTTAGCGACCTACTTTCCGCCATATTGCGGAAGTGAAAACAATCGCTTAGTAACAGTACGATAGCGTTAGTTATGTTCGATATTACAAACCGTTTATGTTTACCTATATTTTGTTTCTTATTTCTGTTTTCTGTTCTGAAATGTTACATGGTCTTCTGTACATGCAGGATTTAAAACCATATATGTGTGTTCGTCGAATATTTATTAGACGTAATATATTTAAGGTTGATAAGATAGAAAATAAATCTAACTCGGGAAATGATACCACCATATAGTGCAGACTACATTCATCATCTGTCCGCTTCTCCTTCCCCCCAACAAGTGCGACAAAACTACACAATCTGATTTATATTTTATATGGTATAGTATAATACATGGTCAACATCGTTGACCAGATTCAATTACTGTGATAAGATGTTAACCGTCAAGGTCATGATTATAAATTCGTAGAATACTACGAGTCATATCTTTAAAGAAAAGCTGTCAGTTCTTTCGGTAGATGTTATATTCCAAAGACTCTTTACATAGTTACGAAAATGATATTTTATGTCGGCTTTGTCTTACCAAGAGATAAACGGTGTTCTTTTGTGGGATTTGTTTTGGTATTTCTCCTTTTGCTTGTTTGGGAATTTTAATGACAGTCGACTTAGAAGAAAAAAAAAAAGAGAAACATATTATCCGTATCCAGAATTCACTAAACTTTACCATCAACCTCTCATTTTGCTAGCCCTAACCCTACTCCTCCGCTAGATTGGGGGGGGGGGGGGTAAACTCACTCAAGTACCCAAACGTTAACGCTTGTGTTCATGTTGAAATGCTTTACGAATGACCATGTAAATACTCCAATATTTCCTGTCTTTACACATAAAAAAATACTTCCATATTTGTGTTACCTTTACATAAACATATAAAACGTACATAGGAAAATGCAAAGAAGGACGTCAATTTTTTTCTTCTCATTTCAATACAAAATGAATGTAGATTATTTTTTAAACTCGACTCCATCACCTTAGATTCTCCAAACTCTTAAGAATCTGCTTCTCGATCCTGACAAACTTGCCAGATCAGTTCGTTTTTCTGCTTGCCTGTAGACTGGAATTTAACATGCGCCAAAATACTTTTGTATAAAAATTTGAATTAGCATATTATGTTGTTAAACTTTCATGGCGATAATTAGAGAATCCCCTTTTGTTGCATCAGCGAAAATTGCGGGTCCAATGCTATCTTTTACAAAATGTATTAGCACTAAAAAAAACTTTCAAGTTTTGAGTGTTGTTTATTTTTAAAATTGTTGGTTCGTCGGATAGATGGATGGACGGACGGACATACACACAACCATAGATAGATAGATAGATAGATAGATAGATAGATAGATCAGAGCTCACTTGATCATGTGTGTGGCAAGAAATCTTTAATTCTAATCAATAATAATGCTGATACTACTATATCTTGCCAGTGTTTCTACCTTCAGTGAGAATAAATTAATGTAGATTATTTTTTAATATACAGTAAGTTTGTGAAATGAACCGAGTGTCATTTAATACGCTATCATTGCATAATTTATCATTCCAATACCCATCCACGTCTAAAAGTAGTCAACATATGACTGTTTAAAAACAGACAGTTTTCGGTTTTTAAATTTCCGTTTTTATGTGTATGTGAATTTAATTAAAACCTGCTAATTACTGCAGTATCCTGGTCGTTCTCATGATTAAAGAGATTAAAGAAATAGCACACAATCAGAGTAGTCAATCATTTAAAACAACAATTCAGGTGGGCACATATAGTTGGCTCGTATGACATATATTTAGTTTGGAGTTTGCATTATAATGGCAAATATGAACGATGGAGTGTCAAGGAAATAAGCGTAGTTCGGGACGATTTATAATCTGCGAAATATATAAACGACGGAAAAGCTGAGCGGTTAAAGGTAGAATTAGTAGCTTATGTGTTTATTTTAAACTTACAATATTTTAAACCTATAATAGACACTTGTATATTTGTGTAGTTATTGGCGAGAGAGAAAAGACGTACTTGGTAATTTAGGAAGAGTTTTTAATTATTTAAATTTGTCTTTTGCATATGATGGTTTGTGCAATCACCAACACTGCAAATCTTATGCATATCTTAAAATGTGTAAATGTTCCCCACACGGCACACGTTACTCAAGTAACTAGAACAATGGCGGTTGTTTTCAACTCGGCGGTCGTATCCATGCACTGAAAATGCCCGGATGTAAGAAAGTGCGCGGATTCCCGACCCAAACCATACATGAAAGTTTTAAGAGTACAATTTTACAAAATTAAAAACTATTTCTCGAGCATAAGTAGAAATGAGAAGACTTTACATGCACAAGAACGTCCAAGTGTGTTCTATTTATTTTCCGTCAAACTGGTTTTCTCCTGCCTGGTCGGCTCACCGGTGATTAGGTATTATTTGATACATATTATTATTTTTCCCGTGAGAGAAGGAAGGGGGGGGGGGGGGTCGCTTAACATGTCAGCCAATTCTGTTCGCCGGGTAATTCGATAAGTGACTTCTGTTTAACAAATTATGCAGTCGTCCAATTGTCGAGTTATGTACCGCAAGAACGAGGCAGCAATCAAATGTTAAGAAATTTCTGATCAGAACATACTTTGATATGGCTGCCGCAATCTGCTACTATGGCATGACTATAATTACGTTGCGAATGATATCCGCGTCAATTGCTCTGTGAATTTTCAGATTATCATTATTATGTATAGTTAAAGTAACTGAAAATTTCTACCTGACATCATATCTGGCATTCATTCAATCAATCACCGCTATCTGATTCGATCGAGTAGGTGATTCATTATGTTTTAATCCAGTTAGACATTTGTCTTTGATAGCTAAAAAAAATCCTTGTATCCTGTTATTTTTGTTTTAAAACCAAATATTTGTTTTAACGTATTCCCAAATTTCCCTATATTCATTTTGAGAAATTCTTACAATGTCGAAATTAAACACTTGTAAGAAATGGTGAGGTTAAAACCTGAATAAACCACCCGTTTTCCTCAGAACAAGACTTAAGCCTGTTGTAGCGCATATGTAGAAATGTGCACATCGTTTCGTGAATTGACAGAGAACGTAACGCATCTGGTTTTGGTGGTCTGTTTTCATCAGATTTTGCTATGCTATCATAATCGATGAGTCTAATGTTTATCAAGGAGTGAGCAGCTTTCCTATTCTGATATAATTTGTTAAACAGTTAAAAGTTTGAGCAGCAGGAGGGTGAACAAATTAAATTGTGGGAGGGTTTGTTTTAAAAATTAAGCTTCCTACAAAAATGAAAACACAAGCGCCAGTAATGTTAAACATTGGGTAGACTGAACAGAACACTTTTTAGAGCAGTCTGTTTTTGAAAACAAAACTTCCCGCGAAAATGAACATACAAGCTAAACCGATGTCTCTAACCGGGTTTTTTTCTTGTGTGTATAATTTATTTACCGACATGTTGGTCGTCACCCTGTGTGTGTAAAGGAAAAGCGTTGTGAGGTGGTGTATTAAAAAATTATCACAATAATAATAACGAGCGAGTTTGCATTAAACATGGAATCTCGAACAGCTAATTTAGTTCGACAGGAACTACATGCAATTAAGAAATATCTTCCCGTCCGTTATTCTTTCAAGCAAAAACTTAAAAGCGCGTCAAGAGTCTGGGGTGTCATTTATAGAAGGTACATAAAAGTTACTTACGCCAATTGAGACATTGCCTGTTGATATCGTTGGCCGTCTTCGAGCAACTTGATCACCACACCGGTAACATCCTCAACCACAACCTGAAGATCAACCAGAGACAAAAGATAGAGCCAACATTACAGATAAATCTATGCCGGAAAGTATTGCCGCTCTCGTGAACACAGATCAATTATTGAAAATTGCCGCGTATGGATATCGTGATAGAGATTGGTATGTAAACCCCGGATATGTTAAAGCTCTACAATCTGCCGATTGGGTTTGGGATGTATATCGCGTCGTTACTAATGCTTCATATATCAAATCTGGTGAAGATATTACTCAGTTAACATTTTTAGCCAAGCAGTAGATAATTATATTGAATGAACAATGCAAGAAAGGAAACAAAAACAAGAAGAAATAAAACAGCAACCTGAAAGAAAAAAAGAAGAAAATAAATAAAAAACAAGAGATGAAAGGAAATCAGCCTCAAAAGGTAGTTCCGTGACAGGGAAGAAACAAGCAGATAAAACAACTGGAATTATTCTGTCCAACGCTAGCGATTGGTTCACTCAAGGAAGTGGCCTTGTTACACCAACACAAATCTCATACCCCGACTTAAGTACATCCCACCTATCCGGATAATCTGCCCAACAATATCCATGGGATGCATTATCCCTGCTTCATTTTCACCTAATTGAACACAAACTATATCTGGCACTGGCCCCTCACTGGGGTGGCGCAGAAAAGTTGCAACCCTAGCCCCAGATCTTCCAACCATACATATGAATAAATCACTCGGTTGACTACATATGAATAGTAAGGCAACATCAGCTTGAACTCTCTTTACAATGCTATGCCCTAACATTAACAATCTCATTCTCTTCGTGTTTTTAGATTAACGGCCAAGTATAAATGACCACCACAATACACATATTTCTAGTAGAACTAGGTAGAAAATAACCCTTGCTGACCTCTATTTTATGAATAATGAGGTGATGAGGGAGACTGACATATAAATGTCAAACCTGATACTTGTTAAATAACATGTTTTCTAACACCAATAATAAATTTAACAAAAACGTTTTGTCTCTCACACTAGCGTGGAAGAATGTTTATATTTGAAAAGGATGAAAACAAGCAAAACGTGAAAACTTCTCTATTCCAGTCATATGTGCTAAGGCACATTAAAAAAGATTGATAATATATATGGCTAAGGCCCCATAAGAAATAAAAAACTCAACAACAAAAAACAACCAATAAGAAATAGTCTCCTCCAGACTATGAAAACTCTAAAACCAAGAACTGATAACGAATTGGACTGGAAACGGACTACAACATAGAATAACGGAAAATCATAACGCAATTACACAATGCTTTTTGGAGAAAATGTCACAGCATATCACACGAAATTTTAAAACACATAAAACACATAAACGATCTACCCAATTTGCATATTTTGGTAAGTCAAAGATATCTTTTTTAGGTTTTTTCTGTAAATATTAAACATTATTCGAAATCACAATAAAAAGTTATATAAGGACTCACAACTCATAATATCATGACCTAGATAGTACTGTCTATACACTGACATCGTACATCATTCCTATTAATATACAAAAACAAAAAATAATAGAAAAAATGACTCTGGCAAAGTCACTATGGGTTATCATATATTTTAATTATAACAAAAGGTAAGGAAATTAGCCCTTGGATTATAATAATCCTAAGGGAGAAGACTACAATCCTAGTTAAGGAGTTGGACGGAGAAGGAAACCAGTACTCTCTGTAGCACTAACTGAGAATACAATGCCCTGAGTAAGCACTGACTTAGGGTAGGGAGTACAATCGGAACAACTCTTTTATGGTTTAATGCAACTAATATATTTGATCAACGAAACAAAGAATAACCTTCACAACAATTCTTAATTATAAAATAAAAGGGAGACACACAAACAAAACACCATCTTATAGCATTCACGGGTGGACAAGGAAAACACTGCACCAAAATACAAACAATTTTCGGAAAACGAAGGTGCTCTACAACAACTTAAACTAGCTATATATGCTGGGGAGAGTTGAGAGGATAAACACTTCCCTGCCTTGTTACTCCATGTCCCAATAACGTCCTTGCCGATGCTGATCGACTAGAAATTATAATTGGTGGAAGAAGAACCGGCAATAATTCCCCGGAAATCATTAATGAAGCAGCTGCTATTTGTCAAAGATTATTTACGGTCGGTGTCATAAACATTAATGAGTATCGGTTCCTCATTGATGAAATATTTGATGATTGATCGATTGATTGATGCAACTAGATCAGTGACAATAAAATATGATGATGATACATAATCCTCAACGTTGACCTGTAATGGTTAGGGTGAAAACGTTGCGATTACCAACATATTCAGTGATATACGGAGAAGGATTTGGTGATATTGTTCAGGATAGCCCCTAAAGCAATACCGATTGCAAAGCAACTAGGAATGAGAGTTATTCGTTACGGAAGATCTTCTAAAGGCAAGCGCGAAGGTGACTTACCCAAATATGTATCCATTGACGATATCAAGGATGGGCTTGCTAATCTCGCTGATGTGGACCAAACTAAGGTTGTTGTTTGTTAAAGACGATCAATATCCCGTGCGACAGATATTATTCTTCGGGTACCAGGTGCTAAAAAACGGCAAATTTACATCAATTCTAACAAGGAATCAATTCTAACAATAATTGGAGAGATAGCTGTATCTTCTGGATCTATGTCAGTGGTATTAAAACGAAATGACGATGAACCCATTTGTGGTCGAAGAGGGAGTAAAAGACTTCGGTGTATTGTAATATTGGTGTCTTGAATTCTTCATCAAAGTATCATCTACTTAGAGTGTAAACATTCTACATAATGAGCCAGTCAGTTGAGTTTCAACTTTTTGGATATTACCGAGCCTTCGCTGAATGCACAACTAAAAAGTATCATTTCTGAGCATGCATTAAAACAAAAGCAACATACCGCAGACGCATCATTGTTACTGAACTAATTGTCTGGCGCTCAGCATTAAAAGGTTAGTGTTAGGATTGGTCGGTCTGGTGTCAGGATAATGTGACTGGGTGGGACATCATGTTCCATGTATGCTGCATGATACCCCAGTGCTAGACATCACCATAAATTGCCTCACTGTAGACATCGTAGCGATATGACTGAAAAATTGTTAAAGCTACTTTAAAAATCCTAATCACACACACACTCTCTTTAACAAAACACACTATTTGCATTCCTTATTTTTGAGGTATGCATGGACAGCACCATACGCATATTATTTACAGTTTTATATATACACTAAATTCTAACGGACGGCGCAACACACAATCTGAACTTATGGAGCATATTTACATGTATTTACAACATTATATACAAATGCAAATTATTTACAACGTTATATACAAATTCAAACTTACATCACATCCATGGCCCTTCTCCACAAACAACAGATTTATCCTGATAACGGAAACGTTTTGCACCCCCGTCCCAATCAACCTCGGGGAGTGCAAGATTAGCACCCACCACGTTGCTGACATAGTGGAGAGGTGTACATGAATTTTCAGTTATTATTATATTTTGTTGTTGAATGTCGATACCCCAATTATTAAATGCGATTTATCAGATAATGTCGACAAATTAACCAAAACACGAGTAGGCTGAGCGAGTTCGAGAAAATGGAGCTACGCTCAGTAATGTTGCTAAGTTGGAAAATAAATAACAATCATGGTAAAAACACTAACCGGCGATATTTTTGTACGAATCAACATATAAATCAGAGGTATCTTTAAAAGAGATCGCTGAACATAACGCACACGCGTGGACACCATTCGTAACATTATTTCCAAGAGCTCTAACTGTTAAATTGTATGACGTTTATATGTCCTATTTCATCAGAAATATCATTAACAGTGATCCTATATCCTTTGGTTGCTTCAAAGTTCCGAATGTGGAAATTATGATCAGTTTGTTCGGTCTAATGGAGATATTGATAGAACAGGATCTCATCATGTCGAGATCATGAGATTGCGTAGAAATATACAAACGCTAATGATATACTTGAACGATTACTTCCTTATTTTGTCATTTGCTGCTCGTTTTGATCATTACAAAATTCATAGAGGCCAACACGGATGGAAGTTCTTGACAATATACGGACACGACAGATTGTGGAATAAAAAATACGAATATAGGGATATTATCTCAGTTGATATGGTTGCATCTTATCCTGGAAGGGTTCATGGAATGGGAGAGTGTGCTATGTATTTTAAAAAGATTTGTACATCTAACAAACGAGATGACTCGGGTTGCGATAAATGGACCATTGAAAATTTTTGACTTAACTGGATTCGCATGTATTAAGTCATTCGAGTTTACATCTGAAAACATTTATACGATTGTCTCTGGTATTATCGTCATTTCAATAACCGTGGTTAGACTCCAATAGTTTTGTAACGATATATGATAAATGCAAAGCTATTTATATCGTTAACCGTGAGTAAAGCAATAATATCGTATCGTCCACAAAAGCATGTATGACTAGCAAAACTCCCTGATTATATCAAGGGGTGCGACGAAGATGTCAATTACGATATCATAAACTATGAAATTAAACTTGCGAAAGAGCTGCGCAAAAATTAATATGGAAATTTACACAAGAAGCATTATATGATTATAAACGGCATTGCACATGATTAATCACCGACGACGCTTAGCTCGTTTTTATAGTTGCTGATGCAACAGATATATATATATATATATATATATATATATATATATATATATATATATATATTGTTTAGAGCAAAACAATGTTAATTTATCAGTTGGATGCAAACATTTGTGATAAACTTTGAATGTGACTCACCACAGTTTACACATTTAAGGTTTTCAATTTTAGCGTATGTTTCGAGAAACGTATTCTCAATGATAAACATATTTTCTGATATCGCCGTTAGAGTCGCCACAGATTTATTTTATATCAGTTAAAATTACTCATCATTGTTAATGTAATTACAGTTCGTGTTGATGCGTCATGGGGTGAATGGAGAATATAAAAAAGCTCAGTTATTTTGAATCTGCACCGTTGAGACATATTACAAAATTAGTAAAAGGTCATAACCGTCATCAGCACTATCGGTATATGGTACTTTGGCAAGACATAAAACCGTTTATCTCAGTGGACCTGGCGGTTATGGTAAAACAATACGCGCGATTTAATAATTTCAGAATCTGTATATGGTTGCACTGACTCCGACTCATTGAGAGAGAGAGAGAGAGAGAGAGAGAGAGAGAGAGAGAGGTTTCAAATCTCATACTTATCACTATTTTTTTCGGTGGAAGGGAGATACGTGGACACCTGGACAAAATATATTCCTAACATCATTATCTGGATGATATATTCAAGGTATCCGTTGAGTATTGAAAAGGTTTATTAAGTGGTTATTGACTTGGAATAATGTTTTATCATGTGATCATGGCCAACCACCACGTTTTGTCGGGTCATCGCCACAACGCTGTTACAAGAATTCTTAGATTATTCTGAGGAAATGCTTGATGATCAGTTTTTTATGAATCGCTGAAGAGTTTAAAAAGTTAAAAGTTAATCAGACTGCATTCGGATAATATTCACTGATTCACTTCGATGAGTGACTTTTGGAATTTGTGGAGGCCTGTAGATCTGATGGTTGCAAGACGGAATATAGTTTGTGATTCTCTTGAGCAAAAATTATTTATGTTACACAAAAGAAAAATTCTCAGATTTACCTGTACCATGTGTTCTAGTCCAGCAGATAAACGTAAACAAAATACTGATATTGAAATTCCTGGATCATCAAAGAAACCAATGCTCGTTGTTTTTAAAACAATGGTATTATTATTGTTTCTGTAGATGTTCTAGAGAGCGCGTTAACTATGTATAAATATCTATGGACTATACGATAGCATATAACTAATCATTCATATACATGGATTAACTATTGTGGACACTAATATTTGGATTGTCCATGATGTTATCGAATGGTCATATTTAATTCATTTAGCAGCGTTGACAGTAAGAGGATTGTTTTTAGCTACGGAGGGTTATCATAGCCTGCACAATGAATAATAATCAAACTATGGAAATCGACGCGTCGTTGTTAAAAGATATAGTAAGGAAAAACATTAGCTACTTATTGGTGATGTGGCAACAAAGCACGACTTTGGGACTTTGGTCTTGATGTTAAGTTTATCTTGACACTGAAACAAAAACAAAACAATCACTGTGTGAGTTGTAACGCAGTAATGTAGTGACAGTATTGTAATAAAAACATTAGACAGTTTAATTAGGATAGAATTAATAGTAATCTCAGCCACACACGCGAAGCAAATGTGATGCTGACCTGTCTTGAGTGTAATCGACGTCGAGGAACCAGTATGAAACACCCTTCACAAATGTGAATCCCTTCACAAATGTGAATGCGGTGGTAATTAGGTATCTTTAGAAATTACTTGTAATTGTTAACGTACAAATGCATGTTGAGGAGCAGTTTAATCTCATTTGTATATTGCAGGTCTACCACGATGGGAATTTCATGTGTGGTTACACTCCATACTGGGTAGGTCGCTCTTTTTACCCCTGCAAGTACATCAGGTTCATATAAATATCAGACAGTCACATTACTGGCATGAATAAGTCATGTTGCTGACGCTCATAAGCCGTCATTGGTCTGTGTTTCTTCGAGATTGCATTTATAGATTTCCTTCAAATTCCACTAGTAATCCCATTATTTAACGCAGCTATCAATCTCGGTAGTCTTGCAACCCATTCACGAGATCTCTTCTCCCATACTTAAATTCAGTGGATGTATCCTGCGTGTACTGATATCCAATAATCGCAGAGCAAGTGTTCGATTAAATCGCTCAATGATTGCATGATCGCTATGAATTGCGGTCTGATTTTGACGTTATGTTAGTTCATCAGAGATGTTACCGACACAAGAAATTCTTTGACAGTATCAACCTGTAGAAAATGTGGCCATCGCAAAGTTCCTCGTGGATAAATTCATTCAAACTCAGATGTAACTTAATTTGTTATCTTTGTTGATAATGATCCTGTTCCTATAAATTCCACGTCGTTAATATTTTTAATCCGATGGTAAAGGTGGGTCTTCTGCATCGAACACAATATAACTTAATATAATTGTTACATTTTTCAGCAACACGAACGTCAATGATCTCTCAGCGATAGGAAATCAAGAACCAATCAAGCATCATTCAGAGCTACCACATTCTATCGGAGCAATCATCATAGGCCCAGCCAAGCCTGGTAAGAAGCAACTGTCACTTAACCTGATAAAAGTCTATCTCAAGTGGGAGCCGTATTTAGAAGCACCATCTGCAGAACACCAGAGATGCAACAGTGTGCTTAAGAATTTTTAATGAAAATGCAAAGCTGTTGGACGAGGACGGCAATCAAATTATTGCCTCTAATTGTACTGATATCAATGAGCATTCGATGATCACGATAGGGCTGTCAATAATTTGGTGGTGTACAACTATGTGGTGGGAGACAAACAAAACAAATCCAACTCGAACATTTTCTCGAGGCAGATATAAAATATGGATGTAATTTATATTAATCAACGATATGCGCAAATACCTGAAGTGATCAGAGATAACAGGAATTTTTCCTGGTTGTTTTAATGGGGTTGATACACACACGCTACGAAATATTCATCAGATTTTATGCTCCGATGACATGTATATAAAGAAATTTAAAAATATCTTCTCAAAATCCCAAGCGATGCCAGTAGTTAAAGGGGAAACCGTAGGGAATATGGGAAAATACATTATAGACTCCCTTGAAACATTTAGGTCAATACTTTTTAAATCACCCTGGGAACGTTTAGGGTCAATGGGAAATTAACATAGGGGAATATTGGGTAGCAACAAGGGAAAGTGGAGTTATTGTATATGGTGAATAGGAATGGGACAGGCGTGGTGACGTCACGGTACTGAATATAGGTAAAAATGTTTCAACAGTTGTAGGAACAGGTGTGCACCGGGTTGACCTGAACTGAGACCAGAGAGCAGGACATAGACATATCCTTATATAACAGATACAACATACAATATACAGTCACAACAACTTCAAAACCATTATACAAACCACTAACAGAAATTGTTTAGGCAAGAAAGGGAATCGAGGCATATGAGGGACCCTGAAAAGATATTCTCTTTAGTTAGCATCATTTCTTTAACATAGGCGGTATCTCATATGTGTTCTCTTCCTCAAACTTCTTCTGACTTCTGGTCCGTAAATAAGGATTCTCTTCAAACAGCCTTGTCTCTGCATATAAATTTTTCTTTTCCAAAGGCTCGTTACGGAGATCCTGATATTTGTCTATGTTGATTTGACATACGTGGGTAGGTCTGTCCGGAACAGCATTGAGGATACGAGAGTAGACGAATCTACGTTTGTCAACATCTGAAGGGAATGCAGCTAACTGCAGTTATTTATAGTGGAAAAGCGGATCTAAACGGTTTGAATTTTATGAGCAATCCTAATACGCGTTAAAAAATTCAATCACAGTGGGGAATCTGTCTTCCAATCCAAACAGAGTAGTCTATAACGTCATATTCTTTATAAAGGTGCGCTAGCAAAAGTTTTCAACCATGACCGAAACTAGTAGACGAAGAATTGGGATGCACCGGATGTTGAGACGAGAAACGATGGTACAGTAGTTGCTACCACAGTCGACACAATTATATTTCCAGATGAAAAGGATTCATAGACAGGAGCAAATCCAGAAACAGGCCTTGCTTGTGGCAAAGGTTTTAGAAAGTTAAAGCTGATTTTTCCCGTTCCTGAGTTTGTTTTTAATAAGAAAACAAACACCCAGCGGTCCTTTTGATGGCCACCCACTTCTTTCGAAAAGAGATAGTATCAATTTTGCCGAAATAAATTAAAACTCAAAATTGATTTCTACCACATGGTGTACGTGTGCACGTTTTCCTGTCTGGTCTATTCTGGTACAAATGTTACAAAATTTAATTCAAAACACAACACTTTAAAAGGTTCATAGATTTCTCCTTTGTTTTTGTTTAGTTTCTGTTTTTCGTTTGTTCCAATTTATTCGCTGTCACAGGTTTTGTCTTCTCCTCTTACTCTTTTGCGTCTCGTCTTCATTTTTTGTCTTTCTGATAGTGTCGGGGTTCTATCTTTGGAGAGGATACCTCTTATTTTCCTTTTCGGTATCCCTCTTACGTCCTCCTGTTCTTGTTGTTTCTTAGGGCAGTTTAAAGAGAACCTCATTTCTCTTTACAATAATAACAGGTATCTTGACTTTTGTCTCTTCTGGCAGCTGTTTTGTTATTTCTCACCGTCTGGACATTATGTAGTCCAATGTCATTACCTCTTACAGATATAGCAAGTATGTTGACTTGTATCTAGAATGGAGGGAGCTTGTCTGGAGAAAACGTTCATATGAAACCTCACGAATCTCTGATCAGAGGTTCGACTGTTGTATGCTCTTCAATCGTTTTGGTCAGTTTAAGAGTGAACATAAAACTGAAAGGAAAGACACATATATATATATATATATATATATATATATATATATATATATATATATATATATATATATATATATATAGTGCATTGCCCTGCTTGTCAGCGAACGTTTGTCAGTCCAACCTTATACCATCAGCATTTGAAGTAGAACGGTTCACAGCGGAAAAAGTGCTTATCAGCTCCTGAGATTGTGCCCTACATGTTGACAAGTCATACGTGCGAATAGTGCCAAGGCTCACTCATGTCCAGAAAGGAAACGACGTCACATTTGTCACCAAATTGTGGATAAGGAACACAAATGCTACTTCCCGTTTTAGTAATGAAGTAGAAAAAGATGATGACCAGAAGAACGGGAATTTCATCTGTTTAGTATCAATGAATACAATAGACCGGCATTCATATTTCTAATATTTCTGTGGCTCACCGTGCGTGCGAGAAGTACACCCAAGAGCCTATCTTTAGTCATTGCCCACAATGTAGCAAGATTCTTGAATGACGTAAAAAAATGTTTCGAGGGTCGAACACGCTGTCCTTATATCGCCCACTGGAACTTTAACCCCATCGACGAGACGTGGAGTCAAGAAGACATGGAACGTTACGGAGATTGCCATTGCTATGCCACGGTAATGGCTCACAATTTCATGGGATACGATGGTCAGTTTATTTTGAGATACTATACAGAACAATGTACTGAACATCCGAAAGTGACTTTGAACGGAGCCAAAATACTTTCCATGCAAGTGGAACAAGTACAGTTAATATATTCAATGGATGAGTTACTTGGCTGGGCATGTCGAAAGCCTAAAAGGTTTGGAATGCCAGAATGAATTAAGGCTATCTCCGCTCTTACCAATACCGAAAGCCAATCAACATGTAGTTTTACCCCATTTGCCTGAGGTTCACACTTCGACCACGACAACATGCTTACCGAACAACGAGAATACTTCTACGTTTGGTACCAGACTCACGCTCGGACCCCTTCGACTTTCAGGAAGATATGTTAAAATGTTGTTGTTCGGACATGGTCATTTAACGGCGTTGTTGTGGAAAATTTCGATAATTATTCATGGACCATGGTGTTATCTATGATTTAAAAAAAGCTTACACCATCACCAAAGCCTGTTCCTAAGTGTACGGGCAAAGATTCATAACCGAAAACACCCTGGCTGCCATCAGCCCTAAAACAACGACCTTTGTTTAAGGTCAATACTGAATCAATGCCATACGCTGGATGCATTACTTGTGTGCAAGGAAGACACATTATGAATTCAACATGCCCGAGACGGTGGAGGCGAAAAGGGCATTGGAACGTATTCGGTGGATGGTTGGTACTTAGAAGACCCTCAAATCGTGTAGAAGTCTAACGGGGTGATTATTTCACGGATGTTCCATCTTCTACCCTCAACGTGACACCACAAATCAGTTCAAACAACGTACAATGAAGACTTGTGCGAGGCCACTTATCAGCGTCAGTCTAAGTTGGAAAAGCAAGGCTACCAAGTGGTGAAAACGTGGGAACACGAAGACAATCACCGTTTAAAAACCGACCCCTAGTTTAAACGCATCGGGGAAAGTTTCAAGCTAGTGGACCCACTAAATCCACAGAATAGTTTGTGCGGAGGACTAACGAGTGATACCTGTTTACTGTACTTAGCCGACGTGGAGACGTAATCAGACAATTGGAAGTGTGTTCGCTGTATCCTTACGTGTGCAAATATCGTCACTTTCCTTTAGGGCACCCACAATTGCTGACTGAACACATTGTCCTAGACAATATTCAACAATACGAAGGATAGATTAAGTGCAAAGTATTGCCTTCCACGGACCTGTACCCTCCCAATTTACCCTACCATTGCCAAGGAAAACTGTTTCCTTTGTGGCATACTTGTGCTGAAACATGCAACGAAGAGCGTTCTTGTCAGCACACCCATGAAGAATACTGCCTTGACATGAACGTGGGTCAGCGCGGAATTGTTTAAAGCTCTGGACCTGGGATGCCAACTGTTAGAAGTGTACAAAATTTAACATTGTACCAGCACACAACAGTACCACAAGGGCGAATAGACACATAAAGGTATTTTTACAGACTACGTGGATGCCTTTATGAAACTGTAGCCAGCAGCTATCTTTCCTAGTGTCACACACCCGAAGACCAAAATGTATTTCAAAGAGATATACTGGGAGCAGGAAGATATCGATTTATACCACGTGGAGAAAAAGGAAGGAATGCGATCGTTTGCCAAAGTGATGTTACATTGCTTGTGGGTAAAGTATCACAATATAGAGTATTTATCAGAACCTTCCCGCTACTTCCAATGATTCACGACAAAACTAAATACATGAAACACGTGGACATTATTCGTGAGGACTTGATCTTAATCAGTTACGAAAAGAAACTGGACTTTCTAAAAGACGACGAATTTGGAAATATCATACTTGTGGCTTACTTGAAAGACTATGCTCACTTAAAATTGTACGAAGTTTAATAACTGTTATGAGATCGTGTGTTGTATTTTGACACGGACAGTTGCATCTACACCCACTGGCTGTGCCACTGTTACACTAACATCGAAGCAGACCGTTTAGAAGCAAGTACGGACAAGCCCCCGACGACAAGATTCTAAGTTTTGCTAGTAGGGGTCCTAAAACTTACAACCACGACTACCGAGACGAACAAAATGAAATGCACACGGAGTGCAAATTTTAGGTAATGACTCTCAATAATTTCACGAACATTACGTCACTGATGTTTAAATCACTGGTACCTGAATGATATAAGAGGTCTGATTCAATTGCAGTGGTCAGACCTTGTGCAGCTGAATGTTGTTCGGTATGTTTCTGATTTGTTTTTACTACGAGGCGCACATACTGAAGCGAATTCGTGAAGAGTTCGAGGATTACCAAAATATTTTACACTATGTAAACGTCTTTAAAGATTAAAAATCTGAAAGAAGTGTGATGTGTATGTTAGTGACTGAACGATTTAGATTTGATACTGAAGTGCGAATATCTCTGTGCAGAAAATACATATATTGCGGCAATAAAAGATGGTATAAAAATGGGCACCTTGCCACAGTCTTTATTACACTAATACAACAGATTCCGTGGAAGGTAATCAATGAGAGGTTTCAATCGGTGAAGCATTATCAACACGTATTACAAGAACTGTGTCCCATCCATTGGGGTCGACGCGTAGTGTGTCTCAGTAACTTGCTTTCCCAGTATATTCAGTCACGGAATTGTATAAACCCTTTTTATTCATTATTAAATTCGCGTACTCGAGTTTCGATTTTGGCGCATAGCGATACAGCGGCGTCGCTAGGGTTGGTGTCACCCAGTGCGGTAAACTCGTGGTGTCACACCTCCAGACTTCCACCATGGATTTCTTCTTCTTAAGAGAAGTCCACAGTATAAAAATGACAAGAACAAAAACAAATTATATATTGAAGGCCAGAAGGTAAAGGTATTTAAGATCTGTAACAAATAACAACAAATTTTGCTCCTTCTAGCTCTGAATCTCATTCAAAAAAGCACCAGACGCTCTGCAGACTGCATGGTGGCACCTTGTGCCTGCTCGTCATGTATTTAACTATGATCGGTTATCTGCTTATGAAATCCGAATAGACCGAGCAGTGTGTGCTCTGTAAAATTTGCAAGTTCTCATTTTGCTGTCACCCCTCTGAGGTTGTGTCACCAGGTGCGGTCCGCACTCCCCGCACCCCCCCCCCCAGCGACGCCTTGCATTATTAATCTATGAAATATGCCGTATTGCAAAATAGCGAGTTCAGTCCATACTATGCCGCACATGCGAAGTGATTTTGATGAATTGATCCGAATGCCTTCAATGCACAGAAAATATCTGTGTCGGCCTTACCGTGTGGAAAGCTCTTTACATTACAGATTGTCTTGTCTGTCAGCGGTCTACTATAAGAATTGCACTTCTCCAGCTGTTGAGTTAGGTAAATTTATTCATTTTTCGTATATACGATATCACTATTGTTCTACCACGTAAATTTTTTTATGTTTTGTAGCTTTGGTTTACGCAGAAAAATGCATATATATGCATATATATATATATATATATATATATATATATATATATATATATATATATATATATATTTCTTTACGACATAGCGATGGATTTATTTTAGTAATATAAGCCTACATTTTAAAGAAATATTTAGTACAGCAGAATTCTTATCGAGCACGGATAGGTTTATTTCTGAACTCGTTGTTTTATAATTATTGTGCCGGGAATATCACCTGTGTAACTTACCGTGTATAAAGTTATTACGTTTCTATGACTTGGCCCAGAGTGGCCGAGTGGTCTAAGGCGCTCTCCGTTACCGATCACTGCCATATTACCTCTGTGTGCGTGGGTTCAGTGTCAGATTCGGGCAATGTGGATATGTGAGAAAGCTTGCTAGCAGCATTTCGTGGGTCAGTGGTTCTTTCTGGGGTGTTTCCCGGGCACTTCCTCCACCATTAATACCAGCCGCCATGCATATCATATCGTGTGCTGAAATGGCATTAAACCCCAAACAACAACAACAACAACATTACGTATATATATATATATATATATATATATATATATATATAGTACACGATATTGTATGTGTTTTCAGCTGTCCAGCATCTGGAGTGTCCAGTGCCTTGAGTGTCTGAAGTTGTCCGGTGAAGTACATTATTTGGAGTGTCCTAGCTGTAGAGGTGTCCAGTGTCTGAAGTTGTCAGTGTATGGAATGTCCAGAGTAGAGTGTCCAGTATATGGATTGTCCATTGTCAGTAGTGTCCGGTGTTGTCCAGCGTTTAGTGTCCGGAGCATCCTGAAAGTGTAGAGCTGTCTGGAATAATTGGAGTAACTATAGGGGTACCCGAGCGACCAAAGTTGTTATCAGAGTGATCGAGGTCTACATGGCTCTAGCTGTAAAGCCTACCACATCAATTAGTAGTAGGAGCTGTGAAGCTGGACCTAGCAGCCCTGAAGCTAAAGTAAAGTGTTCTGAGGACGGAATGTATCTCCTTGCATATAATGTTGTAACTGTGGGCTAATTCTGGGATTCATAAAACCCATTATATCTTTCGGGACTGTAAAGATCGGTTATATAGATATCCTTTATCGTGTGCATAATTTCACTAGGAGTGAATTCATTCTACTACATGAGTAAAATTCTACATTTGTTTGCTAGCTGCGTAATCTATATCCATCTTTTCATTGTTTAGTCACTGTGAATCATTCACCCTTTGTGTTTGTATTTTGTAGAGCAATTTGTTTGTATTTTTCTTTATTACATTTATGCGTTCTTGTATACATTAATCGAATATTTTTATAAATATACACACACGAATTTATAACTTAATTGCACAGTCAAGTCGTTCATTATTATACAATGTATTTATAACATCGTAAAAAATATTATGTTGTGAATCCGAAAATCCATCGGGTTATCTTGTTACATATTCCTTGTGGAAATTTTATGAATAATACTTCCCACCAAATACAGCATGAAAGTGGTGTCACAGAATTAGGTGAAAATTGAATTTGTTTCTTGGATACAAACTAATCTCACCATTTTTGTTTCGTCGTACATGCGTTACCTGGGGTGACTAAGTGTTTTTCGAGGTAAGCGACGTGTAGCGATTTACATGTACCTGGCTGGAAATCACTTGAAGTCAGGAACATTATAATCACGGGGTGCACGGGAATTGTGCCCTGAATTCTACTTACCTATTTGGGGACATATAAGTAGATATAGCTCGTCATTTTCTTTCTCCAGCCAAACGGGTGAGTGTTAAATTTATATTTCGTTTTATTTAAAGTGAATTTTTATTCAGTTTATCATTTCATGTAATGATGCTTTTATTACAATGCAGATTTAAACCGTTGAATATTTGGAATTACTAGTCACTATTAGACTTTAAATGCAATAGCGTAATCTAAATAATCGATTGTTTTAGAAACAACTATTATTAGTTTGGTTTCTTTATTGTAGTTGATTGTGCCGTGATTGTACTGTTTAATTGTGCCATTTGATTGTGCGATCAAATTGAAGTGTCTGACTGTCTGTCTGTCAGACTGTCTGTCCGTCTACGTTTGTATCTGGCGTGAACAGGAGGTCATGATGTCCGAGGATATCTGTCGTGATGTGTAAATATCTGGAACTATCTTGAAGTCTAAATGTCCGAGTGTCCGGAGCTGTCTAGAGGTGTAAGCGTCCGGGATAGCATCTAAATGTTTGGGACCGGTGGTTCTAATAGGTGCTGTATGTTGTCTGTACGTTTGTGTGACGTATAACTGTAGTGGATCCGTGAAGGGCAAGCGACCGATAACAGTATTGGGTCAACCCAAGATATTCGGAGAAGCTGGGTGGCGATTCAACAGTTGGTGAATCGTACGGTTGTACAGGGTCAGGACGCATGTTTGTTTCAATTGTGGTTAGAATTGAATGCATTGATATATTTACACGGAGTTACTTTGAATCTCGTAGTATTAAAAGTAATTACATGAATCTCAAGAACAGTTAGAAACATGACGTAATACATATAGATGTTTGTACTTGTTATCTCAATTCATACATGCGATAATATAAGTTTTGTAAAGGTTCCCTTTTATTTGAAACATTTGTGCAGTCCAGGAGGTTCCTTGGATCTGTGTTCATTTCGAATTAATATCTAATTTTATTTTCAAATTGTGAATGGTTGTGAAGTGTGATTGTGTGTTGAATGCACGAGTTATTGTGTTAATACATCATTATTTTTCATTAATAATTTATTTCATAAATTTACATCATCTTTCACATATTGTGTTTGAGTTGTTCATTTGATCCACCATCCACTCGGTAACAATTCTGTTACAAGTGGAGCCTCATTCTGTTAAAATCCTTGTGCTTTCATCTGGATATTTCTCGACCTTTAGGGAAAAAGAAAGCTTCATCAACGTTTAGGTACTGAAAATTTATAATATGTTATATGTTTAGCTTGTGACTTACATTCTTACTGGACAGATGTACGTAATTGGAAATTTTAGGGTTTTGAGGCTTGCACAAAAGAAGTGGCTAATTAAGTTCATGAGTTGAAATCCTAAAACCTAGCCTCCAGTCAAAAAAGTGAATTTTGAACCTTTGTTAGTGACTGTGTCAGAAGAATAAGAAGCCCTGGCCGGGAGGCTACCTGTTTGACTGTACCCAAATTAGAGACTGTGAAAACGTTACACACTGTTCTTAGGACACTGTGGTTACCAAAAACATGTTGTACAGACACTTGTTTATTTTCAACGTTGATCGGTGAACTGTGTATTTTTTTGTTGTACTTAACCATTATTCTTTATAAATTTTTGTCTTTCGTGTTATTCCGTTTAGTTTTTGTACACTCTTGTTCTGAAAAGTCTAGAAAGTCTTGTCTTGTATGCTTTTGTGTCCAAAGCGACATTCTCTACACTACTATAGCTACATATGCTGATTTTGCTCCTTCTCTCTCCTTTTTCAATGTCATCGACAAACACTTAGATCGTGCTAATTGGGAGGTCTTGCATCTTTGCCATTCCGTTAACAAGTTAAATGCCGAACATAGCGGTTCAGGCAAAACCAAATTTGTCAAACATTGATCGAGCATAACATCATTTAATCGATCGTCCACTTCCACGCATCGTTTGGTGTTTCAACGTCTGGCAATCGGCGTACAGCCTTCTGAGAGAAAAGTCAAGGCGATTAATTCGTGTTTGTGGAAAGCATTCCAAGCTATGACAACGGAATCAAGTCTGACCACCAGTAAAACCAATCTGGCCATTTTTGACATGTTAGGAGAAGACAAAAAACAAATTAAACTGGGGTTTACGTGAAAAGGGCATCCTCGTAATGTCAGTGTCATTTACATAACACAAATTTGTTTCAACAAAGTAGTCTCAATGCTCATTACGTGGTCCTGTATAAAAGTCCTAGAGATAAATTGTGCAAGTGCAAGTCTAAGCCAAACCTGACACGCCTGTTTAATTGTGGATTTCCCACAACCATCCGCACCACCGATTATTGCTATTTCCTACCCATCTGTTTCACGACTGTTGCCAGTCCCCATCGTCAAATTAACAACGACAAAATTCTATATTAAAAAACAACCTCAGACACTTTGGTTTTCAGCCTGATCTTCCTGTAAAATTGATTCGTGCCTTGTACGGCATCAGACACGAAACAAATCCACAATACGTGCTTTTGTCTTAGAAGCCAATCTCAGAGAAATACTCCACTAACCCAAAAAACAAAATAATTTGAAACATGGTGGTGGCGGTTCTCAAGGAGGTGTCATCATTTGTTCCCTCTTAAAATGGAATCCCAATGCTCCCAAAGTTCTCCCAAATGAACAAGTCACTCCCAAAAAAGCCAAACGGACCAAAGATACAAAGAGCAGTGGTGGGAAGACCAGGTATCAGCGGGTCTAGACAATTTGGACTTATGTTATATTGACTGATAACTGCATGAAATCAATAGGAAAATGATTTTTTCCTCAGAAATGACAAGTATTATAATAGTTGTGTTGTTAATTCGCTGACAGACAAGTCGAAACTACGACATAGATGAAACATGACCAGTACTTGTCATTTGCATTACAAGTCACATTACCTCACAAATCTCAAATGATGACACCGGAAGTCCAACAGTCATGTGATATCAACAACAAACCACTTTATAATGTTGTTGTACAGAAATTCAATTATATTAAATAAAAGATACCTTTTGTAAAAACCAGCAATCTGGCCAGTCTTATTTATAAAGCAGAGAGCACATGTCAACATGATAGTCACATGATTCAACAAAACTTCAGCAGTTGTTTTCTGAATATATAACTTTTGTATTTTCATTACAACCAGTATATGACTTTCATTTAATATTTTTTCTTATTTCATCATTACAAGATCTGAAAAATGTGAGTTGTTTGATTTGTGCACTAATGCAACCAGCAATGCAAATCATATGTACCTGTAGGTTACATTTCGGTAATGATGTAGTTTTATCTTGTCTTATAGCAGATTAAATACTTAACGATTTTAAGACCCACCATTTCTGAGAAAATAAGTAATTTTCATGTCAATTTCATGCATATATCACTTGATCTAACAACGTCTAAAGTTGGCTAGGCCACCTTGTAAGCAGCTACCCAATGCCATAACCTTGTTGGCCTTTTGTGATGCTTGACTGGTTTTCATACCTTCCAGTAAGTAAAAATACAGATATCGAACTGGTGTTGAAAATAAAAGTCTATTAGATGAATCAAATCCACTCGGTGTTTGGAATGACTCAGCATATATGTTTATTGCAAGCAAACAAATGATCAATACAGCACCTTCCGAATATTGTGGTTAGAACTCAATAAAATTTAACTCAGGATCAGTTTAGTTATGATTCAATTACAGGATTGTTTAAGGGCATCAGGTGGTGGCGGAAAATTCAAGAGTCTTTCCAGACTTTCATCAATATTTGCAAAATTTAATGACTTTTCACGGTTGGGAAAATTTTCTGATTTCCTGGTGGTGTGGAAACGCTGAAACTCACACTGTTTAAGAATGCACACAAGAAAACTTGCACACAAGAAAACTTGTCTTGATGGCTTCAAAAGTTTAAAATATAGTATTGCTTGCTTAGAAGATACTTTACATCTAACGATGAGTAATATACTTAGGTACAATGGCAATCCAGATGTATTTTAAACTTCGGAGTCAAATTGAGGATCGGTAATAATAGAATTTCCTTCTCTTTTAGTTTTATGGTGCAGTATCCCATTTTTAATCAGCTCAGTACATTTACATAAATTACATTACAGGGAAATGAACTTGCCAGTAGCTTCTCAAGGGTTGGTGGTTCTTTCTGGGATTTTCCCTGGGTTACTCCTTCACCATTTACACTGGACGCCATCCCGTACGAAATAAACCAACTGGCCAAGGCACGGATTTGACACGGATTCTGGTTATTAAATGCCGTCTATATGAAATCCCACTCTTGTATTAAAAACCTTAGGAAAATCCACACGGAACAAGAAATCCACACGGCTAAGAGGTGGGTTATTGAGTGAAATATTTAAATTAGCCCCGTACGGGTTTTCAAAACCCATGTCTTTAACACGGATTCACTTTGGACATGGATTCCGTGTGAACACAGGATCTTCATGCAGACACGGGTTCTAATGGTGCAGATACGGGTTCTTCCCATACAGACACGGGTTCTTGGTTCAGACATGGGTTCTTCCCATACATACACGGGTTCTTGGTGCAGACACAGGTTCTTCCCATACAGATACGGGTTCTGGCGCAGACACAAGTTCTTCCCATACAGACACAGGTTCTTGGTGCAGACATGGGTTCTTCCCATACAGACACAGGTTTCTGTAGCTGTCATAATGGGGTTGAAAAGTTGGCCTTTTTTTTTAACATGATACCATTGTTACGTAACAATGAAAGTTAACAATATCATATAACTAAGTACATTTGATCTTTTAAGGATATATTCAGCTATGTTCAATCTCTAAGGAAATTATCAGGGAGATAAGTTATCACAGAAGTATATGCAATATTTTAAAATTTTTTTTAAACATATTACCAAATATTAACTGAACACATAAATAGTCCAATATTATTGTTTCTGCACACTTTTCTTCACTAGCTTTCTTGCATAGCTAACTCTCTCTGTTACTGCCTCATTTTTTTCTGTATCGTCAGGGGCCTTCAAGCTGTTAGTTTTGCACCAACATTGTACATATTCTGCAAAAAGAACATTAAATATATTAATAATCAATAAAACATTACTAAATCAATAATAAATGTTCAGTTTATATATATATATATATATATATATATATATATATATATATATATATATATATATATATATATATATATATATAATTTTGTTTTTAAGCTTGATGATCATTATACAAAATCCAACTGATTCGTAATGCTATTTTTTCTGTATTTTTGTTTATGTGCTAAGAGCTCCTGTTCATAACTTTTGTCTTCAATCAATTATATTGTATACAATGTGGAAAGCTTTCTAACCAGAGTTAATCAGTGTAGTTTAATCAATGATACAAGTGCTTTTGAAATCAGTTATCATTAATATAGAAAGAAATCTACCTTTCAAGGTTGAAATTTTTTCTTTGTCCAAGACAGGCCTAAGATCATCCTTCTTTGCCAGCAATCCCTGTCCTCTGGACTGGGCCATCTCTTCATTTGTAAATAGTCCTGGCATTAATTTCATGGTCAGTGTATAGGCTGGTCTAGATGATTTTATTGACAGCATCACTGCCATGGCAACAACCTCTTTATCAATTGTCACAGATCTGTTGCCAATGAGTTTACGTGTCTGAAAAGTATTTAAATTAAATAAAATCATAGTTCCAGATAAGACTTGTGCTTAAAATTACTCTCATGTATTAATTTGACGTTTTGATCACAATAGCAACAAATAAGGGAAACATAAATTATAATAAAAATTGATGTTAAGGAGCATGTGAATATTTATATTACATTCATGTGTTAAGGGGATGTAGGGGACTCATCTCCACTTATTGTTAAAAGAAAAGCAAAAAAACGATTTCCTACATGTGTAGCCCCATTATAACATGCCAAAATGTAGGCTTCAAAAAGTGCACAACCCTCCAACCCTTTCGAGAATCTATGAAGCTATGAGTTCACAAGAATTAAGAAAAAGTATGTTCTTTCTTAAATATAAATTACCTCTCGAAAGACTTTCTTTATCAATCTTAAATTTCAAATTTTCAAATAAATAATGAAACAAAATATTCATGAATATATGTAGGTCTATAAAAAAGACAGGATATAGTCTCGCATGGGTTATCTGTCATTGCCCTACTTTTTGTGTTTTTTCTTTAAATGCTAGTGGGGTCTGGTGTTGGTTTACTCTTATGATTGTGGTATTGTCTAATGCATTGAACATGTGAACACTCACACAAATATGAATAATTTGTAAATAAAGTAACAAATCAGTTCTTTCAGATAACTTACATTTTCTAATGATGATTTTGCCACTAGATCCCTTTGTTTTTGTTTTCTTGTGGATGTCCTTGGTATTTCTGTAACTCCAGGCAGTTGATTTTGTAAGGATGACATTCTTGGCGAGCTAGTCCCAATGCTTATGGATTAATCATTAAATCCTTGATTCCTGTTATCTGTAAGTGCTGGTGATATATGTGTTTTGCTTACTATTGGTGAACTTTGAAACAGACTTACGTTTGAATTTGTGGAGGAATATTGGGTGTCCGTAAAGGTTTCATATTGTGAGCCTCACTGAATCGGATGAGCAGGTGCACAAGGTATAACTGTTGGTATCTTGTTTTGGCCAGCTGGCATGGGTGTGTAATGCTGAAAATGATTTCTAATATTCGATTCTTGTGTTGTGATGGACTGTTGTGATCGGAAAAGTTGTGAGCAATTGAATGAGGGATAGCTTCCAAATGGTACTGAGTTGAAATGCTGGGAGTTTGGTATCATCAACTGCGAATCCGTATCCAAGTCTGTGTAATGTGGTTGTGGATAAGGACTGTCCTGTAAAAGAAATTAATTTCATTACTATTATATTCATATACAGTACACAAAAGGTGTATTAGTGCTAAAACACCATACATCAAGAAATTGAAACCCTAACACATGATTTTCAGGTACCAATACAAATGCTGATAAAAAAAGAGGTGGGTGGTGGTGAGTCTCACAAAACAACATTTTCTAACAGTTCTGACCAAATCCAAAACCATTTCTTTTCAACGTGATAAAACATAATCATCTTAATAAAACAAGTAAATAATGTCTGCTAAAAATGCAGTGACTACATTATACTCCAAGAATGTCATACTAAATTGCCTATTCACACCAAGATGCACTGTTTTTCGGTGTACCTCCCAACATGGTGTAGGAGTTGGGCACTAATACACCCTGTGTATACATATATACTGTTAAATTCATAGTATATTTTGGATGTTTTATGTTGGCAAATGAGACTATTAACCAGAGAACTTGTATCATCCAGTTATCATGACTTCCTTTGTTTACAACGTAAAATAGATGCTACACATGTATGACAAGATTATGTATGGTGTATGTACCTTTACTACTTAATCATAATAGTTATTACCTACCCTATTTTCACTCCCAAACAATGGAAACTGCTCTACCATCTTAGTCATCTATTGCTTCACAGTTGGATGCAAAAGTAGCTGGAAAAGTTCAATAACTTTTGGCGGAGGTGCTAAAATAGAAAGATTATTGTTGATTTGGTACATGTAAAAATACGGCAGTGACCTTCAAACTCAAAGGTATTACCTGTAATAAAATAATTTGTATAAAAAATTGAGCATAATGGAAATTATTCAAGAATTTACTTTTTCTAAGTCATATTTGACAACTAACCTGAAAGGATGTTAAAGCATGCCATCTAATAGGCGGGGGAACACTCTGGTTATTCAGAATGTACATTACTTTTGATGAAATTTTTTAAGGGCTAAAAATATTATGGTACATATATATCCTTATAATTTAATTAAAATCTTGTCTTGTTTTTGTTGAAACTGAAACTTACACCATGTAATTCAACAAGAACACTTTGTCTACATTAATGATGAATCTTTAAATTTTCACCAAGAAATGAAGTGAGAAAGCCTGCTAGTAGTTTTTCGTGTGTTGGTGGTTCTTCCCTGGATTTTCCAGGGTTCTTCCTCCACCAGTTATACTGGTCGCCATGTATAGCCTATTGTGTGCTGAAAAATGGCATTAAATCCTAGAACAACATCACCAAGACATGCAGGAAATCTCCAAAACTTACAAAGTTGTTTTTAGTATGTATCATAATTTACTGACAAAACATGTAAAAGAATAATTATCAAAACTTTACATTACTTCCAATAAACCTAGAGGATTACCTTGCTGTTGAGTATGATCAGGAAAAATTATGTCATTTCTAGTTGATTCCTCACTGTTTTGACACACATTCCAAGTAGCAGTGAGAGGAGAGTCCCTTGGAGGCATTTCATGGACAGTAACTGGACTGTTTTTATGCAATGTGATTTTTGCATTGTTCATGATTGGAGCATATTGCTTTGTAACCTCTTGTCTGTTTTTGCCCTGGACCTTCTGAGTTGCAGAGAGAGAGGTGGCGGGTACTTGATGGTTTTCATCTGATGGCTTACAGTTTTGTGTATTAGTGCACTGCTCTGACAGTCCTTCAGATGTTGATGAAAACTGTTCACTCAGATTGCAGATGTCATTTATTTAATCTTCGATTTCCACAGACACAGTTTGTTCTTTTTTCTTCTTTTCTGTTTTTTTCTGGGCTAGTGTGATGCATTTATTTTTGTCCCCCTGTTCTTTATCTTTTTTCTTTTTGGGGCTATCATTCTCCTGCAATCTGCTCTATTTAAGCCTTTCCGTTTCTACTCGTAATCTTTTTCCAGCCTGCTGTCCTGATTTTCCCATAGAATAGGACAGAAGATCGTCGAGAATTGTACTTTTCTCATGGTCAGTACTCTTTTTAAGAACTTTATTATTGGCTGAATTTGCAAATTTAGTCAAGTTTTCTTCATTCTCTGAAACAAAAGGTTATACTAATAATGAGATTTTCACCTGAGTGTTCTAATCTAATGAAAAAGTGTTTTTGGGACACGACAGTTAAAATTGTCAGAAATAAAAGGCTAACACAACTTTGTAATTATTTTAAAAAAAACGAAAAACAACGATCCAATGTGTCTGTTTATTGTATTAAATAATACTGTGTTTTCAAAAATAAAGACAGAAAGATTTAAAAAGATTAAAGGGTCCCAGGAGTTATCCCGTGCATCATCAGGTTTTTTAACTTTAAAACATACACTAAGAATTACTTTCCGTGTAATGTCTTTTGACACACAAGGATACGTATTGTTGCTTAAAACTCAGGTCATACATGTACTATATAGTACATGTATGACAGATCAATTGTAAGCAACCATAGGAGCCCCTGGTGTTTTGACACGGTCACATCTTGTAATAATGTCCGAGTTGTCTATAGTCAGAGATGGTCAATCGCATTCAGTTGTAAAGAGTACTTTAAGTAAAGGCATAACTTGTTTAAATGTTTAGTGTCAAAAATGTATCAACCAGATCATGATATTTTTCTTCTTTTCAATGAATTTATCATCTTATTTTTCCTACAAACTTCAGTGTGTTCAGCCTATGGAATCACCTCACAATTAATACTTCCAGTTCAGTCTATTTTTAGAACATTTTTTCCTCTCTCATTTTGGTGGTGATAGAGTTATATTGATGCATTTTTAGTAGGGATTTAAAGGTAATTGTTTATTCTTGAGAATACGAGCTGAGAGAGTGGTTGTCAGTGTGTAATTTGGTGACAGTGCACATGGAGTAATAAGGCCTTGGTGATGAACCGGAAATGACATCTGTGTTCTGTGTACATGCTGTTCTGTTTATAGTGCAGCTGCTCAAAAAAATGCCAGTGAACCCCTTACAAGAACTTCACTGTGAAGTCGTCTTTGGATGTATTTTAGATTAACATATGATTTGTATTGATTGTCACACAGCTGAAAGGTCAGTACTGAGAAATATATGTAGAGAACATATAGTAAAATTATTTGTGGTGTATGACGTTATAGCAATCGGAATCCGGATACATAAGTAACTAATAATAAGCTAGAATCAAATCACTGCCGGTTGCATTTCCCGAAATATCTGACTACGAGCCATGCCTAGGAAAACTTCCTTAAATATTAAAATCTCTTCGCGATCGATTTTTTTTGTGTGTGTTGTATTTCTATTTACATTTTTCGTAAATTTGTATTACTCAATTCGGATTGATATACAGCTCTATGCAGAGTTCTTAAATAGTAACTTCGCGAAGTCGTTACAAAATACGTGCATGCACGATTTCTATTAGCGATATGTCGTCACACAATTATTTAAGATACGGTAATTTACTGTCTTTAATTCAACGAAAGGATGACAGTGACAACACGTTTAATAATAACTAAATATGATTTGCTAACAATGAAAATGTGCATGCTCTATACATCAACAACCATTTATTGATAGTTAAACTGTGATGTAATTATTTAAATTAAATCGGATACGCATGGTTTAAAATCGAAGATGTATTAAAAACTAGTTATTATACTTACCCCCAATTTGTGTGATGGTACCATGAAACAGTCTTTTGCCCCATTTCATTTCTACTTGTTCTCTTGGTTTTCATTCATGAAGAATGCGTAGGTTTTTGTCTGCTCTACCCACAACACTAAGGGAATTGTCCTCAGTAAAATAAATACATGCAAACATATCGTTTAAATGTTAAAAGTAAAACTAGTGCAACCTAGATGAAACTAACTCTTGAAATGGCGACCGGCGGTAAATTCTCAGCTTCTCACTGGCTACGATGCACATGTAATAGAAGGCTCTTCAAGGGGAAATGATTCGAAAACTTTATATAATTTTAATTAATTAGTCTGCAACAGAGATGCATTTCTCGATATACATTTAAAATAAAAACGTATTGTCAACAAATGATAAAGCTATTCATGTTAGCAATCATGCTGGTTTTTATTTATTAAAAAAATAGCATCATTTAATTCCCCTCTTGACCTCTCAGTGAAGCTGACTATGCAAAAGTCACGTGTGTAACCCGATACTTCAGTTTGTTTGTAACTGTGACCTTTATCAGTTACATTTCGTCGTTGTTCTGTGTAAGATTATAAGTAATCAGTAGTCTACAATAAAATGGACCTTACAGAAAATCAAAAGACCGCTAAAACAAGACATGGTCCATACGGAAAAAAGAAATTAAACGAGGGCACTGTAGAAATTCCCGATAAAATAAGAAAATAACACGAAGAGGAACTAATGGCAATTCTACCATGTACCGACAACAAAACTGCTGAAGTCATCACAGAAGAGCATGTAAGTTTAAATTGTTAATTCCGGAAAAATCATGATGGAATATCAAGATTTGACTTGTATACGTTGATCTAAACTGGTTGTATTAGAAAGCGAGTCTCATTAGCCAGCTGGTAGTTCCAGGAATTTAAATAAGTTTGTGTGTGTGTGTGATGGAGGGGGTAGAAAAGTGGGTGCATGGCTTACATTTGTTACCATTTTGTTTAAGGGGGGGGGTATGCAACGCGACATCCACCAGACTCTCGGGATCCAACAAAATGAAATCCAGTTGTGACACATGAGTAATTGATCAACAGGCATTAACATGAGTGACCTGTATTTAAGGAATATTATAAATTGTGAACATTGTATTTTATAAAGGTGTCACAACTTTTCAGTTGACAGTTTCAAAACAAAATTGGGCAAATAAAAACCAAGGATGCTTTAATTTTCTACAAACTTAAACATCCCATCATCATTCTAGAATGTTTAAACTAATTTTTTTTTTAAAGATTGCTCTTTTAATGTCTCATTTTTTTCCCTCAATTGCAATCCAAATTGTTGGCCTAAATGAATTCTCTTACTCCATTTTTCATTTAAGGATTTATTAAGAAAAATCTTTCTATTTTGCAGGCCACAAATGATATAGTGAATTTTGACAATTCTCACTCAGAGACAATTACTAAATGTTTCAAGTGTGAAGTGGAAATGGAAAGTATACAAAATGTATCTACAAGTACAAGCTCACTCACATTGTCTGATAAATATACGTTTGTTGAAGACGATTTCATCTTTTACAAATGACTCAGAAATTTGTGATCCAGAAATAACAGAATTTACATCGATTCAGTTAGAATCTGACTATGAGTTTGAGGAAGAGAATTTTACGCTTTTTGAAGAGGAACCTCATCTTGCAAGTGATTGTTTAGATAGAAGTAGTAATGAACATATTGATTCAAAATCCTTTTATGAAGGATCTTCAATGACAACATGAGCATTCATGTTACTTCTAGCTTTATTTACATCTAAACATAACATAATAGGAGAAGGAATACAACAACTTTTGAATATAATGTCAATAATATTGCCTGCTAATCGTAATTTGAGTCTTAGTTGTCATGCATTCAAAAACTACTTCAAAAACTTGAGGAATCAATTAATAAAGCATTTTTAATGTCCAACTTGTTTTGGTATTGTTGAAATAAAATCATGCACATATACATTATGTAAGCAAGTCTTTACTGAAAAGCTGCCATATTTCATAGAGATACCCGTAATTGACCAGATTTGAAGTAAATTTGCTCAAAGTGGATTTTATAATAAATTACAGGGACGATTTTCACGAAAACGTGGAGAAGTTTATGAAGATATTTATGATGGAAGTATTTATCAAAAGTTGTTTGTAAACAATGGTCCATTGAGTCGTCATGAAAATATTTCGTTTGTATTCAACACTGATGGAGCACCAGTCCTTAAAAGCAGCAATACTACAATATGGCCAGCATACATGGTTATTAATGAATTGCCATACAAACTTAAAATGATGCGTGAAAAACATGATTTTAGTAGGATTATGGTTTGGCAAAGATAAACCATCAATGTGTACTTTCTTAAAACCTCTTCAACAGAGCATGTCTACTTTTAATGAAGGAGTAGAGGTCTCATCACCTGAAAGAGGCACATTCATATGCAAATGCTTTCTTATGGCAGGAACTGCAGCACGTAGCTTACATTGTAACTCAGTGCAATATAATGGTGCATTTGGATGCTGGAAGTGTATTCAAGAAGGCGAGAGTACAAAGGTAGGAAAAGGCCACAGCCATGTTTTCCCTTACATTCATAAATATCCTAAAGGACCTACACGAAACAGTGAAGATGTAAGGGATTCGAAGGAGATTGTTGCCATGAAAAAACAAGGACAAACAACTGAGCATAAATGGTGTGAAAGGACCTTCATGGCTTCTTCTTTTCCCCATGTTTCACATAATTAATGGCATTGCAATTGACTATATGCATGGTGTTTTACTGGGTGTCCAAAATTGTTGTTGAGACTATGGTTTGCAAAAGATTTTGTTCGTAAACCTTTTAATTTTCACAATTTAGTATGTAAAGTTGATAAATTATTACAGCATATACATCCTACATCTGAAATAAAAAGATTGCCATGATCTATCAGTGATCTAAAATATTGGAAGGCATCAAAATTCAGATCATTTCTGCTCTACTATGGTGCACCTGTTTTACAAAATACTTTAGATACTGCACGATTTCAACATTATCTAAAGTTAGTACAAGTCATATCTATTCTTCTTAAGTTTGGTTCAAGTAAAATTGAAGTTAATAAGGCAGAAAAATTACTTTTAAGTTTTTGTGAACATTTCTCCTCTTTGTATAATGAGTGTTATATGACTTTAAATGTCCATCAACTTGTTCACCTAGCTGACAGTGTAAGAAATATGGGTCCCTTGTATACTCTTAGCTGCTTTCCTTTTGAGGATAAAAATGGATTTGTTCTTAAAACAATACGCGCAACACAAAATATTGACTCACAAATAATAACTGGAATTTCTTTTGTTCAAAAATTACCAGAAATCAAAGAAAATTGTATATCAAAGGGATCAATTGAAGAATCAATATGTGATTCTGTTGAAAATCCCAATATGCTAAAAAGAAGACAGAGGCTAGCTGAAAGTGTATATATTTTAGGTGCTGTTGAAACAAAACAACTCGACAAAGTAGACTTTCATGCTTTAGTATCATATTTGGATGAAGTGCCTTACACTGATTCCTTTCTTTCATTTAGTAGACTAGAACTAAGGCAGCAACTGATCTATGGTAATGAATACTCAAGGATGATCAAACGAAATAATTCCACAGTTTTCTATAGAAGTGCTCATAAAGTAGGATTTGGCCATGTACGTTTTTTTTGTGAAATAAATACAGGGACAAAATCAGAAGTTGAAGCATTTGTAAAGGAACTGTAATGTACAAATTGTAGTACAGAGTCCAGTATTTTTTCAGTAACAAAATTACCCAACAGTGTTAAAGTTATCCCAGTTAGTAACATTGTATCAAGTTGCATATTCATAGACTTGAACATTGCTGACAACAAAACTTATGGCATGTATATTTGCATGTTTCCTAATTTACTGGAATCAGACTAGTCAGTCATCACTGTTCATTCAAGGGGGAGTACATAATTTGTGTTACAAACATTTACAAAATTGGTTAATATTGATAAAGTTTTGTAATAACCAATTTTTTCAATAATGCCTTTTGAAACCTTAAATTATGTGTAATGATATGGGATACAAAAATGTTAAAATATACATGTAATCTTAGATAAATTTACATGTACAGTATGTGTATCATAACAAGCAAGTTGCAATGAAAAATTGTTATTTTTATTGACAATATTGAAAAAATAATACAATCATTGTAGCTCTGTTAAATTAAATTCAACAGTATTTGACAAGAATTAACTGTTACATTTTTTCCTCTGTATTTTTTTTCTTCTTTTCAAATGCATCTGCATATGTTATATTTTTTTACAATTTGTTTAAAGACTTTGTTGGAAATCAAGTTGCAACTTACAATCTGACTGCAAAGATTTTAAAACCCGTGTTATCCTTGTACTAATCAATGCATAAAGTAAGACCTTCAAAATTCTAAGTTAAAAGTCCGTCTCCCTTCTTTTCAGTAAGTTTTCTAAGTTCACATTTCCGTGTCATGAGCAGTATTTCTACACATATGGCGGAATCCTATTCATGGTGAAATACCAGGAATCCGTGCTTAAATTACGAGTCCTGCTAATGCACAACCGGGTTTTTTTTATATTTCTTGCAAATCTACACGGATTCCTTTGTCAAAGCCGTGCCATAGCTAGGCGGATTCCTGTTCATGATTTCGTACGGGATATGTTGTCTATCTTGTACTGAAAATGGCATTATACCCTACAACAATAATAACTCTTGGAGAAACTGCAGTTCCAAATCCTCTGGAGGTCTATGGCTTATTAAAGTACAGAACTCCATGTAATCTTTGTTTTTTAATTCATTGGTTTTGATTTATTATTTCACATACCAGTAACAGTCGTTCTCTAATGCCATGTGTAATATTCAAATTGACATGATATGTACAATCAAATAAATCATTGCCTTTTCTACTTTGTTTTCAACAGGAATTGCAAAGATTCTGAATAATCACTGCTATATTCCTGTACAGATTTTGTTTACTTCTTAAGAGACTGAATGTCCCTTGTGCCATTTTAGGTAATTCTAATGGAAAACTTTGATCAAGCAGGAGTTTTGTATGAACAACAAGCTTAGGGCAGATTACATCATCTCAGTAACTTTTCCAAAGTTAGTCTGCTTTTGAGCAAAACCACTGAATCTAACATGAAAACCCATGACATGGCTGCGCAATGACAATGCTCCTCAGTCAAATAAAGATGGACCATCCACTTCTAATTTTCATAGCACTCCATGCAATACTCCATTCCAGCTTACAAGAAAAGTTTGAAACTTACTTCTTTCATTTGTCTGGATAATTCTTGAGTTCGCTGGAGTACTATTGTACTCTGAATTAAGGCTGTAAACAGTGAACCAGTAGAATGCACCTGGAAAAATGAAATGGACAAGTCTGTATTCCCAATATGTCAGATCTGATATGGAAGCAATGATAAGTTAATCCTCTGGAATAACATCATACCACAATAATGTCTACAATCTAAAATTGCAAGAAAGGTAATAATGTGTAAAACATCACCTATAACAATGAGTTGCTGTAAGAAAGACAAATGAATAATAACAACAACACCTACCTATAACGAAGACCAATGAATAATAACAACAACACCTACCTATAACAAAGACCAATGAATAATAGCAACAACACCTACCTATAACAAAGACTAATGAATAATAACAACAACACCTACCTATAACAAAGACAAATGAATAATAACAACAACACCTACCTATAACGAAGACTAATGAATAATAACAACAACACCTACCTATAACAAAGACAAATGAATAATAGCAACAACACCTACCTATAACAAAGACAAATGAATAATAACAACAACACCTACCTATAACAAAGACAAATGAATAATAACAACAACACCTACCTATAACGAAGACCAATGAATAATAACAACAACACCTACCTATAACAAAGACCAATGAATAATAACAACAACACCTACCTATAACAAAGACTAATGAATAATAACAACAACACCTACCTATAACAAAGACTAATGAATAATAACAACAACACCTACCTATAACAAAGACTAATGAATAATAACAACACCTACCTATAACGAAGACCAATGAATAATAGTAATTTCATTCATTATAGTACGAGTACAACTGAAATCCACTATACTGGGACAATAACTAGTATCAATGAAAATTTCAAGATAGTATCTTTTCTACTTTAATATTCTAAACAATATGTATAAGCATCAAATATTTGGCAGATTGTAGTTAAAATTAAAAAATCAGGAATAATTTTGTACTGAAATTATTGTTTTTGTTTTAAATTTGCAAATTAAAGGGGTATTTTAACTTCAATATTAACTACTTCTACCAGCATTACTATTTGTATCATGCATGTTAACAAATATTCTAGTAAATATGATTTATAGGTGATTAGAATAATTGTCACCAGTTTACATGTTTTGCTAATTAATAATAGTACATTTATGCATTATATTTATTATCTAATAATGGCACCATAATACATCTTTTAGTAATAGTACCATTTGCAAATGTATACTTATCATCTAATAATATAAAAATTATGCATGTATATTTACTGTCTAATAATAGTACAGTGGAACCCCATTATAACGCGCCCAGTGTTAATGCGAATTCGGATATAATGTGGTCATGGTGTGGCTCCTGAAATTTTGTATATTTAATCGTACATTATTTTTTACTTCTTTAAAATGTGTGAAATAGTGTATTAAGAATTTTGGAGAAGAGATCACGAATGGAGAAGAGATCACATATGAATTCGTATAAATTACGATCATGACGTGGTTCCTGAAATGTTTAATATATGTACGTGTATTTTTCTTGCACTGGGAAATTTTTTAATTTTAAGTACGAGAAATATTGTGTAAAACGTTTGTTATCAATTTGAGGAAGAGTTCGTGTATGAATTTTTATATAATATGATCGTGGTGAAGTTTCTTAAATTTAACAATTTCACCAGGTTCTTTAAGTGTTATGCCAAAAAAAACATTATGTGGTCTTTGTGATTGTCTTCAATTAATTATGTATACAATCGTTGCTCAAACATTCGCCGACATGTGTGTTTTTCTTTAACTGCACACACAACCAAGCAGCCGACAATGCGGTGGTTGATAAAAGCTTCTCACAGTTTAATAAACATCAAAAAAGGAAAGCCACCAAAATGTTTTCTGGGCTTGGCGGTGTAATTAGAGGGAATCATTTGATTAGTAAACAATGTCAGCATTGTCAGTTGGAAATTGAAAGGGTATGAATTTGCACATGCATACTGCTTTAAAAAAAATATCAATGGCGCATGACCATTACATACTCGCTGCATTTAGTTCTCAGATTTTATGTGTATGGCGTTTGTTTATGAACTCGTCATAAGTATTTTTTTTTGTATATAAAAAAATATTTTACCGTTAAGGAAAATCAAGTTTACCATTTGTATAGACATCATTCACAGACAATGGAACGTAATGAAACGAACACTTGCTTCGTCTTTTCTGTTTTTTTTCCCCATTGAATTCAAACACATAATGATTTGTGACAAAAATATTGAATAGTTTACGTTTGCAATTTTTGCAATGGAATTACAGGTATTATGGATTAGCTGCAAGCCACGATGGTACTATATCAGACGGTAAGTAAACGGTATTGATACTCGGTTAATGCTATATATCTGACATTGAATTCAGACAAAATTATTGACTATTTTAAATCTGTGCAATTTTCCAATGTAATTACATGCATTATGGATGAACTGTGTGCCACGAGAGCAAGATAGTAAACAATATTTATACCCTGTTCATTATATAATGTCAGTCGGGGTATTATCGATCAATGTGTATATTTTAAAAAAAACAAAAAAATAGTAGAACTATTTAATGCAAAGTAATAATCAATAAAAATGATATTCGTCCATTATTTTGAATAAGTCTTATTACTGCATTCCATTTAATATTCATCTGATAATATTCTGATTTTTTATTTTAGAAACGAGTACACGTATATTAACCAATGTGGTGTTTGCTGAAAAAATTAAAATACAGTAAAAACCCGCATTAACGCGACCTCACTTGTAAAGCGATCCAATTTCTTGGGCCCCAATTATTGCAGTTTCCACCGTTTTTGTTTTTTGTTTCTAGGGTTTGATGCCATTTTTAAGCACACGATAGGCTAAACATGGCGGCCAGTATTATTGGTGAAGGACGAACCCAGATAAACCCCCCCAGAAAGAACCACCGACCCACGAGAAGATACTGGCAAGCTTTCTCACATAACTACATCAGCCGAATCTTAGATTCGAACCCACGCAGACAGAGGTGAGACGGCAGTGATCCGTAACGTTAAGCGCTTTAGACCACTCTGCCAATTGGGGCCCCTAGGGTTCCACTGTACTATCAAATAATTTTTATTTAGAGTATGTCCATTGTAGTAAGATCCAGGGAGAACAGTGTCATTTTTAGGCATTCCCAAATAACTTTCACATGCTCATGATTAGCAAATTAGGATATGTTGGTTTATGTAAGGTGGGACTAACATATTTCTTAGTTCAAGGCATTAGTTCAGATGAATAGCCAAGGGAATATCTGGGACAGCACCAATTTGTAGTCTTGACCTAATATTTGTGTATCCATGAGCAGCTATTTTTTCCTGATCCCTTTCATAACAGTCCTTTGAGAAATTTAATAAGCAAACAGTGCTATATGGTGTATTATTTGAAATTAACTTTAATAATGTATCCATGCTTTCTTTATGCCTTTATCTTTTGGGGAATTTTTTTTAGCATTGTCTTTCAAATGAAAAGAATCCTAACAACTGGCAGTCGGGGTTCAAGAGTCACTACTATGACGTCACATTAAGAAAGTAACTGAATAGGTGCTGAAATTATGCATATGAAGGGAAAGTGTGTCAATAATTAAATGCTGGCATTATGATTGGAGATGATGCTTCAGAATAAGATTTTCTTCTACAGTGCTTTAATTACTATTGTATATTTCCATTGATTGCAAATCTCCTTTAAACTACAGAAAACTGTACTTGCAACACCCTGAATATCAAATTTTTAAGGAACTTACAGCACTGTGAATTAAGTCCCAAATAATCCTAACAGTTCAATCAAAAGTCTAAAAGTATGGAGTATTCTGAATGAACTCCTGGTATTGAATGTACTGATGTACTAAGAGCTTTGAATGAGCTTGTGTGTAAACAGTCTACATGTATCAAAGTGATATAATCCGGAATGTCTTTGCATGAATTCACAATAATCCCAAACAGTGTTTTAGCCCAGTCAATGAGGATTTAGTAATTCTAAAGAATAATTTACATAAACTATTCCTCTCAAATGATAACTCAATGCAACAGTATAGATTCCAGACTGATATAAAAAGGAGGACTGAATAACCAACCTTATATACATTACCAATTAACCAATATTACATGAAGATTGTCAGACAATCTCTACAAACCTAATGGAAAATTTTGCTTCTAGAACCTTCTAAGGTCACAAGTCAATGCTTGGTCTTGACCTCAAACCCAACACAAAATCAAGTTATAACTTACATACCATACCAAAAATATTTTTCTCATTCATGGACAAAAGTCAAGCAAACAAAATTAAATATAAATAACAAAGCATATATCAATACAACATAGGGACACTACAAACTCTATGAATAACAAATGAATTTATTTATACAAAATAAATAGTGTATCAGTGGGGAAAAACACTGCACTGGATGACATAAATTTAGATATAAAAGAAGGTACACTGAGGATAATATAATACTCTAGATTAATATCATTTATACATCCATAAATTGTTTTGTAGTAGATTAAAATCATTTATACATCCATAAATTGTTTTGTGGGAGAACTATCTTAATACGAAGTAGTATCTGTATAGAAAAAGAGTGCTAATCATGGAACTGTCATGGCTCTGAGAAAAGGTTGGAAGAAGGGAAAGTTTATAAGAACTAAGTGAAACATTACATTTTATTTAAAGACATTGTGATGAAGATCTGGAATTTTATTACAAACCTACAGTTAAATTAGATACTTCCATCCATTCAACAATTTCAGGATCCTTTGTTATGCAGTCTTCATCACTCCAAGGCTCATCTAAATAAATCTTCTTATTTACACACACATTATATCCCAGTGGTGGACCATTAAAGTCCACAGGCCTTGTCCAGGTTAATTTCAAAATATTTTTGCCAACACTGCCTGGCATTACATTCACATTATTTGGGGGTTCAGGTGCTGTAAAAAAGAATTAGAATGTCATGTGTACCAAAGATTGTTAAAAATAAAAAACTTAACTTCTTTTGTGTTTATAGATAAATGTATGATTAATCCTGCTCATACTCATGTTCTTGAAGCACATTTAATTTTATTTTTAAAAAATGTTCTTGCTTGACTTTGAAAATGGCAAATTTATAAAGACTGGAAATCGAATGAATTTCTTCATTTTTATTTGGCTCACAATAATACATGGTTGCTTTGGTTGATAAATTCACATTTAATGAACTCCCTCAATTATAATCTGTTACTAGTCATCCAGTGATTTTTCTATATTTTACCAAAAATTGTTCAGTGCTAGCAATTTCCTTTTAACATTTACTAAGTTTTTATTCGAGTCAAAATTATATGTACTCATGCATACTCTTATATACATGTATTAATTATGTACCATATTTGCCGATCTATAAGTTGATACTTTTTTTATCAGAGAATCTTAGCTTCATTTTATGCTCCAAATTGTCTTATATATGGACTATTAATCATTCAAATTGATTTATCATATGTCATACAATTTTTTTGTATGTAAGAAAGACATGCTCCACATGTATGCGTAAAGTCATCATCGTGGAGAAGAGTTCTTGTATGAAAAAATTATGAAGGATTTGAAATAATTAGACAAACCACAGTGTTAAATTCACTAACATCAGATGTAACTGCACTAATGCAGCATGTAATTGTAATATAGTTATTCAAATTTGATTAGATATATGTATATTATAACAGACAATATATAACAGACAATTTAGAAAATGAACAAACATGACTAAGACAGATGAGAGAAAAAGAGAAATTTCAGGACAATTGTAAGCTGTATTGTTTAGTTAACTGATGATCGTGATATTGTCCTGTATGACTGCATATTCCATATTCCAATATTAATTAACATCAATAAAAAAACAATTCCTTTTATTTTTAGTTATGGTATTCATTATCAAATGACATGGCTTTTCAATGATATTTACATGTTAATTTTAATAAGCTATAGCTATGGTCAGATCATTTCCAGATAACACATGTCTAGTGTACATGAACAGAGTCTCATTACAAGGATAATATTATTTGTTGGGAAATTACACAGCATGCCAAATGGTCATTCTTGTGATTTAATCTCAATGAGACCCTGAAACTGAATAAGTATTGTATGCATTTTAATAGTTTCTATTTACTATTTATTTTAATTTACCATTTTATCTTTTTGTGATTCATTTTATCTAAATAGGGTCAATAAGGAATAAAAAGTTAAATATGTGATGGAATATGTATAATGCCTCCCCCACTCTCTTTACAAAAAAAAAACTGGAAAAAGCATTTTACATCAGTGATGTAACTTCCTTTTTGCCAGTAATCTGAAATAGCTATCTGTAATACCATTCGTATTCATGAAACCGGAAGTTATTATTGCTTCATCCAACACAGTATAGCGAATTTTATCTTATCTGTAATTCAGTAAATTTTTAGGTTGGCATAATTAAATGCAAGTAAAAGTAACTAATTCATTTAAAATACTTCCTGTGAAACAAATTAGTTACTTTTAGTGACATTAAATGATGATGTAAAAATTTACTCAGGATAAAATTAGCGCTGTTATGTGGAAAGCCAAATTATTCCATGTCTTAAACTCAGCATGACTTATATAAAATGAAGGATGTGAAAATCGCCTTGTACTCTGCACTGAATTATAAGCTGGCAAACATGTTACAGTGATATAGAATACTTTAAAATATCAAAAGCAAAAATCTATTACAATAATTCTGTATTCATTAAAAATTATCACCAATAGAAATTTGTTCCATTCATTTTTTTAGCCAGTATAGTTTTGAAACCTTAATGTCAACAGCATGGAATCAAACAATACTCACAAATGATAACTGTACTAAAGTTATCAGTTGTTTGATCACTTGTCTTGTCAAATCGGTTAGCCACTATAACTACTGTGTGATTACAACCATGTCGAAGTCCATTCACTTCTATTCTGGTAGAATTGTTAGGTGTAGTTTTTGTTACATATTTGTTTTTATTAACTTCTGTAACATAAACTGTATAATTGTCCACTAGGCCAGGTGAAGCTTCCCAATACAGGCTGATGTTAGGTGCATGGAAATCACTAGTTTTATTAATAGCTCCGGGCTTTCCAGGTGCTGAAAAAGTTAATATGACACCATTTGTAATAATAATAAAATTTAATAATAATAATGATAATAATAATTTGACTATCAAGCTTGTTTCTTTTAGATTTATAAACTTTGTCACAGAACACGTACATTTTGGGAGAAATTCGTCCATTCGAGAAGTTTCTTTTACAACTAGCAGAAATGAACCAACTAGTGGGTTACATAACTCTAGTAGAACAAGAATTCACTTTAAAAGGGAAAAAGCATTATCAACTGCTGGTCCAAACTGTTGTATCAAATTTTCTCCTCAGAGGGTCTGATTAGACATACTGTGGTATGCAAAAGGTTATGAAAAGTGCGAAAAAGTGTGAAAAGCTACAAAATATTACAAAATATTGTGAAAAGTTACGAAAAGTTATCTTCAATGACAAGAAGTTCATTTAAAATTATGTATACTGGAACATTTTTATTTTGTTTATGTTCAATTAATATCTCTTTTTCATGAATGAAATTATATTTAGTAGTAAATCATTCCACATGAGATTTAATATACCATTTTTATATATAATCCCGGCTGTACTTTTTCCAGAGTATACTCTGGAAAAGGATGGAATACCATGGAAAAACATGGAAAACCCTGGAAAACTATGGAAAAATGAAATATTCTGTAGAATTTAGCATGGAAACCCTGGACATTGTGCATGGAAAACGCTGGACATGCCTGGAAAATGCTGGACATTTTGGACTTTGAATTTTTTTAGCATGGAAAACCATGGAAAACGATGGGCATTTTGGACTTTGATTTTTTTGAGCATGGAAAACACTGGAAAACGATGGACATTTTGGACTTAGAATCTTTTTGATAAATTTCAGCATGGAAAGCCCTAAAAAAAACTGTCAATTTTCAAGATTTGTACTTAGAATTATTTTAAATTATTTCTGCTCAACTCTTAAGGGTTTGTCCTATCCTTCAACTATCAAGATCCAAGTACCTAAAAAAAGCAATCATGACTAAACAATAAACTGCGCTAGAACAGATTTTTCAACTTGAAACAAAACTCATATTTCAAACCTATGATAAATATATACTGACAAATAGAGGACACAATTCAAATAAACAAACGAAACCACACACACACACACACACTTGACCCCTGCTTTAAAAAGACAAACAACAAGTGTTAAAGTAGTACATCATTTGTTGTATGTACAAACATGTAATTATATGTTCATGATCAAATAAACATCATTATATAAAAATGTCGGTGTAACACAAACTAGACAAGTATGAAAAGATATCCAGAAAAAATAGTTCAATCCTGACCAAAACATATATGGTGAATATACAATCATAAATATGTCCAAATCTGTTCACTACATGAGCTTGAGCCATGACACTACAATGTAGAAGTATGAAATTCCAATGATGAGAGCCATTTTAGTCCTCTTCATGATGATTGGGGAGAACAGCATCATAAATGTCATTTCCAGTTTCAACGATGATAATAGGTTCTCGAAGACACTCAATCCTAACTACCACAGCACCTTCCCTAAAAGTAGATCACAAATGGGAAAAAGCTTATTATGTTTTTGAAGAAAGAAAAAAAGATTTAATAAGCATTATCATAGAGAATCACACTCACATTACTTCATATCTGGCATTTCTGAGGCATATATATATATATATATATATATATATATATATATATATATATATATATATATATATATATATATATATATATATGTATGTTATGTGTGTGTGTGTGAAAAAATAATACCTACCCTAATTTTAAAACAAGTGCACTAGGATACATTGTTTTTGGCCTTATATATCTTCTCATATTTATAGAAATTAAATCAGTCAATTCTTTTAACAACTATTTTGTATTACAATTATTTAATGAATTTGAACTGTGCAGCTTCTAACACATTTGTCAATAGTCCTACAATGTAAGCCCCGACGCTGATATTTATGTTTGCTTGCGTCTGGGTCTTACTGCCTAAAGAGCAGCGCTGTGTAGTGTTTTTAAATATACTAAACAGAAAATAAGAGGTGAAATTTTCATGTTTATCACATACTTGGCAATAAGTATCAACATTTATCCACATATTTAAGAGTTATTGATGTACTTACTTTGCTGTCTGATCGTGATCGACTCTAACTCTGACACTAGGAAATGAACGCATTTTTCATGTTCCTTTGAAACACGTTTCAATGCCATGGTGGCTGAGGAATGCCGAAGTAAGTTTCAATAAAGCTGTTTTATTTTCACGAAACGAAATTATTTCTATATTGCCTATTTGAACAGCATGCAATATTTCGTTTCGTTCAAGAAATATTTTCCGATTAGAACCTAAGTTAAACATACTTCGGCATACCTCGACAACTGTCGCATTTCAGCAAATTCAAATGTATGTCAACTGAACAAAAAATGCGTCCGTTTGCAAGTGTCAACTATTGATTCCATTTGGATAAAAACAGCGCAGTAAGTATAATTAATTAAACATATATTAGTGGAAGAGTGTCTATATAGGTTGCCAAGTATGTTCGATATTCCTGAAACTTTGATTTATCGTTCCGATGTCGACGACATCGGAACTAACTACACTATGGCGTCATTAGGCTCGTAATACGTAGCACTAAAATCAAGATCAACATGTGATACGTCTTACGGGTAGGACTAATTTGTCAATTGATACCAATACCAGGATGAAATAATTAGTGCCAAAAGCTGGTGCTAACCAAAGAATATGCTTGTATCACGTGGATTCCTATAGTTGCTTACAATTTAATTACTAGTCATTAAGTGTACATGTATCATTGATAGTTAAATTGTAAGCAACGATACTACTACGAACCCCTGTCGCCTGTCCGTGAGAATAAATTTAAGATCAGTCTTGAAACCAATGAATCATATAGTGTTGGGCGGTGCATCATAGAGTCAGTTTATACTTGGGCAAACGAAATGAAGTCGAGACTCGGTTATTTCATACTCACCTATATATTTGGGTGTCCAATTTGTGTTGTCTTCTTTCCATTTGTGTTCACGATATTGCCCCTTGTTCGTAAAATTTGTCTTTCTAAAAGCGCCTTGCTGTAAACCGATCCTTCCACCAAAATATCCAAAATCACGGCGTCGGTATCCGATGTATAAATATTAACTTTTTGGATAAATCATAAATCAGAAGTGAACAAAATTTCTCATTTTTTCTGTAAAGTATTAGCTTCCAGGCATCTGCGTTTTTGTCAAGCAGAAATAGCCGAGGTTATTCCGCATGATGTTGGATCATGAAGCTGACTATAGAATGCATGTTAAAATAATTTCTTTAATCAAATACTACATTGGAAAAGCCGACATATTTCGAGTTCATGCGTTAGAACAAAGTTTTTAGCCGCCTAAAAAACAAGCACAGAAAATACAAAAAATGTTGTTGTAAATTTGGTTAAAAATATTGGCACCGTAAAGCACTATGGATAACCAGTCTGGAATTTGGGCGCCATTTTCAACACGAGTTTCATCAAAATTGTACAACAGAAAATATTCCAGGATTTAAAGAGGACTACTGAACCAGAAATAGCCCTAGTGATATGGGTGAATAATCGTCTCATTCAGAGCGGCATAATTTTTTATGGCTGATATTCACTCGCCACGAAAAGAAATGAAGGAATATTGCACAGGAGAGAAAGTGATGGCGGTTTGTCGTGGATTCAAGGGTTACCATGAGTGTATTATTGCAAAAATTGCAGGTAAGTCATTACTCAGTCCAAATGTAACAAAATTATTCGCACGGCCGCCGAGCAGCTTACCTGCGAAAGACTTCGCATGACGTGAAATTTACGGAAAGCTATTACTAAATATATCCTATGAAACAATTTTATTTTTATGCTGTTTGAAAACTGATAAATTAAACGTCAAACCAGTTAGGATATTGATGGGTATGTGTTATGTTTTAAGGTTTGTTTACATAATTAGCAATATTTTTTACATATCCCTAATACACAAATTACTCACAATGACCAGTCATCTCATGACTGTCTTTCTAAAAGTTGGTACATGCCGGCCTTGCGAATAACCATTTCCAAAATGTAAATTTCATTTATTCAGCCATGATATTATTAAGGATCCGACTTGTATTTGTATTTTTGACCTTTTCGTTATCATTTTTCGGACATTGTACTATTTGTTTTAATTAATTTAAGACTGAAACATACTGGTAGATCTCTTTCAACTAATTAATCGTTGATTCAGATTATGGCTTGTTTTTGTCTATCCAGTTTATATATATTTTGCCTGTTCAGTAATATTTAATATTATTGTATAATTAATAAAAATGTACAGCTGTAAACTGTTGCAAATGATTATAAATTTTCCTCCTCATGTTTAGTTTGTATCCATTTAATTTTAGAAAACAAACTGTAAGGCACAATTATGTAAACAATTTTTTAACTGCAGTATATGCCTATAAATCCTTCATTTCTTAAATGTTAACTTCAAAACTGCTTTGTTTCTACTTTGATATTAAACAATATATTGCCCTTTTGTCAGTCATTTAAATTATTATTTATGTATGGTTACATCCAATTTTGTTGCTAGAATTAAACTCAGTTTGTCTTTCAGCCAGAACATCAGGTTTATCTGGAACTGATTCCTGTCAGGATAGTTTAAATAAACTTAATGGGTTTTAACCATCTTAAGATTAAAAAATCTCCCAAACTGATTTATGCATCTAATTGAGGTGGTTCTGTCCAGTACTTTAAGTGTTTACTACATTATATATACTAATCATTATATATAATATTAAATGTACAACTTTTACAGGTTTTCAAGTCTATTAAATTAGTCATCAAGCCAAGTGCCTCATTAGAATTACCTACCTCAGGGATTTCAAAAGTACCGTAATTGCATGAAATGTTTCGTGCATCTCTCTCTCTCTCTCTCTCTCTCTCTCTCTCTCTCTCTCTCTCTCTCTCTCTCTCTATATATATATATATATATATATATATATATATATATATATATATATATATATATATATGGGATTGAACTAAATTTGAAATCTTGTTGGATTCTATTGATTGATATACATTAATTTGTATTTCAGAAATCATCAAGGAGAAGTATAATGTTGTGGAGGTGATGCAGAAGCTTTGTGAATTGTTAAACCATAGAGAGTACCATAACTTCCACAGGCTCCAGTGGTGACAACAGAAAAATAAGAAATTAGAGGAATGAACTATGAAAAAACACTACTAGTGATAAAAAAAAAAATTAAATTATTAAAATTGTGATAGAAATTAATGTGAATTTCTGTTATTTTGTTGTTAAGATTACTTCAGAATAAATTCAAACTATAACAAGAATATACATTTTATTGTTATCCAGGGTTTTCCATGCCAGAAATTGTCCAGGGTTTTCCAGCATTTTCCATGCTAGAATTTTCCAGCCTACCCTGGACAAAGGCTGGAATATTAGTCCAAATACTCCAGCGTTTTCCATCCTAGAATATTCCAGCATTTTCCATGCTAGAATTGTCCAGGGTTTTCCAGCCTACCCTGGACAGAGGCTGGAACATTAGTCCAAATACTCCAGTGTTTTCCATCCTAGAATTTTCCAGCATTTTCCATGCTAGAATTGTCCAGGGTTTTCCAGCCTACCCTGGACAGAGGCTGGAATATTAGTCCAAATACTCCAGCGTTTTCCATCCTAGAATTTTCCAGCGTTTTTCATAGAATATGATGGAAAATCTACAGCCGGGATGTATTTTAAAAAGATCCTTTAAGTGAATAGAATCCTTCTCACAAAAAGATCAACTAAATTTTATTATCAGTTGCAATCAATATTTCTATTTCACAAATGAAATTATAACGTGTAATAATTCATTTTCCATAGCATTTTAATAATGTGCATTTAAATATCCTTTCAGCAAATGTTCATTTAATGTGCATTTAAGTATCCTTTCAGCAAATATGCATTTAATGTGCATTTAAATATCCTTTTAGCAAATAGGCTCCTTTTCACAAATATTACTTACTCTCTGTGAAAAGGACCCAACATGCTCTTGATATGGTTTCAATCAATATTTCAATTTTAAAAATGTAGAAAGAAATGAAATTTAAAAGGATATGGACTTTAAAATCTATAATATATGTAGAATGAAAATACATTTATTTGCCTAAATTGGAATAACAGAAAACTTCATAAGCATGGATCAAGAAATCATTATCTACATCCGACATATAAGTAAAGTGACCATTAATAAGCTGATATTTCCTTATCAGATGACTTTATTCAAAGCTGATATTATAATATCCCAAATGGATAAATTGACTTGATTCTCACATTTTTAAAAATTATAATTGTTCTATTGCAATGACATAATTAATCATTTAAGAGTACATAACATATGAAGAATTGTAAATGTGATAATTATTTCATGATTGAGTTAAAGATTTGTGACCCCATATGAACACTTACAACAAAGAAGAATCACTTCAAACAACCCCAGTTTGCATTTAAACTAAAAAAAATAATGATTATTGTTGAATATACAAAAACTAGCTGAAAAAAGATATATTACTTTGTACTCAAGAAAATGTCAAAGTATACTTGTTGTGTTTGGATTGTAAGTCGGATTGTATTTACTGTGAGATATGTGCCTCTTTCTTATGACCTAGCTTATTCATTTCTGCAGTAAGGTTGTATTATTGACATAGAGTCTTCTAACATCAATGAAAATGACTGCACTAAGATAATGTCTCTTGATACAAAAGAGACAAGAAAAGTACAATATTTTTTAAATGTAAAGTCAACTCTACTTCATGCATTGAACCATCTAACTTGATCTAACAAACTTGATGCCATAATGTGACATAAGTATCTGCAATAGTTGTGTTTTGCATAAATATAAATTATAATATAGCAGCAGAGTGGCAAAATGGTACTTGTTATATAATGAGGCAGATGATATGATACAATACCTGGATAATAAACTATTCCTAGTATAACAAAATAATCTGCACTCATTTAAATTTTAGGATATTCCTGTGTGAATTAAATTAGATATCATGACTCATAATAAACACTGAAACATGTTAAATGAACAATATCGTAACTACCTAACATATCTCTTTATATTTTCTTAACATCGACCTTGATTATAATTGGATACAAGAAAGAAATCATTGCCTGCTACTTTTCAGTACAACACACACACACACACACAAGGAATTTTTATGATTCTGTCATAACTGTTATTTAATGTAATTAATTAAAGCATGGATGAAGCGAGCATGTCATTAAGCATTGGGGATACTTATTTTATTTTCAAATATTTTGTCCAAAACGTGCTTTTGTTTGCTGGTTATAACAGTCCAATAATATTGGAAAATTAAAATAATGTTGCAATAGGATAATACAGCACAAAAGAAATAATATAATTTGCTATTAAAATACAGTGCATTTACTTTCTCTTTGTTTTCTAGACATCTCAGACTTGGGTTCACTACAAAATGTCAGGGCATTGACAATCCCGACTATATGGTATGGCGGAGAATACCCCTTAACTATGTGTGTTGTGTTGCAGCACTGGCAACAGGTTTTCTTTCAGCTATATCAAGGGCTTAAAATGCAACTACATTTATGATGATCATGATTATCCAAAAAAATGTTTGCTGTTTTTGTTGTTGTCAATCATGATGATGATAGTGATAATTATGTTAAAGATAATAATAATGGTGCAGTGGAACATGTCTTGAAAGACCACTAATTCTGCCAAAACATAGAGGTCTCTAATGAAAGGTGGTCTCTCATAACAGGTCATAAAACTATATAATCAATAAATCTGTACATGGAGAACCTTACTCTCAAGACAGATGGTCTCTCATAGCAGTGGTCTCTCAAGAGAGGTTTTACTGTATTGTTTTTGAAGAGCTTGATGATGATAATGCTGATAACTATGACCATGATGATCTCAATAACTCAATAATGATGATGTAGGAAGGTTTTATGTCTTTGACAGTAACTGCTGAAAGAGAACTATGACCATAATGATCTCAATAATGATGATGTAGGAAGGTTTTAAGTCTTTGACAGTAACTGTTGAAAGAGAACATCTCTTACCAAAGAACACTGATTTAGACACCGCAGTCAATACAAACTCTGAAGGTCTCAGATGGGACCCACTCTCAAATGCCATCATTGCAGCTTACCATATGTCTTAAAAAACTGCACTGCACACTACTGGTTATGGAGTATGCCTGTTCAAATAATTTTTCCACCTACCTTATCAGCAAGAAGTGAAGTAGTATTGATTTATACTACTTATGCATGATCAATGATCAAACTAGTCCTAAACAAAGACAAAATTCAGAAACATCCCATGCATTCAGGCTTTATACTGTGTGCCTGACTTTCTAGATGTGTCTGGAATGTCCAACCCTTGGAAAGTTTTATTGTTTTTTTTAAGTATGATGGAATCAACGAAGTATGCAAAGAATGGCTCACAGGATTATAGGTTTGTCAAACTGAACTGTCTGTTTACATAAATGTTCTGTGATCCTGAGAAAGCAACCATAACCATCATGTGGATAAACACAAATACTGAAAGCAAGAATGGCTTTGTCAAAAGAAGAAAATATCTGTGGATTCTCAACCACTTTTAACCTCCGGTGTCCCTGACCCTAAAGTTCCTATGCATAGAGTTGACATTGGATGTTATTGAGAACGCTGCCCTAAACAAATTTGCATCACCATCCACATCATTTATTAAAAGAATGGCACTCTCTTGATGATTGTGAAATGTCAGGATGCATACTTTAGCAAGAGAGACACAAAAAAGTATCTACAATCCATTACAACTACAACCATTAACAAACAAGTTTATACACATGAATATAATCTACCAAACTAAAGACCTCTTCATCTGGACCTGATCAGTTCAAGCAGCCTTCCTGCTTTTCTTTTGTACTCTATCTTGTAATAGAATGATGTTACTCCATACCAATGTAAATGCAGTGACCGGTAACTAGTACCAGTACTAATAGCCTAATGATCAGTGACAAACCATTTTTGGGTGGCTTAATCTTGTTACCTTTAACAGACTTTTGTCTCTAATAATGTTTCTAAAACTTTATACTGAATATTTTTTGCTTGGTACTAGAAGTCAGCACGATAAAATTACAGCAATATAGTTACCTGTCCAGTTGTTTCTTTTGTTTCTTTTTATATGGCCTTGACAATAGTTGAATTTTATTGCAAATAATGTCAACAATACTTAATGACTACTGGAGATGATGAATTATGAAAACAAAACAAAATACAGAGGTGAAGAGCAAAAATATAATCTTCAACCTACAAATATAATGAAAAACACAATAAGAAAATCTAATACTGTGCAACTCATTATGAAGATAAGATCCACTTTTAATGTTATAACTAAAAGTTATTATTAATGAACAGAAGGTATCAATCAAATACAATAAGATAAAAAGCCAATAACATAATCAAAGTGCAAAAAAATCCTAGAATGTAAAATGAAAAGTTACCTTATCACCTAAGGGAGAGGGCAACTAAACAAGCATTATTTAAAATCATAAAAAAATATTAACTATCAAAAGTGCTTATTGAATGAATGAAAAAAAACACTGGCCTCGTGATATAAACACTCAAGTACTGTTATAAATGTATTAGGAAATGACCTAATTTTGTGACTAAAGATGTAGCCAGGTAAACCTTGTGCAGAGCATAACTCAACCACTTTTAAATAGTAATGTCTCCAATAAAGAAGACAATCATGACTGCACCTGGGCCAGTGCAGTAGGGCTGGCTTTTAACAATTTCTGGAGGTCACCCTCAAAAACAAATTAATTCTTTACGTATGGACGAGGGAAATTTCTGTTTCAGAAATGGTAAGCTCTGTAACAGCAAGAGAACATTATAGTGAAATTAAAAGTTTGATCGTTTGATGACAAATTTGGTTGAAAAAGACTAAAACTAGAGTTGGTAGGTTAGGCAGTCAGGGGACATAACTCCTCTAAATGATAACCAAGAATAGAGATAATCAAACCTTTGTATATTGCTGCATACCAAATGTGGTAAAAATTCCATAAATCTAGCAAAGTTAATTTAAGAAACTAAATTGTTGACAGATGGAATAAGGATATGATTACTAAAGGTTCCATCAACTTCAGCTAGGCCTTAATTATTAACTTCAAGCAATATACAATAAATACTATTCAGTGCTAACATATATAGTACAAAGGTATGGATCTATTACTATATAAAAACTTACCACTTGAATCGCTGAATGAAATACTGTAAACTGTTATATTTGATTGTACTTGTATGATGCTGAAATTCAGTGTATACATCGTTCCATAGGTTAGATTCTGACCAGTGCAATTAGCATAGCCTTCTGAATTATTTACTGAACACTTTGTCATTGATAATTCTTTCACTTTTACAACAATTTCCAGAGTACCATTCTTAATGAGGTATCCCACAGGGTCTGAATACTGACTGCACTTCAGTGCGATGAAAGTCGTGTCAACCACGACGGAAGCATCTTTGGGTTCTAGATCTGAAACTAAAATAAATATAAATGGTTATTTTCCAATTCTGAGGATAAATAGTGGCAGAACTAGCATTCTTTCACTGATAAAGCACCATTTAAAGTTCAGAGCTAAACTGCAATCTCACAGAACATTAATAACCCATCTGATGACAAAACATATTCAAACTCTACTACTTGGTTACAAAAGCTTATTTGAAGTTGTTTCCATTTTCTGGATCGTCATCTATGTTTTCTGGATCGTCATCTATGTTTGACAACAGATTATTATCAGACAAATAAAACTGAAAGGTCTTTATGTCAAGATGATCTTTTTCCAAATGTGACTAATTCTGTGTAAGTCAATTGGAAATAAAATCATTTTAAAAAAATTCTATCACATATTAATGTTAGTGGCCATACTGAATGATAGACCTGCATAATTTGTACAAAATTTGACAGGGCTTCATGCAAGGATGTTTTCTGTCTATTGGTCCAATTCTGATAAGTGTTTTTAAAAGATTACTTAGAACCAGTATATATATATATATATATATATATATATATATATATATATATATATATATATATATATATATATATATAATCATCATCGGAACACCATAAGGCACAAAGTAGGTCATTATGAAGATCTCCTCACCACTGTCAAAAAGAGAAAGCTGAAATGGAATGGCCATGTCACTAGAGCCAACATTCTATCCACAATAGGACTGCAGGGTAGTGTCCAAGGTGGTAAAAGGAGAGGTAGACAGAGAAAAAAGTGGCGTGGTAACGTCACAGAATGGACGAGGAAAAGTTTTGCAGAGACAGGTATTGGCACATGATCAAGACAAATGGAGGGAACTGGTCAGATGTTCCACAGCACAGTGCCTCAACAACCTCACTAGGTCAAGAGACTGATCATGATATATATATATATATATATATACACCACCATACCATGTCAGTCAATTGTGCATATCAGGTAATTCTACGCAACAATTTGTCATTCTGTAAACATTGGATCATGTGTTATTTTGGGTCAAACATCCACTTTGTATCAAGAAAGAATGGTCATACTTTAATAAGGAAAATTGATACTAATAAAGTGTACAAAAATATCCGAAATTTTGACCTGAAAAGCATGTGAAATTGTAATTTCTAAATGTCAACATGAAAACCCATTCCATGACCTTCTTGAACCTGTTACCTACAAAATCGTATTTACTATGTATCTGTTAGAATCATACAAATAAATACATTATAAAAAAGATGGAAGTGTATACCTTAAAAACGTCTGCACCTTAATCCAAGTTTCGAATTTTGTAAGAAGCTGTCTCACATAAAGTTGCTGCTAAAACAGGTTTCTCAAACAATTCCCTAAAAGACATTTGGTCCAAATAATATACCAATATGGCTATCCATTCAGAAGAATTATTGGCAATATGTTCATTGTGCTGCTATAATATATGTCAGTAGGGCCATTTTTTAAAGGACCAATAAGATATCTTTAAAACATCTTTTCAAGATAGCCACCATGGTGGTGACATACTGAAGGTCATACTGAAGGTCATCTTGAAAGTCAGATCCACCTCAGTGCATTCTGAGGACCGTCTAGAAACCATAAGAAGTCTTAGGGTGCAAAACCCCATGTAAATATGACTTTCCATGCAGGAAGTGTTGCTATAACAAGATTTTCAAGACGTCTCTATATGTGAGGTCAAATAAGCACCAGTTTCATACATATATTTATCATAAGTAGTCTTCTTGTAAAAAAAAACATATCAAATTTAATTTCTAATTAAGGAGCAATAGTAATAAAACCATTTTCAAGATGGCTGCCATGACTACTGGCTGTCAATAAAGTGATACATGTTGATGATTACTACATTCATTTTTGAATAAACATTTTGTTGAATCTTTAAACAATACCCACTGGATATTCCATTGTTTGATTCTTGTAAAAAAAAATCAACGACAGAAAGAAAAACTTGTGAACTAATCAAAACAGTTCGTATCACTGTTGTTTTCATTAGAATCTTTTTATTTTTGATGTAATCTTCAGACTTTAAATATAAACATTTGGCCAATTATAAACGAAACACACAAAAACAAAATTCTGGAATAGTTCATAAGTGGTAAGAAAATTAATACTGTACTAGACATTAAAGTCTTCCAAAGCTCATTGTGTGTGTGTGTGTGTGTGTGTGAGTGTGTGTGTGTGTGTGTTTGTGTACGTCACATTTGATCCACTTTGCTACATAAAGTAGCTGCAAAGCAGTATACCACATGCAGAAACACACCACATACTATTCAAAGAAATTAGTTTACTTGTTTCTTCTTTTTGTCTCAATGGATATATGCTCCAACAGTGACAAATAAGAAACTGCATAATTTTTCATTGGCATTAAAATAATAGTAAGAATCAGACCTTTATTATTATTATGTTAATGACACATCATATATCCATATGATCTATTACTTGTTCTATTTTTACTTACATTTTCCCCTAACAAAAACAAACAAATAAGATAATACATGTTGTGACATCCATGTACAAGGCCCTAATTTGTTGGAAATAAAAATCGCACCTCAAATGTCACCGTTATCCACACAAGAAGCTGAGGTAAGATTAATTAGGAAAAATGATCAAACTTCAGTTTCTAATGACAGAACCATACCATTTATTAGTGAATATAACATGCTGGTTATCCAATATTTCCCTAAATTACACCCACTTTGTGTATGTGTCCAGGTGTTTTACAGTTTGACTTTCTACTCATATTATCACATTGTAGTAATATTTTACGAGACTTGTTTCCCACTTCAAACAATGCACTGATTTCAAAATAGTATACAGGTTTAGTTTTCATTATCTATTGTTATGTTTTACATTTCAGCCACACTTTATCAATGTATTACCATTCCAGTGGCCTAGTGGTTAGAGCATCCACCGTGGAAGCGGAAGGTCATGGGTTTGATCCCTGGCTGAGTCATACCAAAAGCTTACAAAAAAGGTACTAGCAGCTGCCTCACTTGGCACTCAGTATTAAGAAGCTAGTGTTAGGACTGGTCAGCCTGGAGTCGATATAATGTGACTGGGTGGGACATCATGCTACATGTCTGTGGCATGATGCCCCAGTGCTAGACATCACTATAAACTACCTCACTGCAGACATCATAGCAATATTACAAAAACAAAATTAAAGCTATGTTAAAAATCCTGATCAAACAAAGAAACAAACCTTTTCAATGTTTAAAGATCATATAATAACAAAAAGACAAGATCAACATGATAAAAAAGCATCTTAAGTTTAATAACTTATTAATTTATGAAGAATGTTGTTTTGTTTATATCTTAAACTGCCATATTTGGGTCTGATTTGCCGTCCTTGTCAAATGGAGAGCTGCCTTATATGGGTTGGCATTGGGAAGAATTTCACATTCATACCAAAATGTAACCAGTGATATTATTTTTTATTGTAAAATAGGAAGGTGTGTAGTTCATGCCATCTGGCAATTATTTATGGGTATGTGACTATTTTATTGATTTTGAATTACCAGTAACAGAGCGGTACAGCTTTGATCCTACATTTAACAAAGACGGCATGTGGCTTCATCATGGATTTTGAGACAGCTCAAGGTGGGGAAACTAATTATGAATTAACCCAGTTTAGTTAAAACAGATCTGCTGTGGTCCAATGATAAACAGCATGGATGATTCAACATACCCTGGTATTTTACTACGTTTACAATGAAAGGAAGCCAACACAGATTTTGATTGTTTATTATTGTTTGCTGGAAACATGCATTTATGTATGTCCATGGGTAATCTTATTAAATATATTTTTACACAAGAAAAACTGCAGGTTATAAATGAGTGGGTATTGAACTTGGGTGAATGTTATATTCACTAATATATGGTACAATTACAGTTGGCAAGCCAGATGTCTTCAGGTGGTGTATAAACACTTTTCCGAAACTGAGATCATATTTTGATAATAAATAAATTGTGACAGTGGTCACTGCAGAATATATCCATTTAGGTAAAGTCTTTTTTAGGGAAAGACCATTTAAGTTTCTTAAGTTGGAGTGGGGTGGGGTGATAATGCTTGATCATATATTTTGCAGTATAAAAAAAGCATTATGACAGTCTTTTCTTTACTTGAAACAAATTTGTGTTGTGTTCAATTAAAGAAAAAAAATAAATTAGGTGGAAAGAACAATCTAGCCACACAAACTAAATGGCAAGTCCTCTACAGTTAACATACAGCCAGAACTGAATTACTGTATTATCGTTGTTATGTTGATAATAATAATAATAATAATAATAATAATAATGAGGACTTTGTATAGCGCCTAATCTTTCGAAGCTCTAAGCACTTTACATCATTAATAATGATATGACTACACTACAGAAAACAAATGACAAAACAATGAAATTGGAAAACATAAAAACATGCTGAAAACATATAAGATACAAAACATGATTAGGTCACTAAGTTTGTCCCTGCAGTCGAAACAGGTGAGTCTTAAGAACACTCTTAAAAGGGACCACTGTGTCTTTGTGTCTAACTTCAATGGGCAATTAATTCCCAAACCAAAATCGCAAGCTTATTTTTAAGGTTGCGGCAAGCTTGCTGCAAGCTTGTTATTTAAGCTTGCCGCAAGCTTAGATTTGAAACCGCGGCAAGCTTGCGCAAGCTTATTTTTAAGGTTGTGGCAAGCTTGCGCAAGCTTATTTTTAAGGTTGCGGCAAGCTTGCGCAAGCTTATTTTTAACGTTGTGGCAAGCTTGCCGCAAGCTTATTTTTAAGGTTGTGCATGACAAGCCAATTAGATTTTAAATTATATATATATATATATATATATATATATATATATATATATATATATAGGAAACTGACATGGCATGTACTGCCACCATATTTCTAGCCCTTGATGTGTGAAAATGACCATTTATATAAAATATTAAAAGTAAAATGTTGATATATGCTACAATGTATATTGCAGAATTGAAACAGAGTGGATTTTGAATTAAATGAATAACTCAAACAATGTGTGAAAGATGGCAATTCATGAATTTAATTAGTTAATAAAAATATATGATGTAAAATTATAATGATTCTCACATGCTCTCAAAATACAATTGATCCAATTACCCTATACTAACATTCACAAATTGAAGGAAAAAAAATATATCTATCTGATATACAGATTCAAAACACCTCAGTTTAAAAAAAATAGTATACACTATCCGATACTCACATAATTTTATGTACCGCCTAGGATTTAGATTCAAACAATTCAAATAAATTTCAAAAGTTTTGCACTGTAAGTAAAAGATACACAAATCTCCTGGAATTCAACTAGTCAACTAGATTCAAAATAATCTCATGTAATTAATACAAATGTACCAATTGAAACAGCAATTGGACCAAATACACCAGTCCCTCGATAACAAATAGTAGACACAATATACTATAATTACCGTTATTTACTATTGCACGACATACAGAGAGAGAGAAAGAGAGAGAGAGAGAGAGAGAGAGAGAGAGAGAGAGAGAGAGAGAGAGAGAGATTGTTTCTAAATATCTTCTGCAATTTTGGAATCTGGGAACATATTTTTAATTACTTCCATTAACTTGTAGGCTGTGCTCAATTTACGATCAGCTCATAGAATCACCTCATCACGTTATCTGCTTTTGAAATATGTGCTGATCACCGACTTCATTTCCCTTCATCGTTGACAAAATACTTGTATTTCCTTTCACTAACGATGCCAATTTCGCATGATTTTCCGATTCCACGTGCCGTGAAATTGAAAAGTCATTCATTCCACCATGTTGTGCACATGAAAAATCTAAGTTGCAAACAGTGTAGAGTACAAAATGCACTCCTTTAGACGGTGGTTTAAGGCATGGTCACAGAATATTATGAACTGGTAGAAAATGCTGCTTTCTATGTTTAGACATTCTATTTTCATCATCAGATTCCAGCTGAAACTTTGTAAACGGCGGCATGTTTAAACAACCGGATGTTGTGAATGTTACAATCAGTGATGTGGCGCCGACTACAGACCCGGACGCGGACCGAAGAGACGATACAACAAAACTAACCGGAATAAAAAAACGCTTAAAAAATTATTTAAAAAAAATAAAAAATAAATGCAGCCTCAAATCGTAATTTAAAACCAATGACCATACTATCGTACGAATGAGCTTTATTCCGTACAAATTCAGTCAAATACGAACTGGTAAACAGGTCTGAAAAGGCAAAATGGTGGGTGGGTGGCAGATTTTTTTGGTTTTTAATACTCATTTATATTAATTTCAGGATAAATTACCGTATATTGAGGAGTTAATCAAAAACATTATTCCACGTGATTTCCGTTCGATCACAGGAGTCTGATGCTGTTTCAACAATGTTAAAATTACCTACAGGTTCAAATACAAAAATTGTCAAATTGAAACAGAAATTGGAATATTCTTTCAAAAACTAAATGCCATAAGTTATGATCACTAAGTTACCGAGACTATATTTGATGGTGCATACATTGTTGGTAAGAAGCATTTATAAGTACTTGACTTCAAATATCTTGCTGCATTAAGTCAGTCTGTAAATAACTTTGCAATCGGTAAATGCTATGTATTTTACCGGATTTTACTAAATGGAATCCTTTATCACAGTGTAAAATATAACACACATTCAAGAAATTCTTGCTCTGTTCTTTTTATATTTAATGGTGCAATACAATGTGGACAAATTATGTTCTATGTTAAAGTTTATCCACTGTGCTGCTGTTTGATGAATGACTGCAGATGCACTCCTTCATTTTTAGCAATCTAGGAAGCTTGAATTTTACATTTTCCAAGCTTGTAGACTTGGAAAAATTCCTTTTGCAAGCTAGCTTAATTTGTGTAAGTTTGAGATTTTACAATAAGCTTGCAGACTTTCAGAATTTCCTTTTGCAAGCTTGCAAGCTTGCACAACCTTGCAAGCTTGCGCAAGCTTGCAGACTTGGAAAAATTCCTTTTGCAAGCTTGTGCAAGCTTGCGCAAGCTACCTTACTAGCTTGTACAACTTCAACTAGCTTGCTGCAAGCTTGCCGCAAGCTTGCTGCAAGCTTGTGGAAAGCTTGCATTTTGGTTTGGGATTCGTTCCACGTCGCCAGGCCCTGGTGTGCAAACGAACGTTGTCATGTATATTCAGAGTTGGGACTGTGTCATTACTGCTTAAGGACTATGCACATGGTTGAAAGTTAAGTTTAATCTCACTTCTTTATCAGTTTTTTTAAAAAGAGAAGTAGTTGTCATCTGGAATTAATTGTTAATACCTGATAGGAATACCTTTCATGTTTAAATGGTACAATAAATTTATACCGTTCAAGAGAAGCTCAACATGGTGTTTTTCTCGTCAAATTAGTAAGTCGGTTACATATTTTTGAATAAAGTTAAAGTGTCAACTTCTTGCAAATGAATTTGATCAGCATTTTGTAAATATACATCATAATGACTATACAAGACTTTAGAAAGTTTTTTATTGTACAAATATATGATTGAAATAAAGATCAGTGATTCTTGAAATAGTATCTGATTATACATCACTATTAATGTCTCAGTCTTTCCAAGGGCAGTCATCACTGACTGGCAGTTCAAATGTCAATCAGCAATGTTGACCAGCACTTCCACAGTGGAGGTGCCATCATAATGTCTGTGATGGTTTGTTTGTTTGTTTGATTAGGATTTTTAATGTAGCTTTAACAATTTTTTAGTCATATCACTACGTTGTCTGCAGTCAGGCAGTTTATATTAATGTCTAGCACTGGGGTATCATGCCCCAGACATGTAGCATGATGTCCCATCCAGTCACATTATCCTGACACTGAGGCTGACCAGTCTTAACTCTAACTCTTAATGCTGAGCATCAAGCGAGGCAGCTGTTAGTACCATTTTTGTAAGTTTTTGGTATGACTGAGACGGGGCTCGAACCCATGACCTCCCGCTTCTGCGACAGACACTCTAACCACTAGGCCACTGGAGCAGTTTGTGATGGTTATTTGTAGGTATACAGTGTATATCTCTCTGCCACAGTGGAGGTGCCATCAGAATGTCTGCTGATGTGTGACGGTGGTTTGAAGGTATTTTATCTCTATGCTGTGGAGCATTAAGGTGGAGAAAAAGTTTATGGTATTAAGTCCACCACCATCCTGCATGGAGTTTAGAAAAAATCACATGAGCTGCACTTCATCACACAAATATAGATCATAGAAATTAAATTTTGTATGTGACTGTAGAAATTATGCTGTCAAAAAGTTGTATCATTCTAGGTATAAAGGTATCTATATAGGGCACACAAAAACCATACATAGCCATGACCTAAATGCTTAAACTTGATCTTGTAAGTCAAATGTGACCATGTTTATTTGTACAAGAGTGATACTAGTAACAACTACTAGTCAATAGTCTAATGATTCAAAAACTTAAAAAGCAAATTTAAAAACATGACAGTGATGCATGAAGTATGAGTCAGTGACCTATATTTGCTGGTTTTATTAAGTTCTCATGTCCAAGGTTTTGTCCAAGGTATTTCCTAGGTGTCTTTATAATGTACGAGATCATGTCCAAGGTTGTTTATAAAACCTCGGACAAAATATTAACAAAACCTTAGACATCCAAGGTTTTTCCTAGGTCTTCCTAGCAAAACCTTGGAAAAACCTCCGTTGTCTAAGGTTTTTTGGAAACATTTTCAAGTAAACCTCGGAAAATGTACAGCCGGGAATTGCGTGATGGTGATTTGTAGGTATTTTATCTCACTGTGGAGCATAAAGGTGGAGAAAAAGTTTACAATATTAAGTCGAAAACCATCTTGCATGGGGTTTAGAAAAATCACATGAGCTGCACTTCATCACACAAAAGTTAGTGATGCATAAAATATAGATCATAGAAATTAAATTTTGTATGTGAGTGTAGAAATCATCCTCTCAAAAGCTTGTATCAATAAAGTATCTATACAGGGCACACACCAACCATACTTAGTTATGACCCAAATGCTTAAACTTGATCTTGTAAGTGAACAGTGACCATATTTATTTGTACAAGAGTGATGCTAGTAAAGATTAGTTAATTAATAATCTAATGATTCAAAAACTTAAAATTTAAATACATGACAGTGATGCATGAGTTATGAATCAGTGACCTATATTTGCTAAGATTGCAGTACTCGTCATGATGCTGTTGTTGTTGTTATAAGGTTTAACACCATGTTTCAGCACAAGATAGACTACACATGGTGGACAGTATTAATGGTGAAGAATGAACACGGGAAAACCACGGAAAGAACCACACCGACCCATGAAAAGCTACCAGCAAGTTTTAACTATACCCACATTGACTGAGCCCGAGACTTGAACCCAGGCAGACAGAGGTGAGATGGCAGTGATCTGTAACGGTGAGCACTTTAGACCACTCGACCACTCAGAGCTCCCCCCCCCCATGTCATTATGCATCACCCCATCACATTTCATTATTCCATACATACCAATATGTACACAGGGAGCAATAACCAATGTGGTTATGAGCTACATGCAAAAACTTGATCTAATGCAGTAAAGTATGAACTATAGGTCACCATGACTTTCTTCTGTTGAAAGGATGTGGTATGAAAAATCAAGTAAAACAAGGGGTTATACATCTGTACTATTTTGCTGAAAGACAAAAAACTTGACCAAGATTTTCTTCATGTAATACCTCATACTAACTTTCATTTCATTATATGAAGTACTTTAACATTTTTTGTACCAAAACAAAATTGAAGCCAAATATATCGGAAGTTTTAACTCCGTGCCATTTTTCTTGAAGATACAAAAACAGAATTGAAATAAATCTTCTTAATGAAACCCTCATTCAGAATTTCAATTTAATATCTCAAAAATTATTGAGCATAAACAAAATTGGTGATATGACAAGATGGGATGGGATTGGACAAGATGGGACAGGATGAATGAAATAGACACAGAAGTCACTATAATTCCCCTTCACTGATATGGTGGACATTTTTAAATGTTTGAAACGCATAATATCGCTGTTCTGAAATAAAACTTTAACATATTCAAGTGTATTATTATTATTTCTATTGCTATCATTATTATTAATGTTATTATTAATATTATTATCATTACTATTATTATTTTTAATATTATTATTAATAAACATGAATTGATCAAATAGCTCTTACAACTTATGGTACTTTCAAATGCTGGCTTGACTCAGGTAATCTTTGAGGAGGCCATTGGGGAGCATCAGCTGTCGATACATGCATATGTACTGCATTTCACAGATGTGCAAAACAAACTGGAATCAAATGCATTCTTTGTCTATTTAGTGCTGTAATGTTACCAGTCTTTCTACAAAACTTTGAATACCTCAGCATTTTGCATGCAGTTGTAATTTTTTAAAACTGTCATAGCATATAAAAAAGCTTTTAACAAGAATCCCATAAGAATTACCCGGTAGATACTCCGCTATCTAAAAGAATTTCTGTGAATTCAAAGAAAAGATCATAAGATCGTTTCTTCATTTTTAACTGCTGAGTGCTGAAACCATCTTGGATAGACTAGATCAATTATATTTTAAATAAGCCATGGGGGAAGTCAGATTGGATGTAAGATAAGCACTGTATTCATTTAGAACAAACTAGAGAGCATTTAATTTAGAAGACTTTCAGTGAAAACCAATATGATACAAGAATTATGGTTAAGGTATTCATGCTAGCAACCTTGTATACATGTATGTCTGCAAGATGCCATGTTTATTTATGACCAACATGATATCATAAAGAGTCTTTGGGTGAATGACCATCAATTCTGGAGGAATAGCTTTAACAAGATGTTCTACAACAGTGGCCATAATGAATGTCAACCTGTGTCAATTTTATTCTGGAGTAATGACCAAAAGATTCCCTAGAAGACTGTCGTAGGTTTAAGAGTAAACTTCACAAAAAAGGTAAGTTTTGGGCAGCAACATTTACTATTGAAATGAATGCCTAACACCATTTTCCTAGTGCCAAATAATAAACAAGTAATAAACAAAGACTTATTACAATATATTTTTGTTAAGTTCACATATCGAAAAGGGAACTGAGGAAGAAAAGCTCTTTTGTTATTCTTGTAGACTCACCATGATCCCACATCACAGCCATAATAACAGATTTTAATCAAAATTTGCATAATTCAAATGATTTTCATGGTCAGCAACTAACCTCTACTTTTTCTTAATTTCCCAATAGTGTTGCAATCCTATCTATTTGTAATGTGTGTAAACTGAATTTCATCAATGTATGCTTGTCACATTAATTTCTGGTAATTTTTTTGGGTGATGGTCATAAGAATATCAAAATTCTTTCTTATGGTTTACTGTTTTTGGAGATGTCACATGTATGTATGGACTACAACCTTTCTACCTGGCATAAAGCTTAAAGCAGAATTTAGGCAAAAGGTATCCTTAAATGAGCCACATGTTTAGAATATATAATGCATGTAATCTTGTGTATTCTATTAATTATATATGCAATGTCTTTATTCATTCAAAAAAGTGGTTTAGAGCACACCTCCTGAATCAATGATTCACAAAATATGATGAGCTGCATTCTCTAACTTGTATTTAGGCAGAACTAAGCTGTTTCTGATTTGTGTGTGCAAGTGAAAGACATATGGACACCTAAATCAAGAAATTAAACATGCTGCTTTTCTGTGGGTTCTGTTAAATATAAACTTTTGATTAAGGATATTATTACCAATGGATATTATTATATAGATAACTCATTACTAAACAATCAATCTTACACAATTTGGGTAAATGTAAAAGTTTGAAAAGCAAGTGAGGGTGAAATGATCTGGAAAGCAATATCTTGAACTCTGTTCGAAATAACTATAGTCAAAATGACTACCAAAAACAATTTTTTCTTAACAAAAAAACAACATAATAAAAAGCCCATTGTCTTGTAAGATCTCTGATCACTATAGGCAAGGACTGCAAAATAAATCTCAACTGTTTAACCTCGACTGGCCACTAGACATATCACAACAAACAGCACTAAAGTTAATTTTAAAATGAAACTAATTTAATCCCCAATTCATATTCAGTCAGTGCTTTGCAAAGCTCTCATCACTGTGTTAGCCAAAACTTCTGTTATGGGAGTAATTACCATGGAGAGTAGATGGATATAGTCTAGTCGATACCCTTCTCAATAGTTTTTAGCATCAGGCTCAAAAATCCTAAATACATGGTTGGTATATATTGCATTCATGTAACAAAACATGAAACAAGTTTGTAAGAATAGAGAAACTTTAAATAAACAGCAGCTCCTACAAGAACACTACTATTATCAAAAGAATTTTGTTTCAGCTAAACCTGTAAAAATATGAAGAATACCGTTAAAACATGTTCTGTTGTTCACGTTAAAGAAGCCAGTCCTACAAAGGCAAGTGTCATTGATACACTCAGTGTTGTTCAGATGTGCACAAGTCCACTTTACACAATGGTCTCCAATCATAGGGGGTTGAGTAGTTGTTACCAGTGTTGTTGTTGTTATTGTTGTACTTGATTGTGTTGTTGGCTGTAAATGAGCATAAGGTTCATAATAAATATTCTTACCATCAGTTATCAAAAGAAAACAATGAAAGGAAAACCTTAATGTAAATTTTGATAATTGTTATCTAGAGACCAAGAACAAATGTGCATATTAGCAAATGATTCATCTAAACTTCATCATGCTTCCTCCAAGTAGGAAGCAAATCTATAATCAAATTAATTTTTTTTTAACCCAAATCTTAATGATAATTTTCTACAACTGTGATTTTGAACCCAAGGTGAAATGATAAGTGTGCATATCACCAAATGAATGGCTTAAGTATTACAAATGAAAACATTTCAATCAAATCCTTAATGCAAAATTTCTAAGATTTTACCTTGTCCCAAGGTCACAGAGGCAAGTGAGCCTATAATAGTAAGAATTATTTTAGTCCCTGTAGTATAATGATAATCTGAACTTCAACAATGCTGTCATTATTGCTACCACTGTCACATAAGTGGCTGCTATATCTTTCTTTGCACTAATGGTAGTTGGATTATACCAGCAAAATGGAAACAATGCAATCATGCAAAAGCTACACTATTAGACCACATTAAAACTGCCATTGTAACTTATATTTAAACAGGAGATGCTACAGTTATGCTATAAGAACTTACTCATTACAGTCTGAAAGAAACAAAATTACATCATGCTGTAGTTTCATGCTGTTTTTACTTCCATATAAAATTTTGAAAGATGTTGTAAATGATAAAGCATAAACAACATTCTCTTATTGTTATAAAATTCGCAAAAAAGTTCATTGTAAACCATTAGCTTTTCAAAACCATTTCTTTTCATTATGGCTACTGAGGGACTATCAAAATAAGTGAAGCGGTGGAGGGCCCCACCGTTTTAATACTTGTGGGATCATTGGTAGGATGTAAGTGAACAGACAATCCTACTTCTGGCTGTTGTTTTTACTGGCCAGACTCTCTTGTCTTGGATTGGGGAAATGTAAAAGAGGAGATTGTTGTTTAGCTATGTTGCAAACAAGTGTACCTAGAGTTTCCTTCCAAAGTCTGAACTGAGAATCTACTATGGATTAGTACTGAAATCTTTCCATGAAGATTATTCTGTTATACTGTCCACTAAAATGTTATTCTTGCTGGGAATGTTACAAACTCAAGATGGTAATTCAATAGAGGAGGTTTCAACCTTCAATGCAGAGAACAAGAAGGGCCTGAATGCCTCACTATTACCTTATGTAACAAAATTACTGTATGTATTTTAGCTATATTTGCTTTGTAGACTAGTGTGTGTCAAGTGGGTCGCTTGTTCTGATAACTATATAATATATAATAACTTTTAACCATGTCCCCTCCTGCAGATTTTGAACCTGACAAGACACCTCAACAATATTCCTCCATAGTTACCTATTAATGTGGCGTAAAATAAATTCATAAGACATGTGCTCAGTTGCTGCCATTTCACAAGTCCTAAGCAAACATGACACCAGAATTTCAAAAGCCTGGATTAAGTGTAGTTCAATTTGGAGTTTCAATTCAGAGATAACATTTGAAACTTCAAGTAGGTAATGCTATTTGTCAGATAAGGGAAAGCAAACTCATACATTAAAATACAATATATAATAAAACAGGAATTTAACAGGAGACTCAAGTGGGCTTGACACTGCTGACATCTGCCTAAATGCATTAATAGAACACTAGTTGGCCAGGAAATTAGAGTTCGCAGAATGCTTTCTGTTAAATTATATTGCAATGGTTCGCATTGAAATTGTTTCATAAAAGCTGAATATTTAAAGGTTTCTATTTTTATGTCCATTCATAGCTGTCCCAGGATCAGTTTTATTTGCCTTATATAAAGGTTTCAAATTACTTACCAGAAAATAAGCTTGTGATATATGGACAAGGATAATACCAGAATCGACCCTTCAGTAAAGAGGTTAATATATAGGTGGTGGAGGATAAATATTTGCATCACTGAATGACATTTAGTATGGTAAAGCAGGCAGGCATTGTACACACCTTTCTGATATCATCTCAGTACTTGATGCATAGTGGTTATAAGTATTATCTAATTATCATATATAGTGTATTAGCTTGAGACCTATCAATGTCACTATACTGGGAATACATGGCTTATTATGGAAACCCACAAATTGCTTCCTTGAAATTGTGCACGATTTCTAAAATCTGATCTCCATTTTGTACATCCTGCTATGCTAGTATAGTTTCCCAAGTATAACAATATCCTGGTCATGAATAATGACATCCTCATCTCCACTAGATGAAAACACTGAACAGTTCAAAAGGTCAAATATGGAAGAAATATTAAAAATGAAAATTTGTCATGCTTTTTTCTAGAATATTAGGTCTTGAGTATAAAGAAACAACATCATTGGTAAACTTGACTCATCTCAAGTCTCAATTTAGAGTGAATGTTAGATAAGATTAGGTTTTTACAAATAAAAATTAACATATCCATGCCAACTACCTTGACTATAAAAAGCCAACTGCATATATGTGTTCTTTAGTGTTGTATTTGTCATGTCTGTGTTAGGGGAACGACGCTTTGTGTGACAATAATTAATCTGGACTCTATCTAGCGAGGTAGAAATTACACTGTCATTTAATGAAAGAGTGATGGTACTTGTACTATATACACTCAAAATGCATGATAATAAACATAAATAAACATAAAAAGATTATGTTTGCTTTCTTTCTAAAATAAGAATGACTAAGGATCTCCATGTACAGATGTATTGACCATCTGGAAAGACAAGAATATCTGTCTGAAAACTAAAATCAGACTATTGAGGAGGCCTGGACCCTGATAGCACAATTACAACTAAGAATCTAAGCACTTGAAATGAGATGCTACAGTTCAATCATCATTGGCATCTCTCACATGGACGACATCACAAATAAAGAAGTGCGTAACACCATCAGGCACAAAGTAGGCCATTATGACGATCTCCTCACCACTGTAAAAAAGAGAAAGCTGAAATGGTATGGTCATGTCACTTAGGAGCCAACATTCTATCCACACCAGTACTGCAGGATAGTGTCCAAAGTGGCAGAAGGAGAAATAGACAGAGAAAAAAGTGGAGGGACAACATCACAGAATGGACGAGGAAAAGTTTTGCAGAGACACAGGCATTGGCACATGATCGAGACAAGTGGAGGCAATTGGTCAGATGTTCAGCAGTACATTGCCTCGATGACCACACTAGGTCAAGAGACTGATGATGATGATGATGATGATGATGATGATGATGATGATGACATAGAATGTGCTTAATTATCACACGGGGGTACACAGAATGTGCTAATAATTATCATGTGGTACACTGAATGTGCTTAACTATCATACGGTACACAGAATGTGCTTAATTATCATATAGTATACAGAATGTGCTAATAAATATCATATGGAAAACAAAATGTGCTAACAAATATCATATGGTAAACATAATGTGCTTAATTATAATATTGTACTCATAAAGTGCTAATAAATATCATATGGTATACAGAATGCGCTAATAATTATCATATGGTACACAGAATGCGTTTAATTGTCATATGATACACAGAATGTGCTTAAGTATCAAATGATACACATAATGTGCTTAATTATCATATGGTACACATAATATGCTAATAATTATCATATGGTACACAGAATGTGCTTAATTATCATATGGTACTGTACATATAATGTGTTTAATAATCATAATGTATACAGAATGTGCTTAATTATCATATTGTACACAGAATGTGCTAATAATTATCATATGGTACACAAAATGTGCTAATGATTAGCATATGGTACACATACTGTGCTTAATTATAATATGGTTTATAGAATGTTCTTAATTATCATATGTTACACATAATGTGCTACAAATTAGCATATGGTACACAGAATGTGCTAATGAGTACTACATGGTACTCATAATGTGCTTAATTATAATATGTTACACAGAAGGTGCTAATAATTATCATATGGTACACAGAATGTGCTAATAATTATCATATGGTACACAAAATGTGCTAATAAATATCATATGGTACAGAGAATGTGCTTAATTATCATATGGTACAGAGAATGTGCTTAATTATCATATGGTACACATGATGTGCTAATAATTATAATATGGTACACAGAATGTGCTTAATTATCATATGGTACACAGAATGTGCTTAATTATCATATGTTACACATAATATGCTAATAATTATAATATGGTACACAGAATGTTTTTAGTTATCATATGGTTCAGAGAATGTGCTTAATTATCATATGGTACACATAATGTGCCAATAATTATCATATGCTACACAAAATGTGCTTAATTAACAGAATTCTTCCACATAAACAAACACCTGCTAATGAAGTGCAACATTTATTTTTTAGTACAGGTGTATATTGTTTTTATGTTAATGCATACAGAAAACACTTAAAATTCTTCTTAATATATTTTTTTCAAACAAACTTGACATTAGCTGCAACTGTGAATGGATATAATTGGAAATATAATATTTTTTTTACAAAATGACTGCAGTGAGATCATATTGCTTTTAGGGAACAATTACATTTGAGCAGTAAATTCATGGATAAGACATGGGGTCCTATTATTATTTTAAAAAAAGATAGTTCATTGGGTCTTTAAATCTTTAAATATTTGTATTCCATACAGAAAAACTAACAGCAAATTCACTGTATAGAACTGTCATTGATCTCACCTTCCTAACTCTCCTATAGTGTCACATCAAAATCCAATGAAAACTGTGTACATCTAAAAATGATGATAAAAGTATTGGTGTTATTATTCCATCTATCACTTAGCAAGATAATTTAGTGCACTTGCATTCTTTCTTTTGAAAATTCCTACCTGGTGAATGATCAAGAGAAGGAGCAGGCAGAAACTGGTATGTAACATGTACCATTCCATCTTCATCTTTATACAATCTGCAATTAGAGTGAGAATCTAAAAACAGTCAGGTACATGTCTTGTAAATTAAATTATCTTAATAAATTATTTTGATATGGAAAGAAAAAGGCAACCGAAAAGCAAGCAAACGTTATAGGTTGGGAGTAAGAGAATGCATGGTCTGTGGGGTTTAATGTAATTTGTCAGCACAAGACAGCCAACATATTTTTGATATGCATCCTGCATATGAAGCCAAAGTTTGAAAATGTATAAAAAAATAAAATAAAACAAAATAATTACAACATTATTTTTGCCAGGAATATCACACATGAATATTCCTCAACAAGTAAAATGGATAATTGATAAATGAAGTCAATCACACTAAATAATATTATTTTAAACATTTGAAATAGTTACAGGTGTTATTAACCATCGATATAGTTTAGGCTATCTGGTATCATTAGTAAGCCAGAGTCACGCTAAAATTGTCAGATATTTTATCATAGATTCTGGGTGACATTTTAGAATAAAATGGATAAACCAAAGTAATTAGTAAAACAGTTGCCAGATTTAAACAAATGGCCATTATTTTTCAATGAATAGTTTAAATATTAAATCCACCCAATTAAAACTGAACACAACAATAAACCGATTTTACTTATGATGTTAAAATAGGAATGAGTAATTCTGAAGTAATCAACATGAATATAAAAACAAAGAAGCAATAATGGAGCCCGGATGTAGGCCAACTGTGTTTCTAAGTTATCAATAAGATCAGGAATTTCCAAGTGAAAAACTAATGTTCTAGTCACAGATAGAAAGTAAACATACTTCTGTTAATAATGTTCTGAATATTTAATCTATACTTATAAAGAAGTATTATATAAGTATTATGTTGTTGATACAAAAATGTCCCTAGTCAGGTCTACTTTTGTTTTGGACAAAGTTCAGTTGCAAAATAAATATACATAACATATTATAATCATTGAGAAAAACCAATAAACAATAACATTTTAATATACAAAACAAAAACATCAGTCTCTTCAAAGACTTTTTATTTCCATATAAGGCACACAAAATTATATTTCCTAATGCACTGGTTTTAAAATTAGGGTCGGTTGGTAGTTAGGTTGCTTTGGTTTTATGTATATGTGTATATGTATTTAGTGCTACAAGAATAGGGACAAGCATGCTCAATTATGTACACAAATTAATTTTAGGAAATTTTGGGAATTAAGTTTTTTAAATTACCTTGGTGGAAAAAGTACTAGTGTCTGCTGTGAAAAACAGCAATTGTTGGCTGATATGAAATATGCATTATTTTTTTTTTGGGGGGGGGACTCTAATATCAATATATTTTTCCATTGGATTTGAATCCATTTTTCCTATAATGTCCCTATAAGTTTGAGAAATATCACATTACTTGACAGTGATGTGCTTTGGTTGGGTTATCATTATGTAGAGGATGATTGACAATGATGATGTTGCCCAGATCAAGTAAATAATAAAATAAAACATGAAATTAATTGAAAATAATAAGAGATCAGAGCAAATCTGCATAAAAAGAGAATATAGCAACATGAGCCCCATATGTAAAGTATAACATTTTAATTAAAGAAATAAAGAAATTGAATATAACATTTGAATGATACACTTTCTCTTAGGAAATCACCAAGCTATCAAAATGCAATTAGCTATTATGTTTATACAGATAGGACAAATTTCATCATTAAATCAAGTAAATGATCAAACTTAAGTTGCCCAGCATGCCTGCATAACCTGGTTGCTTCTGGTCCTTTCAAAGTAAAAATTCAGATGACAAGTCAGACTTGCAGTATTTCATTTATATCTCTCTCTCTCTCTCTCTCTCTCTCTCTCTCTCTCTCTCTCTCTCTCTCTCTCTCTCTCTCTCTCTCTCCAGTCCTGTTTCTGGTCATCCATCTTAACTTGGCTGTCTGATCTGCTTGGCCGCTGCATGGTATATATGGAACGTGTTTGCTTTTTTCCTCTTTGTGCCTTATCAAGACTCACTCTTTTCCTTTAAGTTCTGTGTCCCTTAAATTCCTGACATCCATCCCTTGAAAACAGTTTATAACAAGAAAGAATTTTTTGCCATAGCTATCTGTTGGATTCCCCCCCACACACACTTATTTAGTTTTCAGTTGGGATTAAATTTATCTAACTTCAAAACAAATTGATACTCCCATCAATGTTAGAATAATTCTGTCTATTCTACCCTTATTAATAACTTTCTCTGGAAAATCTCACTTTTTTACATTTATTTCCAATGGCACAAATAATCTGTGGATTGCCTCTCCATTGTTTTTTCCCCACTACTTAACCCACATTAACCTTGCCTCATTTTTATCTCAGACCATTATCACAATAAAAAATTTGTCTCATCCCAGCAGGAACATTAAAGCTATCACAGGGTAGAGATTTATTTTGGGCCTAGCCAATTCATCAATGCTAATTATTATGTGCATTGCTGCCCGTGACAGGATTCACTTAGTGATGTGTTGCCATCTTTTAAAATTCCTACTTATTACACACTTGGAGGCTTCTGTTAGTATAACAGGATCTCACCAGAAAGTAGGCTGCTATGACTCGTTTTTATGCCCCGGTATCCTTTATAATGTTTTGCAATTTGGTAAGCATTTCTGTCAGCAGTCATATGTGTGAAATTATCATGGCAAGTACAACACCATATTGCAGCAAAAGTAGGTCACTGACTCATATTTCATGTTTGACTTTGTATTTAAATAATTTTCTTGAGCATTCTTGATTACAGAAGCAACTTTGAGTGTGGATATACTTTATAGCTGGCTCAGCACATCTTGCCGAACACAGATCACTGCAGCTGTAATTTATATTCACTGAATACAATTCTGTTTCGTTTCGTAAAATAATTGTTTTACTAAGTCGGAATGTAATATAAATCAGTAGGGCAGCAGAAGTAGATTAAATTGAAAGAAAAAAAATAGTATTATGCATATAGATTAAATGCTATGGTAATTCAGGCTGATTGAAGTATTATATAATTCAGGTACAGTGGCCTATACAAAACCAAACAGCATGTCAGAATATTTTAATAACTCACCTGATCAGAGTTAAGAAACTTTAACAGTTGATTACTTTGATTTTAAAAAACAAAATAGAATAAAATAACTCATTATTTTATTTATTGGGAATCTATCTGCTATACTGCTAAATTTCCATGATGATGGTTCAGCATGTTTAGTATCACATCCATTGTTTTAGTTTTGAGAGACCATTCCAGTACCCTAGTGGTTATTACATCCGCATTGGATGTGGGAGGTCGCAGGTTCTAACAAAAGTTGAGTCATACTAAAGACTTATAAAAATGATAATAACAGCTGCCTCAATAGGTACTCAGCATTAAGTGTTTAGTGTAATGACTAGTTAGCTTGGTGTCAGGATAATATGACTGGGTATGCATGATGCTTCCTGTCATCAGCATGATGCCTCAATGCTTGGTATCACAATAAGCTGCCACGCTGCAGACATTATAGCAATATGACTGAAATGTTTTAAAACTACATTTAAAACTCGAAATCACTTGATTGAGTTTTTAGCTTAACATTCAGGGCCAGTTCTACTTTGTACATCACTAGCTGTATGGATGATATGTTATTATCATAAAATTGGACAGTTTCCAAACCTGAAAGTAATGTGACTGTTTGTACTGTGTATGAACCATTACCTTGTTGAATTCCATTGCTACTCGGCACTACGGCATGTTGCTCAATTAGACCCAGCTGTTTTTTATCTTTAATGCAGCAAGACTATATCACTGATCATATAAAAATTACTTACTCTAAGACATTAGACTGCAAGGGAATGAACTGAATAGCAATCCTTAAAAGTTATGCTTACTATTTATTCTCTTAAATAATAATAGATCGACTGAATAAGTTATTTAATTTTAGCTCAATATAATAATTTTGTATTAACATACCGACATATTACAACTGTTTGAACAAAATTAATCTGACTTTACCAAGAATACAAAACCAGAGCAACTGCATTACAAATCCTTTGTTTCTCATTCCGTAGTTTCTCTGCCCACCTCACCCACTTATACTCTCTACTTCCCATACAGTGACCAGGAGTTATAATGCATAATCTGTGAAATATATTATTCATCTTTTGTCTCAAATGAATTTTTTTTAAAAATTTGACCTGTGACCCTTTCCCATGACCCACAGGATGTGAGCCAAGTATGACACCCTTCTTTCAGATGTTAAGCACAGGAGCAGAGTCATTGTTGCAAGTTCACTGCAGCTCACACACCAGCAGCTTAATCACCCAGGCCAGACCAGGTTAGCTGCCAAGACACTTAGCTCCTGTTTCCAGCACATGATAAGACAATAATGTGTTGAAATGGTTATTACAAGTATGCGAGTTTACAAGGTTTGATAACCGACAGGCTGATTGACAGAAGGAGGGTATCACAATCGTACCAATGCATTTGAAAAAGTATGGGGATGACATGTTTATGACCTATATGGTAGTATACAAATTTATTTACAACCATGTATGTTATAAAATGTTTAAAACACCAATATGAAAATCCTAAACATAGAGATATTGCATAATTGTAACTACTACTGAAAAGTTTATTGAGTAAGATAAGGGAGATATAAACCAATATATTTTCCTCATTAAGTTCAACACCTTGAACCTAGAACAATTTATAGTTAATATGAGGCAATCAAAACAAGACGTCCTGTATTCTTGATTAAGAACAAAATAAGATTCCCAAATTCAAATGCAAACTTTATGGTGAATTCTACAGCGTGACCTTCAACATGCAAATTAGGAGGCAATTTTTTAATTTATAAAACTGACATCATCTAAATTTCATTCCTTCAATGCACTTTTATCATTAAATAAGCACTCTGAAGTAGCATTGTTTCAAATAATATTTGACCCAAGATGTCTATTGATCATTATTTAAACTACGAATGGTGAGGCATATAATAATTAAAAATATATCATAATGATGATTATAGTAAATGGTGGTCCTTCATTATAAAGCCCCTCAGTAATGGTGATGATTTTGCAGTGGACCTTTAAAATAAAGCCTCTCACTAATATTGATGATTTTACTGTGGACCTTCAGAAAAAAGCCCCTTAGTAATAGTGCTGATTTTACAGTGGACCTTCAAAATAAAACCCCTCAGTAATGGCTATGATTTTACAGTGGACCTTTAAAATAAAGCCTCTCAGTAATGGTGTGAATATCACTACTGATGTCCCTCATTATAATGTCCATCAGTAATGGCAATGGTAGTAATACAAACAGTAGTTCCTCATTATAAAGCCCCATTAGAAATGAAAATGACATTAATACAGTAGTCCCACACTACAATGCCCTTTAGAATCACTGTTGATAGCAAAAACATGGTTTCTGATTAATTAACCCTTTAGTAATGATGATGTCAGCAAAACAGAGGTCCCTCACTTTAAAATCACTCAGGAATAATAGTAATACTATAGTGGACATTTACTATAAAGTCTGATAGTAATGGTGTTGGCAGCAATACAGTAGTACCCACTATAAAGCACCTTAGCAATAACAGCAATACTGTCATGGCCCTTCACTATAAAGTCACATTGTAATGATGATGAAAATAAAGTAGTTCTCCACTATAAAGCCCCTTAGTAATGGTGATGGCAGTAATACAGAGGTCCCTCACTTTAAGTACCTCAGTTGCTGTGATAACAGCAATACAGAGGTCCCTCACTTTAAGTACCTCAGTTGCTGTGATAACAGCAATACAGAGGTCCCTCACTTTAAGTACCTCAGTTGTTGTGATAACAGCAATCCAGAAGTCCCACACTTTAAGTACCTCAGTAGCTGTCATAACAGCAATACAGAAGTCCCTCACTTTAAGTACATCAGTAGCTAACTGTGATAACAGCAATACAGTGACCCTTCACTATCATGCCCTGTAATAATGATGATAAAAATACATCGATCCATCACTAAAAGCCTACCAGTACAGCACACTGAATGTGTGTATTATTAAAAAGGAAAAGATTCAATTTACTGTAGCATTTGAGTGATTTTATTTTTTTCAAAATCATTCCTAAACCTGAAGTTCAAAGTGACAGAAAAACATAATGATATTCCTTCTTATTTTCAAACTCCTAGATTACACTATGACTCTCAACAGATCTTCAGAATGAGGAGTTTTGACCTCTTCAATTATAGACCTCAACAGTCCCCCATTTATATCAGAAAGTACCTGGTACAAATTCAGGTGTCCCTCACTTTCAAAATAATAGAAGGCATTCTTATCATTTAAATATCAGGATTTAATTCTTACTAATTTATAATATATATTTCAGTGAATAGAATGTTAAGTTTAAACATTATAAACATAAATTTTGAATTTTGTTACTCCCACAACAATACTACCTCTCCATCATACCTCCGCCATAACAAACCTAGAACAAATGTCAAAAATTAGTTTCAGTCACAATAATGATCATTGAGAATGCTGTGTAGTAATTTTTACAAGTGAAGCAGCATCTCCAGTGCCACAAAAAATCTTACAAGGGTAAACACCAATACTTTACTGAAAAATACAAATGTTTATTACTGTGATTAAACAAAATATGGAATTTTAAAAAAATTATGTGCAGCAAATGTGAAAAACAAAATTAAACAAATTTACTGTGCAATATATGTGAAAAACAAAAACAACTAATTCATATAAATATTTGAATTATCGAAGTGTTATTTGACCCTAAAGAAATAAGGTGGGATATAACGTGGGCTCTGTAGAAACAATGGTTGATTATATGGTATCTTAATACATGTAGCTTGTAGAGCTGGGTACTGCAAACAAATTTGTACTTCAGAATGTACCATATTATATTGCAATTATATTAGGGACAAACAATTTAACGTTCTGAGGCAAAGACCCGATACTTTTTTGCTTAATTTGCATCAGAAATTTGAAACATGTTTTGCTCAGATTCATAGCAAAATAACAGCATATTAGTCAATGAAAAAATATTTATCAGACTTAAGAAATGATGTCAGTTCAATGAGGAAAATGGTGCATGATGCACAACTTCCTTAAAATAAGGGTGCAACCCACTATCGAGGTGCTCTACTTCCGTAAAAAGATGGCACAACCTATCATCATGGTGCTCTACTTCCCTAACCAGATGGAACAACCCATCATCATTGTGATCTACTTCATTAACAAGATGGCACAACCTGTCATTTTGGTGTTCTACTTCCGTAAAGAGATGAAACAACCTGTCATCATGGTGCTTTTCTTCCCTAAGGAGATGCAACAACCTGTCATCCTGATGTTCTATTTCCCTAATGAGATGGAACAACCTGTCATCATGGTGTTCTACTCTGCTAATGAGATGAAATAAACTATCATTATCATGACAGACTTCATAAATGAAATGGAACAACTTGACATCATGGTGCACTACTCCCCTAACGAGTAGGAACAACATGTCATAACGGTGCTCTACTTCCCTAAATAGATTGAACAACCTGTTATCATGATGATCTACTCCCTTAACGAGATGGAACAACCTGTCATCATGGTGATCTACTTAACTAATGAAATGGATCAACCTGTCATCATGGTAATCTACTCCCCAATGAGATGGAACAACCTGTCATCATGGTGATCTACTTTCCTAATGAGATGGAACAACTTGTTATCATGGTGTTCTCCTTCCCTAACGAGATGGAACAACCTGTCATCATGGTGCTCTACATCCCTAACGAGATGGAACATCCTGTAATAACTGTGATCTACTTCCTTAATGAGATGGAACAACTTGTCATCATGGTGTTCTACTTCCCGAGATGGAATAATCTGTCATCATCGTGCTCTTCTTCCGTAATGAGATGGAACAGCCTATCATGGTGATCTACTCCCCTAACGAGATTGAGCAACCTGTCATCGCGGTGATCTATCTCCATGCAAGAAGATGACGGAAAGGTCTCATTTCCCTGACAGCATGAAGTTTAAGGTACTGGGTTGATACTACCTGTTTGGGAGGTAGAGCACTATGACTGTGGGTTATGCACTCCTATTAGTGAGGTAGAGCACCGCGAATCCAGAGGCAAAATTGGGTAAAATGTTCTACCATCTTTATGAGGTACACCTGGAATCAATTAAATTCTAGGTGCTAGACGACTACAATTCACAATTTTCGATTAGTTTATTTTTGCTTGCATTTTGAACACTTGATGCAGTGCGTGTGTGTGTGTGTGTGTCCCATGAGGACTTTATGTAGCCACTCAGTCTCAAACAGTTTTGCTGACACGTTTAAAAAAGATGGATGTCAGTGAGACTTGCCTGGTTGTAATACTAGTGGTCTTTTTAAACACTCCAAGACACCCCAAAATAACCCTAAGACACCTCAATAACACCCCAGTATTACATATATTTGCACCAAATCTCGTAAAAACGTACCAAGATGCAGAAAGAAAGAAACGAAAACAAACTTATGGACATTGTTACTATCAATTATTTATAGTATTGCTTGTCGGACATATTTCCGATAATCTACGAAAACGAACTCTTACGCATCAAATTTCTTTAAAAATGGATGTCAGCGAGACTTGCTTGCTTGGTTGTAATACCAGTAGTTAGTTTCAGCCCTTGTTGCTGCGAAATCCCCAGATTAAGCCCAAAAATTGGAAATTACCTGCAGTATTTTCTATTGAACGAAATAGGATATTCCACTTGTGTATTTGTTTGCTGCAGTCAAATGCGAATACTATGTAAACACGAGCATGTAGCAAGCTAATAATTAATCAATTTTGAAATTAAAGTGGAGGAAACGATGTCCTCAACATTTGAGAGGGATCTTTAATTGCCCAAGAACACAGAGACTTACCGTTAAAACAGTCGATATTTACATAAAAATGTATGTCTACCACCATGGGTAGAACACATAATGTAGCCTCTGAAATTCCTGCATAGAATGACGTTCAAAGGCGAAAGAGAGAAAAGCTACAATACCGTATTTCTCTTTAAAATGAACGGACAGTTGTATCGCTGACAATATTTAACTCTAGAAAGAGTCTAATTCCAGTATAATGTAGTTGTCCACGGGCATAATTTCTCTAGTCACATGGCTGACGTATGTACAATATGGAATCTGTATTAAAAACAGAATGACACATCTACCTTCTGCGATGTTTGTTGTCATTAGGAAATACCAGTTTCATATCAGATCACATATTGTTCAGAGTATGTGTGTCAATCTCAACTCATGTTCTCGTAGGTAGATTCCTTGACATATTCGCAAACTCATGGTTGCTACTTATCTGTTAAGCTATTTTGCTATGAATAATGAAAACATGATCATTAAATCGTAACATAATTACTTAGGAATTTCCATACATTACTTACTGATGGTAAACTGACACAGTGAAAGAGTACTGTGGTAGGTACACTGGAAACATACTGCGGTAAACAGCAGATTGAACTCTTGTCAAGAAGAATTCAAATACACTTTCGGTACTTGTTCTCAAATATCACCAATCAAATTTAACTTTCACCCGTATCCTTCCTTTTGTTGATTAATTTTTCAATAAATGCCTGCTTCCTCCAAAATAAAAATAGCTGGCTAAAGTTTTGGAAGTCAGCTTTCTTTTCTGCACTCTTTACAAATGTTTTTACTGATACCATATGTCACGCGTTTTATGAGCAGTTATTCGCATTATTATTATTGTTATTATTATTATTATTATTATTATTATTATTAATATGGTATTTTGATGATTTGACAATACTTCCAAATCCAACTCTAAGAAAGTGTTGATTATGTTCAGGATTTGTTTCATGACATCATGAATTTTCATTTAAACACTGTTACAACACAACAGGGCATCACTTTTTTGCCAATCTACTGCAAGTGCTTTCATGCACACCCAACACAACAGAACATGGCTTCTTTAAACTATGATAATTGCATGTAAAATGATTAACTGTTTAATTAGTCGCACTGGCTTCATGTCTGTTTTGGTTAAATATACGATTTAGTTTTTGTGCAGACTGGCCACAGAAGGGTGTCTGGGAGAAAATGAGACATGTCGCTTGGAGAAATAGTCCATTCTTTGTAAATTTAGCGCATTTTTACTTAGAACCTTAGATGCTGAAAGTCTGGATGAAACAGGTGTAATAATAAGAACTCAACTCCCCAAAAAGCCACTAGAAATAGGATTTGACAAAAACAATTTTCACCACTTGTTATAAACTGCAAGCAGTAAAAAGGGTAAATTCAAGCCATGGAATATATTAATTAAGTTACCAATATTAGACAAAGAATGATGATGATTATAAGGAAAATATTATTAGGCAAAATAAGTCTGTATTTCTGACTGGCCAACTATCCTCGTTTTCTGTGTGCTGACCCTAGCTTGTTCTCCACTGAGTAATAAAAATAAATTGAGAACAAATTTTACCGGTACAAATGCTAATCAATCGATCTCATCCATGCATAGTTTATCACTTGCATAGAGTGGAGAAAATGACGTTGAAAACAATACTTTGCGGTACTTAAATGAAAGAAATGTGTTTCTGACGTTTACAGGAGTTGTGTTCATATTCAACAACGTTAAAAGTCAACACCATGACACTAGAGTTCATTCCACACAGCGTGGTGAATTGTATCCTCCCTGTATCTTAGTAAATTATCATGGCAGCATCATTAAATGTAGCTAGACGTGCCTAATTCATTTCATGTGAAGTATTTAAAATGAATTTGCTGAGTTAATGATTGGAGTAAATTCGCAATGCTGCGTGGAACCAACAATAGTATAATCCCATTCCACTGAGACTGACCAATTTAGTCCACACACAATTAACAACTTTGGTTCCGAGTTCACTTAAAAGTAAATAGTTAAAGTGTTTCCATAAAATGTTTAATATTAGTGGCTTGGTGTAAGTGAAAGCCTTCAACTTTGCATGGATCAATCACATGATTGTGTTAGGTGCTTAGGCTCGAATAAGCAGCAACACAGAAAGAGTGAAAACTAATAAGCTTGTAAAACTTTAACAATGAATTTATTAAGTACAATTATTTTCATAAAATAAATAAACTTACAGTTTTAGAGAATCAAATCCAACATTAATCCAATATAGAATTCACAAAAATAATCCACTAATGGAATTGCAAGAGTCCTGATAAATAAATGTTCTAATAGTTCCAGGTTCGAATCTTGATGTAATCCAAAATGCCTGACAATGTCACGTGATGCAGTTCTTGTTTAATTTATCATCCACATGAATTATGAGCACATGTTTTCTCCTCCAAATAAATAATAAATCCTCTTTCTTCAATGAATTGACACAAAGTCCAGAATAATCATAACACTCAAACATGAAATACACAACTTAACTTTAAAATAAGCCCAAATTCTACTACTAAAGTTAGCCTCAAAACACAGCTATATATATATATATATATATGTAATTCCCTCGTAAACAAGAGGAATCATGTGATTCTGGAAGGTCACAGAAAGAAGCTACCTTCTCTAAGTCACGTAATAATGGAATGTTCTAGAAGGAAATCATTCACTTTCCACCCTCAAGAACTAAAAAATAAAAAAGTTGTCCTTGAAATTGACCAATAGTGTTAGAGGCTTGTTGACAATGTCTAAAGCAAGGTCAGGATTTAGGTCAAACAAGCCAAGGTCAAAACTTGTTTACAATTAGAGCCTAAACTGAATTGTCTAGAAAAAAAGCTCCCAATTAATGAATAAATATTAAACCCTAAATGACAAATTTGGATTTAACAATAAAAACTAAAATAAATTAAATCCAATAGCCGTAACAATTGACAGTCATCAATAAATATAAACTGACACAATCCAAACAAAGCTCTTCTTCAGCAAACAAGGGTGACGTTATTACTTTCTGTTTAACAGATGTAAATTAAATCATCAACTGGGTATATAAAAATTAAACTCCATAACAAAGAAATATAACAATATTCAAGTTATATTTTCCCACTTTGAGATTATCAGTGATGATCTGAGCACGGAACTGAAGCATGTAATTTTCCCATTGAAACGGAAACTGGACAATATCCAAAGTTTCTACTGCTAATAACATCAGTTTTTTTTACTCAATTTTGTGTGCTGACATCATGATCACCCTGTACAGTAGTTAATTGAATAACCAGTTCAGTAACTACAAGTTCGGCAAACTACGGGAAGACGTCAACATAGTCTATGATCAGTGTCTTCCATGAAAAATCAAAGTTTTGCTGACCATGCTTCTTGAGAGTCATTTTCATCTGCTGAAATTAATTTAGTTACGCTTCTTTAAGCACTAAAGTTTTACCTGATCGCCTGTTGATGCTCTTTGTTTTGTCCAAAGTAGTCTGCATCTCGCCTAAAAGTCTCACTGCTGTAATCAGGTTTGTAGTCACTCCAGCTGGGAAATGGGAATCATTCAACACATCATTGTTGCTTGTTGATGTCTATATCGCTTCCGAAAAATGTGTTATAAGACTGTCAGTGTAACACTGAAAGAAGTCCATTCTCTTTAGATTACAGCATGGATATTAATTTTGTTTGTCCTTGTATTTTCCATCAGCTGCTCTAAACTGGCTTTCTGATGGTCGAAAATTAACTGTTAGATTGCCCAGATCAAGGATTGTGTATCGGTAACTAACCATTGGCTTTATGATGCTCCAACTGACTGACTCCTGTTGAAACACTTGATTCAGCCTGTTCATGACTGCCAAAATATCAGCTATCAGGTTCATCATCATAAAGAAGGATAACAATAGTACTTTCACCCTAGTCCTTTGGCAATGATATTCTTAGTTGCTAGGTCTCATCGTCAAGCTCCAGAATAATTGTAAGCCAAGTTCCTTTTAGAGATAAAACAGCTCTTCCAAGAGACTGCCATCTCACATGAAAAGACTGCTTCAACAAAATCTTTAAAGCTAAACTATTATGATGTTCCTTATTTGATGAATACTGATAAACCTTGTAGCCACTGGCTGGCTGTGTTCTTGTAATCTGCATTAGATCCATCTTGAGATGCAGGTCTAACACAACTCCGAACAATCAGTGTATAAAAGATAAGGAATTTCCTCAAGTAAACGTTGTTTTATATTTGAGTCATACGTTGTGGGACACATTTTAAATCAATCAAAAATGACAAATCAGAAACCGCAATCTAACTGAAATTTTATTTGGAAAAATATAAAACTGTGTACTTAGATAAACTCTTTAATCCACTGCAGCAGCATATCATTAACACATCCCTTCTCCTGCATATGTACAATCCATTCTTTATTAATGGTCAACAAGCACCTATCTAAATATTCAAATTTCTAGGGGACAACTGAGCAAACACAGTGTGTCATTCGCACAACCGGTAATCTACTTTTCCCTGTTGTGAAAAGTATTCTTAAAAAGGAATACTCGGAGTTTCAAAACTGGAAATAATCAGTTTCAAATTAACTTGGCACAAGGTTGTGTGTTGTGACGATTTTACCCCAACCCCTTGTATGTAGGTATAAGTTACTATAACTTGTGATTCTGACTGGCCTTGTACATGTATAAATTGTATGTCTGCCTGACCCAGCTGTGATGTCTCAAATTGTTCTAAGTTAGCTAATCCCCTTACGTAAGATGGTCTTTGTTAGCTCTCGAGGGGAGAGGAGACTGTGTCCATCGCGGACGGGTGACGTAACCACATCAAAGGACAGGACAGCGCCAAATAAGAAGACTGTAACAATTGATAGAGACACAGACAGACATTCGGATGATTGACAGTTCGAACGACTGACCGAGTCAAGAGCCATCCAATCAGAATTCGCTGAGGGTGGGCCCTTGATTGGAATCTGCGATAATAACTCATGTTTAGTAGGAATTAGTCAGTTCGCTACAAGAATTAACTGTGTTAAGAGACCTGTAGAACTCCGTACGGCCAGACGAAAATTGGTGGCAGACTCAGATTTTGGAAATCAAGGAAATCTTAAGATAGCTTCAAAGGAAGCTTTCGGGTGACGTTGAGAGAATTTCGGGTGACGTTGAGAGAATTCCGGGGAAATTTCGGATGACGTGGAAAGAATTCCGAGTGAATTTGAGAGATACCGAGTGAATTTCGGGTGACCTCAAGAGATACCGTAGAAGAGGAAACGGAAGTAGAGATAGAAGAGGAAACGGAAGTAGAGATAGAAGAGGAAACGGAAGTAGAGGAATCGGAAGGAGAGAAAGACGAAAGGAGACTTATTTAGATGAGTAACACTCAAGAAGGGAAAATATTCCTCACACTGAAATCAAATGATGATCTAGGGATCATTGGGTCAAGAGTGACATTGATTGCTTAATATCTTTAAAATTTTCATTTATTAAATTGTTGTTTAAATTTCATCTTTGTATTTCTTTTAATTTAACTGTCGGCATTGCTGACTGGGGGCTCGTAGCCATATATAATATATTGTCCAGAAGTAAACATTCTGAATGCGGACCAGGGGAACTTCCTCATAATTCTTTAAAGTCTATAGGAAGAACCCCACCCCTACTAGACGACACTTCACATGTGTGTGTGTGTGTGTGTGTGTGTGTATGTTTGATAGGATTTTTAATGTAGCATTACATTTGTTTAGTCGTATTGCCATACTATCTACAGCGTGGCAGTTTAGTGATGTCTAGCACTAATGCATCATGCCAGAGACATAATGCTTAATGTTTCACCCAGTCACATTATACTGACACCAGGCTGACCAGTCCTAACACTAAAATCGTAATCCTGAATGTCAAGCAAGGCAGCTGTTGGTATTGGTTTTATAAGTCTTTGGTATGACTTGGCCACAGTTAAAACACACAGACACCATCATCTAAGGTTAACGCTCTGACCACTAAACCTCCCAAGTGGTCTGGTAAATGGTAAATAATTTAATGTAACCACTGAAATGTGTAAAGTAGATCACTGTGTTCATTTGCATGTAGTAAGCCCTTGACTCCACAATGAATGGATCAATGACTGTACATGCAGAGCGTGATAGAAACTAAGCTAAATGAAAGAAAACAAAACTTAAAGACCCAATGCTACGATTATTTGCAAAAGTGTTTTAATCCAAAATTATCTGAATAATACTGAATCTTGAATGATATTGGTCCTAAACGCCACTTGGTTCTATTAAAACCAGATGATATCGATGTTTCATCATAATGTAAGTCATGCATTTTCTTCATCGAACTTACATACCCTGTCATTTTCCATATATGCACGAAGTTAATCGATATTGATTGGTGACATCCGTAGTATGTCGCTTTCTTACTACATACATTGCATATACGTCTTACAAACAATTTATTCAATCTTTGGGAAGGCAACCCGTCTTCATATAGGTTAAGTGGTATGTTACAAGTAGCCATTTGCTGTTTAGAACTAGACTTTCTTCTTTTGTGAGCACCGCTGTATCATGTACACATCTATTTTAGGGTACAATTAAGTCATTTCTCATGCTAGTGAGGTTAAAGCTTGGTGTTCCTTTCATCATGCATCATGAAGTTTCGAACCTCATTATGCAGTACTAATCATTGCATACTTAAATGTTCAATTTGCTATTACAAAAATCAATTTTCTTAAAAAATTCTAAATTCAAAAAGATTAGGCAAAACGTTGCATATTTCCAGTTGGCCAAATAACTTAAATAAGAGCTTTGCATTAAGAAAAACAAGAGATTAATAATAATCCCGGAAAGCAATTTTATTCAGTGAACACATGTCAAAAATATATAGCTTTCGATGCTTAAATTTTGCGGAAACATTTGATTCATTAATATTGCATTTATGCCGAACAACCAATTGAAAACAATGTCAAGCATGCCGACTTTTCTTATCAATAGTCCTATAATGTAGACGCCAACCCTAACAAATGATCGAGAACGGGGTCTATATATTCATCATGCATATCAGGGTCAATGTTTAACACTACAGACTACACATATAATGGGCTGAATAAATTCTACCTTGAGATCATTAGATAACGGGAAAAAGACAAATACACATACTGTGTCGTATATTTTGTGAACATTCTTTACCTTCATTTTCCTCCGTACTTTATGTAAAATATAGTTTTTTAGGGTAACATGGTCATGTTATAACCAGTAGAGTAATTCCAGTCATAAACATTAGGCTTCCCAAGAACCAAACCAAACCTCTCTCTCTCTCTCTCTCTCTCTCTCTCTCTCTCTCTCTCTCTCTCTCTCTCTCTCTCTCTCTCTCTTTGCGTATATTTAGAAGCTGAATTTATGCAATGTTTGACTTAGCACACCAGTCAGGCATCAGGTTTGAATAGCTTTCAGTAATATAATCATTATTATCAAAGCTTTAACCTAATTAATTATTTCTCTAAAAATGTACAAACTACAAGTTTCTTTTAACAAAAATATTATGCAATGTTTTATATAGTGGTCGGATTCATCCCAGGTTATTTTATATAAGAGGGCAAATCCGACCTAGAACACTTGCTAGAGGGCAATTTACACTTATGACGGGTGTCTAGGGGAAATATGTAGATTGCACAAAAATAGAAAAACAAAGGCTTGAATATAAGAAAGGAAAGAAAAGTGTACTCCACAAGTATGTGTATCATTGTACAGAATTTCAATTTTCTATTTAGTTGAGAGAAAAACCTTAAAAAATATGAAAACCGTAAGAACAAAAGCTTTTAAATAAGTAATGATAAAGCAGTTGAAACAAGTGTATGTACAGTCCATATATTTGATCAAAATGTATCATTTGGGTCCAAGGCAACTTCAGATTGGGAATCTCTACTATTTGAATATTAAAAAAGGTAATTTTTTCAAACAAATGTTTTATCAGAAAAAAATATAACTATAAGCCATATGTGCTGGATAATCCTGAAAATAGTCTTAATAAAAGATGTGATATATATATTTCAAACAAGCTGAAAAATACTGAACATAGATTACCTTAAAGAATTTTTGTGTGTATTCTTTCTTGAAATAGTTTCATTCTGAAGATTTTTAAAAACAAGTCTAGTGTTTTTCACAGTTCTTTCTCACTGAAACCACACGCTTACCGCTTACCATTTATCTAATGCATTTTCCCCAAGAAGGCCCAGAAAATCAAAAAGCATATACAGTATGAAGTAAAATCATTTGAGAAAGCTGCAGACGCAGTAATAAGATGTATAATGAGTTAATAGAACGCATGTCAACCATTTGTCACTCCTATAACGATGCATATGGACCAGGTACAAGGAGATCAGCACCTTCTTCAAAGCCAGGATGTCTGAAAGCAATATTAGACGCAATGGAAAAATATATTAACGACATCACTGAGACGTCTGTAAAAGTTTTCGGCATTACCTGGTACACTGTACAAACTTAGCTCTGCAATTCCTTAAATTGAAGACACTTTAAAAAATGGCACCCCAGGAGGCAATTTGTGGAGGGGTGTTAATTCAATTGGTATTAATAAATCCAGTGGTTCCAACGATTATTTTTAAAACACTATGGGCCAGATAGGCATTAGTTGCTGATTGTTGACAGCTATTGGTCCTGTCAAAAGAAAGCATGAATGTGTGACATACTTAGCGTTGAGAGGTTCCAGGAATTATTTCTAAAACAGTGGGAATGATAGGCTTCGGTGGATGATTGCTGATAGGCCATTCATCTCATAAAGTTTTATATTTTTTAGAAGAAACCAATAAGAAAAGTATTCACTTTCAATCTCTGCCTTTATATACAACACATTTCTTACAACCTCTTGATTGGACAGTGTTTGATGCTTTCAGCAAATCATACAGTCACGCTTGCACCAAGCTTTTAACTGAAAATTCAGGCCTGTTCATGGCAATGGCTATTTAGGTATGTTTGGTCAGCAGCATTTATGAACCAAATATCAGCAAAGAGTTTTAGGCTTCTGTAGTATGTCCATTAGATGTCTGATATACCAGAGAATGTGTATCAGCCATACATACTGTACACGTGGGAAAACACTCCAAATTCACTTTCATACTCAGCGTCTTCTTCATTAGTTTCTGACCAATTCCCTATCCATGTCTATGTCGCTAACCAACCAAATGGAAAAGGATAGGTAATCAGTCTCTTTCAGCACATCATCCAGCCTAGTTTCGAACCAAATATATACTATAAACTCCATCACATCATCTGCTTTTAAAAAAACAAACACCCTCTAGAACCAGCTGTTTCCATAAACAGAGTTATCTGAGTTTGCATATAACCACTGCAATGTAATAACTGGCTTTGATGTTTATCTTCATTCCATGTCACCTAATATGGTAACGTTTACAGAAAAGCACAGTCATATCGGGGAGCAAGCTTGGTACCAGAGGACCTTAAAGCTACTTTTGCTTAGAGGGAAACTCTTCCATAGCCAATATTGGGCGTGAACCTATCCTGCAATAATGATATGATTTCCTCCCAGGAATGTATACATGGAGTTCTACATGGAACATTGTTCTGGAAAATATTTCAAGAATTACACACGTTGAACGAGGGAACATAGAAAAACATTAAACATGCCAGAGACTTTTGACATAAGAACAAATTATATTAGAAAAGAGAAATGCTGAAATATATAAGTAAAAAGTAGTAGCATAGAGAAATGCTTTGGAAAAAGAGAGGATTGGAATTATTAAATTAAATTAATACAATAGCAGTAACCTATATCACACATGGAATCAGATCAGAACTATTAGTTCCGGTTCAGTATCCATGAATGTAGTCCCAGTCTATTTTGGAAACATTATTTTCCTCCCTCCTTTTGATGGTGATAGTAGGGTTAGATTTAGGAATTTTTGGTATGAAGTTAAAAGTAATTGTTTTTTCTTTGGAATATGTGCTAATTGTCTCTGTGTGTTTCAGCAATAGTACAGTGAGCAATAACGCCTTGGTGCTGATCTGGAAGTGAAAGCTGTGTTCCACTGCACATTGATTTGTTTACAGTCCAGTGTTTCAACGAAATACATGTGAGCCTATGACAAAAATCTTCACTTGTGAAGTCATCTCTGAAGGTATTTTAGATTACCATATAATTTGCATTGATTGTCACAGTGGAAAGTTCAGTACTAATAAACAAATGTAGAAATCATATTGCAAAATTAGTTGTGATCAGTCAAAGTTAAACATTCACGTCAGTACTTCCCACCAGTGGTTTGAGTTACACAGATCAGAGGTCAGAATAACCCACAACACAGTCCGATTTACTCCTGAATACATATTCATAATAAAATCATCTTTTAGTAATAACTCAAATTATATCCTGTCTCAATAATGAAACTTGTTAAAGTACTCATCTTCTACTCCGCCATGCAGTAGTCGGCTTTCATAATATAGTTGTAAGTCTTGTGTCAATGAACGCATTGATAGGATATAGTCCTACAATGAAATACCTCGTTGCTGACATTTGTGTTAGGTGTCTAGGCCATACGGCCTCAATAACGGCACAGCATATCAAATTTTGATCTCGACTATTATTGTAACAAAAGTAAAATGTTCAGGAATATCTCTCACAGCTGGCAGCCTATAACGACTCTTGTCTAATGTTTCTGTTAGGCTTTTCCTTATTCTAATGTTTTTTTTTTCTTCTAATAAATTCAAATTTCTACAAAACAATGGACATGTTTTATAGTTTCGTTGATCTATATTTCAATTGACAGAAATGCAACTAAGTCGGGAACGCTGAAATTGGTTAATTTGAAGTATATATAACCGATTTGCGTATTCATGGCTTCCATTGCAGCCAACTGAAACGGATGCTAAATGAACTTTAAAACATGTCCGTTTGCTTATGTGGAAATTTGAATCTAAGGAAAGTGACATCAGCGTATGAAAAGTCTGACTAAAATATAACTTTCATTTGAAGAAAATCGTTGATATGGGCTGCCAAGTGTTTGAGATATTTCGGAAATTATACTTGTCATTCCAATGTTAAAATACACCAGACAACGTCACACAGTGTCATTATTTCTGCTGTAAGACCTATATACCTAAAACAAATATCATCATTGAGGTCTTACAGGACTTAGAATAGGACAAGATAACCTTGATACAACTTTGCAAAACAACCAAATCATTAAATTGTTAAAATGTAGTTCTAGATCCATCTTTTTCAAATCTTACTAGAAACCCTGAAAGTAACTACAAGTTCAACTATGTATGTTTATTAGTTAATGGAGAGAGTTATCTTGATATTCCTGAGTTGTCTTGATATTCCTGTAGTTTGGCGTGCAAAGCTGCGATTTACATTTGTCTCACATCATGAATCAATATCGTAACTGGAGAGAGAGAGAGAGAGAGAGAGAGAGAGAGAGAGAGAGAGAGAGAGAGAGAGAGAGAAACTTTCCTAATATCTTCTATTACAGATATGTCTATACACGCCCTTACATACCAACTATCTTCTATCACAGGTATGTCTATACCCGCCCATAGCACCCTACCTCACCCACCGTTTCATTTTATTACTGAATGGTAATTTCAACAGAATATCGTACTGGTCTGCTATTGTAAAGATACAATATATAAACACTAAATATCATCGAAACGTTACCTTTTGCACGCACAATTTGGACGTTTACACTTGCTGATATTCAATATTGTCAGTATCTGCTACATCGTCCCAAAATCAGCCCTGTATTATATTTGTGTATTCATGCGGCAACGACCAAAAAATGTTCATTTTTCTTCCGGTTTCATAAAATGATAGCTGCAAGGTCATGTGACTTGTGATTGAGGTCTCATTGGATAGTTTCGTATTTTGACACTTCTACAATAATTATGTTAGAAGACATTAACCTAATTATCACAATACTAGCATTTTCCAGTTCACAAAAAAGAACCGCTCTGGTGGCCTAGTGTGGAAGCGGGAAATCGTGGATTCGATCCCGGGCCGAGTCATACAAAAGACTTACAAAATTGGTACTAACAGCTGCCTCGCTTGGAGCTCAGCATTAAGAGGTTAGTATTAGGACTGGTAGGCTTGGTGTCAGGATAATGTGACTGGTTGGGACATCATGAGACATGTCTGCGGCATGATGCCCCAGTTCTAGACATCACTATAAACTGTATCACTGCAGACATCGTAGCGATATGACTGAACAATTGTTAAAGCTACGTTAAATATCACACACACACACACACACACACACACACACACACACACACACACACACACAGAAGCTACATATGGAATGTGGTTTATATTTAGATGGGCTTGGCTTTGACTTATTGCTGACTGCCTGTCACAGTTAGACTAGCATTAGAGATCAAATGCGTAACTAGGTCTTCAAATGAGCAGCTGACATGTCTTGCGTATTTACGTGTGTTTGCTACAGAGGTACATATCTAAAAATCTAGATGGTTGAGGGGTGATGAAAAGTATGCTAATTTGTTACAGTAGTATGTATTCATGCATAAGGCACATACTATTTCTTTTAGCTGTCTTGTCACAGGATAATATTCCATATAGCTCTTTCCTGTAAAAAAAATGAATGTAAAAAAGAGGGGTTGGTGGCAGAGTTCGTTTAGTATAAAACCTAATAGTTGCATAATGAATTAACTTTAATACCTCAGTCAGAATCTTACAAGCAGCCTTTCAACCAAAAAAAATATTATTTTGTATTTGTATATTTAATGTAATATTATTAAAACGGTTCTGCAATAGCCATCGACAGACTAAAATGTGCTCCCCCCCAAAAAAAAAGAATGTCCAGAGAGACATGAGGATCCGGTGCCTGCCGAAGCTAAGGGAGACAATGCGACTTTTACTGTAGTATCTGCTACTTGTAAGTGTTCATTGTATCCCTTTTGTACAACATTAACATACTGCAACTTTGTTAATGCAATTTCACATTTATTTAAAACTAATTCCTTTAATTTTTGTATCAAAACCAGAGACCGACTTACCAATCAAACCCAAGCAATATCATCCGAAATTTACATTCCAGCCCAATAATGTATCAAAATATTCGTTATCTTGTTTTGAAAAAGATGCTATCGCTACAGAATAATGTCTGGCAAGCCCAAGCAACTCGAACTATGTCATATATAATTACCCTCTAGGACTTGAATGAAAGGTACAGAAAAAACTCAATACATTTAAAGACACTAAATGCTTACTAATGTCGCTAAAATGGTTTCGAATGTGCGAAATTAGTCTTTACCTTGGACAAGGAAACATCTGAAGAAAAGTCGTTTTAAATATGTTAAGGACAATTTTCAATCTCTCTGAAATGTTTAAACGAAATAAAAATCAAGGAAGAGACACCAATTTAAGTTACGACTATATGGTCTGAAACTATGTAAGAGAAAGAAGGTTACAAAAAGAACAATTTGTGTAAAAATGTAACATTTCCCTAAATTACAAAATGAAAATTTCAGAATAACTTACAGTATTGTGAATTGAAGCCAAAATGGTGATACTAAATATTCTGTCATAAGTTAAAAAGTATGGAATGTTTTGAATGAAAATTTTCAAATAATGTTTGAATGTTCGTATGTACCACAGTGTTATAATCCATAATAATATGTCTCTGTATGTGTCTTCAGCAATTAAAGTGTGGTGTTTTAGTCCACAAAGTCAATGAGCAGACGGTAATTCCAGCGAATATTTTAAATAAAAAATGAATACTACTACTACTACTACTACTACTAGTACTACTACTACTACTACTACTACTAATATAATAATAATGAGAAGAAGAAGAAGAAGAAGAAGGAGGAGGAGGAGGAGGAGGAGAAGGAGGAGTAGGAGGGGGTGAGTTTTAAGTTTTTTTTGTGTCTAAGTTCAATGGACAATTCCTTCCACAGTGCCGGGCCCTTTTATGCAAAAGAATGTTGTCCATACGACTTCGTTTTCTTTGTGGGAACAATGAGTATACGATTGTCATAAGAGGAGCGTAAGGATCCTGCTGATATATACACATGGTTGAGGCAGGTTATGTATGTTGGACTGCAGTCTGTCAGTGAAACGTAGCACAGAGAACAAATTCTGTTTGATTCTGTATCGAATAGAGAGCCAGTGTAGGGTACATATCAGTGGTGAGGTGTGCACTGGTCGAGTACTTTAAAAATAATCTGAGCAGCTGTGTTTTGAACTTTTTTAAGTTTCTGGAGTAGATGTTGAGACGAACCAGACATAACTGAGTTACAATAGTCCAGTTTTGAAAGTACTAATGAACACATGAGTGTTCTAGTGGCATCAACTGAAATCTCAAATGTATCTACGAATGGAACTGATGCGTCTCAATTCAAGATATGCAGATTTGCATATGTTCATGACATATTGGTGCAATGTGAGAGTACTGTCTAGAGTAACACCTTGGTTTCGTACTGAAAGTGTGAATTTAATGTTGGTGTTGCTGATATTTCTTGTCTGTGGTAAATGATGTGAATGAGAAAGTCTTTTTGTTGTGATCAGAATGGGCACAGTTATAGCATCATTCATCTGCAGCTTGTTACATGTTATTCATGATTTCACATTAGAAATACACCTCTCTACTCCATGGATGGTAGCATCAACTTCAGTTGGGTGGCTAGACTTGTATATTTGGGTGTCATCAGCGTACAATTGGTGAGACACTGGGTGATGATCTATGACACTTGCGAGTGGCTGAGTGTATAGAATCAAGAGAACATGTTCAAGAACAGAACCCTGTGGAACACCACAACACAGATCAACTGGGCTGGAGTTTATTTCATTTGCAGATACAATTTGTCTCCTGTTGACTAAGTAGGACTTGAACCACAGTAAGGCTGTATTCTGAATACCAAATACATGCTGGAGACGATGAAGTAATAAATCATGGTCTATTGTGTCAAATCAAATGCTGCAGAAAATTTAAAGAGGATAAGGACTGTAATGCAGACGTTATATTGCAAAAAAGACTGTTTGAATTCAAATGAGATACAAGTTGGGTTAGAACAACTTTTTATAAGATTTGTTGTATGAACGGGATATTAGAGACTGGGCGGCAGTTCTTGAAATCATTATGGTCAAGTGTTAGTTTCTTTAGCAGATGCTTTACGATGGCAGTTTTGAAACATGATGGGAATTCCCCCGACGATAGATATATTAATAACATCTGTTAGTGACGGCAATTTTCGATCTAAGCGCTCAAGCGGCAGTGAAGTTGAAATTGGATCAAGTTCACATGACATTAGTGCAGTCTTTATCACGATTGTCCTTACTAAATCCATAGAGACAAGTTCAAAAGCTCATGATTGTTGTCGCTGAAATTCTGTATCATAATTGTATGTTTACGAGTCAATTGAATTTGTTTTGTCAAGGGAATATCTGATGGTTTGTACTTTGTCACAGAAGAAATTTGCAAAAGGGTCCGGAAGGTCTACTGGAGATAAGGTAACTGGAAGTGATGTACATTTGCTGCTCCTGATTAGTTTGCTAGTTATCTCGAAGAGCTATTTGCAGCTGGAACTCTCCATGATCATGGTACTGTAGTGGAATAATTTGGCCAAATGGACTATGTGTGTGACGCTCTTTTTAGCAGTTTCATAGATTAGTTTCCTTAACGGCAAGTTCGTTTAGCAGTGCGAATCTGGTCCCTAACACTGCTATACCATGTATAACACTTTTTGAATTGATACTTGATAGTTGTCACAGAACACCCCTTCTACAGGCGGAATGACGTTCAGTCATTACTAGATGTGGTAGAAGGCGGTCGGCACATGTCCTTGCATTTTATCCATATCCAGTTTTGAGAACTCCTTGAACCGCCACAGTGAGGTTTCTTCCTGTTATTTCAAGATCACGCAACACCTTCCAGACCAGACGAGCTAGAAACATTCAACATTGAAATATAATATTACTTTGTAAATTTTTACGAAAAATGATACTCGAATTTCATCATTCCACGTGGACGGCATTCTCTCCTACTTGGTTGAAATAGGGTATATCCATCTCGATGAAAACGGGGATTTTTCCTTATTTTGGGGATAGTGAACCAGACCAATGCCCCTTCCCTAATTTCCCAAACTATTTACTGTATTTTTTATGTGTGTTTGTACTCCTTTAGATGTGTTTGTATGCTTTTATTTTAGTATAAAGGATTCTTTTGGAAAAAATTATTTGAAGTTTTAAGTTTTGTATGGGGTAATTGTTATCCGTAGTGTTGATATGACTGAAAAGTTGTTAAAGCTACGTTAACAATCCTAATCAAGCTAACAAACAAATTATTCCTAGAAATATCTATAAGGTTGTTCATCCGAACGGGGTTTCAATTACCTTAATCGAAAAAAATCCCTTCCCCTTTTACCGAAAGTGACCTTTGCTATATAAAATTTAAATTTTCCTCAGACTGATTCCTTAGCTTTTTCATATTTGTTGTTCTTTTTCCCTTTAGAGAGAGAGAGAGAGAGAGAGAGAGAGAGAGAGAGAGAGAGAGAGAGAGAGAGAGAGAGAGAGAGATTATATTTTATTTTATTGTTTGAAAATTTGGACAGTAGAAAAGTTCCAGTGCTGATTTAGTCTTTACAATCTAACAAGCATCATTTCAACAAAAATAATTAGTTAATATTTATTTGTATCTTTAATGTAATATTATTATCATTTGTCTGCTATAGGTCATTGTCAGACAAAAATTTGCCAAAAAACTGTCCAGTCTAGGATTAAAGGTCTATGATAGTTATTTTAACCATTTCGCAAATCTGTTTCAGGTTTTGTTTGAAAGAGTGGGTGTGGAGGAAGGGGGGGGGGGAGAAGATCATTATGGTATAATTCTATATGAAGAGGGATTGATCTGCACAACGTTCGTATATTTATAGGCAGGGCAAGGATTTTCTTTAGGATAACTCTAGTTTGGAGATTTGCTTTGTATCTTGCATGTGTTCTTTCGAATTATGAGAGAAATGTGTTGTATATACATGTAGGGTTCGACAGTCCTGGTTGTAAAGTATACATTTAATCTAATGACTTAGTGGTCCACATTTTATCGTTTCTAGTTTGCATTATGTTGATTACGTATTGAATTATATGACTGCTTACTTTCTTATCATCTACGTTTTCAATGTATTGTTATTGGCTGGTTTGGAAGCAAATTGTCTGGCGTTTGATTTTATCCTTTATTTTTTTTCTCTGTTGTTTTGTAATCTTGCAGTAGAGCAAGTGTCTTTGTCATATTGGCACATTATTTGCTCTTCTAGGTTCCACAATTCCTTGTTCTATCTGTTTTCAATGACTGTGTTTGTGATTTTGCATACGATGTTGGGAGGTTTTTATAAAAACCAGTTTGTTGTTTCCGTAAATATTTGAGATTACTGAGATAACCAAATAAATGTGTGAGTGCGTGCGCGCGCGTGTGTGTGTGTGTGTGCGTGCGTGTGTGTGTCCTTAGTGCTAAATCAGTGACGAAGATGGTTAGTCATGACATAATGGGCCAAAGTACCTCTATGTATAGGTTAGGACAGGATCGAAACGGACAGGAATCTTCTACCAATCAGACTACGTGTAACATATGGTTTGTCCTTCCTCCAATAGGAAGACAACTAACGTATGATATCACATTATATATATATATATATATATATATATATATATATATATATATATATATATATATATATATATATATATATATATATATAATGCGTGTGTAACATTATATAGTAATTAGGTTACATTACTTATGGCTGATAGTATACAGCTGATGTATTTGAGTACTAATATCGCAAATGCATCGTATACTTGCAGCAATAGTACAACCAGTAATGACGTTGCTTTTTGAGTGTATTCTTTCAGCAGAGAATTTTTTCAATTTGGTTTTATGTGCTTTCATATCGTCTTCACACGAATTTTGTCGGTGTATGATTGTGCGACCTGTGTTGAAAGTTCGGTCTTAGTTCATTTTCAATTTTTGAATAATGAAACAGCCGGATATAACAAGTTGTTTAATCAACTATTTGAGGATTTAAAACGACACTACTGAAGCTTAACCTCTAATTTCAGATGTACAATCAAACAAACTGGATGCCAATGTATCGCAATGCAACGCGACGTATGGGGTCTATTAGATTTTGAGAGATTATCAGTGGGAATGGGCACAACTCTGGCAATCTAACAAAAATACATTAGTTTAGACCAGATGGCCGTTAATTATATTTCTTGAGAATGGACTCGAATGAATCGTCAAACTGCCATTGTCGGAATGTCATTTTGAGAGGAGACTGCTATCCTTAACTGAGCAATTGTTTGGACAGCAGCCAGACGTACTATTAGGGACACAGTAAACTTTATTTTCAGGGTAAAGCTGTCACAAATGAAAAATGCAGAAACTCTGTAATTATCAAACTACCAGATCAAGATGACCCCGATGTTTGGTGAAACTGTTGAAGCGGATAATAAATTTGACTGTTTGGTTACGCTAGTTAAGGGGCGTGTTTCCCCACACCAAATTTCCTAGCGTTTACATCGCCTCATCGGACATTCTAATCAGTCTAAGCTTTTCTGCAAGAGAAACCTATATAGGCTCAAAGGAATTTTAAAGAGATTCCCTCGTAAAAACTGTTGACCTAGCAGTCAGACGAACTGTTTTGGATTATCTTTTGCAGCAAAGGTAGTGTGACAATTCCAATAATTTGTTGATAACGTACATAATGCTTTGCTGAATTTATTTGTATTTGCATGAATGTTTTAATACATTCGTATAATGTGCTTTATGAAGAATAACGGTGCTGAGTTTGTGCATAGGAAGTCGAAACATTAATCTTTAGATAATTTTGACGAATTGTTTTAATTTGTTGTCGTGTTTGCATAAAAATTAGGTTTTAAGATATGATTGCATTACTGTACTTAATATGATTACGAGAATCAACGGGGCTTCGCGAGTGTGAATTGACGTAACTGATTGTACTGTATCTCATTATTCGCTTTGTAACTTGAGGCTGGCTCAGAACCGCTAGGCTTCATGTAGTGTGTGTGTTGTTGAGTGATGTTAATGCGTGACGAATTAGCGATTTGACTAAATAGGGTAATTATTCTACATGAGGAGTCGATTGATAGACTTAGCATCTGTTTAGCACCAATAGAAATATCCGATAAGGCGCAGGGCTTAATGCAAACTCCTCGTCACTATAAATAACAAGAAATTTAGGTTGTCTATATTTATATTTATTAAAAAAGAGAATCTAGATCCTGAGAGTGCAATCCTGAGAGTGTAACCTGAAACGTGTAATCTGAGATGTGCAATCTTAGACGGAAATTTCTGAGAGTGGAATCCTGATACGTACAATTCTGTGACGTAATCCTGCTGCGTATAAATAATGAGTGTCATGGGACGGGTTGATGAGGGTGGAATCCGAAGGTTCAGGCGTCTGAATAGTTACAGTGGATGTCAAGTGAACCGAAGAACAGGTTATGAAATCATACAAGATGTTGACTTCGATTGTTCATTCGATTCAATGATGAACTAAATCTATCCGTAAACAGATCGGCTATTTTATTTGAATCCAATTTTGCTTTTCTTTGTAATTCCAGAAAGGTTTATTTTGTGAATGCTGAAATATTTTCAATGTAATGACTTCGAATAGTCGTTTTATGTAATTGGTTAAATTGTTTGTGTACCTGTTATGACATTCTCTCTCTCTCTCTCTCTCTCTCTCTCTCTCTCTCTCTCTCTCTCTCTCTCAACGTATTTCTTTCTGCAACACATACGAACGCAGACATTCTATTTGTATGAGCCTTTTTTACATAAAGAAATATACACTTCTGCCACCATCTTGTAGCACTGTTCAATATGATTTAGAGAATTTGTGAATTTGCAATGTCATTAATTTATATTTATTTAGTAAACACGTTTGACGATATATTATTGATAGGAGACAACTTTCATATAAAGGTTTATGTAATTGATATTGCGTACCTGACGTTTAAACGTCAAGGTTCATGTAATGTGTATTTTATTTAAATTGTTTGTTCGTTTGGTTTACTTTTATGTCATTGCATGTTATTGATATTGTGACATTGTATGCTAGACTTGACCTTTGTCCAAAGTTCATTTTCTACCTGGCCTGAATTATTGATTTTGTTTTTGTAGTGAACATGTTTATCTAAATCTAAGTCTTGACTTTTTTAACTACACATTTTATATTATAACTTTAGGAAAGACTAATAATTATCACTAAGACTTTATTTTGTAAGCATTATGAACCTTCCAAAAGGTTATTTTCCTATAGGTAATAAATCCCTTTTTTTAAAGATGTTAATAGTGACATGAGTTCTGGCAGACGAATATGTAATATGGTGCTGAAGTAATATTCATTCGTGCTTTAAAATTTAACAGAATTAAATTGGTTTATTGTTGTGGCTGGTAGTTAATTTGGGATGGAATTTATTTAATTTCTTCTGTGAATGTTCTTTGAAAATACAGAAATACGATTCTAGGACAGATACATTCACTGACATTTATTGTGAATTAAAACCTGAAATTGTAAATCTAGCTGTGTTTCAACAAAAGACTTGGTATAACACCACAATACAGGGTACCGCAAACACGTCAACACTTTCATTGTTCGATTCAATTTGAATTTCTACTAAGGTTTATTCAGAATATACATATTAGAACTTGTGACTGTAATTTTAGGATTATTGGGATTTAATTCTTAGTACAGTTAGTTCCTTTCTTTGATATTTTCACTTTGTATTCCTGGGAGAATTTTTTGTTGTTGATGTTGCTTCTCCTTCGTTTCTGTTACTTATTTTAAAGGTACATTCTCGTAACAGTCGTACCTACCAAAATTGTGTCATCTTTTTAAAGAAATTTACTAACACTTCAGGTCAAAAACATAACCTTGGTTATAAACTTGGAATGTGATGGAAGATAACTAGCTATCAGTTCGAAATATCAGAAGATCCTAATTGAAAAGAGAAAAAGAACTGCGAATGTGTTAAAACATATTTTCAGGGTCTGTGTTTGACATTTTAATAGAGGTTCACTATTTTCAGAAATGTTATCCTCTGATATCTGCAATTAGCAGTGATTGTTATAAAATGAAGAAATCTATTTATCCTATGGGTAATTAAAGGATGTTTATTTTGAAATCTCAATGATTGGGTTGATTTAAGTTTTAGAATACACCACAGCTAGTCACATCATATATAGTGCTTCTAAAAGTATTACGAGCTCGGTGTGGATATTATCACTCCTTGAACATCAAAGGTGAATTTCAGAATACACCAGCTTTCTATATAAACGTGAATGTAATTGATTACTGTAACACACTGTAATCAATGTCAGCTGTCAGCTGGAATGGAATCGTACACTGGTGCCTTGCAGGACATGTATGGGTTCTCATTTGTTCTACAGGCTAAATCCATGTACGTATCGCCTGGATTTGTATCAGTTGATCTTCGTGTTGTACGTGTTGTTCTGATTATGATGATAGTGCAGGCAATAACGAGTGTTGTGAAGGAAAAAGTGCCGCAAACTATGCCTACGATAACCGGCGTATCCAGAGACGTAGAACCGGTATTACTGTTTTTATTCGAATCGCCTGAAAAGATTGTAAAGGATCATATTGAAAGATGTTTAAACATTTCTGAACGGTTGAGTACATTTCCAATGCATATTAATGTATCAAAATCATACTTGTTGCAACTGGCAAACACACACACACACACACACACACACACACACACACATATGTGTGTGCGGGGAATGAGAGCTTTCAATGAGTTTATCTAGCATGTCTGTTTATAGAGATAGTATTAACAGTTTTTTTATATCACATTTTGCATCGTATTGGATACAGTATCACTAAAATTTAATTGAGGGACTAAAATTATTTTGTTGACCAATACCTTTTTATGGTTCTCATTCAGTATGATTCCAGATAATAAAGATGTCATCTAAATATATTCACCAAACAATGGGACTAAAATTAACGTTTTCAAGAGAATATGTAACTTATCATACCTATAGCACAAATGTATCAAGCGGAAAGGTTAGTACGCCGTGCATTCAAGTCTATGCAATGTTTTAATAAGAAGTCTACATTAGAAGGTCAAGCAGATGAAGAATCTGATCACGGGCAGTCATGTCCTACGACTATGCGATATTGATAGTTTTCATACCCAACTAACGTTTTACTAGTGTAGTACCTAATACACTGTATCTAACAAGCGCATTGTTTAATTATGTTAAATTCCGTCCCCGGAAAAGTACACGTGTTTTGAACTGGTTCTACACAATAAGGGCATTAAATGGAAACATATGTTGGCAGTTGTATTTGAGTATTTTGTGATATGTTTAGTTTGCTCTTAATACTGTATTACCGTCTTTTATTGTATACAGTAGCTCCAAGAATAAATATAAATTATGTATCCTGTACCGTTTGTCACCCCTAAACAAAAGCACAGTTGAACTGTTTGTATACAACAATGAATAGTCTGTTACGTATTGATATGTCATTGAGTTTTAACTCTAAATCGTCTTTATTACTTTACAATATAGATATATTTACCAAAGGTATGCGCTGTGTTTTTTAAGCTTCCTGAATCATCCGCTAACTGAATATAACAATGTTGTTTTTTTCTAGTTTGATTTTCTAATTCTGCATCGCAGGCACACACTTTAAGACTCAGTATTACAGACATTACAAGGCATACAATGAAATAATATAAATAATGACAAATGTTCACAAAAAGGACAAAATTCAGCAATTACCTCTACTGTCTTGCTATGGATGTGGGTTATGGATGTGGTTGCATACGGCATCGATCGATACTGCAGACTTACATACAACGAGTTACTACTACTACTACTACTACTACTACTACTACTACTACTACTACTACTACAACTACTACTAATACTACTACTACTAATTATAGGGACTCTGCCTGAAGATTGCTTTTAATCGACTTTTATTGTTTGGAAATACGCGCTGTTTCCGGGTCTCCAATTCAGCCAGCTCATTCTCAAACGCCGTCGTACTGGTTTTTTTATCTTCGATTTCAACCGCATTCAGTTTATTGATTCTATTGAGGCTGCTATGTACCACTCAAACAACTCCGAATAGACACGTACTCGTGAATGCAGTTGCAGCAAGATTAATTTGTAGCATCACCAGAGACAACATATACTCTCTAGATCTTTGATCAATATAGCTCCAACATTAATACTGATTGTTGCATTTACAGTGACTGTTGTTGTCGTCATTCAAGAGCCACAAAGACCAACAGCAATACAACAAATATCTACGACTAAGCACACGCATTTATATTTTATGATTAATGCGGTAATCTTGGCATTTTATTTCACAGCTCTTATTCCGGATTGCTTATTTTTTCACGTGAGGTGAGATTGAGGGTCTAGTAAGCACGCTCAATTGGCACATGCACTTCTAATTCTGTAACTTTTGAATACTTAAATCCTCGGTGATTCTGCATTCTAATGGTCTAGTACCCTTTGCGAAGAAAAACAGAGCGATAAAATCGTTGACCAATAACTGTTAACTGAACTTGTGCGTCCATGGTTAATAGCCGGTTTCCTCCGCTGAGTTGATGTTTAAAATATACCTTAGTAAATATAAGTGGGGAGGATATATCGGTCAATGCCACTTCACTATTGTAGAAACAATATCAGATAATGTTTACATATGGTGTTGCCGTGAGCGCTTCACTTGCATGTGCGTAGATTCCATGCTGGCCTCGAGTTGGTAGTAGTACATTTGGATGGTTCCAAAGAGTAATTTTTACTTGACCTTTAACAATATTATATTAGAGTTCATGCGAGTGTTTGAAAATTTTAAACAGATACTCATTGGCATGTGGATTAAATTTGTTTTCGATATTTGCATCCGCTACCAGCTGATCCAATACACACTGTCTGTAGAGACTGCAACATTTTCACCACAGTCAGATTTCATTATGCATACATAAAATTATCATTATAGGTTACGTTATTTGTATGGAGGAAATGAAACGAGTTGTCGGATGGATATACTGCACGACCGTGGGAGTGCAATATATCCATCCAACAAAAATGAGTTCATATTTTCCCATAAAGATGCAATAGCCTTTGTATTGTATGCTCAATTCCTTATTCTAACTAAGGCTTAATTATATAAACAATAATACACAACAACACTATTATTAATGCACACATAAGTCAACCGTGATAAATTAGACATATCTTTAGAAACCAATTGGCGTTTTGGTCTACTCAAAATTGAAAGTTAGGGTTATATTGGGAATGAATTCCAACAACTTTTTCATTTAGTCTGGAATGACTATATAGTGATATTTTTGTCGGTTCTACGAAATTTCGTGATTATGGACTAGATTTATCTACGCCAGTTCTACATGAAGTACATCTAGTTTCAGCAACGAGAGAGCAGCGTGTTGACATCTTCAAGTATGTTTCTGCCCTGTCATTGAATGTTTGGCATCAAAATGCAGTCCAAATATGATTGTTTCAATTGTAATTATAAAAAAGACGCTATGGAACATAATGTTTGTTTCAATTTGAGTGCAGTAAGGATGATGATATTATACATGGAATGTAGTCAAAATTACATTAAAATTTCGTAATGTTTATTCATTATTATTGACCGGACAAGTAATATAAAAAATAACCCAGCCAAGCAGTATTGCCAAGGAAACTTGTACAGTCACTTTATTATGATCGTTGGTCATCAGAGATGAAATTCATTTGGAAGAAATCAATAATTTTTCCTGGCGTGTACTGAACTTTCTTTGGCGTCTGTTACATTTATCAGTATTCCCATTCGACCCTAGGTGCCTTTAGTACTGGTTGAAACAATTATGTATGATCCAGACTCGCACACCTTTAAGATGCAATATTTAAATCTATAAAAGCTATTTGCACGAAGGGAAGCTAATGTAAGTCGATCATTTATTAAGGTCACATCAGTCTTCATGTCATTCTTTGACCAATATTGCATCACAGTCTTTCCACCAGAAGATCTCTCCAACAGAAAATAACACAGCAAACAAACTATAACCACCACAGTTTACCTGTCAGTGTATGAAACAATACAACACCAACAGATTGCCAGAACAACTGCAGGTGTACTACCAGAAACTGGCAGATTACATACAGTCTCATGAAGTCATGTTGGAAAATCTGCAGACCTGTGTCGATGTTTTGTTGCAGATCCATATACGACCACATATTGTGATATGCACGTTCGGTAAAATTGGTTGTTATGGCGGATTTCTTCAGACGATTCCTGATTACAATTTCTTCGAAAATAATGCGCGATCACAACTAAATCGTAAAATATCATTTTGCTACGAGTCTGACTATTATCTCGCACTGGAAGTTAAAATGCCACAAACACATTTTCTGGTGAATAAATGCCAGTGGGTTTGCGTCTGTGACATAGTGTGGGCGAGAAATGACAGCTTGAAGCGGTTCATGACCGTCTAAACAACAATATAAGATATTGTGTACTCGTCAAAGGGCATAGCATAGTCATCCACAATGTTTGTGTTTCTAATACAACTATGCCCTCAGCGGCAGTTGCACGATGCCAAAATACATCGGTGGAGTTCTATTTATGTTTTAATATAACTTTAAATTTGTCCCCCAAAAATAACCGTTTAAAAATCTCTGCAAAACCAAATTATGTTTCTGAGTTAATTGCACACGAAACTCATAATGAGGCTCCACGCAGTAGTCTATAATGCTGATCGAAACAACCATTGAACGAACTAGTGGGATCACAGTCTGCAGGTAATAGATCGTTATAAGTGTTGCGTGCTTGACTATGAGTTTGCCTAATTGTATATTGGTGAGAATCCTCAGTATCAGATGTACATATATCCTGGAAAAATAGTATAGTTGGTCCAGCTGTCCTCGTGTAATCATTGATATATCTGGCTAGTCCATTAACTGTTGTGGTCACGTCAACATTGTTTAAAACTGATTCGATTTATTTTCCACAGTTAGAAAAACTTGCACTGTTGAAGAACGCCATTTGCCTGGTTTTCATAAATAATTCAACAGTGGTATTGGCAGAACAATCAGTACCACTAGCAGATCAGATTAGAAATTAAGCACTTTCTTCAATTGGTATGATACAAGTTTCTTTTCTCTGTAAGGTTTTTTTATATTTGTATGTGTAGCAAACCATTTTAAATGGATGCATGTAACAGTAAAATGATAATGTATAAAGCTATAAATTATTGTGTATTTCGAGCAAATTCACTATTTCATATAGACTGATTAACACTTTCTTTAAGATCATCTTCAAACTTGCAAAAACGTGATTCAGCTTATTATATTTGTATATTAAGATGCCCATCTTAAGAATTACTTTGCCAGAATTCATTGAGTGAGGTAACAAATACAGTCAACAAATATAGAATGCATAATGTAAACAGAAAATTACATGGATCAGGCAGTTCTTCATAAGGACTTTGAAAATATGTTTTCCAAAAAATATTTCCATGTATGTTTGATTATTTGGTGGAATAAACCTACTTATTCCATTTTTTATTATTTCAAGGTACATAATACCCTAGAGAACTATACAAAGCAGTCAACTCCTTGGGAAAATAATTTGTTTGTGTCAGACGAACCAACATACTACACACTAGAAGCTCCCCCATCACTACATAATGCATCACACAACACGTAAAACATGCCCAGTGGAAATGCTCAATCTGCTGTAAGATAAGCAAAGAAAACCCATGATGCAACGATGGAAAGGAATAATGAAGATATCAGCCTCTCTCAGGACTCCTGCAATTATGAGCAAACGAACAGTTGTCAAATGACAATTCACACAGTCAGCAGCAGCCAGGAGAATCAGCAACTCCTACTGCCACCACCAACACCGATAGTGTCAACAGCAGCAGATGCCACCAATTCATGACCAAGGAGGTCACCACAAAAGATGACTGCACTGGAATCACCTGATTTGGAGACTTCATCTTCCGGAGTGAGAAGAATGATAATGTCAGATGGCAGCAAGTATCTATTATTTTGATCTACTTTGCAATATGGTCAGGGATACACTTATGATTCTACATCTTAATGAACACATGAATTTAGTCAGTTGTTTTTCATTCATGTCCAATGGCTTTTTTAAATGTAAGGATAAATATATTTTACTTAGTATTAAAGTTTGTAGAAGCCTGCAGGAAAAATTAAAGCCTGTAGGATAGACTAAAAATAGTAGCTAGTATAACTGGCTGACAAAGAACTGAGGAAAACCCCTGTAAGCACCACTGACCCATGTGTACCTACTGGCAAACTTTTTCATGTAACCACATAGACTGAGCACAAGACTCAAATTCATCGAGACAGAGGTGCAATGGCAGTGATCGATAACGGCAGCTGCTTGAGATCACTCAGTCACCCGGGGCCTTCATGTTTATATAAATTGTATGCCAAACACTATGATCCATTTTAAACATAATAATATTGTTCCAATGATGTACACAAATGTCCGCTATATAAATGTGCTGATGTCACATTGATGTCACAGCCCGATCAAGCCCTTATATGTACTTTTTAGAATTTCATTGAAAATTCTTAAAATGTAGCCAGTAACAGTTTAAAATGTCTTAATTTAAAGCACATTTCTACAATTGGGAGCATCATTAGATGAAAAATTTAACTCACCAAAACTAGATCACTATGACCACTTAACTTCCAATGTTTTATTTTAAAACGAATGCTAGGATATTTTACAATTGTAAAATATCACGATATTATTTGCCACCTAAGTAATAATATATGTAATCTATGTATACATAGTTCGCTAAAACAATTAAACATACTTTTTTAAGTTTGATCAGTTATATCTAACAGTTTATTATTAATATATTCATACAATTCTTTGGAATTTTCAGAAAACAAAACTCCTTAGTTCTCATAATGTCATGGTGGACAGTATCAGGCTGAGGCATGCCTTGAACTATGCCAAGAAAGCAAAACTTCCAGGATATACCCTCATGAGAAAATTGCTACCGTTGGTGTTTACTGAGAAGGAAATGGCTCTTTCCCGAGGTCAAGGATTGCTGAAATCTAAGGAAGGAGATCTAGGGTCTCCCTTAGACAAAACACGGATATCAGCATGTAAAGGTGAGATGCATAAGTGATGAGCGTCTTTATCCACAATTTGTAAAAGTTTCTTTTACAAGTTCTATTATATTGGTATTAGAAAAATATCATATTCTGTGAATAATCCTTGGCAGAAAATATAATTATGCATTCAACTAATATTTCAATAATATATGCTTTCTTTCTGCATATGTTAATACTATTCAAAGTAATAACCGATTTAACTGATTATATTCCGTCGTTTTGAACCAAGGTGGCTTATTGATCAAGGTGCTGGACTCATGACATTTTGGTGGGATCTTTGATTCACATGTATTTGTCCTTAGCACTTTACTTTCCAACAGGACAATATAGCATTAAACACGTTGCTATGCTGTAAAACCACCAACCCCAAAAACTTTGTCAGAATTGATATGCTAAAAGATTACTTAATTTTGAAGAGTGAGTCACTGTAGCACGGTGGTTGCGTGTCATTCTTGTAATCCAAGAGTCACATGTTCAGTACTCAACTAGGTCAGCTATCTTGGTGCATCCTTGGGGAAAAGTACTTAGCTCCCATTTCCTTGACATAATATAGCCAATAACATGTGTAATGTGCCATTAAACAACAAAATCAACCAACAGTTTTCATAACGTATTCCCTGCAAATTGATATCAAATACATAAATAAAAATTAATATTTCTACTTTCTTCATTAAATGAATTCAATTAATTTCCTTGCCACATCTATCTTTATTTCAGAATATGTGGATGTATGGTGTAGTAAGTGTGGAATAACAAACCCATCGATGACTGATCTGAATGATGCTGTGACTGAAACCATTAGTTATTCGAGGAGAAAATGTAGATAAAATTTGATGAGTGAAGAATCACAGCAAAATATCTTTGTTCATCTGACAAAGAACATGGCTGTATTGACATGAATGATTCTGCCAAGAATTGTATTTGTGTTATGATGTTATTAAAATCAACTACACTGTTCATCTAATTTGTATGTTTCCATTGCTTCATGAGTAATTTGTAGATTTTTCAAAAAGTACGCCTTTGCATAATAATCTTTGTTTGAAATGTTTAAAATATGTCCATGCTCAAGTTTGGTTTATGACAATGTAGTACGCCTGTAATTTATGGTTTGCTTTATGCCCGTACTTTGGTATGATTTATGTCTTTTATATATGCCTGTACTTTATGTTTTATGTCTGTGATTTTTGCCTGTATTTTAATATCTCTTATGCCTGTGATTTACGCCTGTAATACACCCTGTAACGTATTTGAATACAGGCATACTAGTTTAAATAATTCACCTCTTTGTATGTCTAAAGTACGCTAGTATTATGCCAGAGATACGCTAGTATTATGCCTGAGTATCTCTAGTATTACACATTACTCCTATTCTCATAAACCAAAGAGAACCCACATTTTAGGTGCAGAATGCGCCAGTAGCACGCATATGATACAGGCGTATGATTTTGTACTAGATTAGTTCCACCAGATGTAGCACCATCACAGTAGTTAGAACTACATCTCCACGCTTTGTAAATGATATCCACATAATTCCCTTCTGCATGATTTGTTACATGCGGTTACTGATCCTATCATAAGCCATTTGCAATGGTTGTCACAGAATTAGGCGAAAATTGAACTGATTTTTGTTCTTCTTGAATTGCAAACGAAACTCACCATTTTCTTGATTTCGTCGTACACGCATTACCTGGGGTGATTAAGTGGTTTTCTCCAAGGTAAGTGGCGTGTAACGATTTGCATGTGCCAGTTTGTTATTTACATGAAATCCGAAATACTCGTTTCACGTGGTGCACGGCAAGCTCGATGTGATTTATGTTCACCTATAGAGAGTATATAAGGCGAGATATTTCTCATAATAATTACGGGAACCAAAATATCTAATCGAAGGATAGATAAGCTCGTCTTGCAATCTCCAGCCAAAGGGGTGAGTGTTAAATTTACATTTTCGTTTTATTGTGAATTTTATTCAGATTATCATTTCGTATAATGATGCTTTTATTGCAATTAAACGTGGAATATTTGGAATTACTAGTCACTATTAGACTTTAAATGCAATATCGTAATCTACGGCTTAGATTATTTTTGAGACAACTATTATTAGTCTGGTTTTGTTTATTGTAGCTGTTACCTTGTTTCTGATACTGTAGCTGACAATCGCTGTTACCATAGATCTGATAATCGCTGATACCGTAGATGTCAATGTTTCTGATACCGTAGATCTGATACCGTAGATCTGATACCGTAGATCTGATACCGTAGATGTCAATGTTTCTGATACCGTAGCTGCTAACGTAGTTGATACCATTTCTGATACCGTAGCTGTTAACACATCTGATACCATCTTTTGATAAACGTCTTTGATATCGTCTGATTTGTTGTGGGACATCTATTGTTTGTTCCGGAACATCTCTGTATAAATATCTGAATGTGATTGTGCCGTTAATTTGTGCAAACGGAATTGAAGTATCTGTCTGTGTGTCGAACTGTCTGTTCGTCAACATCTGTGTAACGTGTAAATATCCGGAAAGCTAGAAGTCCGAGTGTCGGAGCTGTCTGAGTTGTAAAACATCCGGGTCGACATCTAGGGTAGTGAGGAACTGTTGGTTCTGGTAGGTGTTGTATGTTGTCTGAACGTATAACTGTGGTGGATCCGTGAAGGGAAACGTCCGATAATAGTATTGGTCAACCCTAGTTTTTCGGGGAAACTGGGAGACGATTCAACTGTTGCTGAATCGTGCGGTTATACGGGGTCGAGACACATATGTGTATTGAAATTGTAATACAATTTAATACATTGTTGTATTTGCATGCTTATGTCAGATCACAATAATATTTCAAGTGATCGCATAGATATCAATAAAAGCTAGCAACTTGATTGAATACAAGTATATGGTTGTGCTAGTTATCGCAATCCATCGTGCGATAGTATAGTTTGTCGTTTGTGTTCATTTTTCGTAATTTATACTTGCATTAATTTAACTTTCGTAAAGGATCCTTGGATCTGTGTATAGTCCAAGAGATCCCTTTACATCTGAGATTCCTTTTGTATTAATATTTAATTTGTTCATGTATTGTGAATGGTTGTGAGTGTAATTGTGGGTTGAGTGCATGAATTATTGTGTTGTTACATCTGTATTTTTTTCATTTATAATTTATTACATAAATTTATATTTTCTTTCATAAATTGTGTTTGTATTGTTCATTTAATCCACCCTCCTCTCGGTAACAATTCTGTTACAATGGTTCATTATATAATAAATTCTTTATTTAAATGCTTGTTTTAATTATAATATGGAGGAGTTCGAGAGATTATCGAAAATTACGCCCTGGAAAAATGTTAAATTCAATCTCGATAGAGTTTCCGTAGATGTACCAAAGTGTCTAATAAGTGATAGAAGCATGATAAGTAAAGTCCGCGATTGTTTTAATGAATTCAAACGCGATGGAGCATCTCACTGTTGGTCGACATTTCGAATTGATGGTAACGTTGATGCTATCATGAACGACGAAAGAGCAGCCGCGATAATCTCACATCTTGACAAGAAAAAGTACTTTTTAGAGTGAAATTCATTATCCGCTAAGAAATGGGAAATTGGATTATTCGAGACAAATTTGAACCAATCTTGAAAGATAAAAGAACTATCACTTTGATTCCAAACCAGAATTGCTGACTGGGATTGACAAACCGTACTATGAAAGATCGTATCCTGTAACAGCAGTTGTTTATGGGATATATTCGTTAAATGATAAACCGAGAATTGAAAAATTAAAACCAATGAGACTGTCACCGCCGATTTTATCATCGGGAATAAATTGTGTAGCAGACCGAATAATAGAACACTTCACAAATTAACAGTTAGGAAGAACGGAGCAAGAATTCAAGATAGAACCAAATTAGAAACATCATTAACATTTCCAACAACCATAATGACGATAACAGGAGAAATATTACACGAATCAAAAGATAAATCAAAAGGAGCTACAATCAAAACTATTGACCATAATGAACACGCGTGGTCACCTGCGGTAACAATATTTCCACGGGATAGAACAATAAAATATTACACGGGAAATTTATTTGATTTTATTTCTCAGTCAAGTAAAAACGATCCTGTGTCAGTATGGTTACTTCACAGTTTTGAAGATGAAGAGGGTAAATTCGGTCAATTTGTAAGACCAAACGGAGAATTAAACCGTACTGAAGCCCTGCACAATGAAATGAAAGAACTAGCTAGTGGTTTTTCAACAGAAGACAACGAACAATTATTAACAAATTGTTTTACAATTCCGTCAGTTGCGGCTCATTTTGCGAAAAAGAAAAACATGTGGAAATCAGCAAGAGCTGAATTTCTGTCAGATATCAAATCAAGCTGTATCGAATATCACCATGGTGGATTATGGAATACAAAATACACCTCTGAAAGTATTATTACAGCTGATATGGTTGCGTGTTATGCAGGGAGTTTTCTCGGGTATGGAGAATATGCTGAGTATTTTAAACGATTTGGACATCCCACACATGAAATGACCCGTGTTGCGATTAATGGACCACTACCCGATTTTGATTTAACTGGATTTACTCGTGTAGTATTATTTGAATTGGCTACAGGACTTCATCCGTGCTGTTATATTTGGATTGGTAGACACATCTCTGAAAAAACACTGGATGCCAATAGTGTTATTACGGTATATGATTGATTCTAAAATGCTGATATCGCTGATTGTCAGTAAAGCAATTATATCATATCGAGCGCAGACTGAGGTCTGGTTACCACAACCTGATAGTCTAAAATAGTATAATCGGCGACTATAGAAAACAATTCCCCGATCTCGACGAAGAATATATCGTGAAACGGTCGAAACAGATCTTTGAAGTTAGAAATAGACAAGCAAAAGATCTTGGTAGAAGAATAATTGGTAAATTCACCCAAGGTGGAAAAAAAATACGACAATAACCAATATTCTTCACGGTTGATTATAGATGATGCTGAATACGACTTTATAATCGCAGATGTAACATCTAAAGGTATATACGTCGATCGTAAAGACGCTTTCTTGTCAGATGGAACCATATTGGGTACAATTGTTACAACGATGGATGCAGTCTTCAGCATTCACATTTGAGGTCGTCTATGCTGGCTTATGCTTCTATTAATTTACTTTCGATTATAAATAGATTTCCTGAATCAGCAGTTAGAGTTGCCACTGATTCATTTTATATAAACGCGAAACATAGCGAAGCAGTAGCTGAATTTACAAATTCTGACGACAGTTGGGGATCATGGAGAATTAAAAAGGAAATGCTGCGTGATTATTCCGAATCAGCAGATGTTACGATTCAAATCAATTACTTGAAAAATAATCAGATATCAGAACTATCAAATGCGCCGTCGATATCTGATCCAATATGTAGATATAAAACAGTTTATTTAAACGGCTGTTGTGGGTCAGGAAAGACGACTCGTGCGATTGAATTATTTCGTTGGAAAAATCCTACGGATTTTCGCGCTAGCGTTTCCAAATCAAACATGACTGTGCTAACACCGACCCACAGACTTGCAAGAGAGATGAAACAGCGAGGAATTAATGCTTGCACTTATCACAGTTTCTTTCGATGGAAAGGTGATGAATGGACTCCTGATCGAATGGGTGAGAAATTTATTCCTGAAGTCATTATATGGGATGAAATATGCACAGTATCGTTAGATGTATTACAAAGATTTCTTGATTGGCTATTGCTAGCGAATACAAAAGTAATAATGTCTGGCGATCATGGTCAACCACCACCATTTGTCGGTTTGTCTCCACATGACTGGTTAAAGAATTTTGTAGACTATTATGAAGAAATTAGTACTGATCATAGAGCACTTGATGAACAATTACGCGAGTTCAAAAAACTAATTAGATTACAACCGGATAGAATCCAATGTGAAATAGCACGTGAAATCATTTCGAAAACCCCATTAAATGATTTCTGGGAAGCGTGGAGACCAAACGATTTAATAGTGGCAAGTAGAAAGATAGTCAGAGACACACTTCAGATGAAGTTATTTCAATTGCATAAAGAAAAATGTGCAACACTTCCAGTGCCATTGTGCTATACACCCAAGAATACACGAAAACAAAATATCGAAGTTGATATTCCAGGACAAATTAAAAAACAAGTTCTCGTATTAAATGATATTGTGCTGGTTGATATCAATGTCGTCGAAGATGCATTGCGCGCTGATAAATCCCCATGGACACTAAGATACGCAGCGACGATACATTCTTCACAGGGGTTGACTATATCCGATACAATTGTTTGGATTATAGATAATCACATCGAGTGGTCGAATTTAGTTTATCTTGCAGTATCCAGAGTGCGAAGAATAAATCAACTTCGAAGAGTTGTTTTAGATTATAATGACACAACAATAAGTGATATTGTCAACGATGATATAATCAGAAAAAAACTCTGGTTATAAACAACAAGACAAAAAAAAATAGAGAATTTGATATTGATGCTGAATTAATAATTACACTTAAACAACAACAGAATAATCACTGCGCGAGTTGCAATTGTATAAAGAATTGGTGTTGGTCGGATAAGGATTCTCGACAATTTACCGTGGATAGAAAGAATAGCGGTATTGGTCATACCAGATATAATGTGATGCTGATTTGTCTTGAGTGCAACAAACGAAGAGGTGCTAGTTAAGACCACGTAGCGGTAATTGAATATCCTCGGGTATCACTTGTAGTTGTTCACGAGTAAATCCTCGCTGAGGAGCAGTTGAATCCAATCTATAGATTGCTGGTCTACCCGTGGATCGTGTTATGTTAGATATTCCATGTACAGTAACACTCCAAATTGGAACAGTAGCCCTTCTTTACCACCATCAAGCTCTCCTGTTTCATATAAATACCTAACATTGACATTGCAGAGTATTGGTTATTTTGAAAAATCATTTTGTGGTTTTACGGGTATATACTTTTTTTTTAATCGCGTTGTTAGGTTTCATGTTGATTGTTCGAGTAATCTGATTATTTAGCGCGGTAATTATACCTGGTAATCTCTTGACCCATTCACGAGATAGTTTATCCTGGATGAATTCCTTCGCGTATTGATATCCAAATAACCGCTCAGCAAGTGTCCGATTAAATCGTTCAACAATTGCCTGATCGGGGTGTAGTGCAGTATGTCCTCGTCTGATAATGACATTATGATTCTTCATTGTTGATAACACTGCACCCTGAAATTCCTTGCCAGGATCAACTTGTAATAGATTTGGCCAACGCAGAAGACCACTTTGATAAATCCTTTCAAATGCAGAAACCACTTCAGCTGATTTTGTTTTTAATGGCTATGCTTGTTTGTATCGACTAGCAACATCAACTACGGTTAGCACTTATTTGTAAAAACCATCATGCGACAGAAATAATATATCAGCCTGATGAACTTCACTAGGAACGGTCACATCAAAATGCGAGTAGTTAATTTGTTTAGGTCGTGGTAGATAAATTTGCCATATTGCCTTTTTGGATAACCACTCCGCTGCAGTGGTATTTTTCACCTTTGCGGCGCTAGCGAGTTTACAATTCCATGTTGTTATTAATTACCCGCACCCATCATTAATTTACCCTTCATTGCCGATTTTATCAAAAATGAAGGCAATTTTTCTTTGAAGGATTTATCAGTGATAGAATTCAACGCATGAATCAATTTCACATCTGCGATATGTCTGTGTTGCAGATTACTGCTTTTGTAAGCAACATCATGAGCATGACACACCTTATCAATAGAGTTTATTGGGGTTTTCACCGGGTCGGGGTTGGTTTTGATCATCAAGTCTGATATCGAGTCTGGTCCCGGGTCCACAATAATTATACCCTGGAAGGTGTTTTTCTCCTGGGTATTTTGCCCATGGTGTTCCCGGAAGTTTAGTTAGCTTGGCTGCAATATCACCTCCTCGTTTTTTTTAAAATCATCTGCAGATTTCATAGAAAAAAATCTAAATTTTTTAGTACAACATTGTACACATTTACCAGAAAGTGCTGATCTGTTATTTTTAGTTGTAATCGTCGTCAAGTCATCTGTGCCAGTACGCGTTTTACACAATATAGATCCATAATGTATTTATAATAATTTGAATGTAATTGATTTTTCGGCGACAAAAACAAGAGAACCAGTTAAGTATCATGCAGAGCTACCAAATCCTATTCGTATAATTATAATCGGACCATCTGGAAGTGGCAAGACACAAATGTTACTTAATTTAATAACGAGATGGATGAAATGGGACAAGTTGTATTTAATAGCCCCGAGTGTAGATGATCAGCGATGCTACTAAGTGTTAAAGGATTACAACGAAAAAGCAGCAGAAATCACCGGCGAGGGTATTATAGAGTTTATAACTGATATTGACGAAGCGCCAGCAATAGAAGACTTAGATGGAAGCATTAACAATTTGGTCGTATATGGTGATGTAATGTTAGACAATCAAAAGAATCCTGCAAGAATATTTTCCAGAGGTAGGCATAAAAACACTGATGTGATATATGTCACTCAACGATACACTCAAATACCAAAAGTGATCAGAGAAAACTGTAATATTCTTGCTGTATTCAATGGAGTTGATACACATACGCTACGAAATATTTGGCAAACTTTGGTGCGGCGGTGATATGGATTATAATCTCTTTAGAAATTTCTTTAGTCATGCTCAGTCAATCCCGCATAGATTTGTAACGATAAATTTGCATAATCCTAGATCAAGATATCGTATCGGACTTGATCAAATATTCGGTTAAAATTGCTAACAATTTCATCTTAAATTTCAAAGATTGTTAAACCCATAGCAGCAGCAGGGAGTTGCGACAACAATTGTGGCGTCATTTTTTTGCCAATGAGCCTCTATAAAACATTTACGAGGAAGTCTTAGTTTGCCAAATTGACTTTTTTTTTTCGATTTTGGAGGAAGCCTTTGTTTGCCGAATCGACGCCTCTAAAAAGTTGTCCGATTCGCCCCTGCTGCTGCTTAAGGGGTGATCACTCTGTCCAACCACCAGCTAGGTTGGCAGAATATTTTTCGGTCTCTGTAGCTAAATTTATTATCAAGGAGGACTGGTTTTAAGAGGGAGTAGAAGTTTTCATAAGATTTTTTTTTTAAAGAAATGTATTTAAAGTCTAAAGTAAGATAAAATGCAGCAATTTCCAACGTTGTAAAACCTTTACAAGCAACATTAAAAATGAACTTTATCTATAACCTTAATGAAAATTTCCTGATACTCCGAACTTGATCATAAGATCACATGGGCAAGTAAAGTGTGCCACAAAAAATTATCTTTGATTCATAATGATTCTTCCCAACTATAAGAAGAGTTCATCAAGTGGTAAGGAAAATATATGCAAATTAAAATTCTAGCCAAAACTTTAAAGGCATGCAACCAAAGTTAAAACGAATGAAATTATATATTTCTTTTTTCAGTTCGTGATTACTTATTTAGTTGAAAAATTACGATGCTGGCTGTTACTGAGGCCGAAATCAGGCTAGTATCGGAAATTTTGTGATCAAATCCGCAATTTTTCATTATTGTTTGGCAGACAAAAATTTGATTTTTGCCACGCCTATATTCGTGTAGCCTCTAAGTTGACCTCTTCCCAAGATTACGAATTTTAGTCATGCGCAAACACGTGTTTAAAAAAATAATGGCATACGCTACTATAAATATAGATCGAAAGCCAAAACTTACAGATTCTGAAAGGAGGGGGAAAAAGCTCTCTGGGCAAATTATGGCAGCACACGCATATGTATTGGTGACCAGCATGAACGATGGAATAAAAAGAAGTCCACTTTCAGCCTGAAAACTAATCGAGAGGTCGCCAAATATTTGCGGGATAGGTGAGGCACAATTTTGCAATGAACAGTCAAGTTTTTATACCGCTATTTTATTTCTGTATTGTTGACTCTTTATCAAAACTTTGAAAATAACATATTTTATATAAACTGGCATTATTCCATTTAGCTTGAAATAAAATGTCACAGCCCTGCAACAATATCACTAAAACACGCATGTACAACATGACAGATACCTCTACTATTTTTGAGGCTACCAAGGGGAATTAATGATCATCTTCATTTCGCACGCAACCATAAGACTTTTTTTAGAGGCAAGCAGTCACTGCTGTTTTTTTTAATAAAAATTATATATAATGTAAATGGTATAGGCTGTAAATGAAAGTAATGCAATACAGTTAAGTATATTTTATGCATATTATTATTTGTAAAGTATATCAAATTATTGTGTCTAATGAAACATTTATTTTCCCTTGCTATATCAGTTATGAATTGAATGGCAGTGAAAGGAAAACATCAGAAACAGAGAGTTTGTGTTAAGTATACCAAAAAACAACCATTATGATACATGCATGATATATGTAACTAAACTAAAAGTAATGTATAATATTGTATTGGTATTTGTGGATGGTATTTGTGTATGAACCAGAAAGTTGCTCCCACAAAAGCTTTCTTTTCTGTGTATTATCAAAAAAGCAAAAAATGTGTAATTACAATTTTTCTTAAATATAGTATCGATGCATAATTGAAATAATGAAGATATACTGGTTATCACAGAAAGAAAATTAATACATCGTATTATAAATAGAAACCACACTAAGGCCATAGTTATAGTTTGTCCATTTAGTACACATGAAGAGGGCAAGCGGGGTTTACTCAAATGCATATGCTTGTGTATGGGGGTGGGTGGTCTACTGATATTGTATGTACACATATACCTCAATAGTAATTTGTCTAATATGTAACCTGCTTGGTTAACTGGGTTCAGTTGGTGTTTGAGTTTTAGTGGACAATAGACAAACTTTTGAAAGTTATGCAGCTTATTTCTTTGATGCAGCCAGACATTCAACATTGGTGGACTATCAGTTATATTAAATACATAATATTATTAATCCTTGATCTTTTCTGTGTGGATTAAATAAAGGCTGTTCTACAGAATGGGGAAGGCAAGCACATGCACGCAGATGGGGTGTATGTAAAAAAAAATTATGCATCTGTACAGGGAGGGAGTGGTCAAGCTTTGCCTGATTTTTGCGCACATGCCCGTTGATGGCATCAAGTTTTTGTTTCTGGATGTTTTACTTTTTTCCTTGCAATCTAATTTACACCGGTTTGAGCTAAACAGAGACAGGTGAACATTTGCAAAAGTAGGATAAATTGGGGATTTCCAGTAAAAAGTTTCCAGGAGGAAAATGATGGGTCAGAAGAAGAAAAAACTCCAACTTTTACCCTTATGCAGATGCCAAATGATGTTTCTAGCACACCTAGGCATATATCTAAGTAAAAAATTCTTGGAAGCAGATGTATTTCAATGTATTCAACATTAGCCCACAAATGCATTCCCTACCCCCATTTCAGGTGACAAGGAAAAAAAAATTGTAGGGATGGAATGAGTTGATTATTCTCTGCCTGTATAATGCTACTGTACATTGACATTTTCATCAAAACAGATTTATGGGGATTTATAAATTTTAAATAGTTCTCTGCATCTGAATTAATATATTTATTTAGTCATTTTACTTTGTTTCAGAAGTACAGCAGAACTGGAGAATTTTCAGAAGTTTGATTTTATTGTATGCCTCCAAAAGACATTCATATAAGCCATCAGCTTTCAGAGCTAGGACTCTTGATCATAACAATCATATTGACAGAGATGTGATTGTAAACACAGATGGAACAATAAGGTAATAAACTTTATTCTTGTTTGTTAATGTAATAATTCATATTTGTTAAAATATTAATGCTTTACCTGAAAGTTGATAAACCATCTGTTTGTGGTACAATTTAATCTTTTACAGAAGAAATTTTTTAAAATAAATTTCATAAAGCAATTTTGGTTAGAAGTAGTCTAATATAATTAGAAAATTCTGTAAATAATCTAAACATTTTTATGATATATGGGTAAGATACAGATTTGCTATTTTGACATTTTTATCTGTAGCAAAATGATTTGTTACATGTAATTGTATATAGTTTTTATTTGGACTTTTGTGAATTAAAAAATATAAAATGACATTGTCAGTGAAAATGTTTGCATTTTCTTGTCAGATACCAAAGGTCATTCAACAAAAAAGTGAGAGATGGTCTGCAAACCCAAAGAAAGCTGATCAACAGTACCTGTATATTCCGGAAATAATTATGAAAATATTGAAAATGAGGTTAGATGATAGAGTTGGCATGAACCAGCCAGTTGTTTTGGACATAAATGATCCTAGGTGAATATCTGATGTACTTGCTCCAATACCACCACCATCTTCAGAAGAGATTGTTACAAAGCAGAAATCTCATTTTAAGTTAAAATGATTTAGGCCTTTTAGTCAGGTAACACCTATTGATATCAAATTGTTATGTAGAGACTATTCTAGTGATTGTATGGGAACAAATGATCCCTACCATGGACCCATATAGACTTTGACTAAGTCTTTCTTGAAGTGCCTACCATGAGCAAAAGACCAGCATCTGTTTGATTTACAAGTATCAGTTTATCTTCAGACCACTGTTGATTATGTTCTTAAAGCTTTTAAAAACATGCATTTGAACAAAAGATGTAATCCCTTTTCTAACTTCTCATACCCATTGTATCTATACTTGTCTTATATGTATGTTTAGATTGAGGTAAATGCAGTGTATTTGGCCATATGATGTATTAAAAAAAAAGCACAGCAGAAACTATACATTGTAATTCATTTAATCTTATAGGAGTAACAAGATTAAAATCATGCAATTCCATATCAGTATTTTTGCATAATAAAGTACCTTTTAATAATTTTATTTTCTAAATGTTTTGTGTAAAATTGCAGGCAGAAAGATTTGAAGCATACTTTGAAGAAGAAAAACTGTACATAGGAGCATATGACTTCAATCCATATTCTTCATCTTGATTTCATTGCTCCCGCTAAACATTACTGAACCTATCAATAGACAACACAGTGAAGCATTAAAATTGATATGTAACTGAACTGGATTCTTTTTTCCAACAAAAACCATCAAAGAACATGTGTTGTGCCATGTGAGTGCATCTTAATTTAGCTACACACCTTTTAGATTTATTACAAACATCCAATATTAGGACTGCGTATTTATGGTTTTATTATTTGCCTAAATACTGATAGTGACAATATGCATTGCTTAAGATTTTTTGCTTCACTAATATATATATATATATATATATATATATATATATATATATATATATATATGTTTTTTCATGAAAATGACATGAATTACATCAGAAAACAGCATTGAGCTTAACAACACTGTTTCAAATTCCACAGCATAGTATTGTTCCATATTTATGACTACATTATTAAATATTTAGGCTAAATCTCCTAACACAAAATATTTAGACTTTGTTTTAATAAAATTATATATTTTGCTGAATTTATTTACCCAATTTTTTTAAGAATACAATGTAATAAAGGGGTTTATCACAGGTGCAGCAATGTCTGCCATTACAGGTTCACATACAGTTTCAATGCTGTTAACTTCTGGTTTTTTAAAAAAAAAAAAGAAAAAAATATAATTTAATGATCTTCACCGATTATATTTGTTAACAAATTACTATTTACATACTGGTGTTGACCGTTCCAGTGGCCTAGTGGTAAGAGCATCCACTTCAGATGCAAAAGGTTATGGAGGCCTTGATCCCTGGCCAAGTCATACCAAAGACATAAAATTGGTATTAACAGCTGCCTCATTTGGTGCTCAGCATTAAGAGGTTAGTGTATGGACTGGTCGTTCTACTGTCAGGATAATGTAACTGAGTGGGATGTCATGCTACATGTCTGCGGCATTATGCCTCAGTGCTAGACATCACTATAAACCGCCACACTGCAAAGATCATAGCAATATGACTGAAAATGTTTTAAAGGTATGTTAAAACTCAAAATCACACACACTGTTATAATTTTGAAACAGAATTTGGTATATTTTCATCACTGTACAGTAGGCCCAATTTCATGAATTCGATCAGGGATATATTGCTGCAAACAGGGTTAATGGTCAGTTAGCAATTAAAACACCACTGCGAATGTGTAAGAGTTTGTTTGTCTGTGTATCAAATGGTATCAACAATGCATAAATACATTTTGCCATGGGTTACAACACTGCCAGAACTTAATGGGTACATCAAGGAAGGTATAAAGTACAACCAGCCATTTTACGTCTGAAAAATCAAGAGGGCAAAGTCTCTTCACCTGGTAGCATGACCCCTGCATTCCTGAATTTGATATTTGATATGCATATCTGAGCCAGTTTTGCATTGTACTTCGTGCATTATATCTACTATTCAGTATATATATATATATATATATATATATATATATATATATATATATATATATATATATATATATATATATGCGTGTGTGTGTGTGAGTACCTAGCTACCCTAATTTTAAAAGAAATGCAATAGGAAACATATATGGGGGTGGGCTTTATTTCAATATTTGTTTCTCTGCAGTAGTTTGTTTAGGTGATGTACTAAAGTTTGGCATTGAGTAAATGGTAATCACTTGTGTCGAAAGCATAGAAACCAAGCACAGGATACTAAAACATCAATGTAATTTCTATAGAACTGTCTAGCATTTTGGAATGGGATGACTGTAATCAATCTTTTATAGTAATGGTACACTAGTTTCTCATATAAAAGCCTTTGGGAGACAAAGAAAAAGGAAGAACTGAGGCAGAAGTTAGACGGACTGGAGGGAATTGGACTACCAGTCCAGATAAAGATCATACAGATGAGTAGGAACAGAGGACAGGAGGATAATCTATTACACTAATAAGATGATAAAATAGGCCACAACTTGGTCAACTTGGTCGATTTTTTAAAGACGAGTGATAGGGTTTTAATTTGAATCTTATTTGAGAGATGACTGTTTTTTAATGATATATTAAATTGTTTTTTTTTTACTTTCACATTTTGTGTATTCATTAATTTAACTGTCAGCACCACTGACTGGGGCTTTTGTAATACTTTAAATAATTGTGGGAGCACCCCACCCAACCTAAATAACACGGAAAACCTCTGTGTATGCCATAATTATTTTTAGATGACATTCTTCAGTTTTTTTTTACTTGACTGTACTCTTGAATTAAAGTTATGACTGTACATGCACATTTGCACTTATATAAGTTTAGTACATTTCATAATATATAACAGTTAGTTTTACAGTGTATGCAGTTGTGTACATTAATCTGGGTATTCATATAAATGGTAAAATTATTTCTATGGTAAATGAATACATTTTAAAAAACTGAAAATTGGATGCTTTTAATTGATGTCAAGTATATTTGATTTAGTTGTAATAAGACGGCTGATGATGCACATATGTGATATAAGCATTCAAGGTTGCTTTTGATGAACTAGTATTTTAGTCTTAAAAACCATATTCTGTTTCCAGAGCCATTTTGTTTTACATATAATTGAAATTAATGAGCAGTAGCTGGATAGAATAGTATCCTAGTGTTTGTGGTTCTGTTGATATTTACAAGCCAATCTGTATTCATGAAACACTGCAACAAGTTTTGCTTTCTCAACTCAATATGAATATGCGTTATTTATCATTTAACTTTATGTGTTACTGTATATGTACGATTAAAATCATGTTCACCAGTGTACTTTTACATCCTTTGCATCCCAAGACAATGCTAGTCAACTTCAATTCATCCTATGTATTTAATAAATAGTCTCCTCACAGTTGCTTTCAAAACATAGCCATATATATATATTCATTGTTTAGTGGGTAGGTAGCTTAAAAAATATTTAACAAAACTTGTTCATGCAAAATAAAAATTGCATACTACAAAAGAAATGCTTTATACAACTTAAAATAAAAATAAATTATAATTTTCACACATCATATCATTGGATAGATCACTCAAGTTTTCCTTGAGTAAAGTCATGGTACTGGCCAAAATTATTTATCCATTATACTCCATTAAGTCCATAAAAAAACTGCCTATTAGCAATATGCCTTTTTCCCCGGTTGTAATCATTATCTTCTTCTGCTGCCAGGTCATCTTGCATATACCTCTGTGCAACACGGAGAACGACTTCATCTAAAACATCCAGGTCAAAGTCCTGCAGAAACTTTTTAAAAATTGTCAGTAAAAACAATTCCAAATGAAATAAATGCATTAAATGTTATGTGGGAAAATATTAATTTTTGTGTTATGCAATGAAGCAAACGTGTAAATATACAAATAAATGCGCAAATCACATCGACTATCGGATACGTGAGCGTGAGGTGGTAATGCAAATGCACAAGAAAATCAACTTTATTCTGAGCCTAAGACACGACTTGAGCGAAACCTTTAAATAGCGGTTCTGATTACAATGATACAAATTATCATATTTTTAGTTGGTTTACCTTACAACGTAACACAATCTCACAAACACTTTCAAGAATGGCCCCTTAAAGGAACCTCTTACTGTCATGATTTTCCATCATATTGACTTTTTTGCCTACTTCTTGTAGTTTATCATATATAATGAGAAATCTATAAGCAATACATATATTGTGGGTGACTATAAAGAACTAAAGAGAAGGACAGACGAAGAAATATGAAGAATAAGGCAATAATTACATCAACAGATACTTACCTCGACTTCCATATTTGTTGACGCGTGTCACGTGAAACTGCGACTTCGGAGAATATCGGTAAATTCCGTTTATGCATAATTAATTAGCAATCCGTACAGAAAATCGTTATATTTTAATTGATTAAACTTACAGTTGTACATTTTTTGAAACTGAATGACCTGTAATTACTCATTATTTCTACTATACTTTTCATAGTATCATGCATTTGCTAGAACAGAAAAGTCGAAAATCTTAGGTTGTATGCCTTTAACAAATTACTGATAATACTATAGCTGTCAAGAAACTGACTATCATGTCTCAATTTTCCATTAACGTGGGCTTAAAAAATGTAAGGGTTTCCAATCACATAGGATATCTCAGAACTCTGGACAGAGAATGCAATGGCCAAATTCACGTAAACATACCATGCAACTGGCCAGATCGTAGAAGAATAGAATGTAGTTGTGGTGTGAGAGTCATTATGGTCTCTCTAACAAACCGAATTAACACAATTATGAAAGGCATACAAATAAGAACTATTTATTTTAAGCATGCTAAAATTGTGAAATACCAATCTTAATGGCTTTTGTGCTTGTTACTAATAATAAATTTAAAAACAAATTAAATAATGATTCATTGGTGAATACACTTGACCCCATTTTCTTATGACAGGTATACATATTTTATAGTAATGCTGAAAATGTAATTGTTCTTTGAAAAACTACACAAATTCATATCTACTTGAAGAAAACAAATTCACAAAACATGCGTTGGAAAAGACCTATTACTTACTACATGTTATTGACTTGAATGCCTTTTTTGCCTTCATACCCTCTTTCTTCGTTTCTGTTATAGCTTGAACCTGAAATTTTACGAGAAATGATACGAACAGCATGTTACTAATTTAAATTTACTGATGAATGCCAAATTTTTTCTTATTAGCTCCAACTGCTGATCCTTTGAACTGATTCTTTTGGTTCTTTGGTTGTTTAGTTATGCTAATTCTAGAAAAAATTATAAATTACAAAATATACATTTATGATAAATTCATTGGAATCAAGTAAGTTTATCAAGATCAAATTCTGATAAAACAATAAGAAAAATAAATAGTGATTAGGACAAATTACTAATTTTATTTGAACCAGAAACCGGTTCATCAGAATTCATTACACAGATATGACAAGATATGAAATAATTTGTTTTATTTGTCCGTTTTAACCATACCTAAATTTTCCTGATTACATTTTAGCAAAAGTGCACTAATATTTGATTTTCCAGTATACTGTTGGATACATGCAAGCGATTAATGGTGGGAGCTTTTTTATTGATCAGAGATGTATTCCATATTAACTCTAATTTTTATTTATATAATATCGTAGATTATGCTTACTACTGAATCCCTTAAAAGTCATATATTTAAAATTGCATTTGACAAAGTGTGTAAAAAAAATATGGTTTAAACTAAACTATTTAAAAAAATTCCTTACTTAAAGTGATTATTAATTTCATGTACAAATAATTATATGTAAAATAAGTAATTATCATGTTGTCATTCTGAGCATGTACGAAGAATAAAGGGATCATATCTAAACAAATTATATGGAAAACATGCTAATCGACAACCTAACAGTACACACATACAAAGTAAACGTATATTTTCTGTCTCATTCTGCTCTCCGCTCAAGAATCTAATTACAGGGACATCATTTCAAATTTTTTAAGGGGTGGTGACTTGACCGGCTTGTTAATTTTTGTACATACGCTACAACAATTTTACAGCACATGCAAATTCAGGCAAATTCCCCTCTCTGTCCTCCCCAAAATGACTTCCCTATCTAATTAGAATAAAAATAAAGTACTCAGAGAGAGAGAGAGAGAGAGAGAGAGAGAGAGAGAGAGAGAGAGAGAGAGAGAGAGAGACTATTATATCTCAGTGTGAAAGCTCATTTTCATTTAAAGCATATGTAGCTGTTATGTTGTGTTATGTAGGCAAAATGCTAGTCCTACATGTAATACGTATTACATGCCATTCTGTTTTATTGTCAACGCTTTGATGTAGGACTAGCAAAATGATTAAAAAGGTTTGTACATGTATTAGTAAATTGCATTATTTATGGGTCAATTGTATGCAATGACACGAGTACACATTGTCAAAAAACTAAGTGCAACTTGCATTTTTACAGCAGCAATAATCCCATTATCAAATTGCAACAAAAAATAAAGAACTTGAAATCTTGTTTTAGTTATAGTGCGTAAGCTCGTGTGTGCATATGTGCACACGAGAGAAAGAGAAAGAAAAAAATTGTCAGTGTACAAGACCGTATCTATTTAGGATGCTTTTTATTTGTAGCTTTTGCAAAGAGTAAAAAAACTATTTTAAGTTACCTATGATTGTGATAATCCTCATGTATTACGACCCTACTATATTCCATTATGAATAAACAAAGCTAAATAAACAATTCATTTTCTTGTTTTAATTACGATGTACATTGTCACGATAAACACATGGCTATGCAATGTTATTTGCACAGTAATTAAACATGTGTAGTGCTTTGGTTATTCCAGTTGAAACCAGATTGAGGGCAAGAATCGATAGAATAGGTCAAATAAGCAAGGCTACAAGTAGGGAAATGAGGCTCTCTTTAGAGAGATGAAAATCTGTCAATGTGCAGTTGAAGCTGTTGTCCATACAGAAATTGTTAGAAGGACATACATAATGTTATTCGAACTCACTAATAAAGATCAGAGAGGGATATATCATCGAATACATTGCAATACAATGTTAATTATATCCAAGTAAAAAAACCAGAACACTTAAACGATAGTATGCATATATATACGAATTGATTTATAATTTCTGTAACTTTCAAATTTACAATAGAAAATGACAAGGTTTTTATACATTACATTTGCTACGTGCTTAGGCTCGAATAAACAGTAACATAGAAAGAGTGAAAATAATAAGCTTGTAAAACTTAATAAACAATTTATTGAGCACAAATATTTTCCAGAAAAGAAAAAATAAACTTACGGTTTTATGAATCAATTCCAAAATTAATCCAAAATAATTCAAAATATTATCCACTAGAGAAATTGCAAAAGTCCTGGTAATTAAATGTCCAAATAATTCTAAGTTCGAATTCCAGCGAAGTATCCAATATGGAAGACGATGTCACTTGATGAAGTCAGTTCTTGTTAATAAAAATCTATGAGCACAATTCTTTTCCAGACAAATAACAAAATATTTCCTCTTGATTCAAACGAATTGACATAATTTCCAATACATGGTAACTCAAAACGACACAACTCAATTTCTTCTACTCAATAGCTCGCTCCAAAACATAGTTTATATACCTGTTTTTACGTAAACAAGAAAGGGGTCACGATCTTCTAGAATCTCTCAGAACAAATTTACGTTCAAGAAATCACGTAAACACCGTATGATCCAACTAAAAATAGAAAGATGTTTATATAAAATTAAATAATGTCCTTGGAACCAACCAATCACTTTATAAGCTTGTTTACAACTCTGAAGCGGGGTCAGAAATGAGGTCAACACCTGGTGTTTATTCTGTAAAGTACAGGTCACTCCACCCCAATGAATGAAACTTAAAACTTAAAATGCCAAATTTAAATCTAACAAACAAACAAGAAAAATAAATATAAATGACATATGAAATATACGTAACACATTTGTATGACTATAATAAAACAACACGACTAATTGACCAATGGTATGTGGTCTTCACTATTAGCCTGTACTAAGATGTAATTTTTGTTGTATACGAAAACATCAAAACTCATTTTAAAATCACAAACATGTTAGCCTGGGTGATGCAATTTCACAATTGCCAGTAATATGGTGACTGACTTTATAAGGATAACTAATAAACGATAATATTTAAAGGTATGGTCTGTGAAGTACATTGTCCATTTGTTAATAAACACCAATAGATCTTGTAATGACAATAAGAGAGCTTATGCATCATTCACTGTAGTAACAATTAATTATGTTTGTAAAAATAAAATGATTATACGGTGTTATCAATCTTTTTTGCCACCATTTTTAATTCCGATACAGAAGTTGAAGACTTTGAGGGATTTTCAGATATTGGAGATGATTTTATGTGAACTCTTAATCATTATTTTCTTAATCAGAATGTGAAACAGTTCTACTACAGGTAATACAACGAATTACGGTCAACTAATTACTCAACTCATCAACTACAACAACAATAATGGAACTTAAGACTGGGCTGTATATAATGTTATATTCGTACTCATGACCGATGGATTTCTGAAAACTTATTTTTATAAAATTTATTTTTTAGTCATCTTGAAATCAGTGATAAATATCAAACTATTTGATGAGCCAACCTTTATCATCAAGAATAGTTATTTTAATCCATTTGTTTGTCATGCACTTAGTATCACTATTTGTAATTATCATCTGATACAACTGATCAAAAACGCCACTTGTGGATGGTATTTTTTTATACATCGATCATATTCAGAACCAATTCCTCAAGGTGGTTACAATCCATAGAGACATGTCATTTTTATTTTCAAGCATTGTCAATGAAATCTCACCAGTGATATTAATAAACATTAACACTTTACAGTAACATTCATCAAAACAATCTTTGACAAGTCAATTATTTAGAGTTGGCCAGCTCACAGCTTCACAAGCTGTGTTAAACAATGTTAGGCCGTGATAAACTTGGCAAATGGTTCTGATTATATAAAAAGCTTTGTATATCTAAAATATTGTTTAAATAATTTTAAATTCACTTATTTTTGTGTATGACTGATTGTTGTACTTTGGGATTAAGAGAATACAGCTTGGCCTAATTTAATAACTTCTAAAGTAAGTGTACCTCATATTAGTTAATGTTTCTTTCTTGAGCATATAGAACAGCTATTTTGATCAGCTTTCTGTTTTTGGCAGCATGTTGTTAACCTCATAAAACATATAAAGAGGTGTCTATCACAGTACATAAAATAGCATGGAGTTATGCCATCCTATGAATTTATTGTATTACCTTTCACAAAAAAAAATCATTTTGTGCTGTGGATATCGATGCTTGTTTCAAATGCATACAACTTCACCTTATACCTTTCCATTTTCAGAAGTACTTAAAAAGCAAAGAGTGGAGCCTTATAGAACTTCAGTGGCAATGTTTTTCTAAAGAAAATGGGTTTGTTAAAGTGTTTTTTGTCAGCGTAGGCATGTTTCATTGTTATCTACCTGTAAATCATACTCTCGATCAGGTAAAATCTCTAAAATTTCCCACCAGGTTTGGGACCAGTTAGAATATGGATCTGGATCAGTGATGTTCTTTCTGTATGTTTTTACAATGCCTTTCTGTAATATAAAAGTATCATTAGATGAGTGAATATTCTTAATAAAATAAAGCCATATTTTGGCATAAGTAGGGATTAGCCACAGTCTGAATAAAAATAAACTATTTTGGAGGCCAGATCCAACTCGTATTCATTTTGGACAACTACAAATTGTACAATTTTTAGAAAAGAATACCAATCATGTCATATAACGATATGTTCAGAAGAAAAGAGATAACCTGATTTTCAAGATGGCTGACATTGTGGCTAGTTGATCATCATAATAAGTGTTAGAGAGAAAACCACATCTATATATCACAAACTGTTCAGGAAGAGTAGCCATAGCAAGATGTTTAAGATGCAGTGATTTCCACAGGAGTATAATCAAAGAGAGGAGGAAGATGCTAAAATTCTTTTTCAATTGTCTCGACAGTGGTTTTTTTTAGAACATAATAATTCAAGAAAAGAGCATGATAAATACTTTTTTACGACAACTGTTCAAGTTGGTTATCTCCATTATCAGCATATTTGCAGTGATCATGTGTTATGACATTGGCATAATGTGATGTTCTTTAAAACCACATTTAACAACAGAGTCATTACCACTAAATGCCAAAACCACATTTAACAGCAGTCATTACCACAGAATGCCAAAACCACATTTAACAGCAGTCATTACCACAGAATGCCAAAACCACATTTAACAGCAGTCTTTACTAAAGAATGCCAAAAGCACATTTAACAGCAGTCATTACCACAGAATGCCAAAAGCACATTTAACAGCAGTCGTTACCACAGAATGCCAAAAGCACATTTAACAGCAGAGTCATTAGCACAGAATGCCAAAAGCACATTTAACAGCAGAGTCATTACCACAGAATGCCAAAAGCACATTTAACAGCAGAGTCATTACCACAGAATGCCAAAAGCACATTTAACAGCAGTTATTACCACAGAATGTCAAAACCACATTTAACAGCAGTCATTACCACAGAATGCCAAAACCACATTTAACAACAGTCATTACCACAGAATGCCAAAATATTCACCATTGCACAATCTTGCATACTCAGCAGGTAAAATACTTTTATTAACTAGATATTAATGAAAGTTGTCAGTAGAATGATCGGGGGACATAACTATGGTAAGTAATGTCACCAAAAACAACAGATCAAACTCATTCATGGCTAAGTCATGATGTGGAAAAATGTCAGCAGGCAAACTGGGGGCAATAACCCATGTAAATGATGTCACTGAATGCTAAAAATCAAACTCTTTCAAGAAATCATCAAAAAATAAAACAATAAGATAAATGGACTGCATGCCAAATTACAAAATTTACAGGTAAAATTATCCTGCTCAAAACAAAAGTTATCTGGATGGGCAATCAAGAAATATGAATCCTGTACATTATGTGAATTATTAGAAATTTCAGGAAATATGAAACCTGTACATTATGTGGAATATTAGAAATTTCAGGTATTCAAGGCTTTTTCACAATAAAGATTATTGTTTTTAAAATCCAAAGTTGCACATTTTCATTCCCATATTTTCACATGTAAAAATACGAGATTTCCCATCATGCCATTTGAAACAGGAATGTGTTTGCCTATAAAAATTACACCCATAGAAAGAAAAAGGAGTATTTTGTGAGCTAAAACAAATACATAAATTTATTGCTTACCTTTCAAACAAAGAAATTATTTTGTAATGTGGATATCTGACTCAATGCCATATCTCCATTTACTACCTTGACAACAATAATAAACCAGCTGTGATGTATTATTTGCTAAATCACATTTAATTTGTGATAAGATTGAGTAAAATAATACACAAAATATCAAAGAAGGATTGTGATGGATTAAGTCACCTTAATACTACCACTCTCCTAAGTTGCAGATGTATTTATGATCCATCAATAAAATGCAGTTAATTTTCAAAATGGTGAACTGGAGCAAGTTTAATCTTTTAAGCTTTGATTCAGGAACAAGTTTGTTCTATAATGAAAAGAAAATTGTTTTCTTGTGCATATACTGGATAAATACACCATTCTTAAGGAGAAACCATTATTTAAATGAGCAGTCTTTCTCTAGTCTCCACAAATGAAAAGAAACCTGTATATTATGTGGTATATTGATTGAGAAAATGACATTTTAATTTGAACAACAAATATCACTTGTGATCATGCAAGGATGTTATGAATATATTTTTACAGCCATTAAATACCACAATTGTTTTCATTTCAGAAAGAAACCATGAACTTGACATGTTACTGTTGCTTATACATTATAATGTCCTGGTGTCATTTCACAGTTTATTTATATTCTGAGTACTGTACATTTCAAGTTGTAGAATGTTATGATTTTTGTCTGGTCAGACATTGTTATGCTTGCCCCAGATCACATAATTTCAAGACTGGCCAGCTTTATTAACACATTGTCATGACAGAGTAATGATGTCAGTATATATGTATATAAGAATCTAATTACTTTGCACATAAAAAATTTCAGTAACTTGCATCTGAAAGAAGAATTACAAACATCCAAATTCCACCACCTTTCATGTTAAATTATTCATTTTGGTCCAGCCTCCATTCTAGATAGACTACACATCGGTGCCATAACAGCATGATTACTAATTAGCCAAAAGAACTGGAATATTGTTAGGTCATTAACACAATTAAATTTAGACTAATCATATATTGTCTTGAGATTATCTGCCTTAGAAATATACTAGTGGGAATCAGCTGAGACACTTAAAATACTTATTTTCAATGTACATAGCCAAGATGTTTCTTGTGAAAAGTACCTGCATACTAATTGCTGACATCTTCCATTTGTGGCATGTTCTAGGCTTATAACTAACAGATAAATTTGGCAAACATTATTTAAAACAGTTGCATGTTTTATTTTAAGCAATGTTGAACTTCAATTCTAGTTAAGGGTTGAATATGCACTCAGATTTATTCTCAAGGTACAAGTACATAGTACAGTTTTACTTGACCCAGTCAATCTGTATTCAGTAAGGATGTGCATGTGTGTGACTGAATGTTGAAATATGTCTCATGCTTGTTATGAAATGGCAGAGAGGACCAATATGTCTTTATTGAAGAAAATAAATGAATTGTATAATCACGGTTAATATGAGAAACATAATAGATCACTTCTCTCCCACTTTTGCTAATTTTTCATCTGGCTGTAAGAAGTCTTTATTTTATGACCATGAGGATTGGATATCAATGTATAATGAATATTACAATTAATTGTTATCAAATAGTTTGCTCTAAACTATAAGGAATCATTTACTACAGTCTACTTTGACTTTATCCAAGCTCTCTATGTAACTAACTATGCATGATTATACACAAAATATGATGAAACAAAGGACCTTCATAATTAAAAACTTATCACCAATTAAGCTTAATTAGCAGGTTATCTATGATATGAACACAAATGTACAGTGATAAGTTCATAGCTAATATATATATTTTTTTTATTAGGTGCCATCATCTAACTTTTGCACAAGGCCAGAATCAACAAAGGAGATCTGTCAGTAGTGTGTTGAATCTGGCAAAAACATGACTCCATCCTGCATCAGCTGATTGAAGTGGCCCTGAACACTACCATAAACCTGTCCCCAATTGTGTGATAAATTACAGGAAGTTCTCAACATATAGATTCACAGCTGCATGGAAAAGACTTGAGAAAGGAACTGTCATGGGTTGAAAAAATTCCGCTATATTCTTTGTTAATGAAATGAATCTTAACACATTAACCCCTAGCGATTACTGTACAGGGCATGAGGTAGTAGCCTATTTATAAGGTCTGGCATCAAGGATGGTAAACTTTACGCTATATTATTTGTTATGGAAATGAATCTTAACAAAATAGCAGAAAGAGAATCCCAGTTTTCAAAAACCATGTCCATAATCCATCTCTCATTCAATTGGATTATATGGATGAAATGACTGTTAGAACATAAATTCATAATAAAGTACATTGGATTCCAGCAGTCTTAGATGATAGTCTCATGGGCCAGAATGAAGTTCAAGCCAAATAAGTTTTGGTGCTTGGTTGTTATGAAGATATGTGGAGAAGATATCCCATCAATAACAAATTGCCCAATGAAATGCCTAGTAAAGTGATTGAAAAATAAGAAAACTGAGCATAGAATAAACTACAAATAGAATAAGTGGGTTTACAGTAAAGTGCCTAATATGGAAAATGTACTCATTATATTTATCAGAAAATATTAATTGAAAACAAATTATACTACAATTTGCAATAGTAAAGAAAACTATTCATTCAACAATTTATATCATTGTTTGCTGCATAATAATAGTTTGGGAATAAAGATCATAGTTAGGTCTTCTTACATACTGCTCATGCTGTGGAAAATCAAATTCTGCTTTTAAACAATGCTCATATCTGTTTAGTAAGCAGACTGCATTTATTATAAGTAAAATAAAAATAAATAAAAAGCCATATCAACACTAAAACAGTATGGATAAGTCTGCATAAATCTGTATGCATAAAATGCATTCTGGTCTAGAAAAATGAATATGTAGTCACCTTGTACCAGATCTTCATTAAAGATGCAATAATATTAAAATTAAGTAGCAACATGCATTTAATCATTTATCATTAGGTTCCTTGATACAACAAATCTTGCTATAGAATAGATACTCATTGTCATCATACAGTGTTATCACTCTTTCAACATTGCTGGCTCCAACAGTGACATGAGTGGATATCAGCCCAAGAATATTTGTAGGCTTTTTCCAATTCTTTTTCTGATGGAAAGCATTGCTCAGAAGGGTACACAGGGTCAAGGTATGTGGGACATAGAATCAAAAATTGCTGTGAGCCTGCACTCTATTTGCAACACTTTTGAATCATTAAAAATTGTCTTACTGTTATTTCTATTATGTATGCTACAATTTTTCCATTTCTGTCCTCAAGTTTTGGGTCTTTCCATGTAACGTTCACCATTGTTCCATCACAATTGCTGCCATTATAGTAAATTACATCAAGATCAATGGGTGCTTCAGGAGCTATAAAAAACAGAAAATTATCAGTGATTACAAAGCTCATCTCTACAAAGCTTTCAGTAGTCTCCAAATGCAACGATAAACAAGGTCAGGTATAAAATAAATACAGACTAATGTGACATGACCTACAAAATGTCAGTTCCCGTGACAGTGAATAAAAGATATAAATTGATAAAATGAAATAACATTTTATAGTATGATATCTGAGCAAGCGTACCATAATGAATGTAACAAACAATGCAAAAGATAATTTTTTTGTTTTTCCTTTAAATTGTTGTGTATAATATAATAATAATAATGAGGACTTTGTATAGCGCCTAATCTTTAAAAGCTCTAAGCGCTTTACACCATCAATAATGATATGACAACACTACAGAACAACAAATGACAAAAACAATCAAATTGGAAAACATAAAAACATGCAGAAAATATATAAGATACAAAACATGATTAGGTCGCTAAGTTTGTCCCTGAAGTCGAAACAGAAGAGTCTTGAGAGCACTCTTGAAAGGGACCACTGTGTCTTTGCTTCTAATTTCAATGGGCAATTCGTTCCATGTCACCGGGCCCTGGTATGCAAACGAACGTTGTCCATATGACTTTGTTTTCACCTTGGGAACAATGAGTATACGATTATCAGAAGAAGAGCGTAAGGATCTAGCTGGTGTATACACATGGGTGAGGCTGGATAGGTATGTTGGACTGGAGTCTGTCATTGAAATATAGCACAGAGAACAAATTTTGTGTTTGATTCTGTATTGAATTGATAGCTAGTGCGGGGTACAGAGCATTGGTGAGGTGTGCTCTGATCGAGGTACTCTAAAGATGATCCGTGCAGCTGTGTTTTGAACTTTTTGAAGTTTCTGGAGTAAATATTGTGATGAACCAGACAGAATTAAGTTATATTAGTCCAGTCTTGAAAGTACTAATGAACACACAAGTGTTTTCGTGGCATCAACTGAAAGATATTTACGAATGGAACTGATGTGTCCCCATTCAAGATATGCAGCCCTGCAGATGTTCATTACATGTTGGTGCAATGTGAGAGTACTGCCTAGAGCAACACCTAGATTCCGTACTGACTGAGAATTTAATGTAGGTGTTGCTGATATTTATTGTCTGAGGTAAAGGATGTGAATGAGAAAGTCTTTGTGTTGTGATCAGAATAGCCTCAGTTTAACAATCATCATACATCTGCAGCCTGTTACATGTCATCCATGATTTCACATCCGAAATGCACTTCTCTACTCCATGGATGGTAGCATCAACTTCAGTTGGGTGGCTAGACTTGTATATTTGGGTGTCATCAGCGTACAATTGGTGTGACACTGGGTGATGATCTATGACACTTGAGAGCAGCTGAGTGTACAGAATGAAGAGAACAGGTCCAAGAACAGATCCCTGTGGAACACCATAACGTACGTCAACTGGGCTGGAGTGTATTCCATTTTGCAGATATAATTTGTGTCCTGTTCACTAAGTAGGACTTGAACCACTGTAAGGCTATATTCTGAATGCCAAATACATATGAGCTTCAGAAGCTATTATCATTGTCGACCACTAGAAACCTAGTAAATAGTATCAAAGAAATTAATTTAAAACCTAAATTTTCAATAAATTCACTGAAGCACGAAATACAGGCCACAGAGACCTCTTTTTCAATACATGTGCAGTACTCATGATGCATCGCTCCCCATGTTGCATGAGTCAAGGTATCCAGTATGCATGTTGAATACCCAAAACACGTAATAAAATAAATGCAAAAACTTAATGAAAGTCAGCAAAATATGGTGATATTTTCATTGCAATCATGTGGTTCTCACCAAGATCATCATCATGTTTAAAACTTACCATGAACAGTTTATCAGAAATGGACATCACACACAAAATGTAACCCTTGCATGAGATATGATGTGATTAGGATTTTTAACATAGCTTTAACACTTTTTTAGTCATATCGCTATGATGTATGCAATGGAGCAGGTCTAGTGATGTCTAACACTGGGGCATCTTGCCGCAGACATGCAGCACGGTGTCCCACTCAGTTACATTATCCTGATACCAGGTCGACCAGTCCTAACACTAATCTCTTAATAATGATAACCTAGCAAGGTAGCTATTAGTACCAATTTTGTAAGTCTTTGGTAGGACTCAGCTGAGGTTCGATCCCATGACCTCCTGCTTCCGTGATGGATGTTCTAACCACTAGGCCACCAGAGCGGTCAACCCTTGCATGAGAAGCATAATATATGTGCCATAATAACCCACTTTATTGCATTGTGAGATTTGTGCTCATCCAGTTCATAACTGCCAAACCTGATAGTGGTACAAGTATAATTATTAGGGCTGTAATGATATGCTTAAAACTACATTGTGATATGTTGTGATATAGCACATGCATATTGCAATACATTAACACTTAATAAAAAAAATTAAATAATCAATTTAACATTTACTATATCAAAATATATCACCTCATAGAGATATTACTTTGTAAGACTTCAAAACGTCTATCAACACCTGAAAATTGTCCAATCATCAGCAAATAAAAATCTCACTGCCATTTGTAGTCTGTGTTTTACATCTCGCAAATGGTAATACCTTCTTCAATTTTGCCACTACTTTTCCTTTTCTTAAGTCTGAAAAAATTCCACACTGTACTTTTGGCTTTTCTATTTGGGAATGATTTCAAAGTCGATTATTTGAAAAAAAATCTTCTGCAATTTAAAATTCAAATCTACATGCACGTCTTTCCAACTTGAAAAAAGAGTCTACATTAATCGATATTTGAGAAAAGAAAAGGATGTTAACATGACGTAAGCACATTGATAGGATCATGTAATTCCCACAAAAAAATAAATTGTATATGTGGTCGTAGTTTGTATAAATGTTTTGCTCTCATTTTATTTTTGAAGTTAAAATATCACTCATTACTGATATTGCATGCTTAATTGTATGTACATTCTGGATATTGAATATAAAAAAATTGTTTCTGAAGAATTTATATGAAGATATGAACAAGGACTCTTAGGACATAGTTTACTTGCCAATGTGTCGTATACAGCTGCAAAATAAATAAAAAATGGAAACCACATACTGGTAACAGTCGAGGTCGGAAAAATGTCCTCTTATGCTATTCTTATGCAGTAGTCTTCTTTTATTTTAGAATATTCTTCAATTTATATTATTAATGAGATTAAAGAGATGATAAAGAAAATGACAAGAAAAATATTTTGTTGCCTAATTTCTTATTTCAGAAAAGTATAATCCATATACAGGTTAGCGTAAAATGTAATTAGGTGTGTAAAGGCATAATGATTGCAAGATGCATCCCTTTACACAAGAAGACGGTAAGTACATGCAAAATCATGAGCGATCATCTGCCAAATGCTGATATAAAATGTTTTTGATCAAGTCTTGAGAAATGTTCAGGAAAATCTAAATTGCACTAAATTTCCTTCCGTTTTCACTGATGGAAATACTTACGATAGTGAATCAGAGCCCAAGATAGTGTATGCAAGATATACTGGCAAACGACAACTGACAAATTAGGCCTTTTTAAGAAGAAAAAGAATATTTTGTACACTATTTATTTAATTTTTTTCATTGGAATAAAGAGCGTAGAGTAATTACACCCCACTGAATCAAAACAAGAGATTGAAATTTGGGACTAAATGAAAAGGCACGGGATAATTGAAATTTCTGAAATGACTCGGCCATGAGTGACCTACTTTTATGACTTCAGATGTAATAGGATGTATACATGATGCAAAAACAGGATGTATGCTTGATTTGACACCCAAATATGGTCAAGAGCTAATTGCAAAACTTAACCAAAAACAATAAAATATGAAATACAAGTCACAGTGACCCAATATTTTTTAAAAGGTGTGGTACTCAGTGATGCATGTAATCATCATGTAAGATGATTCTACATCAAAAATAGGGCTGTCAAAAACCACGGAAAACTTTACTTGGGTACCCGTTGTGCCATTTAATGGGTAACTAGGTACAAATAACAACATGAAAGACAATTTTGGTTACCCCAATGTCAAATTTTCACATACCTGGATTATTCTAGGGTGACAAAACAAACAAAACTATTTACATCATTTTGCACATTGTTTACCACACTTTATCCACTATTTCGTATTCTCTTTTTCGCATTTACCAATTCTCATTTTACCCGCACCCAATGGGAGATGGCTGATAGTCTGTCAACGGAGATAATTTTTATTTTCCTGTTGTACTTCAAATTGTCTAATATAATTATGTTATAATATTTTGTTTGAAATGTCAATAATAATGAATTAATATTACAATGTCGTTTCACTTATTAATAAACTTCCAGCAACTTCCACAGCGTGTTTTGTTAATTATTACTCACGGCGAATGGTGGTGAAAGTCAACTTTGGTTAAATACTAAAGGAGGTTTACACTTAATTAAATAAGCAAAACCAAAACATAACAATATTAACATTTCAAACTAGAATAAAATAACTAAAAAATAAAACATTATTGAATTAAGAAAGAATTAATCAAAGCTAAATAATACCATTTTGTCCTAGTGTACATGATCATTGTCCCCTGCAAAATTTCCAGTTTCTGCTTAAAAACATCAAACATAATTCATGCAAGGGCAGCCAGCCTGGGATATCATGTTGTATTATCTTGTCAATACTGAAGAATGTCACCAATAACATTAAGTGGCATCTCCGACAGATATGTTGCTAATTCGTCTACCGATGCAGCGTTGTTGTCTGTTGCACACAGAGATACTAGATCATCGATAATTTTATTTTTAGGGACATTTTCCATTCTCGGTCTCTTCGGTTCTGGTTCCTCCATTTTATCAGTGATGACAGCAACAGTGGTTAGCAGAACAGGTAGTGGATCCATGATTACTACTGCCATCAACTCTGACAGCAGTGTATGTCTCCTGTTGTGGTGCTTCCTCAAAAAATTTCAGAAGTTTATTGATGACTGCAGCCTTAGCTGCATTGAGCTCACCGTATCTTTTAGAATAATAGCAGGTTTGAAGTTCATTGGTATTGGCATTCCAACATTCTTTAATTGCAGCATGATCATCTAGTTTCGAATCAGGAATGTTTTTCATTATTAAATACAAGTGCGCATACACAGGTGAGATGGACGGGTAATTTTGTTCAGATTATATGACAGTAACCTTATTGAAAGGCTTTAGTATAGGTATGAGAACTTCAGCCAATGACCAGTTTTTGTCCGTTATTTCAAAAGTAGAAGCGATGCTGTGGACAGTTTCCTGTGGGTCAGAGAGAACTGCATCAATCATCTACCGTAATGTCATGAGGCATTCCAACATCCAGAGTCAAATTCCACCTTGTGGAACAATCTATGATAATTTCTGAAATTGCAGCAGTGTCATTATTTTGTAGCGTTTTCTGTTTTTCAAGCAAAGTATGAAGCTGCAACTGTACTGTGTTTAAATTGAGCAGCTATTCTCTTGGCAGCACCAAGCATTCTGGCTATGGCTTTCACTTTTAAACCAGTGCTAATTGTCAATTGCAACGTATTGAGTGAAGCAACATTGATCTGGCCAGTCATCCAGCAAGTCGATGGCTGCATTAATATCTGATCCATTGTCATAGACTGTTGCAGCTATTTTATTCACCAGAATGTTCCACTCATTGTCACACTCTGATAAACACTGAAGTTTTGCCCAGTGTGTTGTTCCAGAGTTTCCCTTGTCTGTAAAATGGCTGATTCTAGTTCCCACACAGGATTTGTCCAGTGAGCAGCCAGATACATATAAGCACTGCTCTGCAACCATGTCCACAAATCTGTTGTAAATGCTACATAATAAGCCTTTTCCAATTCCACCAACATTTTCCAAATGCCTTCATCATATCGTTTCTTTATCAAAGCAGATGTTGTTGTTCTTGATTTGATTTGATAGTCTGGCATTAGGAACTTAATTTTCTGTTACAGTGACTGTGTGGTGGTCGTGTGGTGTCACTGATATGTACCAATGAGACCAAATGACCACACAGTAGCAGCAGACCTGTTTGCTATTGCCATATTAGAATGTCTGCATGTAGTGCTAGCAGATTGATATTCTCTAGCGGTCAACTTGACCTAATTTTTCTGCGATGTAACAATTTAATAGGGCAAGCTATTCCACTTGGCATTGGAAGTCTGTAGTATAAGCTGTGATTATAGCAGCAGTAGATTAGTTGGTCCTGTCGCACTCCCCACAGTCGCAGTCAGCCACAGCTAGTTGGTTGTTTGGATACTGATGAGTAAATACTATTATAAAATACGTAGTCTACATATTAGTATTGTTTGGAACTGTGAAGCCATTGAAACAGCCCACAGTGCAGCAGCCGTGTAGTAGTGGTCCAACTCCTAAATGGAGCTGCAACTCAGACCAGCATACTGATAATGATACATGATATTTTGATAGTGTTGCTGACAAATTAATTTTGTGAACGGGTACTTTTAATTATTTTCAATGCCCTGGTTTTTTCACTATGGTCGGGTACCTGGCTACTAATCAAAAATAACTGAGAAATAAACATTAAAGCAAGTTTATCCTATGTAACTGAAGTGTGAAAGATAGGTCACCATGGCCTACATTTGATGGTATAGCACTCATCAAAATGCATCCCCTATGTTTCATAACTCCAGGTATAACACTATGTATATGTAGTCTTCTGGGAGGTGTGTGTCATTTCATTTTTATCTTGATTTTTTGCTGACCAGTCCTAACACTAACCTCTTAATGTTGTGCGTCAAGCAAGGCAGCTGTTGGTACTATTTTTGTAAGTCTTTGGTATGATTCAGCTGGAGATTGAACCCATGACCTCCTGCATCCAAGGCTGACCTTCTAACCACTAGGCCACTGGAGTGGTCTGGGAGGGTACAACTAATTTAATGTAATATTTACCTCTCACTATTGGTAAAAAAAATTTTTCACCATACCCTAAGAAAAACACTTATTATTATATACCGTAGAGAAATAATATGTAATCTGTTGCTATTACCATTTAAATTTGAAAGAACATAGGGAGTCTGATAACCTAAAACAACTGGTACTCAAGCCTTGTATTAGTGGTGTCCACTGCTGTAGTTTGAAATCAGAAGGTAAAATGATAAGAAAAAGTAGTGTGTATCTGCCAAAATGTGACTCTTGAACTGACACACTATTAGGTTTCAGGTTCTGAGAAAGTGCTGCTCATTTCTCACTGAGGGTGAGCATGACTCACTCGCAGCCATTGCCAGGCAAATTATCAGTAGAGGCTGCTGCTCTTCCCCAAGGGTGTGGAGAATAACTTTGCCCACTTCTTTCTTCTATTGCATTTGGACCTGGACCAAACCTGAAAGGTTCTGAGTTGGATAAACTGTCTGGGGTTCAAGGGTCCTATTTTTCTCCGAAGGGTCTGATCCTCATATTTCCCTAAGACCTAGTAGTACCCTTCTGCAGTTAAGAACTAGGAATTCATCTCTGAGACTAAGGGATCTCCTCAAAATTCTGTTCTTATATGTTCGTCACTTCCAGTGAGGTTCCGGGCACAAGACAAAGGACAGATGTCGGTTCTTTTACAATTTGTACATGACAGGAAAGTTGAGTGGATGTTCCAGGAGGCTTCCCTTTGCCCACATCTCCCAATACTTTGCTTAGACATTGCTGAAAAAAAACTTAAAACAAGAACAATAATCATGTATGAAAAAATGAAATATTTGAGAATTTGCATGGGACAAAGTGCTTAAGATACAGTTGAATATAAAAGCTGGTGTGAATTAATTAAACCGCCTTCCATGGGATAAACGCTAGAAGCATAAACAAAAAGCATTGGAATATCATTTCTGATGATTGTACTAAAAACAAATAATAATAAAAAAAAACAATCTGGCAGACATTGGGAGGCTAAATATCTACTCAAAGATTTTTTTTAAAAACATTAAAAAAGATTAATTAAGGACAAATTCAAAAGTTACTCTAATGCTTCTTTAAGGGCAGATGGGTGTAACATAAATGTCATGGTCATGAATAACCATAACCTAAATTATCAAACACTCTCAAAAGAGCAAATTCCTGAAAGGAATAAACACTTGATCTAAAGGGTAAAATACTTAATAAACAAATGTAAAATTCAGCAAAGAATGACATAAGAGCAAAAGCAATTTTCTGTAGATTGTAAGTTTTATCACTGAAAAAGTGTATGACCAGAAATTGCACAAGAATTATGGCAGATTTGCAAGTGACACAATGTTGACTTCAGATCTTTCTATGGGGGAATGAATTCTCATTATATGGTCAGTGGTAATTTCTGTACTGCAAATGATAAGGTATGTAATAGCAACAGGTGTCATATATTACTGATATTAAAAATATAATGCATTAAAATAATACCTTAAACATACATAATCCATCATTACTACTTCTTATTTTTATACACCTACAATTCAAATAACATACCAACACACCAACAATAATCTCTGCAACAAGTAACTTTACCAATTGTTTTACCATTTCAAAGTTTCAGGTCAACTTACATTACTCTTTTCCTACATGATGACTGTTGTAAATTTTGACTAATATAAATCGTCATCACAGATCATAATCAATTGAAAGACATACTGTATGTACTCAGATTACATGTATCTGGACAAATCATTTTCTTTAATTTTTGAAAATTATCTTTGCAAGAAAAAAAGATCTATTTAAGATGTATTTTCCTGCATATGTACTAGGAATATAATAGGAAATTGGGACATCTGATGAAGACAAAATATAGTGACAAAATTGTGTAAATTTTATAGCTATTAATAGAGATAGCTGCAATACCTGCCCTCTTTGTGCCTTCCACATTTGTATTGTGTCAAACAAAGTTCTTACCTGCTTCTTCTGTTGTGACATTGTCAGAAATTACAACAGAACTGGAACCTTTTGAGGTACTGGCATACACAATAAACTGGTAAACCCAATACTCCTGGAGGCTACGTACTGTCAAGCTCTGATTTGTATAACCTACAAATAATATAGAAAATTTGCCAATCTTATATTTATTGAAATAAAATTTTGTTCATTCTGGATGAATACGTTCTACTTTTAAGTTAGATACAATAAAAAAAATCAGAAGAGCTAGAAGATATGCTACTATTACGCAAATCGACAGAGAAACTTTAACAGCAGTATTCAGAAGACAGGTAACAGCTTTAAGCTTTTCTAATACTAAAAGTAATCAAAAGGTAAATGTTAAACAATCCGTCTTTTGCATTGATAAAGAAAATTGTTTTTAAAGTGAACAAATTATAATTCTGGTCAGAAGATTACTGTGTCCCATGTTCAATAGTCCTCTGTGTGGTCACCAGTAGACAATGTTGACTATGGTGATTACTGATTAACAGGTCTTGATGGCCTTGATCTTTAGTCATGGTATGCAGGTTTGAACTAAATTTAGGTTGCTTAAACCAATATTTTCTTAAACTTTGGCGTGACCTTGACATCATACCGCCAAAATATACTAGTTTGTCTTATCTGAAGTGCAAGCCATCCACAATGTTTGTTTCAGGTACACAATAAATATTATTCAGTAAAACCAATTTTTATTTGATTCCCATGTTTCTGAGATTTGAGCTTTTAAGCCCCCAAAAACAACAACAACAACAACAATAATAATAATAATAATAATAATAATAATAATAATAATAATAATAATAATAATAATAATGAGGACTTTTTGTATAGCGCCTAATCGTTCGAAGCTCTAAGCACTTTACAGCATCAATAATGATATGGCTACACTACAGAACAACAAATGACAAGGACAATGAAATTGGAAAACAATAAAAAAACATGCTGAAAACATATAAGATACAAAACATGATTAGGTCGATAAATTTGTCCATGCAGTCAAAACATGTGAGTCTTAAGAGCACTCTTAAAAGGGACCACTGTGTCTTTATTTCTAATTTCAATGGGCAATTCGTTCCACGTTGCCGGGCCATGGTGTACAAACGAATGTTGTCCATATGACTTTGTTTTCACCTTGGGAACAATGAGTATACAATTATCAGAAGAAGAGCGTAAGGATCTAGCTGGTGTATACACATGGGTGAGGCTGGATAGGTATGTTCGACTGGAGTCTGTTATTGAAACATAGCACAGAGAACAAATTTTGTGTTTGATTCTGTATCGAATTGATAGCCAGTGTAGGGTACAGAGCAGTGGTGAGGTGTGCTCTGATCGAGGTACTCTAAAGATAATTTGTGCAGCTGTGTTTTGAAGTTTTTGAAGTTTCTGGAGTAAATATTGTGAAGAACCAGACAGAATTGAGTTACAATAGTCCCGTCTTGAAAGTACTAATGAACACACAAGTGTTTTAGTGGCATCAACTGAAAGATATTTACGAATGGAACTGATGCGTCTCAATTCAAGATATGAAGCCTTGCATATGTTTATGACTTGTTGGTGCAATGTGAGAGTGCAATAACCCTCTTTCTTACTGCAAATACAAGCATTCGACAAGCTTTGTTGAAGGTAAATGGTTCAGTAAAAGTTAAAATGTGAATTAAAAGCATGTTTCTTCTTTCATTCCATGACCCTGACCTTTGCTCTCTTGACAGCAAAATCAAATGTCTCTATTTCTTGCAGAAAGTATAAGCCATCCACTGACTTTAATGACAAGCACAAGTTATGTGCAGAAACATTTTTTTTATATAGACACAGTGACTTGTATCTTTGACATTTTAATACCAATATCAATAGGCTTATTCCATACTCCAAGTTCAAGCAATTGTTACGTGTATCTGATTTAATATATATTTACTGTTAGTTTTTTTGTTTGTCAGTTTTTTAAAAATAATGTTTCATTACATGCAATTCTTTAACAAATATTTGTCAGGTACTTGGCCTTTTTCTGAGAAATCTTCTTCAGGGAGTAGAGTGCGGCTTTGTGTAAATTTATCATTAGACTTAGTCTCAGGACCTGTGATGGTTGGAACAGTCTCTGTTTTACTCATAGAGATCATTCATAACAGCAGAGTGGGTGAACAGACCAACTTTTTACTAAGGCTTCCTCGTAAAATGCTTAATAGAAGCGTCCATTTGGCAAATAAAGAGAGAGAGAGAGAGAGAGACAAACATACCAACTTTTGGAGGCGTCGATTCAATAAGACCGAGGCTTCCTCGTAAATGCTTAATAGATGCGTCCATTTGGCTAACTAACGCTTCCTCGAAATTGCTAGTAATTCATCAAACAAAAAAAGGACGCCAATGTCGTTGGCACTCACCCCCTTTGCTGCTATGGGTTAGCAATTTTTTCAACCGAATATTTGATCAAATCCGATACGATATCTTGATCTAGGATCATGCAAATTTATCGTTATAAATCCATGTGGGATTGACTGAGCGTGACTAAAGAAATTTCTAAAGAGATTATAATCCATATCACCGCCGCACCAAGTTTGCCAAATATATCGTAGCGTATGTGTATCAACTCCGTTGAATACTGCAAGGATATTGCAGTTATCTCTGATCACTTTTGGTATTTGTGCGTATCGTCAGTGTTTTTATGCCTGCCTCTGGAAAATATTCTAGCAGGGTTCTTTTGATTGTCTAACATCACATCATCATATACGACTAAATTGTTAATACTTCCATCAATATCATCAATGCTCGGTGCTTCCTCGATATCGGTCATAAACTCGATAACATTATAACCGGCAATCTCTGAAGCGTTCTCGTTAAAATCCTTTAACACTTCGTAGCATCGCTGATCGTCTACACTCGGAGCGACCAAATACAACTTATCCCATTTCATCCATCTTTTTATTAAATTAAGTAGGAGTTGCGTCTTGCCACTTCCAGACGGTCCGATTATAATCATACGAATATAATTTGGTAGCACTGCATGATGCTTAACTGATTCTCGTGTTTTTGTCGCCGAGAAATCAATTACGTTCATGTTATTATAAATATATTATGAATCTATATTGTGTGAAATGTAAGAAGCGTACTGGCACAAACGACTTGACTACGATTACAACTAGCAATAACAGATCAGCGCTTTATGGTAAGTGTGTACAAAGCAGTACAAAGAAATTTAGATTTGTTTCTAAGGATTTAAAAAGATAAAGAACGAATAGGTGATATTGCAGCCAAGTTAGTAAAACTCCCGGGAACACCGTGGGCATAATATCCGGGAGAAAAACATCTTCCAGGGTATAGTTATTGTGGGCCCGGAACCAGATTCGATATCAGACTCGATGATCAAAACCAACCTCGACGTGGTGAAGAACCAATAAACGCTATTGATAATGCATGTCATGCTCATGATGTTGCTTATAAAAGCAGTAATCTGCAACACAGACATATCGCAGATGTGAAATTGATTCATGCGTTGAATTCTATCACTGATAAATCCTTCAAAGAAAAGATGGCTTCATGGTTAGTAAAATCGGCAATGAAAGGCAAATTGATGATGGGTGCGGGTAATTAATAACAACATGGAATCTATTTATTATTCTCCAAGAGGATACTGGAGGGGTAAAGCAGCAATTGGTAAACTCGCTAGCGCAGCAAAGGTGAAAAATACTACAGCAGCGGATTGGTTATCCAAACATGCGATATGGCAAATTTATCTACCGCCGCCTAAACAAATTAACTACTCGCATTATGATGTGACCGTTCCTAATGAAGTTCATCAGTCTGATATACTATTTCTGCCGCATGATGGTGTTTACAAATACGCGCTAACCGTAGTTGATGTTGCGAGTCGATACAAACAAGCAGAGCTGTTAAAGACTAAATCATTTACTGAAGTCGGTTCTTCGTTTGAAAGGATTTATCAAAGGAGTCCTCTGCGTTGGCCAAATCTATTACAAGTTGATCCTGTCAAGGAATTTCAGGGTGCAGCGTTATCAAAAATGAAGGATCATAATGTCACCATCAGACGAGGACATACTGCATTACATCGCGATCAGGCAATTGTTGAACGATTTAATCGGACACTTGCTGAGCGGTTATTTGGATATCAATACGCGAAGGAATTTATTCAGGATAAACGATCCCGTGAATGGGTTAAGAGATTACCAAGCGTAATTACCGCGATGAATAATGAGATTACTCGAACAATTAATATGAAACCTAACAACGCTATTGAAAAGAAGTATATACCTGTAAAACCACAAAATGATTTTTTAAAACAACCAATACTCGGTAATGTCACTGTAAGATATTTATGTGTACCAGGAGAGCTCGAAGGTGGCAAAAAAAGAGCTACTGATCCTATTTGGAGTGTCACCACGCATAAAATAGCTAGTATAACACGATCCACGGGTAGACCAGCAATCTATAGCAGGGTTCATACTCAACTATGAATGATAAATTCAAAGACTTTTCCCACACTTTCAAAGACCACAAACAGATTTCCAAGACCTATTTTTTGCTAACATTGTGTATACAGGTTATATGAGAAAACAACGAATGCCAAATACCACAGTATTGTTTACTGATTAAAGTCAAACTATAATTAATTGCCTAAAATTGCATTATAATGATCTAGAAGATAGGTTAACATTTGTTGTTTTTTTTCTCCAGAAATATGTAACATACGTGATTTAATACAACATAAATTGTTCTCTTAAAAGACATCAGCACTGCTTTAAATGCATTATTTTATTTGCTTTTTTTGCCATATCCGATTATCCATACATGCAAGACCATTTGCTTCTCCTGCATATCTTTATTCAGAGTCTCATTAAACAGAAGGACATACAAGTTGGCCTCTCTCACTTTCATCAACAACTGATCAGCAAAAAAAGGTGCTAATCCAAACACACCAAGATAAGCTGTCTTGCGTTCACTGCATGAAAACTGTTCAGCAATCTTACTGTCAGGAAACATTGCTTTGAAAATAGTGTTGATGCCCTTACATGAATTCATGCTGTAGTGGCTGTGAATACATTTCATTGTCTAGAGAACTTCAGCCCGTAGTACTTCAGATTTAGTGCAAAAAGTATTTAAACTAGTCTTTAAAGCAGAAGTTGCTAGAGCTGCTGCTGGCTGTGAAAAGTATACACTTACTGGTGCGACTTGTTTTGCAGATATTGTATTTTGTTGATGCTTATATCCTAGAAAGGAAACTAAAGTAATTATCACTGCAAGAATTTTAATGAATCTAAATGAAAACATACACGTTCATGATGCATGAAAGTAATTTTTTAATTCGGTTTTACATACTAGTAAGAAAAGCTATTTACACAAATTACCATTTAAAAATGGCTTCTGAAAAAGTGGAATAAAATATTGTTTTTTTTTTTATTAAAAAAGGCTGTCATGTGTGACACCTAATTCTCTGACTTTAAAATTAGGTTAGACGGGTTAATCCCCATTTTTTGTAATAAACATCTATAAATCTAGTAATATTTCACGCACTTCAAAGTACTGGGCAAAACAGGTTCAATAATAGTCTGACTATAGCAACCTGTTTGTTTCGTTGACGCCTTTTTTTTTAAAAATTTTAAATTTTTTTTTACTCGCAATTCAAGAACAAGAACTCTTGTTTAACTCTAATATAGTGTACGCATGTGCACTTTGCAACTTTTTCAGTGAATTTAATTTATTACAATGGATGTTTCTGTATTAAATCAAGGAATATTGTTATGTAGAACAAAATTTTCGAAAATGATTTTTGTTCCTTAAACGTGTTAAATAAACCGACGGTAGAAGTAAATTTAAACAGGCCCTCTTTTGCTATATCTCCCAAATCATCAAACTAAACGATCTTATTTTATACCCGACGAGTAATGAATTACCATTATTTTTCCCAAAACTACCAATTGCTTATACTTCTGCAACTTTGTTCCACCAAATGAACATGTAGTTACTAATTTGCAACTTACCTTTGGCATGACTTGTAAGTTGTAAGGGCTCCTTCTCCCATTGAAGCCAAGTTGATCGTCTTTTTACACAATGTACAAAACGCCTTTCGTTTGCATAATTTACCCTTTTGCAGCCATTCCTGGTATTTTTCTTGTTCAAGCCAGATATCGTTGAAAGAGCAAAGACCTGGCATTTTTAAACACTGAACTTGCAGACGATGTAAATCGAATGAAGAAATTTTGAATTCTCGAGCGTGTAACTTTCGCGAACTTTCTACGTAGAATTAGTGTAATTAACATTTTGATTGGCTAAAACTGATGGACTCGTCCAGTCAAATTGAACTATTCGTCAAACGAAAGAAGCCAGGAAAACCAGCTACATCCGAAGCTAACGACCTTGGACAATTTTATTGGTGACTTCCTTTGATGAAGTGTGTAGCGACACCGTCTTGCTTTGATGAAGAGTGCATGTGTGATTGAAGTCGCCGCCGAGGCATACTTTGGAAACCCAAACAAAACAAAGCCTCTTTTTTGTTATTGCGGCGGCAATAAACTGAACGGGTCATAAACAAAAAGAAACCAGGATAACTAGATTACATCTGATTCTAACAACCTCGGATAATTTTATTTGTGATTCTGGAAAGAAATTATTTTTTTTTTTTGGGGGGGGGGTTATTTCAATTTTCAAAGACTTTTAAAGACCTCAGGGTAATATGCTCGATTTTCCCAAACTTTCAAGGCCTTGAAAATGCTACCTCATTTTTCCCAATCTCTCAAAGAACTTCAAAGACCGTACGAACCCTGTATAGATTTGATTCATCTGCTCCTTAGCGAGGATTTATTCGTGAACAACTGCAAGTGATACCCGAGGATACTCAATTACCACCGCGTGGTCTTAACTAGCACATCTGCGTCTATTGCACTCAAGACACGTCAGCATCACATTATCTCTGGTATGACCAACGCTGCTATTTTTTCTGTCTACGGTAAATTCGCGAGGATCTTTATCCGACCAACATCAACTCATTACACAATTGCAACTCGTGCAGTGATTATTGTTGTTTTAGTGTGATTATTAATTCGGCATCAATATCAAATTCTGTTATTTTTTTTATCCTGTTGTTTATAACCAGATAGATTTTTTCTGATTATATCATCGCTGACAATATCACTTATTGTAGTGTCATTATCATCTAAAACAACTCTTCGTATTTGATTTATTCTTCCTACTCTGGACACCGCAAGATAAACTAAATTCGACCACTCAATGTGATTATCTACTATCCAAACAATTTTGTCTGATATAGTCAATCCCTGCGAAGAATGTATCGTCGCTGCGTAATCTAGCGTCCATGGGGAGTCATCAGCGCGCAATGCATCTTCGACGACATTGATATCAACCAACACAATATCATTTAACACGAGAATTTGCTTTTTCACTTTGTCCAGGAATATCAACTTCGATACTCTGTTTTCGTGTATCCTTGGGTCTATAACACAGCGGCGTTGCAAGTGTTGCACATTTTTCTTTATGCAATTGAAATAACTTCATCTGAAGTGTGTCTCTGACTATCTTTTTTACTTGCTGCTATTAAATCGTTTGGTCTACACGTTTCCCAAAAATCATTTAATGGCGTTTCCGAAATTATTTCACGGGCTATTTCACATTGGATTCTATCCGGTTGTAATCTAATTAGTTTTTTGAACTCGCGTAATTGTTCATCAAATGCTCTATGATCAGTATTAACTTCTTCATAATAGTCTACAAAATTCTTCAACCAATCATGTGGGGATAAACCGACAAATGATGGTAGTTGGCCATGATCGCCACACATTATTACTTTTGTATTCGATAGCAATAGCCACTCGATAAACTTTTGTAATACATCTAGTGTTTTTCAGAGATGTGTCTACCAATCCAAACATAACAACTTTTTTCGTTAATTATACTATCTAGACTCTCGGGTTGTGGTAACCAGACCTCGGTCTGTGCTCGATATGATATAATTGCTTCACTGACAATCAGCGATATCAGCATGCTAGAATCAATCATATATCGTAATAGCACTATTGGCATCCAGTGTTTTTCAGAGATGTGTCTACCAATCCAAACATAACAGCACGGATGAAGTCCTGTAGCCAATTCAAATTATACTACAAAAGCGAATCCGGTTAAATCAAAATCGGGCAGTGGTCCATTAATCGCAACACGGGTCATCTCGTGTGGGATGTCCAAATCGCTTGAAGTACTCAGCGCATTCTCCGTACCCGAGAAAACTCCCGGGATAACACGCGACCATATCAACCGAAATAATATTTTTAGGGTAATATTTTGTATTCCATAATCCACCATAGTTATATTCGATGCAGCTTGATTTGATATCTGCCTTTTTTTTCTTTCTCGCAAAATGAGCTGCAACTGACGAAATTGTAAAACAATTTGTTAATAATTGTTCGTCGTGTTCCGTTGAAAATCTACTAGCTGGTTTTTTTTTTTATCGCGTCATGGAGGGCTTCAGCGTGGTATAATTCTCCATTGGGTCTTACAAATTGATTGAATTTGTCTTCTTCGTGCTCAAAACTGTGATGTAACCACACTGACACGGGATCGTTTTTACTCAACTGGCAAATAAAATAAAATAATTTTTCCTCAGAGAATTATTCTCCCGAGAACTCTGCGGGTATATATTTTATTGTTCTATCTCGTGGAAATATTGTTACTGCAGATGTCCATGCGTGTTCGTTATGATCAATAATTTTGATTGCAGCTCCTCTCGATTTATATTTCGGTTCATATAATACTTCTCCTGTTATCGTCGTTACCGATATTGAAAATTTTAGTATTCGTTCTAACTCTGCCACATTTTGAATTGTTGCCCATCGCTCCTTTACTGTTAGTCCCCATTCATTTATTTTTTTGCGTCTTAGATCGGTCAATTTATTTTCACGCAGCGCATTTGTGAAGTGTTCTGTTATTCGTTCTGCTACACAATTCATTATTGACGAATATTTCATGGGTTTTAGTTTTTCAATATTCGGTTTATCATTTAACAGATATATCCCACAGTGAAAGTTCTTTTATCTTTCAAGATTGGTTCAAATTCATCTCTGATAATCCAATCTCCCGTGTCTGAACGGATAATGAATTTCACTCTAAAAAAAATACTTTGATGTGAAATTATCACTGCTGCGTTTTCGTCGTTCATGGTAGCATCAACGCTACCATCAATTCGAAATGTTGACCAACAGTGAGATGCTCCATCGCGTTTGAATTCATTAAAACTATCACGAATTTTACCCAACATGGTTCTATCACTTATTAGACTTTTTGGTATATTAGAGACTCTATCGAGATTAAATTTAGTATTTTTCCAAGGCGCAATTTTCGATAATTTCTCGAACTTCTTCATATTATAATTAAAACAAGTATTTAAATAAGAAAAAGAATCATTGCAAATGGCTTATGATAGGATCAGTAACCCCGTGTAACAAATCATGCAGAAAGGAATTTTGTGGGTTTCATATGCAAAGTGTTCGTAACGGGAGTTATGGGCCCTTACCCTGCTTACGATGTGGGGTAGGGGTTAGAGGAATATCACAGTTGTGTCTCGGTTGTGGTGGTAAGAGATACAGAGAGTTGAAGCGTTATTATGATAAACGTGTCATAAACTCTATCAAAGATTCCGTCAATGACTTTGACTGTACCCTGACAGAATCATAAGAACTCCTCAAGACTACATTGATAGATTTCAAAGTAAGAATTCAGCCAAATAATAAATTAGACAAATAATGTTATAGTATATAAATGAACCAAGAATTTCAACCACATCCCGTGATTAGCGATTATGAGGCGTCCCGTGATAAACCAGTTGGTTTTGATAATAGTATGGGGTATTTGAGGTTTGGCGCTGGAAAGAAGAATATTACTGTCACAGATTCGTCTTCACGGTGTTTAATGGATTGATCAGTGATGGATTTGTAGTTGATCACATCGATTCCAATCCTCAGAATAACAAATTTGATAATTTACGAGCTGTTACACAAAGTGAGAATACTACATCTGGAAAAACTGGTACTTGTAAATCAATTGAGAAAAGACCCGAAAAATCATTTAATACAGTAACTAACGAAGAAAATATATTCCAATCTATGAATGAAGCCGGTAGATATTTTAATATTTGTGAACCCTCAGTACGAAAAGTAGCAGAGAGAGTTTATCGATCTGCGATTTAAAAAAAAGACTAGACAAAAAATTCAATTTTCATACGTCTAAATTCCATTTTAAACTATGTGTATATAACATCAAGGGGGATAACTCGTACGGGTATGTCGGCTTAGCAAAGAGTTACCCTCGATGGTTGCACGTCGTCTGATCTGAATCGTTTCCATTGGCCGATTATAATTATCACAATTCTTAAAAGGATAATCAATTATCTGTTTTTGCAATAAAACGAATCAAATATGTAGTGTTTTTACAAACAAATGTATTCTTTTTTTTTCTTTCAAGTATTCGGTTCTGTTTCAATGTTGTCAATAATCAGTATTAAGTACACGAGAGGTATATAGATTCATTCATTATCCTGTGCTGTCCTATATAATTCGCATTCATTCATTCAATACCACGCCATTGACGTCATTCATTGTATATAAGCCATTCATTGTACATTCACACCTGTTCGCTATTGACTTCCGCCAATCTGTATTAACTTACATACATATTATATTCAAAAGCGTATACCAGTATATAAGAACAGTTAGCGCATTCGTAACGCGTAGCGGTTTTGTCCTGAAGCCCATGGTTCAAATCCCGTAATAGGCATATTGTCAACGGTACCCACAGATGGTTTTAATTGGGGGGTGGGCGAACACCCGAAATTCAAATTATGAAACCACCATACCAACCACACCGCGCCACGGTGTGAATGACCTTTTTCATTCAACCCAGGGTGACTTTGTGGGGGTATGGTGGTTCAAATTTGAATGTAGAGTGCCATTATCATCCAATCATTCATTGTATATATCCATTCATTCATTGATTATATATTATCCAATCCTTCATTGTATATATCCATTCATTGTATATACCATTTGTGCATTCATTGTATATACCATTGTTAATCATTCTATAATCCATTGTTATATGTTGTATTGTATCCTTAATTAAGTATATGCTGTCTAAAAAATCGGGTCGAAATTGACCCCATTTTTTTGTATTAGAAATATATATAATTATATAATATGAATCCTAAAATTATCAATGAGATCATAATTGAAATTTCAAATTTAAAGTCTCAAAAATACAATTATCAGATCGATTAAAGTGTGATCAAATTATTTCAGATTTCCAGGACATCGAATACGCTACTATGAACAACAAATATGTACTGCCAAAGAAGTATGCACTGATAAAACGAATCCAGAATTCAATTCGCGACTCTCTTGTATTCTGTAACGACGTCAGTGTGTTTGTCCCGTTATTTACCATCGTGGAAAAAAATAAGAAGGGAACTGAGTCAGGAATACGAGATGAAACGGGAGGTTAATTAAAAAATTAGAAATATAAAGATGTTAATTCAACGAAACGAAAATTCCCTTTCGGATACCTCAGTTGTATAACTAACGATTTGACATGTATACAGCGTTAGTAAAATTCTCGCTATAAATGATGTTGCAAATACAATGGACAGGTATGTGCGCTCAACTGTAAAGGTGGTTTAATCAATATCGGCTTTGAAATTATATTACTGGTGTTTTTCAATGAACGCGTTGCTACAAGGAAGTACATTGCCTATAGTGAAACTGGAAAATATTTTAGTAAATTGTTGTTGTTTCTTTTGTCATTTTTGGGTGATTTTTCATTAATGCTTGTCTATTTTTTATTAATTTTTGCCTACCTGAGTCGGGTGAAATGGTCGATTTCTCATTAGAAATTATTTTATGATGACAAAATCACTGCATTGTACACTAATTGGAAATTGCTTTACTGTTTCAATAATGGTAAACGAATCATTAATGAGTAGATTGGCTCGTGAGAGATTGGCCGCGATTAAAAGTTTTTACCCATATGCGACTCTGTCAGAAATAAACTACAAGCTCGACAGAATCTTCAGACCGTTTTTCTGCAGGAAGTGAAGAATTGTTTAAACCGATAACCATGGCAACGAAAGGGGTAATATCAACCACTGAAAGAGCTATGTGGGGGGGGGGATGTCCCTGAGATAGAAAAACCATCAAGGAAAGAGACACCTCTGATTAACGTACTTGAAAAAATAGCAACTGCAACTGAAAAAAACATCAGCGTTAACAAAAAAAACTCCTGGTCCAAAAAAAAAACAGTAGATGATTTACGCGCGAGATTTAGCGAGGAGGGGTTAGCAGCAATTGATAAGACTGATCTAGCACAAATTCCTGCGCTTGTTGTTGCGACTTATGAAAACAGAAAAAAATGCTGAAACCAGAACAGCATAGGTATATTAAAGGTATAGAACATTGGGCTGATATATTCTACAAAATCAAAACTAAAACAAATCAAATTGATAAAGACAATGCATCATACATTGGATACCTCAACGCGGTGGGTACAATATATAATCAATATGAAGAACTAAAAGCAAAAACAAAAAAACCGCAGCAACTACAAAGAAAAAGATAACATCCTTCAAAGAAAATATCTTTCTCACCTCAAAAACCACAACTTGAACCATTGAATATACCATTTTATCGAGACGAAGATGATCTTGATGAATTTTTTTAGGGATTTACAAAGTCGAGAAACAGATTCACAGGGTGCAACTGGTTATAGTAGTGGGGAGGGATTTTCTCAGAGTGGTCGAAGTGGGGTACTCCTGGTAATATTCTCAGCTATATAGCAAGATTAGAAGTTCTCATAGGAGGGAAACGAGCTGGAAATAACTCACCGGAAATAATTAATGAAATAGCTGATATTTATAGACGATTATTTCAAGGTGGCATCATGGACATTTAAACATATCGAGACTTCATTGACGAGTTAGTTGCAAATCCTACGGATTTTTATCATGGTTATCACAGTGACTGAAAATCCTTTGGATTTTTCATCACTTCATTAGATAAATATCATTTAAAAAGAATGATAATACACTACAACCATAATAAACCAACCAGCGTCTACGTAGTAAACTCACGATTGCCAGTTTATAGCGCGTACTGTGGTGATGGTCTCGGTAATACCATTGCAGGGATATTTTCGAGAAAGGCTCCAAAGGTGGCACCGCTAGCAAAACAATTAGCGATGAAAGCTATTGATGTTATTCGTGATAAGGGTATTAGCGCTGTTGGAGATGTTTCCGGGAAGGCATTTTCCGCCGCGAAGGATAAACTAACAGCGCTAGTTCGACGGCGAAGGAAACCACCAGCGACTTCGTCATTAGGACCACTACCATCTACAGCGATGATGCCTGCAAGTATTAGCAAAATAATAAATAACGCAGTGGATCAGAAATTAGCATCGTTGGTAACCAACGACCAAAGTAACATCGCAAATATGATAGCGGGAAGTGACTTAAAACCACAACGACGACGATGAAAATCGAAGATTTTCCAATTATGATTTAGATCAACGAATATATAATAAAATGTTTAAACGGACACCTAATCCAGCGTTTGATATGGAAGCCCCAGTGCGTAAAGATGATTCTGTACGTGATTATCAATTTTTTTCTTATCATGCAGTACAACCGGATATTCGATCAAGAATTGAACTTCAAGTTCATGATACTAGTAAATATTTTCTACAGTGTGAAGCGTTTATCGAAGTAGGAGAACTTGTACAATTAATTGATACTCCTGGTGTATAAGCATCGTATCCAGATGGTACCCAAGTCGGTTTTGTCAATAATGGTATCATGGCGTTATTCGAGAGTGCAAGATATCTGATTGATGGAAGAGAGATTGAGTCTATAGAACGTGATGTTGATGTGCCCACAAGAATAGTTGGACTAGCAAGATATTCCGATGATTATACAAGATTAGCAGGTCCTTCTATGATGTTTGCAAAGGATACTAAAAATACTGCTGAAAAAAATCAATTTGTTGTAAGACGACCAAATAATCAAGCTGGTGCTGCTGCTGTTGATGTTGAGAATATGTTTATAAATACCGATCCCACTTTCAATCTAGGAGCTGCAACACGCATGTCAATGTTGGAAGAGCGGCGTAAATCATTTTCATGCGCGATTCCACTGCATCATATATTTGGATTCTGCAGAAATGTCCGAAACGTTATCTATGGAGCAAAGCATACAGTAGCACTCGTGCGAAAGAGTAATGAAAATGATGCAATTTGGAGGATTACAGCAGATCTTGCAAATCCAGATAATGATGCCGGTAAAGTCATTTTAACAAAAATATCATTGTGGATGCCAGTAATGACTCCAGCACTCCACGCAGAAGAACAATTACTATCATTTATGGATCATGGAGGAAAATCATTACTAAGTTGGCTAAGAACAACAACAGATATTAAACAATCAACTACTAGTGGTATATTTACATGGAACCTGGCATCACAACAAGGCGTTTCAGCCCCACGTCATATATTTATTGCGTTGCAGGATAATGCGCAAGTTGGTAATCAATTAAGTAGCCATTTGATATGTGATCAATTAGGTATCACCCCCGTTTCGCATGAGAATAAATGGTCAACAAGAACCATCCGAGGATATACAACTTAATTACGGTCGAAACCATATTGCACGCGTGTATCATGGTCTATTGTCATATATGGGACGCGATCAAAACGTTGATACCGGTCTACAAATATCACAATTGGTTTTCAAAAATTTATATCTGATCTTTTACTTTTCGTTGGAACATCTTGATTTAACAAGACAATCTGACGTTGATATACATTTTAGAGCTACTGTGCTTCGTGGTGCTATCGCTGAATACAGAGCAATTGCTGTCATTCTCAGTGATAAATCAATGCTACTCGAAGATGTTGGTAGTAAAATGAGTCTCGTCGATGCACCAGTAGAAAACATGTAGTGGTCCAAATATATGTAACAATTAGATCAATCTGTTATTGTGTAATGTCATATAGTCATATTAGTGTTGCGTTAACCCCCGGTCAGATTAAAAAATTGCAATCGGAATCAGCTAAAAAATGTGGAACCACGATACTAGTGGTCTGGTGGTCAGAATAAATTGTCCCTGACAACTCGTCAGATAAAACACTTCAATAATGCGTTCAACGATAAAAAAAGCGTTCAAATCACTCTCTCTGCAGCTGCGATCAGCGACATAAAAAAACAGGCGGTATATTCCCGTTGTTAGCTGCGATTCCAGCGATGCTTGCAGCAGCGGCCCCAGCGGTGGGTAAAGCAGCGGCTTTAGGAGCCGTTGGTACCGCGGCGTGGATGGCACTAAAGGAAGCTACCGGACGAGGATATACAAAAAGAAACGAGGAAAGGGTCTAAGACTACTTCATGGTACAGCGGAAAGGGCCTGAGACTAGGACCGGATTATTAACATCGATAGTTTCAATGTCAAATTTTGATTTACTCGATGCTGCTAAAGCTCTAGCGATTAAAAACTTCAGAGGCTTTGAAACCGGTATAATTAATCTCGATAATAGCACCGGACCTGGTACTCACTGGGTTGCATACGCGATTGATCCGCGTGTGATTGTTTATTTCGATTCATATGGATTAGCGCCACCTAAAGAATTTATGCGTTATATAAACCGCTTAAATACCCCTCGTTGGTATTCTACGCTACCAACACAACAGCTAAATGACCCACCATTATGCGGCAACGAAGTATTATATGTCCTTGACGCTATTTCAACATCTGGAAAACCACCTCATCAGGTCGTAAATGAATACACCAGCAGTCGCTGACAACGACGGCGTCGTCAATGAAGATTTTAGAGAGAAATTATATAGAATAACATGATTGATATTTGGGGGAGATCTTTTACAGCGCTGAAGAAACCCGATGCCGATGGCACTGCAACCGGTGATACAAAAAAATAATCGAAGATGAAATAGCTGAGATGTTGAACTTAGCAAGTGTTGATCCCAATGAAATAGTTGTATTTCAAGATCGTCAGGGTAAATTGAAAACTAGTAATGTTTCCATAGATGATATTTTAGTTAAACAACGCAGCGCAGTAGAAGATACTATCGCGCTGTTTTCCAATCAGGGTAAACTCAAACCAGGTGTCCTCATGTCAACAATCACATATAAAATATTAACACTCGATAACAATTATATATCCTCGACGAATTCACTGAAATCACTCAATGATAAGTATGACGATCATATAAATACATTTTACTGATTTACAAAAATCCATCATGGACAATATTGACAAGGTGTTATTAGATTTCCTTGGAAATCCACCAGTGACCACACCGAAACTCGCGGATATAAAAACAACTATGTTAGAATTTGCAACACTTTAATCCAAATATGAAGAACACGTTGAAAAGTTTTCATCATTTCGTAAAAATATCATTGATAAATCTTTTGCAACCACATTGGATAAAATTGACATAAAACTCCCTGATATTAAAAAATCCATCGAAGATATGAAAAACTTCATCGAAGCAATCAAAAATGATGCAAAGAGGATGATAGAAATCATTGGAAAAAAAATTCCTCACGAACAAAAAAACATAAATAATGTGTACGCGATCCAACACGGATCATTTGCGTGGACTCCTACAAACAATATATTAAGTATCACTGCAACCGTCAAAGGTATTTATGGATTAAAACTAGTGACACCGTCTCAATTTAATATTTCGTCAACGAGTTCATCTGGGGTCAACAATATAATATCAACGATCATTGATAATGATACAACTGAACGATTTACGATAACAACCAGGGTTTCAGTAACATGGTACGTGGAATTCGTAGCGGATGTAAATAAACAACTAAATTTAATTCTGTTGTAATAAATAAGATGTCATCAGAGTAATATCGCTATGGCTAGGTCAGAGAATTTCAAACTAAACTCAAAACCCTCACCGAGGAATATCAAACAAAAATAAATAAATTCCGACAAAGAATCACCGCTGTTGATGTTACTGTATAATCGATAAGTGGTGTAATCACCGGAGCTGGTATTATACTTTCCTCGGTGACAATGATCGCTCCAATAGCTGTTCCAATTTGTATATCAGCGGCGACAACAATCGCTGATATTATTTCAAAAATAACAAAAAAAATATCATCATGCAGCCAACGCAAACTACAAGATTACACAGTGAAATTCCATATTGTGTCCACTGCATACTCACAATTATCATCGATGATATCGTGATCACTCGATGACACATTAATATCCGATAGCGAGTTTTCGAAAATGGTTCAATTGTATGATTCCACGATGTCGAAATTAGAGCAGGATAATAATAATAACAATGACAACACCGCAAAAACTACTTCAACGAATAGTAAAAAATACCGAACCGATTCAGCAAATAACGGAAAATACCACACCGGTGAAAATCAGCATGATCTCAATAACATCAACCAATCCTGAATTCAGTGTGAATTTCCCTACTTCGATTCCCATGAAGGAGAATGCGTTTTAGCGATACTACTAGTATACCATAGTTGGCCAAATATTAGGTTGGTGGCATTTGGTGGTCAATAATCGAATAATTCCTTGGTGTTTGCGAGTAAGAATAAAGAAGACGGGACTCCAGACTGGAACGTTGTTTCGATACTATCAGGGTCCAACCAAATCGAACAAATCAATGTTGAATTACAGCGTAGAATAAAATCTATTACTGGAAAAGAATCGAAAATCGCTATAACGGTTCATGAACCAACATTATCATCTGCCATTGAAATAAACTCACCCGGATATGTCGTAGATATCTATCAGAGTTCTATAAGAACAATACTGGGTTGGCCTGAAAATCCACCTCGACAAGAAGAAACTGTTAATATACCCGAACCCAAACAGTCTCATTATATTACCGACAGAATAAAACCTGATAATCCAGTAAAAATTTATAACGAATACACCAAGTTGAATTTTTTCATTGGAATGATAGAAGATCGAGTTAATAGAAGATACTACACAACTCGACAAGATCAAATCAATGAAAATTTCACAGCGCTGAATAATGATTTTTCACTGTTGTTAATATTTCTTAAATCCGGTACTTTCACCCGAGATGAATTTATCAGCGTCGTAGAAACATGTAACAAAATCATCAATGACATGGAAACATTTCATTCGCAAATTATTCAAGTAGTATTAGGTGACAATACTCCTAAAACGAGAACACGTAGAAGATATTTCCACATTCAAACTACACGGATATAATATCTCAGAACTACAAAAATCTCTCAGTGATGCCATTGAAGTTGGTTTCAAAAGAATCCACGTCTCATGGAAAAAAAATACCACAACCACAAACAACAATTCTCAAATATAATAACGACACAGACGGCGGTGGTAGGGATATCGCGCCGCTCAACGTAGATATATCCTCGGTGATTGCATTGAATTTAGTATGTGATGTTATCAAAGGCAGCTATCAAATAAATCTCGAGCGATCAAATCAAGCTCAGCAGGGATATATTTTATATTCTTTTGCACCAACAGCTCCTCCCGGGTTTCTAATCATTGAGGATCCAACTAATCCAGTCTATATGCGATGTCATAATAATTCGTTAACGAGAATTAATTTCAGACTCACTGACCAGTCCAAAAATCTAATTGATTTACGAGGTGAGGTTTTACAAATTAGTCTGTTTGTGAAATCGTAGTGATTTTTATCGTAAAAAATTGTTAACCCATAGCAGCAGAGGGGGTGAGTGCCAACGACATTGGCATCCTTTTTTCTTTTTGATGAATTGTTAGCAATTTCGAGAAAGCGTTAGTTAGCCAAATGGACGCTTCTATGAAGCATTTACGAGGAAGCCTCGGTTTTACCGAATCGACTCCTATAAAAGTTGGTCTGTTCGCCTCTCTCTCTATTTGCCAAATGGACGCTTCTATTAAGCATTTTACGAGGAAGCCTTAGTAAAAAGTTGGTCTGTTCACCCCCTATGCTGCTTTCATTTACTAATAGGCAACGACCTAGCTGGAGACAAGGTTGTGAATAATCCACTTGTAACTGACTAGCATTCTTTGGATCAGAAAGAATTCTCTGATTTATTCCCAGCTTGTGCACATACCAGAGCTATGGCAAAGAAAGTTCTTGAGAATGAAGTTGATAAGGAAAGTATTCCTTTAGCTCACACATGTTTTGGTCAGGCATTATGATGAGGTCACTTTCACTCTTTGTCTGGATCAGATAAACTTTTCATATTTGTACTGATAAAAGGCAGGTGAATAGTGTGACAAAACAGATTCATTTCGATTAGTAAGAATCATTGACTGTGTTAATAAGATCAAAAATGCCAAGTATATCACCAAATTTAACCTTCTGTAAGGATTTTGGCAAATTCCACTAACAGAGAGAGAGAGAGAGAGAGAGAGAGAGAGAGAGAGAGAGAGAGAGAGAGAGAGAGAGAGAGAGAGAGAGAGAGAGAGAGAGAGCAAAGGAAATTTCAGCATTTGTGACTTCAGATGGACTTTACCAATATAAATTAATGCCATTTCGGATGAAAAGGTTGCAAAGTACATTTCAACACCTCATGAATATGATCACCTGTGATCTAGATAATTGTGATGCGTACATCGATGATTTCATCATCTACAACATTTGGAAAGAACATTTAGCAACATTTCCGAAATTAATGGACTCACGGATGCAAATTTGACAATTAATTTATCTATAAGTGAGTTCTGTCGTGCTAGTGTATCTTTTCAAGAACATATCATGGGACATGGACAAGTTAAACCTATAGTTGCTAAGGTCAAGTCTACAGATCTTGAATTTAACACAAATTTCTTTGTAGCCAAAAGGACTAGTATACTGAGAAATTTACTAGTCCTGCGAAACATTTACTAGTCCAGTCCACAAAACTATGTCACACACAATCAGTTAACATTTCTTGTTTCTCAAGATAATCTGGATCCAATTCCAGAAAAGGATCCAGGTGGCCTTTCTTGTCCTCCACCTGCAATCTTGGCCCATATAGGGTTTGTTCTGGTCTCCTTACCCGTCTCTCTGATACATTCCACAAATGTATTGTTGGTGATGGATCATATGTTGGAATGACTTTTGTTGTTGTTGTTGTTATTGTTGTTTTAGGGTCTAACGCCATTTTTCAGCACACGATAGGCTATGCATGGCGGCCAGTATTATTGGCTTAGGAAAAACTCGGGGAAAACCCCGGAAAGAACCCCTGACCCACGAGAAGCTATTGCCAAGCTTTCTCACATAACTACATTATCCGAATCTTAGACTCGAACCCACGCAGACAGAGGTGAGATGGCAGTGATCCATAACGGAAAGCGCTTTAGACCACTCGGGGCCCCTGGAATGTCATTTGTATAGAACATTATAAAGAGCAAGTTGGACAGGACCCAAGGTCTCAAAAAAGATATCCAGTCACTCTTCACCATTTTCATCTCCGATTCAATTTTAAAGTTCTAACAACTCGCAATAAAATTGGATTTTTCTCTGTGTTTGCTTTTGCGAATTCTATACAACAGTTACACCTCATAACGTTCTTGTCCTCATCATAATTCAGCCATTCTCTATTTTGTCCATGTCTTCTGAAACGTTCTATTACGCTTTTCTTTGTCATAAGAAATTTTCCTCTCTTTTATGTCATTTCCATTCAACGTTTGCTTTTTTCCAGAGGCTGAACACCTTCAATAAAATGCCACATTTTGCGTCTTATAAGGCGGGAATTGTGCCTCTTTTTGAAATGCGAGATGTTACAGTATAGCTGACGCGAATTATTTAAAGTAAGAAAAGGAATGGCAGTGTCCTTTATATAAGAAAGTCTGAGCAAGAAACATTTTTCAAAACACGTGCCTCTTTGCGCCCCCCCCCCCCATTAAATGGCATCTCCAAAATAAAGTCTTGACTTCAGCGGATGTTCTGCAGGATCAAAGCAGTGGCTATTGTAACCACTGTTATAAAATATTAAGACCAAAAGTTAATGTGTCAACCTGGAAAATGTGTTCCCATCAAGCAAAGCCATCTGACTCGGCGCATTGTATTCAGTTGCTCAAGTTACGGTCTTGTCATTAATAGCGAAAGTTTAGTAAGTGTACTTAATTAATCGGACCTCAATGTATTGTTGAAATTAATAATAAGCGGGGAAATTTTCAAATAGTAGATGCCCATGCTGAGAGATGTTTTAATTTCCAACAAATGTACGGCATTCCGCTTGGATTTCTTCAACTGTATTCAATTATTTGTTCAGTCTTGTACGGGAAAAATATTTATTAAAAGAAAAACAATTTTTATTGTCATACAAAAAGTAGTTGCATGGAAATGATGTGTCAATAATGTGATCATAATAAATTCTTATAATTATTTTGATGCAAACGTAAATTATGCGGTTACCCATTTGTGACTTTTGGCGCGTTTGGCTAGAAAGCAAACACAAAAGGGAAACAACTAGTATCCAAACTAATTTCTTTGAATAGTTGATGCCATGTGTTGTAGTTTTGCAGTTTGTTACTGTGGTCGCGTAAATAAAGTGTAAAAACAGGTTATTTTTCATTAAATTCACAGTCAGATTAATTAGGATATCAATTACCAATTTTCCGTTGTTAGTTATGAACGGTACCATGATTGGCGCTGTTAAGCAAAATGCACAAAATCAGATGGCTTCTTGTAATAGAAACACATTTATGAGGCAGAAATTGACTTCATCTTCTCATGCTAATATTTTATCACTGTGTTTACAACGGTCACTGCGTTGATTCTACACAATATATGCTGAAGTCATGTCTTTATTAGCATATTGAGTAAACAAACGCTGACTGTTGATAAACAAAACTTACCAGCCCATCAGACTATCAACATTATGATAGTTACTAATCCGACGGTAAATCTACTAACCTCGGGCTAGCGGACTGCCGCTAATTTCGAGCCCTGGGCTATCTCTGAATTCAATGTGCCTGTTAATAAAAAGCAACTGATACGATTTTCAGATACGGCTGGGTACTATTTTGTTCCAATTTTGATAAGTTAAAAGCTATACTTAAAAGCTTGCCAGTTCTTACCACTCCAAATTTCAACCAATCATTTAAATTATCTGTTGATGCAAGTTATGATGGGGTTGAAGCAGTTTTTATGCAAAAGGAAAAAATGGTATTGATCATCTAGTGTGTTATTTTTCTAAAAACTTAAATAAAATCAAAGACATTATTTAACAAGCGAGAAGGAATGTTTGGCTTTGATACTGGCATTACATTTTTAAGGTTTACCTTAGTTCAGCTCCTTCTTTGATTATGGTGTTTAGTGACAACAACCCACTTACTTTCATTAGCAAGATGAAAAATAATATAAAAGCCTACTATGGTGGAGTTCATTGTTCTAGGAACATAATCTAGACATCAGACACATCAACGGAAAAGTATAATTCAATTGCAGACGAACTTTCCAGTGTATAGAAATGTATTTTTTCATGTACACTGTAATTCGTAAGAGTACTTTTAAAGTTTTTCTTAAACCTCAGGTATAATTAATCAATGGCAAAAAGAAAGCTTTTATCATAAAAATCTTCCTTTTTATTTGGGGGTGGGTGAAGCGCTACATATATCTGATTAAATATATATTTATCTGAATTTAATTCTTTGTCAGTTTACATTTTTTAAATATTTTTCATTCCATGCTATTCTAATGTTGATTTATTCACTGGAGATATTTGTCAAAAAAACAAAAACAGTTGACCAAAATCTTTCTTTCATTAACACCTAATGTTGACCTAGATCCTGACCTTGATTCAAAATTTATAGCAGCCACATAAACAAGCTCTATATTTATTTTAAAATGATTGGTTATTGTCAAGGTCATGATGGGACTTTGTAATTTAAGATATAAATTAAAAAATTCAATTTGTAATTAATGTGGGTTTTAAATAGAGTGAAATCAAGGCAATAATGTGTACATCATGTAAACACGATCAGATGACCCTAAGGGTTTTCTGAAACTGCATCTTAGTTTAGGGCATAACCTTTGTTTATAAAAAAATATTCTCAGTTAGGGCTTTTATTTTACACTGGAAAGTGTCTGTTTGAAGCTGGTTTTCGAGTTCATATATTTTTTTCTGATCATTTGGATTTAAAAAAGGTTAATTCATTTCTCAGGAAATATTTGATGTGCTCATACAGAATTCTTGGACAAAGACAGTTCATCAAATTTTATTCAGATTTCCAACACCGGAGTATTATTTCTTGTGTTTCAATAAGGAGCTGTAGATAAAGCACAGTACTGACTAAAGCATATGTCATCATCTTCCATCTAGGGATTTTCCATTAGGACTCAAAAGTTGAAGTCATTAGAACATTTCCTTACTAGAGTTTTTGTAATTTAATTCATAGATTATTCTTGGAATATTTTTGGATTTCATTCTTAAAACTACGTTCTTTTTCCATTTATACAATTTTTTTTCCAAGGAAATAAATTATTTGTTAAATTTTACATAAGCTTGCTGTTTTAATTTTTTTCTGTGTTACTGTTTTTTAGAGCCAAAACATGTAAGTTAGTCCATGCCAGTATTTTGCAATAGGCCGAGATGACAGTGTCATTAAAAATGATCATCTGTCTCAGTTCTTCATTTAGTGAGAGGGTGTTATCAGGTTGAATTACTAGAACCATACTGATTCATGATAGGAAAATAACTTCTCTTCTCTGATCTAAGCAATTAAAGAAATCTTTTATATCAACAGAGAGGTTATGTGTGATTTGGATTTTTAACATCGCTTTAAACACACAATTCAGTCATATTGCTACGATGTCTGCAGTGTGACAATTTATAGTGATGTCTAGCACTGAGGCATCATGCAGCAGTCATGTAGCATGCATGATGTCCCATCCAGTCACATTATTCTGACACCAGGCCAACTTGTCATAACACCAACCTCTTAATGCTGAACGCCAAGCGAGGCAGTTGTTAGTACCATTTTTCTTTTGGTATGACTTAGCTAAAACAGAGTGTTTAAACTGGGTCAGTGTGTGGATGATGCGTTTTAATTATTGGATAGCTCTCTCCAGTCTTTCAAGTCTACCATCAACACACTTAGATTTTGCATCACTCTCTGGTATACATTGTAATGTATTAAAATCAAAAGCTATTTGGATAGCAAGGAACAAACTCTCCAAAAAAAGCCCAGACAAATTGGTTAAAAGAGATATTCAGAGAGCCTCTGTTACTGATGGTCTAGGTATGTTTAATGTTCACTTTTTTATTCAATACATAAAGATCACTTGGATTAAATGCCTTAATGCAGACGAAGAAAGACTTTGGCAGAATATGGTTACAAAACAGGTTCAAAGAAAATTTGGAGGCATCCATATATTAACATTAGAGGAGATACAATTAAAAGAATTTAGTAAATTTATTAGCAATATATGTTGGTAAGTTGATATCCTTGCCTTAGCAAGGTGGAATAAATATGACTCAGAAGTGGGAGAATATTTGTCTTATGATACTCAAAAGTTTCTTTATATTATTAACTTTCATTCCAAAATATAAATGATGATCAATCAGAATAATGTGTGAAAAATCTTTTTGATAACAAAAGATCATCAATATACTTTGAAAAATTACGTCAAAAAGTTTGCAATATTAATTACATTTGTTTTTAAAATTATAAAAAATAATTGCTTACTGGAAAAGACAAAAAAAGAATTATACTAACCAGGACAACACTCTTTTCCTTATCATTAAAGAATTTAAAATCTTTAAATAGCAATTTAGTAAGGAATAAAACAGAAAATATACCTTATGGAAAACAAGGCCTGGTCAAGACAATTTAGGTGCCAATTAAGTAATAAAATCTGGAAAAAAATCTCTACTTTTAGCAACGAGGTGCACCAATGATATAAACTTAATTGCCTTTCAGTTTAAATTGATGCACAGAATTATTGTAACAAATCAAGTTTTGAAAATCAAGAAGTTGAAAAGAAGAAATAATAATTTAATTACTCGAAATAGTAGTATACAATGCAGTTATTTCCCTTTAGCCATGATTTCCCACCTGTAGAGGATGCCAAACGAAAATGATGTACATTTATCTCACAAGACAAGTACATGTTTCTTGTTTTTGAAAAATAAAAACACAATAAACTATGGATAGGGAACATTTAGATGAAACTGTTGAAAACTAATTGACTGTTCTGCCTTATACCGATATACGTGCACAACACACTAGATTGTCTTTTTTAAAAAAGTGTTCCGTTGTTTCAATTTATTTTCAAATTTCTTGTTAATACAGGTAAAATGAATCAATGATGGCTTCCCTATGTCAGCCAACTTTGTAAAACAAAAAAGAAATCGGCACTTTAAAGAATCAAAAGAAGCCAAAGTTGGCTTCCTAATGTTGGTCACTTTCATTAAAAAAGTATCAGCACACTGAAAAGAATCCACGGTAAGTTTCTGGGGTTGGCTTGCATTGGAATAAAATGACCTTTGTATTTGATATTCTTTATGTAAGTTAAGCAATGAGTGGACTGCTTGCTGCCAGTTGTTGTATTTATTTATCACCCAATCCTCTATTGTTTGCTATATGTAATCATAGTTGCTATATGTAATTATAGTTGATACAAACATTCATTGAGGTTTAAAAGGGTAAATAGTGTACACAGCAATAACTTGCTTTAATAATACCTTTGTAAGCCAAACTAGCCAAAAGATTAACATTTGCACTCACAGTGAATGTATTTTCAAATAATGATTTGTATGTGTAAGACCATTGTATAGTTATTCTTGAAACAATACAATCTTGGTCATTTTGCACCTTATAACATATCATGTGTGAATGGCAAGTGATATTCCCGTCTCATTTGCAATTTTGTTATCTGACATAAGCAATACATTTACAGCAGGGATGCATACGCCATCCAGCATCTGTAATATACACAGAGTACGTGGATATATTTTTGTTTTAAAAAATTTTGCATCCTGACAAAAGAAGAAATAAATGATAAAATGCAAGGTTAAAGTCATTAATTTTATTTTCAAATAATTGGTTTGTTATCTATTTTACTTTAATGTGCATTTGGGGGGGGGGCACAAATTCAACACAAAATTATTTAGTTTCTTAAGTCTTAGAACAAATATCAAAATGAAAACAAGTTTCACCATAAATTCTGGGACAGGATTCATTTATTTATTTATCATGTCCCAATATATATACAGTAACTAAGGTCTGTGAGTTCCTTTACCCCAAATGCAAGCCATACACAAAGTTTGGTGCATGCGACATAGCTAATGTCACTGTCATTGTTTCATGACCTTGACCTTTAATCCCCCATCAACCGAATTAACAGACTTCTTTTTTACCCCAGGTGTACAAGTCATTGTTAGGTAAATAGTGCAAAACAAAATTTATTGTGCAGACACAAAGAAAAAGATAAAAAAAAGGCCAGACACACAAGCGTAAATGAATGGGTGGATGGGCAGAAGGACATAACAGTATGTTCAGAATTTTTGTTGTCATTATATAAAGAAAATATAAAAAAGAAACATTCATTTGAAGAAAATAATGGAGTACAGACGTATTTTGAGGGTAACTAGGCATAAATGCATTCCTGCAACTGTTCTTGAGACCAGTGAAAATAGAATGTTAATAAAATCAGGGACATCATAGTGGAAGACTAAAAGTTAGAAGTGCTGGCTGATTCATAATTGTGTACTGAGACAGATATATGAAAGACTAGGATGAAATAATATCAAGTAACTATAGATATTTTAGCCATTAATTTGACATATGAATCAAAATATATTTTCTCATCCTAGTCTAATTAATATACAGACATAAATAATTATACAATTATGCATCACAATGGTTGCAGCACCAGAAACAAGTACTACAATTACTTTTACTACCACTACTATTACTATATTATTATTATTATTAGTAGTAGTAGTAGTAGTAGTAGTAGTAGTAGTAGTATTAGTATTATTATTATTATTATTAGTATTATTATTATTATTATCATTATTATTATTATTATTATTATTATTATTATTAAAGTAATGCTAACATTATTAACTAGAATGTTTCATTTTAAAGTCATATTTCCAAATATTATCACTGATGATAAAAATATTACTAAATTATACTATTTGTTATAAAAATTTATTTTTTATTACATTTCTTTAGTTTGCTATAATACCAAAATTATACCATGGTTTCTCTTGTACTGCATGGTGGAACATGTAATTCTGTTTCTATTTTGGAAGCATAGGATAAAAAGACAATCCACTAAAATAGTTATCAAACATGAGCATAAAAAAGTTCAGAGAAATAGGTGAATAATTATTTGATAACAATAAATTAAAACTTGTTTTTTGCTTAAATTTTTGTAATAGATTTTTTAATTATTTAGTACTTTTACTTATTTTGAACAGCCCCTTCAAAGTGGTTTGATTTGGCTTTGTGGAGTTTTGCACCACTGTTCAGTATTTTAGGTTATACATGGCAGCCAGTATTTCTGGTGTATGAACCTTGAATACCCCAGGAAGAACCAGAAGCCCACAGGAAAGTACTGGCATGATTTCTCACATGTCTATGCTGGTTGAGCCAAGACTAAAACTTGCATAGATAGAGGTGAAATATATAAGTGACTTATACACGCAAGTGCCTTAGGCTACTCATCCATCTTTCATAAAGAATTTTAAAAAAAACTTGTACTTGTGTAATAACAACTGCCACATGCAAGACTTTAAAGCACATATGAAATAACACGGCCTGTGTCTACATGTCAATAAAAACATTGATGAAAATTGTGTGACCTTGATGCCAACACTAAAATTGAGTCAGAGCGAAACATAAAATTGTTCTAGCTTCCCTTTGTAAGTATGAACAATATTTATAACAAGATTTAGGAAAGATATGCAAATGAAAAGATCATTACCAAAACATATTCAGCAAATATTTTCACGATTATGACCTTGACATCAGTGCGTATGAAAAGGGCAAGCAAGCATGTCACAGAATGAACTGTCTTTGTAACATAATGATTCATCCCATGTATAAACAAAAATAACTAGAGGCTTAAGGTTACAAAATATAAGCCAATAAACAAAAACCTTGAACCCAAACTTTAATGCCAAATTTTGTATGACTCTGTCCTTGACCTAAATATTAAAAGGGCAAGTGAGCATGTCAAAGAAAGAACTATCTTAGATTCAATAAAAATTTATCCTGAATAACTTCAATACAGATTTATACCAACATTCTTGGGTTTGGGGGCCCTGAGTGACTGAGTGGTCTAAAGCACTCTCCATTACGAATCAATGCCATCTTACCTGTCTGCGTGTGTTCAAGACTCAAATTCGGCCAAAGTGGGTAAGTGAGAAAGTTTGCCATCACCTTATCTTTGGTCGGTGGTTCTTTTAGTGGGTTTTACTGGGTTGTTTCTCCACCATTAATATTGGCTGCCGCCATGTATAGCATATCGTGTACTGAAAAATGGCGTTAAACCCTAAAACAACAACAACATCCATTCATATAATAAGTTGAATTTTACACAATTCTAAGAAATGACACATAAACAAAGTGTTGTATTGATAGTAATGATGAATGGTGGTGAGGTATATACAGAAGAGGTCTGTCTTGCAGATATATAAATACCTATTGCAGGAATTTGTTAAAATGTTTAATAAATGTCTTTATTATTAATTATCAAATCTCTATAACTTACCATATGATGGCAATAAATATTTATTAGAAAATAGTAATAACTTATCAATAATATTAATCTAAAATAATGGAATAATTAGTTTAAGAGTAACAGAGTAGGTGATGGTATCAATTATTACATTTTTGCAACCAAAATATTTAATACAAATATTTATGCCTTTTAGTTAAAATATATAACAAAATATGGAACAGTAATTCGCATTGGTGCCGGAATACATTTAGCATAATCAACAAGTAAACAACAGCTTTGAATGACAGAAAACAAAGTTTGTTCTTAATTTAAATAAAATACATCGAAAGATCACGATAGATAATCATGTATATTCAATTTTATTAGCTTGGCAAACATTCAAAGCAGAAGCTAGTAATACAGCCAAAGTTTGCTAGAGTAACAGCATCAAAAACAAAATCTGATGATTTATATGTATAAACAGAAGTTACAGAAGCCCTTACCATCTGCAGTCAGATTTTGTACTATTTTGCCCTCTATCATGTCACGAACTTCCACATGGTAAACGGTCTTCCCTGGTCTTATTACAGGTGCTATCCAATTAACTGTAATCTCTGTTGAGTTGATTGAGTTTCCCGTTAGATTTGAAACATTGCCTGGAACTGAAAAAGACATCATTTGTTTGTGATTCTAATTTGAACTTTACCGAAGACCATCTTCAAGAGTTCATAAAAGTATGATCTAACTAATTTGTGGATAACAAAGCCAATATAATTGATTCAGGGTTAAAATACATTTAAGGTAACATGGTTTGTTACAAAACAATGGGTAACTGGTAAAATAAGGGGAAAAATAGCATGCTAACTGCAGCATCTTTACTGATGTTATGAGATCAAATGCGATTGTGAATGGGATTCAGTGTTCAAATGCCATTGTGAATGGGAATCAGTGTTCAAATGCCATTATCAATGGATTTCAGTGTTCAAATGCCATTATCAATGGGATTCAGTGTTCAAATGCCATCATCAATGGGATTCAGTGTTCAAATGTCATTATCAATGAAATTCAGTGTAAAAATGACACTATCAATGGAATTCAGTGTTCAAATGCCATTATCAATGGGATTCAGTGTTCAAATACCAGCATCAATTGGATTCAGTGTTCAAATGCCATTATCAATGGATTTCAGTGTTCAAATGCCATTATCACTGGGATTCAGTGTTCAAATGCCATCATCAATGGAATTCAGTGTTCAAATGCCATTATCAATGGAATTCAGTGTTCAAATGCCACTATCAATGGAATTCAGTGTAAAAATGCCACTATCAAATGAATTCAGTGTTTAAATGCCATTATCAATGGGATTCAGTGTTCAAATGCCATTATCAATGGGATTCAGTGTTCAAATGCCAGGATCATTGGGATTCAGTGTTCAAATGCTATCATCAATGGAATTCAGTTATCAAATGCCATTATCAATACAATTTAATGTTCAATTAAGAGTTTAATATTGTTTCTTCTGAGTTTATCATGGTATAAACTGTCAGTTGCCAAATGACGCAGTAAATAACGCACGAACGGCACTATGTAAGATGTGGGAGTCAACATCTGATAGTTTATACCATGATAAATGTTAAACTCTTATAACTGCATTTATTTATAAGTTTATTTATTTTCTATTGTTATTTTATTTTTAACAAAGATATTTCTTATTAATTTAAGAGTTTGTTTAAGCATATGAATTCTTGTTGAGGTGTTTCTACTTAGCTATTTACAACTCAGGGATTTCTCCATCTGCAACGCAATAGCTATGTCAAAATCAAACAAAAAATTATACCAATGGTAGGCAATCTAAGGTTTTGAACAATCCACAGCATGGTTGTATTCTTTACCTAAACTGGCAGATGTTTTCTGAGTAGAAGTTCAATAATCAAAGCCAAGGATGTATTATTGTGTTTGACATCTGACGTAACTCTTGGATTTACTGCTATCATGAGTTCATTGTGAATCGTTATTGTGTAGACAAGTAACCAATTTTCACATCTGTAAATCTATTTTCATGTTGATTAATAGTTTAGGTTACCTACAGGGCTACTTACAAATGAAATTAAGACTATCGGTAAATTGTTATAGTGTTGGGGGTCCAATAGTCAAACATGGCAATATATCGAGACTAACGGTTATATTGGGCATGTAGCGCTTCTCCCATCTACCCCACATCATAAATATCAAGTACAGCATTTTAACTTGTAAGACTTCAACTGGAATTCAGTGTTCAAATGTCACCAATATTTAAAATGTTAGTCTTTGAACCCCCTCCTCCCAATCCATTTACCTATAGTTTCAAATTCATGTGTAACAAGCTGCAGTGAAAGTGCTGTATCCCCAATGTTCTTGTCAGATTTTGAGTTTTCCAGCTTTTCTTTTTTCAAATCTGGTTAATCAAAGAATCATTTATATTCAGAAAACATTCAGGATATGTAATTCAATTTTGTCAACTCAATTTATTCAGTTTTCTAAATAAAATATAAATGCACCATTTTTATTTCTTTATAGAGGTATACAGTGTGTATGCCATCCAGTTCAGTGTTAATGTTTGTTACTTTGTGCGTGACCCTATTTATAGAAGTTAATATAAGTAGTTCTCCGTACAGTAAATACAAAATTAAGTGGGTCTGATCACATGACTGTGTTCTGATCAATGGAAATTTTCCCTTCATTTATCAACTGATGCAACTGCAATTATATGCCATTATCAATGGGATTTAGCGTTCAAATACTGCCATAAAAGCTGTTCATTGTTAACACATTAACTCCTAGAGTCACATTTACAGGGCAGGAGGTAGCAGCCTAAAGCCAAGCTCTGCAGCATCAAGTTCATGTATGATACACTAAAGTGTGTGGTATTATAGAAAGGTAGACAAATTTAGCTCTCCAATGATATCAAACAATCTGGACATTTTAGTTGCACTGCAAAATACATTGGGAAAAACCTAATTTTTTTGAACCCGTTTATTTTTCCACCCAAAATTCACTCGTAGTGGGAATCCGATTTTGTGTCCAGATTTTAGACTTTATGGCCTCAGATCTAAGGCAGACCGGTCTCAAGTGCACACAGACAGGTGAACCTGTGCAACGAGTTGAATAAGGAGGACATTTGTCTTCTCCATATAAAAAAAGAAAGAAAATAACTCCAACTTTTCACCCTTTGCTCAAGCGCAAGTAAAATAATGAAAGGAAAATATTGTTTTTAGCACAACTAGGCATCGGGCTGATGGAATATTGCTTGGAAGTCAATATATTAAGATGTATTCAGAAAAAGTCCACATAATCGGTTTCCTACCATCACAATTTGAATTAAGTGTTCAAATGCAAATGCCATCACAATTTGAATTCAGTGTTCAAATGTCACCAAGAATGGAATTAGGTGTTCAAATGCAAATATCATCACAATTTGAATTGAGTGTTAAAATATCACCAAGAATGGAATTAAGTGTTCAACCACAAATATCATCACAACCTGAATTCAGTGTTCAAATGCAAATACCATCACAATTTGAATTCATTGTTCAAATGTCACTATGAATGGAATTAAGAGTTCAATTGTGAATACCATTACAAAGGAAAGGAATGCAAACAATACCCAGAATTCATAGGCCTGCTAAAAGGTTGGTGTAGTTTGTTAAAAATAAAATCAATGTAACACCCACAAACAAAGCAAACGTCTAATCAATGTTAAACCTACTATATTTGTTTCAAATACAATAGCAAAGTGTGGGGCTTGTCATGCAGAAATGAGAGTTAGTGGGTAAACCAAGGGCCATAACTCTGCTGAATAAAGTTGATGGATGCTGACAATCGATCTCAGACAGAGTTTCTCAAATTAAACCAAATACCAAATTTCATTCCAATCCAATAAGACAGTTAAAGTAAGATTATGGACCTCAACAAGCAGGGACTTTTTTTTGTTGGTTGACCATCGGGGCTCGATGAAGTCAATCCTATACACTGCTTTTCGCTGAGGAGTCTTCACGTGGCTGATAAGTCTAATGCGAGATGCACATGTACCTGACCCGCCAATCCTGACGTGTCCGCCTCAGTGAGGCAGTTGATTTTTTCCGTAAGATTGACCAGTTTTCAGTCAGCTAAGGTCAATGAGAGAGCCATCCAATCTGTATTTTATGTACACTCCTTTCTGGAGATCATGTGATACATGGTTCAGGACACATGTGAAGAAGAGGTTAAATAATACTGGGGCAAGAATGCAATCCTGCTTCACATCCCTATTGTTAAAAACAAGTCCCATTATGCTGTCATGGAAATGTCGGATCATCATAATGAACTTCCTAGGGCCACCAAATCATTCTAAGATGACCCATAGGGCATTTATGTTGACCGTATTAAAGGCCTTTGTGATGTCTATGAAGACACGGTAGAAACTGATGTTTTATGAAATGCACTTTTTCTGTATCTGTCACACTGTGAAGATCATGTCGATTGTGTTCCAGTCTAGTCTGAATCCACATTCAGCATCTTGGTTTGCATTTATTAAAAGCAGCAGATCTTTATTTGTTCCAAATGTACCTCTACCGTATTTTCCGGCCTATAGGTCGATGCGGAGTATAAGTCGAATTGACCAATTTTGTAACTTTTCCATCCTTCGTCCATATATAAGTCGATTCGGAGTATTAGACGAGGCCAGGTCAATAACTTGGCTTTGTATTTTATACTACCGGTAGTAACTTCCGGTTGCATGAATATTGATGGTATCGTCGTATGATATTTCATATTACCGACAATATCCATTGCAACAAGAGCTATGATCATTCCTTCCAGTTGAAACCAGTCTTGAGTGCAAAATTCAACAGATGAGATAAACTCAGTGAGGCTAACAATAGGGAAATTAGGCAATTCATAGGGAAATCAGAAATGTGAAGAAAATGAGGAGACAGAAAACAAAAGTTGCAAACCAAAAATAAATAAAAATACTTTTAATTATACTTTAACCTATCAGTGAAATGCAGTATCAAATTTACACAAACGTACAGTTTTATAATACATATTGCATGAAAAGAGTATCAACACCGTGTACTCACCAGCGAATATTGTTACATACATTGAATCCATAATACAAATATTTCCATCGAAAATATCCACACACGGATGTAAAATATTCAATAATTTTTTGTCACAGATCATTATGTGACTGAATTCAATAAAAAGAAAATAACAAAAATTACGTAACGGGTGTACGTAACGAATGATGAAATAGTACTCGTTCGTAGATTAAATAATGGAAGTTAAAGTGTATTCTTATAATAACTAAATGCACATATCCTCATTAGAGACCATCTAAGTGTGAGTTTATGATTTTCGATAACATCTAATAAGGCAAGGATTCTTCTATCTAGTTCTGCTGTCTGGTCCATCTCTTACATGCATGGATGGACATGACAAAGGAGTGCATAAGCTTCATCTTGAACCCCAGTATAGTGCTGCAGTCCTTCCCAAATATCTTCAGTAAAGCCAGTACAGCTGTTGTCAGAGGTGATCGCAACTAGGCATTAACTTGAAGCTTGTCATTGTGCCCAGCTTTTGTCTATTTACTCCTGTTTCCTTTTGGATGCCACTCGGGTTATTTCTTATTAACTTAGTTTTTTCAGCACTGATATCCATTAATACCTTAGTGATGCTTAGTTGATATAGTTCACTAAGGTATTCAGTTCTTGTTCAACTGCTGTTAAGAGTTTATCATCAATGAAGTGCAGGTTGGTGATTGTTCTGCTTCCAACACTGACACTATCCTCATAGTCTTCCAAAGCAATGAACATGATCCTTTTAGGATACATACTGAAGAGTGTGGGTGAGAGAAGGCAGCCCAATCTGACTCCAGCGATGGTTCTGAAACAATCTCCTATGTTGCCATTGATGAGATCTGTGATAGATGCCATGTCAAAGAAGTTTTCTAAGGTGCTGATAGATTTTGTGTTTATGCTGTAAGGCTGCATGCCATGACTTGTCAAAATGTTTTTTCAAATTAATGAAGACATGACAGAGGTCCTGTTGATGGTGTAGATATTTTTTATAGAAGGTTCTAAAATTGAAGATCTGTTCTATAGTGTTACTACATCTTACTCTGAAACCTGAGCCTGTTCTTCAGCAATAGTGTGCTCTGCTTGGGGTTTCAATCTGTTGAATATGATCTAATGCATAAGCAAATAAGTATTCTACAAAGTTTGGTAACTGTAGATAATCGACAACTTGAGTTATTGTGCAGAAATGAACTGGTAAGGGACTAACGGATAGACAAAATCATAACATAATATGGTCTTGCAAATCACAGAAAGCTAGTAAGCATATAAATTTAAGTTTTTTTTAGCAAGTGACCTTTTTTCACTAAACCCAAATATATGTTTTAAATATAATTTTATCTAAATAACCCTGAATTTCCGCAGTGATTCATGTTGCCTGTCGATTGATAATTTCTGCACTTCAGTTTGCTTGTTTATATAGTGAAGCATGTGAGCAGGTTTAGTTTGCTTTCTGACAGTGTATAAATAGTATAGTCACTACAATTGTGTACTTATGGATATCTGTAATTCATTAAAATTTAATGTCAAAATATTTTTATTGCCAGCAGCTGGATGGTGGGGCATAATGAATAAAACTAAAAAATAAAATATAGTTTTACCTGCTTCACTTGTGTTTATAGTTTTGTTGACTGGAGTTCCAAGACCAATACTTGTGCAAGCTATGATTTTTATCCAATAACAACTGTCTGGCGAAAGTTTGGTCATATTGATAGACATTTTCTTCTGATTCTCAGAAATATATATTGGTGGATAAGCACTGCAATTTGTCCAATTTTCATCGACATAACCCTGAGAAGAAAAAGAAACAATGCATGAATATATTGTAGAGAATTAAAATATGATTATATTAATGTAAACTGAAAAATAAAAATGGTTCTGAATGGTACCATTTTTTGTGAATGCGCCAAACATCTTTGAAAATCTGATCTTGTTAATATTTATGGATTAACACTGCTCTTTGCAAATGCAGTAACAAAAAATCAACATTCAAATATAAGAAAGACAGAAAAAAGATTAAGAAGGGCAAAGGGACAGGGTAGAAACAGACTAAAATGTTATGTCAAATTAATTAGTACACATGTTTACTGTTGGTGGAATGTAGCTATTTTGTGAGGGGAGTGTAACTACTTTTAATGATGTAATACGTTTCTGTAACTGTTAAATAGCTGGTACTTTTCCAAAAGTAAAATACTCCATTCAAAGAACTAAAATTTGTCCTCCCATTAGGGTGACCAGAAAGCTTCTAGAACACTGGAATGCCCTTGTGAACACATCATACACTGATCATGTGTACTGCTGAACTTCATTCTGTGAGGGAGCAGCCCAACATCAGTGTGGGGTGGAAGGAGGGAATCGAGCAAATGCAAGAAGTATTCCATAATTAAAATTAGTCCCTTCTCCAAAAAGTAAATTTTAACATCAGTTATACCATATTTGTTGCAACTTAAGCTAAATATTAGTTATAAATGGTGAATAAAAATCAAACACAAGGAATACTTACCCTCATATTGGAGGCACAGAGCAAAGGTGATCAGAATAAGCTAAGCAGAGTGCCTGATTTTGTGTACAAACTGTGGAATCATTCTGAAAGGTGGGAAGGGATAGGAGAGCAGGTGAATCCACTAAAGAGTGATCAGGCCCTCTGGTTCTGGACTGGGTTAATGTAAAGGGATGTCCATTGTTTAGCCTGATGGTAAAAAATTACACCAAAGTAGTTCCCTTTAGTTGGAATACAGAGTCTGCTAAAGACAGGTGAAGAAACTATAACATCAAGGCTATTTCTGCTTTCCTTGACAGACTGTCATGAAAACAAATTCTTACCAGGAAAACGGTGAACCCAAGAGTAGCCCAGCAAAGGAGGTTCCAATCTTCTAAACAGACAGAAGGTTCATGTGTGCCTCCTTGTCTCCCGATGTAATTCTGTTATGCTACCAATCGCGTGTTGTAAAAGGAGGCCATCACAAAGTGATCCCTTAATTCAATGGATGCACTCTTATTTTCCTATGAACACTGCTTTCATTACCAGATTGTTGATGTGAAGGGCAGACTCTGTACTGGACCAACAACCCATAAGAATCAATCTCGCTGGCTCTAAATGTGTGTCACATCCTTAATCTAATGCATCTGTGAACAGGTAACAGTTGGGTTGTTGGACTGGAAGGAGACACTGGCCAGAAACCAGTTTAGATTCATTCACTAGATCAGATGATGGAGGAACTCCCATGCTAGAGTCCCTGTGCAGTTTACACACCACTAAAAGGAGACATTGGAGAGAACAAAAGTGTAGTCTGTCTAGTGTAAACAGTTCCTTCGCAGAGTTCAAGGTCCAAAGCAGGGAGAGATAAAGATGAGCTGATAACATGGTCTTCACGTTCAGCAACAAAGACAGGATCTTATCTATGCAGGAATAATCCATTGTTTGTGAGTGTTACGTGCTTAGGCTCAAATAAGCAGCAAAATAGAAAGAAGTGAAAATATTAAGCATGTAAAATTTAAAAAACAATTTATTGAGTACAAATATTTTCATAAAAGAAAATATTTAAACTTACAGTTTTAGAGATTCAAGTCCAAAAATTAATCCAAAAAGAATTCACAATATAATCCACTAGTGGAATTGCAAGAGTCTTGATAATAAAATGTCCTAATAGTTCCCGGTTCGAATCTTAATGATGTAATCCAATATGGACTACGATGTCACGTGATGAAGTCAGTTTTAGTTTTATAATAATCCAAATGAGCACAAATAATTTCTAGATAAATAACACAATAAATTCCTCTTGATCCCAAACGAATTTGAAATAATTTACACTCAAATAATAACACGCATATCTTTGTTTTCCAAAGCCCAGACTAACTACTGAACTGTTTTCTACCCAAACAATAATTTAAATACCTGTTTTTACGTAAACAAGAAAGGGTCACGACCTTCCAGAATCTCTCAGAACAATCTCAGGTTCAAGAAATCATATAACCAGCATGATATAGAAAGATGTCCTTGGAATCAACCAATTCATTTTTAAAATAAAGCTCTAATGTCCTTGGAATCAACCAATTATTTTAGAAGCTTGTTTACACTCTGAAGCAAGGTCAGAAAATGAGGTTAACATCTATTGTTTACTTGTAGAGTGTATAGGTCATCCCTTTCTAGAAAATCTCTCCCAACTAATGAATTTTAAACCCAAAATGTCAAATTTGAATCTGACAAACAAAATTAAATGATTTAAATCAAATATACGTAACAGTGAGGAAATTCATCCACACATTGACAAGTCTTTGGATAGAGTACTGTAAGTCCTGATTTCTTCAAGTTTGGCATAAAATCCAGCATAGTCACTATGGACTAACAGTAAGACAGAGCTGGTCTGAGAGACTCTAATCAGAATTTGTGATTAAAAGAATCATCAAAATACTGGAGGATTGGGATACCTAGTGACCTTAAAAGGACTGTAATTAGCCACATGACCCTAGTAAAAAATATGTGTGTCTAGGTTGGGCTGAATGGAAAAATTCAAAATTGGAAGACCTCCACATCCAAGGAAAACCAGAGTTAATTCCAGTGTGGAGGAAAGATAAGGTTGTGATGGTATATATTCTGAAGACTGATGAGTAATGCATTTCTAACTGAGGCTGTGATTTCTATCTTGAAAGGTTCCTTCTGCAGAAATCTGTTTCAGGAGCAAAGATCTGTAAGTAAAATGGAGATTCTCACTTCCTTGGGAACCAGGAAAATTTAGATAGAGTAGTACAATGAAGGAAGCAAACCATATTTTATTGCTGGAAGAAAATGAGTGCCCTTACCGGTGGATGCAAATGCCGGTAGCTATATTTTATGAGAAAGAAAGAAACCCAGCCGTGAACCATAATGCTGGACCAAGCCTCGAAATGAGGTTTATTCTGGTGCCAACCAGAACCAAAAGAAATGGTATGCTTGACAGAAATGGGGAGCAAGTCCATATTTCTGACTAACCTTGCCCTTAGAGAAGGGGTATGGCCTGAAAACTTCCACCCCGGGGCTTTTTCTGGGCTGCCTGCTGAGGGGGAGCTCTGAAATTGGTTTGTTGCTTTGACCCTGTGGTGATGCAGATTTCCACTTAGTCATTTTTGCTTCGTGGACTTTAAATGTAAATTTTAAAAAGAACAAGCTAATATCATTTTCTTAATTTTTATATATTTTGTAACTGATTCTGTTCCCTTTCTGAAGCTGGCATTGCCTACTCTAGTAACATTCATTTTCCCTATTTTAAGAACAGTTAATAAGAATGTCTTTTAGACTACTTCAGATGGATTTTTAAGCACATGGGATCAGCCATATTGTTTAATTGTGTGCTCAGATGATGTACAGTTTTCACAAATACAATATCCATATAAATTTTAGCCCCAGTACATGACAATAACATCAAGGTAAACTAACATTGTCTCCAATGTGCATGTTGTAATAAAAACTTCATCTTACACCTGTCATACTCTCAGAAGTATGTAATATCTGTAATGTGGCCATAAAAAAATTACATATGTATTTGTATTGTATAATTAATAAGAAGTATGTAATATCTGAAACATGGCCATATAAAAATTACATATGTATTTGTATTGTATAATTAATAAGAAGTATGTAATATCTGAAATGTGGCCATATAAAAATTACATATGTATTTGTATTGTATAATTAATAAGAAGTATGTAATATCTGAAATGTGGCCATATAAAAATTACATATGTATTTGTATTGTATAATTAATAAGAAGTATGTAATATCTGAAATATGGCCATATAAAAATTACATATGTATTTGTATTGTATAATTAATAAGAAGTATGTAATATCTGAAATGTGGCCATATAAAAATTACATATGTATTTGTATTGTATAATTAATAAGAAGTATGTAATATCTAAAATGTGCCCATAAAAAGCTACATATGTATTTGTATTTGTATAATTTAATTCTGGATGTCATTTTTACTTCCAGGACAACGAGGCAAATAAAAAAAACAAAAAGAACCTGATAACTATTTTTACTTTTTATTTAATTTATAAGTATGTAATATCTGTAATATGGCCATAAATAAATTACATATGTATTTGTATTTGTATCATTTAACTCTGGATGTCACTTTTACTTCCTGGATAACAAGGCAAATAAAAAAAAACCAGAAAGAACCTGATAACTATTTTTACTTAAATTCATTCACTACACTTTCAAAAGATGGTATTGTCTACTCTAGCAATTGTTTTTGTTTTCCCTAATTTAATAACAGCTAAAAAATGGGTACTTTAGACTAATTTATGCTTCTTCTTTTTTTTAAAGCACATGGGGTCAGTCAGTTTTGTTAGTGGTGTGCTTAGATCATGTACAAAATCCATAATTCAATCTATAAAGAAATTTCAGTCAGAAAGCAGCACCTTGCCAACATTCTCTCCATTGTATAACTTGCAAATGCAAACAACTTCACCTTGCACTCTCCCACCAGTGCATAATATCTTATCAGCACTCTTTTTGCTGAAAGACCATGACGGATGATGGTCAGGATGAATTCACTTCTTGGCTGGTTTCTACGAAATCAAAAGATAATGCATGACTAGAAGTGTTTGCCACTATTGATATCTTTATTGAAGGACCAACTCTCCTCCTCCTCTGACTCATTAACCACTGGATGATAGAAGGAATGGGACTAGAAGAAACTGGTTACTACATCAGCCTGTTATGTGTTTAACTTTTGTACATCAACAAGTACAGAAACATTATCTTGGTCCTATTCTTTCTTTCTCCCAAGAGTTACACATACAGGGTCCAATAACTCGTCTTTCAGACTCTTTTTTTCAGAGGAGACCTTTTAGGAGAATGTACCTAACTCAGCAACTCCTCCTATGGAGTAAACAAACAATTTTAGAAGAGGCATTAGGGCACTTCTTCACTGCCTAGAGTATTTGGGGGGAAAAGGTCTATCTCCCTCCCTCTTTTTAGACCAAAACTTGTGAGAGGATGTAGGTCCACTCCACTGCCCACCACCACATACTCACTTCCATGTGGCCAAGGTGTGGCTGTCAATGGTAATATGTAGGGAGAAAGGCCAATTCCTTTCCAGTGGCAGAAGGATTAAAAATGATACAAAAAGAGGGCAGGCTGATCTGATCCCCTTCCCTCATCTTGCATTTACAGCTGGATTCCCAGTTCCCCGTTGGATGAAACAACAGTATAGAGAGAGTGAGGGGACATGGCCCAATCCATATCCCCATCCAGTAGGGACTACAAAGACTTATATCTAAGGCTTGGTACTTGGCTCCCTGTGCCCAGCACCATAGTCCCAGTATTGTTCGGTCACCAGGCAATGACTCATCAGGCAAATTGAATTTGTTGGAAGACTCTAACTAAAACGTAACAAAGTTAGACCATATCTTTTCTGTTACAAGGGTCTCAATATAAACACTGACAGGCTGAACATTGCAGGGGCTGAAAGGGTATACTCACTCCTAACAGGAGATTGGTGAGGAACATGACTTACTAGGATGTACTAAAGGGTGCTGCTTCATCTCACCGGGGTAGGTGGGTGGGGGTGCACTTTGCTCTGTCCTAGTGGTAATGAGATGGTGTGACTCCCTCTCTGCTCTCATGCAGTAGGGATAGTGCTGCTCCTTCTTCTTAGAAGGATTTGACACACTCTCCACCGACTGTATAACCTACCTTAATAGGAGGGCCCAATAGCCTAAGCATCTATCTTGAGATTTCAGTAATCTAAGACCTGAGGGACTTAAATAATGAAAATCAAGAAGATAAGTAAATCTCTATCCTAAGTTTGTGTTTATATGTAAACCTACTCTCTGTGAGATCCAAAAGACTACAGAAAGGACAACCATCATTCCTTTGACATTGTGTACAGTATATACAAGTTGGGTGAATGTTCCAGGTACATCCTGTGCCCACACTTAACCATTCTCTGAAAACCTGTGAATCTTTTTTTATTTAACTGTAAGCACAAACAAGATACACAAGGTAATACCATGTACTAAGTCTACAGTACTTAATAAAAGCTAACTTAGTGAAAGTAAACCTTATCTGGTTTGTTTTCACAAGTTTAATAACTAATAGAATCAACTTTAATTTCAGAACTGAAAATATTAAAAAAAACAAGTTAATCAGGTTTAACTAAGAATTGAACTATGACTTTTTTAAAACCAGCTCCCATTGGGTTATGACTGCTAATAGTTAAGGAAATTTTTTTTAAAGAGGGTTATGGACATGAGTTTGATAGCCTACCACAAGATAAATGAATCACAAATGGTTCGTGACCTGCTTACCACAGATAAAAACAGCAGAAATGAGGATATAGGCAAGGTCAATTATATGTATTGTAATGAAGAATAAAATGATGGATGCTAGTTCGAAGACTGTAATTATGCAAGGATAAAAATAATATAACAAGAATACATACCCCAGCTTGTAAAATAAGACACAACTTTAAAGAGTAAGACGTGAAGGAGTAAAATAAATAAAATACCAAGCATTACACCACATGTATGGAACAAATTATAAATCTCTCAAGTCACATTAATTCAAAAGGAATAAGCTCATTCAATAGCGTTTACAAAAAACACAGGACATAAAACAAATATAAGATGCTCATTGACCCACGAAGCGATAGTTAAATTATCTTGGTGTAAATGCTGTTGAACATTCAATATGTTGACAAAATGAGAATGAAGTCCAAAGTGTGCACGATCAGGGTTTCCTTCAAGAGCATGCTATTGTTCTGGAATCTTCTGGCTCACTGGATGAATTTTTGCCATTTGGTCTGGGGATTTTCCTTCTTGAGAAGAACCAGCTATGCAATAACAACATGTGTGGTATTACTGATTTTAAAACTTTAAGAATTACTATACTGAGGTTGTAGAAAGATCCGAGGTCAAGGCCAAAGTCATGGATGAATAAGGTTTACAATCTACAGGATAGTTTTGCCTATAATATATAAATTATATGGACATATTGTTTTTCACTAAACATATGAATAATAAATGCTTTCTTTGTACATACACTTACTGTAAATCCTGGGGTCTGTAACCACCAAACTTGGCAGTCTGAATTGTTAACTGAATTTCTGACATTTATGTTGTAACCCACGATTTTCCCCAAAGGTCTTTCCGGACGTGTAAAATTGACTTCCATCTTAAAGTCAAAAGGTGCAATGTTCACATTTGTCACCACATCTGGTGCTGTAATTATAAAATCATTCATGTATCTGTAACAAACAACCAAGGATCAAAGCCATCATAAAATGGAAGAAACAAAACAAGAAAAAAAAAAAACAAATTAGAACCAAGCATGAGATCAAACACAAACATCAAATCGATGTATGGACTATAATTTTAAGAATGTAACATCTCAATGGACTATCTACTTAATAAAACAAAAATACTGAATACTCTGACTGAATGTGCTCAACAAATACATTTCTTAGCAGATGTTACTGTAAGACATGAAAAGCTGATTCTCCAAGCTTGACTGCTCTGTGTCAAAAATGTAAGGCAGGAATTGTGATTACTTAAATTGATAGGCAGAGTAGTGCAGGCTTTGTGAAATATGTTTGTTCTATTTTCCAAACATTTTACTCATCACAAGAAACGCTGACTTTACAGTTCCATATATATTTAGTAAAATATCTGCACCCACAGCAGAATGTGTAAATTTAGCCTAGAATTAAGTGCTAAAAATTTATTTTTAGGAACTTCTGTGGAAAGAATTATTTATCTTTTTAAATCAATGCCTACACTATAGGTGAATATTGCCATTAATTTGTAACAAAGCAAAAGACCATGCTTGCATGACAAACTCTTGCAAAACACACACACACACACACACACACACACACACACACACACACACACACACATATATATATATATATATATATATATATATATATATATATATATATATATAATAGAAAGGATGTAAAAAGCTATATTTGTTAGGCTAGCAGTTTAAAATACATTGGCACAAAAAGTGCCCACAGTTAATGTCATTATCTTTAGCATTTCATGCTTGTTCCGTTAAGGAAAAATTTCAATATAAAAAAACCTGTTTATAATGTTTGTCATGTTGTGTGAGAACATTTGTTAACAATTCCTGCAGGGTGAGAAATTCTCTTTACAATTAGCAGTGATGTCATCGGTCAGCTCAGACTTAGAGGCTGGAAACCAGACATTATAACACCTCAGTGATACTACCCAGTCCGTTTTCAAAGACACCACCACTAACCAATCATAACTAAGATAATCACATTTTGGCAGGTTTCTCACGCAGCCAGAGATTATTCTGCTACTGTCATTGTGAAAGAGTCAGTGCATGTCTGGACATTGGCGTGTACAGATCATAAGGAAGTTGGAGACACCTGAAGACTGAGCTTTGAGTGCTGAAGTTGAGAGCTCATTAAAAGGGAGTTGTAAGTACATCCAACGAAATTGGAACATAGGCGTCTAAGGTACATCAGCTTTGTCCTGATCTGTCTTACTTTCCTAACTAGGGGTAGTATGATTTATACATTATTATGTGCATTTAAATTAGTAGAAATGTAATCTTCCATGTGTAGCTGAATTATCAATATGTCGTAATGTAGTATATAGCGAATCAGTAATATAAAATCACAGTCAATGGTGTTATCTACTTTGATGTTACATCATGGCACAGAACTGAATTAAATAAGTAGTAGTATTAGACCTTATACTTATTTTATTTGAATATGTGTGCTGTTCGTCCATCGATTTGACACAGACCTCTCTAGTCATCTTAGGGTTGGATGGGCTGGTTCTGTTCTGTGCGTGCGCAGGTGGCTGCGCATATAATTCAAGACGCCAACCCTTACATGGAATGTTTGTTTGTATAAGGGACAGGGCATGAGTTTGACATCTCCAGGAGGGTTGATGGCACATGCTTTTCTATCTTGCCTCTTCAGCTCTGCAGCTGCTGTCCTGCATGATTCGCACAACTTGGAGCCTTTGTGCACTCGATCGCTTGCTGTTTGCTCTCAGGAAACATGGTTTATGTTGAACGCTTTCTATGCAGCATACAGATTGTCTTTGAAGCTTTTCTTCTGATCTCTGTGGGATCGCTGTTTTTGCTGTTGCTCACTACAGAAGGGTCTCTTAGATAGCCAGTGGTCTTGCATGCATACAATATGAACTGCCCAGCATACAACTAAAATGAAGATGGTGTAGATGATGCAGAGACCTGATTGGGCAAGAACCTCAGTGTCTGGAACATTGTCCTGCCACTTGATGTTGAGGATTTTCCTGAGACTTGTAGTGTGTAAGTGGTTCCGCTTCCTGGTGTGGTGTTGGTACACCTTCCACGTTTCACATGTGTTAAGTAGTGTGGGGAGCACAACTACCCTGGAGACCTAAAGTTTGGTCTGGATGCTGATACCTCTTCTACTCCAGACGTTGGCAAACAATCTGCTGAGAGTTGAGCTTGCTATGGCAATGTGAAGGTTCACCTCAATATCAATAGTAACAATCTGTGACAGTGTGCTGCCGAGGTAGGTGAAGCGGTTCACTACGTTGAGTCACTGGCCATTGACGGTGATGTTGGGATCAACATAGTGCTATCCAGGGGCCAGCTGATGCAGGACTTCAGTCTTCCTGGTTCTTAATTCCATTATGGTGTCAGTCACGACCTTGGAATTTGCTTAAAACCTCCTGGGATTGAGTAGTTTACTATCTGTATGGTACCTGATGCCAACTCCAACCTCTCCGTCTCTGAAAGCATTAGTCAGCATGGCAGAGAACAATAGACTGAACAGTGTCAGTGCCAGAACACAACCCTGCTTGATGCCATTGGTTACTGGGAATGGCTCAGATGTCTCTCCATTGTCGTGGACTCGTGACTGCATGCCATCATGGAAATGCTGCACCATGGATATCAAGTTACTTGGGCATCCATACTTGGCCATTACCTGCCACAAGCCTTCTCTGCTGACAGTATATCAAAGGCCTTTGTCAAGTTGACGAAGATGGAGAAAAGGTCAGTGTTTTGTTCTTGACATTTCTCTTGTAGCTGCCCAGCAGCAAATACCGTTTTGACAGTCCCTGGTCAAGGAGGGTAGTAAGGCGGTTCAATATGATTATGGCAAGTATCTTTCCTGCAATTGAGAATAAGGATTATCCCCAGTGGTTGTCGCAGGTCTGGTGATTTGCTTTGCGTTCATACAAGTGGATTATGGAAGCATCTTTGAATTACCGGGGGATTGTCTTTTGCTGCCACATCATTAAAATAAGTTAGTGTAGCCTTTCTATCATGGTTATGCCCCCTTCCTTGTATATACATCAGCTGGGATGGAGTCGGAACCAAGTGTTTTGCCACTTTCTGTGTCTCCATAAAGGTTGTAGGGTCATCCAATGCTTTGCTGATGGGTAATTTAGAGAAACTGATGGCTTCATCATTGATGGATAAAGGGCAATTCAGGACACTGCCAAAGTGTTTAGCCCATTGTTGAAGAATCCTCTCTGTGTCAGTAATTAGTATGTTCCCATCTAAATTGAGAATTGTGTATGATCCAGAGGATGTAGGTCCATACACTTTTTTCATTGTACAAGTTCTTCATGTCATGCTGGTCTGTGTATCACTGGATCTCATCAGCTTTGCTGCTCAGCTATGTCTTGTATCTAACAGAGCTTCTGCTGTATAGTTCTGCGTCTGTTGTATACATCTTTCCTAGAAGTGGACTTGGGGTTGTTGAGGTAGGTTTGAAGGAGGTTTTGTTTGTCATCCAGCAACTGTTTGATCTTATCGCATTTCTCATCAAACCAGTCTTGATGCTTTCTGGTTGAGGGTCCTAGGATTTCCGAAGATATGATGTAGACCAGTCAGTCTCCACATTTGAATTGTCTAGAGGGGTGAATTTCAGATGTTCTTCCAGGGTATTTATGAGACTGTTTGGTACTGGAGCATTTCAGCTTGGTGATGTTCAGTCATTTAGGAGCCTTCTTTCCCTGTGAGTGTCTTTTAGGCAGAATGCAGATGTTCAGCTTGGTGATGATGAGGTGGTGGTCTGTCCAGCCAGCGCCGCACAAGGACTAGGTCACATGCACATCCTGCCTGTCCATCTTTCGGACAATGACATAGTCAATGAAGAGCCTGTGCTTAGAGCGTGGGTGCATCCATGATGATGTCTAGTTACAGATAGGGAGGCAGAAGACCGTATTGGTGATAAGCAGTTCATGCTCGGCACAAGATGGAGCAAAAGGTTTATTTGAATATATAGTTGTGGATTGTGCAGAGTTAGGCCTGTTCGCCTTGTGCACGTATAATTAGGCATTTATATTTGAATGTGTCATTTATAATTTGTAAGGTAGAAAGTGTGTAAGAATATTGTTGATGTTGATAGTTACTATATCAAGAATTAGGGATATGTATGTGTCTATGTTGTATGCATCAGAAGTCATGATATTATTGTTGTTGTTTATAGCCTTTATTATAGAACAAGCGTTACTTTGTGGAATATTTTTGATGTGAGTGTATGAGTTGAACTAATGATATAATTCCCATTATGCTGATGAAAGATCTGTGAGAGCGCATTCATTTTTTCTGTTTTTGAACAAGGAGGCACCATCGTCTAATCCACAAGAAGCTTTCTGGGTCGGAAAGGATGCCACCCAAAGATTAGAGAGAAGAAGACGTGGAGAACATGTAGAGATAGACTTTTGTGTGTGGGAGGAGGACCAGATATGGAAACGAGAGTACCTGAAGTACCAACAAGGAGTGCTGAGAAAACTGAAAGGAAGGTACTGGAAGTACATACAAAGTGGGCAGAGTGAACAGAAAGGAGGGTACAAGTACCAACAAGGATAGCTGGGAAACGGAACAAGGGTACCGGAAGTACCAAACAGAATAAAAGGCAAAAGTTATTGATGAGTAACATAGCAGTGACACAGGAAAGAAACACTCTCACCTTTAATTTCATGGGGTGAAATAATTGGCAATTTGGATAGGTCATGTATTCACTGGAGGCAATTGCATTGAAATATTGTCCTGTAATTGTGGAATAAGGTAATATAGTTTATTAAAATGTTACTCCTTTCACCTTATTATTTTTTATAATTTAGCACCTAGACCATCAGCTTTGTTGACTCGGAGCTATTTAACCTTTAAACTGTCTGTCCTTCTCCAGGGTTAGTAATAATTCTCTAGGGGGAATGTGACAATGTTTATCCTAAATTGTTTATGTGGTTATGTGACATATCCACCACTGAAATTGTCTCATTTTTGTCCTCTAAGTTACAATTTAACATCAATATCATTTCTTGCAAAATCATGAATGTTACATGAGCAAAGAAGATGCATCAAATTTCATGTATCTCATTTCTAAAAATGTCATGTGAGACAAATAAAATGACATGTGCCCCAGCAATATTCACTTGATCCTAAGTTTACTGTTAGATTAGTTATAACTTTCTGGCACATGAACACACATAATGTTTTCAGTAAATAAAGAAAGCATATTAAAGAAACTGATTTTCCATATGTTTTTTTCTGGACATCAAAATCTATTTCAAGAATGCTTAAAAACTCTGTTCAAGTCAAGATATCATGTAACTTTAGATACCAGAAACAAAAACTGTAATGACAAAGAATTACAACTAAAGTAACAGAAGCTACACATCATGCCTATAATCCTCTACAGATTTGAAAGAAGCCAATGTTTAACTGCACAGTAAAAACTGTTATGAGCACCCTCTGCTATGAGCAGTTACCTGTCATTTGCCACCACAATCATAATGCATAGATCGACCTTATTATATTAACACTGTTAGGAGTGACCACCTGCTGAATGTGACCAGTGACAGCGATGTTTTGGCAAAATATATTTTTATACTATTGTGAATGACTGCATTGCAAAATAAAAATCGATGGACACCACTGACCATGGCTTAATCCTTTGTAAACACTAGAGCTCAGAATATACGTATGCAAACAATGTGCACATTAAAAAACAAACAGTATTGTTGAACAGTCATGTAGTAAGATAAATACCACTATCCATCATTTAATCCTTTGTAAAAATGCTGGAATAAATAGTAAAGAGTGTTCTAATAAGGTATTTTAAAAGCAATTTGGCTAGTTACCAGTTTTGTGAAGTTTACAAGACCAGCGTATGATGTTCGTTGAAAACTGCAGTAAACCAGAATAAAGTACATGTCATTAACCATCATTGTAGTGCCAAAGTCATGTGAAAAGCCAGTACGATTAACCATTTTTTCATCAAAGGGAGTAATGATTGACATAAGCAGTCAAGTTAGAGTTTTTCTTTTTTCTTTATCTTTGTGAAAACCCACACAATGCTGGTAATCCGAATGTTCCAGTGAGAAATCTTTTGAAAGCGATTCAGTGTAGTGTTGAGTATATCAGTTGTCTTTCCAGTTAATCAGTTGATTGTTGTTGATGTAGGGTTTAAAGCCATTTTTCAGAGTGGTTAGATCTATGTACGTAAAGGACATATATATCATATCCCACTGCAAAAATGAATTAAAAGTTCAAAAATTAAAAAAAAATTGATAGAGCTAAAATGGAATGTAAATCTAGCCTGGTAATCTGCATACCTGTATACACAAGCATTCTATGTCTCATTTGTCTAGTATGTGGTTTAGTTGTTTCTTTAACAATTAAAAGGTTTTAAAAAGTTAAATCTACAAAACAAGAAAACTTTAATTTGCTTTTCTTATATACAACAAACATTCAAACAGCATGAAAATCTAAAAAGATCAACTACATATGGATATAAAATGTGTGTCAAATTCAGTTTTTCTACATCAAGCGATTTTTAAATATAAAAAATGCAAATTGCTAATGAAAAAATAATTAAATAACGTAAATATCTTGTCAATTAACAAAAAACAATATTTTAGGGATTTTATACATATTTATCTTTATTTTATATCAAGTATGGGGGGCCCTGATAGACCTAGTGGTCTAAAGCGCTGTCCGTTATGGATCACTGCAATCTCACCTGTCTGCGTGGGTTCGAGTCTCAAATTCGGCCAATGTGGGTATGTGAGAAAGCTTGCCAGTAGCTTATCGTGGGTCAGTGGTTCTTTCCAGGGTTTTTAATACTGGCCGCCATGTATAGTCTATCTTTTGCTGAAAAATGGCATTAAACCATAAAAACAAAGAAACAAAACATATCAAGTATGTTTTGTGTCTATGGATTTCATATTACACAAAGATGGACATTGTGTATATTTTAGTTAATAATATAAAATCATTTATTCTAAACCGGTTTATTTTTAATTTGTTGTATCTATATATCCATTCAATTTTGGTTTGCTTAGTTTTCCAAATACAACTCTGATTCACTTACAACTAATCATCCATTATAGATAAGTCTGACTTGGAAAAAAACACCTCAGCTTTTAGGAGGTTAAAAGACAAATAGTTTTTGGCTGTCCAGAGGCCAAACAAAAAAGGATGGGGTTGTCAACGTGTAAGTCAACTGACCTTATGACTGAGTATATTTTATATGTCACCTATAAATTTGTCCATTTAGGTTTTGGTTCACAGTTCAACTATCCACTGTTCTATAAAATTTATATTGTATAAACAAGTACAATTGTTGTTACTGCACTGATTGTTACTTTTTACAATTTCTTTATGCACATAGAGTTCAGGAACCAAACTTCACATTTTATAAAATAGTCAATTACTGCTGTGAAAGAAAGAAGCTGTTTTTAACCAGCAATATATGTAGTAATCTTTGATTTATTTGTTTCCTTTTGTTTAAAGAAATCCTCTATTTTTTTAACCTTCTTTATAATGTCTCACAGCTCGATGCAAGATCAACACAGGTCACAATGTAATGAAAACCCCACAAGTACTTCAATTTGAATTTTAGGGAGGGTATTGGGCTTAATACTGGTATTTAGTAGCCCGTTTAAAGGATACTCTTCCATTTGACAAAGTAAATTTTCATACAATGATGGTTAACAGACTCCATTGTTCCGACACTTTTCTAAATATACATATCTAGGTCATTTCTAGTTTTTTTCCAGAGTAAAATTACTTTTTCATGGTTCACATATGACAATTACTGAATGAATTAAAGAACATTTTAGATTATAAAACATGCATTTCGCAATCTAAAGAAGTTTCTCTTTCAATACTCTCCAAAAACAACTAAATCAGAAAAGATGATCACGTACTAAACAACAAAATGTATCACACAAAACAAGTTTGACTATGTGCATTCAAAGAAAGTATGTATTCCTATAAACTAGCCTGTAAGATTATGTCAGTGTACAGAATGAGAATTCTAACTTTATTTTGCTGCATTATGTTGCTAAGTGGGAACAACATAATAATCATAAATTATGCTTTCTTTCCTTTCAAACCTTTAATTCCAAAGAATTCTATATCAACATATATATATATATATATATATATATATATATATATATATATATATATATATATATATATATATATCGCAAAGTAACATTTTCTATTACAGTACATAAAAAAAACTAAAAAATGCAAATAATTAGAATCTTGTCTTGTAACAAAGAGTTTTACCCTGAATTTATCTGTGCCAATAAAATCCAAACAAGTTTTCAAGCAATCTAATCTTCTTTAGATAATCTTAGGTTAAAAATCTATCATCTAAACATCATTTTCAAAAGAGCTGATTTAAATTTTGACAAGAGACCTTCAAAATTATATATTGTTGTATAAACATGGACTGAAATTTCTATTAAATCAACTTGTCTTCTTATAATTCATCCAATTGGTCCCCAATCCTGTATTGATACAGGGACTCATAAAATTTTATATATATATACAAATTGATGACACTTTCTCACTTCAGCTCTGAGATTCAACAATGTGGACTAAGAATCTGGCTTAAATTGAATAGCAGACCTTTTTCTAATACGAGTTTCTTTCTCCAAATATTCCCACCCCATTTTCATATTTGGACCTTTAGGTTGGGGTGTGGGGTCATTGCAAAGGCATATAAAAAATTTGGAATTTGCAGCCACTGTACAGTAGTGACAGATGGTAGTTGCTTATCAGTGGGTCTAGACAATTTGGACTTATGTTATATTGACTCGTACCTGCATGAAATCAATAGGAAAATGATTTTTTTTCTCAGAAATGACAAGTATTATAATAGTTGTGTTGTTAATACGCTGACAGACAAGTCGAAACTACGACATAGATGAACATGACCCAGTACTTGTCAATTGTATTACAAGTCACATTACTTCACAAATCTCAAATGATGACAGCGGAAGTCCAACAGTCATGTGATATCAATAATAAACCCCTTTATAATTTTGTTTTACAGAAATTCAATTATATTAAATAAAAGATACCTTTTGTAAAAACCAGTATTCTGGCCAGTCTGATTTATAGAGAGCACATGTCAGCATGATAGTCACATGATACAACAAAACTCCAGGAGTTGTTTTCTGAATATATAAATATGGAGAATTTTGTGTTCTTTCATTTTTGTATTTTCATTACAACCAGTATATGACTTTTATTTAATATTTTTTCTTTTTTTATCATTACAATATCTGAAAAATTTGGGTTGTTTGATTTGTGCACTAATGCAACTAGCAATGCAAATCACATGTACCTGCAGGTTACATTTCAGCAATGACGTAGTTTCATCTTGTCTTATAGCAGATTAAATGCTTAATGATTTTAAGACCCACAATTTCTGAGAAAATAAGTAATTTTCATGTCAATCTCATGAATATATTAACGTGATCTAACAACGTCTAAAGTTTGCTAGACCACCTGGTAAGCAGCTACCCATTGCCACAACCATGTTGGCCTCTTGTGATGCTTGACTGGTTTTCATACCTTCCATTAAGTAAAGATACAGATATCGAACTGATATTGAAAATAAAAGTCTACTAGACGAATCAAATCCACTCAGTGTTTGGAATGACTGAGCATATATGTTTATTGCAAGCAAACAAATGATCAATACAGCACCCTTCGAATATTCTGGTTAGAACTCAATAAAATTTAACTCAGAATCAGTTTAGTTATGACTCAATTATATGATTGTTTAAGGGCATCAGGTGGTGGCAGAAAATTCAAGTCTCTTTCATCAATATTTGCAAAATTCAAGGACTTTTCACGGTTGGGAAATTTTCTGATTTCCTGGTGGTGTGGAAACCCTGAAACTCACACTGTTTAAGAATGCACACCAGAAAACTTGTCTTGATGTCTTCAAAAGTTAAAAATATAGTATTGGCTGCATACAAGATACTTTACATCTAATGATGAGTTTTATACTTAGGTACAATGGCAATCCAGATGTATTTTAAAATTAGGAGTCAAATTGAGAAGCGGTTATAATAGAATTTCCTTCTCTTTTAGTTTTCTGGTGCAGTATCCCATTTTTAATAAGCTCAGTACATTTACATAAATTACATTACAGACAAATGAACTTGCCAGTAACTTCTCGAGGGTTGGTGGTTCTTTCCGGGATTTTCCCAGGTTCCTCTTTCACCATTTACACTGGACACCATATATTGTCTATCTTGTACTGAAAAATGGCATTATACCCTACAACAATAATAACTCTTGGAGAAACTGCAGTTCCAAATCCTCTGGAGGTCTAAGGCTTATTAAAGTACACAACTCCATGTAATCTTTGTTTTTTTTGTTTATTATTATTTGTTTTCTTTATTATTTCACATAGCTGTAGCAGTCGTTCTCTCCTGCCATGTGCAATATTCAAATTGACATGATATGTACAATCAAGTAAATCATTGCCTTTTCTACTTTGTTTTCAACAGGTATTGCAAAGATTCTGAATAATCACTGCTATATTTCTGTACAGATTTTGTTTACGTCTTAAGAGACTGAATGTCCTTTGTGCCTTTCTAGGTAATTCTAATGGAAAACCTTGATCAAGCAGGAGTTTTGTATGAACAACAAGCTTAGGGCAGATTACAGCATCTCAGTAATTTTTCCAAAGTTAGTCTGATTTTGAGCAAAACCAGTGAATCTAATATGATCAACCCATGCCATGGCTACACAATGACAATGCTCCTCAATCAAATAAAGATGGATTACACAACGATATGGCTCCTCAGTCACAATAATGGCGGACCATCCACTTCTAATTTTCATAGCACTCCCTGTAATACTCCATTCCAGCTTGCAAGAAAAGTTTGATACTTACTGCTTTCATTTGTCTGGATAATGCTTGAGTTGGCTGGAGTATTGTACTTTGAATTAAGGCTGTAAACAGTGAACCAGTAGAATGCACCTGGAAAAATAAAATGAACAAGTCTGTAATTACCAATATGCCAGATCTGATATGTAAGTATTGATAAGCTAATCCTCTGGAATAACATCATTCCACAATAATGTCTGCAATCTAAAATTGCACAAAAGGTATTAATGTGTAAAACAACACCTACAACAATGAGTTGCGGTAACAAAGACAAATGAATAATAACAACAACACCTAAATATAACAAAGACTAATGAATAATAAAATTTCATCCATTATAGTATGACTACAACTGAAATCCATTATACTGGGACAAGAACTAGTATCAATGAAAATTTCAAGATAGTATCTTTTCTACTTTAATAGTCTAAACAATATGTAAAAGCATCAAATATTTGGCAGATTGTAGTTAAAATTAAATATCAAGAGTAGATTTGTACTGAAATCATTGTGTTTGTTTTAAATTTGCAAATTAAAGGGGTATTTTAACTTCAATATTAATTACTTCTACCAACATTACTATTTGTAGCATAAATATTTTAAAATATTCTAGTAAATATGAGTCACAAGTTCATTTAAAGGTGAACAGAATAATTGTCACCATTTTAAATGTTTTCTTAATATTCTAATAATAGTACACTTATGCGTGTATATTTATTATCTAATAATGGCACCATTATACATGTATACCAATCCTTTAATAATAGTACAATTATACATGTATACTTATCATCTAATAATAGAAAAATTATGCATGTATATTTACTGTCTAATGATAGTCCGTCTAATAATTGTAATTTAGAGTATATCCATTGTAATAAGATCCAGGGAGAACAGTGCCATATTTAATCATTCCCAAATAACTTAAACATGCTCATGATTAGCAAATTAGGATATGTTGGTTTATGTAAAATGGGATAAACATATTTCTTAGTTCAAGGCATTAGTTCAGATGAATAGCCAAGGGTATATCTGGGAAAGCACCAATTTGTAGTCTTGACCTAGTATTTGTGTATCCATGAGCAGCTATTTTTTCACAATCCCTTTCATAACATTCCTTTAATAAATTTAATAAAAACAGAGTGCTATATGGTGCCTGATTTGAAATAAATTTGCTTGCAATAATGTATCCATACTTTCTTTATGTCTTTGTCTTTTGGGAACAATAATCTTGTTTAAAGTCTTTGCTTAGTGTGCAAGTACACCCATAAGCATCTCAACATTGTCTTTCACATGAAAAGAACCCTAACATCAAGCAGTCGGGATTCCAGATTCATTACTTTGATGTCACATGAAGAAAGTAACTGAAATGGGTGCTGAAAGTATGCATATAAGGCCACAGAAATTCAGCTCCCAGAAAGTGTTCAATAATTAAATTTTGCTATTACAATTAGAGATGATGCTTCAATTGTTTTAATTCTACAGTGCTTTAATTGCTATTGTATGTTTTCACTCATTGTACGTCTCCTTTAAACTACAGAAAACTGTACTTGCAACACCCTGAATACCAAATTGCTAAAATTGTCAATAGTGAAGGGTGAACAAATACCCTAGGTGAACAAGCAGTATCACAGAGTGAAAAATAATGTAGGTTGGAGATTTGACAAAAGTTATATTATGTACCCTCAGATGTTTTCATTTGTACAACTTCTAATACTGTTGATTCCCACCCTTTTTATTAACAACTTTTTCAGTATTTATGAAACTTACATAATGTATTTTAAAATAGATGCATCTAAATTTGGACTAAATGATATGCATTATTTTGTCCATGGTCGGGATGACAATGTTAATCATGATAGATATATTCTCCAGACAACATATTGACAGGTGTCTGAGGTATTGCTACACTTATTACTATGACTCCATTGTATTTAACTAAGTAACAGAAAAGGCAACAACAACAAATACAAGTTTAGTAATTTTTTTTTACTATACAATAAATTGAAAATTTAATATGAACTTCCAGTATTATGAATAAAATCCCAATTAATCCTTAAAGTTCAATCTAAAATCTAAAAGTATAAATTTTTATGAATCAACTCCAGGTATTGAATGTGTTGACGTACTATGAGCTGTGAATAAGCTGACGTGTCAACATTAATGATGTATCAAAGTGATATAATCCAGAATGGCTTTACATAAGTTCACAATAATCCCAAACAGTATGTGAGAATATAGTAATTCTAAACGATTCTCTCAAATGTTACCTGAACGCAACAATAGAGATTCCAGTCTTATATAAAACGAGGACTGAATAGCCTTGTTTTTTATGAACCTTATATACATTCCCAATTAAACAATGTCATAAGAAGATTGTCAGACAAACTATATAAACCTAATGGAACATTTTGCTTCTAGAACCTTCTAAGGTCACAAGTCAATGCTTGGTCTTGAACTCAAACCCAAGACAAAATCAGCTTATAACTTACATAGATACCATATCAAAGAAACGTTCCTTCTTCATGGACAAAAGTCAAGCAAGCAAAAAAAATTAAATATACATAACAAAGCATAATCAATACAACATGGGGACACTACAAACTCTTAGACAACAAATGAATTTATACCAAATAAATAGTGTACCAGTGGGGACAAAACACTGCTTTGGATGACATCAATTTACATATAAAAGAAGGTGCACTGGGGACAATATGATACTCTGGATAAATAAAATTGATACATCCATAAATCGGTTTGTGGGAAAACTATCTTGATACGAAGTGGTACCTATATAAAAAAGAGTTTACATTAACAGCTTTAGTAATATTTTTCAAATTAATACATAGCATACTAAAAGTTTGAACCAATAACATTTTAAACAATTTAAGAGACACTCTTATATGCATTACAAGAACCTTTATTTTTTTTAATTTATTTAGTTCAAGTCATACAGGATATTTATTGCTGTGGCAACTGCAGTGAGGTGTCTAACGAATGATTTCACTGTGGTATTCAGCATGGGCTGAGGTTGACCTGATGGTGGGATCTAAGCCAACACCATTCAAGCCAACAGTCTGAAATGCTAATCATGGAACCATCATGGCTTTGAGAAAGGGTTGGAAGAACAGAAAGTTTATACGAACTAAGCGAAACCTTACATTTTATTTAAGGACATTGTGATGAAGAACTGGAATGTTGTTACAAACCTGCAGTTAAATTAGATATTTTCATCTGTTCAACAATTTCAGAATCCTTTGTTATGCAGTCTTCATGACTCCAAGGCTCATCTAAATAAATCTTCTTCTTTACACACACTTTATATCCCAGTGGTGGACCATTAAAGTCCACAGGCCTTGTCCAGGTTAAATTCAAAATATTTTTGCCAATACTGCCTGGCATTACTGACACATTAGTTGGAGGTTCAGGTGCTGTAAAAAAGAATTAAAATGTCATGTGTTCCATAGATTGTTCAAAGTAAAAAACCTAATTAACTTATTTTGTGTTTATAGATAAATGTATGATTAATTATGCTCATATTAAACCTTGTGGTGTTGTAGCACATTTAATTTTATTAAAAGACAAATGTTCTTGTTTGACTTTGAAACTGGCAAATTTATACAGACTGGAAAATTTGGCGCGCATTAATTCATGTTTTTTTTTATTGATATTTTAAATTTAATGAACTCCCTCAATTATAATTTGTTACTAGTCATCCAGTGATTGTTCTGTATTTTACCAAAATTGTTAAGTGTTGGCAATTTTTTTTTAACATTTACTAAGCTTTTATTCAAGTCAAAATTATATGTACTCAATCATACTATTATATACATAATATTAATTTATGAATGTACCGTCTTTGACAATCTATAAGTTGACAGTTTTTTTACCAGAAAATCTTTGCTACATTTTATGCTCCAAATCGACTTTTACATTTATTATGACATTCAAATTGATTTATCATATGTTGCATATAAAAAAAAATTTGTATGGAAAAAAGACATGCTCCAAATATATGCGTAAAGTAATCATTTTGGAGAAGATTTCTTGTATGAAACAAATATGAAGGATTTAAAATAATTAGATAATCAACAGTGTTCAATTCACTTAAATGAAATGTAACTGCACACAAGCAGCATGTAAAAGTAATATAGTTGTTTAAATTTGATTACATATATGTTTTATAACAGACAATTTAGAAAATGAACAAAGATGACTAAGATGTTCCATAGTATTTTTCTTCTTGCACTGTGTGATCAAATAAAATATGCTCAGATAAGAGATGAAAAGAGAGATTTCAGGACAATTGTAATCTGTATTGTTTAGCTACCTGGTAATGTTGGTGATGTTCTGTATAATGGTATAGTCTATATTCCAATATCAATTAAACGAATAAGTAAACAATTATGTTTAGTTTTAATTGGATATCCATTATCAAATCACATGGCTTTGCAGTGCTATGTACATACTAATTAAATAAGCTACAGCTATGGTCAGGTCATTTCCAGATAACACCTGTTTAATAGGGGGTTTCATGGTTGCAATGGAGGTACTGATCGTAGCGCTTAAAATTACCTCTCTTAGTTCCCATGCGCATGCCCAAGAAAATGTTCCAGTTACGGATAGTTCAGAATTTCCCACCATATTAGCCAACATAAAATAAAATTGTCCTTCACCCATAGCAAGACTATCACCTTCATCAAAAATATATCAGCCCCACCATCCTCCTTTGAAAATTAAATGGTCAGTGCCTCAGTTCTATAAAATGTGGCAAAACTTTTGTTAGGTGACATACTATTACAAAATAATTGTTATCTTATTGCTTAAATTATGTAGCAAAGATATGTTTAGTAATTTAGTATAGAGTGGGGATGTTAAAGAAACATATCAATACAATTATGAAATACTCAATAGACTATGTAGACTATAAAATTAAAAGTCAGGTGGTGAGAAAGAATATCTACTAAATGGAACAAATAAACCAGGACCGACAAAAACGTTTGATCGATGAATGTTTGTTGGTGCTCCTGAGACTTAGGCTGGACTTATGTGAAGAGGATCTAGCACACATATTTCACATTTCAGTCGCTCTATGTAGTAGCATTTGGAGGATGTGGTTGAGGTTTTTATCCAATGATGTTATTAGTTTTGTATCTTACTGCTATGCAGGAAGTATTTCGGACAAAACATTACAGAGCACTCTGGTGTGTTGGATCTCTGTGAGCCAGTTGATTCACTAGTGGTTGATAATCAATCAATCAATCCTCTCTACGCCGTCTGGTGCTTGAGGCAACAGCAAGGGAGCACCATTTCCGTCTGTCGGCAGCTATTGCAGGGGCGGTCTGATAGGTGAGGCCTCTGGTCTTAAGGTCTCTCTCCACTGTTCGTCGCCAGGTCTCTTTGGGTCTGCCACGGTTCCTTTTACCCTGTGGGATCCATCTCAGTGCCACCCTTGGTAGTGAGTCAGGAGGCATTCTGCAGACATGGCCGAGCCATCTCCATCGCCGAGTTGAAATGATCTCAGAGATGGTGCTTGCACCCACTCTGTGCCGAAGTTCCTCATTTGAGATCATGTTTGGCCAGAAAATCCTCATGATGCGTCGCAGGCATTTGGTTTGAAACACTTCGAGCTTGTGTTCTATGTTCGCAGTGGACTTCCAACACTCTGAGCCGTACAAAAGGACGCTCAACACGTTGCTCTTGAAGATACGGATCTTTGTGTGGACACTGAGGTTTCTTGTCCTCCATATAGGCTTCAGCATTGCGAAGGTCTGGTTGGCCTTGCCGATTCTTGTGACGACTTCCCTTGTGCTATCTCCATCCGTGGCGACCTTGCTACCCAGGTAAGTGAAATCGTCTAGTTCTTGCAGAGGCTGGTCATTGATGGTGATTGGGTTGCCCACTCTAGTATTCTTCCTCAAGACTTTTGTCTTCCCTATGTTGACTCGAAGACCTATGGTATTTGCTGTCTGTACCAACTGTTGTGTCTTCTGTTGAATATCCTGGTGTCTGCTTGCCAGCAACCCGATGTCGTCGGCATAGTCCAGGTCATCCAGCATTGAGGTCAACGTCCATTGTATTCCATGCCTCTTGCCCTCTGTGGTGCGGCGCATGATCCAGTCAATGGCCAGTGAGAAGAGAATTGGAGAGAGAATGCATCCTTGCTTCACTCCGGTTTCCACCTTGAATGGTTCAGTGAGTTGGTTGTTGTGGATTACTCTGCACTCAGAGTTTTCGTACAGGGACCTGATGACATTGACAATTTTCTTGGGGATGCCATAATGTCGTAGAGTGGTTGATAAGGCTTTTAAAATAAGTGACCTCACAACTCCAAAACAAATTGGTCTTGTTATTTCTCATTTCAAGTAAAAATCCTTAATGGGGTCATGCCAATGTTGCCATTTAACAGCATCAGATGTTTTCAAAATTTGTGCTGCACTGACAACACTCCAGCCATAACTTGTACAGGACAAACTCACTATTTTACCTGAAATCAACATAAAGTAACCAAAAGCCAGAAAGATTGATTTGTTGGACCCTGCTATGTGCAAATGTTATTTATATTAATTTAACGTAACAATTATTTTGGACTTAAATATTAAAAATGAATGCAACACATTGTATAAAATTGTCATGCTTATTTCCCCTTCCCTTTCCTTCTTTTGCTTTTATAGTTGTCTTATGTATTGATGGTCATCTCTCTCTCTCTCTCTCTCTCTCTCTCTCTCTCTCTCTCTCTCTCTCTCTCTCTCTCTCTCTCTCAACAGACTGTAATGTACATTGCTGATCAATATATGTCTTCTTTATATGTAGAATTCTGTGAATGTTACAACAATTTTATCTTGCCCAGAAAAAATGTAAACTATATATGTTCAGGGGTCGATATCAAACTAATTGAATCAATTAATTTAAAATTGTCCCAATAATGAATGGAGTCACAGGACTGAATTTAATTAATTGTTTGGGGTAAAGAGGAAGGCCTATTTTAATTTGACTTGAGAACATTTCTGGCAGATTGCTTGTCATATAAAAGGTCTTCAACTTGGGCAACATTCCTCCCTTCCAGAGTCTGTTATACATCCAAATCCTTTCCACGCGTATTTCTTTGGGTGTCCATACAACAAATTCACACCACTTACGATTAGTCAAGGCTAACGTTCCTTGTACCTGGTGGTAGTAAGTGTGATTGAATTTTAGTTTAATCTTGACATTTCTAACACCACAGTAGAAATAACTTTCTGTGTTGCTTTCAATTGGTGTCAAATACCTATATCTAAAGGGGCATATCTCACTTCGACAATGCCACTCGTTTCTTTGCAATGTTCAAAATGAACCAGATAATCTGGACTAGCTGCTATAAAAGGATAATCAATTGACACATTCTGTCTGTGTTCTTAAAAAATATTTTCAGCCTTTTCACAGTATACCGTACCTGGTTATATCCTCTACTGTCACTTTTTCTTTATCCACATATGCCATCTTTACTTATTGATCTATCCAAAAGTGAGTTGCATTGATACGCCCTCTGGTGAAATAGTGACCATGAAACTCCCTATAGCAAGATTTGGCAGACCAAATCAATTAAGCAAGGTTACCAATTGTGAAATGAGGCCACCCAAAGGGTATTGTGAATATGGTATACCATGCAATGCCAGAAAATGTCAGGTGCTTCCTCAGAAGGTATAATATTTTGTGCTTGCTGACAGAATTGTCAGAGCAATTGAAACCAATAACAAGCAATAGCAAAAACGAAAGCCAAATGCTGCCTCATAACAGGAAGCGTACATGTATTGAGTCTCACTGAATGGATAATTCTATTGTTGGGAACGTAGAGATCAATGTACATGTACTTGCAAAGAAAATTACACAGCATGCCAAATGGTAATTTTTGTGATTTAACTTCAATGGGACCCTGAAACTGAATAAGTATTGTATTTATTTTAATAGTTTCCATATTACTATTTATTTTAATTTAATGTTTTATCTTTTTTGCGAATCGTTTTATCTAAATGGGGTAAGTAAGGTAAAAAGATGACCGCCTCCCCTCCCATCCTACCTCTCTCTCTCATCTGAGCAAAAAATAATGTGATCTAATATGTATGCCTCTCCCTCTCTCTAATACAAAACAAAACTCTAAAAAACATTTTATATCAGTGATATAACTTCCTTATTGCCAGTAGTCTAAAATAGCTTACTGTAATATCACTAGTATTCATGAAACCAGAAGTTACTATTGCTTCATCCAAAACAGTATAGCAAATTTTAGCTGATCTGTTACTCAGTAAAGTTTTAGGATGGCATAATTAAATGCAAGTAAAAGTAACTAATTCATTTTAAATACTTCCTGTCAAACAAATTAGCTACTTTTAGTGACATTAAATGATGATGTGAAAATTTACTCAGGATAAAATTAGCGCTGTTGTGTGGAAAGCCAAATTATTTCATGTCTTAAACTCAGCATGACTTATATAAGATGAAGAATGTAAAAATTGTCTTGTACTCTGCACTGAATTATAAGCTGGCAAACATGTTACATTGATATAGAAGACTTTAAAATATCAAAAGCAAAAATCTATTACAACAATTATGTATTCCTTAAAAAGTATCAAAAATAGAAATTTGATCCATTCATTTCTTTAGCCAGTATAGTTTTGAAACCTTAATGTCAACAGCGTGGAATCAAACAATACTCACAAATGATAACTGTACTAAAGGTATCAGTTCTTTGATCACTTGTCTTGCCAAATCGGTTAGCCACTATAACTACTGTGTGATTACGACCATGTCGAAGTCCATTCACTTCTATTCTGGTAGAATTGTTAGGTGTAGTTTTTGTTACAGATTTGTTTTCATTAACTTCTGTAACATTAACTGTATAATTGTCCACTAGGCCAGGTGAAGCTTCCCAATACAGGCTGATGTTAGGTGCATGGAAATCACTAGTTGTATTGATAGCTCTAGGCTTTCCAGGTGCTGAAAAAGTTAGTATGACACCAATTGTAATAATAACAAAATTTAACAATAATAATAATTTGACTTTAAAGCTTCTTTCTTTTAAATGTATAATCTTTGTCACAGAAGAAATACATTTTGGGAAGATTTCGAGCAGCAGAGAGGGTGAATCAGACAAAGTTTCGGGCAAATATTTGTTAAGCTAAACCCTATTACAAAAACGAAAAAAATATCTTACAACGATATGCCAGCGTCGTTGTCATTCACCCTCTCTGCTGCTATGTGGTTAACGATTGTTATGATGATAGAGGGTGAATCAGACGACTTTTTATAGGCGTCGATTCGGTAATCTAAGGCTTCTTCGTAAATCGTAAAAAAAAAAGGCGTCGATTTGGTAAATTGAGATCTCCTCGATGAATTTGTCAATGACGCCAACGTCGTTGTCACTCACCCTCTCTGCTGCTATGGGTTAACCAAATATTTGATCGAGTCTTTAGGACTTTACAAACAAACTAATCGCTAGCATCTCATCTTGAAGATCAATTAAATTATTTGACTGGTCGGTGAGTCGGAAATTAATTCTCGTTAACGAATTATTATGGCATCGCATGTAGACAGGATTAATTGGGTTTTCAATAATTAGGAATCCTGGAGGAGCTGTTGGTGCAAATGAATAAAGAATATATCCTTGCTGAGCTTGATTTGATTGATCTAGATTAATTTGATAACTTCCTTCGATTGCATCACATACTAAATTGAGCGCAATCACCGTTGAAATATTTACATTATGCGGGGCAATATGCCTACCGCCACCATCTGGATCATTATTATATTTGAGGACAGTTGAATTTGATTTTTGTAGCGCTTTGATATCGGTTTTAACAATTCTTGCTAGTTCATCAGCGTTGTATTTGGGAAACTTGAAATTACGCAGATTGTCTTCTGTGATATTGTATTCGGTTAGGAATCGTTGTTTACTGTCGCTGTTGTCATTAATTATTGTTTGAATAATTAGTTCATAGATATATTCCATGTCAGATATAAGTTGATTTATTTTTTCAACGTGTTTTTGCGATCTTGTTTTCCGTAGTTGTTCTAGTTGTGTGTCATATAATTGTTTAATTTCATTAGAATAGCCACGGACGTCAGTTAGCGTAAATTAAATAGTAACAGATGAGTTGGCTGTTCTTTTAGTGATAAAATCCCATTGCAATGTGTCTTTGTTGGTAAATATAAATCTATCGGCGATTTTTCCTTTTCTTATATCAGATAAATTATCTCGATAACTGGGATTAATTTCATGATATGATTGTACGTCTGTGGTTAAGTCGGCGGTGGATTTTTCTGGTGGTTTTTCAGGCCATCCTAACACTGTTCTTAACGAGCTGTTATAGATATCTACAATGTATCCCTCTGTGCTTATTTCGATCGACGACGAGAGCGTCGGTTCATGAAGTTTAATAGCTATTTTTGATTTTTTTTCAGTAATTGATTTTATTCTACGCTGAATTTCAGCATCGATTTGCTCATTTGGTAAGACCCAGTTGGTAACGAAACGTTTTCCACGCTGGAGTGCCATCGGGATTATTCTTATACGAGAACACCAGTGTGTTATTGGGTTGCTGACCGCCAAATGCAACCGATCTGATATTAGGCCAGCTATGATATACTCGTAATTTTGCCAGCGCGATCTCACGCACTGGAATCGGAGAAGGGAAGTTCACACTAAAATCAGGGGTTGTTGATGTTATTGATATCATGCTTGTTCGTATCGGAGTGGTATTCTCCGCGATTCGTTGAAGCAGTTGCAATTCGTTGAATTGTAGTGACATTATTGTTAACGCTGTCTTCAATTTCTAATTTCAACATCGTGGAGTTATACAATTGGGTCATCGTGGAAAATTCAACATCGGATATGAACGAATTTTCTATCGACAGCGAGATCAACTCGGATAATTTCGAGTACGCGTCAAATACCACCCTGTACCGAGCTGTATAATCACTGAGTTTTTTCTGAGAACACGACGATAACTTTTTAGTTATCGCGGTGGCGACTGCCGCAATTGTTGTTGCCGCGGAGATAGCAATTGGAACTGTAATCAGAGCCATCATGGTCACCGTCGACAAAATAACCCCGGCGCTGGCCATCACACCGGATACCGAGTACATGGTGATGTCGATGATTGCTACGCTGCGTCGGTATTTTTTCATTTTTTCATGATAGCGCTCAGAAAGTGATTTCAAGTTCGCGGAAAACTCTTTCACGGTGTCGAATCGATATCTATGCGATTGTGATACCTCTGGGACTATTATCGGTTCAATTGATTTCATTGACATTGTTATTTTAAACCCGCTAGTGTTTTCAATTATTCATCATCGTCAGGGTAGTAGATCAGGGGGATGTCTACTTCACCTGCGAATTCTAAACACCAGGCTATATGTTTTCTAATGGTGTTATCAACCGCGACAATCTCAAATTCTTCTTCTCTCCCCGCGATAATTACTGTCGCGGTGCCACCAAAGTAGGTTTTACCTTTCACGATAATATCAAATTGCTTGTTAGAGATTAACGTCATCCTGTAGATACCATGGGGCCACTTCACGTTAGTGACTTTCAATTTAGCATTAGAGTTTTTTTACCCAATCAAAGGTCCCATGATCGACCTTATACACGATATTTTTAACGCCTATGTCTGGATGCGGAATTTTTACCTTTTCAAAATTTTCTCGTAGTTTAGCAATATCGTCGATGACGTCGAGATAGGTTTTTTTGATTTCGGTATCTTTCATTATCGTTCTATCGCATCTTTCGAAAAATAAAGTCAAAAGGAGGTCAATTTTCAAATCTTTTTGGGTGGCATAATACCTGCTGAGTTGAGAATATGTCGTCGTGATATTATGTCTTTCAGAACCCTCAAAGAAATTTTTAACCATTTCGCTGGTGAGCTTTTGTTCGTCAAGCACGCGCTTAATTTCAGCGAGAGATATAACCGCGTCAAACGAGTTTCCAAAAAACTTACTAACGACGTCGTAGATAGATTTTTGTTCTTCAAGCGCGTACTTAATTTTATTGAGGTTTATGGTTGCCAACATTTCGCGAGTACTCGGGCTGTGGAGGATTCCAAAGAACTGAACAACGGCATCGTTGATTGGTTTTTGTATCAGATCGAACGTTGAGTCTCGTTTAACAACATCGTTGATGACGTCGAGATAGGTTTTGTCAATTTTTTTTATTATTTTTTTATCACGGCCTATAAAAAATGAAGTCAAAAGGTCGTTAAATCCAGAATCTGTTTGGACGACATAATGCCCAACGATACGACTATATGTCGTATCGACGCTGTTACTTTCAGAACCCTTAAAGAAATTTTTAACAAACTCGTTAGTGGATTTTTGTTCGTCAAACGCGCTTTTAATTTCCGCGAGAGTCATGCCTATCAACGATGTTGTTTCAGATTCGCGTGTTCTCCCTAAAAATTTATCAACGATGGTATTAAGTGTTGCTTGTCTCACCATAAAACTAATAATATCTTTAAGAGTCATCGTAGATGTAGCTGGGATACCAAAGAAATTATTAGCGACGTAGGCATTGTGAGTATGCCTGATAATAAACTCGCTAATTTCAGCGAGAGTCGAGTTTGCCACAGGTGGGGATCCAAAAAACTTACTAACGACGTCGTTGGTGGGTTTTTGTACCTTTTCAAGATTTTCTATTATTTTAGAAATATCATTGTAAATATCGAGATAATTTGCCTTGATTTCATTTTCATTCATCATCCTTCCCGCCTCCTTGTTAAAAAAGAATAGCGATAGATAGTTTTTAATTTCAGCGAGAGTCATGCTAACCACAAGCGGGGTTCCAAAGAACTTATGTACGACATTTTTGGGAAAACTATTATAACCTCGTATATAATCATCCAGCTCACGGCCGCGGGTGGCAATCATGCTGTCGTGGGCGTCAATTTTGTCGGTGATCGTAGACACAAGTGCGCCGGGTTTAAGTTGTCCACCGTTGGAATACAACGCAATAGAGTTTTCAGCGGCGTCGTGTTGTCGTATTAAAATGTCATCGAATGACACATCACTGCTTTTTAATTTACCCTGTTTGTCTTGAAATACAACTATTTCGTTCGGGTCAACATTTACTAAATTTAACGTCTCAGCGATTTCATCTTTAATTATTTTTTTTACATCCTTGATAGAATCCGCAGATGTTTTCGCGGTGGGTTTCGACATTGACAGAGATTGTCCCCAAATATTAATCATTATTGTAAAGACTCTAGTATTTTTAATTTATTAATTCTCTAAAATTACCTTGTAATTTCCCACTCGTGTATTCATTTACAACCAGATGAGGTGGTTTCTGTGACGATGAAATCTCCGCGAGGACATTTAATACTTCACGGCCGCATATCGGTGGATCATTTAATTGTTGTATTGGCAGCGTGGAATAAAAAATCGGAAACTCTTTGAGTTTCATCGAAGAATTTATATACCGCATAAACTCGCTTGGTGGGGCTAGCCCATATGAAACGAAATAGACAATTCCACGCGAATCAATCGCGTATGCAACCCAGTGAGTTCCCGATCCGTTACTGTTATCAAGATTGATGATACCGGTTTCAACGCGTTTAGGTTTTCTCGGTAATTGATCTCTCATAAAAAACCCTCTGAAGTTTTTTATCGCTAGTTTTTTAGCAGCATCAATTAAATCAAAATTGGACATAGGGAGAATTGGGCTTTCAACTAATAAACCGTTCCTGGTATTCTCAGGCCGGATCCGTGAACAGATCTCCCGCTGTACCATGAATACGGGGTTCCTGGTAGTCTTAGACCCTATCCCTTTTTTTATATCCTCGTCCCTTCTTCGGTTCATATGATTGAGCAATGCCTTCTACCGCTTTTGTTCCCAAGGCTCCAGCTGCCCCCAATGCGACCGCTTTTGCAACTGCTGGTGCGGCCGCTGAAATTAATCCTGGAATCGCAGCAAACAACGGGAATATACCACCTAATTTTATCATGTTCGCGACTGCGGCTTTTGAAAATACAATCTGAACCCCTCTCCGTTTCTTTAGCGCATCATTGAAATGTTTTATTTGACGATCTGTCAGTGATATTTTATGTGTACCGCCGGACATCTGCGCTGGTTTTAACGTTATTGTTGTTCCACATTCTTTAGCGGATTTTGATCGCAATTTTTTGACCTGACCATCAGTCAGATTGACACTAACAACACTATATGTCATTTTATTGTAAAACACATTTATGCTTTCAATTGATCTAATTGGAAACTCTTCAAGTTTCATTTACATATTTTCCACTGGTGCATCAACGATTCTCATTCGTCCGTCAGCTCCTTGATTTGTCGCTGAGAATAACAGCAACCGCTCTATAATCAACACCACCAGGATTTATACCAGCCCTAAAATGTATGTCAACGACGGATTGTCTGATTAAATCAAGATGCTCCAGCGAAAAGTAATAAATCGGATACAAGTTCTTAAAATCGAGTTGCGATATTTGTAAACCAGTATCAACATTTTGATCACGACCCATATATGACAGCATCCGATGATACACACGTGCTATGTGGTTAGTGTCGTAATCAAGCTGAATATCCTCAGATGGTTCTTGTTGTCCGTTTATTCTCAGCGAAACCTCATTTACTCCTAATTGATCGAATATCATATGACTGCGTTCTTGGGAACCTAATCGATTCCGATTCTGCAGCGCTATAAATATATGACGTGGAGCTGAAACCCCTTGTTTTGATGCCAAATGCCATGTAAATGTACCAGCGACACTATCCTGTTTGACATCAGTCGTTGTTGTTAGCCAACTTAGCAATGATTTGCCGCCTGCGTCCATAAATGAGATCAGTCGCTCTTCTCTGATAATTGATGGGGTCATTACTGGCATCCATAGTACCAATTTAGTTAAAACAACTTTACCATCAACGGAACCAGTACGCCAAATTGCATCATTTGCATCGCCTTTTCGTACTAATACGATTGTGTGTTTAGCTCCATAAATAACTTTTCTAACATTTCTGCAGAATCCAAATATGTGATGGAGTGGAATCGCACATGAAAACCGTCGGCGTTGTCCTTGTAACATTGCTACTCGTGTTGCAAACCCTAGATTGAAATTGCGATTAATGTCTACGACATCAAAGGTACCAGCTGGTCTAGTATATCCGGCTGGTGCTGGATCAACTGCGGTATCTCGTGTTGCTTTTACCCTAGTATGATTAATGTGATCAGCGTGATTATTAATATCCTTTGCAAACATCATAGATGGACCAGCCGACCTTGTATAATCATCGGAGTATCTTGCTAGCCCGATTATTGTTGTTGCAACATCATCATCACTGTCTATTGATTCAATTTCTTTTCCATCAATGAGATATCTTGCACTTTCAAATAACGCCATTATGCCATTGTTGACGAAACCAACACGGATATTTGGATCATCTGCATATGGTGGATCATTATGAACAGTATCATTTGTTACGAGTTCTCCTTCTACTTCAATAAATGCTTCACATGGCAAAAAGTATTTACTGGTATCTTGAACTTGAAGTTCAACTCGCGATCGTAGGTCGGGTTGCATTGCATGATAGGAATAAAATTGATAATCGCGGACGGAATTGTCCTTGGGTACTGGGGCTTCTATATCAAGAGCGGGATCAGCCTGTTGTTTAAACATTTTATTAATATACTAGTGTTTTCAATTGTGAAACTCTTTGTAATCATCGTCGTTTTTGTTTTCGTTTCAAACCACTTCCTGCTATTGCGTTCATGATAGCGCTATCTGTTACCGGTGAAGTCGGAGTCACCGAAGCAGTCAACGACGCTAGTTTTTCTTCCACTGCGCTATTTATTGCTTTGCTGATTTTTGCAGGCATCACTGTAGTTGATGGCAGCACTAATGACGAAGTCATTCCTGGTTTCTTTCGCACTAATGATGCTATTTTATCTTTCGCGGCAGAAAAGGCCTTTCCGGCAAGATTTCCAACAGCACTGATTCCCTTATCGCGAATAATATCAATGGCTTTCATTGATAATTGTTTAGCTAACGGCGCCACCTTGGGAGCCATTCTTGTAAATAGCCCCGCAATGGTATTGCCGAAACCATCTCCGTAATATGCTCTATAAACAGGCAATCGTGAGTTCACCACGTAGACGCTTACGGGTTTATCATGGTTGTAGTGTATAATCATCTTGTTATAAAACTAGTAGTTTTTTAATTAGTGATCAATCGCTGTAATAACCATGGGCATCTTTGTGATTTTCAACTAATTCAGCAATGAGTTCTCGATATACATTAATGTCCATGATACCACCGGCAAATAATCGTCTACAGATATCAGCTGCCTCATTAATTATTTCCGGTGAGTTGTTTCCGGCTCGTTTCCCCCCGATGAGAACCTCCAGCCGTTATATATCACTGAGAATATTACCAGGACAAGTAACGCTAGTGTTTTCAACTATGCCGGTAACTAAATATCCATCTCCAGTTGACTCCTCTTCATCCTCTTCAACTGGATACATTTTATATATTCTATTCCATACTTCGTCTTTAAAACTCTCAAAATCATTGCGGTTACTGTCTGTGATTCTAAATCTACCACGGTTTGCCAGGTATACTTTTTTTTTATCCAATTCTCGTCGTTTTTTATATACTCTTTATACCCTTTGTTTACAACTCTTGTTCTTCTATCGTGTGAAAAATTCTGCGCGGTAAAGTCAATTAAATCATTGTCATTATAATGTTTAATTATGGTGTGTATATAGTGTATAAATATATTTTGCGGTGAATACATTTTTTCTATAGTAACGTCTTTTTCTTCTTTTGGTTTTCTTGCAGTAGCACCTAGTTCTTCTAGTACTTGCTCTTTTTCTTGTTGTTGCCGTGAAGTAGTTGCTATATCTACTGGAAGTGTTTCTAAAGACTTTTTTGTTTGTTCGGTCTCTGCTGCAATTTTTTCAAGCACACCAAGAACAGGCACTTCTCGTCGCTTGCCTTCTTCAGGAATATCTCCAAATATTGCTCGTTCAGTTGCTGTTTTCACATCGCTGGTCGCCTTAGTTACCGGGGCGAACAGTTGTTCACTTGACACAGAAAAGTCAGTCTGCGCTTGTTGTCGTTGTTGAAGTTTCTCACGAAGTCTGTCTCGAACCGGTATAAACTTTTTAATTGCTGATAGCCGCTCTCGGGCTAATCTAGTTGTAAGCGATTCACCTACCATATAGTGTTTGTGAACTGAGTTTTCAAATGTGAAACTATCACAATTAAAAGATGAGTTATTAAATAATGTACCATCAAGCTAACGTATCCATCTTCGACAGGGTTAAACTGTACGACGCTATCCGCGAGTGTTTCAGAAATAACATCGCTGGGGGTTTCAGAATTGTAATATCTGAGAACGGAAATGAACGATTTGTGTTAACGACGCGGCAACAACAACAACTACGTGAAAATGGAGGCGTCGCGGTGATTACTTGCTACCACGACCAGATCATCCATTATGCACATAACTGCATGGGCAGGTCCAGACTGCTGAGTATCCTTTCAGGAGAAAATCCTATGTAGTTACAAAAAACGCTAAAAAAAAATAATTATTTTTTAATTAAATTTACCGAAAGCCTAACGCTCACGTGGTTAAAATACTTGGTTTTACGTGGTTAAAATACGTGGTTTTTCCTCGTTTAATATTTTTCTAAGATCACGAACTTTAGAACTAATTCAGCCCGTTTTTTTTTTTTTTAGTAACGCTCACGTGGTTAAAATACTGGTTTTTCCTCGTTTAATATTTTTCTAAGATCACGAACTTTAGAACTAACTTCAGCTCGTTTTTGATACTCTTGGCCGAGCTTTTGACGTATTGCTTCAACGGTGCTAAATAGCGTTATAAATACATCAATATCGTTACCGTACAAACAAGCATAGATGGACTTTTGAATTCCTTTCACGAGTCTGTACATCTTAGGTAAAACATAACGACCCTTACTAGACTGATACTCAATGTCTTCATATTCCGAGGTAATCCTGTCACAGTCGAGATCTTTAGATAATATTATCCCTCTATTTTTTAAAATTATAGAATTTACATCTTTGATATCCATTATTTATATAATATATTTTATCTTTAATTATTAAAAAAAATGCAAAATAAATAATATAAATTATGAGCGGTTATTCATTCATTCAGGCCTTTGTGTCTTTGTTAGGGTCTTTTCTTTTGGCTATCCATTCCAGATGCCCTTTTGTGACCCTAACACCGTTTCTATTAGCCGGTAGCCCATTCTGTGCCCATTCTGTGCTACCCTGTGGGGTTCCTCATGTGAATGTAGAGATTTTTGCATCAATTTATACCATTTATTTTACACCCAATTTTACTTTGACACAAACACATAATCTCCGGCGAGGGGTCTAACTCAGCAAAGGCTGAATTAGATCTCTCAGAAGGTATATGTTTGATTGGATGTTATTGTGGCGTGGGCGTGTTAAACCAAACCAACATGGCAACCCATGAAATCAAATTCATGGTTGCATGAGTTGGAAAAAACACCAACCCACGCTACCGAGAATGCGATAGCATGAGTTACAATGTTGGTTTGGCTAAGGGGGACCGCCCTTCTCCCCAATTAATAGAAAAACATCTTCCGTTTCGCCATCAAATAATGTATCTGCTATGGGGACCGAACACGTAGTAGTTGATAGATCTGTGTTTACAAGACAAACACGCTACCATTACACCACGGAGCTGTCATACAGAATAGAGATTTTTTAATATATATATCTTCTGATTATACCTAACAATAAGAGATTTTTAAAATAGACAATTTGTATTCATCGTATTTAGGAAACAAAATACTAAGTACACAAAACGAATAATAATTTAACTGTTGTTTTAAATATAATGTAAATATCAGTCACGCATGCCTGCGTCAGTGACTGATCATACAGTGTGGGAAACAATTTATATATACTTAATTGAGGGTGGTATATTTCCCTGAATTACTTTAATGCTGCAACATTTAAATGAGAAATATTTTAAATAATTGTAATTTACTGTAGATACCACATGTGTAACATATATATTTCCTGTTCTAATTCTCTAGACAAAATGCCCTTATCGATTAAATCACAAAGAGCTGTATACAGAGGAATTTTAACCACGCCCACCTACTTCAATGAATGGAAACCACTCGCGTTCCGCCCGAGCGAACATAGGTATTGCGCTGGATTATAAAACGTCTGTACTGAAAGTGTATTAATAGATGGTCTAAATAAATACAACTGTTTAAATTGCAGTTTTAGCCAAGCGACAATAAAACGTTTTAGAAATTGCTAAAAAATAAGATTCTACCGAAACTATGTATCTACAGTCACGTGTGCGCGCCTAGTTAACAGACGACAAATTCCCTTGACGTCATAATACAAGGGAACTTAGTAGGTAGAGTGTAAGTTACGGCGGATTTATCCATAAAGGATTTATCTCCCTTGAATCTTTTCAGATGTATACGAATTTTATTTTATGACTATTGTTCTTTGACAGAGCAGTTTTAATTATATTTTCAGCAACAAATCGAATTGAAGTCCTACAAATATCGAAATATTTTCCAGCCGCATTTATTGATTGAAATATTTTATCCTCTTTGGTTTCTAAATCAAACGATTTGACCCCGCTAGGGCGTTTTGCGTGTCTACCAGCGTTGCTTTTCAAAAGGTTATCGCGCTGCGAGACGGCTTGAAGATTCTCAAGACAATTATCAGTCTTGTTATTATTGATATGATCAATCACATGGCCATCTTCGATTAATCCGTAAAATTCTTCATAGATGGCTCTGTGACAGATATACTTCTTCCCCCCGGCTGTAAACATCAAGTATCCTATATTATTTACCCATCCAACCGTTTTTTTTAGTCTGCGGTGCCTGACAACACCATCACTGGAGGCTTCGTAATTAACAAGCACTGGATGAGGTCTGAAATCTTGGCTCATTTGTATAATAATACTACTTATCTAATTTATTATCTGCTTTAATTATAAACCTCTTGATATAATCTTGAGGGTTTTTTATGATTTTGTCCTTGATTTTATCAAGGTCGTTAGGGTCAATGACTGCATTTTTTATTCGTTTGTCATAATAGCGTTTTAGTTCCCTGTATCGTTTACCCCCACAAGCAAGACACAACTGCGATTTTCCCCTTACCCTAGCCCCACATTGAAGGCATGGAAGAGGACCGAAAGAACCGTTGCGAACGCTTTGTAAATGATACCCACAGAATTCGCTTCTGCATGATTTGTTACACGGGGTTGTTGATCCAATCATTAGCCACTTGCAGTGATTCATTATACTATATTTTTCTATTTAAATGCTTGTTTTAATTATAACATGGAAGAGTTCAAGAGATTATCGAAAATTAAGCCTTGGAAAAATCCTAAATTCATTGATTATAACATGGAGGAGTTCAAGAGATTATCGAAAATTAAGCCTTGGAGAAATACTAAATTCAATCTCGATGAGGAGTTCAACAGATTATCGAAAATTAAGCCCTGGAGAAATACTAAATTCAATCTCGATGAGGAGTTCAACAGATTATCGAAAATTAAGCCCTGGAGAAATACTAAATTCAATCTCGATAACACCAAAACATCTAATCGGTGATAGAACTATACTGAGTAAAATCAGGGAGTGTTTTAATGAATTCTACCGAGACGGTGCAGCATACTGTTGGTCGTCATTTCGAATTATTGATGAAGATGTCAATGTACCCAACATCGATGCTACTATGAACGATGAAAGAGCAGCTGAGATAATTTCACACCTTGGCCCGCCAAGGAGCTGGAAATTCAAGGGTAAATTGCAAAGCAATTCCCAACAGAAGTATTTTTTCAGAATAAAATTCATTATCGAAGTCGAAGGCAAATGGATTATCAGGGATAAATTTGAATCAATCCTCAAGGATAAAAAAACTGTCATTGTGAGTAGAGATTCCAAACCAGGAATTCTAACTGGAATTGACAAACCATACTACGAGAGATCTTATCCAGTAACAGCAATTGTTTATGGGATATATCCGTTAAATGATAAACCCGATATTGCAAAACTAGCTCCTATGAAATATTCTAGTTCACTGAATTGTGTAGCAACACGGGTACTGGAACACTTCACAAATGCCTCACGAGGAAATAAACTAACTGATCTGCGACGTAGAAAAATAACCGAATGGGAACTGACAGTGAAACAGCACGGTGCAAAGATTTCTGATATAGCTAAATTAGAAACATTATTAAGATTCCCAATATCAGTAACGACAATAACCGGAGAAGTATTATACGAACCGAAATATCAATACAAGGAGCGCCAATACAAATTATTGATCATAACAAACACGCGTGGACACCTGCAGTAACAATATTTCTACGAGAACGAACCGTGAGATATATCCCTAAGGAGTTCGTCGGGAATGTTTTTTATAATGAGAAATTATTCGATGCTATTCACACGCTGTGTGAAGATGATCCTGTGTCAGTGTGGTTACTTAGAAGTGATGAAGATCCCGAAATAGGATTTGATCAATTTGTAAGACCAAATGGTGAATTATATTGCGTTGAAGAATTAGATAACAGAATGAGAGAAATCGCTAGTGATTTTTCACCGGAGAGTTCCCATGAAAAACTATTAACGGATAGTTTTACTATTCCCTCTGTGGTAGCTCACTTCGCAAGAGAAAAAAACTCATGGCGTCCAACACGAAGTGATTTTCTCGAGGACGTTAAATTGAGTTGCGTCGAATTTAGTCATGGAGGACTGTAGAATACAAAATACCATCGTGGTGGTATGATTTCAATTGATATATCCGCGTGTTATCCTGGAAGTTTCCTCGGGTATGGAGAATGTAGTAACTATTTTAAACGATTTGGACACCCCACGCATGAAATGACTCGTGTTGCGATTAATGGTCCATTGCCTGATTTTGATTTAACTGGATTCGCTCGTGTGATATCATTCGAATTCGCTACAGGGTTACATCCGTGTAGTTATGTTTGGCTTGGTAGACATATATCTGAAAAGGCCTGGATGCCAATAGTGTTACTACGATATATGATTGATTGTGGTATGCTAATATCGTTGATTGTTTCCGAAGCTATTATATGCTATCGAGCTCAGAAAGAAGTTTGGCTACCACAACCCGATCTAGATCGTATAATTATCGAACAGCGAAAACAGTTTCTAGATGGAAAATCGGAGATTTTGAATGAAGAACAAATCATGAATTGGTCTAAGAAGTTATTTGAATTTAAAAAAGAACAAGCAAAAGATTTTGGACGAAGAATAATTGGTAAATTTACCCAGGGTGGAAAATATGACAATGCAAAATATTCTTCGCGGTTGATCATGGACATCGCTGAATACGATTTTATTGTAACGGATTTAACGAAACAAGGAAAACTTGTAAATCGTAAAGACGCTTTTTTATCCGATGGAAGACGATTAGGTACAATTGTTACCTATTGTGATGGATATATTAAACAGTATACACATTTGAGAAGTTCTATGCTAGCTTATGCTTCTATCAATTTATTTTCGATGATAAATAGATTTCCTAATACCGCAGTTAGAGTAGCCACTGATTCTATGTAGATACAAGACAGTATATGTAAACGGTTGTGGTGGGTCAGGAAAGACAACTCGTGCAATTGAATTATATCGTCGGTCAACCATGATTGTGTTAACACCAACTCACAGACTCGCCAGAGAGATGAAACAACGAGGGGTAAATGCCCGTACCTATCACAGTTTTTTTCGATGGAAGGGTGACAAATGGACTCCTGATCGAATGGGTGATAAATTCATTCCTGAAATCATAATCTGGGATGAAATATGCACAGTGTCATTAGATGTATTACAAACATTTCTTGAGTGGTTGTTAAACAAAAACACAAAAGTCGTCATGTGCGGTGATCACGGCCAACCACCACCATTTGTCGGTGCATCTCCACATAAATGGCTAAAGGGTTTTGTAGACTACTATGAAGAAATTAATACTGACCATAGATCACTTGATGAACAATTACGCGAGTTTAAAGCGCTAATTAGATTACAGCAGGATAAAATCCAATGTGAAATAGCGCGTGAAATAATTTCAGAAACTCCCATGAATGATTTTTGGGAAACGTGGAGACCAAATGATTTGATAGTAGCAAGTAGAAAAATAGTCAGAGACACACTTCAGATGAAGTTATTTGAAACGCATAAAGAAAAATTTGCAACACTTCCAGTACCGTTGTGTTATAGGCCTTCGGATACACGAAAGCAGAATATTGAAGTTAATATTCCAGGGAAAAGTGAAAAACAGATTCTTGTGTTAAATGATATTGTGCTGGTTGATATCAGCGTCGTCGAAGATGCATTGCGTGCTGATAAATCCCCATGGACGTTAGGTTACGCAGCGACAATACACTCTTCACAGGGATTGACTATATCAGATACAATTGTTTGGATGGTGGATAATCACATCGTATGGTCGAATTTAGTCTATCTTGCAGTATCCAGAGTACGAAGAATAAATCAACTTCGAAGAATTATTTTCGATGATGACACCACAATGGATGATGCTAGCATCGTTGATGTTAAAATTATTGATTAAAAAACTCTCCGGTTACAAACAACAAGACAAAAAAAAAACACAACGAGAATTTGACATTGATGCTGAATTAATAATTTCGCTGAAGCAACAACAGAATAATCACTGCGCGAGTTGCAATTGTATAATGCGTTGGCAGTATTCGGATAAAGATCCTCGCCAATTTACCGTAGACAGAAAGAATAGCAGCATTGGTCATATTAGAGGTAACGTTATGCTGACTTGTCTTGAGTGCAACAGACGAAGGGGGTGCTAGTTAAGACCCCGCGGTGGTAATTGAGTATCGTCAGGAATCACTTGTAATTGTTGTCGAGTAAATCCTCGCTGAGGAGCAGTTGAATCCAGTTTATAGATTGGAGGTCTACCAGTAGATCGTGTTATACCGGATATCTTATGCGTAGTGACGCTCCAAATAGGATCGGTAGCTCTTTTTTTACCAACCTCAAGCTCTCCTGGTTCGTATAAATACCTAACAGTGACATTACTACCAAGAATTGGTTCTTTGAAATCTTTTTGTGAAATTCCTTGGATTTCCATTTTTGGTATAGACGCTTTCTGATGGTGACATTGTGATGTTTCATCGCTGATAAAACAGCGCCTTGAAATTCCTTGCCAGGATCAACTTGTAACAGATTTGGCCAGCGTAGTGGGCCTCGTCGATAAATCTTTTCAAATGCAGAAGCAACTTCAGGTGATGATTTTGTTTTCAGCGGTTCTGCTTGTTTGTATCGACTCGCAACGTCAACTACGGTTAGCGCGTATTTGTAACCGTTGTCATGTGGTAAAAAAAATAAATCAGCTTGATGAACTTCATTGGGTCCGGTAACATCAAAATGCGAGAAATTGATTTGTTTAGGGCGCGGTAGATAAATTTGTTATATAGCCTGTTTGGATAACCAATTAGCCGCAGTGGCCTTTTTCACTTTTGCGGCGTTAGCGAGTTTATTGATTGCAGCGTTACCCCTCCAGTATCCTTTTGGAGAATAATAAATAGGTTCCATATTATTAATTACCAGCACCTAACATCAATTTGCCTTTCATAGCCGATTTTACCAACCACGAAGCCAATTTTTCTTTGAATGATTTATCAGGAACAGCATTTAACGCATGAATTAATTTCACATCCGCGAGATGCCTGTTTTGCAGATTGCTGCTTTTATATGCAACATCATGAGCATGACAGGCCTTATCAATAGCATTTATCGGATACTCGCCGGGTCGGGGTTGATTTTGATCATCAAGTCTGATATCTAATCGTGTTCCGGGGCCACAGTAGCTATATCCTGGAAGGTGCTTTTCTCCGGTGTACTTTGCCCATGGGGTTCCAGGGAGCTTTGCCAATTTGTCTGCGATATCACCTCCTCGTTTTTTTTAAAAACATTTCCGGATTTCATAGAAATAAATCTAAATTTTTTTGTACTACATGTTGCACATCTACCAGTAAGTGCAGATCTGTTATTTTTAGTTGTAATCATTTGTGCTAGTACGCGTTTTACACTTCACACAATATAGATCCATAATTTATGTATAGAGATATGGATATAATTGATTTTTCAGCGACTAAAACAAGAGAACCAGTTAAGCATCATGCAGCGCTACCAAACTCTATCCGCGCAATTATAATCGGGCCATCTGGATCCGGCAAGACGCAATTGCTGCTCAATTTAAGATGGATGAAGTGGGATAAATTGTATTTAGTTGCTCCTAGCGTAGATGATCAACGATGCTATGAAGTGCTAAAAGATTTTAATGAAAACGCTTCAGAGATTGCTGGCGAGTGTATTATTGAATTTATAACCGATATTGACGAGGCACCATCAGTAGAAGACCTCGATGGAAGTATCAACAATTTAGTTGTATACGATGATGTCATGTTAGATAAACAAAAAAACCCAGCTAGAATATTTTCCCGAGGCAGGCACAAAAACACTGATGTGATATATGTCACTCAACGCTACACTCAGATTCCAAAAGTGATCAGAGATAACTGTAATATTCTTGCTGTGTTTAACGGCGTTGATACACATACGTTACGAAATATTTGGCAGACATGGTGCTCTGATATGGACTTCAATCAATTTAAAAATTTCTTTAGTAACGCTCAGTCGACCCCGCACGGATTTATAACAATAAATTTACATGATCCTCGGACACGATATCGTATCGGACTGGATCAAATATTTGGTTAACCCATAGCAGCAGAGAGGGTGAGTGACAACGACGTTGGCGTCATTGACAAATTCATCGAGGAGATCTCAATTTACCGAATCGATGCCTTTTTTTTACGATTTACGAAGAAGCCTTAGATTACCGAATCGACGCCTATAAAAAGTCGTCTGATTCACCCTCTATCATCATAACAATCGTTAACCACATAGCAGCAGAGAGGGTGAATGACAACGACGCTGGCATATCGTTGTAAGATATTTTTTCCGTTTTTGTAATAGGGTTTAGCTTAACAAATATTTGCCCTAAACATTGTCTGATTCACCCTCTCTGCTGCTATTCGTAATTTGCTATTACAACTAGTGGGTCACATAACTTTCTAGGAGAACAAGAATTCACTTTAAAAGGGAGAAAGCATCACCAACTGCTGATCCAAACTATTGAATCGAACTTTTCTCCTCAATGGGCCTTATTGGACATATTGTAGTTTGACTAAAGAGTGATAGGTTATGAGAAGTGCGAATAGTTGCAAAAAGGTACAAAATATTGTGAAAAGTTATGAAAAATGATCTTCAATGGCAAGAAGTTTATTTAAAATTACATATACTGGCCTACTTTAGTTTTGATTATGTTTCCATTAATACTTATATTTCATAAATGAAATATATTTTGTAGTAAATCATTCCACACGAGATTTAATAAACATTTTTAAAAAAAGATCCATTAAGTAAATAGTATCCTTCTCACATTAAGGATCAACTAAATTGTATTATCCGTTGCAATCAATATTCCTTTTTCCTTTTTCACAAATGAGTTATAATTGTAATGACTCATTTTTCATAGCATTTTAATGATGTGCATTTAAATATCCTTTTAGCAAATAGGCTTCTTTTCACAAACATTACATACGGTACTCTGTGTAAAAAGGACTCAACATGATCTTACTATAGTTTCAATTAATATTTCAATTTTAAAAATGTAAAAAGAATTGAAATTAAAAGGATATGGACTTTGAAATCTATAATAGAATGAAATTACATTAATTTGCCTGAATTGGATTAATAGAAAACTTCATAAGCAATGGACAAGAAATCATTATCTACAGCTAACATAAGTAAAGTGACCCTTAATAAGCTGATAATATTTCTTTATCGTATGGCTTTATTTAAAACGGATATTGTACTATGATCCCAAATGGATAAATTGACTTGATTCTCACATTTTTTAAAATTATAATTGTTCTATTGCAATGACAGAATTAATCATTTAAGTGTATATAATATATTGAGAGTTGTAGATGTGGTAATTATTTTATGATGGAGTTACAAAATTTGTGACCACATCTGAACACTTACATCAAAGAAGAATCACTTCAAATAATCTCAGTCTGTATTTAAACTAACAAATAAGGAAAACAATAAGGATTATTGTTGAATATACAAAAAATATCTGAAACAGATATATTACCGTCTGGCCTGCATGCATGCACATGCATACTCTTGTTTTACTCCATTTTGTACTCAAGAAAATGACAAAGTTTACTTGTTCTGCTTAGATTGCAAGTCGGATTGTATTTACTGTGAGATATGTGCCTCTTTCTTATTACCTAGTTTATTCATTTCTGTGGTAAGGCTGTATTATAGACATAGAGTCTTCTAACATCCAGAAGGATACATGCTCACAGGACGTGTATGATTTTGAATTAAATAACAATTGTATGTACATTCCAAATCTATCAACAATACAGTAAACGAAATCTCCAATAAAACCAAAAATAAATCACTAGAAGCTCCTGTACCAAGCATAAACTTTGATAATATTCTTAGTTCACAAACAGACATAATTGCATCAGATTATGCAAAAGATTATGAATTATTCCATGAGGAATTTATGTCAGGTCCTCCAACGAAGTTCCTGGATCACAAATATATCATGGACATGATAGATGAACTACATATTCCTCAACAAGAGATCCCATCTGGAAGAAAGGATGGCAAGCATTTTATCATCCTTAACATCAACATCATGAAATGGCCTGAGTTCTGGATGACGGTTTCACTTGGACCAAGTTTGCATCACCATCCACATTATATTAAAATAATGGCATGCTCTTGATGATTGTTAAATGTCAGCGAGAGAGACATAACAAAGTATCTACAATCCATTACAACTACAACCATTTGCAAACAAGTTAATACACATTAATAGAATCTACCAAACTCTAAAGACCTCTCCGTCTGGAACTGACCATTTCAAGTGGTGACAAACATGGTTCCAGAATGGTGGCAATCTCCTTCCTGAAATTCCAAATACCATCACACCAAATACATTGGGAAATTCTCTTCTAGAACTTGCAATGCATCCATGAAAAAAAATCACGTACATTAGAACAAAACCTTCCTTAATGAAAGATTAGAAATGAACTAGAGCACCAAGGGGTGAGATGAAGTAGAGAGAATGGTAAATTGTAAAACATGTGATGATTACTTGCATCCAAGAAGTGAGAAACAACTCAACATTCAATAGCAACCAGCCATATAGTTTCCATAGTAAAAAATACCAAAACAAGCAAATTTGTCCAAACTGAGAAACATATGAGTTGCTTACAAGTGTACACCCAGTCATGACTCTTTACACCAATAGCAGATCACATATATCATGAGATTCTGCTGTATTGAAGGCCATTGTGTTCTTGGAAAGGACAAGACCTACAACCTTGGCGATTTTCATATGATTCCGACAGTATTCCAAGACCAGTCCATTAAATAGTGATTTACAGATGACCATCCGATTGTGCTTTGCCAAACCTTCATCAATACCGATTCTAGAACCAAGGTCTATTCTGAATTCCTCCATCACATCGCTGACAATTTGACATCAATAACCAGACCAAGTTATTGACAATTAGCAGAGATGAGGAAAAGGCATTCAAAACTAATATAAAGTGCTGTTTGCCTTTTAGCGCATTTTTTTTTTTGGTATTCACATAATACCCTGATGAATTTTAACTAGTAGGACAAATTAGCCACAAAATATGTTACATGGACGCTCATTAAAAAAACAGTAAACCAAACAAAGTTACTATCACTAATAGCAACATCCAAATGAAAGAAAAAACACCTTAAAACCAAAAGAGGAATAAAAAGAACAAAAACGAAAGATAATATTTTACATAGTATTTAATCGATCTTGTTTCAATTGAAAATATTAAAGTCATTCTTAAAGAAAAGTCTGCAAAAGGTATAACTCTTTGTAACAATATATCATTCATTCTCAAAAGTTGTCATAATAGTTTTTTTCTCTTGGTTAACTGAGCAAAATTAAATGTAGTACAGTAAAACCTGTCTTGAGAGATCACTGCTGTGAGAGACCACCTATCTTGAGAGACCAGGTTCACCATGTACAGATCTATTGATTATATAGTGTTATGAGAGACCACCTGTCATGAGAGACCATTATATTTTGGCAGAAGGGGTGGTCTTTCAAGACAGATTCCACTGTATCTCAAATTTGGTAAAATTCTGTTCAGTGGTTTATAATGTTGATTTTATATAAAGAAAAAATTCAGTAATGTTGTTTATGGTAAATCAGCATTATTTGAAGACATTTAAACACCAACACGAAAGGATCCCATATATTGAATTTCGTCAAATTCTGCTGAACAGTTCTTGAGAGGGGCCCCGAGTAACCGAGCGGACTTAAGTGCTCTCTGTTACTGATCACTGCCATCTATGTGGGTTTGGGTCTCAGATTCAATCAAGTAAGGTATGTGAGAAAGCTTGCCAGTAGCTTCTCGTGGGTCGGTGGTTCTTTCCGAGTTTTTTCCAAGAGTGCTCCTCCATCATTAATACTGGCTGCCATGTATGGCCTATCGTGTGCTGAAAAATTGCGATAAACACTACAACCATAACAGCAACATTTAAAACATGATTTAAGGTCTTTTTATTTGTCATACTGGCAGGCAGTTTCAAAATTGAAAGTATAAAATGCTATGAAGTTTTCTTTCAAAATTTAGCAAAATTGTGTTGTAGTTCTTAAAAGAGGTAATGTTTAGGTTTTTCTATTGTTGTGTGTGTAACTGGTGACATATTTGATTGTTGATCAACATCACTCTGAACATATCAGGAAGGACTTCAAGCTTTGAATCCTCCTCTCAAATTTGTTCAAATTCTGTTGAATGTTTAAGGTTTTCTATTTGCTGAAATTTCTAGAATTCACCCCTTTGTTAGTGGCCTATGCACAGTCATGCTCATCTTTGTTCAAGAACAAGGGCCACTTGTGGGATAAGAGAGATGAGAGATGAAGAAATAACTACAAAACTACATATAATATCAGTAATTCATAGCCTGTTCCTATTACATAGCTGAATTTGTTAATTTTGTGGGAGACTGATTTCCTTGTAAACAGGTAAAATAACAAGGAAACACTCACCCTTTCTAAATGTTTTCTGTATTGACCAGCGGTGTGAAAGATCTTGTCTGAGAGACTCAAACAGGTCATCTTGGATCAACCAGTCATGGAAAAACAGGATGTTTGGTGAAGTAACTACTCACATGACCAGATCAAAGGTCTGAGTGTGAAGACTAGACCAAACTGCAAAAATTAGAAAATGTCTCCATCCAAGTAGAATTGAAGGTAGTTCCTCTTAGGGGGAAAAGGAGGAATGTAAATGTACACATCATTAAAGTTGATGAAGACACCTCAGCCACTGGAATTTACAGCATTCCTGACATTTTCAAAGAGTCCTGTTATAGAATCTTCATTGAAATGTCAACAATTAGTCAAAATCAATCACTTTTATGGATACATGGAAAATGCAGGAGTATAAGGCTGGAGACTGGTCTTTGCACATGTCTCTACTGCACCCGTCTGCAGAATGAAGTGTACTGTTTTCTGTAATAGCACAAACCTCACTGGTAGAATAGCATAGGGGTCCTTGCTAGAGGAAGAGTTACCCAGAACTGAAACTGGTATCCTCCATTTATGGTAAAGAACACATTAATCTTCCATTATGCTTGAATAAAACCCCATAAATGAATCAAAGGAAGAATACAGCACAGGAGAATGGGGAGTTCATAGTGTTCCCCCCACCGTTATGAAAGGTGAGAGAGTAAGTAAATTTATTCCATGAGCACTGTTATTGAATCCCTTCTACTACCTGAATAAGGAATGGGGATATCTGAATTGGGGTTGCATTTTGGACTGGAGATATTTGATTTATGTTCCCTGGTTGAAGTCAGGATTACCGTGCTTCCAGGGTAATTTCTACTGGCCAAAATGGTCTCCTGACTCTGTGGAATCACCCCATAAAAGGTTCCTATTGTGGTTCAATAAGACAACTGAGTGTCCACTGTGAAAGTGAAGCAGCTCCACTGATAATGTCATTGAAAAAGCATGCCTAGATATTTTGGAAATGACCTCCAGCCGGTGCTGAAGATCTAGATATGCAAGGGATGACGGATCTTACTTCAAAATTCTGAAAGAAACTACAGAGAAAAGAGCAGTAATGTAGCCTTTAGTTCTAAGGCATACAATGTCTTGACTGGAAGGCAGCTTAAGACCTCTGTGGAAATGCCCATCTGTGACACTACTGTGCCCAAGTATGAAGGTTTAAGGGTCCTGGCTGGATGTGAACCTTATAGATGTTGTAGAGACCAAAGGACCAGATCTTTTATTCCTGCACTGCCTGGATCAATGGTTGAAAGGATGCTGAGGACCATTGAAAAAAAAGGTGACACCGCAGCCTGTTCTGCATCAAACTCATGAGAATCCACTATTACTAAACAGGACATCTAGAGTATGTTCTCATTCTTAGGATGCAGAACGTTTCAACCTGATTTATGTCTGGTACAGAGAAGACCTCATGTAATGGATCTTTATTCCATAATTAATCAAATGAAGTGAGGGTACTTCCACTAGTGGCCAAAGTTTCATGGATAAAGAGCAGCTTGAAGGCTTCCTGAATTGTCTGGGTGAAGAAAACCCACCTTTCTGCTTTCTTTTTGAATCAATCTTGTTTACAAAATAGAATGATGTTATACCAATATAAATGCAGTGACTGGTAACTAGTACCAGTACTCATAGCCCAATGATCAATGACAAAACATTTTTGGTGGCTTCATTTTTTTACCTTTAACTGTTTTTTGTCTCTAATAATGTTTCTAAAAGATTTTTACAATCATAAAAAGGAAATATTAACTCTCAAAAGTGCTAATGAAATGAATGAAAAAAGCAACAATGGTCTCATGATATAAACACTCAAGTAATGCTATAAATGTATTACGAAATGCCATCATTTTTTTTATTACAGATGTAGCCAGTGAAACTTTATGCGGAGCATAACTCAACTACTTTTAAATAGTAATGTCTCCAAAGAATGACAACCATGACTGCACATGGGCCAGTGCCGTAGGGCTGGCTTTTATAAATTTCTGAAGGTCACCCTCTAAAACAAATGAATTCTTTACATGTGGATGAGGGAAATTTCTGTTTTAGAAAGGGTAATCTCTGTAACAGCATGGAAGCATTATAGTGAAATTAAATTTGATGACAAATTTCCATGCTAATATTAAAAACTAACGTCAGTAGGTCCGGTAGTTATGGGACATAACTCATAGGTCTGGTAGTCAGGGGACATACCTCCTCTAAATGATAACCAAGAATAGAGATAATCAAACCCTTGTATATTACTGCATACTAAATTTGGTAAAAATTCAATAAATCTAGCAAAGTTAAATACAGAAACTAAATTATTGACAGATGGAAAGAGGATATGACTACTATATCTTCCATCAACTTCAGCAAGGTGTTAATTATTAACTTCAAGCAATATACAATAAATGCTATTCAGTGCTAACATATACACAAAGGTATGGATCTATTATAACTATGTAAAAACTTACCACTTGAATTGCTGAATGAATTACTGTAAACTGTTATATTTGATTGTACTTGAATGATGATGAAATCCAGTGTATACATTGCTCCATATGTCAGATTCTGACTAGTGCAATATGCATAGTCTGCTGAAGTATTTACTGAACAGTTTGTCATTGGTAATTCTTTCACTTTTACAACAATTTTCAGAGTACCATTCTTACTGAGATCTCTCACAGGTTCTGAATATTGACTCCACATCAGTATGATGTAAGTCGTGCCAACCACTAGGAAAGCCTCTTTGGGTTTTAAATCTGAAACTAAAAGAAATATACAATGGTTATTTTCCAATTATGAGGATAAATAGTGACAGAACTAGTATTCTTTCACTGATAAACACCATTTAAAGTTCAGAATTAAACTGCAATCTCATAGAATATATATTCAAATTCTGTTGCTTGGTTAAGAAAGCTTTTTCGAAGATGTTTCCATTTTCTGAATCATCATCTATGTTTGACAAGAGATTAGTATCAGACAAATAAAACTGACAGGTCATTGTGTCAAGATGATCTTTTTTTCAAATTTGACTAATTCTGTGTAAGACCTTTAGGAATAAAGTCATTTAAAATTTCTTTTCAATAAAATATTTGTGTTAGTTGCCATACTGAATGGTAGACCTGGATAATTTGTACAGAATATGACAGGGCTTCATGGATTAGAATGTTTTCTGTCTATTGGTCCTATTCTGATGGGTATTTTTAAAATATTACTTAGTACCAGTATGTATGTATGTATGTATGTATGTATGTATGTATGTATGTATGTATGTATGTATGTATGTATGTATGTATGTATGTATGTATGTATGTATGTATGTATGTATGTATGTATGTATGTATGTATGTATGTATATATATATATATATATATATATATATATATATATATATACCACTTCGGTCAATTTTGCACATCAGGTAATTATGCGCAACAATATGTCATTCTGTAAACATTGGATCATATTTTGATATTCATAAATTGTACAAAACTATCCCACATTTCAATTTTAAATGCATTTTAAATTGTAATTTCTTTTTCTAAATGTCAACATGAAGACCCATTACATGACCTTCTCGAATAAGTAACAAAGAAAGTCCTATTTACTATGTATCTGTTGGAATAATACAAATAAAATACATTATAATAAAAATGGAAGTGACACTTTAATAGTCTGCATCTTAATGCAAGTTTCCAATTTTGTAAGAAGTTGTCTCACATAAAATTGTCTGCTACCCAACATTTCAACTTGCTTCTAGAATGGGATTCTCCAGAAATTTTTGCACATGTAGTCTGTTTCTAAATTCTTAAGTAATTTTCCCTCAAAACAAGACATGATTAGCATATTACATTCTATTCAGTGTTGTTTTTCTTCCATATAATAGCTTATTTTGTTTATAAAATGTTATAAAATCATTTCCATATCCTGAGTAATAAACACTACTTCTCTCCAAAGATGAATGCAAAATAATGACTGGCATATCATGAGTCACAAAAACAATGAGATGGTATCCACTGTTTTCAAAATTAATATTAGTTTGATCAGAATATTCTGGTGACAATTGTCTCCTTTAAAATAGTATGCATTGCAGTATTTTATTTTTATTAATTTCTCATATTCTATATTCTTTTTGTTTCAATATTGGAGACAGAAATCATAGGTGAGCAGAAATGCAAAACAGCATTTATAAATATTTAATACTCTTGTCTTCATTCCAGCAGCCCGTGACCTTAATATATCAAATTTTAGCTAACTTTTGCTGGATATATGTTGAATAAAACTTAAATTGTAAATTGTACAATGTACATGTATCTATATTGCATGGCAGATTTTTATTATAGTTAAGAGGCGTGGTTAAATAATCGCAGATGCTCTCTGGGAAGTTTTGGTTGAAAATTTTTAAAAAGTTTTTAAGTTGAAAACATAATTATTTTGACATACAACAGACAATGCACACAGGGATATGCAGACTAGATTCAGTGCCATGCCATATATATATATATATATATATATATATATATATATATATATATATATACTTGTACTTAACACCATTAGTGCTTAAGGCTTAAGATGAAAGGAGAAAATGGTTAAAACAAAATAACAGCAAAACCATCTATCTTCGATTTTAAATATATCATCCATGTGTTCTCAGTTTCTTTGTTTCAGAAATCACTGGATTTTTTTAATTGGTGACACTTTTGAAAATACAGATATAAACATTTTTTTAATTAGTGTACATTCTGTAGAATCATTGTGTTATAAAAAGTAAAATGGATATGGCGATAAAACTGTATGCAATAAAATATTTCTGCAGATCCCCAGAGGTCTGCTATAAGCATCTTTTATTATATCATTCTGAAGGCAGACAAAAAGCTTGAATAACGGAGAATCCATCCTTTTGCATTAACCAAAATATAATCAACGATTATATGACTAGATAAAGTCTAAGATTCTAATAGTCTCCAGTAAGCATTAATGCAGAGAGTTATGATATTGTGAACAACATGTTTGCCAAATTTTCTAACTAAAGAATTTTTCTCTTAAGTTTATAGACCTTAACTTTAAATCACCACTTGATAGTCAGTACCGTGCTGACATGCTCTTAAACCACATATATGCAAACATGTACCCATCCATACATACTGTGATTGGACAAAAAAGAATAATAATAGTATCATGAACCCTTACTGTATACATGTATTTCTTAACCAGATACGCTATATACAGAATAGCCATTATTACTGGTGAAGAATATCCTGGGTAAAACCCAGAAAGAGCCAACAATCTTCTGGAAGCTATTGGCAGTTTTCTCGCATACCCAAAGGTGAGACTATGTAGTCACTAAAGTGTATGTCACTACGGACATATAGGTGCATTTACTTAAATTAAATATCCATTGTTGTTAAAAGATAAGTAGTTTATTCTAATTATAACAAAATAAAAGATAAGTAATTGATTCCAATTATAACAAAATAAAAGATAAGTAATTGATTCCAATTATAACAAAATTAAAGATAAGTAGTTCATTCTAATTATAACAAATAAATGATAAGTAGTTCATTCTAATTATAAAAAAAGATATAAGTAGTAACAGTTTCAAACATGCATAGCTTTCATAGTGATCAGACAGAATACAAGATTCAAATTAGTTTCAACTGGATCAAACCTAGCTATTGGACGACCTCACCCAAACAAACAAATGACAACATATTCAAGCGTTTTCTTATGATTTTTATTTTTAATATTATTGCTATCATTATTGTTATTATCATTATTATTATTATTATTATTAATGTTATTATTAATATTATTATTATTACTATTATTATCATTTTTAATATTATTTTTAAAAACATGAATTGTACATCAAGCTCTAACAACTTATGGTACTTTCAAATGTTGGCTTGACTCAGGTAATCTTTAAAGAGGTCATTGGGGAAGCATCAACTGTCGATGCATGCACATTTACTGCATTTCACAGAAGCGCAAAACAAACTGTATTCACATGCATTCTTTCTTGTCTCTTTAGTGCTGTACTGTTACCAGCCTTTCTACAAAACTTTGAATATCTTGGCATTTTACATGCAGTTGTAACTTTTAAAACTGTCATAGCATATAAAAAAGCTTTTAACAAGAATCCCATAAGGACTAGATAACACACTATCTGGGAATTCAAAGAAAAGATCATAAGATCATTTTTTCATTTTTAACTGCTGAGTGCTGAAACAATCTTAGATAGACTTGATCAAATATGGGAAGTCATATTGGATGTAAGATCAGCACTGTTTTCATTTAGAACAAACTAGAGAGCATTAGAAGAAAAAGTAAAAACCGATATGACATAAGAATTAGTGATAAGATTTTAAATGTGTACATGGTGTCAACTATGGTAGCCATACCATACATGTATATCTGCAAGGTGCCATTCTCATTTAGGATCAACATGATATCATAAAAAGTCTTTGGGTTGATATGATTCTGGAGGAATAGCTATAAGAAGATTTTCTAGATGACTACCACAGTGGCCATATTGAATGTCAGACTGCATCAATTTTGTTTTGGAGTAATGACCACAAGATTTACAAGAATACTTTTATATATTTAAGAGTAAATTCAAAAAAAAAGTTGAGTTGTGGGCAGCAACATAAAGTACTACTGACATGAATGCCTCAGGCATTCATAAACAACATGTCCGCAGTGAAATCTAACAAGTAATAAACAAAGATTTATTACGATATATGTTTGTTAAGTTCACATCATTATTATGTGTGAGGATAGTTGAACTCCCGTGTTGTTGTCTCCATATGACAAGTATCATAGCAAAATTTTCATTGATAAGATCATTAACTGATTTTTTTAGTTCGTTTGCGTTATACCCAGGAAACTTGAAATTCGGTAGATCAGATTCTGTTATATTGAATACAGTTAGGAAATGCTGTTTAGAGAAATTAATGTTGTCATCATTATGATCAATTATTACTTGAATTACTCGCTGGTTGATATATTCCATGTCGGATACAAGTTGATTTAATATTTCAATTCGTTTAATGATTTCACTCCGATTAGACTCAAGGAAAGCCTGTTGTAGTCGCTGTAGTTGTTGACTATGTTCTTGATTGATCTCTCTAAAGTATTGAATAATTCTATTTTGGTAAATATTTATAGATGTAATTAATTCTGGAGTCTGTCCAACTTTAAATATCCAAAAGGCAGAATCCTGATCAACAAAATTAAAATAACTATCTGGCAGTGTTGAATTTTTTTATATCAAGGAGGTGTTCTTTATATGATGTGGTAATTTCATGGTATGATTGTTAATCCGTGGTATAATCAGACTTCGTTGGTTCAGGTAGTGGTGTTATTTCAGGCCAGCCTAGCACGATTCTTATTTAACTCTGATATATATCTGCAGCATACCCGGGTGAGTTTATCTCAATCGCGGATGATAGTGTTGGTTCATGAACTATTATAGCGATTTTTTTATTCTTTTCCCGTAATGGATTTTATTCTACGCTGTAATTCATTATTGATCTGTTCGATTTGCTAAGACCAAGATGGTAAGGAAACTATATTCCAATCTGGAGTCCCGTCTTGTTTCATCTTACTCGCAAACACCAAGTAATTATTCGGTTGCTGACCACCAGATGGTTTTGATCTAATATTTGTCCAACTGTGGTATACTCGTAATTTTGCCAGCGTTATCTCTCTAACGGGAATCGCAGTGAGGAAATTGACACTGAATACAGGGTTGGTTGAGGTTATTGAGATCATGGTTGTCTTTTCGGCGTTGTGTTTGTCGCTATTTTTTTAAGTAATTCTGTTGTCGATATTTACATTATTATTATTGTGTTGTTTTTCTAATTTTGATGTTGCGCTGTGGTAGATATTCATCATCGCGAAGAATTCGTTATGTGATATTGTTGTGTCATCGAGACTAAATGATATCAGCAACGATAATTGAGAATACGCGGCTGATGCAATATGTAACTTAGTTATATACTCGTGTAGTTTATTCTGACTGCATGTAGATATTTTTTTTTGTGATGATGCTGAGATTTCATGCAATTGTTGTCGCCGATGACACACAAATTGTGATAACTACAGGAGCCAGTGCTGATAACAACAAACCAGTTCCAGCAATTACACTTGAAACCGAATACACAATAACGTCGACGGTGGTAATTCGCCTTCGGAATTTTTTTACTTTTACTGTATACTCGTCAATAAGAGTTTTTAGTTTAGTCTGAAACTCACGAACTTGATCATATCGATACTGTTGGACATTCATTATACAGAGGCGTAGCGATAGAATTTTGCGCCCGGGGACAAACTATAAAATTGGCGCCCCAGCGATCTTGTGACAGATTTATTACCCTTGTTTTCTTATTATAATGTAACGTTGCAAGCCTCATTTTGGCGCCCTTGTACCTTGGCGCCCGGGGACATATGTACCCCGCTCCCCCCCCCTCGCTACGCCTCTGTCATTATATTATTTACTTAAATCAATAACAAATTCTACTTAGTATGTCATTGATGCCCGAGCTAAATTACCACTGACTGAGGTTATTGTAATGTTTCACTGGATCCCTTTATCTATTATTGCACTTGCAGCATTAATTCCCGTAGATGTACCCGATGAAACATTAAACTGTACTCCTGAAAGCAGGGTCAATCTATAGATACCTCTGACTTCAGCGTTAATATTAAGGATATTATTTGGAGGTGTCCAGTATATGTTGAGTACACAGTATTAATATTTTGTTTATGTGGTATTTTAATTTTATCAAGCCGGGTCGCGATAGCAGGAAAATGACTAACAATATCGTCATGTGTTTTTCTAATCGTATCGATATTTGTTTTAATATCAGAAAGTTTCATTGGAGTACCAAAGAAATTATCTGCGGTTTCATCAATTTTTCTAAAATTCATTCGAAGATTTCCAAAGATGCCATCATGAACATCATACTCAGCTCGCAGCGTTGATAGTTTATCATCTGTGGTTTTATGCTCAGCTTGCAGCGTTGTAAGTTTATCATCTGTGGTTTTATGCTCAGCTTGCAGCGTTGATAGTTTCTTGTCTACCACATTTACATATTTTTTTTTTCTCACAGCATCAGTATCCAATGTTGGATCGCCAAGTGTGCTTATTTTATATAAGTTCATGTTGAGAACTCCTGTCATTGTGTCACTGGATGTGTTCACTCGATTGTTAATACTATCTATCACAGATGGAAAAAGAACTCCTTGTTTAATCTTACCAGTGGAATCAAACACCGCTAGGGAATTTTCGGTCACTCCATTAATTCTATCTAGAATATCATTTAAGGAAACATTACTCGTTTTAAATTTCCCTCGTTTGTCTTGAAATATGACTATTTTATTTGGATCCACATTTGCGACGTTTAACATCTCGGATATCTCATCTTCGATTATTCTTTTTACATCTTTGGTTGCTGAGATTTTTGAAGCTTGAGAGAGATCTTCCCCAAATATCAATCATTATATTTTAAGGTTTCTCTAAAAAGCGATCACTAGTATATTCGTGTACGGCTTTATTGGGTGGTTTAGTTGATGATGATAACGCGTTAAGTACATTTAATACTTCTAGGCCGCATATTGATGGGTCGGTCATTTTCTGTACTGGTAGCGTGGAATACCAGATAGGAATTTTTAATTGATGTATATAACGCATAAATTCTTTAGGTGGCGCTAACCCATGTAAATCAAAATAAATAATTGCACGCGGATCAATCGCGTGTTGTTATCGAGATTAATGATACCGGTTTCAACGCTGTATGGTTGTTGTGGTAATTGATCTTGCATCAAAACACCTCTAAAGTTTTGTATCGCTACCTTTTAGCAGCATCGAGTAAATCAAAATTTGACATTGGAACCTTCGGTGTTGGAGTTAGTAAACCGTCCCTAGTCCCAGGCCGTTTCCGCTGTACAATGAATACGGAGTTCTTGGTAGTCTTAGACCCTTTCCCTTTTTTGTATCCTATTCCAGTCTTTTTTTTTGTGCCATCCCTGCCGCTGTATCAGCAGCTCCGAAGGCAGCAGCTTTCGCCACCGCGGAGGCGGCGGCTGCAATCAGTGCTGGTAACGCAGCGAGAAGTGGAAATATGCCACCTGATTTTATCATGTCTTTAATCGTGGACACAGAGAAAATTACCTGAACACTTTGTTATCTTTGACAGCATCATTGAAATGCTTAATTTGACGAGCTGTCAGTGATAGTTTATTGTGGCCACCATACATCTGATTGTGTTTAATCGATATCGTAATTCCACATTTTTTTTAGCTGAATCCGATCGCAATTTTTGGATTTAACCAGGAGTCAGATTAACATTAACATGACTATATGACATTTTATTTAATATGAGATTAATCTAATTGTCTACATGTTTACATGTTTTCCACTGGCGCATCAACTACCCTCATTCGTACACCAACACCTTCGAGCAGCATTGATTTGTCACTGAGTATGACAGTAACTGCTCTGTAATTAGGGATAAGTGGAACTGGAGCAACCGGTATAGTGACACGAGTTCGGAAATGTATGTCAACGACTGTCTGGTTAAATCAAGTTGTTCCAACGAAGAGTAATAAATCGGATATAGTTTTCTAAAATCTAACTGTGATATTTTCAGACCAGTATCTACATTATTATCACGTCCCATAAATGATAGCAAAAGATGATACGCGCGTGCTATTTGGTTTTGTCCGTAATTAAGTAAAATATTATTGGATGGTTCTTGTTGGCCGTTTATCCTCAACGAGACTTTAGAAACACCTAGTTGATCAAATATCATACGGCTGCGTGTTTGTGAATTTAATCGTGTCTTATCGTGTAACGCAACGAATATATGCCGCGGCGCAGAAACTCCTTGTTTTGATGCTATGTGCCATGTAAATATACCGTTAACAGAAGACTTCATAATATCTGTCGTTGTTGTTAGCCATGATAGCAATGATTTACCACCTGTATCCATAAATGATAGTAATTTTTCCTCTGCGGTGATTGACGGAGTCATTACTGGCATCTATAGTGACAGTTTTGTTATAGTTACTTTACAAGCAGCGATTGAAGCACAAACAGGGCTTGCTTCTCGCCAGATTGCATCATTGTCATCACCCTTTCGCACAAGGACTACTGTATGTTTCCTTTCAAAGATAACGTTTCTAATATTTCTGCAAAATCCAAATATATGAGATAGTGGAATCGCGCATGTAAATAATCTACGATGTCCTTGCAACATTGATACGCGTGTTGCAAACCCTATGTTGTAATTAGAATTAGTATCTATGACATCAAAGTCAGCTGCTGGTCTCACATATCCGACTTGTGCTGGATTAACTGCAGTATCCTGTGTTGCTTTTACCCTATTATACTGAATGTGCTCAGCGTGATCAGTAATACCCTTAGCCAACATCATAGATGGACCTCCTGATCTTGTATAATCACTCAGAATATCTTCCTAACCCCACTATTGTTGTGGCAACATCAACAGCATGCACTATAGATTCAATCTCTTTTCCATCATTCATATATCTAGCGCTACTAAATAATGCCATGATACCATTATTGACAAAACCAATTCGGAGATTTGCGTTATCTGCATATGGCGTATTAGCATCAACATTTGTTACAAGTTATCCTTCAACTTGGATAAATGCTTTGGCGGATAGAAAGTATTTGCTTGTATCTTGAACCTCAAGTTCGATTCTTGATTGACTATTTGGTTGTATTGCGTTATAGGAATAAAATTGATAATCGCGTACAGAATCATCTTTGCGCACTTGGGCATCTAAATCAAATGCCATATCAGGTGACGATTTGAACATTTTATTACATATTTCTTGATCTAAATCGCGATCTTGATGATTTTGGCATCCCACTTCCCGCTATCATATATACAGTAATATTTCCCTGATTATCAAATCCCTCATTTATCCGTGATGCTATTATTTTGATCCACCGCGTTGTTTATTATTTTGCTAATACTCGCAAGCATAATCTCCATAGATGGAAGGTTTCCCAGTGATTTCATCACTGGTGATTTTATCTCAGTGGTTGTTTCTTTGGTCGTCGAACTAGTGTTAGTAGTTTTTCTTTGGCCTCGGAAAATGCTTTACCGGCAACATCACCAACAGCGCTAATACCCTTACAACGAATAACATCAATAGCTTTCATTGATAATTGGTTTCCGATTGGTACTATTTTTGTAGCCATCCTTGCGAATAACCCTTGAATAACATCACCGAGACCATGTCCATAATACACCCTATAAAAAGGCAATCGTGAATATACTAAGTAGGTCATAGTTGGTTTGTTGTGGTTGTAGTGTATGATCATCTTTTTTAAATGCAATTTATCTAATCAGTGATCAATCACTGTGGTAATCATCAATTAGTGCATCAATAAACTCTCGATATACACCACTATCTATGAAACCACCTTCAAATAGTAATCTGCAGATATCAGCGGCTTCATTAATTATTTCCAGTGAGTTATTTCCGGCTCGTTGTTCCCCAATGAGAATTTCTAATCGTGCTATGTCTCCGATAATATTATTAGGACAACGAACAAGACCACTACCTTGATATCCTTTACCGGTTGTACCTGTTGCACCTTGCAAAGAAGATTTTTTTATATCTATAAGTTTTGATTGTTCTGGCAATTGAAAAAAAATAGGATCTGATTGCCCCGTTGTAGATGATTCAACTTTTTGTATTTCCTCTATTAGATCTTTATATGCGTCATATTTAGTTGATGCCTTAGATACACCTGTAAATATACGATATAATCCATTATATCATGTTTTTTTATTTGTGATATTATAATCAGGTTGGATATATTAATTTCTATGATGGAAACTCATGAATAAAAAATTAGCCATCTCGGATATATTATTGAATCTCATTTTTTCATTTCATCAACCCTACCTGGAAGAAATTTGTCATCGAAAGATATTCTTTTTCTAACAATTTCCTCTTGAGGTTCAGGTTGTGCGATAACAGGCTCAGGTTCGCGTTGTTCAAGTTCAAGTACATGTTCACGTTGTGCAGCAGGTATTATTTGACTGGGAAGAGTTTTTAAAAGTTTGTTTGTTGTTTAGATTTCTTTGCTATTTTTTCGAGTACTGGTAATACATCTTTTTCAGTAGTAGTACCAACATTCTCAGTAGCAGTAACAACCTTTTCAGTTGTTGTAGTTACCAGTTCAAATAATTGTGCAGTATGAGTTGCAAATCAGTTTGAACTTCCTGACGCGCCTGCAATTTTTGCCTGACAGAATCCCTTACGGGAATAAATCTCTTTATTGCTTCTAATCGCTCTAATGGTTGTTAATGATTCTCCGACCATTATAAATATACTAGATATGATTTAACTGTAAGGGAGCTAACCCCTCTGTAATTTCTGTATTTGTGTTTTCAAACACTCGCGATATTACTTCCATGTTCATCGATTTTATCACCTGTGACAAAATCAATGCAGCGCAAAAAAAAAAATAACACATACCTGGAAAGGTATCATTTAAATATCCTACAGTGATATAGAATTTCAAATCCATACAAATTGCCAAAGGAATTCGGTCCATGTGAGTAATCCCATGCTTGAATTGAAACTAAATTTAGAAATTACAAATCACATGTCCTGGTCCAAAACATGTGTTATGTTTTCAACATAACAAAACATGTGTTATGTTTTCAAAACCGTAGTGTTATGTTTTCAAAATCGTAGTGTTATAGTTTCAATACAGGTAATGTTTCATTTTCAAAACACGCCGTGTTTTCAAGTGTATTGTTCTGTTTAATGAGATCCTTTATCATTTTAATCCTGGAATTTATTGTACGCCTAATTTTATATTGTTTGCCGAGTTCAGCCCTAACTTTTTCGACTGCTGTAAATAACGGAATTAATTTATTTACATCACTGTTATAGGCCAATGATTCATGAATGGCATGTTGTATCCTTTTTGATTAGTGCATATTGACTAGGCAGGACTAATTTAGTTTTCTGAGGGCTATCATCGAGATCCTGAAGATCAAAGGGAATCTGATTACAATCTAATTTATCTGATACTTGTATTTTTTTTAAATCTGAAATTGAATTTATTATGTCGGTTATTTTTTCGAAATTCAGTACATGATATATATACATATATATAAATATATATATATATATATATATATATATATATATATATATATATATATATATATATATATATATATATATATATTAAATCCAAAAATATAAACAGTAGCTATGATGAGCGGTTATCAATCGCTGGGTTTCTTTTAGTGGTCACTGTTTCTTTATAGGGTCTTAATATATAATATATATATATATATATATATATATATATATATATATATATATATATATATATATATATATATATATATATATACATATATATGTATATATATATGTATATATATATATGTATATATATATGTATATATATATATATATATATATATATATATATATATATATATATATATATATATATATATTAAATTTTTAAAAAAATAAACTGTAGCTATCAATCACTGGGTCCCTTTTATTGGCCGCTGTGTCTTTATAGGGTCTTATTTTCTTTGATTTGAAATCAAATTCTCTCTATGAGATTTTATTTCGAGATCTTGTTTTCTATGACCCTATCACCATTTTTTTTTTGGCCACAGTTTTTTCTGAACTGCCTTGTGGGGTTACCTTAGTGTGACATATATCAGTTTTCATCCACGCTGCTTTTTATTTCGGGGGCGCCAGTGTTAGAATATTCGTATTTGTTGTACACCCCCCCCCAGAAATCGAATTCCCCGGGTGGAAAATCACACCATCACGTATTGGACGTGATGGGGAGTGTACATGAAACATCTTTGGGCTGGCGCCCCCAAATATATATGAAAACCCTCAGAACGGTACCGTCGACAATAATATCTGTCATGAGCTTCGAACTCTAAGCCTCGGGACGAGATCTAGCCGCGTATGGGTTACGCTAAGTGTTGAAATCTACAAGTATATATTGTGAAATTAATATATAGTTAAAAATGTGTAAAATAATTGAAGGATTAAACAAATTAAAGCGTGATAGTGTATACTGTAGATCAAAATCGTAGATTTCACAGTAATAGATAAAAATCATAGTTACAAATTATAGATTTTCTAGTCAAACCAACGCAGAGAGAAACTAAGTCAGACCACGAATCACGTCTATTTATATATTATCTAAAAATCCCATCCAAGGACAGTAACTCTATCACACACAAATACACATCACTGGAGAAATTTTTTCCATTTGGTGTTAGGATGTTTCATTCTAAATATTCAAAACGAATTCTATTTTTAAAACGCTAAGAAAACGAGGACTTGCAAACATGTTCTACTACTTTTTGTACCGAAGTTTCGCAAAGATAAAAATAATCACCAGCTTTATACATCGATTGACCTAAGCTTCCTCTTCGTATACTCTGTGAATGATATCCACAGAATTCATTTCTGCGTGATTTGTTAGAAATGGTTACTGATCCTATCATAAGCCGCTTGCAGTGATTTTTTATATATAAATTCTTTATTTAAATACTTGTTTTAATTATAATATGGATGAGTTCGAGAGATTATCCAAAATAAAACCCTGGAAAAATGCTAAATTCAATCTTGATAGAGTATCCGTAGATGTACCAAATAAGATTCTAATAAGTGATAGAAGCATAATAGATAAAATCCATGAGGGATTTAACTAATTTAAGCGCGACGGAGCATCTCACTGTTATTCAACATTTTGAATCGATGGTGGTGTTGATGCTACCATGAACGACCAAAGAACAGCAGTGATAATCTCGCATCTTGACCATAGAAAATATTTTTTTAGAGTGAAATTTATTATCCGTTCAGAAACAACAACTTGGATTATTCGTGATAATCTGAACCCATCTTGAAAGATAAAAGAGATGTCACTGTGAGTCAGGATTCCAAACCAGTAACGCTGACTTGGATTGACAAATCGTATTATGAGAAATCTTATCCTGTAACCGCGGTTGTTTATGGGATCTATCCATTAAATGACAAACGGAGTATTGAGAAATTTAAAACCATGAAACAGTCGCCGCTGACTTTGTCAGGGAGGATAAAATTGTGTAGCCGAACGAATAATAGAGCATTTCACAAATGTGTTGCGTGGAAACAAATTGACGGATCTAAGACGTAAAAATCTAATCGAATGCGAATTATAAATAAGGAAGAGCGGTGCAACAATTCAAAATGCAGCTGAGTTAGAAAAGATATTAAAATTTCCAATAATTGTAGAGACAATAACAGGAGAAGTATTATATGAATCAAAATATAAATCGAGGGATCTCCAATAAAAATTATTGACTATAATGTACATGCTTTGACCTCCGCGGTAACAATATTTTCGCGGGATAGAACCATACAATATCTACCCGTGTAGTTCTCCCGGGAGAAGGATTTGTTTGATTTTATTCACGCGGAAGTAAAATCGATCCTGTGTCAGTGTGGTTATTTCAGAGTTTTGAAGACGAAGAGTGTAAATTCGATCAATTTGTAAGACCTAATCGCGAAATATACCATACTGAATCTCTTCACGACGAGATGAGAAAACTAGCGACGAACAATTACTAACAAGCTCTTTTACAGTCCTTTCCGTTGCAGCTCATTTCGCGAGAAAGAAAAATCTATGGAAACCAACAAGAACTGAATTTCTATTAGATATGCAGGCAAGCTGTGTTGTATATGGTTATAGTGGATTATGGAATACCAAATATGATCCTAAAAGTGTTTTTTCGGTTGATATTGTTGTGTGTTATCCAAGGAGTTTGCTCTGGTACGGAGAATGCTTTGAGTATTTTAAACGATTTGGACATCCTACACACGGGTCGCGTTGCTTATTAATGGGCCGCTACCCGATTTTGATCTAACCGGATTCGCTCGTGTGGTATCATTTGAATTCGCTAAATGATTTCAGCCGTGTTGTTATGTTTGGCTTGGTAGACATATATCTGAAAAACACTGGATGCCAATAGTGTTATTACGGTATATGATTGATTCTAAAATACTGATATCGCTGATTGTCAGTGAACCAATTATATCATATCGGAAACAAACTGAAGTTCGGTTACCACATCCCGATAGTCTAGATAGTATAATTAGCGAAAACAAAGAAAAATTCCCTTCGCTCGACAAAGAATATATCGGGAAATGGTCCAAGGAGATCTTTAAAGTTAGAAATAAACATGCAAAAGATCTCGGAAAAAGAATGAACATTATTCACGATTAATTATAGATGACGCTGAATACGATTTTGTAATCGCAGATGCATATCTAGAGGTATATATGTTAATCGTAAAGACGCCTTCTTGTCCGATGCAACAAAATTCGGTACAATTGTTACTTACACAGATTGAAATAATCCCCAATACACGTATTTAAGGGCTTCTATTCTGGCTTAAGCTTCTATCAATTTACTTTCGATGATAAATAGATTTCCTGACACCGCGGTTAGAGTCGCCACTGATTCATTTTACAAAGATGTAAAACATAGCAAAGCAGTGGCTAAATTTACCAATTTCGACGAGTGCTGTGGATCATGGAGAATTAAAAAGGAAATATTCCGTGATTATTTTAACTCAGCAGATGTTACAATTGAAAACAATTACTTGAAAAATAGTCAGATATCAGAACTATATAATGCGCCTTTGTGTTACGATCCAAAATGTAGATATAAAACCAGTTACTTAAACGGATATGGTGGGTCAGGGAAGACGACTCGTGTGATCGAATTATTTTGAGGAAAATCAAACATGATTGTGCTAACACCAACACACCGACATGCAAGAGAGATGAAACAGTGCAGAGTTAATGATTGCAATTATCACAGTCTCTTTCGATGGAAATGTGACGCATGGACTCCTGATCGAATGAGCGAGAAATATATTCCTGAAATTGTTATTTGGGATGAGATATGCACATTATTGTTAGAGATATTAAAAATGTGTCTTGATTGGCTATTGCTAGCGAATACAACTGTGATAATGTATGGCGATCAGGGTCAACCACCACCAGTTGTTTGTTTATCTCCTCATGATTGGCTGAAAAATTTGTAGATTATTATGAAGAAATTAATACTGATCACATATCACTTGATAAAGAATTAAGTGAATTTAAGAAATTAATCAGATTACAACCGGATACAATCCAGTGTGAAATAGCGCGTGAAATAATTTCAGAAACCGCATTAAATGATTTTTGGGAAGCATGGAGACCAAAGGATTTGATAGTGGCATGGAGAAAAATAATCAGAGACACACTTCAGATGAAGTTATTTAAAACACACAAACAAAAATTCGCAACACTTCCAGTGCTATTGTGTTATAGGCCTACGGATACACGAAGAAAGAATATCGAAGTTTATATTCCAGGACAGACTGAAAAGCAGATTCTCGTGTTAAATGATATTGTGTCTGTTGATATCAGTGTTGTCGAAGATGCATTGCGTGCTGATAAATCCCCATGGACGCTAGGATACGCAATGACGATACATTCCTCACAGGACTATATCAGATACAATCGTTTGGATCGTAGATGATCGCATCGAGTGTTCAAATTTAGTTTACTTTGCAGTGTCCAGAGTATGCAGAATAAATCAATTTCAAAGAGTTGTTTTAGATGCTAATGACAACAGCAACAATGAAATATTCAGCTATGACATAATCAGAAAAAAACTCGCTGGTTATAAACAACAGGATAAAAAAACAACAGAGAATTTGATATTGATGCTGAATTTATAATTACGATAAAACAACAACAGAATAATCACTACGCGAGTTGTAATTGTATAATGTGTTGGTGTTGGTGTTGGTCGGATAAAGATCCTCGCCAATTTACTGCACATAGAAAAGATAATAGTCTTGGTCATACCAGAGTTAATGTGATGTTGACTTATCTTGGGTGTAACAGACGCAGAGGTGCTAGTTAAGACTACGCGGCGGTAATTGAGTATCCCCGGGTATCACTTGTAATTGCCGTCGTGTAAATCCGCGCTGAGGAACAGTTTAATCTAATCTATAGATTGCGGGTCTTCCCGTGGATCTTGTTATGCTAGATATTTTATGTGTAGTGACACTCCAAATAGGATCAGTAGTAGCTCTTTTTGTACCGCCTTCAAGTTCTCCTGGTTCATATAAATATCTCACAATGACATTGCCGAGTATTCGTTGTTTTGAATAATAATTTTGTGGTTTTTGTTCACGAATATATTTCTTTTTGATGGCGTTAATAGGTTCCATATTAATTGTTCGAGTAATTTCATTATTTAGCACGGTAATTACACCTGGTAATCTCTTGACCCATTCACGATATCATGTATCCTGGATAAATTCCTTCGCGTAGTGATATCAAAATAACCGCCCAGCAAGTGTCCGATTAAATCGTTCAACAATTGCCTGATAGCGATGTAGTGCAGTATGTCCTCGTCTGATGGGGACATTATGATGCTTCATTATTAATAACACTACACCCTGAAATTCCTTGCCAAGATCAACTTGTAATAGATTTGGCCATGGTAGAGAACCTCGTCGATAAATCCTTTCAAACGCAGAAGCTACTTCATTTGATGACTTTGTCTTAGCGGCTCTGCTTGTTTGCATCTACTCGCAACATGAACTACGGTTAGCGCATACTTGTATGTTTGCTTATTAACAGTATCATGCGGCAGAAATAATATATCAGCTTGATGAACTTCATTAGTGACGCTGACATCAAAATGTGAGAAGTTAATTTGTTTAGGCGGTGGTAGATAAATCTGTCACCTGTTTGGATAACCAATGCGCTAAGGTGGTATTTTTCACTTTTGCGGACTTAGCGAGTTTATCGATTGCTGATTTACCCCTCCAGTATCCTCTTGTGGAATAATAAATACACTCCATGCTGTTATTAATTACCAGCACCCAGCACCCAGCATTAATTTACTTTTCATCTCCTATTTTATCAACCATGAAGCTAATTTTTCTTTGAAGGTCTTATCAGTGATAGAACTTAAAGCATGAATCAATTTCACATTTGCGATATGTCTGTGTTGAAGATTGCTGCTTTTATAAGCAACATCATGAGCATGACACACCTTATCCATAGGTTTTATTGGATATTCACCGGCTGGGATGGTTTTGATCATCGAGTCGGATATCGAGTCTGGTTCCAGGTCCACAATAGCTATACCCTCGAAGGTGTTTTTCTCCTGGATATTTTGCCCACGGTGCTCCTGTAAGTTTTACTAGTTTGGCTGCAATATCACCTCCTCGCTTTTTTTAAAATCTTTAGAAATAAATATATTTTTTTGTACCGCATTGCACACATTTACCAGCAAGTGCTGATCTGTTATTGCTTGTTGTAATTGTTGTCAAGTCGTTTGTGCTAGTACGCTTCTTAGATTTCACACAATATAGATCCATAATTTACTTATAATAACATGAATGTAATTGATTTTTCGGCGACTAAAACACGTAAACCCGTTGAGCATCATGCAGCGCTACCAAAATTATATTCGCAAGATTATAATTGGATGATTATATTCGAATGATTATAATTGGACCATCTGGAAGTGGCAAGACACAGTTGGTACTTAATTCGATAACGAGATGGATGAAATGGGATAAACTATATGTGGTAGCCCCAAGTGTAGACGATCAGCGATGTTACGAGGTGTTAAAGGATTTTAACAAGAAATCAAATCGATGAGGAAGTTATTGAATGTATAACCGATATCGAAGGAGCACCGAGTGTTGATGTTATTGATGAAAGTATTCACAATTTAGTCGTATATGATGTGATGTTAGATAAACAAGCAAACCCTACCAGGATATTTTCTAGAGGTAGGCATAAAAAATACTGATGTGATATATGTTACTAAGAGATATACACAAATACCAAAAGTGATCAGGGATAATTGTAATATTCTTGCTCTATTTAATGGAGTTGACATACATACGCTACAAATATTCACCTGACCTGGTGCACTGGAGATATGGATTATAATCTCTTTAGAAATTTCTTTAGTCACGCTCAGTCAATCCCACTTGGATTTGTAACGATACATTTGCATGACCCTAGATCAAGATATCGTATCGGACGTGATAAAAGATTCTGTTAAAACCAAAACTGTTTTATTTTATCTGAAACAGTTTCTCCATATAGGTTTGAAAACTTGGTCTATTTGCTCTCTCTCCGCAGCAGCCTTATTTTTGTGTGAAAACTTGTCTATTTACCCCCCCCCTCTCTCTCTCTCTCTCTCTCTCTCTCTCTCTCTCTCTCGTGTCGTCTGCTTGAAATAGTTTCGGTTTATTTTCTGATTTTGTCTGAAATAGTTTCGGTCTGTCCACCATTCTTGCTGATCGTGTTCTTGAACTACATAAACAACAAAGCAGCCGACAATGTGCTGGTTGATATACGATCCTCACAATTTAATAAACATAAAAAAAAACGAAAGCCACCAATATGTTTTCTGGGCTTAGCCGTGTACTTAAATCAAAAGTTGCATAATTCAAGGGTGCTCATGGTCAGCAACTAACCTCTACTTTCTCCTACTTTCCAATAGTGTTGTAATCCTATCTAGTTGTAATGTCTGTAAACTGAATTTCATAAATGTATGCTTGTGACATTAATTTCTGGGAATTTTTTGTGGGTGATGATCAAAAGTATTTCAGAATCACTTCTTATGGTTTAATGTTTTGGAGATGTCACATGTATGTATGAACTACAACCTTTCTACCTGGCATAAATCTTAAAGCAGAAGGTGGGCAAAAGCTATCCTTAAATGAGCCACATGTTTAGAATATATAACGTATGTAATCTTGTGTATTCTATAAATAATATATGCAACGTCTATATTCATTTCTAGAAGTGGTTTATGTCACAGCTCCTGAATCAATGATTCACTAAATACGATGAGCTGCATTCTCTAACTTGTATTTAGGCAGAACCATTAGTTATTTCTGACTTTTTATGTACAAGTGAAAGACATATGTACACCTTAATTTAATAAGTAAATTAAACATGCTGCTTTCCCGTGGGTTCTGTTAAATAAAACCAGTCTTTCACAATTTGGGTAAATGTTAAAATTTGAAAATCAAGTGGGGGTGAAATGATATGGAACGTAATCTGCTGAACTCTGTTTGAAATAACTATAGTTAAAATGACTACGAAAAATGCATCTTTTAACAAAAAAAAACAACATAATAAAAAGCCCATTATATAGTAAGATCTCTGATCATAGACACGGACTGCAAAAAATGTCTACCGTTTAACCTCGACTGGCCACCTGGTTAGACATATCACAACAAACAGCAATACAGTTGATTTTAAAATGAAACTAATTGAATCCTCTTTTCTTATTCAGCCAGTGCTATGCAAAGTTGTCATTACTGTTTAAGCCAAAACTTCGGTTATGGGAGTAATTACCATGGGGAGAAGGATGAAATAGTGTAGTCGATACCCTTCACAATATTTGCTGAACATCAGGCTTAAAATGCCTTAATACATAGCTGGTATATATTGCGTTAATGTAACAAAATATGAAACAAGTTTGTAAAAATATAAAAATTTTAAACAAACAGCCAGCTTCTACAAGAACACTACTATTATCAAAATAATTTTGTTTCAGCTAATATGAAGAATACCGTTAAAACATGTTCTGTTATTCACGTTAAAGAAGCCATTGTTGATACACTCAGTGTTGTTCAGATGTGCGCAACTCCAGCTGTTTACACAGTAATCGCCAATCACAGAGCTTTGAGTAGTTGTGTCTACACTTGATTGTGTTGTTGCCTGTAAATGAGCATAAAGTTCATAATAAATATTCTTACCGTCAGTAATAAATATCTGAATATATTAATATCTAAGTATCTGAATAATTCTTTTTTAATACTTCTGTCAATATGTTTGAGCATTTTACCTGACTCATTGCCCTCTGCATTCAATACATTTTTACTTAGATATTTCAGATGATTGAATCATAAAACAAAAATGTAAGTCTTGCATGAATTACATACCGGTGTATAATTATTTAGTGCAATTATAACTTGTATTACCTTATTTATCTGTGCGTTCCAGTGATCTAATCATTAGAATATCCACCTCAGAAGCAAGAGATCGTGGGTTCGACACCCAACCAATTCATACCAAAGACTTATATAAATGGTATGAACAGCTGCCTCACTAGGTGCTCAGAATTAAGAGGTTAGTGTAAGGACTGGTCTGCCTGGTGTCAGGATAATGTGAATGGGTGGCACACCATGATACCAGTCGGGTGCATAATACCTCAGTGCAAGACATCACTATAAACTGCAAGATGCAGCCATCATAGCTCTGTATAAAATCCGAATCACACACACACACACACACACACACACACATCTATCTTGTTTGTTATTCCATTCACATTGTAAGAAGGAATCTTGTACTAAAGGTAATTTTGCTAAAATAAAATTAATATTATGTTTAGATTGTTATATATTATCCATTGGTTTTAATAGTAAAACCCCAAGCATTGTTTGTACTATCACTCTGTATTAATGCTCAGTGGCAGAGGGATAAATACCTATAAATCATCTTAATGCCTTGATAGGCATACCAATGGCAACTCCTTGGTATATGGGATGGTTGACAACTGAATAACCAAATAAATGAAGACAACCCTTGGGAAGACTGAGATGTCAAGAGTGATTTACAACTAGATACTTCTATTAATAATGATCCTAATATTAAACACATATACACAAAATATTTTAGTTATGTATTAGTTGCTTACAGAATTTAAAACATCAATGATTCAGGTTAAGTAATGAACTTGATTTTTTACAAGTCCAACATTAACAACAGCATATAATGAAATTTAAAAAAAACATACAAATAACTAACAAACAATACAAATTAAATACACATTAAAGTATCAAAAAGAGATAACTATGTAGATAAATCAGTGTCTGTCTGTCTGTCTGTCTCTCTTTCTCCCCCACCTCTATCTCTCTCTCTCTCTCTCTCTCTCTCTCTCTCTCTCTCTCTCTCTCTCTCTCTCTCTCTCTCTCTCTCTCTCTCTCTCTCTCTCTCTGAACCACTTTAGAGCATGCTTTTAGTGACTATAAACAGTAAACAATGCCCATATTATCAAAACCATGTCCACTCCACCATTTGGCTAATTCAAGTGGTTATTGCTTGATCATGCGGTTGTTTTTCTGCTTAATATACAAATGTTATTTTTGAAACCAACATTACTGTATTGACCTGAAAATCAAATAAGGCCCTGAATTCATACTCAAGCTCAAACCCCAAAGTCGGATATGAAACCTACATTTACATCCTTTAAATTTGGCATACAAATAGTGGAACAGAAGTTACAAGGTACCTGACAGCTCATGGACTCAGAAGTTACAAAGTTACTGACAGTTCATGGACTCAGAAGTTACAAAGTTACTGACATCTCATGGATGCAGAAGTTACAAAGTTACTGACATCTCATGGATGCAGAAGTTACAAAGTTATTGACAGCTCATGCATGCAGAAGTTACAAGGTTACTGACAGTTCATGGACTCAGAAGTTATTGAGAGCTCATGGACTCAGAAGTTACAAAGTTACTAACAGCTCATGGATTCAGAAGATACAAAGTTACTGACATCTCATGGACTCAGAAGTTATTGACAGCTCATGGACTCAGAAGTTACAAAGTTATTGACAGCTCATGGACTCAGAAGTTACAAAGTTACTGACAGCTCATGGACTCAAAAGTTACAAAATTGCTGACAGCTCATGGATGCAGAAGTTACAAAGTTACTGACAGCTCATGGACTCAGAAGTTATTGAGAGCTCATGGACTCGGAAGTTACAAAGTTACTAACAGCTCATGGATTCAGAAGTTACAAAGTTACTGACAGCTCATGGACTCAGAAGTTAAAAAGTTACTGACAGCTCATGGACTCAGAAGGTATTGACAGCTCATGGACTCAGAAGTTACAAAGTTACTAACAGCTCATGGACTCAGAAGTTACAAAGTTACTGACATCTCATGGACTCAAGTTACAAAGTTACTGACAGCTCATGGACTCAAAAGTTACAAAATTACTGACAGCTCATGGATGCAGAAGTTCCAAAGTTACTGGCAGCACATGGATTCAGAAGTTACAAAGTTACTGACAGCTCATGGACTCAGAAGTTATTGACAGCTCATGGACTCAGAAGTTACAAAGTTACTAACAGCTTATGGACTCACAAGTTACAAAGTTACGGACAGCTCATGGATTCTAACTCCACTTTCATCAATATTACATGACAATAATGTTTAAGGATTTTAAGACTGAATTTTATTTCTGTTTAATTTTTTTTAAAAATCATTCGAGTCCAGGAAATTAAAATAATTCATAATGTGAGTGCTAAAGACATGATGATGAGTGTTAAGACGTTGTTATTAATATTCAATGTATTGCACTGACTGTAATCTGTAATTTTGTATATCCTTAAACATTTTACACACCAATATTGCATACAAATTACAATTGTTTTGATCCTGTAATATTTAAATCAGTAACTTGTTCTTATTTTAACAAATAAGTATAAATTCAAGAAATTACAGAAAATTATAATTAATATTTTTACGGACAATTATATGTAACCATGACAAAATAAATAATGCAGTACATGTTAAACAATCAGACATAACATGTAAAATCTATTCATAGTATTTATTATCTGGCTTCAGATGAAAATGAAAACCATTCATAGTATGTATTATCTGTCTTGAGATAAACATGAAAACCATTCAAACCATTTGTTCTCTGGCTTCAGATGAAAATGAAAACCATTCATAGTATTTATTCTCTGTTTTGAGATGAAAATGAAAACCATTCATGGTATTTATTATCTGTCTTGAGATGAAAATGAAACCATTCATAGCATTTATTCTCTGTCTTGAGATGAAGATGAAAACCATTCAAAGTATTAATTATCTGGCTTCCGATGAAAATTATTACCATTCATAGTACATATTTATTATCTCGATTCAGATGAAAATGAAAACCATTCATAGTCTTTATTATCTGACGTCAGATGAAACTGTAAACAATCAAGAAAAGTCTGATGTAATTGCAGAGAACAATACTAAGATGCAATGACGAGTGGCAGATTCATCATTGAAGTTGAAATTATTGTATTCCCCCCTTTTGCTCTTTGTTTTGTCCACTTTTAATTACACTCCTCTCAGAACACATGATCTGAAAGTTAAGCTTTAGATGGTTTCCATAGCAATGTTTGGATTCTATATTACCCAAATATATCAAATGTATTTCTTATGTTTTCTTTATAACCTCTGTAGACTACAAAGTTTTATCTGACTAGGAATGCCTCTTTTGAATTTAGACATATTTGAATACAATTGTATTGTCGCTGCCTCAAGATAAACGTTTTATCTTTCGTGGCAAACAGCATCATAAACTACACCTTTCCACCCAGTGTGTATTAGCTCTCTGTTTAAACACTATGGCATTGTTGATCCTGGATATTACTGAACTTTGGATGTCAATGACCTAGACCTTTTCAGTAGGTAGGTAAAGTGCTGTTCGGAAACTATGATTGCATTCCTAAACTTTATATGATCATAACCTTTTACCTTTGACCTTTACACTCCAGAATATATGGGTTTCTGTATTATCCATACTGCAAAACCATTACAAAAAAGGAACTCACTCTAGGACAAAGTCATTCTGCATATACTATTTTTCTTTGTCACAGACACATTGACCTTTGGACCCAAAATATATATTTTACATAAGTGCAAGTCATTCTGCATCTAAGTCTATGATACAGGATCAATGTTATAGTGCAGAAAGTAAAGTTCTTACAGTCCAAATAATCCAAACCTATGACCATCCACTTCAAGCCGTGCACAATGCTTAGCCTCACGATATGATGTACGACTATATTTGTGTGTGGAAACCATTTATATTCTTTTGCTGCAGAGACTTGACCTTTATCATTTGACCATGTCTCCCTTACAGCAATTTAATGTTTTATAACTGTGCATATCAAAAGATCAATTCATGAATATATATCACAGGGTTAATATTATGTCTTATGGCAGTCATCTGAATTATAATTACGATACTTCTAAGTAAACTTGAGACAAATGTTTGCGTGAAGACTTTATTTCACCAACATTTAAAAACTACTGGCCTCCCTAACAATCATTTTTGTCTCTTCCATAATGTGAACATGTGATTATGTTGTGCAACCAAAATTACCGTATGTATTTTAGCTGTATATGCTTTGTAGACTAGTGTGAGTCAAATAATATCACTTGTTCTGATAAGTACAAAATATATAATAACTTTTAACCCTCCTACAGATTTTAAACCTAACAAACCTAACTTCAACAATATTCCTCCATAGTTGCCTACTGCTGTGGCGTAAATGAATTCATAAAACATGTGCTCAAGTACTTCCACTTTACAGCCCTAAGCAAACATGACACCAGCGTTTCAAAAGCCTGGATTAAGTGTAGTTTGATTTTCAGTTTCAACTCAGTGATAACATTTAAAACTTCAAGTAGATAATGATATTTAAAAATGTCTGATAAGGGCGAGCAAACTCGTAAATTGAAATACAAAAATAATAAAGCAGGAAATTAACAGGATACCCAAGTGGGCTTAACACTGCTGACATCTGCCTAAATGCATTTGTACAACATCATTGGCCAGGAAATCAGGGTTAGCAGCATGCTTTCTATTAAATTATATTGCAACACTTCTGAATGAAATTGTTTTTTAAAAAAACTGAATATTTAAAGTTTTCTATTATTTGTATGTTCAGCTATAGCTGACATCATCAAATTCGTTTCTCCAATATAAAGGTTTTAAGTAATTGACCAGATATATGACTACAGGTAATACCAGAAATGACCCTTCAGTAAAAAGGTTAATATATAAGTGGTGGAGCATACATATTTTTATCACTCAATGATATTTACTAGGGTGAAGTAGGCACGCATTGTACACGCCTTTCTGATATCATCTCAATATTTGGTGCAAAGTTGTCATAAGTATATTATCTAATTATCAAAGATTAGCTCGAATAATATCAATGTCACCATACTGAGAATACATGGCTTATTATGGAAACCCACAAATTTCTTCCTTGAAATTGTGCATGATTTCTAAAATCTGATCTTCATTTTGTACATATTGCTATGCTAGTATAGTTTGCCAAGTATAACAATATCCTTGTCATGAATATTGACTTCCTCGTCTACACTAGAAGACAATACTTAACTGTTCAAAGGTCAAATATGGAAGAAATATTAAAAAGGAAAATTTGTCATGCTTTTTCTAGAATACTAAGTGTTGAGTATAAAGAAACAACATCATTACTAATCTTGACTCCATCTCAAGTCCCAATTTAGAGTGAACGTTCAGTAGATTTGATTAAAATAATATTACCAGATGCATGACCTACCTTGACTAAGAAGCCGATTGCTGGTTTTGTATGACATCATTGTTGAATAATTGAACTGGAGACTATCTAGCGAGGTAGAGATTACATCGTCATTTAAAGAAAGATTGATGGTACTTGTATTATATACACTCAAAACGCATGATAATAAACATTAAAACATTAGGTTTTAAATTGTTTTCTTTCTAAAATAAGGTGTATTAAATGGGCCTTGTTCTATTAGAATGGTCAAAGGAGGAAGTATTATGAAGATCTTTCAAAAATGTCTTACTGATCATTCTTATATTTTTGAAACTAAATTAAATTACCTCGGATAAAATGACCACAAATCATTCTAAACATTAAAGAAAGCATTTAAACATCATTTAGGCAGTCATAGAGGAAAACGTCAAAATAAAGTTATCAGCAAATACATGAGGTAGAGACTACGAGCATGAGATGAGAAAAAATATTGAAAAATAGGTCACCTTGAACAAGGTATGGGTATTAAAACTCAAAATCCATATGTTAATTAAACCTTTATGATATATATTTACGACGCTGAAATAAAAGCAGCAAATATTATTCATTAGACAGCAACGTTTTTGTAATATAGCAATATGTACACATATAATACACGTGACAGGTAATATCCATGCCACCTTTTTATGAGCATCATGCTTGTCAACACAGTTATTCATTTAAGCTGTAATAAAAATTTATAATATCATATATGGGGTTTTCAGATACAGATGACTCAAAATAAGCTTAAAAACAGAAACTTTCATATCTGGCCTTTAAGTACTGCATGTATTACGATAAATATGATCGAAGACCACATCGTACTATTCTACTAACAAATCACATTGCTTCCAATGTATTTTCATGCTTGATAAGGTCAAAACAAAAATTTGTTTCTGGTCATTCAACTGTCCATTTCCCATTGCAATCCCTTTATCCCTAATGGTAAAAATGAAAAAAATCAAACCAAATCACATGATATATATATCTATATATATATATATATATATATCTGTGCGTGTGTGTGTGTGTTAAAAAAGACCTTACTACCCTAATAAAACAAGCAGTGCAATAGGAAAAAAATATTTATAACCTAATAAGCTTGGTGTTAACTTAGAAAATTTTTTTTTAACTTTACAAAAACTTTCTTCTTATGATAAGCTCACCAGTCAATTTGCAAATATTTGACAAGACATTACCCGGTTCATATGAAACAGAAATAGAAAACATAAGTTACTTAGATCGTATTCTCTACAGTTCTTCCTAATCCTAGGTTTAACACAAATAAGATCCATGAGTAAGCGATAGAAAATGAACTTAATTTTGTATCTTTAGGTATTCCTACTTATTGGTGATCCCAGCCTCTAATATTCCAGGTAAGAACATATCTATATTTGTTTTACTTGTACCAAACTGTAAACAGTGTATATCCAGATACAGTGTAGGAAAATGTAACAGGCCTGTGTTTGCACTGTTTGTTTTAAAATATAGTGCAAACAAACTGAGTCATGGCATGAGAAATCGTCCCATAAACAATATGAGGTCATCATTGAAAATTTAATTATATAAAGGAAGTTTAAGACAACTTTGCTGCTGCTGCAGAATGCATTAACCATTCTCTATTACCATCCTAGTACAGTGGAACCTGTCTTGAAAAAGCACCCATTCTGCCAAAACATAATGGTCTCTCATGACAGGTTGTCTTTTATAATAACATATCAAAACACTATATAGTCAATAAATCTTTACATGGAGAACCTGGTACCTCAAAACAGGTTTTACTGTAGTGTTTAAGCTTTGTATTTATGGATAATGTCACCAAGCACAGTACATGGTGACCAAATATATATATATATATATATATATATATATATATATATATATATATATATATATATATATATATATATATATATATATACATATATATATATATATATATATATATATATATATATATATATATATATATATATATATATATATATATATATATATATATATATATATATATATATATATATATATATATATATATATATATATATATATATATATATATATATATATATGGTCAAAAAGAACCTCTATCTTAACTACTGGTACCATAAAATTATAGATCAGTACAATGATGACAGATGTGTGACATTAAGTATATGGTAATAATGTCAGACATATATGATAGCAGCTTGACATCACAGTTTTATTACATCATAAAGCAAAGCACTACAACTGTTTTGTTTTCCAGTAATGTCTACAGTCAATAGCAGGCCTTAAAGTCAACAATATTGTACTGTTTACTAAGGGCTGAGTTAGAAACGATTATTACGAGTATGCTGACATCAGCAGTAAACTTGATGATCATATAATAAAATCAGAGTACATGTAGATTATATTCATTCATTTGTAGGTCTTCATCATAAAAATCAACGGTAGGGACTGTGTTCTGGGGGTTTCTTTTGTCAAGAAAAATATAATTATAGACAAAATATTTTTTTAAGACCTGCTTAAGATAAACTGTTCCAGATCTAGAACAAGTTGACCAATCTTCAACAAAATGAGTGTGATCTGATAGACTAGCAACAAGAAGTGTCCTAAGTGTTTTGTAGACATAGTGTTGTTCTACATAATTATCATCACCACACACATCAACACTATCACAACCACGCTGACATTAAATAACAAATACACACAGTTTCCATTTGTAGAAATCCAAAAGACTTAAATGTTAACAATTGGTTTTTGACGTTGCTTCTCTCAACCTTTCATTATAAGTTGCATAAGTCAAATGCTACTAGCACTTATCTTTTAAAAGAAGGGATGATGCTATGATAATCACACTTTGGCGTAAATTATTTTGCAGCATTGCAAATTATCTTTCGACATTTGCTGCAATGCTGGGTGGAATTTCTTATGTCTGTGGACACTCCAAAATGATTAAAATCAATATGGTGTATGCAGCACAAGCAAAGAAAATGTCCCCACCCCCTGCTTCTGTGCTTCACTTAGTCAAAAAGGAGTTATGAAATTTGATTCTGATTGCTTTTCAAATGGCTCATCAGCAGCAGAGAGGGTGAACCTCAAAAACCAAAAAAAAAGCGTCGAATCGAACAAAGCGTCGACAACCAACGCACAAAACCAAAAAAAGCGTCGAATCGTAAAAAGCGTCGACAACCAACGCTTCCTCGTCTACGCCAGCGTCATTTTCATTCACCCTCTCTGCTGCTATGGGATAATAATTTTTTTACGAGTTCAACCGAATATTTGATCGAGTCCGATACGATATCGTGTCCGAGGGTCATGTAAATTTATTGTTACAAATCCGTACGGGATTGACTGAGCATTACTAAAGAAATTTCTAAATTGATTGAAGTCCATATCGGAACACCATGTCTGCCAAATATTTCGTAGCGTATGAGTATCAACGCCGTTGAATACAGCAAGAATATTTCAGTTATCTCTAATCACTTTTGGAATCTGTGTGTAGCGTTGAGTGACATATATCACGTCGGTGTTTTTATGCCTGCCTCGGGAAAATATTCTAGCAGGATTTTTTTGTTTATCTAACATTACATCATCGTATACGGCTAAATTGTTAATACTTCCATCAAGATCTTCTACTGATGGTGCCTCGTCAATATCGGTTATAAATTCAATAATACCCTCACCGGCAATCTCTGAAGCGTTTTCATTAAAATCCTCTAAAACTTCATAACATCGTTGATCATCTACGCTAGGGGCAATTAAATACAACTTATCCCACTTCATCCAACTCATTATTAAATTGAGCAACAATTGCGTCTTGCCGGATCCAGATGGCCCGATTATAATCATCCGGATAGAGTTTGGTAGCGCTGCATGATGCTTAACTGGTTCTCTTGCTTTAGTCGCTGAAAAATCAATTATATCCATATCTCTATACATAAATTATGGATCTATATTGTGTGAAGTGTAAAACGCGTACTGACACAGATGACTTGACGACGATTACAACAAAAAATAACAGATCAGCGCTTTCTGGTAAATGCGTACAATGTGGTACAAAGAAATTTAGATTTGTGTCTATGAAATCTGCAGGAAATGATGATTTAAAAAAAAACGAGGGGGTGATATCGCAGCCAAATTGGCAAAACTCCCTGGAACCCCATGGGCAAAATACCCGGGAGAAAAGCACCTTCCAGGATATAGCTACTGTGGACAGGGAACACGATTAGATATCAGACTCAATAATCAAAATCAGCCCCGACCCGGTGAAGAACCAATAAACGCTATTGATAAGGCGTGTCACCTTCATGATGTTGCTTATAAAAACAATAATCTGCAACACAGGCATCTAGCAGATGTGAAATTAATTCATGCATTAAATGCTATTCCTGATAAATCCTTCAAAGAAAAATTAGCTTCGTGGTTTGTAAAATCGGCTATGAAAAGCAAATTGATGTTAGGTGCTGGTAATTAATAATAACATGGAATCTATTTATTATTCTCCAAAAGGATACTGGCGGGGTAGCGCTGCAATCAATAAACTCTCTAGCGCTGCAAAAGTGAAAAAAACACTGCGGCTCATTGGTTATCCAAACAGGCGATATGGCAAATTTATCTACCACCGCCTAAACAGATTAATTACTCGCATGTTGATGTGACTGTCCCTAATGAAGTTCATCAAGCTGATATATTATTTTTGCCACAAATACGCGTTAACTGTAGTTGATGTTGCGAGTCGATACAAAGAAGCAGAGCCGCTGAAAACAAAATCATCAACTGAAGTCGCTTCTGCATTCGAAAGGATTTATCGACGAGGTCCTCTGCGTTGGCCAAATCTGTTACAAGTTGATCCTGGCAAGGAATTTCAAGGTGTGGTTGCATCTACAATGAAACATCACAATGTCACCATCAGACGAGGGCATACTGCGTTACATCGTGATCAGGCAATTGTAGAACGGTTTAATCGGACGATTGCTGAACGGTTCTTTAGATATCAATACGCGAAGGAGTTTATTCAGGATAAAAGATCCCGTGAATGGGTGAAAAGGTTACCAGCTGTGATTACCGCACTGAATAATGAGATTACTAGAACAATTCACATGAAACCTATCAACGCGATTAAAAAGAAGTCTATACCTAAAATGGAAATTCAAGGAATTTCACAAAATGATTTCAAAGAACAAATTCTTGGTAGTAATGTCACTGTTAGGTATTTATACGAACCAGGAGAGCTTGAGGGTGGCAGAAAAAGGGCTACTGATCCTATTTGGAGTGTTACTGCACACAAGATATCTACTATAACACGATCAACTGGTAGACCTCCAATCTATAAACTGGATTCAACTGCCCCTCAGCGGGGTTTTACACGCGAACAATTACAAGTGATTCCTGACGATACTCAATTGCCACCTCATGGTCTTAACTAGCACCCCTTCGTCTGTTGCACTCAAGACAAGTCAGCATAACGTTATCTCTGATATGACCAATGCTGCTATTCTTTCTGTCTACGGTAAATTGGCGAGGATCTTTATCCGAATACTGCCAACGCATTATACAATTGCAACTCGCGCAGTGATTATTCTGTTGTTGTTTCAGCGTAATTATTAATTTAGCATCAATGTCAAATTCTCTATTATTTTTTTTATCCTGTTGTTTATAACCGGAGAGTTTTTTATTAATGATGCTAGCATCATCCATTGTAGTGTCATCATCGTCACCAATGATTTCATCATCGAAAACAACTCTTCGAAGTTGATTTAATCTCCTCACTCTGGATACTGCAAGATAGACTAAATTCGACCATTCGATGCGATTATCTACCATCCAAACAATTGTATCCGATAAAGTCAATCCCTGTGAAGAATGTATCGTCGCTGCGTATCCTAGCGTCCACGGGGATTTATTAGCACGCAATGCATCTTCAACGACGCTGATATCAACCAGCACAATATCATTTAATACGAGAATTTGTTTTTCACGCTGTCCTGGAATATCAACTTCTATATTCTGTTTTCTTGTATCCGAAGGCCTATAACACAACGGTACTGGAAGTGTTGCAAATTTTTCTTTATGCAATTCAAATAACTTCATCTGAAGTGTGTCTCTGACTATTTTTCTACTTGCTACTATCAAATCATTTGGTCTTCACGTTTTCCAAAAATCATTCATGGGAGTCTCTGAAATTATTTCACGCGCTATTTCACATTGGATTTTATCCGGTTGTAATCTAATTAGCGCTTTGCATTCTCGTAATCGTTCATCAAGTGATCTATGGTCGGTATTAATTTCTTCATAATAGTCTACAAAACCCTTTAGCCATTCATGTGGAGATGCACCGACAAATGGTGGTGGTTGGCCGTGATCACCGCACATGACGACTTTTGTGTGTTTGTTTAACAACCACTCGAGAAATGTTTGTAATACATCTAATGACACTGTACATATTTCATCCCAGATTATGATTTCAGGAATGAATTTATCACCCATTCGATCAGGAGTCCATTTGTCACCCTTCCATCAAAACAAACTGTGATAGGTACAGGCATTTACCCCTCGTTGTTTCATCTCTCTGGCGAGTCTGTGAGTTGGTGTTAGCACAATCATGTTGGACTTGGAAACGCTAGCGTTTCTACGGAATAATTCAATTGCACGAGTCGTCTTTCCTGACCCACCACAACCGTTTAAAAAAACTGTCTTGTATCTACATATCGGATCAGATACCGGTGGTGCATGAGAAAATTCTGATTGAATTTCAATACGGTTACAACAAAGATATTTATCATCCATGGTAACGTCTGCGGATTCACAATACTCATGTAGTGTTTCCTTTTTAAATCGTCAACGCCCCCAATTTTCCTTGGGATCTGTGAATGCCGCTACAGCTGATTTGTGTTTCTCGTGGATATAAATAGAATCAGTGGCTACTCTAACTGCGGTATTAGGAAATCTATTTATCATCGAAAATAAATTGATAGAAGCATAAGCTAGCATAGAACTTCTCAAATGTGTGTACTGGGAATTATATCCATCACAGTAGGTAACAACCGTACCCAATTTCTCACCATTGGATAGAAAAGCATCCTTACGGGATACAAGATTTCCTTGTTTCGTTAAATCCGTTACAATAAAATCGTATTCTGCGACGTCTATGATCAATCGCGAAGAATATTTTGCATTGTCGTATCTTCCACCCTGGGTAAATTTACCGATTATTCTTCGTCCCAAAACTTTTGCTTGTTCTTTTTTAATTTCAAATAACTTCTTAGAACCAATTCATGATTTGTTCTTCATTGAAATTCTTCGAATTTCCATCTGAAAACTGTTTTCGCTGTTCGCTAATTATACGATCTAGATCGGGTTGTGGTAGCCAAACATCCTTCTGCGCGTGATAGCATATAATAGCTTCACCGATGATCAACGATTGTAACATCTCACAATCAATCATATACCGCAATAGCACTATTGGCATCCAGTGTTTTTCAGATAGGTGTCTACCAAGCCAAAGATAACTACACGGATGTAACCCTGTAGCGAATTCGAATGATATCACACGAGCGAATCCAGTTAAATCAAAATCAGGCAATGGACCATTAATCGCAACACGAGTCATTTCATGCGTGGGATGTCCAAATCGTTTAAAGTACTCAGCGCATTCTCCATACCCGAGAAACCTTCCAGGATAACACGCGGATATATCAATTGAAATCATACCGCCACGATGGTATTTTGTATTCCACAGTCCTTCATGACTAAATTCGACGCAACTCAATTTAACATCCTCGAGAAAATCACTTCGTGTTGGACGCCATGAGTTTTTTTCTCTTGCGAAGTGAGCTACCACTGATGGAATAGTAAAACTATCCGTGAGTAGTTTTTCATGGAAACTCTCCGGTGAAAAATCATTAGCGATTTTTCTCATTCTAGTATCTAACTCTTCAACGCGATATAATTCACCATTTGGTCTTACAAATTGATCAAATCCTATTTCGGGATCTTCATCACTTCTAAGTAACCACACTGACACAGGATCATCCTTACACAGCGTATGAATAGCATCGAATAATTTCTCTTCATAGAAAACATCCCCGGAAAATTCCTCGGGGATATATCTCACGGTTCTATCTCGTGGAAATATCGTTACTGCAGCCGTCCACGCGTGTTCGTTATGATCAATAATTTGTATTGGCGCTCCTTGTAATTTATATTTCGGTTCGTGTAATACTTCCCCGGTTATTGTCGTTACTGATATTGGGAATTTTAATAATGTTTCTAATTTAGCTATATCAGAAATCTTTGCACCGTGCTGTTTCACTGTCAGTTCCCATTCGGTTATTTTCCTACGTCGCAGATCAGTTAGTTTATTTCCTCGGGATGCATTTGTGAAGTGTTCCATTACCCGTGTTGCTACACAATTTAGTGAACTAGAATATTCATAGAAGCTAGTTTTGCAATATCGGGTTTATCATTTAGCGGGTATATTCCATAAACGATTGCTGTTACAGGATAAGATCTCTCGTAGCATGGTTTGTCGATTCCAGTTAGAATTCCTGGTTTGGAATCTCTACTCAGCGTGATTGTTTTTTTATTCTTGAGGATTGGTTCGAATTTATCTCTGATAACCCATTTGCCATCGACTTCGATAATGAATTTTATTCTGAAAAAATACTTCTGTTGGGAATTACTTTGCAATTTACTCTTGGATTTCCAGCCAAGATGTGAAATTATCTCAGCTGCTCTTTCATCGTTCATCGTAGCATCGATGTTGGGTACATTGACATCCTCGTGTATAATTCGAAATGTCGACCAACAGTCTACTGCACCGTCTCGGTAGAATTCATTAAAACACTCCCTGATTTTACCCAGTATAGTTCTATCACCGATTAGACGTTTTGGTGTGTCAGAGACTCTATCGAGATTGAATTTAACATTTTTCCAAGGCGTAATTTTCGATAATCTCTTGAACTCCTCCATACTATAATTAAAACAAGCATTTAAATGAAAGATTTATGTATAATGAATCACTGCAAATGGCTCATGATTGGATCAACGACTCCGTGTAACAAATCATGCAGAAATGAATTCTGTGGGTATCATATACAAAGTTTTCGACGTGGAAGCCTTGGTCCGTTACCTTGTATACGATGTGGGGTTGGGGTTAGGGGAAAATCGAAGTTGTGTTTGAATTGCGGTGGCAAACGATACAGGAAATTGAAGCGTTATTATGACAAAAAAATAAAAAATGGAAAATCATATGAATTTTCAATCAAAAATTCTGATCTTGACTCTGTCAGCGACAAAGTCAAAAGAACCCCCAAGACTATATCGAAAGATTCATTATTAAACCAAACAATGAATTAGACAAGCAATAGTATAGTATATAATGAACCAAGAATTCAGACCACACCCTGCGATTACAAATTATGAAGCATCCAGTGATGGTATTGTAAGAAACCGTAGACTGAAGAAACCAGTTGGGTGGGATAATGGTATGGGGTGTTTGATGTTTACTGTTGGGGGAAAGAAGAAATATTACTGCCATCGTTTCGTGTATGAATGTCATAATGGATTGATCAAAGATAGTTTTGTTATTGATCACATTGATTCTAATTCAAAGAACAATTCTTTATCAAATCTGCAAGCGATAACACAGAGTGAGAATACCAAACGAGGAAAGACTGGCACTTGCTCGAAGCGAGCGAGACCCGTAAAATCTTTAAATACAACAACTAACGAAGAAAAAATATTTTCATCTATGAATGAAGCCGGTAGACATTTCGATATTTGTAGACCCTCAGTACGATATGTTGCAGAGGGAATAACTAAGACGGCGATTTCAAAAAAGACCGAACAGAAAATTCAATTTAGTTATGTCCCCGATGATATCATCGGCGCGTCATAATTTTCATTTAGAAATATGTAATCACCATAGAATATGAATTCTGAAAAAATGAATAGCATTATTGATGAAATTTCAAAATTGAAAAGTCAGGATATCAAACTATCAGATGGGTTAAATCCTGATCAAATCATGTCGGATTATCAGGATATAGAATACGGAGTTGACACTAACAAGTATATGCTGCCCAAGAAATATGCGCTAATCAAAAAAATTCAGAATTCTATTCGGGACTCTCTTGCATTTTCCAGTGACGTCAGTGTGTTTGTTCCGTTGTATACTATCGTAGAACGAATACGAAAAAAATTAGGTAACGAATACGAATTGAAAAAGGATATCAATCTAAAGTTAGAAACCTACGAGCGTTAATTCAAGAAAATGAACGATTTTGACCGTGACCGATCATTTATCATTTTTTAATTGTGACCGACCCTCAGAGAGATTTTCATTTTTTTTTTAGCATTTTTTGATTGAAAATGTCAAAATAAGTGAATAAAAAATAAAATCAATCCAACAATTATCAATCGTAATGGCTACGGGAAAATTGTTTTGCAATTGAAAAATTGTTTACGATTTCAAATAATGGTCAATGAAGCATTAACGACCCGATTGGCTCGTGAACGACTAGATGCAATCAAGAGATTTATACCAATTCGCGACTCTGTAAGGAATAAATTGCAACAACGACAGAGTTTACAAACTGATTTTGCTTTGGGGTCTGAAGAATTGTTTAAACCAGTAACCACAGCAACGTACGGGGTAGAGCGTGCTATACGGGGAGATGTTCCCGAGACGGGGAAATCTGTTATTGGTGAACTTGAACAAATAGCAGCGAAAACTGAACAAACAAAACAGGCTGTACAAAAAATGGAATCAAAAAGAACAGTAGATGATTTACGCGTGAGATTTAACGAGGAAGGGTTAGCAGCAATTGATAAGACTGATCCAACAGAAATTCCTGCGCTTGTTGTTACGACTTATGAAAACAGGAAAAAAATGTTGAAACCAGAACATCACAAGTTTGTTAAGAGTATAACTCACTGGGCTGATATATTCTACAAAATCAAAACTAAAACAGGTCAAATTAAGACGGATAGTGCATCATACATCGAATATATCGATGCGGTGGGTATAGTGTATAAGCAATATGAAGAACTAAAACAACAACAAAAACCGCAAAAATTGCAAAAACCGCAAAAGCGACAGAAACCTGCAAGGAAAATATCTTTTTCACCTAAACAACAACAACAACTACCACCTGATCGAGATGATGATGTTCTTGATTATTTACAAGAAATGGATACAGACAAACTGGATGAAGCAGCTGGTTATAGCGGAAGTGGATTGCAAGATTCCAGTGAGACCTGTCCTGGTAGTGTTCTCAGTGATATATCACGATTAGAAGTTCTTGTAGGAGGGTTCCGAGCTGGAAATAACTCACCGGAAATAATTAATGAAGCAGCTGATATCTGTAGACGATTATTTCAAGGCGGTATCATGGATATCAGCACCTATCGAGATTTCATTGGCGAGTTAGTGGAAAGTGGGTATCACAGTGACTGAAAATCCAAGGATTTTTCATCACCGGGACTGGTTTACAATTGATAAATTGTTTTACAATTGAAAAATTGTTTCTGATTTCAAATAATGATCATACACTACAATCATGATAAACCAACCCCCGTCTATGTAGTTAATTCACGGTTTCCAGTTTATAGAGCATACTATGGTGATGGCCTCGGCAATACCATTGCTGGGTTATTTGCGAGAATGGCTCCAAAAGTGATGCCGTTAGCTAAACAATTATCAATGAAAGCAATTGATGTTATTCGTGATAAGGGTATCAGTGCTGTTGGAGATCTTGCCGGAAAAGCGTTTTCAACCGCGAAGAATAAAATAACAGCGCTAGTGAAATCACGGATGAAATCCAAAGGATTTTCGAAACCGTTATCGTCTACAGCAGAGATGCCTGCCAGTGTTAGTAAAATTATAAATAACGCAGTAGATGAAAAACTAGCGTCGTTGGTGACTCCCTTGATAAATGAAGGGGACCAAAATAACATGATAGCAAACATGATAGCGGGAAGTGGCTTTAAAAAAACACGAGGATGAAAATCCTACGGTGAAAATCGTTTACGATTTAGACTCTGATAAATAGAATAAATGTTCAAAAGGTCACCTGATCCAGCGTTTGATATAGACGCCCCAGTTGGCAAGGATGATTCCGTCCGCGATTTTCAATTTTATTCTTATCACGCAATACAACCAGATCTCCGATCGCGAATTGAACTTCAAGTTCAAGATACCAGTAAATACTTTTTGCCTTGTGAAGCGTTTATTGAAGTAGAAGGTGAACTCGTAACAAATGATGCTTATCATAATGATCCACCATATGACATTAGCCCAACTATCCGAGTTGGTTTTGTCAATAACGGTATCATGGCGTTATTCGAAAGCGCTAGATATCTCATTGATGGAAAAGAAATTGAATCCATTGACCGTGATGTTGATGTTGCCACAACAATCATAGGGTTAGCGAGATATTCCGATGATTATACAAGATCGGCTGGTCCGTCTATGATGTTTGCAAAGGATATCACTGATCACCCTGAACACGTCCAGTATTCTAGAGTAACGGCAACACAAGCTACCGCAGTTGATCCGGCACCAGCCGGATATACGAGACCAGCTGGTACTTTTGATGTCATAAATAATGTTCCAAATTACAACCTAGGATTTGCAACACGAGTATTAACGTTGCAAGGACAGCGTCGACAATTTTCATGCGCGATTCCACTGCATCATATATTTGGATTCTGTAGAAACGTCCGAAAAGTTATCTATGGAGCGAAGCATACAGTAGCGCTTGTGCGAAAGGGTACTGATAATGATGCAATCTGGTGTGATGCTGGCGTCCCGGAGGGTAAAGTTAAAATAACAAAACTATCATTGTGGATGCCAGTAATGACCCCATCAATCACCGCAGAACAACGACTACTATCATTTATGGAAACAGGCGGTAAATCATTGTTGAGTTGGTTATCAGTGACTACGGATATTAAACTGGATAATATCGATGATATATTCACATGGCACCTGGCATCAAAACAAGGCGTTTCAGCTCCGCGTCACATATTTGTAGCGTTACAGAATAATGAACGAGTTGGTAATCAACAACGCAGCCATATGATATTTGATCAGTTAGGTGTTAGAGAAGTCTCGCTGAGAATAAACGGACAGCAGGAACCATCCGAGGATGTACAACTTGATTACGGTCAAAATCATATTGCACGCGTGTATCATAACCTGTTGTCATTTATGGCACGTGATCAAAATGTTGATACTGGTTTGCAAATATCACAATTGGACTTCAAAAGTCTATATCCGATTTATTACTTTTCATTGGAACATCTTGATTTGATGAGACAATCTGTCGTTGATATACACTTTAGAGCCCGTGTAACCCGTCCTGGGGGTATTATTAATTACAGAGCGGTTGCTGTCATTCTCAGCGATAAATCAATGCTACTCGAAAGTGTTGGAGGAAGAATGAGAGTGGTAGATGCGCCAGTAGAAAATCTTTGATTGAGATTGTAAACGATTTAGAATCAATCTAGTATGTATAATGTCATATAGTGTTATTAGTGTTGCGTTAACTCCCGGTCAAGTCAAGAAATTGCAATCAGAATCGGCTAAAAAATGCGGAACCACAATCACGTTGAAACCTAATCAAATGACTGGTGGTGCAAATAAATTGTCGTTGACAAATCGTCAAGTAAAACATTTTAATGATGCACTTGTAGCAAAAAGGGTGTCCAGATTACTCTCTCTGCGGCTGCTATCAAAAATATGATGAAAACAGGCGGTATATTCCCGTTGTTAGCTGCGATTCCAGCATTGATTGCCGCAGCAGCCCCAGCGGTAGCTAAAGCAGCAGCGTTGGGAGCTGTTGGGACCGAGGCAGGAATGGCGTTGAAAAAGGCAACTGGGCAGGGTTATAAAAAAAGGGAAAGGGTCTAAGACTACCAGGAACCCCGTATTCGTGGTACAGCGGAAAGGGTCTAAGACTACCAGGAACCCCGTATTCGTGGTACAGCGGAAAGGGCCTGAGACTAGGACCGGTTTATTAATTGAGGAACCTATGGTTCCCAAATCTTCGATTGGAAATCCCTCGGATTTCACGCCAATGTCCAATTTTGATTTACTCGATGCTGCTAAAAAACTGGCGATTAAAAACTTCAGAGGTGTCTTTATGAAAGATCAATTACCAGCACAACCAAACAGTGTTGAGACCGGTATCATTAATCTCGATAACAGCACCGGACCTGGAACTCACTGGGTTGCATACGCTATTGATCCACGTGGGATTGTCTATTTTGATTCATATGGATTAGCACCGCCAAAAGAGTTTATGCGTTATATAAAAACTTTTCCAATGAAGACTTGGTATTCTACGCTACCAACACAAACGATGATTGATCCACCAATATGTGGCAGCGAAGTATTAAATGTACTTGACGCTATTTCTAACTCCTTGGGTAACCCAAGGGGAAAACCACCACACATTGTCGTAAATGAATACACCAGCAATCGCTGGCAACGACGGAGTCGTCAAAAACGATTTTAGAGAGAGAAAGAGTTTTACTATAACATGATTGATATTTGGGGAAGACCTCTGAAACCCAAACCCGATGACACTACAACGGGTGATATAAAAAAACTAATCGAAGATGAAATAGCTGAGACGTTGAATTTAGAAAGCGTTGATCCCGGGGAAATAGTTGTATTTCAAGATCGTCAGGGTAAATTGAAGACTAGTAATATTTCTCTGAATGATATTTTAGTTAAACAAAGAAACGCAATCGAGGATACTATCGTGTTATTTTCCGATCAGGGTAAATTGAAAACTAGTAATGTGTCGTTGGATGATATTTTGGTTAAACAACGAAACGCAATCGAGGATACTATCGCGTTATTTTCCGATCAGGGTAAACTCAAACCAGGTGTACTTATTTCGACTATTACAGATAGAATAGAAACTTTCAACAATGAGTTGGAAAATTCTCTGTTGGAACTAACAATACTTCAATCTAAAATTGAAGAACACGGAAAACAGTTTTCAATTTTTCGTAGAAATATCGTGGATAAATTTCTTGGAACCCCGTTGGATAAAATTGAAATAAAACTCCCTGATATTAAAAAATCCATCGATGAGACGAAAACCTTCATCGAAGCCATCAAAGGGGATGCAACGAGGATGATAACAATTATTGAAAAAACAAAAATTCCTCATGAGAAAACCAACAACGTAGTATACACGATCCAACACGGATCATTTGCGTGGACACCTACAGACAATATACTAAGTATCACTGCAACCGTTAAAGGCATTTATCGATTAACACTAGTAGCACCGACTCAATTTAAAATATCATGGTCGAGTTCATCCGGGGTCAACAATACGATTTCAACTATCATCGACAAGGATACAACGGAAAAGTGCACGATAACATCTACTGATTAAAATTTGGTTAGGGTTTCAGTAACATGGTATGTGGAATTCGTAGCGGATTTAAGTAAATAACTAAATTGAAAGGAAAAATCCTTCGGATTTCACAATTGAAAACGCTAGCGTTTCTAAAATAAAAAATGATTTCATCAACGCAATGTCGCTATGATCAGGTCAGAGAATTTCAAACTAGACTCAAAACCCTCGCCGAGGAGTATCAAATAAAAATAAAAAAATACCGACGAAGAATCACCGCAATTGATATTACTATGTACTCGGTGTCAAGCGTTCTCGCTGGCGCCGGAATAATACTTGCATCGGTTACAATGATTGCCCCGATCGTAGTTCCAATTTGCATATCTGCGGTGGCTACAATCGCGGGTATGTCAACCGGGGTAACAAAAAAAATATCATCATGCAGCCAGAGTAAACTGCAAGATTACTTAATTCAATTTCATATTGTATCAACCGCATACTCGCAATTATCCTCGATGATATCGTCGTCACTCGATAATACAATTATATCAGATAGTGAGTTCTCAGCGATGGCCAGTATTTTTGATTCCGCGATATCAAAATTACAGAGACAACAACAGTATAGCAACGATGACAACACCGATGGAATTGGAAAACACGAACCCAAAAACCAGAATGATCTCAATTACCTCAACGATATCAGATAGTGAGTTCTCAGTGATGGTCAGTATTTATAATTCCGCGATATCAAAATTAGAGCGACAACATGAGTATAGCAACGATGACAACACCGATGGAATTACTTCAACGAATGGTGGAGAACACGAACCCAGTACAAACAAGCATGATATCAATAACATCAACGAAACCCGAGTTTAGTGTGAATTTCCCTAGCCCAGTCCCCGTGAAGGAGATAGCGCTAGCAAAACTACGAGTGTATCACAGTTGGCCTAATATCAGATCGGTAGCATTTGGTGGTCAACAACCCAATAATTCCTTGGTGTTCTCGTATAAGAATCGTGAAGACGGGACTCCAGACTGGAACGTTGTTTCGATACCAACAGGGTCATACCAAATCGAACAAATCAATAATGAATTCGCGCGTAGAATAAAATCGATTACTGGAACAGAATCAAAAATCGCTATAACGGTTCATGAACCGACGCTATCATCTGCCATTGAAATAAGCACAAAAGGATACGTCGTAGATATCTATCAGAGTTCTATTAGAACCGTACTAGGATGGCCTGAATTACCACCAGGGGGGAAAACCATTGATTTACCAGAACCACAAAAATCTGATTATATCACCAACGTGATAAAATCTGATAATCCAATAAAGAGTTATAAAGATCACAGAATCACTATAGATTTTTTTGGTCTCGGATACCAACCAACTGGAAGAGAGAAGCCAGGGGAGAGAATAGAGGGATATCATTTTATTGACGAACCTAAAATCGTTGAAAATTTCACAGCAATGAATAATGATTTTTCACTGTTGTTAATACCCCTTAAATCCGGCTCTCTCACCCGAGATGAATTTATCAGCGTCGTAGAAACATGCAACAAAATTATCGACGATATGGAAACATTTAATTTAAAAATTATTCAGGATATATAAGATGACGATAATCCCCTATCGAGAACAACATTTGCATCAGACCTTAATATCCCCGTCAAGGATATCCCAACAGTCAAACTACCAGAATATAACGTACCAGAACTAAAAAGACTTCTCAGTGATGCCATCGATGATGGTTTCAAAATAATTCATGATGCATGGAGAAAAACAGCATCACAGGAAATAAAAATCCTCAAGTATAATAATGACCCAGACGGTGGCGGCAGACATATCGCTCCGTTCAACGTGAATATTTCATCGGTGATTGCGCTCAATTTAGTATGCGATGTTATCGAAGGAAGCTATCAAATTAATCTCGAACTATCAAATCAAGCTCAGCAGGGATATATTCTTTATTCGTTTGCACCAACAGCTCCTCCAGGATTTTTAATAATTGAGTCTCCGGTTAATCCAGTCTATATGCGGTGTCATAATGATTCATTAACCAGAATTAATTTCAAACTCACAGATCAGTCCAATAATCCAATTGATCTACAAGAGGAGGTGTTAGCGATTAGTCTGTTTGTGAAGTCCTAAGGACTCGATCAAATATTTGGTTGAACTCGTAAAAAAATTATTAACCCATAGCAGCAGAGAGGGTGAATGAAAACGACGCTGGCGTAAACGAGGAAGCGTGGTTGTCGACGCTTTTTTACGATTCGACGCTTTTTTGGTTTTGAGCGTTGGTTGTCGACGCTTTGTTCGATTCGACGCTTTTATTTGGTTTTTGAAGTTCAACCTCTCTGCTGCAATCTTTGATTCTGATTGCTTTTCAAATGGCTCATCCTTTCCTGAAATCACTGCTGTGACATTTTGTCTTCACAAATATTTCAATACTTTAACATTCCAACAACAAGTACAAAAATTAATTATTTTGGAAGACAAATAATCATTTTGCATTTTATGCATAGAGAAAAATCCCACTTCAAAGAAATATTACCGCCGATCATGAACTTCCTAATGCTTTAAATAAAGATGGCTCAACTTTTGTTTCTTCAATACATCTGTGATTGACCTAACTTCAGATGAATTGGGTTGTAGTACTTTTAATCCTTCATCAATGCAAATTAGTCTTGGGCTCTCCTACATATTGCTGAAAGACTAGCATTTATCAATCAGTTAAATAACCTGTTGATCGATGGTTGTTTATCTCTGATAACCTTAATCTTGTAAATGCGCATGTGACAAATAATTATAAAAACAGTGCAGTGACCATAGAGTATTCCATTAGTATTGAATCTCAACTGTTTACAATTAACCAAGCTTAAGGCTTAAAGAATATCACAGTTTTGTTTTCAAAACATAACCGTGGCAGGAGGGGGGGGGCACGGATGAAGAAATTTGTTTTCTTTAAAATAGAAATTAACATATGCATGCCACCTAGCCTGACTATAAGAAGACGATTGCATATATGTGTTCTTTAGCGTTGTATTTGTCATGGCTGTGTTAGGGGAAGAACGCTTTGTGTGACATTATTGTAGAATAATTAATCTTGAGACTATCTAGCGAGTTAGAGATTACATCGTCATTTAAAGATTCATGGTACCTGTACTATATACACTCAAAATGCATTATTATAAGCATTAAAAGGTAATTTTATTTTTCTAAAATAAGAATGACCAGGATCTCCATGTAGAGATGTATTGACCCATCTGAAGAAACAATAATATATGTCTGAAAACTAAAATCAGACTTTTAAAAGCACTAGTCATCTCAATTTTTCTGTATTCCTGTGAGGCCTAAACCCTGACAACAGAATTACAATGAAGAATCCAGGCACTAGAAATGAGATGTTCCAGAACTATCGTTGGCATCTCTTATATGGACCACATTTACGCACAAAGTAGGCGATTATGAAGACCTCCTCACCGCTGTCGAAAAAAAGAAAGCTGAAATGGTATGGCCTAGTCGCTTAGGAGCCAACATTCTATCCACAACAGTACTGCAGGGTAGTTTCTAAAGTGGTAGAGGGAGAGATAGACAGAGAAACAATTGGAATGACAACCTCACAGAATGGACCAGGAAAAGTTTTCCAGAGACACGTGCATTGGTACATTATCTACAAAAGTGGAGGGAACTTGTCAAATGTTCAGTAGCACAGTGCCTCAACGACCACACATAGGTCAAGAGACTGATGATGATGATAATGACACATAATGTGCTTAATTATCATATGGTACACAGAATGTGCTCAATAATAATATGGTACACAGAATGTGCTTAATTATCATATCGTACACATAATGTGCTTAATTATCATATGATTTATACAATGTGCATAATAATCATATGGTACACAGAATGTGCTAATTATTATCATATGGTACACAAAATGTGCTAATAATTATCATATGGTACACACACTGTGCTTAATTATCATATGTTACACAGAATGTGCTTAATTATAAAATGGTACACATGCTGTGCTAATACATATCATATGGTACACAGAATGTGATTAATTATCATATGGTACACGGAATGTGCTAATAAATATCATATGGTACACAGAATGTGCTTAATTATCATATGGTATACAGAATGTGCTAATACTTCTCATATGGTACACATGATGTGCTTAATTATCATGTGGTACACATAATGAGCTTAATTATCACATGGTACACAGAATGTATTTAATTATCATATGGTACACCGAATGTGCTAATAATTATCATATGGTACACATAATTTGCTTAATTATCATATGGTACACAGAATGAGCTTAATTATCACATGGAACACAGATAGTGCTTAATTATCATATAGTACACAAAATGTGCTAATAATAATCATATTGTACACAGAATGTACTTAATTATCGTATGGTACACAGAATATGCTTAATAATCATATTGTACACATAATGTACTTAATTATTGTATGGTACACAGAATGTGCTTAATTATCATATGGTACACAGATGTGCTTAATTATTATATGGTACACAGAATGTGCTAATAATTATCATATGGTACACATAATGCTTAATTAACAGATTATTCCACATAAAAATACACCTGCTAATGAAGTGCAACATTTATTTTTGAGTGCTGGTGTATATTGTGTTTATGTTTATTTAATGCACACAGTAAACACTTAAAATTTTTCTTAACATGTTTATTTCAAAAGTACTGGACCTTATCTGCAATTGTGAAAGGATATAATTGAAAATAGAACAATTTTTTTTTTAAAAAGACTGCAGTGAGATCATATTTTGTTTAGGAAACAATTACATTTGAGCAGTAAATTCATGGATAAGACACGGGGTCCTAATTTTTTAAAGAAAAATATAGTTCATTGGGTCTTAAATGCTGTAAATATTTGTATACCATACAGAAAATCTAACAGCAAATTAACTGCATAGAACTGTTATTGATCTCACCTTCCTAACTCTCCCCATGTGTCACATCAAAATCCAACTGTGTACATTTAACAATCAGTCCTAGTTATGTCACATTGTTCATTATGTTTATATTCCCCCATTTTTTCTTTTTTTTTGTCCATTTTCAAAACTATGTGCCCACTTTTAATTAAACTCCTCTCAGAACATATGATCTGAAAGTTAAGTTTTTGATGGTTTCCCAGGTAAATGTTTGGATTCCATATTACCCAAATATATCAAATGTATTTGTTATGTTTCCTTTTTATCCTCTGTAGACTACCAATTTTTTCTGACTAGGAATGTCTCTTTTGAATCTAGATACATTTGAATACCATTGTATTGTTGCTGCCTCAGTATAAACTTTTTATCTTTCACAGCAACCAGGCTTAAGACAGCATCATAATGTACACCTTTCCACACAGTGTTTATTAGCTCTCTGTTAAAACACTATGGCATTATTGATCCTGAATATAACTGAACATTGGGTATCAATGACCTAGACCTTTTCTCTTAAGTAGGTAAAGTGCTGTTGAGAAATCATGATTTTCGTCCTAAACTTTATATGATCATAACCTTTTACCTTTGACCTTCACACTCCAGAATGTATAGGTTTCTTTATTATCCATACTGAAAAACTATTACAAAAAAGGAACGTACTCTAGGACAAAGTCATTCTGTATATCCTATTTTTCTTTGTCACAGACACATTGACATTTGGACCCAAAATATATATTTGACTTTGTCATCATATAAGCGAACGTCATTCGTCATCTAAGAGTATGATACAGGACCAATGTTATTGTGCAGAAATCAAAGTTCTTTCAGTCCAAGTGATCGTGATTTATGACCATCCACTTCAAGCAATGCACATTATCCTTAGCCTCAGTATATGATGTACGACTATATTTTTGTGTGGGAACCGTTTGTATTATTTTTGCTGCAGTGACGTGACCTTTATCATTTGTCCACAAAATTGATACAGGTGTCTCCCTTGCAGGAAGTACAAACTATCCATAATGTTTAATAACTATGCATGTCAAAAATGAATTCATGAATAGATATCGCAGGGTTAATATGCTGTCTTATGGCAGTCATCTGAATTGCAATTACAACATTTCCAATAATTCTAAGCAAACTTGAGACAAATGTTTGTGTGAAGACATTATTTCACCAAAGTTAAAAAATTACTGGCCTCACTAACGATCATTTATTCTCCCATAAGTTGAACACGTGAAACTCTTGTGCAACCAAAATTACTGTATATATTTTAGCTATGTTTGCTTTGTAGACTAGTGTGAGTCAAGTGGATCGTTTGTTCTGATAACTACATAATATATAATAACCTTGAACCATGTCCCCTCCTACAGACTTTGAACCTGACAAGCCTCACCTCAACAATATTCCTCCATAGTTGCCTATTAATGTGGCATAAACTAAATTCATAAAACATGTGCTCAGTTGCTGCCATTCTACAAGTCCTAAGCAAACATGACACCAGGATTTCAAAAGCCTGGATTAACTGTAGTTTGATTTTCAGTTTCAATTCAGTGATAACATTTGGAACTTCAAGTAGGTAATGATATTCAAAAATGTCTGATAAGGGAAAGCAAACTCGTACATTGAAATACAATATATAATAAAGCAGGCAACTAACATGAGACCCATGTGGGGTTGACACTACTGACATCTGCCTAAATGAAATAATGCAACAGCAGTTGGCCTGGAAATCAGAGTTAGCAGAATGCTTTCTGTCAAATTATATTGCAATGCTTCTGATTGAAATTATTTTCTTAAAAACTGAATATTTAAAGGTTTCTATTATTTTTATGTCAATTAATAGCTGTCACAGGATCAGTTTAATTTGTCGACCATAAAGATTTTAAGTTACTGACCAGACAATAAGCTTGTGATATATGGACACAGGTAATACCAGAAATGACCTTTCAGTAAAGAGGTTAATATATAGATCGTGGAGCATAAATATTTGTATCACTGAATGAAATTTAGTATTGTAAAGTAGGCAGGCATTGTACACACCTTTCTGAGATCATCTCAATACTTGATGCAAAGTGATTAAAGTATATTATCTAATTACCATAGGTTAGCTTGAGAACTTTCAATGTCACTATACTGGGAATGCATGGGTTATTATTATTAAACCTACACATTACTTCCTTGAAATTGTGAATGATTTCTAAAATCTGATCTATATTTTGTACATCCTGCTATGCTAGTATAGTTTCCCAAGTGTAACAATATCCTGGTCATGAAAAATGACATCCTCATCTCCACTTGATGACAATACTTAACAGTTCAATAGGTCAAATAAGGAAGAAATATTAAAAATGAAAATTTGTCATGCTCTTTCTAGAAAAATAAGTGTTGAGTATAAAAAACACATCATTGGTAAACTTGACTCCATCTCAAATTAACATATGTATGACATCTAGCCTGACTATAAGAAGCTGATTGCATATATGTATACTTTAGCATTGTATTTGTCATGGCTGTGTTGCAGGAAGGACGTTTTGTGTGACATCATTGTTGAATAATTAAACTGTAGATTATCTAGCGAGGTAGAGATTACATTGTTATTTAAAGAAAGATTGATGGTACATCTAATATATACACTCAAAATACATGACAATAAACATACAACAATTTTTTTTATATTTCTAAAATAAGAATGACCAGGATCTCCATGTACATATGTATTGACCATCTGATGAAACAATAATATGTGTCTGAAAACTAAAATCAGACTATTGAGAGCACTAGTCATCTCAGTCTTTCTGTATTTATGTGAGGCGTGGACCCTGACAGCAGAGTTACAATGAAGTATCCAGGCAGTTGAAATGAGATGCTACAAAACCATTCTTGGCATCTCTTACATGGACCACATCACAAATGAAGAAGTGCATAACACCATCAGGCACAAATTAGGCCATTATGAAGACCTCCTCACCACCGTCAAAAAGAGAAAGCTGAAATGGTACGGCCATGTCACTTAGGAGCCAACATTATATCCACAACAGTACTGCAGGGTAGTGTCCGAAGTGGTAGAAGGAGAGATGGACAGAGAAAAAAGTGGAGTGACAACATCACAGAATGTACCAAGAAACGCTTTGCGGAGACACAGGCATTGGTACAGGATCGAGACAAGTGGAGGGAACTTGTCAGATGTTCAGAAGTACAGTGTCTCGACAACCACACTAGGTCAAGGGGCTGATGATGATGATGATGATGATAATGATGATGATGATGATGATGATGATGATGATGACACATAATGTGCTTAATTATCATATGGTCCACCGAATGTACTTAATTATCATATGGTCCACCGAATGTGCTTAATTATCATATGGTACACATAATGTGCTTCAATATCATATGGTACACATAATGTGCTAATAAATATCATATGGTACACAGAATATGCCAATAAATATCATATGGTACACAGAATGTGCTTAATTATCATATGGTACACATAATGTGCTTCATTATCATATGGTACACAGAATGTGCTTAATTATCATATGGTACACAGAATATGCTAATAAATATCATATGGTACACAGAATGTGCTTAATTATCATATGGTACACATAATGTGCTTCATTATCATATGGTACACAGAATGTGCTTAATTATCATATGGTACACAGAATATGCTAATAAATATCATATGGTACACAGAATGTGGTTAATTATCATATGCTACACAAAATATGCATAATTATCAGATTCGTCCACATAAACAGACACCTGCTCATGAAGTACAACATTTATTTTTTAGTGATGGTACATATTGTATTTATGTTACTGCACACAGAAAACATTTAAATTTATTCTTAACTTTATTAAAAACATACTGGACATTATCTGCAATTGTGAATGGATATAATAGAAAATAGAATAATTTGTCTTAAAAATGACTGCAATGAGATCATATTGGATTTATGAAACAATTACATTTGAGCAGTTTATTCATGGATAAGACATGGGGTCATTTTATTGGGTCTTTAAGTCTGTAAATATTTGTATTCCATACAGAAAAACTAACAGCTAGTTCACTGTATAGAACTGGCATTACCTTCCTAACTCTCCCCATGGGGTCACATCAAAATTCAATGACAACTGTGTACATCTAAAAATCAGTCCTAGTTATGTCACAAGGTTCAAGTCCCTGCCAAACAGTTTGAGAATAGTTAACATAACACTTTGCACATGAAATCACATGAACAAAAATCATGATATTCCTGTTTTCTTCAAAAAGCATAAATAGGTACACTTTTATATAATGGGCTCTAACACTAAAACGTAGCTTTTGACTGTAAATGATGAAAAAATTATTGATGTATTCCATCTTCTTTCACTTAGCAAGATAATTTAGTACACTTGCATTATTTCTTTTCAAAATTCCTACCTGGTGAATGATCAAGAGAAGGAGTAGGCAGAAACTGGTATGTAACATGTACCGTTCCATCTTTATCTTTATACAACCTGAAATTAGAGTGAGAATCTAAAAACAGTCAGGTACATTTCTTGTGAAATAAATCATTTTAAGTATTTTAATATGCAAAAATAAAAAATAAAAAGCAACCAAAAAATGCAAGCAAACGTTATAAGTTGGGAGTAAAAGCATGTATGGTGTGTGGGGTTTAATGTAATGTGTCAGCACATGACATCCATCATAGTTTTGATATGCATCCTGCATATCAAGCCAAAGTTTGAAAATGTATACAATTAAAAAATATCCTAAATAATTATTTTTGTCAGGAATTTTCACATGCATATTCCTGAACAAGTACAATGGATAATTCATAAATGAATAACAATCACATTAAATGATATTCTTTTAAACATTTGAAATTGTTATATGTTTATTAACCCTCGATATAGTTTAGGCTATCTGGTATCATTAGTAAGCCAGAGTCACAGGCACAATTGACAGATATGGTATAAAAGATTCTAGGTGACATTTTATAATAAAATGGATGAACCAAAGTATTTAGGAAAACAGTTGCCAGATTTAAACAAATGGCTATTATAGGCCAATGAATAGTTTAAATAAATAAATCCACACAATTAAAACTTAACACAACAATAAACTGATTTCACTTATGATGTTCAGGTAGGAATGAGTAATTTTGAAGTAATCTACATCAATATAGAAAGATAAGACACAATAATAGAGCCATGATGTAGGATAAATGTGTTTCTAAGTTGTCAATTAAGATCAGAAATTTCCAAGTGAAAACCTAATGTTCTGGTCACAGATAGAAGTAAACATACTTCTGTTCATAATGTTCTGAATATTTAATCTATAATTATAAAGAAGTATTAAATATGTATTATGTTGTTTATAAAAAAGGTCCCTAGTCAGATAGAGTTTTGTTTTGGACAAAGGTCAGTTACAAAATAAATATACATAACATACAATTATGGAGAAAAGCCAACAAACAATAACATTTTAATATAGGAAACAAAAGCATCAGTCCCTTCAAGGACTTTTGATTTCCATATAAGGCACACAAAATTATGTGTTTCCTAATGCACTGGTTTTAAAATTAGGGTCGGTTGGTAGTTAGGTTGCTTTGGTTTCATGTATATGTGTATATGTATATGGTGCTTCAAAAATGGGGACAATCATACTCAATTATGTACACAAACTAATTTCAGGAATTTTTTTGGGAATTAAGATTTTTGAACTTTTACCCTGGTGGAAAAAGTATTAGTGTCTGTTGTGAAAAACAGCAAATGTTGGCTGACCTGAAATATGCATTAGTTTTGGGGGAGTCTAATTTCAATATATTTTTCCATGATAATGGTGTTGTTGCCCAAATCAAGTAAATAATACAATAAAATATGAAATTAATTGAAAATAATAAGAGATCAGAGCAAAGCTGAATATATAGAGAACAGAGCAAAATGAACCCCACATGTAAAATATAAACTTTTAATCAAAGCAATTTGAATATGACTTTGAATGATAAATATTCTTATAGAAAGGAAATTACCAAGCTATAAAAATGCAATTAGCAATTATGTTTATACAGATAAGACAAATTTCATCATGATATCGAGTAAATGATCAAACTCAAATTGCCCTGCATGCCTGCATTACTTAGTTGCTTCTGGCCCTTTTAAAGTGAACATTCAGGTGACAGGTCAGAGTCGCTCTATTCCATTTCTCTCTCTCTCTCTCTCTCTCTCTCTCTCTGGTCATCCATCTTAACTTCGTTGTCTGATCTGTTCGCCCACTGCATGGTATATATGGAGGTTTTTTTTATATTTTCCTTTTTTTGTCATCTCAATACTCACTCTTTTCTAGGTAACCAAATTTTTAGTTCCTTTAAGTTCTGTCCCTCAAATTCCTGACATCCGTCCCTTGGACAGTTTATAACAAGAAAGTATTTATTTTTTTCCCGGAGATAACTTTTGGCCTTTCTGCACGGACTTAGACTTCGAGGGAAAATATTTTAAATTGAATTTTGTTTGGGAACCACCCCTTTTTTAATTTTTGTCAGGATTATATTTAACTAACTTTAAAAAAAAATAACACATCCATCAAAGTTTGAATAATTCTGTCTATTCTACCTTTATTAATAACTTTTATCTGGAAAATCTCATTTTATGACGTTTATTTCCATCGGCACAAATTGTCTGTCGATTGCCTCCACTCCACATTAACCTTGCTTCAGTTATATCTCAAACCATTATCTCAGTTAAAATATGATAAAGCTCCAGCAGGAACATCAAAGCTATCACAGGCTAGAGATTTTGTGTGGTCCTTGCCCATTCATCGATGCTAATTGTTATGTACCTTGCTGTCCATGACGAGATTCACTTAGAGATATGTTGCCATCTTTTAAAATTCACATTTGTTACACACATGGAGGCTTGTAAGTATAACGGGATATCACCAGAAATTAGGCTGCTATGACCTGTTTTAATGCCCCAGTATCGTTTATAAAGTTCTGAAATTAGGTCTGTTTCTCAAGCATTTCTGTCTCAAGTGATAAGTGTGAAGTTATCATGGCAAATACAACACCATATTCACACAAAAGTAGTTCATTGACTCATATTCTGTGTTTCATTTTGTATTTAAATACGTTTCTTGAGCATTCTTGACGACAGAAACAACTTTGAGTGTGGATACCTTATAGCTGGTTCAGCGCATCTTGCCAAACATAGATCATTGCAGCTGTAATTCATATTCCCTGAATAAAATTCTGTTTCTTTTTGTAAATTAATTATTTTACTAATTAAAATCGGAATGAAAGGTAAATCAGTAGGGTAGAAGCAGTAGATTAAATTGAAAGAAAAAATAGTATTATGCATCTGGATTAAGTGCTATGGTAATTCAGGGTGCTATAAGTATTATATAATTCAGGTACAGTGGCCTATACAAAACCAAACAGCATGTCAGAATATTTTAATAACTCACTAGGTCGGAGTTAAGAAACTTTAATAGTCGATTTCTTTGATTAAAAACAAAAAATTCAGAATGAAATTACTCAGTATATTATTTATTGGGAATCTATCAGAATACTTCTAAATGTCCATGATGATGGTTCACCATGTTAGTGTTACATCCAAAATTTTTAGTTTTGAGGGACCACTCCAGTGGCCTAGTGGTTATTACAGCCGCCTTGGATGTGGGAGGTCACAGGTTCTAACACCAGTCGAATCCAAAGCCATACCAAAGACTTATAAAAATGATAATAACAGATGCCTCAATAGGTACTCAGCATTAAGAGTTTAGTGTAAGGATTGGTTTGCCTGGTGTCATGATTATATGACTGGGTAGGACATGATGCTACCTGTCATCGGCATGATGCCCCAATGCTAGGTTTCACTATAAGCTGCCACACTGCAGACTTTATAGCAATATGACTGAAATTTTTTAAGTTACATTAAAAATCAAAATCACTTGAGTTTTTAGCTTCACCTTCAGGACCAGTTCTACTTTGTACATCCAATAAAGCTAGCTGTGTGGATGATAAGTTATTATCACAAAATTGGACAGTTTCCAAACCTGAAAGTAATCTGACTTGTTTGTACTGTGTCTTCACCCTAACCTTGTTGAATTTCATAGCTACCTGGCACTACTGCATGTTGCTCAATTAGACCCTGCTGTTTTTATATTTAATGCAGCAAGACTATATCACTATTCGTATAAAAATGACTTACTCTAAGACACTAGACTGCATGGAAATGAACTGAATAACAATCCAACAAATTATGCTTACTATGTTTTAACAAAATTAATCTGACTTTACCAAAACAACAAAACCAGAGAAACTGCATTACAAATCCTATGATTCTCATTCTGTAGTTTCTCTGCCCACCTCACCTACTTATACTCTCCACTTCCCATACAGTTACCTAGGGTTATAATGCAGAATCTGTGAAATATATTATTCATCTTTATTCTCTAATGACATGTTTGTAATTTGACCTGTGACCCTATCCCAGGACCCACAGGTTGTGAGCCATGTATGACACTCTTCTTTCAGATGGTTAGCACAGGAGCAGACTCACTGGCAAGTTCACTGCAACTCACAGTACCCCAGCAGCTTATTGACCCAGGCCAGACCAGGTTATCTGCCTCGAACATTGTTTGGCCAAGACACTTAGCTCCTACTTCGGTCACATGATAAGACAAAAATGTGTTGAAATAGTTATTACAAGTATGCGAGTTTACAAGGTTTGGATAACCAACATGCTGATGGACAGAAGGAGGATATCACAATCGTACCAATGCATATTAAAAAGTATGGTGATAGCATGTTTATGACTATGGTAGTGTACAAAATTATTCACAACCATGTATGTATTAAAACACCAATATGAAAATCCTAAACATAGATTTATTGCATAATTGTAACTACTACTGACAAGTTTATTGAGTAAGATAAGGGAGCTATAAACCAATATATTTTCCTCATTAAAATCCAACAGTCTGAACAGTTACAACAGGCAATCAAAACAAGACGTCCTGTATTCTTGATTAAGAACAAAATATGATGCCCAACTTTAAATGCAAACTCTATGGTGATTCTACAGCGTGACGTTCAACATGCGAATTAGGAGGCAATTTTTTAATCTATAAAACAGACATCATCTAAAACTCAACCATTCTTACAATGCACTTTTATATTGAATAAGCACTTTGAAGAAGCATTGTTTCAAATAATGATTGAGCCAAGATGTATATTGATCATTATTTAGACTAAAATTGGTGATGCATTTAGTTACAAAACAAATATCAGAATGATGATTATAGTAAAATGGTGGTCCCCCATTATAAAGCCCCTCAGTAATGGTGATGATTTTATAGTGGACCTGCAAAATAAAGCCTCTCAGAAATACTGTGAATATCACTACTGATGTCCCTCATTATAATGCCCCTCAGTAATAGTAATGGTAGTAATACTGACAGTTGTTCCTCACTACATAGCCCCAATCGAAATTAAAATGACAGTAATACAGTAGTCCCTCTCTATAAAGCCCTCTTAGAAATTAAAATGACAGTAAAACAGTATTTCATCATTATAAAGCCCTCTTTGAAATGAAAATGACAGTTATACAGTAGTCCCTCACTATAAAGCACCATTAGAAATGAAAATGACAGTATTACAGTAGTGTCTCACTACAAAGCCCATTATAAATAAAAATGACAGTAATACAAAAATCCCTCAGAATAAAACCCCATTAGTAATGAAAACGACAGTAATACAGTAGTCCCTCACTACAAAGCCCCATTAGAAATGAAAAGGACAGTAATGCAGTAGTCCCTCACTACAAAGCCCTTTAGAATTACTGCTGACAGCAATAAAGTGGTTTCTCATTAATCAGCCCCTTAGTAATGGTGAAGCCAGCAATACAGAGGTCGCTCACTTTAAATTCACTCAGCAATAACAGCAATACTGTAGTGGCCCTTCGCTATAAAGTCACAAAATTATGATGATGAGAACAATACAGTAGTGCCCCACTATAAAGGCCTTTTGTGGTTAAGCCTAAGATTTAGTTTTTGTGCAGACTGGCCACAGGTGACCACAGTATGATAAAGGGGTGTGTCTGGGAGAAAATGATACACCCCGTAGACTAGAGAAACAGTTCATTCTTTGTGAATTTAACGCATTTTTTCTAAGAGCCTTAGATGCTGAAAGTCTGGATGTAACGGATGTAATAATAAGAACTCATCTCTCCAAAATGGCACAATGAAATGGATTTGACAAAAAAACAAATTTCACCACTTGTTATAAACTACAAGCAATTAAAAAGGGTAAAGTCAAGCCATGGAATCAAAATTGGACAAAGAATGGTGATGATTATACGGAAAATATTACTGGGCAAAATAAGTCTGTATTTCTGATTGGACAACTATCCCGTTTTCTGTGTGCTGACCCTAGCTTGTTCTCCCCTGAGTAATAAAAAAGAAATTGAGAACAAATTTTACCGGTACAAATGCTAATCAATCGATCTCATCAATGCATGGTTTATCACTTGTATAGAGTGGATAAAATTACGTTGAAAACAATAATTTAGAGTACTTCGATGAAAATAATGTTTCTGACGTTTACAGATGCTGTGTTCATAACGAACAACATTAAAAGTCAACACCTGGACACTAGAGTTCATTGCACACAGCGTGGTGAATTTTACCCTAGCTGTATCTAGGTAATTATCAAGTCAGCAACATTAAATCTAACTAGAAGTGGCTATTTCATTTCACGTGAAGTATTTAAAATGAATTTACTGAGTTACTGATTGGATTAAGTTCGCAATGCTGCGTGGAACAAACAATTGTGTAATCCAATTCCACTGAGAGTGACCAATTTAGTCCACATACAATTAACAACTTTGGTTCCGAGTTCAGTTATAAAGTAAATAGTTAAAGGGTTTCCATAAAATGTTTAATTTTAGTGGCTTGGTGTAACTGAAAGCCTTCAACTTTGCATGGCTCAATCACATGATTGACAGTCATCAATACATATAAACTGACACAATCCAAACAAAGCTCTCCTCCAGCAAACAAGCATGAAGTTATTACTTTCTTTTCAACAGATGTAAATAAAAGCACCAGCCGGGTATACAAAATAATTAAACTCTATAACAAAGAAAGCTTTTTTTCCCAACTTCGAGATTATCAGTGATGATTTTTCATGCACGGAACTGAAATGTATAATTTTTCCCATTGAAAAGGAAACTGGTCAATATCCAGAGTTTCCACTGCTAATAACATTATTCATTTTACTTAATTTTGTGTGCTGACATTACTATCACCCGAAACAGTAGTTAGTAGAATAACCAGTTCAGTAACTGTAAGTTCGGCAAACTGCGGAAACATGTCAAAATAGTTTTGATCAGTCTTGTGTGACAAATCAATGTTTTGATGGCAATGATCCTTGAGAGTCATTTTCATCTGCTGAAATTAATTTAGCTAGGCTTCTTTAAGCACTAATGTTTTACTTGTCCGCCTGATGATGCTCTTTGTTTTGTCCAAACTAGTCTGCAACTCGCCTAAAAGCCTCACTGCTGTAATCAGGATTGTAGTCACTCCAGCTGGGACATGGGAATCATTCAACACATCATTGTTGCTTGTAATGATGTCTATATCGCTTCCGAAAAATGTGTTATAAGACTGTCAGTGTAACACTGAAAGAAGTCCATTCTCATTAGATTAGAGCATGCATATTGATTTGGTTTGTCCTTATATTTTGAATCAGTTACGATGGCTGCTCTAAACTGGCTTTCTTATGGTCGAAAATTAACTGTTAGATTGCCCAGATCAAGGCTTCTGTATCGGTAACTAACCATTGGCTTTATGATGCTCCAACTGACTGACTCCTGTTGAAACACTAGATTCAGCCTGTTCATGGCTGACAAAATATCAGCTAGCTGGTTCATGATCATAAAGAAGGATAACAAAAGTACCTACACCCTAGTCCTTTGGAAATGATATTCTTAGTCGCTGGGCTTCATCTTCAAGCTTCCGAATAACTGGAAGCCTAGTTCCTTTTAGAGATAAAACAGCCTTTACAAGATACTGCCATCTCACATGAAAAGACCACTTAAAACCAAATCTTTAAAGCTCAGATATAATGCTGCTCCTTTTTTGCTGAATATTCTGATAACCACTATAGCCACTGGCTGGCTGTGTTCTTGTAATCTGCATTAGATCCATCATGAGATGCAGGTTTAACACAACTCCAAACAACTTATGTGTAAGGAAAAAGGATCATCTTCATGCAAACTTTTTTTTTCGAGTCATACATTGTGGGACACATTTTAAATCATTCGAAAACGACAAATCAGAAACCACAATCCACTTGAAATTTTTATTTGAAAAATATAAAACTGTGTACTTAGATAAACTCTTTAATCCACTGCAGCAGCATCTCATTAACATAACCTTCTACTGCACATGTACAATATTGATGGTCAACAAGCACCTATCTAAATATTAAAATTTTACAAGGACGACTGAGCAAATACAGTGTGTCATTCGCGCAACCGGTAATCTACCTTTACCTGTGGTGTTAGGTATTCTTAAAAACTCAAAACTGGAAATACATCAGTTTCAAAGTAACGTGGCGCAAGGTTGTGTGTGTGTGTGTGTGTGTGTGTGTGTGTGTGTGTGTGTGTGTGTGTTAGATTTGTAATGTACGATTACATTTGTTTAGTCATATTGCCATAGCATCTATAGCGTGGCAGTTTAGTAATGTCTAGCACTAATGCATAATAATGACAGAGACATAATGCATCATGTTTTACCCTGTCACATTATACTGACACCAGGTTGACCAGTCCTAACACTAAAATCGTAATCCTGAGTGTCAAGCAAGGCATCTGCTAGCACTAGTTTTATAAGTCTTTGGTATGACTTTTCCATTTTTAAAACCCGCAACCTCCATCATCCTAGGTTAACGCTCTGACCACTAAGCCTCCCAAGTGGTCTGGTACATGGTAAATAATTTAATGTAACCAGTGAAATGGGTAAAGTAGACCACTGTGCTCATGTGCATGTGGTAAGCCATACACTCCACAATGAATGGATCCATGGATGTACGAAACTACGATAAATGTAAGAAAACAAAACTTAAAGACCCAATGCTACAATTATTTGCAAACGTTTTTTGATCCAAAATTATCCGAATAATACTGAATCTTGAATGATATTGGTCCTACACATCACTGGGTTCCATTAAAACCAGATTATATCGATGTTTCATCACAATGTGAGTCATGTATTTTTTTCTTCGAACTTACATAGCCTGCCATTTTCCAGAAGATATGCACTTAGTTAATCGATATTGATTGGTGACATCCATACATCCATACATTGTATATACTTCTTATAAACAATTTAGTCAATCTTTGGAAAGGCAACCCGTCTTCATATGGGTTGAGTGGTATGCCACAATCAGCCATTTGCTGTTTACAACTGTTAACTAGGCTTTCTTCTCATTTGTGAGCACCGCTTTATCATATACACATCTACTTTAGGGTACAATTAAGTCATTTCTCATGCTAGTGAGGTAAAAGCTTGGTCTTAATTTCATCATACGTCATGACGTTTTGAACCTCATCATGCAGTACTAATCATTACATACTTAAATGTTCAATTTGCTATTACAAAAATCAATTTTCTTAAAATCTGCTAATATTCAAAAAGATTAGGCAAAGAAGTTCCATGTTTCCAGTTGGCTAAATAACTGAAATAAGAGCTTTGTATTAAGAAAAACAAGAGATTAATAATAATCCCGGAAAGCAATTTTATTCAGTGAACACATGTTTCAAATGTATAGTTTTCGATGCTTATATTTTGCTGAAACATTTATGATTCATTAATATTACATTCACGCCTAACAACCAAGTGAAAACAATGTCAAGAATGCCGACTTTACTTATCAATAGTCCTATAATGTAAGACGCTAACCCTAACACACATCATCGAAATCGGGGCAAATTTTGTTCATCATGCATATCAGGGACAATGTTTGACACTACAGACTACACATATAATGGGCTGAATACATACCACGTTGAGATCATTAAAGACACACACACATGATGTGTAGTATATTTTGTGAACATTCTTTACCATCAGTTTCCTCCATACTTTGTGTAAAATATTTATTAGGGTAACATGGTCATGTCATAACCAGTAGGGTAATTCCGATCATAAACATTAGGCTTCCCAAGAACCAAACCTCTCTCTCTCTCTCTCTCTCTCTCTCTCTCTCTCTCTCTCTCTCTCTCTCTCTCTCTCTCTCTCTCTCTCTCTCTCTCTCTCTCTTCTGCATGAGTTCAGAAGCGGCATTTATAAATTTTTTGACTTAGCACACCAGTCAGGCATTAGGTTTGTATATCTTTCAGTAATATAATCATTATTATCAAAGCTTTAACCTAATGCATTATCTCTAAAAATGTACAAACTTCAAGTTTTTTAACAAATGAAAATATATACAATGTTTAATATGGTGTCGATTCATCCCAGGTTATTTTACATCAGAGGGCAAATCCGACCTAGAACACTTGCTAAAGAGCAATGTAGACTTATGACTGGTGTCTACGGGAAATATGGAGATAAAAATAAATAAAAATATAAAGGCTTGAATATAAGAAAGGAAAGAAAAGTTAACTCCACAAGTATGTGTCTCATGGCATTGAATTTAATTGTCTATTTTGTTGGGGGAAAAACCCACAAAAATATGAAAACCATAAGAACAAAAACTCTGTAGCGATAAAACAAATGTATTTTACAGATGAAACAAATATATGCACAGTCCGTATCTTTGATTGGAATGTATCACTGGGGTCCATGAAAATTTCAAATTGGGAATCTCTATTATTTGAAAATTGAAGAAGGTAATTGTTTTCAAACAAATGTTTTATCAGAAAAAAATATAACTATAACCAAAATGTGCTGGATAATTCTGAAAATAGTCCTAATCAAAGATGTGATATAGGTTTCAAATACTGAATATAGATTAATTTAAAGAATTTCTGTGTGGATTCTTTCTGGAAATCGTTTAATTCTGAAGATTTTTAAAAACAAGTCTAGAATGTTTTTTTCTCAGTTTTTTCTCATTGAAACCTCACGCTTACCGCTTACCATTCATCTGCTACATTATTTTCCCAGAATGCCCAGAAAATCAAAAATAAAGCATATACAGTATGAAGTAAAATCATTTGACGCAGAAAAGAGATGCATAATGAGTTACCAGAACGCAAGTCAACATTTTTTCATTCCTATGACGATAAATAAGGACCAGGTACAAGGAGATCAGCACCTTCTTCAAAGCCAGGATGTCTGAAGGCAATTTTAGCCGCAATGGAAAATTATATTAACGACAATATCACTGAGACCTCTGCAAAAGTGTTCGGCATTAACTGATACCAACATATCTCTGCAATTCCTTAAACTGAAGACACTTTAAAAAATGATATCCCAGGGGACGATTTGTGGATTGGTGTTAAATCAAGACCCCCTGAGTTATTATTAATAAATCGAGTGGTTTCACCAATTACGTTTAAAACACTTTGGGCCAGATATGCCTCAGTTGCTGATTGTAGATAGTTAATGGTCCTATCAAACGAAAGCATGGATGTTTGACATGCTTCGCGTTGAGAGGTTCCAGTAATTATTTCTAAAACAGTGGACCAGATAGGTTTCGGATGATGGTTGCGGATAGGCCTTTCATTGCATGAAGTTTTGTATTTTCTAGAAGAAGCCAATATGAAAAGTACTCACATTCAATCTATATCATCATATACAACCCATTTCTTACAAACTCTTGATTGGACAGTGTTTGGTCATTTCAGCAAATCAAACAGTCACACTTGCACCAAGCTTTTAACTGACAATTCAGGCCTGTTCATGGCGATGGCTATTTAGGTATGTTTGGTCAGCAGCATTTATGAACCAAATATCAGCAAAGAGATTTAGGCTTCTGTAGTATGTCCATTAGATGTCTGATATACCAGAAAATATGTATCAGCCATACATTGTGTACACGAGGGAAAACACTCCAAATTCGCTTTCATACTCAGCGTCTTCTTCATCAGTTTCTGACTAATTCCCTCTCCCTGTCTATGTCGCTAACCAACACAATGGAAAAGGATAGTTACTCAATCTCTTTCAGCACATTATCCAGCCTAGTTTCGAGCCAAACATATACTATAAACTCCATCATATCATCTACTTCTGCACACAAACATCCTCCAGAACCAGATGTTTCCATAAACAGAGTTATCTAAGTTCGCATAAAACCACTTCAATGTAATAACTGGCTTTGATGTTTATCTTCATTCCATTTCACGTAAGATGGTAACGTTTACAGAAAAACACAGTCATAACGCAGATAGCTTGGTACCAGAGCAATCAGATTGGTACCAGAGGACTTAGAAGCTACTTCTGATTAGATGAAAACTGTTTGGCAGCCAATATTGGGCGTGAACCTATCCTGCAAGAATGATATGATTCCATCCCTGGAAAGTATGATCTACATGGAACATTGTTCAAGAAAATATTTCCAGAATTACACCCGTTGAACAAGGGAACATAAAAAAGCATTAAACATGTCAGAGACTTTTGACATCAGAACAAATTATGAAAGCAAACAGAAATGCTGAAATTTTTAAGTAAAAGTTAGTAGCATAGAGAAACGCTTTGGAAAAAAAAGAGAGGATTGGAAAAAGCGGAGAACAAGAAATAGAATAAAAAATAAATTAAATCAGTTGTCAATAATTCTACTTGGTTGAAATATCTTGTAAAATCTGATTCAATTAAATTAATACAATATAACCTGTAACCTATAACACACATGGAATCAGTTAAAAATTATTAGTTTCGGTTCAGTACCCATGAATGTAATCCCAGTCTATTTTGGAAACATTATTTTCCTGTCTCATTTTGATGGTGATATTAGAGTTAGAGTTAGGCATTTTTGTTATGGAGTTAAAAGTAATTGTTTATTCTTTGGAATATGTGCTAATTTTCTGTGTGTGTTTCAGCATATTACAGTGAGTAATAACGCCTTGGTGATGATATGGAAGTGAAATCTGTGTTCCATTGCACATTGCTTTGTTTACAGTCCAGCGTCTCAAAGAAATGCAGGTGAGCCCATGACAAAATCTTCACTTGTGAAGTCTTCTCTGAAGGTATTTTAGATTATCATATAATTTGCATTGATTGTCACAATGGAAAGTTCAGTACTAATAAACAAATGTAGAGATCATATTGCAAAATTAGTTATGAACAGAGTTAAACAAAAACGTCCGTACTTCCCACCAGTGGTTGGAGTTACACAGATCAGGGGTCAGAATAACCCACAACACAGTCCGATTTACTCCTGAATACATAGTCATAATAAAATCATCTTTCAGTAATAACTCAAATTATATCCTGTCTGAATAATAAAACTTCTTAATATCGCCCGATTGACTGCTCCTCATCTTTTACTACGCCATGCAGTAGTCGGCTTTCAAAACATAGCTGTAATTCTTGCGTCAATGACCGCAGTGGTAGGATATAGTCCTACTATGAAATACCTCGTTGTTGATATTTGTTTTGGGTGTCTAGGCCATATTGCCTCAATAACGGCATAGTGTATCAAGTTCTGATATCGACTATTATTGAAACAAAAGTAAATTTTCAGGAATATCTCTCACAACTGGCAGCCAATAACGACTCTTGTCTTATGTTTTAGTTAGCCTTTAGTTATTCTGATGTCTTTTTTTCTAATAAATTCAAATTCCAACAGAAAAAAATGGACTTATTTTCGAGTTTTGTTGACCTATAGTTCAACGCTAAAATCGATTAATTTGAAGTATACTTTTCTAACGAAACTTTTCTTTCAATTTTCTTATCATACGTTTAACCGATTTGGGAATTCATGGCTTCCATTGCAGCCAACTGAAATGGATGCTAAATGTATTTTAAAACATGTCCGTTTGCTTGTGTGGGAATTTGAATCTTACAAAAATTACATTAGAGTATGAAAAGTCTGACTAATATATAACTTTCATTTGTAAAAAAAGCGCTGATATGGGCTGCCAAGTGTCTGAGATATTCCGGAAATTTTACTTGTCATTCCGATGTTAAAATGTATCAGTCAACGTCACACAGAGGCATTATTTGGGCGGTAAGACCTAGATACCAAAAAAAAAATATCAGCATTGAGGTCTTACAGGACTTAGAATATGACAAGGTTACCTTAATACAACTTTGCAAACCAACCAAATCATTAAATTGTTAACTTGTAGGTCTAGATCCATCTTTTCCAAATCTTACTAGAAACCATGAAAGTAAATACAAGTTCAACTAAGTTTGTTTATTAGTTAATGGAGAGAGTTGTATTGATATTCCTGTTGTTTTGTATGCAAAGCTGCGCTTTACATTTGTCTCACATCATGAATCAATATCGTAACTGGAGAGAGAGAGAGAGAGAGAGAGAGAGAGAGAGAGAGAGAGAGAGAGAGAGAGAGAGAGACTGGTTTTGACGAACCTAATTTCCAAATACCTTCTATTACAGATGTCTAACACGCTCATATCTACCAAATATCTTCTATCACAGGTATGTCTATACACGCCCATAGCACCCTACCTCACTCACCGTTTCATTGTATTACTGAATGATAATTTCAACATAATATCGTATTGGTCTGCTATAGTAAAGATACAACATATAAACACTAAATATCATCGAAACGTTACCTTTTGCATGCACAATTTCGACGTTTACACTTGCTGATATTCAATACTGTCAGTATTTGCTACATCGTTCCAAAATCAGCCCTGTATTATGTGTGTATTCATGCGGCAACGACCAAAATATATTCATTTTTCTTCCGGTTTTATAAAATGATAGCTATAAGGTCATGTGACTTATGATTGAGGTCTCACTGGATAGTTTCTTATTTTGACACTTCCCTAATATTTATGGTAGAAGGCATGAACCTAATTATCACAATACTAGCATTTTCCATTGCACACATAATAACCGAACTGGTGACCTAGTGGTTAGAGCGTCCGCCGTGGAAGCGGGAAATCGTGGATTCAATCCCGGGCCGAGTCATATCAAAAACTTAAAAAATTGGTACTTAAAGGAGCCTCGCTTGGCGCTAAGCATTAAGAGGTTAGTATTAGGACTGGTCAGCCTGGTGTCAGGATAATGTGACTGGGTGGGACAGCATGCTACATGTCTGCGGCATGATGCCCCAGTGCAAGACATCACTATAAACTGCATCACTGCAGACATCGTAGCGATATGGATGAAACATTGTTAAAGCTACGTTAAATATCATAATCACACACACACATACACACACACACAAAAGCTACATATAGAATATGGCTTAGATTTACTTTGAGGTAGGCTTGGCTTTGACTTATTAGTGACTGCCTATCACAGTTAGACAAGCATTAGAGATTAAATGCGTAACTTGGGCTTTAAATGAGCAGCCGATTTGGCTTATGCATTAACATGTGTGTGCTACAAGGGTACACATCTAAAAATCTAGATGGTTGAGGGGTGATGAAGAATATGCTAATTTGTTACAGTACTAGTGAAATGTATTCATGCATAAGGCACATATTGATTCTTTTAGCCGTCTTGCCACAGGATAATATGCCATATAGCTCTTTCCTGTAAAATATCAATGTAAAAAGAGAGGGGTTGGTGGCAGAGTTTGTTCGGTATAAAAGCTACTAGTTGCATAATGAATTAACTTTTATACCTCAGTCAGAATCTTACAAGCAACCTTTCACCAAAAAACATTAATCATTTTTTATTTGTATTTTTAATGTAATATTATTAAAACATTTCTGCAATAGCCATCATCAGACGAAAATGTGCCCCCAAAAATCTGTCAAGAGGATCCCGTGCCTGCCGAAGCTAAGGGAGACAATGCGACTTTTACTATAGTATCTGCTACTTGTAAATGTTCATTGTATCCCTTTTGTACAAAATTAACATACTGCAACTTTGTTAAATGCAATTTCACATTTCTTTAAAACTCTAATTCCTTTAATTTCTTATCAAAACCAGAGATAGACTTGCCAATCAAACCCAAAGCAATATCATCCGAAATTTACATTCCAACCCAATAATGAATCAAAATATTCTTTATCTTGTTTTGATAAAGATGCTATCGCTACAGAATAAGACTGTCATATATAATTACCCTCTAGAACTTGAATGAAAGCTATAAAAAAACTCAATACATTTAAAGACACGGAATGTTTGTTGATGTCACTAAAATGGTTTCAAATGTGTGAAATTAAAGTCTTTACCAGGGACAAGGACAATTCTGAAGCAAAGTCGTTTAAATTATGTTGAGGACAATTTTCAATCTCTCTGAAATGTTTAAAATAAATAAAAATGAAGGAAGAGACACCAATTTAATTTACGACGATATGGTCCGAAACTATGTAAGAGAAAGAAGGTTAAAAAAGAACAATTTGTGTAAAAATGTAACAAGTAACTCATTTGCCTAAATTACAAAATGAAAATTTCAGAATAACTTAAAGTATTGTGAATTGAAGCCAAAATGGTGATACTAAATGTTTTATCATCAGTTAAAAAGTATAGAATGTTTCGAATCAATTCAAATCATTTTGAATGTTCGTATGTACCATGGTGTTATAATCCATAATAATATGTCTATTTATGTGTCGCCAGTAATTACAGTGTAGTGTTTTAGTCCACAAAGTCAATGAGCAGACGATAATAAAATAATAATAATAATAGTAGTAATAATAATAATAATAACAAGAAGAAGAAGAGGAAGAAGAAGAAAAAGGTGAGTTTTAAGAGCACTCTTAAAAGGGACCACTGTGTCTTGTATCTAGTTTTAATGGGCGATTCCTTCCATATCGCCTGGCCCTTGTATGCAAAAGAATCTTGTCCATATGACTTCGTTTTCATAGTGGGAACATTGAGAATACGATTGTCATAAGAGGAGCGTAAGGATCCTGATGGTATATACACATGGCTGATGCAGGATAGGTATGTTGGACTGCAGTTTGTCAGTAAAACGTAGCACAGAGAACAAATTTTGTGTTTGATTCTGTATCGAATAGATCGCCAGTGTAGGGTACAGATCTGGGGTGAGGTGTGCGCTGATCGAGTACTTTACAAATGATCCTAGCAGCTGTGTTTTGAACTTTTTGAAGTTTCTGGAGTAGATATTTGAAACGAACCAGACAGAATTGAGTTACAATAGTCCAGTTTTGAAAGTACTAATGAACACACGAGTGTTTAGCGGCATCAACTGAAAGCTGAAAGATATCTACGAATGGAACGGATGCGTCTCAATTCAAGATATGCAGATTTGAATATGTTCATGACATATTTGTGCAATGTGAGAGTACTGTCTAGAGTAACACCTTGGTTTTGTACTGACTGTGTGAATTTAATGTTGGTGTTGCTGATATTTATTGTCTGTGGTAAATGATGGGAATGAGAAAGTCTTTTTGTTGTGATCAGAATGGCCTCAGTTATATCATCATTCATCTTTAGCTTGTTACATGTTATCCATAGCAGCAGAGAGGGTGAACCCTACAACAAGCGACAAGCGTCGAAATCGTAAAAAAGCGTCGAATTGTATAAAAAAGCGTCGACAACCAACGCTTCCTCGATGACTTCGTCAATGACGCCAGCGTCGTTGTCATTCACCCTCTCTGCTGCTACAGGTTAACAAAAATAATAAATGATTTCAACCGAATATTTAATCGAGTCTTTAGGACGAAAATCATTTATGATTTCACAAACAAACTAATCGCTAACACCTCCTCTTGTAGATCAATCAAGTTATTTGACTGGTCTGTGAGTTTGAAATTAATTCTGGTTAGCGAATTATTATGGCATCGCATGTAGACAGGATTAATTGGGTTTTCAATAATTAAGGTATCCTGGAGGAGCTGTTGGTGCAAACGAATAAAGAATATATCCCTGCTGAGCTTGATTTGATTGCTCTAGATTAATTTGATAGCTTCCTTCAATTACATCACATACTAAATTGAGCGCAATCACCGTTGAAATATTCACATTGTGCGGGGCAATATGCCTACCGCCACCATCTGGATCATTATTATATTTGAGGAGGACAGTTGAATCTGGTTTTTGTAGCGCCTTGATATCGGTTCTAACAATTCTTGCTAGTTCATTAGCGTTGTACTTGGGAAACTTGAAATTACGCAGATTGTCTCCTGTGATATTGTAATCGGTTAGGAATCGTTGTTTATTGTCGCTGTTGTCATTAATTATTGTTTGAATAATTAGTTCATAGATATATTCCATGTCAGATATAAGTTGATTTATTATTTCAACGTGTTTTTGCGATTTTGTTTGCCGTAGTGGTTCTAGTTGTGTGTCATATAATTGTTTAATTTCATTAAAATAACCACGGACGTCAGTTAGCGTAAATGAAATAGTAACAGATGAGTCCGCTGTTCTTTTAATGATAAAATCCCATTGCAATATGTCTTTGTTGGTAAATATAAATCTATCGCCGATTCTTCCTTTTCTTGTATCAGATAAATTATCTCGATAACTGGGATTGATTTCATGATATGATTGTACGTCCGTGGTTAAGTCGGCGGTGGATTTTTCCGGTGGTTTTTCAGGCCATCCTAACACTGTTCTTAACGAGCTGTTATAGATATCTACAATGTATCCCTCTGTGCTTATTTCGATTGACGACGAGAGCGTCGGTTCATGAAGTTTAATAGCTATTTTTGATTCTTTTCCAGTGATTGATTTTATTCTACGCTGAATTTCAGCATCGATTTGCTCAATTTGGTACGACCCAGTTGGTAACGAAACAGTTTCCCACGCTGGAGTATCATCGGGTTTATTTTTATACGAGAACACCAGTGCGTTTTGGGTTGCTGACCGCCAAATGCAACCGATCTGATATTAGGCCAGCTATGATATACTCGTAATTTTGCTAGCGCTATCTCCTTCACGGGAACCGGAGAAGGGAAGTTCACACTAAATTCAGGACTTGTTGATGTTATTGATATCATGCTTGTTCGTATCGGAGTGGTATTCTCCGCGATTCGTTGAAGCAGTTGCAATTCGTTGAATTGTAGTGACATTATTGTTAACGCTGTCTTCAATTTCCGGAGTTATACAACCGGGTCATCGCGGAAAATTCAACATCGGATATGAACGAATTATCTATCGACAGCGAGATCAACTCGGATAATTTCGAGTACGCGTCAAATACCAACCTGTACCGAGCTGTATAATCACTGAGTTTTTTCTGAGAACACGATGATAATTTTTTAGTTATCGCGGTGGCGACTGCCGCAATTGTTGTTGCCGCGGAGATAGCAATTGGAACTGCAATCGGAGCCATCATGGTCACCGTAGACAAAATAACCCCGGCACTGGCCATCACACCGGACACCGAATACACGGTGATGTCGATGATTGCTACGCTGCGTCGGTATTTCTTCATTTTTTCACGATAGCGCTCAGAAAGTGATTTCAAGTTCGCGGAAAACTCTTTCACGGTGTTGAATCGATATTGCGATGACGGCGTCATCTGCGATTGTGATACCGCTGACTCCGTCAACAGGGTTATTATCGGTTCAATTGATATCATCGATGACTTTGTTATTGACATTGTTATTTTAAACCCGCTAGTGTTTTCAATTATTCATCATCGTCAGGGGAGTAGATCAGGGGGATGTCTACTTCACTTACGAGTTCTAAACACCAGGCTATATGTTTTCTAATGGTGTTATCAACCGCGACAATCTCAAATTGTTCTTTTCCCCCCGCGATAATTACTGTCGCGGTGCCACCAAAATAGGTTTTACCTTTCACGATGATATCAAATTGCTTGTTAGAGATTAACGTCATCCTGTAGATACCATGGGGCCACTTCACGTTAGTGACTTTCAATTTAGCATTAGAGTTTTTTACCCAATCAAAGGACCCATGATCAACCGTATACACGATATTTTTAACGCCTATGTCTGGATGCGGAATCTTTACCTTTTCAGAGGCTTCTTTTAGTTTAGTAATATCGTCGATGACGTCGAGATAGTTTTTTTTTATTTCGGTAGCTTTTATCACCGTTCCATCGCGGCGTTTAAAAAATAAAATCAAAAGTAAGTTAGATTCTATACCTTTTTGGATTATATAATACTCGTGGAGTTGAGAATATGTCGTCGTGATGCTGTTACTTTTAGAACCCTCAAAGAAATTTTTAACAAACTCGTTGGTGAGTTTTTGTTCGTCAAACGCGCTTTTAATTTCCGCGAGAGTTGGGCCTGTCAACGATGTGGTTTCAGCAACAGGTGTTCTCCCTAAAAATTTATCCACGATGGTATTAAGTGTTGTTTGTCTCACCATAAACATATTAATATCTTTGAGAGTCATCGTAGATGTAGCTGGGACACCAAAGAAATTATTAGCGACGTAGGCATTGTGAGTATGCTTGCCGATAAACTCGCTAATTTCAGCGAGAGTCATGCCAGCCACAAGCGGGGTTCCAAAAAACTTAACAATGACGTCGTTAGTGGGTTTTTGTACCTTTTCAAAATTTTCTATTAGTTTAAAAATCTCGAGATAATTTGCCTTGATTTCTGGAGCAGTCATCATCCTTCCAGCTTCCTTGTTAGCGAAGAATGAATTCAACAAGTCTTTAATTTCAGCGAGAATCATGCCAACCACAAGCGGGGTTCCAAAGAATTTATGTATGACATTTTTGCGAAAATTATTATAACCTCGTATAAGATCATTCAGCTCACGTTCGTTGGTAACAATCGCGTCGGTGATCGTAGACATAAGTGCGCCTGGTTTAAGTCGTCCACCGCTGGAATACAGCGCAATAGAGTTTTCAGCGGCGTCGTGTTGTCGTTTTAAAATGTCATCCAATGACACATCACTGGTTTTCAATTTACCCTGATCGGAAAATAACACAACGGTATCCTCGATTGCGTTTCGTTGTTTAACCAATATATCATCCAACGACACATTACTACTTTTCAATTTACCCGGGCGATCTTGAAATACAACTATTTCGTTCGGGTCAACATTAACTAAATTTAACGTCTCAGCGATTTCATCTTCAATTATTTTTTTTACATCCTCGATAGAACCCGCAGATTTTTTCGCGGTGGGATCCGACATTGACAGAGATTGCCCCCAAATATTAATCATTATTGTAAAGACTCTAGTATTTTCAATTTATTGATTCTCTAAAATTACCTTGTAATTTCCCACTCGTGTATTTATTTAAAACCAGATGAGGTGGTTTATGTGACGATGAAATCTTCGCGAGGACATTTAATACTTCACGGCCGCATATCGGTGGATCATTTAATTGTTGTGTTGGCAGCGTGAAATAAAAAATCGGAAACCCTTTGAGTTTCATCGAGGAATTTATATACCGCATCAACTCGCTTGGCGGAGCTAACCCATATGAATCAAAATAGACAATCCCACGCGGATCGATTGCGTATGCAACCCAGTGAGTTCCCGATCCGTTACTGTTATCAAGATTGATGATACCGGTTTCAACGCGTTTAGGTTTTCTCGGTAATTGATCTTTCATAAAAACCCCTCTGAAGTTTTTTATCGCCAGTTTTTTAGCAGCATCAATTAAATCAAAATTGGACATAGGGAGAATTGGGCTTTCAACTAATAAACCGTTCCTGGTATTCTTAGGCCGGATCCGTGAACGGATCTTCCGCTGTACCATGAATACGGGGTTCCTGGTAGTCTTAGACCCAATCCGTGAACGGATCGTCCCTTTTTTTTATATCCTTTCCCAGTTGACTTTTTCAACGCCATCCCTGCTGCGGTCCCAACGGCTCCCAACGCTGCCGCTTTCGCCAATGCTGGGGCAGCCGCTGCAATCAATGCTGGTATTGCAGCTAACAATGGAAATATACCACCTGATTTTATCATGTTCGCGATTGCAGCTTTCGAAAATTCTATTTGAACCCCTCGCTTATTTTTCATTGCATCATTGAAATGTTTTATTTGACGATCCGTCAGTGATATTTTATGTGTACCGCCGGACATCTGCGCTGGTTTTAACGTTATTGTTGTTCCACATTCTTTAGCGGATTTTGATCGCAATTTTTTGACTTGACCATCAGTCAGATTGACACTAACAACACTATATGTCATTTTATTGTAAACACATTTATGCTTTCAATTGATCTAATTGGAAACTCTTTAAGTTTCATTTACATATTTTCCACTGGTGCATCAACGATTCTCATTCGTCCACCAACCCCTTCTAACAACATTGATTTATCACTGAGAATGACAGCAACCGCTCTATAATTAACACCACCAGGAGCTATACGAGCTCTGAAGTGTATATCAACGACGGATTGCCTTGTTAAATCATGATGTTCCAGCGAAAAGTAATAAATCGGATAGAGGCTTTTAAAATCAAGTTGAGATATTTGTAAACCAGTATCAACATTTTGATCACGACCCATATATGACAGCATCCGATGATACACACGTGCTATGTGGTTAGTGTCGTAATCAAGCTGAATATCCTCAGATGGTTCTTGTTGTCCGTTTATTCTCAGTGAAACCTCTTTGGCTCCTAACCGATCAAATATCATATGACTGCGTTCTTGGGAGCCTAATCGATTCCGATTCTGCAGCGCTATAAATATATGACGTGGAGCTGAAACGCCTTGTTTTGATGCCAGGTGCCATGTAAATGTATCAGCAACATTATTCTCTTTGGCATCAGTTGTTGTTGTTAGCCAACTTATCAATGATTTGCCACCTGTGTCCATAAATGAAAGTAGCCGCTCTTCCGTGGTAATTGATGGGGTCATTACTGGCATCCACAATACTATTTTACTCAAAACAACTTTACCATCAGTGGCACCAGTACGCCAAATTGCATCATTGTCATTGCCTTTTCGCACTAACGCGATTGTGTGCTTGGCTCCATAGATGACTTTTCTGACATTTCTGCAGAATCCAAATATGTGATGGAGTGGAATCGCACATGAAAAATATCGCTGCTGTCCTTGCAATGCTCCTTTTCGTGTTGCAAACCCTAGATTGAAATTATCATTAACGCCTCCGAGAATATCAAACGCAGCTCCTGGTCTAGCTCGACGTTCTGGATTAGCTGCTTCTTGTTGATCGGCTTCTGAATTATCTCTTGCTGTTAACACTTTAATGTATTGAAGGTGGTCAGCGTTATTAGAGGTATCCTTTGCAAACATCATAGACGGACCAGCCGACCTTGTATAATCATCGGAGTATCTTGCTAGCCCGATTATTGTTGTTGCAACATCAACCTCGCGGTCTATTGATTCAATTTCTTTTCCATCAATGAGATATCTTGCACTTTTAAATAACGCCATTATGCCATTGTTGACGAAACCAACTTGGATATTTTTTTCATTTGCAAATGGGGTACCAGCTGCAACATTTGTTACGAGTTTTCCCTCGATTTCAATAAATGCTTCACATGGCAAAAAGTATTTACTGGTATCTTGAACTTGAAGTTCAACTCGCGATCGTAGGTCGGGTTGTATTGCATGATAGGAATAGTATTGATAATCGCGGACGAAATCGTCTTTGCGCACTGGGGCTTCCATATCAAGAGCGCGATCAGCTGTTCGTTTAAACATTATTATTATTATTTAGTGCTTTCAATTGTGAAACTCTTTATAATCATCGTCGTTGAAAATTCTTCGAATTTCTTTTTTGTTTCAAACCACTTCCTGCTATCGCGTTTATGATAGCGCTATCTGTTACCGGTGGCGACGGAGTCACCGAAGCAGCCACTATTGACGAAGTCAATTGCGCTAGTTTTTCATCTACTGCGTTATTTATAATTTTACTAACACTTGCAGGCATTTCCGCTGTAGACGGTAACGGTTTCTTTGAAAATCCTTTGGATTTTCCGCGTCTCACTAATGATGCTATTTTATCTTTCGCGGCAGAAAATGCCTTTCCGGCAAGATTTCCAACAGCGCTGATTCCCTTATCACGAATAACATCAATGGCCTTCATTGATAATTGTTTAGCTAACGGCGCCACCTTTGGAGCCATTCTTGTAAATAACCCCGCAATGGTATTGCCGAAACCATCTCCGTAATATGCTCTATAAACAGGCAATCGTGAGTTCACCACGTAGACGCTTACGGGTTTATCATGGTTGTAGTGTATAATCATCTTGTTATAAAACTAGCAGTTTTTTAATTAGTGATCAATCGCTAGCGTCCATAGGATTTTCATCATAACGTTGGGCGTCTCTGTGATTTTCAACTAATTCAGCAATGAGTTCTCGATATACATTAATGTCCATGATACCACCGGCAAATAATCGTCTACAGATATCAGCTGCTTCATTAATTATTTCCGGGGAGTTATTTCCGGCTCGTTTCCCTCCGATGAGAACTTCCAACTGTGATATATCACTAAGGATGTTACCAGGACATGTCACGGTAGAGTCAAAGACTCCAGCGTTGAAATCCAAGGGATTTTTAATCGAATATCCTTTTCCGCTTGTTTTCTCAGTTGTACCAGTTGCGCCCTGACTATCACCAAGTAATTGCTTTTGTCGTTCTTGTCGTTCTTGTTGTTTTTGTCGTTCTTGTTGTTTCTCTCGTTCTTGTTGTTTTTCTCGAATTTGTTTTTTTCGTTCTTGTTTTTCTAGTTCTTGTAGTTTTTCTCGACTTTGTTTTTCTCGTTCTTGTTGTTTTTCTCGTTTTTGTTGTTTTTCTCGTTCTTGTTGTTCTTGTCGTTCTTGTTGTTTTTCTATACCATAACTATCAACTCCTTTTTTAAAAAGATCTGTACGCAGTTGTATCCTTTTTCAAATTACCAGTAATCCCCCTATTCGTTTTATACAACCAATTAACCCATTCATCTCGGCTTATTTTACTGTTTTTATACTCGTCTTTTAAAAAGTCCTTTCTAGAATGAAAGCTTTTGGCGGCAAAAATACCAAAAGTCACATGATCTTCGAGTTTTATTAATTCAGGTCGTTTGATTTGCATTATAGCTTCTTTGGTGAGTTTGTCTATAAAGGGAACACCTTTTGGGGTGACGGCATCAACAGGTTGTGGTTCAGGCGCAGAATCATCAATATCAGCTAATCGTTCATACTCGTGTTGGGTTTTTATATCACTGGATAGCTGTTGTATCCCTGCGCGTGTTTGTCCGGTCTCTGCTGCTATCTTTTCAAGTGTATCAAGCAGCGGCGCCTTCTTTGCTCGTTCTCGCTCAGGAATATCTCCATATATCGCTGCTTCAGTTAACTTTTTCACATCTTTGGTCGCACTTGTTATCGGAGTAAACAGTTGTTTACTTGACACAGAAAAGTCAGTCTGCGCTTGTTGTCGTTGTTGAAGTTTCTCACGAAGTCTGTCTCGAACCGGTATAAACTTTTTAATTGCTGCTAGCCGCTCTCGGGCTAATCTACTTGTAAGCGATTCACCTACCATATAGTGTTTGTGAACTGAGTTTTCAAATGTGAAACTATCACAATTAAAAGCTGAGTTATTAAATAAAATGTACTATCAAGCTAACGTATCCATCTCCGACAAGGTTAAACTGTACGACGCTATCCGCGAGTGTTTCAGAAATAACATCGCTGGGGGTTTCAGAATTGTAATATCTGAAAATGGCGATGAACGATTTGTGTTAACTCCGCGGCAACAACAACAACTACGTGAAAATGGAGGCGTCGCAGTGATTACTTGCTACCACAACCAGATCATACAGTACGCATATAACTGCATAAGCAATCCCAAACTGCTAAGTATCCTTTCAGGTGAAAATCCTATGTGACAAGTGTCACAAGTGTTACAAAAGACGCTAAAAAAAAATTTATTTTTTAAATTACTACTGAAAGCCTATTTTTTTATAGTAACGCTCACGTGGTTAAGATACTGGTTTTTCCTCGTTTAACATTTTTCTAAGATCACGAACCTTAGAACTAATTTCAGCTCGTTTTTGATACTCTTGGCCGAGCTTTTGACGTATTGCTTCAACGGTGCTAAATAGCGTTATAAATACATCAATATCGTTACCGTACAAACAAGCATAGATGGACTTTTGAATTCCTTTCACGAGTCTGTACATCTTAGGTAAAACATAACGACCCTTACTAGACTGATACTCAATGTCTTCATATTCCGAGGCAATCCTGTCACAGTCGAGATCTTTAGATAATACTACCCCGTTATTTTTTAAATTTGAGATTTCAGCAATTATAGCATTTACATCTTTGATATCCATTATTTATATTTTTATATAAATATAGTATACTGTATCTCTAATTATTAAAAAAAAATTTGGGGTCCTTTTTGACCCGTTTTTGTTTTAAGGACAGTACAATGCCGTATATCTCCGCTCGAGTGTTGCGGCAGATTTTAGGCATGGACAGTACAATGCCGTATATCTCCGCTCGAGTGTTGCGGCAGATTTTAGGCATGGACAGTACAATGCCGTATATCTCCGCTCGAGTGTTGCGGCAGATTTTAGGCATACATAAATGGACAGTACAATGCCGTATATCTCCGCTCGAGTGTTGCGGCAGATTTTAGGCATACATAACTTAATTAATGGACAGTACAATGCCGTATATCTCCACTCGAGTGTTGCGGCAGATTTTTGGCATACATAACTTAATTAAGGATGGGAGTTGCGATGTCCCCAAAGCATACATCTCCGGCGGGAGGCCTAAGGTGACAAACATCATCTTAGACCGCCCAGAAGATATGCTTGGGAGGACATTCACAACCATATTCAATGAAACGATGATGGAATTTGTGATGTAATGATTTGGGACGGCACAAGACAGCACAAACATGAAACGACGGGGCGGATTTTCTACGGCCAACCAACCAATCAAAAGCAACCCAATTAAATTAACCCGGTTGCATGATTGTGAACAAAAGACAACCACACGCCCGGGTTAATGGCGTTGGTTAGTTTTGATCGGTCGTATTGGCCTTCGAAAGCCCCAGCTTTCTGCCTTTCATATGCTATATAAGGTGACTAATACAGCAGCGTTGATTCACGAGTGTGTTATTTTATTTCGTTGAATTACTTATTAATGCTGTTTCAAAACATTTAAAAAAGACAAAATAGTTTAATAAAACACTAAAAAAAATAATGTAGTTGTTAGATAAAACAGCGTTTTTACTCTGTTATAATTCTCTAGTCAAAATACATTTCGATTAGATCACAAAGAGCTGCATACAGGAATTTTAACCACGCCCACCTACTTCAATGAATAGAAACCACTCGCGATGTACATATGGTTCTTATCGGAAGGATGCATTTGCTTTTATTTCCCCGCGTGGTTTTTATCCTGCACTCAGTGTAGCCAAGCGACAATAAAACATTTTAGAAATTGCTAAAAAATAAAATTCTACCGAAACTATATACAGTCACGTGCGCGCCTAGTTAACAGACGACAAATTCCTTTGACGTCATAATACAAGGGAACTTAGTGAGTTGCGGCGGATTTGTCCATGGGGATTTATCTCCCTTGAATAGTTTCAGGTGTATACGAATTTTACTTTATGACTATTTTTTTTTGACAGAGCATTTTTAATTATATTTTCAGCAAGAAATCGAATTGAAGCCCCATAAATGTCAAAGTATCTACTGGCTTCATTTATTTATTGAAATATTTTCTCTTCGCTGGTTTCTAAATCAAACGATTTGACCCCCCTAGGGTGTTTTGCGTGTCTACCAGCGTTGCTTTTTAAAAGGTTATCGCGCTGCGAGACGGCTTGAAGATTCACAAGACAATTATCAGTCTTCACGCCATTTATGTGATCAATCACAAGGCCGTCTTCGATTAATCCGTAAAATGCTTCATAGATGGCTCTGTGACAGAGATACTTCTTCCTCCCAGCTGAAAACATCAAATACCCCATATTATTCAGATACCCAACCGGTTCTTTTAGTCTGCAATTTCTAATAACACCATCACGGGATGCTTCGTAATTAACAAGCACTGGATGAGGTCTGAAATCTTGGCTCATTTGTATAATAATACTACTTGTTTAATTTATTATTTGCTTTAATTATAAGTCTATCAATGTAGTCTTGAGGGGTTTGGATGATTTTATCAAGGACGGAGTCATTGTTGGGGTCAATGATTCGTTTGTCATAATAGCGTTTTAGTTCCCTGTATCGTTTACCGTCGCAACTGAGACACAACTGCGATTTTCCCCTTACCCCAGCCCCACATTGGAGGCATGGGAGAGGACCAAAACTTCCTCGCCGAACGCTTTGTAAATGATGCCCACATAATTCGCTTCTGTATGATTTGTTACACGGGGTTGTTGATCCAATCATAAGCCACTTGCAGTGATTCATTATACTATATTTTTCTATTTAAATACTTGTTTTAATTATAACATGGAAGAGTTCAAGAGATTATCGAAAATCGAACCTTGGAGAAATATTAAATTCAATCTCGATAGAGTCTCTGATACACCAAAACGTCTAATCGGTGACAGAACTATACTAAGTAAAATCAAGGAGTGTTTTAATGAATTCTACCGAGACGGTGCAGCATACTGCTGGTCGACATTTCGAATTATACATGACGATGTCAATGTACCGAACATCGATGCTACCATGAATGATGAAAGAGCAGCTGAGATAATTTCACACCTGGGCGTAAAATCCAAAGGATTTTCGTGGAAATCTAAAGATGGAAATCCAAAGGTGGAAATCCAAAGGATTTCAAACAAAGCAATTCCCAAACAGAAGTATTTTTTCAGAATAAAATTCATTATCAAAGACGAAGGCAAATGGATTATCAGGGATAAATTTGAACCAATCCTCAAGGATAAAAAACTGTCATTGTAAGTAGAGATTCTAAACCAGGAATTCTAACTGGAATTGACAAACCATACTACGAAAGATCTTATCCTGTAACAGCAATCGTTTATGGGATATATCCGTTAAATGACAAAACTAGCTCCTATGAAATATTCTAGTTCACTGAATTGTGTAGCAACACGGGTAATGGAACACTTCACAAATGCATCCCGTGGAAATAAACTAACTGATCTGCGACGTAGGAAAATAACCAAATGGGAACTGACAGTGAAACAGCACGGTGCAAAGATCTCTGATATAGCTAAATTAGAAGCATCATTAAGATTCCCAATATCAGTAATGACGATAACCGGAGAAGTTTTATACGAACCGAAATATAACAAAAATGGAGCTCCAATACAAATTATTGATCATAACGAACACGCGTGGACACCTGGTAGTAACAATATTTCCACGAGATAGAACCGTGAGATATATCCCCGAGGAGTTCGTCGGAGATGTTTTTTATAATGAGAAATTATTCGATGCTATTCATGCGTTGTGTAAAGATGATCCTGTGTCAGTGTGGTTACTTAGAAGTGATGAAGATCCCGAAATAGGATTTGATCAATTTGTAAGACCTAATGGTGAATTATATCGCGTTGAAGAATTAGATAACAGAATGAGAAAAATGGCTAGTGATTTTTCACCGGAGAGTTCCCATGAAAAACTACTCACGGATAGTTTTACTATTCCATCAGTGGTAGCTCACTTCGCAAGAGAAAAAAACTCATGGCGTCCAACACAAAGTGATTTTCTCGAGGACGTTAAATTGAGTTGCGTCGAATTTAGTCATGGAGGACTGTGGAATAGTAAATACTCACGTGATGGTATGATTTCAATTGATATAGCTGCGTGTTATCCAGGGAGTTTTCTTGGATATGGAGAAGCCGCTGAATACTTTAAACGATTTGGACACCCCACACATGAAATGACTCGTGTTGCGATTAATGGGCCATTACCTGATTTTGATTTAACCGGATTCGCTCGTGTGATATCATTTGAACTCGCTACAGGGTTACATCCGTGTAGTTATCTTTGGCTTGGTAGACACCTATCTGAAAAGGCCTGGATGCCAATAGTGTTACTACGATATATGATTGATTGTGAGATGGTACAATCGTTGATCATCGGTGAAGCGATTATATGCTATCGAGCTCAGAAAGAAGTTTGGCTACCACAACCCGATCTAGATCGTATAATTAGCGAACAGCGAAAACAGTTTCCAGATTTCAGCGAGAAAGAAGTCATGAATTGGTCTAAGAAGTTATTTGAAATTAAAAAAGAACAAGCAAAAGATTTTGGACGAAGAATAATCGGTAAATTTACCCAAGGTGGACGATACGACAATGCAAAATATTCTTCGCGGTTGATCATAGACGTCGCTGAATACGATTTTATTGTAGCGGATTTAACGAAACAGGGACAACTTGTAAATCGTAAAGACGCTTTTCTATCCAATGGTGAGAAATTGGGTACGGTTGTTACCTATTGTGATGGATATATTAAACAATATACGCATCTGAGAAGTTCTATGCTAGCTTATGCTTCTATCAATTTATTTTCGATGATAAATAGATTTCCTAATAACGCAGTTAGAGTAGCTACTGATTCTATTTATATCCACGAGAAATACAAATCAGATGTAGCTAAATTCACATCCCAAGAGGAAGCGTGGGGACGTTGGCGATTTAAAAAGGAAAAACTACATGAGTATTGTGAATCGGCAGATGTTACCATGGATGAAAAGTACTTAAAGTGTGATAAGATTCAATCAGAATTTTCTAATGCACCACCGGTATCTGATCCAATATGTAGATACAAGACAGTTTATTTAAAAAGTTGTGGTGGGTCAGGAAAGACAACTCGTGCAATTGAATTATATCGTCGGTCAAATATGAATGTGTTAACACCGACTCACAGACTCGCCAGAAAGATGATACAGCGAGGGGTAAATGCCTGTACTTATCACAGTTTCTTTCGATGGAAAGGCGATGAATGGACCCCTGATCGAATGGGCGATAAATTCATTCCTGAAATCATAATTTGGGATGAAATATGCACGGTATCGTTGAGAATATTACAAACATTTCTCGAATGGTTGTTAAACAAAAACACAAAAGTCGTCATGTGCGGTGATCACGGCCAACCACCACCATTTGTCGGTGCATCTCCACATGAATGGCTAAAGGGTTTTGTAGACTACTATGAAGAAATTACCACTGATTATAGATCACTTGATGAACGATTACGAGAATTCAAAGCGCTAATTAGATTACAACCGGATAAAATCCAATGTGAAATAGCGCGTGAAATAATTTCAGAAACTCCCATGAATGATTTTTGGAAAACGTGGAGACCAAATGATTTGATAGTAGCAAGCAGAAAAATAGTCAGGGACACACTTCAGATGAAGTTATTTGAAACGCATAAAGAAAAATTTGCAACACTTCCAGTACCGTTGTGTTATAGGCCTTCGGATACACGAAAGCAGAATATTGAAGTTGATATTCCAGGGAAGAGTGAAAAGCAGATTCTCGTGTTAAATGATATTGTGCTGGTTGATATCAGCGTCGTTGAAGATGCATTGCGTGCTAATAAATCCCCGTGGACGCTAGGATACGCAGCGACGATACATTCTTCACAGGGATTGACTATATCGGATACAATTGTTTGGATGGTAGATAATCGCATCGAATGGTCGAATTTAGTCTATCTTGCAGTATCCAGAGTGAGGAGATTAAATCAACTTCGAAGAGTTGTCGTTGGCGAAGCCAGTGGCGATGATGAAATCATTGGTGACGATGATGACACTACAATGGATGATGCTAGCATCATTAATAAAAAACTCTCCGGTTATAAACAACAGGATAAAAAAAATAATAGAGAATTTGACATTGATGCTAAATTAATAATTACGCTGAAACAACAACAGAATAATCACTGCGCGAGTTGCAATTGTATAATGCGTTTGCAGTATTCGGATAAGGATCCTCGCGAATTTACCGTAGACAGAAAGAATAGCAGCATTGGTCATACCAACGATAATGTTATGCTGACTTGTCTTGAGTGCAACAGACGAAGGGGTGCTAGTTAAGACCATGAGGTGGCAATTGAGTATCGTCAGGAATCACTTGTAAATGTTCGCGTGTAAACCCCCGCTGAGGGGCAGTTGAATCCAATTTATAGATTGCTGGTCTACCAGTTGATCGTGTTATGCCGGATATTTTATGTACGGTGACACTCCAAATAGGATTAGTAGCCCTTTTTGTGCCACTCTCAAGCTCTCCTGGTTCGTATAAATATCTCACGGTGACATTACTACCAAGAATTGGTTCTTTGAAATCTTTTTGTGAAATTCCTTGGATTTCCATTTTTGGTATAGACGCTTTCTTAATCGCGTTGACAGGTTTCATGTTAATTGTTCGAGTAATCTCGTTATTGAGCGCGGTAATCACAGCTGGTAATCTCTTAACCCATTCACGGGATCTCTTATCCTGAATAAACTCCTTCGCGTATTGATATCCAAATAACCGCTCAGCAAGAGTCCGATTAAATCGTTCAACAATTGCCTGATCGCGATGTAGCGCAGGATGTCCTCGTCTGATGGTGACATTATGATGTTTCATCGCTGATAACACTGCACCCTGAGATTCCTTGCCAGGATCAACTTGTAACAGATTCGGCCAACGCAGAGGACCCTTTCGATAAATCTTTTCAAATGCAGAAGCAACTTCAGGTGATGACTTTGTTTTTAGCGGTTCTGCTTGTTTGTATCGACTCGCAACGTCAACTACGGTTAACGCGTATTTGTAACCGTTGTCATGTGGTAAAAACAATAAATCAGCTTGATGAACTTCATTGGGTCCGGTAACATCAAAATGCGAAAAATTGATTTGTTTAGGACGCGGTAGATAAATTTGCCATAGTGCCTGTTTGGATAACCAATTAGCCGCAGTGGCCTTTTTCACTTTTGCAGCGTTGGCGAGTTTATTGATTGCAGCGTTACCCATCCAGTATCCTCTCGGAGAATAATAAATTGATTCCATATTATTCATTACCAGCGCCCATCATCAATTTGCCTTTCATAGCTGATTTTACCAACCACGAAGCCAACTTTTCTTTCAAAGATTTATCAGGAATAGCATATAACGCATGAATTAATTTCACATCTGCGAGATGCCTGTGTTGCAAATTGCTGCTTTTATATGCAACATCATGAAGGTGACACGCCTTATCAATAGCGTTTATCGGATACTCGCCAGGTCGGAGCTGATTTTGATCATCAAGTCTGATATCTAATCGTGTTCCGGGACCACAGTAGCTATATCCTGGAAGGTGCTTTTCTCCGGGGTACTTTGCCCATGGGGTACCAGGGAGCTTTGCCAATTTGGCTGCGATATCACCTCCTCGTTTTTTTTAAAATCATCTCCGAATTGTAAAATCTTTGATTTTGTAGAAATAAATCTAAATTTTTTTGTACCACATTGCACGCATTTACCAGAAAGCGCTGATCGGTTATTTCTAGTTGTAATCGTCGTCAAGTCATCTGTGCCAGTACGCGTTTTACACTTCACACAATATAGATCCATTATTTATGTATAGAGATATGGATATAATTGATTTTTCAGCGACTAAAGCAAGAGAACCGGTTAAGCATCATGCAGCGCTCCCAAACTCTATCCGGATGATTATAATCGGGCCATCTGGATCCGGCAAGACGCAATTGTTACTCAATTTAATAATGAGATGGATGAAGTGGGATAAATTGTATTTAATTGCCCCTAGCGTAGATGATCAACGATGTTATGAAGTGTTAAAGGATTTTAACGAGAATGCATCAGAAATTAAGGGTGAGAACGCCATTGATTTTATAACTGATATTGACGAGGCACCATCCGTGGATGACCTTGATGGGAACATTAATAATTTAGTCGTATACGACGATGTGATGTTAGACAATCAAAAAAATCCTGCTAGGATCTTTTCCAGAGGCAGGCATAAAAACACCGACGTGATATATGTCACTCAACGATACACTCAGATTCCAAAAGTGATCAGAGATAACTGTAATATTCTTGCTATGTTTAACGGCGTTGATACACATATGTTACGAAATATTTGGCAGACATGGTGCTCTGATATGGATTTCAATCAATTTAAAAATTTCTTTAGTAACGCTCTGTCAACCCCGTATGGATTCATAACAATAAATTTACACGATCCTCGAACACGATATCGTATCCGACTGGATCAAATATTCGGTTAAACTCGTAAAAAAATTATTAACCCGTAGCAGCAGAGAGGGTGAATGACAACGACGCTGGCGTCATTGACGAAGTCATCGAGGAAGCGTTGGTTGTCGACGCTTTTTTATACAATTCGACGCTTTTTTACGATTTCGACGCTTGTCGCTTGTTTTAGGGTTCACCCTCTCTGCTGCTTCCATGATTTCACATTAGAAATACACCTCTCTACTCCATGGATGGTAGCATCAACTTCAGTTGGGTGGCTAGACTTGTATATTTGGGTGTCATCAGCGTACAATTGGTGAGACACTGGGTGATGATCTATGACACTTGCGAGCGGCTGAGTGTATAGAATCAAGAGAACAGGTCCAAGAACAGACCCCTGTGGAACACCACTAAACAGATCAATTGGGCTGGAGTTTATTCCATTTGCAGATACAATTTGTCTCCTGTTGACTAAGTAGGACTTGAACCACTATAAAGCTGTATTCGGAATACCAAATACATGCTAGAGACGATAAAGTAATACATCATGGTCTATTATGCCAAATGCTGCAGACAAATCAAGGAGGGTGAGGACTGTAATGCAGAAGTTATATTGCGAAAAAGACTTTGAACTCAAATGAGATACAAGTTGGGTTAGAAAAATATTTTCTAAGATATTTATATATGAACGGGAGATTAGAGACTGGGCGGTAGTTCTTGAAATCATTATGGTGAAGTGTTGGTTTCTTTAGCAGAGGCTTTACGATGAAAGTTTTGAAAAATGAATGGAATTCCCCCGTTGAGAGAGATATATTAATAACATCAGTTAGTGACAGCAATTTTCGGTCTAAGCACTCAAACAACAGTTATGTTGGAATTGGATCAGGTTCGCATGACTCTAGTGCAGTCTTCATCACGATTGTCCGTACTTAATCCATAGAGACGGGTTCAAACGCTCATGATGGTTGTCGCTGAAATTCTGTATCATAATTGTATGTTGACGAGTCAATTGAAATTGTGTTGTAAAGCGAATATCTGATGGTCTTTACTTTGTAACAGAAGAAATTTGCAAATGGTTCCGGAATGTCTACTGGAGAGAATGTAGTTGGAAGTAGTGTACATTTGTTCATCGACATTAGTTTGTTAGTTATCTCAAATAGCTCTTTGCAGCTGGAACTCTCCGTGATCTTAGTACTGTAGTTGAATAAGTTGGCCAAAATGGACTATGTATGTGACGTTCTTTTAAACAGCTTGATAGATTTGTTTATGAAAAGTGAGTCTGGTGGAAAGCCAAAGCCTCTCTGCTTTACGACGATTTATTTCAGCAGTACGAAGCTGTTCCCTAACACTGCTATACCATGGATAACACTTTTTGAATTGTTACTCTACATTTGGTGGCTGAGGCATGTTTTTCAAGCAATGAATCCATGCAGCTATCATCAAGTTGTTCTGCTGTAGGATGTAAGAAAGTTGTTAGATTGTTTTGGATGTCATCCATTAATTTGGTTCTATTTATCATATGGAGGTTTCTCTTAGTAGCAAATACAGGTGGAGGGTAAGTGACTAATACGTAGAGATGGCATATAATGCAGAGGTGACCTGATACAAGATCGTGGGATACATCATAGTCGAAAATACAGCTGCTCCACTGCCGACATCATTCAGTTTCAATGAGGAAGGAGGATAAACGTGTCACATCACCGATAATATGTACATCCTTATTATCTTAGAGTAAGTAAATCGAATTTTACAGTGTGAATACTAGTATAAACGGACATCGTGGACAAAACAAACGAAATGAAAAGTCGCCATGAAACAATATTTTCGACAATGATTCGCCAGTGATTTGTAACTGATGGGCATTGTACGAGGGGCAGCTCGACACCGTTGACGCTGTTCGGAATGTATGTTGAAAGTGGCTTTACAACCACATTGGCCAAGCCCGAGACTAGAACCCAAGCAGACATCAGTGAGATGAGAATGATCAGTAATGTTGAGCGCTTTCAAACACTCGGTCATTCGGTCATCTGTTTAGATTAACATATGATTTGTATTGATTATCACACTGTGGAAAGGTCAGTACTGAGAAATATATGTAGAGAACATATAGTAACCTTAATTGTGGTGTATGTCCAAACATTCGTTCATTCGGAGCATCAAGTATTAGCAGAATGACTACGGTATACATCCGATAATGAACGTATGTAGTGTCTTGTTTCGTTTGAAGACGTCGCATTCAAACCTTGCTTTGGTAATAAACTACATCAGTCAAGTTTCGACCATATCTATATCCACAGTATCCTGTATGACTAGTGAACTCATAAGCTTCCCCATTTTCTCTGGACTCCAATCGAAGATCATGTTATTCGAAATTATCCTGTCATGTCCTGTGATGTCATCTGTGTGAATTCATTCGATAGTTACTCATTAGAATTAACAGCAATTCTACCCATATCTAAATTATTGATCAAATTTATATTCCGTTCAAATACATCATAGACAGTAAATATTACTTAAGATCTTACTTAACTCTGTTTGAATGCACATGGCATTTAGTAACCAACATTGCTTGTTTTGTTTCGCACTACGATTATGCAAGTAGATATGATTTGTTTTGATTTTTAAATTTCATTCTGGACCAGTTCAGTGACGAAGGATATTTCCATCTAGTAAAGTCAGGCCAACTCCGCGTGGAACACCAATTGCATTGGCCATCGATAACACAGTTAACGAGATCTTATATGGGGCGGTGCAAGGGTAATTTAAGACTTAGGCGACCCTCGTACCCACCCATCATCCCCACCCCCTCAGGGTATCAATTATTATAAACTGTTCAAATTAATTAATACAAGTTCGGCTTTTATAATGTATACATTTTATTATTTAGTCTACATATTTAATGATAATAAATGAATGACCTGATAATATGCCTCGTTTTGTCGCCTGAACTTTAAATTCTCGCATCCTCAACACAGACGGTTTACGCACATGAACCAGTTGGTCATTTACTTTTTGTATTGACGACGATGTAAAATATTTTGATTCATATAGATTATTTCCTCTCAAAGACAATACCTTAGATTTTGTGAGAAGAAATACTATACTAGATCCATCCAAATTTTTAATGTGAGATAACTATAACTGGATTCTAGCAGTGGTTCCTGAAATGTTTCCTAGGATAAACATTTCTTTCGTCAGCCTAGAATCTCTTAACTGCGTCATATACCGGTAACCCTTTTTGGAGAATGAAGTTGTGATGTGACTCGGTCGTTTAGCTGTTTACTTTCTCATGACCGTGTTAAGATACTCCTGTCAATTTCAATGAGTTGAAATGTTGGCCCTTTGAAGATAAGACTGTAAATTTTAATGAGTTGGAATGTTGGCCCTTTGAAGTTTAATACTGACATGGTGAAAAATATGAGAAGTGAAAATGTATGCCAAGGAATGAGATCATACATTATATGGGATTTATAATATTGGCTTCCAAGCCAAGGTACTTTTCTAAACACACACACACACACACACACACACACACAGATATTGACTTGTCACTTGAAATTTAGATATCGTTTCATTCTTATTGGGTATTATGCATACTTCGAGTAAATAGACATACTTTTGCTCTGGTACCCTTTTAAGGAAAGTTAGTGCCCTTTGACATTTTGCAACCCTCCTCCCCCATCCCCCCTCAAGCACTGATGATGCAGCTCTGATTTGTGTTGCAATAAATTTGAGACAAGACCAAAAATTGAGAGAGAGAGAGAGAGAGAGAACCAATTAGATTCTTCAAGTTTTCTAAGTGTTAAAGCTTTCAAATTTAGAAAACTTCTGCAAGGTGTAATTAATCACTGTCAATTTGAGGTAAGGGTTTCGGACAATTTTTAGTTTAAAAATAGTGCTTTTGTAGGATGTTTTATATCCGGTCAGATAATTTAGTAATTTTCTTTTTGAGTGTCATGTGATATTGATAAATGAAGTTATTTTTCGAGCGTATTAAGTAATATTTTAGCTTCCTTGTTTAAAGTATCTTGAAGTGTACGTGCGGTTTCAGATTTGTGGCGTGTGCCTGTTATATAGAATGGTACGGGTAGGAGGTTGGAAGATAGTCATATTTTCATATATACTTGTTCCGCCTATTTTGTTTAAATGGGGATCTTAAGGTGTAAATAAACAAAACAGATAGAGCCCGATAAGCTCTACAAACCTATTAAAAGCCAAAGCTGTTTAACTGTATGCGATGTTTTCTTTTATCTTTGGTGTATTGTATATGGTAGAGGTTGATTTTGTTGGTCAGTCACAGAGATGCAGCTAGCGGCTTCTTTAGCTCAAACTGGATAGTTTCGCATTCCTAATATTTATGGTAGAAACCATGAGCCTAATTATCACCATCCTAGCATATTTCACTTCACACATAAGCTAAATCTGTAATGTGGTTTAGATTTACTTGGAGTCAGGCTTGGAAAATGGTTGACTTGTTGGTGACTGCCTGTCACAGTTAGATTAGCACAGGAGATCAAATGCATAACTTGGGTTTCAAATGAGCCGCGGACTTGGCTTGCGTATTTACATGTGTCTGCTACAGAGGTAAATATCTAAATATCTAGATGGTTGAGGGGTGATGAAAAGTATGCTAATTTGTTACATTACTAGTGAACTTTATTCATGTATAAGGCACATACTGATTATTTTATTTTAGCTGTCTTGTCAGAGGAAAATTTTCAAAATATCCCCTCTCTGTAAAAAAAAGGGGTTGGGGGCAGTGTTGATTCAGTATCAAAGCCACTAAATACATAAGGAATTAACATAATTAATCAGTCAGAATCTTACAAGCATCATTCAACAAACATCATTAGTTAATTTGTATTTGTATATTTAATGTAATATTAATTATTTTTCTGCTATAGGTTATTGTCAGACAAAAATTTGCCCCCCCCTCCCCAAAAAAAATGTCCAGTGCGACCATAGGATTAACTCTCTGTGAGAGGTATTTCAATCAGTTCGCAAATCTGTTTAAGGTTTTGTTTGAAAGAGAGGGGTGGGGTGGGAATAACATCGTTATGGAATAATGATATATGAAGAGGGTTTGATCTGAATAACTTTTGTACAGTTATATGCAGGGCAAAGGTTTTTCTTTAGGATAACTCTAATTTAATAATTTTGGCTTGTATCCTGCTTGTGTATTTTCGAATTCTGAGAGAAATGTGTTGTATATACATGCAGGGTTCGACAGTCCTGGTTGTAAAGTGTATATTTAATTTAATGATGACTCACTGGTTCATATTTTGTCGTTTCTAGTTTGCATTATGTAGATTCCTTATTAAAGTATATCAATGTATACTTTGTAATCATCTACGCTATCAATGTATTGTTATTGGTTGGCTTGGAAGCAACTGTCTGGCGTTTGATTTTATCATTTATTTTTTTCTCTTTTGTTTTGTTTTATTGCAGTAGAGCAAGTGTTTTTGTCATATTGGCATATTTGTCCTCTTCTAGGTTCCACAATTCTTTGTTCGATCTGTTTTCCATGACTGCGTTTGTGATTTTGCATATCATGGTGGGAAGTTTAATTTTTAAAAAAAAAACAGTTTGTTATTTTTGTCAATATTTGGGAGATTGCTGAGATAACTAAATTAGTGTGTGTATGTGTGTGTGTATGTGTCCGTGCGTGCGTGTTCATGGTATGTCATTGCGGTAGTTTTCGCATTATGTTTATGTGATTCGCTTTTGGTCTTAAATTGAGCATTGGCATGTTGAGTCCCATATGTTTGTTATTCTTTTTGTAGAGTCTATTGCTAAGATGATGTTCCTTATTATTCCGGATAAATTGGTATATGCTTTTCTCAAATTCCTAAAGTAAACATGTCGAAATCAGTGACGTAAATGGTGAGTCATGACATTATGGACCAATGCACCTCTATATATAATTTAGGTCAGGATCGAAACGGACTGGAATGGTCTACCAATCAGACTACGTGTGAAATAATTCAGTTTTATGGCTTGTCCCTCCTCCAATCGGAAGACAACGGGCATGTTGAGTCCCATATGTTTGTTATTCTTTTTGTAGAGTCTATTGCTAAGATGATGTTCCTTATTATTCCGGATAAATTGGTATATGCTTTTCTCAAATTCCTAAAGTAAACATGTCGAAATCAGTGACGTAAATGGTGAGTCATGACATTATGGACCAATGCACCTCTATATATAATTTAGGTCAGGATCGAAACGGACTGGAATGGTCTACCAATCAGACTACGTGTGAAATAATTCAGTTTTATGGCTTGTCCCTCCTCCAATCGGAAGACAACGGACGTATGCTATCACATTATATATATATATATATATATATATATATATATATATATATATATATATATATATATATATATACACATATATATATAATGCGTGTGTAATATTGCAGAATAAATAGATTACATTACATTTGGCTGATAGTATAAAGTTGATGTGTCTGAGTACTCCTATCGCAAAAGCATACTTGCAGCAATAGTAGTACAACAACAGACGTTGCTTTTTCCGTGTAATCTTTCAGAATAGAATGATTTCAATTTGATTTTATGTGTTTTTATATCGTCTTCACATACATTTTTGTTGGTGTAAGATTGTGTGACCTGTGTTGAAAGTTCGGTCTTAGTTCATTTTCAATTTTTTAATAATGAAACAGTCGGATATAACAAGTTGTTTAATCAACTATTTGGGGATTTTAAACGACACTACTGAAGCTGAACCTCTATTTGCAGATGTACAATCAAACATACTGGAAGTTAAAGTATCTCAATGCAACGAGACGTCTGCGGTCTCCAAAATTTAGATTTTGAAAGAGTATCAGTGTGAAGAGACAAATTTTTGGCGATCGAACAAGAGTACATTAGTTGAGACCAGAGAACTATTAATTAGATTTCTGGAGAATGGACGTGTATCAATCGTCACACTGCGATCTTCGGAATGTCATTTCGAGGGGAGAATGCTATCCTTATTTAAGCAATTGTTTGGACAGCAGCCAGACGTACTATTAGGAGCACAGAAAACGTTACTTTTAGGGTAAAGCTGTCACAATTTAATAGTTGCAGAAGTTCTGTAATTATCAACCTACCAGGTCATGCTGACCCAGATTTTTGGCGCCACTGAGGAAGGGGCTGACAGATTTGACTGGTTCGTTAGGCTAGTTAAGGGGCATGTTTCCCACACGAAATTTCCTAGGGTTTATATCGCTTCATCGGAAATTTTAATCAGTCTAAGCTTTTCTGCAAGAGAAACTAGTGAAGGCTCTTAAAACCTGTTGTCCTAGCAATCGGAGAGACTGTTTTGGATTGACGTTTGCAGCAAAGCTAATGTGACAATTGCAATAATTTGTTGATAACGTACACAATGCTTTGCTGAATTTATTTGTATTTGCATGAATGTTTTTAATACATTTTTTTGTTGTTGAATTGGACAACGATGTTGTTTCACCCTCTTTTATGTTACTTATTTTAAAAATACATTCTCGTAACAGTCGTACCTACCGAAATTGTGTCATCTTTTTAAAGACATTTGCTAACATTTTATGTCAAAGCATAACCTTGGTTATAAACATAGAATGTGATGGAAGATAAGTAGGTATCAGTTCGAAATATCAGAGGATCATATATGAAAAAGAGAAGACGAACTGCGTTTGGGTTAAAACTTTTCTTCAGGGTCTGTGTTTTACATTTGTAGAGGTTCACTATATTAAGAAATGATAACTTCTGATATCTGCAATTAGCAGTGATTCTTATGAAATGAAGAAATCTATTTATCCTCTGGGTGATTAAAGGATGTTTATTTTGAAATCTCAATGATTGGGTTGATTTAGGTTTTCAAATACACAGCTAGCCACCACATATATAGTGCTTCTAAAACTATTACTAGCTCGGTGTGGATATTATCACTCCCTGAACATCAAAGATGAATTTTAGAATACACGAGCTTTCTGAATAAACGTGAATGTATTTAATTACTGCTATTCTGAAATTAGCTTGCAAGTAGAGTGTCTATTGAGTAAGTAGAGTATAAAATAAATGGACACTTACTGGTCCAAAACCTACGTTCCATTTGATAAGTAAGGAACAAATCGATTTGCCTATGACTGCAGATTAAATCCCTTCACATGCCCCATACTATATTTGTACACATTCAAAGCTGATCGCCATGTAGGCAGACCGATGATGCAACTCCACAGAAATAGCTATGCCTGGTCCGGGATACGTAATTGGGACGGGTTGTATGTCAAATTACTCAATCTTGTTTTTAAAACTATATTGTATGAATGAAAGGTGGATATATAATAGATATAATAGATATAAAAGTACATATGGTCTAGAAAAGTATTCACGGTAGAAACAACATTATTCGCCAAACTCTCTACTACGATAATACAGTATAGGATAAACTTAAAAGACGATACTATTTCATAAAATTTAAACAATCTTCACTTTTTTCTCCAACAATTGTTGGCAGAAACAAAATAAATTATAGCATCCAACTACACAACACAGACCGAATTTGTTGGTATTATATGTAATCAAAGTCAGCTGTCAGCTGGAATGGAATCGTACACTGGTGCCTTGCAGGACATGTATGGGTTCTCATTTGTTCTACAGGCTAAATCCATGTACGTATCGCCTTGATTTGTATCAGTTGATCTTTGTGTTGTACGTGTTGCTCTGATTGTGATGATAGTGCAGGCAATAACGAGTGTTGTTAAGAAAAAGGTGCCGCAAACTATGCCTACGATAACCGGCGTATCCAGAGACGTAGAACCAGTATTACTGTTTTTATTCGAATCGCCTGAAAAGATTGTGAAAAATTATATTGAAAGATGTTTAAACATTTCTGAATGGTTGAGTATATTTCCAATGCATATAAATGTATAAAATCATAACTTGTTGCAACTGGCACACACACACACACACACACACAGACACACACAGATATATATATATATATATATATATATATATATATATATATATATATATATATATATATCACAGAGAGGAAATAAAAAATGATGGATGGAAACAATTTTATTGTTGGTAGCAATGCTAATTAAATCATATTTACTTAGAACTTGAATATAGTTTTATGTCTGAATTAATATTGATGGGTATAATTTGGCTTAGAATTTATTTCAAACTCATTTCAAAGTACTCATCGGCAAATGAATGGCTGTTGTGTGTGTAATGCTCTACTTTCGTCATTTAAACATTATTTTTAATCACACATATGTTCTATAATTATTTAATAAACATTCTTTTATGTTGAAATCACACATGTTTTATGCTGCATCTTTGATATCCCAATCATCGTATGTTTCATTAATACAAACATTTCGGGACAAGCATCTTTTTAATGAAATAGTTTTACATCTCGTGATATATCAATGATGCAGCGTACATACGACACATGCATTGTATTTATATCATATACAAATACACACACTAGCATTTAAAACGGAGGTAGGAATAACTAGAGATAACTGTGTATTTAATGAACTCTTTACATCAATGTTCAGTGTGTCCACTTCAAAATTTAGTTTCCTGCTATTCATAATGTTCTTTGCAAACTGATAAGTTGTTTCTTTCGTTTTCATGCGTCTACTTTTATTAATATTAATTAAATAAATCTAAATGAATGGATAATATGACCTTAACGAAAAGACAAACCAACATGAGGCACTTTATACATATACATGTATTTGGATCTATTCTGCTACAACCATGCGATTGATGTTATCTTCAATCTCTTTCTTTCCCCTTCCTCTGTGTCAGTTTCTATGTAAGTGTTACGACGGAGAGTTATTTCCAGCTCGTATTCCACCGATTAACACCTCAAGTCGTCCAACATCTCTTAAGATGTTTTCAGGGCATTTTTAACAAGAATTCTTCCTCAGTTATGCCGGACTTACAAGTATTGGAGATAAAAGCTCAGGAGATTTAGTTAGTTCAGCAATAGGTTCAGCCTTTGAAAAACTAGGAGATATAACAGCTGGCGATAAAAAATTTGATGAGTTAGTTAGTCTTGTCTGTGGATAATATTGAGTCTCTGTTTCATCGAGTATTGTGATAAAATCTCTTTTGAAAACATCTAATTCTGCTTCGTGTTTCGGTGTTAATCTCGCAATTTTTTATGCGCGGTGAAAACTAATCTCTGCCACTGATCGAAATTCATCGATTTTGGTGGGTTTAATATAAAATCATCTCTATTACCAAAGTTATGCGCTAATCTCACTGTTTCACGATAATTTTTTAATTTGATATTGCTAGTTATATCATCTTGGAGCCTTGTAGCACCTCTTTTATATGCTGGTGGTTCTCTGCGACTCTCCCTCTGGTTTAAAGACATCTTCAAGAGTCTTTGAGTATACCTCTGGTTATGTATGTAGATCTCTCTCTCTCTCTCTCTCTCTCTCTCTCTCTCTCTCTCTCTCTCTCTCTCTCTGTTCTTCTTCTTGCACAATGCTAGCTATAAAATCAACAGATCTCTGCTCGGCATCTCTGGCACGAGTTGTGGCATGCGCAGTTTGATTAACAGTTTTGTTTAAATCTTTAGTCTTATCATCTTTTTTAGTTATTTTTTCAGTAATCGCCTTAAACAATTGTTCTGTGCCCGTTACAAAATCAACATGAGACTCTTGTCGTTGTTGTAATTTTAGTCAAAAAGAATCACGGATATGTACATATTTCTTAATCGTTGCAAGTCGCTCTCGAGTCAATCGGGAAGTTAATTTTTCTCCTACCATAATTAATTACTATTTAATCCAATTACGAATACTAAATTTACAGTCAAATAACACTAATTAGTTACAAATAATGACAGCCAAATAATGATTTTTACAGTCATATAATGATTTAGTTGCTTAATATTTTATAATGTTCAAATGCATGCGTATTAATACCATCACGACCATATCGATTGTCGTCAAAGTTATACAAGTCGATCTTAGTTATCTTGTCCGTGGTAATCATATGCTGCGTTGATCGAAATTCATGTGGTCACCGTGGACAAATTTTCCTCACGCGTACGATGCAGCGCTGTCAAATAATCATTGAATTTCATCTTCGTTTTACCATAATTGTTATTGATCCCTTTAGACTTTTAGCTTTATCATCGCCAGTATCATTGATAAGCACGTACATCTTTGATCGTAGCCCGACAAACTCAGCAATCGGAGTACAGTTATACTCATCATTCATCTTCCCGATGACTTTTTTGTTAGCGTTGTTATTAAATCCAGTACTTGCTGAAACATCTGATAAATCAAATCTATCTCTGTGATTGTAAATATCTACAAAAAGGTTATCGTTACAATCTCTACCAGCAATCTCATAAACGAGTGAATCGGTGTCCATAAATAGTAGCTTCGCATTAGGCCATTTGACTTTTGCAAACCTATAATGAAAATCATACATCATCAATTTTGATATATCCAACACTGACGATGTGCCAACATAAATCGGTTTATTGAGAAATAGCTTTGTCTTTTTCTTGATAAATAAACTGAGCCTTGAACTGATTTTCATAGGAGTGCGTGAGATATAATCAGATCTAATTTATTTCTTCGTGCTTTATCATAGACAATCTCAATTTCAACTCGTTTTCGAATATTTTCCATCGTCTTTCCAAATACAGAGTTGTTCATGAGTTTAAAAAATTCCTTTTCAAAGTCTGATTTTGATGGAGCCCGTCAAAGTGTATTTGAATCGGTATACGGCTTCATCCACGTGGAATGTTTGAATCGCAGTACTTTACTTACTAATTTGACAAGTCCAGCATTACACGCTGGTTTCAATACCGCGTAATTGCAAAAATATTTTTTATCAAGTAAACTCGGCACTAGTTTACTTACACAACATAATCCAGTTGTTCATAGTGCTAATTGTTCCGGCGAAATCATATCAGTAATCATCATTCGCTCGGCTAATACTGGTAATCATTATGCGCATCATGGAGATACTGTGGATAATCAATGTCGGTTTCAACAACATAGCTGTATTCAGGGTTCATCTCCACGGTCAAGTTGTTTGTTTCTTTAAGAAAGTCCTCAGGCTTCATACAAGTGGATACCCCAGTAGGTATCAGCATACACATCGTGCCACCATAGAGATTATTTATATCTAAGTAACTAATGAAATTAATCGGCGAGGCTTGATCAAACTTTGCTATATACTCAAAAGCGCCGTAAATGATGAATTGAAGAGATAATGGTTCATTTATATTTCTTGAAATAAAAGAGATTTTTTTCCCCTGGATTTGGTACTGTTTGTCGTTGAACCTCAACGCATTATTTGTTGTGCTCGGTTAATTTTTCCGAGACTTTCAAAACCATTCAAGCAACTTTAACCGAAATAAGTCCTCGTTTATGCTTTGTTATTGTAATTTAATAAATCTACTGAAATCTTTCATCCAAATGTAGTGCTGATTGTGTATAGGATATTTATTGATGTGATGTTGGTATTATGCTGTGCTAGTATTGATATTCTGACTGGGAATAGTTTGTTTGATGAATCAAGTTAAAATAAATTAATACTCGTTGGAAATAATTCAGGATTTAGGCGTTATATCTTAGCTACCACAGATTCCTTCGCGGCAACTTTAACTCCAGTCATATTAATATAATATTGATGCGGTAAGTAATTTTAGTAATCGATCTGTATTGATATTGGAGGTATATAGCGCTGATAATAGTGCCCATAATATACATTTGTTATCGGATTTTTTATTTCATTTATGCATAATTTAGTTCGTAAAACGGAATCCGGTAATGGTTCATACGTTCCGCCAGAACCTATTGTAAAAGCACATGTGGTAATGGTTATTGATTTGATTTTATAAAATACGAGAAGTGAGTTGTTCTATCATCTTTGTTATTTGTTGGAAACTCTCATTTGATATTTTGTTTTAAGTCAGTCCTTAGAAAAACAACTCGAGGTGTTAATCTAACAGATCTCTCTTGGGCAACATTGGGATCGGTTGCTTTAAACATCTCAACATCATAATCAACATTGATTTTGATTGACGGTTGATCAACTAGAATGAATAATTTAGGAAAAATATAAAGCTTATAAAAAAGGAGGTTGGCTTCAAGACTTGAAAATGTTTAAGTTTTATTGTTGAATACCAGCATATACTATTAATGTGGATCACCGAAGACAAGATTACATGCTTAACATGAACACCCAGGAGCTCCTGTATTAAGGTTTCTTGCCAGAAATTTATAAATATTCCAGACTCTAACCAAACCTTTTCATGACCAAAAATTAAAAATTTGCTTATCTACAGTAACTCTTAAAGAGCTTCAAATCCGTACACTAAAACTTTTTCCCAATAGAAAGAACAGTTACATTACTGGTGTCAGATCAAGATGGTTGTAAGAATGAAAATGACTTTTTCAAGAATTTTTTGTCATTTTTTCAATTTTTCAAGTCAATACAGCGTATAACAACATTTTTCAATATCCTATGCTCAGGTCGATCATACACTTTTACAGCTGAACCTGTTCAGTTTGAGGGATAGGCTTATACGTGAACTGTGCTTTTACGTAACTATATACAGTAGTCTTTCTCCCTTTCTTGACAATATTTTTGATCTAAATTATGATGAATGAAACATTATCAGATACAAAATTTTCGTCAACAGTTTAGCCACATGCACTAACAATAATTTGTATTCTAATAAACTATAACATTACTGAAATTAATTCACAAACAACCGTGTAAATAATTGCAATATCAATTATAATTCAACTAAAAAACTAACTGGGAGTTAAGATCAATTCATCTGTGTGAACTGTTTTCTAATTCCAGTGCACTATATTAAAAGTGATTAAGAATCAGCATAATCAACATCTGTTATGCACATGTATTGACTGGGACGTATGAAATGTTCTGCTCATAAAAAGTTTCCAATACATTATTTTTTAAGAATAATTATTTCTACCTGTTCTTGGGTCTCATCAATTGGTTATCAAAATCTACAAACAATAGATTACTTTTTATTTCATCTCTAATGATTTCCAATAAATAAAGTATCAATTCATTAAGTTTACTGAGCTCATTCTGAGACTTTTATATATTGACTGAAATAATAGATGTTTCAGAACAGTATTGCATTAGCTTCATCTGCCAAGTCTCACTTTGCTTAAAATAGTAAGAATCGTTTTGTTTTTAGCTACCGTTGTTGTACCTATCAAGGAAATATATATCGATTATATCCCATTGTGTTTTCATAAATTCTTTTTCTTTGATAGTTTGCAATACACAGCATAATTTGTTGAATCTCAGCCATGAGAATTGGTTAAACAATTTGCCACTGAAACTTCTTTAATAAAATGTTCACCCTCATAAATTAAAATTACTCAAGATGAGTAATGGTTGCTACAGTGTATGTATATTTAAGATCGATGGTAACTTTAAACAATACAATATTTTTATCATCATAAATATTATTCAATACATACTTGCTGGGAATTTACCCTTGCTTGACTGACGTTAACTTTGCCTGTTGTTAACAGTGCAATTAAGTTTATTTGAAAGAATTTTGCAATGGTATCACATTTTACACATTAATGCACATTTGTAACATTTTTACAATTACAAATTTAATTTTGTATAAAAGTGTGGTATATAGATATTGGAATTTCTCGCCATATAAACAATGATGTAATTCATATTATAATGAAAATTAAAAGTTGTTTGGGTTTCTTCCAGATGAATACTGCACAACCTGTGAGAGTGTAGAATTCATCCAAGAAAATGAGTTAATATTTTCCCATATAAATGCAGCAACCTTTTTATTATATACTCATTGATATTCTAACTACGGATTAATTAAATAAAAAATACGCTACAAGAAACAAAGTAATTGAATTTATGCTGTATTCTAAAAAAAAAATACACAACAGCAAATTAATCAATACACACCAACAAGATTAATGTGCATATAACTCCACCCACTCAAATCCGAACTTGGTCACATGCTCAACATCACTTTAAAAAAGAATTGCCACTTTTGGTATTCTTAAAATGTTTGAAATTTCGAGTGACATTGTGAATAAATGTGCCTTGCAACAGATTTTCCAGTTGCTTTGGAGAGAATGGATTTTTTGGGGTGGTCGATTATTCTCAAATCTGCTCTGCTGTACTGATTATTGACAGGATAAAATATAATTATATTTTTTGCTATTCTTATTAGATGCTAAAAAAAGACCTACTTGATGACTAGTCACTTGCATGCTTTTTGTAGGGACCCCAACTATATCATGACCTGTATGGCATCTATCACTAGCATAAATGCAAAACATTGTATCAACAAACTTACCACAGAAAATTGCAAAGCAGCTAGTGTGTGACAATCCATTCGCACAACAGACATACTTTGTCATCATTTCTTGTTGGTTCTGAGGCCCTTACGTTTCCACCAAAACGTTCAGTTGCACTTTATTCCACAAATGAAGTTAGTACTTTACTTATAAAATGGTACATCTCTTATAGATATATGACAGCTCTTACCCTCAGTATGATTTTCGATCCTATTTGTATATACCCGAGAGAGCACTGGTCATAATTTGAATCATTCCATAAACAAATAGTTACAAACAAATCTAAAGTCTACTACAAGAGTATACATGGTTTGTATGCAAAGTAGTTTCTAATACACTATACTATTTTTAGGCATATGTGTCATGCTTGTGCATGCAACATTAATGTATTCAGTATTGTAGAATACTGCACGATTTTAACACTGTAAAGGTAATAACGAAACCAACGTAACATGTAGATTATATTTAATGCTTGACAGTATGCACAGCAGCACTGATGGAGTCACTTGGGCATGGTAGTGTATACATTAAACTGTTTGTTGATAAAAGCACAAAAGAAACTGTATATTGGAGTAGTTACGTCTAACAAGCAAGTCATTTAGACGCCTATTATGTGAAGATTTGTCATTCGGTGTTTGTTTTTTTCTGATAAGGAGTTTAATAATATTGGATTTTATTAGCTGTGCTGTTAAATACAAAATCCACTTGGATAATACTGACCTACTCCTGTAAGAGAGTCAGTCTGCAAACATGTCATAAACATTTATTTTATTCTTATTCAGTCAATTTGTGTTTTATGGATTTTTTATGTAGTATTACAATCTTTAGTCATATCGCTATGATGTTCCCAGTGTGGCAGTTTATTGTGATGCCTAAGACTGGGGCACCATGCCAGAGACACGTAGCATGGTGTTCCACTCAGTCACATTATCCTCACACCATGCCTACCAGTACTAACACTTAAGAGTTTAAAGTTGTTTTTTCTGCGTTCATCGTGGTATGAACTGTCAGTTGCCGACTCACACAGCAAATAACGCCCGAAGGGCGTTATGTAAGCTGTGTGAGTCGGCAACTGGCAGTTCATACCACGATGAACGCAGAAAAAACAACGTTAAACTCTTATAATTGAAATTGCAATGTATTGTTATGTTCTTTTCATTTTTCATCATAAAAAAATAATCATAATTGTGCGTAGTAATACTTTTGTTGGGTTTCTGTTACGTAGCTATTTATAGCTCTTGGGATTGTACTGCTTGTAAGTCCGTCATCCAATGGAACCCACGGAAGGAATTTGAACATTTTAAATATTTTATCATATTGAACACGTGTATGTAAAGTTGAAGCTCAATATTTTAAGTCACGATATCATGGATATAAGGATGTTTGCTTTTTTTAGATTGACTTAATGTGATTTGGCATATTCATCACTGTTGTGACCAGTGAGTAATCTGATTTCGTTCTTCAAAACCTATTTTCGTGTTATAAACAGGCTGTACTATAATACATGTAGGTGTGTGAAGTTTGGTTATAGAAAGTATGTGATCAGTTTAATTGGCTCTAACATACACATACACGCACAGTTCTAAAATAATTAAGTACTTATTTTATCCCTCTAGTTATTCCATGAGTTGTTTTGTGACAATGCTTCATAACCAGATTCCTCTCATCAAATATGTGACATCAGTGTAGAAAGTGAACAGACAGACACACAAAATGACAGATTTAAAAACAGTAAGACAATTTAATTTATGAAATTTGTGTTTATTGTTGACACATTTTTTGAATTAAACTGAGTAGTGCAGTAATAATGACAATACAGCATAATAATTGTAATTCATGTATTTACTATTTTGAAAAAAGCAAATAACATGTTAGTATTGATCATTTGAACATTTACAGTTGCATGAGATAGTTCTGCAGACACACTATTTGAATTATACTTAGTAGTACAATAATAATGACAATACAGCATAATATTTTTACTTGAAAATTTACTTGAAAATCACATACTTGCAATCCAAGTAGCTGGTAGAGAAAAGTAATGAAAAACAGTATGACACATTTATGTATTTACTATTTTTAAAAAAGCAAATAACATGTTAGTATTGATAGGTTATATGGACACTTTACTTGAAAATCACATACTTGCAATATAAGTAGCTGGTAGAGAAAAGTAATGAAAAACTGTATGACACATTAATGTATTTACTTCTTTTAAAAAAGCAAATAACATATTAGTAAGGATAATTTACATTGACAATTTACTTGAAAATCACATATTTCCTTAATTTGTTTGCACTTACTTGTTATTTGCTTTTCTAAACTCAGGGTCTGTAACAATATTAATGGAACGACCACATTCAACCTGAATGTGGCGATTAATAGCAGCCCTGACATTCTTTAAGGTGTTTTTGTGATATTCCTCAGCTTGGGCTTCAGGGAGCATCCTCTTTCGTGCTGTGGTGATTTTTGGGGCTGCTTCGGCATAAAATATGGATAACATTTGGCCCAAATGTCCAGACTCAACTGTCATCAGATCCACCTCCATATTCTTTTCTTTGCACCATTCTGAAATGCATGTTTTTTTGCTTGGTAATAACTATTTTTAACATTTAAAATATTTAGATCTTTGGGATGAATCATTCATGCATATTTCCTTAATTTTTATTTATACAACAAATTTTTTACATTTTATAAGTTTTCACAAATATTAGTTTAAAGATAAACTACATTTTATTCACTTCAAAGTAATTTAAATCTCATTTTTATTTTTAAAATTTAATAATATTTTAAATCTCATTTTTATAATTTAAGAAAAAAATAGATTTAAAGCAGTTTCAGTATCAAGCATTATTATTTAATCTTACATTAATGAACAGTCCAATATACTGGTTATTGTTATTATTATAGTTAATTTATTATAATTATTGAATGAATATATAAATTACCTGTGAAGGTGTTGTAGCCCCATTTAGTATTTTTCTTTGTAGATTTAGAGTAGCGCTGTTCTGAAATTTTTACTAGATCTTCTTCGTTTAGTGATTTGAACCGTTTAACTTTTGCTTTGTGATCATCCTGTTCATCAACTGTGAATGGTGTTGGTTCATTCAAACTAAATATTAAATTGGTTTGTAACTCTTCTTCCAATTCAAAAGGCTTGTCAAATATCGATGGATCAAAATTTTCAACATCATCATTCGTGAAATCTATTTGATAAGGCAAAGTTAGCGAAAAATCTCCAAATTCTGACATTTTACTTTCAACGTTTAACAGCCACAATACGGGTGACCTTGACCTAGCGCACTTGAAACATTTTTTTATCCATACTTTTCTTCACAAATTTCATCAAACAATGAATGATTTTATTCATAAAAGATGAGAAATATATTTTTCTTTAATCTTTCAAACTAAATTTATTCAATTATTGTTTTAAAAATTGTAAAAATGGTTCTTTTCCTTTAATGTTTACTTCGTGTCTGCCTTCACTAGCAGTGTTTATCTTCTGCTATACACGTTACTCTATTTATAGACGTGGGTATTTTTAGAAAAGTAGTTCTCCTAACAGTTCATCCTGAAATGAACGCAATTCATTTTCATCACGTGATAACATTCTGACCAATCGAAACATTACTTTCCTCTACAAGCTACTTCGATTGCAATTATTAACCTCTTAATGCTGAGCACCAAATGAGCCAGCTGTACTATTTTTATAAATCTTGACTTGGCCAGGGTTCAAACATGCATCATAAGCAGATGTTCTAACCATTTAGGCCACTGTAGCATTCATATTCAGTTACTCTGAATGATATAAATTAAAATAAATTTATGCAATTCGTTTCTGGTGTTTTTCAACAGATTACATCAAGAAGCACTGTGGAGAGAGTAAGGCATCACAAACTATGAAGGAGTTTAACAGTATAATCAACAGCAAGAGTGGCACAGCTAGACATTGCCTAAATGAATTGGGCTGAGTTTTGAAAGATGTATGTACTGCAAAGCAGCTGGATTTATTAAGATCTTTAAAAAAAGTCATGTGATCTTAAGTTTCTAGTCTGTTAGTTTATTTTAATTGTTGTATTAGATTAAGAAAAATTTATTTTGTTGTTTTTAAGACTATAATAAAGCATGAAAGTTTTATTTTCCATTTATGACAATTAATTTTCAAGTGGTTGCTGGTTTAGTGAGCATTGTGAATAGTCAGCTATGAAGGAATATCATCAACAGCAAATGCGGATTGCCAAAAGTTGCCAAAATTGTGTGACTTTTTAAAAACATTTAAACTTTATGATGTTTTTTCAGTCGGTTGGATTTATTAAAATCTTAAAAAAATTCATCTGCCCTTAATATTTCCAGTCAAATTTGTTTTAAGTATTGTATTAGTTTCTAAAACTTACATTTTTGTTTTTAATAATTATTTAAATAAATAGAAATCTCATGTTCTTGTTATTATTACACATTTTTGTTGTTAGTTCATCAAAAATGCATTACTTTCATTCATTCCTAGAATTTTAATACACAGAGATATATCAAAACTAAAGTATCAATGAGGAAAACAAAACTGCTTTGGTGCATTGAAAAAAGAAAAAAAAAGCTGTAAGATTTTAGTTTTAGTTTCTTAATTTTCAATGCGTTCCATTTGGTGAGAGTTCACTATTAATTTATTTATATGGGCTTGACCTTCCCCATTTATCAATCAAGGAGTGTACAGTTTGCTGTGTAAAGTTTTGTCTGTAATACAGTAAGACTAGCTAACCACAGGCTCATATTGAACTCATTGCTACAACTCTACTACAGTGTATTCAGCAACCTTACAAACCCAGCAACAGGAAACTGTAGATATTAGTTCTTTACAGGATGAGAAGGGATGTATTGTCATAAAAAGATTCTAATATAGAGAGGATGTTACAAATTGTTTGCAGAATACAAAGTGATTCAATGGTTAATTTAGAGACAAAACTACTAAGAGCATGTTAAGACTTGTGATTCTCAATAATCTTAGTAACTGTCAATCATAGTGGATGCTATTACAAATATTTTCAGTAAACTATAAGATAAAAAACTTTTTCTTTTTCATTTAACTGACAAAATATACAGGTATACCTCGTTTTAAGGACATCTGCATTACGGCGTTCCGCTCATACGGCATCGTTTTTTATTTGATGTCACTTTGGAGACAAGAACAAAATATTCGCGTGGCACTCAAAATTTGATGTTACACTACTGATTGTGAGGCCAATTCAAGACCATATGTCTACCAAGTTGATGAGTGAGTTGTATATATTAAAGTACGGCGAAATCTCTGACAACACGAATTAACCTTATCGGGAATATAAATAAACACAAGGAATGCAAGCGTGACTACAATCCTTCGCTCGATTCGACTTTTTCCCACGAGTCTTTCATCGCTTCAGAATTGCAAGAAGACTGAAAAACTACACATATACATTTAAAAGACAGTGACATACCAACGCATAACTCTTAAATAAGTATGTCCTGAATCCAATCGGCGAATTAACCTTTATTTTCACCGACCGCTCCGGTGGCCTAGTGGTTAGAGCGTCCGCCGCGGAAGCGGGAGGTCGTGGGTTCGATCCCCGGCCGAGTCATACCAAAGACTTACAAAAATGATACTAACAGCTGCCTCGCTTGACGTTCAGCATTAAGAGGTTAGTGTTAGGACTGGTCGGCCTGGTGTCAGGATAATGTGACTGGGTGGGACATCATGCTAAATGTCTGCGACATGATGCCCCAGTGGTAGACATCACTATAAACTGCCCCACTGCAGACATCGTAGCGATATGACTGAAAAATTGTTAAAGTTACGTTAAAACTCCTAAGCAAACAAACAAAATTATTTTCACCATTACAGTCACAATCCCTCTCTATCAAAATCGATCTGATGGAAGTATCCCAATCTACCAGTTTCTACCCTGCAGTAAATAGGCGTTAGTGTCTAACAATTTTACCGAACTCAGCACAGAATCTGTACAGCAACAGTCTTAAATAGTTGAAGTGTGATAATATCATCAACTGTTATTTCTACTATCCGAATCTCGACTACATATTTCTGTTCTGAAAATTTAAAAAAAATTATAAAATGATACACTCTGAAATAAAAAGCAAGATAAACGTTTTATCTTGTGAAATTACTTTCATCATGTTATTCAGCATATTTACGGCAGGGTAGAAAAATTAAACAGTGGCTATCATAATGTAACAAAGTTATGATAATTCTGCAAAATATTGTAAATGTTGTAAAATTTCTTCCTCTTAAAATTATCCTGAATCACAGGACTCAATTAAACAGATGATGATTTATGTATTTTATACTATCAATAATTGTTTTTATACATACCCGAAAGAATGAACTTCAAAAAGTAATTATCTTTATTTGAAAAAAGTACATAATTATAAAAGAATATTTAATTGTCTTGAGTGATACTGTATGTGCATGTGTATGTGTGTATACATGCGAGTAAAAGTGGAAATACCTGAAAGTGTTATAAAAGGGCCATAACTCTTTGACAATGTGCACCACGTACTTGTGCAGACAAAAGCTATGATTCTGCAAGAAAATTAAATATAGAGATTATAATACAGTTGGAATAATTTGCTCAAAATTTATGTTTTCTGAACTCGGGCCCTGAATAAGTTTCAATGAACATGTTAGGCTTTTGTTATGGATTTGCTAAAATACCACTTTCTGTGGCAATTCCTTTATCAGCTCATTTAAAACAATTACTTCAGGATAATCTGTCGCAGACAAACACTGTACAAACTTTTAATGAGAAAAGAAATTTAGAACAATAGAATTTTAACAAGCGTATCATGGACATTAGATTATGTGGCTGCCCTGTTTAAAATGTTGTATGTAGGCAAGGCAGAGATTACAAAGGTCAGATTTGACTCATTAAAAAATCTAAGAAACAAGATGATGCTCTACTGTCCGTTACGAATTTAAAGACATTAAATATAAGTCATTTTGTTTCTTCCTTTGATTAATTGTAACTGCTGAGTAACTGCCAGCACAGCTAAAACATTGGCGTTAAATCATTTTACCCTGAAACAAAATTTTGTACACTGAAATTAATGTTAAACAAAATACAGCAATAGTAAATCTTATTTAGAAATGACTTTTGGAGACCCCATACAAATTACATAATTTATTACATCCATTTTATTATGTGTTCATAATGTTCTAACAGGAATGCAAAGTCACTTTGTACTAACTGTAAATTCATTGTATGTTTTCTTACCAACACTTTTACTGTACATACTAAGTTTAAAGTTAACATCTGTTTTGTATATGTGCAAGTCACCATTATCACGGTCTCAGTCAAGGAGAAAAATGTACGATGATAACTTAACATCAAGGCCACATTTGGTTTTCAAGGTCATGCATACTGACTTTTCCAGTTGAAAGTTCATCCATAATTACATCTCCTGTCCAAATTGTGTTACCATATGAATCTGCCATTAACATCCTGCCTATATATACACCTGACTTACTAAAGACTTAACAAAACATGCAATACTGAAAATACTTTCAGATTTTTTGAGAAACTGCAAAACACCATATCTGGTGACAAAAATAGCTTCTTACATATCAGAGTTCACTAGAAACCTGCATGTGTTTGACAAAATTCCTTGGTATGGCCAATGACCTTGAATCTAATACTGATAGAAAATTAGTAACCTTGTCTCAAACAATGTAGAGATATACCCCACAAACAATTGTCTGGTTAAATCGATCATTAAAACTCTTCCTGAACTAAATACATTTAAGTGGCATCATAGGGATGCAACCAAATACAAAGTCAGGTAAAAATTCACTTGTGTATATCTATCTATCTATCTATCTATCTATCTATCTATCTATCTATCTATCTATCTATCTATCTATATATATATATATATATATATATATATATATATATATATATATATATATTGTATATATATATATATTTGTATATATATATATATATATATATATATATATATATATATATATATATATATATATATATATATATATATATATATATAGACACACACACACACGCAAGTCATTGAGTTCATAAGCTCAATGAAATACAAAAATGGAAGCAATGACCTTTGACTTGACCACAGGGTCTGGTTTTTAAATCTATTGCACAAAAGTGCACATAAGGTGGTGGTCAGGTCTAAACCATTTTCATTCAGAACCAACTCAATACTTTAAGAAGTGTTTTAGTGCAAACTACGTCTCAATGCCATACAAGTAGAGAAAGTGACAACAAAATTTTTCTGATGATCACAGTGGTGCTTTGTTTGAGGTCAGATCAACACCATTTTCATTCAGAATGAACTATAAACTGCCATAGCAGTGTTGCAGTGACAACCCCATTTCAATATGACCATATGTTTAGAATGGTCATCAAGGCTGCCATTTTGGAGGTCTGATCAGCACCATTTTAATATAAAATGCTGTCAGGCATTTCTGCGCACTTAAGTTATCCTTCTCCAATGCTGCAACAAACCACATACTGAATTTGAGCAATTGACGAAAAATAAAATACAGCAATGTTTACCATTTGAAAAGAAGCAATTGTCAACAGAATATTCTGTTCAAAATAATATTAATTTTAAACACAGGGGATACCATTAACAGAATATTCTGTTCAAAATAATATTAATTTTGGACACAGAGGATACCGTTAACAGAATATTCTGTTCAAAATAATATTAATCTTGGACACAGAGGATACCGTTTCCATGTTTTTCTTACTCCTGATATGTCTACCTATTCTGCACACAGCTTTGAAAAGATGTAATGTTGATATATTGGGCTATAGAAATGAAGTACATTACGTTACACTGTTTCTGTTAGCAGTTTAGTCAAGTAGTTAGGTCAGGTTTGTAGCTAATTTTACAACATTCAACATAAAAATGCCAAAAACTGGCAAGAGATAATAAGCTAACTAAACCAACATTGTAAAAATTAGTAAAGTTCAACCTTTTATTTTAAAAAGCTATTGTGTGGAAGAGAAAGAACAATGAATGGATGTAATGTGTTTAGAATGTCTTGTTGATGGAAAAAATACTAAAGAATTTAGAAACAAGTTATAAGCTGGAGAATGTCTTGAAAATGTATGTTCTAGCGGCAAGTTGACACGTTGGATTGCAAACGATTTGTATACGTGGGACAACTTCTTGCAAAATTGGAAACTTGGAATAATATGCAATATTTATGTAAGGTGCACATTTGCATCTTTTATAAAATGTATATATTTGTACAATTCTAAAATATACATAGAAATCAGATTTTCGGGGTTACCGGTTCAAGATGGTCATGTAGTGCGTCTTTATTTTGACATTTATAAATCACAATTTCCTAAGCATTTCAAGTTGAAATGCAGGATAATTTTGTGGATATCACTTTCCTTAATTAAAGTACGATCATGCTTTCTTAATACAAAAGGATTTTTGAACAAAAGTAACATGTGATTCAATGTTTACAGAAATCATGTATCGCTGCTCAGATTTACCCGACACGTCGAATTAGCCGATATGGTGATATATGTTGGATAAAAGAAGCTTTTCCTCTTATTTTACATGATGGACTGGTCACATATTCAGAAAAAATTATATATTACAATTTTTTTTAAAAATGTTAGGAAGTCAAACTGACATAATTTTCAACCAGAATCAACAATATATAATAGTGTTAAGTTTTTAAACTGAAACCTCATCTTGATGAGGCCATTCCTTTAAAAAGAGCAGTGATACCAAAATTTTAATGATGGTCACCAGTAATTAAAACCATTTATGGAAATTGTTTCTTAAAAGGTTCACCCTAAGAGGCTGGTACAGTGTGATCCCAGTATATCACACTCTGTTGTAACACATTCGGATATAGCACATGGCTCATAAAATTACATGTGCATGTACTTTTCTTGTACACAAAGAAGTTTTCTTCTAAAAATTACTAAAGGTTGTTCCATTAAAACATACATGGACCCAGGGAAGGCACTTTTAAATAGGATATTCACCCATTGATACAATTTATAAATTTATTATGATTTTAATATGAACTTTGTAAGATCAAAGTACCTTGTCAAATATTTTTTTTAAAATGACCTTCCCTGAGTACCATGCATGTTTAGAAAAGGAACAGCCCAAAAACTAATGTTAAAAAGTTTCCTACCATTTTGAGGAAGAGATTGCGCATGAATTCAAATATATGAAAATCATGGCATGGCTTCCTAAATTTCACATAGTTCATGTATTTTAGTCTCTTACATAGAAAAAAATATTTCTTCTTAAAAGTATGAAAAACATGGAAAAAGTCTATTATCATTTTACGGAAGAGGTCACATAAAATTTATATATAAGTTTGTTGCTCAGCTCCTGAATTTTCATATGCATGTATTATTCTCATGCATGTAAAAATAGTTACTGATTAAAAGCAAGAACAATATTGTGTAAAACGTTTATTATCATTTTGGGAAAGGGATTGTATATTAATCTGAATAGAAAAAAATTGTGGCATGGCTCTGAAATTTTAAATTTTCACCAACTGCTTAAGTTTTGTGCTGAAACAAACATTGGAAATCTGAACCAAAGGTTGTTCCTTTTGAGAACTTTGATCTAAATTTATTGTTTAAATACATACATCAGGTCATAAGTGTTAATCTTATAATTGATCCATGAACAATGAAACCATGATTTAATGTTTGTTGCTGGAAAATATATAAATTTCCATTAAAATTTGTAACTTGATCAGTTTTAATATTTTGCTGTTGGTCAAATGGGCTTTTACACTGGAAAATAACGTTTGCTTGGTATTTGTTTTAGTTGTTCTGGGTTCATGGGCAATGGCTTTTTATACTGCTGACCATGAATATTTATGTACAATCACCAATGGAGATGCTATGAAACACACTCTAAACTTTACAATAGCTTACCTGTACTTCAAAGAGGTAGGTTAAACAAGAATATCTCAAGGGAACTGATATTCTGATGTCCATATTTATTTCCAGGAATGCAAGGCTAAGTCCATTTCTGTAGCAAAAAACCATGTTAATATAACAGTGCACTCAAGAAGAGTAGCCATAACGTTTTCAAGATGGTGGCCATAATGCAACCTTCCAGCATTTTAGTATCAGTAGCAAGCAATTGCAATAACATTAGCTGCATGCAAGGCCACTTAATATCAAGCTCTTCTGGCCAATGACCAATAGGGTTAAAAACCAGTAAGACTCAACACACTATGAACTCACCTGTATGTACTACCTGGATCCAGAGGTCCATTACAATACTCATCAGTACGTAGGCCATCACATGACTCTATCCCAACATCATACACGTATGGATTGTAAGCACGCTTTCGTCTACCAGACACTGCATAAAAAGGACATTTCCTAGAAAAATATGTGATTGCTGATCCTTTATCCAATTAAAATTGTTAGTGGCCTGAATATCAGAGATTAACATATTTGCTTTGCATGCCTGTGATGCAAAGTTTGATAAGCTAATAGATATATGTAATTCATACAGGTAACTATCCATGGTTACTAATTTTTGTGTGGACTTTCCTCAACACTGATTAACTTAATATAATAATGATTATTTGTAGAGACTCAAATCTCGATCAGACTCTAAAATTTGGCTATAAAAGAAGTGCAATAATCTGGAAATCTCCTTCAAGCTAATCTACAAATTATATATCCACTGTATACATATAATTTGGAAGAAGCCCTGTCCTTACAAACTAAATGGAGATATACTAATTGTTCATGACAAGGACGGCTTTATTTCACTATCATGTTTCATCATATATTTATTATGACAAGGTCTATTTAATGTATACAAAAAATCAAAAGATACATAATGATTACTGCATAAAAACTCAAAAACTACAGCCATACTAATATCAAATACAATTTGAAAATTTCCAGAGCTTTAGGTTCAGTGAAAAATCCTTCTGAAAACTGAATCTACATTCGAGTTTTCAGCTTAATAAATTTGTATTAACATCAAGTAAGGTAAGTAAGCTTTTTAATTTACTGTAGTAAAAGTGTTCATTACCTTGTTCCCTTGTAGTGTTCGTATTGGGAAGTCTGTATTTAATGGAACCATTCTGTTTTGCCTGTGCATATGTATTCATCTTTTTCGTCTCAACATATGTTCTAATTGTAGAAATATCTGCAAGTGAGTGTAGGACTATATTATGTGTGCTTATATATTATCTATCAATAAAACATACAAGTACAAAACTGCTTGATCTCTCTGAGATGACTTACATTATACAACTAATGGTGAGGAGTATATTTTTGCATGGAAAATGAAAGGTTATTTTAAAAGGATTCAGTTGAAGATTATCCTACAATTTTTGTAGGGAGTGAAAAAAGATTTTAAAATGTTTGTTAATAAAGCCAACAATTGTAGAAAAAAATTACTAACAACTTTAATGTGATAGAATATCTCCAAGAAATATTCCTTTTCACATTACTTACTGTTATGTATATTTGATTTAAGTCATTTATTTTTATTTTGATTGTTTGTTTGTCAGATTCAAATTTGACATTTTAAGTTTAAAATTCATTCATTGGGAGATATTTTTTTTTAAAAGGTGGGATGACTTGTACTTTTCAATTAAACACCAGATGTTGATTTCATTTCTGACCTGGCTTCAGAGTTGTAAACAAGCTTTTAGAATGATTGGTTGATTCCAAGGACATTATGGAGCTCTGTTATAAACATCTTTCTATTTTTAGTTGGGTCATACAGTGTGTACGAGAATTTTTGAACGTAAATTTGTTCCAAAAGATTCTAGAAGATCATGTGACCCATTCCTTGTTTACGTAAAAGCAGGTATATAAATGATGTTTTAGAGCGAACTATTTTGTAGAAGTTAGGCTGTTAGAATATTAAGTTGTGTTGTTTTGAGTTATTTTAAATTACTGAAAATTATTTCAATTCGTTTGGATCAAGAGGATTTATTTTGTTATTTATCTAGAAAATAATTGTGCTCATTGAATTTCATAAGACCAGAACTGACTTCATCATGTGACATCGTCTTCCATCTTGGATGCTTCACTAAGATTCGAACTGGGAATTATTAGGACATTTTATTACCAGGACTTTTGCAATTTCACTAGTGGATTATATTTTGAATTATTTTTGGATTAATTTTGAAATTTATTCTTAAAACCGTAAGTTTATTTTTCTTTTCTGGAAAATGTTTGTGCTCAATAAATTGTTTATTAAGTTTTTACAAGCTTGTTATTTTCACTCTTTCTATGTTACTGTTTGTTCAAGCCTAAGCACGTAACATTACAAATGGCTCCTTCATTTTTTCTCTTTTGGACTACTGATGTACAATTTGGATAATTACAGCTGATAGTAATACAGAAAGAATTCACAAATTTGAAAAATAGCCATCAAAGATTTATCCAAAATTTATGATTTGAAACATAAATCCATAAAACTATTCTCAAAAACAAAATTGCCAAAATATGAATACAGCTTAGTCTATATTAATGTTCAAAGTAAAGAATAAACATTTTCACACATTTTCACAGTGAATTTATGGCAAGTCACATGAAGGGATGATACTCTAAGAATTTCCAGCAATTTAAGATAATACCATTTCTTTTTTGTAACTGATGAGAGTTGATCCCATTTCGGATACTCCTGAGCGACAAGATTTCCAGATTATCCTCTTTAACTGCGTATGGAAGTTTATAAATATAAGATAAAAAATAGTTTGATTTATGACAAAATTGGAGAATGTCAGTGAAAACTCTTTTATAATGTGCCCATCCATGGAGGAGAGTTAGTGACTACATTTGTAATGTTTTATAAAATCTTTTTCTGTGAAAACACCATGGTAAAATGAACATCGATTTATGAGTAGTAAAAATATTTTCAGTATGGCTACTATTGTGGCATAAAGAACCATTTACATTTATGATAACTAGACAATGTAAGCAGTTTTCTAATTAAAACTCCATGTCATTATCATTATCCATTCCAGAGGGCTACCAATAACAAGATTTTGAAGATGGTTGACATTAATTAATAAATTTACTTGTTCAATGCCAAGTAGATTTCTGTATTGTCCAGTGAATGTTTGACTGTAATCCCTTAGCTTGTAAATACAGCACCGTCTTTGTTTTCCCACATGACATTACTTTGCTGGAGTACAGTCTGACATTTACTCAGTGCCAAGTAACATAAGGTGGTTATCTGAACTCCCTGTGATCTTGCCGCACAATAAACACATGTTCAGTTGCATTCTTTCAAAGTTTTACTTACAGAGCCCAACCTCAGTGTTGACATAAGCATTTGAATATGACAATCAAGAAATGGGAGACATACAATATTTGACATTATGTACAGCTTGCCCATTATATTCAGGTGTGTCATGAATGAAATTAAGAATAGTTGATTTATTTGAAAATTTGAATTTTTTGAAACTAACAATTCCAAGTAATCTGGTACCTAAATAGGTTATTCTATGTATACAATGTGATATGCTGAAAGGACTTTCTGTTAAACCAACATGCAATCTCATTGGCAACATGCCAAAACAGCTTATCCACCAAAGATATGAGATTATACACATAAAAGAACACCTAATTATCTATTTCTCTAAAACAATGGATCAAAATTTCCTTTCAGAAAAATACATTAAAACTTTGGTGACAGTGGTCTTTTGTTATCACAGAAACTAAAGTGAAAACATGTTTGCACATGGTTTACCTGCAATTTGCACTTTGGAAGTACCACATAAAGGTAACAAGAGATCATTTCACATACTCTGAAGATAAGTCTAAATCTCCTACATATGCCAAAGCCTGACCTTCTTAAAAATATGATTTTCAGTATTATTACTTTAAACACATGTTTAACTTAAAAGTATTTTCACAACAAAGCATAATTATGCAAAGTGAAATTTCCAAAAATATCTGGCGTGAGGCTCTTTTTATTGGAAAAAGATTTAAAAACATTAAAAGGTGGAAGCAAAAGGTACATGGATGTCCATCAGACCTAATGGCTAGACAGAAATGTGAATACCATATTCATAAGCTTTTCAGTAAGGGTGGGGAACAAAAATGTCTGTCACTATTTATATATATTGCTTTGGAAAGAAAACTGTTCTTAAGGTACCTTTGAAACAACAACAACATTATTATTTTAAGTGAGTATGCGGAATAGAAAATTCAAGATAAACAGCAGTCTACCTTTAATTAGAAACACTTTTGGCTTACCATTCATGCAGATAGGGTCCTTGCAGCAGATCAGACCTTTATCTTGAATTGCTCCATTTTTGGAATTAGTAAAGAAATTCCTGTCGACTTCTACACGGAATGATGTTTTTGAATGAACAGAAGCCCTATCAGCTGGAACCACACTATATCCTGGGTTTTCTATATTTACAGGTGCTGGATGAAAATAAACATAATGAATTATAAACTTATCAAAGTTTTCAAGAGCTTACAACTGCAGATACACCATGAGCTCATACAATCTTTCGTGTTTAACTTGCTGGAAAAGTGACTGCAGTTATGTCTCATTGCTCAAAAAAAGAAGGTTTGACAAAAACTGCATTATCATTACAAGTGTTGACATGGTTTGGAAAACTATGAGATGTGAACTTTCAAGTTTGATGATACTGAGACAGGTACATGTGTATTTTGCAATATAGATGACTGTTTACTTTTCAAGCAAAGTCAGTGCACCTTGATTGTAGCACTGAACACAAACTGGCCTGTACGTGGTGCCCATGAGAACATTGAAGTTAGACCCTAAGGTCAAAAAGTAAAGCAAGTTTTCCAGAATGAATAAACATGCTTCATAATGATTAAGTAATAACATAGTCTAAAAAGAGGTTTATGAAATACAAGCAAATGAAAACTTGATCAAAAACTTAATGCAAGCTGTCTATATGACCTTCACTGCAAGTTAAAAACAACCAGCGTGTTGAAAAATTAATATTGTATTTGCTGTCTAATGATCCATTCTAATTATGAACAGAATCCATATAAGGTTAAGAGATGTGAGCATATCAAAATAATTTGCACAAACCATCTATAACAGTAACCTTGACCACAAGGTCGAAGGATAAAACAAGAACATAATAATAATAATAATAATAATATTAATAATAATAATAATGTGGACTTTGTATAGCGGCTAATCTTTAGAAACTCTAAGCGCTTTACACCATCTATAATGATATGACTACATTCCAGAAAAACAAAACAAAAACCATGAAATTTGAAAGCATAAAAACATGCTGAAAACATATAAGGTACAAACGTTATTAGGTCTTTAAGTTTGTTCCTGCAGTCAAAAAAGAGTTTTAAGAGCACTCTTAAAAGGGACAACTGTGTCTTTGTGTCTAATTTCAATTGGCAATTTGTTCCACATCGCCAGGCCCTGGTATGCAAAAGAACGTTGTGCATATGTCTTTGTTGTTTTCATAGTGGGAATAATGAGTATATGATTGTTAGAAGAGGAGCACAAGTATCTTGCTGGTGTATACACATGGGTGGGGCCGGATAGGTATGTTGGACTGGAGTTTGTCAGTGAAACATAGCACAGAGAACAAATTTGTGTTTGATTCTGTATTGAATTGATAGCCAGTGTAGGGTACAGAGCAGCAGTGAGGTGTGCTCTGATCGAGGTACTCTAAAGATGACCCGAGCAGCTGTGTTTTGAACTTTTTCAAGTTTCTGGAGTAGATATTGTGACGAACTAGACAGAATTGAATAAAATATAGTCCAGTCTTGAAAGTACTAATGAACACGCAAGTGTTTTTGTGGCATCAACTGAAAGACATTTGCGAATGGAACAAATGCGTCTCAGCTCAATATATGCAGCCTAGCAAATATTCATGACATGTTGGTGCAATGTGAGAATACTGTCTAGATCAACACCTTGGTTTAGTACTGACTGTGAATTATATGTTGGTGCTGCTGATATTTATTGTTTGAGGTAAAGGATGTGAATGAGAAAGTCTTTTTGTTGTGATCAGAATGGCCTCAGTTATATCATCATTCATCTGCAGTTTGTTACATCACATTAGAAATGTACCTCTCTACTCGATGAATGGTAACATCAACTTCAGTTGGGTGGCTAGACTTGTATATTTGGGTGTCATCAGTGTATAATCGGTGAGACACTGGGTGATTATCTATGTCACTTGAGAGCGGCTGATTATATAGAATGATGAGAACAGGTCCAAGAACAGACCGCTGTGGAACAACACAACATATATCAACTGGGCTGAAGTGTGTTCCATTTGCAGATGAAATTTATGTCCTGTTGACTTATTAGGACTTGAACTGCTGTAAGGCTGTATTCTGAATGCCAAATACATACTGGAGATGATGAAGTAATATATCATGGTCTATTGTGTCAAATGCTGCAGACAAATAAAGGAGGGTGAGGAGTGTAATCTTTCCACTATCCAAAGCAGAGACAATGTCATTAAATACTTTCAGAAGAGTAGTTTCAGTACTGTGTCAAGGGTGATATGCAGACTGTATAATTACTAAAAAGACTGTTTGAATTCAAATGAGATACAAGTTGGGTTATAACAACTTTTTCTAAGATTTTTTACATGAATGGGAGATTAGAAACTGGGCAGTAGCTCTTTAAAACTTTATGGTCAAGTGTTGGTTTCTTCAGCAGAGGCTTTATGACGGCAGTTTTGAAGGAGTTGTCTTAGCTTTATAAGGACTCGTGCCAAGTATGAAATCCATCATGACTTTTAGTAAACACATGCAAATGAAAAAATTTAACCTATGAAAATGTTGATGCTACTGCATGTATACCTCACTTTCCCAGATTTATGGGTTAGACAGAAATTGCATCATCATTATTGCATTTAAACAAGAAACTCATACTTGATGATAAGATCATATCCATTTTTACAAACTTTTCGCACATATTTACTCAAAATCTCACTATGATAATAAGCCCAGCCAGCAACTTTTTCTGGTTTAAAAGGACTGACCCCTTTTTCTTATCAATGTTAAGACATGCAAACAAATTAAAACAGTAACGTGTAAGTAAATTCATATCTCACTTTATAATATTATTTTTTTTTAAAATATCTGACATAATACACAGTATGACTTCGGGAACAATTTTGTAATATCTAATATAATTTAACAAATTGTTCTGTCTAGGAGTTTATCTTTAAGAACAAGACTATATACAAGTATAAAAGTCAAACAAGCATTCAATAATTCCCAAACAAAATTTATTTAAATTAAATATAAAATTAAACAAAGCCAACGAAGTATATATATTATATAATTTACAGTGTATTAATTACTAGAATGTAATCCTAATGATACTACGTGTACCATCAATTTTTCACTAATCTGGAAACTGTTTTAAGGTATTCCAATGGAAGCAACTAGAATACTTAAGTGCTACCATGATTAGAAAATTAATTTACCACAGTTAATAATCCAAATTATTTTACTTCAATGAAATCTACAGAATGAATAATATCAAAGAAGACCCAAAGTTTCACATAATCCAAAATAATTATTTAGATATTCAAGTCCTTGAATAAAAATTACAAAATCCCAAAATACTGACTATATATATATATATATATATATATATATATATATATATATATATATATATATATATATATATATATAAATATATATATATACATATATATATATATAAATGATTATCCACTTTCTAAAAAAATCTGAATCGTATTGTTCTCTTCCAGCTTGGTTTTCAAGATACACAAACAGCCCTATTCTGACCTTCAAATCTCAATGAAGCAATAAAATGCTAGAAAACCCGTGTCAGTTCGACAGAGGGAAATTGCACTTTTAATCTCACTTTTTGTTTACATGACCCACATTCATATTTGCATGTCATTCTTGACCATCATAGTTGTTGATTTCACATAAGCACCTTAGCAATTGGCCTTGTCATAACTGGATCTCTCATGATGAATTTTATACATGTACTTTTACTGTAGTACTAACCACTTAATCAAAGGATTTAAATATATAACTTCCTGGTCTCAAATGACTTAAATAAGAATTATATCATAAACTCAAATTATCTTACATATTTCCCTAAAACCTTCCTTCTTACAGCTCAAAAGATTTATACCATAAATCTTTCTGCTAATATCAAACATACATATAATTGCTACTGCATTAAACAATGAATGAACAATACAAACAAGTTTTCTTCCCCTTTAACGTGCCTGACATGACATCAATGTTAACATGAAACTCCATTTTAACAATCTTTGATTCTAATCAATATTCATTTTTATAATGAAAGTGATGGGGATGTGATAATTGACATCAATAGTTGGAGAAAGAGCTGCATTAACATACACCTCAAAATTCTGCAAGGCCATTATAAAAAACAAACACTTCTTTTCTATTGTGGAATAATTTATCTGGTGCTTATTAAATTTCCTTGAAAACTAGCACATTGAATTGTCCACACCATTGCTTTCTGTAACAGTACTCCACCTACACTATAACAGTTACATCTACATCAATTCTGAATGATTTAGTATGATCTGAATGAAGCTGATAGAACTCAGTATGACTTTAAGCTTATCAAAAGCCTCCTGACAATTATGTGATCAGTGAAAATTGATCGTTTTATTCAGCGAACAGGTGATGGGTACAGCAATCATTGAAACATTAGAGCAAAATTTCTCATAATAATTAGTAAAAACTGCATGAGTTGCTTTTTATTGAAAGGCATGGCAAATTAAGAAATAATCTCAATCTTAACTTCTATCTTTTGTTTGACCATGTATTAAATGAGTAATAAAAGAACATTTTTCTCATGTTTTGTCAGATTTGTTTTGCTGAGTCTTTCAAAAAACTTCTGGATTGTTTCCATGTGGTCCTTCCAGGTGTTATTATAGTTGATAATGTCATTGAGGTACTCATCATAATTCCTATTCCAGATATCATGTTCATCAAATGCTGGAAAGAACTTGTTGAACCTTATATCCCAAATGGTATGACATTGTGTTTGTAACGTCCATCTGCATTCATGAATGCTGAAATTTCATTTTCTCTACCTATCATAAGAATTTGCTAAAATTCCTTCAAGAAGTAAAATTTTGTGACATATTTAGCATTTCTAATTCTATCAATACAGTAATACATTTTAGGAACTCGAAATGAATCGTAGTGACACGGCTTATCTATGTTTGATTTTTCAAGGGTTTTTCTTGCCAATATTTTATGTTTTTGCCATATCTTTTCACAGGCTTTTACAGGCCATGGAAGAAGCCTGGAATATTAGTCCAAATTATCCATGGTTTCCCATGGGTTTTCTTGTAAAACCATGGAAATCCAAAGCCAGGATAATTTCATATTTAAATATTTTATTCTATGGCCATAAATTCATTATCAATATCAAATTGATTAAAGTTTAAAAAACCTTCTTGTACTGGTTTTAAATTAAAGAATTTTTTCATTCCTATGTCACGCTTACTTTTTGCGCAAAGGATATGAGAAAGTATTGGAAAACTTACGTCCTGCTGGTGCTGTATAATTTATGACCTTTTCCTCTCCTGTAAGATTTCCAGTATCAGCTCTCACCTGGGAGTAATGAAAAGAGATTGCTCAGTAATTTTCCAAAAAGGATAATTGCGAAATTCTCCATTTAAAAATTACAGAAAGTTTACATATACAACTTGACTTTGTGTTTCTAAATCATGTATGACATATACGCTTATCAAAACAAAAAGTGCTTAATAATTTAATACATTCTGAACAAGAGTCCCTCAACAGAACTGATGTTCTTTTGGTCAAAATGAATTTCCAGAAACTCGATACAAAATCATTTCTTTTGTAGACTGCTGAGTGTACAAATCATCTTTGATAATTTTTATCAATAACAACTTCTTCAAAACAGATACTGACTGTCATACAAAATTTAAGTGCATTCCTTTTTTATTTAGAACAAACAAAATGTCATTAGATAAAACACCTCATGTGAATATGTCTACCCATTCAGGACTGGTAGCAATAACAAGATTTTCAAGATGGCTGCTGTGGTGGTGGCAGATGTTAGATGAGCACATTTTTCTTTCAGCATCAAGTAAACATCATAACATGTCTTTAGGTGAAACAGCAACTATAGTTTTAAAATGTCCAAAATGATGGCTATAAAACTGAATTCATTGATAACATAATTGAAATGGATCATAGGGTAAGGGGTTATTACAATTGTCTAGATCATATCCCAGCAAACTGATGGAAAGTCTGACATGCATCAGCGAAACAAAATTGCTAAATTAGTTACATTTAAAGTGTTGACAATGAAATATTTGTTTGATGAAAAATGCAATAATTACATAATCACTGAAAAACATTTCATTATATATGATTTTTGTTGTGGGTAGGTCATGGAAACATAATGGGTTTACTGAGAAATTGAGAGTAAAACTCTGTGTATTCCTTTGAGGCGAATACAAATTTACTTTGAAGAAAATGACGGATTTATATAATTTTGTGAATAATCTGATTTTGACTGTCAATCACCACAGTAGTGAGGAGGCGGGACTTACTAGATTACTAGATAGGTGACCTAATTAAGCTCCCGTGGTCAGTTCAAATGGTGTCTTGTTCAGCCAGGTTTATACCCATGACAATTCCACATAGGCAAAGGTCCAGTGTCATTGGTCAGGTGAAATCCAAATTAATAAATCAAATAGGATATTGGTCTGTCCAATATCCTCTCTTCCATGATAGCACCTATGCTGTTGATCATGGAATGTTAGGTTTAATTGTGACTGTAGCTAATGTTTCTCACCGAAGAAACCTAGAAAGTTAGCTATTGTGGTATAGATGCCTGTGTTGCTATAAAGTGCACTTGTATGCTCCACTGAAATATACTCCATTGCCTTCATAGGCCGCTAAGGTGGATGTTCATCTCACTTGAGGGATTCTACCACTTGTTGTGAGAACTGTTTGCTTGTTTTTAATAAGATATGCAGGTTGAGTAATTCTTGGTTCAGGTTAAACGCCTGCCATACTGTGGATGATTAATGCAAATGTTATCAGATTTATGAAGTTGGTTCAATATTTCCCATCTGAGTGGAGTAATTAGAATGACATGAAACTATTTTGATTCCTGTATCACCATCAGCATCTGAGGTGTTGGAAAAGTATATATACATATTCTGCTATTCCGCTCTACAGAAAGAGCATCAATTATCCAGGACTTTTGGGTCTTGTACTAGTGAGACAACGGTTGGGGTTTCTGGCCTTCCACCGTGTCACCAAGAGGTCCATCATAGGTTGATACCATTGAGTATCTATTGAGTGAAAACTTAGGGAGGACGGGTCCATTATTTTTGTACTAGGCCTTTATTGCAGAACAATGAGTCTGTTGATACATTAACCAGCCCAGGAGATTTCAAACTTAAATGTGCATTGTTGACATTATTTTGGAAAATTTCAATCAATACAAAGGTATGAGTATTTATGTCTGCTTTGCTACATGATAAAAGTCACTAAGAAGTTATCTGACATAATGAGAACTCTAATCCCGTATAGGGTCTCCAGCCGCCAATTAAAATCTTTCAAAACTGTTTCCATCATTAGGAAATTAATATGTAAATAATGATCCTGATTGAGCAATACTCCTATAACATTCAAAAATGGACTTGCTCCCTCCATTCTCTGTGTTCACATGTATAATGATTGTCTTTGCTGAAGGTATCTCCAACATGCGTCCAAAGTGGCATCCCTGCCTTAAAGATGCAACCTTGTATTGTTGCAGATTGTGAAGCTGGTCCAATGGTTAAAGATTCAGTGTCCATTTGGACCATGAAATAATTTTTTGGAAGCCCAATAGAATGACCAATAGCTACAATGTCCATTGCTGCAATGATCAAAACCTGGCAGGTGAAATAATCCTTTTGCAGATGGATTGCTCCAAATAGGTATTGAACCTATAAATTGCATAAATTCAATTACTGTTCCTTGGGGAAACCGATTCTTAGACTAAACCAGTGATTCCAGACCTTGTTGACCAAATAGGGTATAAGGTCAGATATGTCCTTGTTGACAAGAAGAAAGAGAATGAGGAGGTAACATGCAAAAAAATCTCTTATTCCAAATATAATTCGTCTGCTGCTTTGTAGCCTCTTGCAGGCAAATCGTTGAATGAATTCACTCCTTTTGCAAGTCAAAACAAACTGTATAGTCTCCACAATGACATCATTAAAACCCGTTGTTGCATTCCATCATGAACACAAGAGTGTAACAGAGTTGACTAAATGTGCTTAGGCTGACAATCAATTGCTGCATTGCAGCTTTTGGAACTCTGGCCAAAGTCTTTGTAGGTGCACTGAAAGTGCTACAGAGTCCCCATATCGTCATGGTAAATCTTACCTATTCAGCATCTAAATATTGGAGCTTTCTCATTAATGGGATCTATGACAAAGGGTGGGGTGGGTGGCACACATGTGTATTTCATTTGAGATAGGGAGGGTCCTATGCAATACTAGTGGAGTTAGAGAGCACTGCATCTCGTTCCACTTGTTGTAAGTTCATAGCTGCTATTACAGCTATGGACATACTATGTTGTGGCTCTGTGTTATGAAGTGGACCATTTTATAAATATGCTCCCATATATTTCCAATGAGATTAAAGGTGGGAAAAGGGAGCTGTGTTCTGCCTGTTGATGACTAAACCATAAATATTAGATGCAACATTGGTCCCATGGTCTTGACATTATGAATCAGCTCATGGATATCCAAATGGAAAACAGAGAGGGCATTTGATAAAACAAACTTCTGTTACTTGTAACTAATGACATAGGCAGCCCTAAAGTGTCAGTAACATATCAGATTGTAGAAGCAACTGAAATTAGATTATTCCATAAATAATGATCTCTCAATATCAGAACAATAGATTTGGCAGGCAATGTAAAGAAACAAAGACAAAAACTCTGATGAGATTGAGGTGAATATTTCAGTCCTACAGGTGGAGTTTCACTTATCAAAGTATGATTTAATGATGAGGAATTGTGCGTTTTTATCATTTATGGATTAAGTTAGTGATGTTGATCTCTACTGTGTTACCTACAAAGTAGCTGAAGAAGAGTGTTCATGATGGTGGTCCACAACACTCTGATCCAATTACTTCTAAGGTGCTGCTAGGTAGAGTTGATTGGATGCAAAAGCCTTGAGGACAAGTGTCTTTCTTGAAACTGAAAGCCCCAAGAAGGACATTGTATGCTGGAAAGTATATTGAGGTATTATGCAGTTAAGATTGATCAATGAGAGTGTCTATATATACTGTGCATCTTCCGTAGGATTTACTGGACATCACTATGTGGGTTAGACTGATTCTGTGTGAATTCCTGTATACACAGGGTACTGTCCACAGGTTTCATGATGTGGGTTCATGGGTTTTACGGTGCTCCCTGGCCATCGTATGTAGGAAGTTCTTACTCGTAGGTATAGGACATGAAAATTGAAATACCAGTTTTTGCAAGTAAATCAAACTATATTTCAATGGAGATGCATCCAAGAATGATACAAATTAAGTCTCAACCGTCTCTGTGATGCAGCATGGCATACTTTTATGACATGAAAGGAGTGGGTGGGAGGGGAATTCTCAAAATGCAATTTTGTCAATTTTTAGAAAAAAATGGACCTACTTAATATCATGAAAATGAACGGAGTCTACAACTCTGGATTGTGCCAGAAAACATGTTTATAGCTTCAATCTTAATTAGGACAAACAATGAAAGCTATACCAAATCACACGTTTTGTCAGCCTGTTGAGGAGTGTACCATTTTCCCGAAGCCATATTTATTTTCATGAAATCTAACACAACTGTTGGACATTTGTGACAACTGTTTCATGTTTGTATACATTATTTCAACAGAATATTGCTATGCTTAATAAATACTAAAAGATTGGAAATTTTTGAAACAGCCCCATATCATTGTTTACATCATTCTTTGTCATTATTTTTAACAGAGCTTTCTAGGACTAAATTCATACAGATATAATCTTGCCATGACACTGTTCATTTAAACAAGTTTGATACATAATTTGAAGAGAAGACATAAACACTATTTTTGGTTGTCTGAATGAAAATCAATATATATATATATATATATATATATATATATATATATATATATATATATATATATATATATATATGAAATAACTTCTAGAAGTTAATGAGTTTTGTACACTAACGCCGTTGACCGACAAATGGGTCAGTGCGCTAAATATCTGAGGGATAATTTGGCCTACGCACCAGTCATTGCAGATATGGCTGAAACGACCAGATAGGACTCCTGGAATGAGACTTCGTACGGTAAATAGAGGTTACTCAGAAATATGAAATATACATGGATGTATTCCAAATTGTTGGAAGCTTAAGACCTACCATGCTTATTAGTAGTACCTCCTCTTAATGTATGAAAATAAAACTTCAAAAATTTTCACTGCTTCACAAAAATACTTATTTTTTTCAGATATTAGTGCAATTTTTAAAGTCTTTGTTATGACCCGGCTGATACTGCATGATCAACAGTTATATGGCTGAATATGGTCTTAATGGAACATGGCCATCTTGGCTGGCATGATGTCCAGTTCTTGAGGATTTGACACACGTAGCCAGTCTTAAAATCTGATAAGTGTGTGTGTGTGTGTGTGTGTGTGTGTGTGTGTGTGTGTGTGTGTGTATGATTTAGATTTTTAATGTAGCTTTACATTTTTTAGTCTTATCACTATGATGTCTGCATTGTGGCAGTTTATAGTGATGTCTACCAGTCCTAACACTAACCTCTTAATGCTGAGCGCCAATTGAGGCAAATGTTAGTCCAATTTTTGTAAGCATTTGGTATGACTTGACCATGGATTGAACCCACGACCTCCTGCATCTGAGGCAGACACTCAAACTACTAAGCCACTGGACAAGTTTGCTTTATGGTGGCTGATTGGCTGATATTATATGACCAATTGTGGTTTTGTGCCAATGTGATCTGAGTTATATTGCTGAATCTGGTCTTGATGGAACATGGCCATCATGGCTGGCATGATGTCCAGTTCTTAAGGATGAGACGGTGTACAGGATTCGAACAATGTCTTTAAATCTGATATGTGACACAGAGGCTATTTTTGCTCTCAGTAAAAGATATAGTTTTGAAACCTTGTGTGCAAGCTGTTGTTTTCATTCCTCAAAGTATGCCAGTATGCAAAGTATTCTACCCATTGATTTCTGTTTATAATATGCAAGTCCAACATGAGTTCAAGAATGACAACCAGAAGAAAAAAAACTAGACATGTTGAGTGGTTTTCAGAATGGTTTCGTCTATGGTCTAAATGTTTTGGACAAAATAAAGCAGACAATATATACACATTGTGTAGTGAGTGTCCTGCCTAACTGAACTTGTATCTGAGCACGTACCATTACGATTAATACCTTGTCAAAGGGTCCACTTGTATACAAGTAGAAAATTAGAGCACTGCGATTAATATTTAGAAAGTGGATGATAATTAATCAATTCGAGTAAGAAAAAACCTGTAGGGGGTCAGTTTGACTGCCTATAAAGGTAAAGTCACTGGATCATCACTGATAGTAACTACAAATACATTATCTAAGGCAAATAATCAATTCTAATAACAACTTACTCATAGGAAGGCCAATATTTTGACTGTTTATACAGGTAAATGCACTAAAGCATCACTTACAATAATTAAATGTCCAAAGTGGATTGCACATAATTAAATCTAGTAACTGCTTACCTACAGGAAAGCCAATTCTATATTGCCTATACAGGTAAAATCACTGACGCATTGTTTGTAGTAACATTTATGCGCTGAATGCTATTAAGTAAACCATGAACAGAAAACTTGCCTCAACTTATTCACCAATGGCTAAAGCTATACAGTAACAAGAGTTTTCTATAGTACACACAAAACCTGCACATAAAATGGAATTGAAGCATTATTGTTGATGCGTACTTATTTTAAAGAATAAAAAGCCAGTCTTCACCCCACCACCAAAGCGAAAGATTAATGGTCATGGTGACTAAAAGGTATTCAATAAGGATATTGTTTAAGGGAATGGAACCATAATATTATTAATGGTCTTGTCAGTGAATATTTCAATTTGTCTTCCCTTGCCATGTATTGATACAGTCCTACCCGTTTATATCGACATCGCTTATATTGACATGCCGCCTATGTCGACAAAAAAGCAAAGTCCCAGTCCCTCGGTCTACTATTACTTCAAATTGTCATGCTTATTTCGACGTTGAGATAAAAGATCAACGTACATGTCGACAGAAGCCCTTGGTCAAAGCTTAAACAAATCCTTTGTTTTCTAATCATTTATGTTGACAAGCTGCCAGTTCCGACCCATATTTTGTTAAAAAATTAGTTGATCTTGCCACCAGGCTTTAATGTTGAGGTAAGATTAAAAACAACAACAACATAGCAGCACATTTTCTCACCACTCTGCAGCTAGTTAAGTCTTTGATCTTGCCGTCTAGCTTGTGGGTCATGTTCTTCAAATATACTCTTACAATGACAACATGTACATCTGTGTGTCTTTCTGCCACTAAATTTTCTGATTGTAAATATCAGCACAACTAATTGATCAACACAATTTGCCGTCCAGGAAATTGATGCATACAGAGGGCTCCTGTATATGTGATTTTCTAAATCCCAGATATAAAAATTGCATGAAAATTATGCGTTTCCGAGACCAATGAAAGTGATTGGTGATTAAAACAATTTTTTTTTTTTTGCTGTGAAAGTATAGTTTTTAACTTTATTTACATTTACGATGGCTACCAACAGCTGTGTAAAAGGCAAATTAAATTTAAAGTCTCTGGAAACTAAATATCTGGCTCTTAAGGAAGTTGAAGGATGAACATCTTGCAAAGAGGTCTGTGAAATTTTTTCACTTAAAAAAAAACACCTGTTCAGGAAGGATGAAAACTGCTGAGTCTATAAAGAAAGACTGCATTGAAGGTAACCGTGCTCCCCAAAAGATGAAGTAAAAGACTGCTACATTTGAAGAGGTGGAGGAAGCATCAAAATGGTCAAATGAAGCATTTGCGAAAAAACTTAGTGGAGAACTTCGCTGCAACAAGTGGTTGGTTCAGTCGCTTTAATGTTTGTCATAAGATCAGATACAAAAGAATTTTTGGAGAATACATGTACTGTTTGAACCAACTTGTTGACAGGTTTTCATTTCCCAGTGAATAGCCCCATCCTCTTGGTAACCTCAAAAAAGATGGGAAAATACTGACCAAAATCTATTATAATGTTTTTTTGTATCAGGATGTGATCGATGCAATATTTTAATTTGGATATTACTACACAAAGGTAACCAAAATGTAGTTTGTCAATATGCAAATGTATTTCAGACTGATTCTGTCTTCATGTACTCAAAATTTCTATTGTTTTCTCAGTGTAAATGCAACTCACTGACGACGGGTCACCCTTTGCTGACGAATTTTAACTTTTATCTTTTTTCAGCCCCCTCCCCCACTTATCTCCACATCCGCCTATGTCGACAATATTTCCTCGGGCCAGAGGATGTCGACATAAACGGTTAGGACTGTATATAACTTTTACTGGACAAGAACATATCAAATGACTTGCAATGCTTTTTCAAAATGAGTGGTGCTTCGTGACAGTGATCAATGTAAAAAAGGGCACATATTAAGGATAATGTTGAAGGATCATGTGTCACTGTCCATTTGTTAATGAAAAGCAATAGATACTGCGATCAGAAAAATCAATTGTTCATTCTTGTGAATCAAGATAATAGAAAGGTGATTCTAAAAACAAAGAGTTGAATCTCAATTAATAAAACAATGACCCTTTGAAAAGAAGATGGTCAAAAGCTTCAGTACAAGTTTATAAATGCTGATTATTTCTTTCATTTCTTAATTTTATATTTTCCTTATATTATGCATTAATTAAAGACCTGACCAATGTTTTCATATATACTAAGCTCACAGTAGATTTGTTATTTAAAGTATACAAACTGTATGTCACGTTTTTTAAAATCCATTTTCATGTTTCTCTTCTTGACTAAAACGGAAAAATAACAAAGATAACAAGGACAAAACACTGTCTTAACTGTACCAGATCTTCTTAATTTTTCGTCAAAGAATTCTGCAATATTATGATATTTTTGCAAATCTTAATCTTCTAATTGGTGGATTTTAGCATGAAGACGTAAAGGACATTGATGAAAACTATGAAATTTTATGTAGGAAAAAAATACGATACATTAAAACATGATTTTTATGGACAGACTGTGTAAAAAAAATAAGTTCAGGGTAAAAACATTACAGAACTTAAAAGAAGTATATATTTTGCAACCACCAAATTATTAGAAACTCAAGCCCCTGTCCACTAACATGTCAGCACTGCTTCTACTGAACATGTAATCAAAATACACTTCATTACATCTGAGGAATAAAATCAGAAGAACAGTCAGGTAACTTATGTGCATCATACAACATTAGCATTGTTGTGAAGGCAATGATCATCCGATCTCCAATGTAAAATAATTTATTCTTGGCCTTAATGAAAAGCTATCAACTTAAGATAATTTTTTTCTTGGTGGGATGGGTGATAGTTTTCAAATTTGTAAGAGAAAATTTAGTAATAATAGCATAATAATGTCTGGATAATGGTAACTGTTGATTAAACCATATACTTACCATAATGGTGTAATTTTCTTCAGGATCCACATTAAATGTAACATTGTAGATAAATGTATTGTCATTTTCCCTCTTTATGGTGGTTTTGTTGACCTGAAATAAAGTTTTGTGCAATTATTTATAATGTATAAACCAAGTAAATTTCTTTATAGAAATCAAAGAATATATTATGTCACTGTAAATCACAAAATATTCACAAACATGAACTTGCTGCAAATTCAGACTGCAAAACAAACTTGCTAAAATATTCTTCTTGGTAAAAACCAAGATGAGCATATAATATGTCAAACACCACTGTAAAAAACCTACATATGCCAATGCAACAAAAATAACCTGATTTGTAATATATTTTACTGTCAATCACCACTGTACAAAACCTACATATGCCAATACTACAAAAGTAACCTGATTTGTAATATCTTTTACTGTCAATCATCACTGTACAAAACCTACATATATCCATGCAATAAAAGTAATCTGATTTGTAATATATTTTACTGTCAATCACCACGGTACAAAACCTACACATGTCCATGCAACAAAAGTAACCTGATTTGTAATATCTTTTACTGTCAATCACAATGGTACAAAACCTACATATGTCAATGCAACAAAAGTAACATGATTTGTAATATCTTTTACTGTCAATCACCACAGTACAAAACCTACATATATACATGCAATAAAAGTAATCTGATTTGTAATATCTTTAACTGTCAATCACCGCTGTACAAAACCTACATATGTCCATGCAATAAAAATAACCTGATTTGTACTATCTTTTACTATCAATCACCACTGTACAAAGCTATATATATTTTGATAATTTCTCTCAAAGACCAGTTTGAAAAAGCAATTACTTTCAAAGTACTTTTAAATAAAATTATTGTAATAATTATGACCTTGAAATCTAACTCAAGTATCAGTCTATTAATCATATTTGAAATAAATAAACTTAACGTAGCCTTTTATGGATAAAACTTTCACAAACAAGCACAAGTAGCAACATTACCCTATTTCCATAGTTACAGTGTAACATTCATTTGGTTATTTAAAATATCTGATATAATATTACTAGAGCTATGCCTCACACTGCCTCCAGAATATAAAATAAAATTCTGTGTTACTATTCATATAGGACTTGAACTTTGTGTTTAAAATTACTTGTAAATGCTTTTTACATGCTAATATTACTCTACTGATTATCAACTGTACCACCTTCCCAAGTCAAGACTGCCCATGGTAGCAATAATAGAATCCATCATGCCTCTGTGTAGACCATAAAAATTCCATCCTTGGCTCAGAATTTTCAGTGGTTCACAAGACTATGCTGAGAGTTTGATGCAAATTTGTAATTGCAAGGGGGGGGGGAATTTCTATCCTACACTGACGATTTTCTGACACTTTCTAATGAAAAATGGAAGTCCATGTCGAATACTGTTAATATTGCATCAACTTTAATGAGTGAAAAAGAATGACAAGTCATGGAAGATTCTAAATATGTATAAGATTTATCAGAGGCAATATATACGATCTGAAAGATTTTGTCATGGAAAATATTTATATAATATGAACTGTGACATTGTAATTATATATAGATTCACAGAATTCCATTTTTTCAACATAACTAATACTTGATTGTTATTATATCTCTTTTGCAACAGGTGGATGCATGTATCATAAACAATAAAAACACAAGCGGAGACAAGGTAAAAAGAAGATTGTAACAAGTATGTCCAGTTTTGAAACAAGTATGTACATCTAGAAAAAGATGCACCAATATCAGTACAATAGAAACCGATTTAGTTATGCCTGGAATATTAATATGGTCAATTAAGTAAAAGAAATCTGAATCTTGATGGTAATATTATTGCTCCCCACCAACAACCATTTCAAATCAAAAGCAAACATAACTTAAAGTACAACTTCCTAGAGATAAGACCTAAATAGCTTTTCTATGACTAAACATGCTAAATGTGTTTTATTATAATAATATAAGCAAATAATGCAATATCTATAGTAGTTACTCTAAATATAATATCAAAAATTTTAAATTATTGAAGATCATTGATTCAGATATTGCAAGTATATGTTTAGAATACTTGTATGAGATGTGCATGGTTGATTCAAATAGTATTAAGAAAATTTCCATGCTAGTGTCTGCAATGTTTTCAAATAAACTATTTTATCTTTTCAGAAAATTGATGAGGAAAACACTATTAGTGGAGACAATGACTCCCTGTGTAGGCTATATGTTGAAAAGAGATCAATGGAAGAGCAGAACATAATTTATATGAAACTGAAACAACCTCCTAATGAAAGAATGACCCAAATATCTGCCTTACATGGAATAAATACCAGAAATAACAGCAAGGGATTCTACTGACATATTAATTTTACTAAATGAGAAAGAAATTGTGCCTTACATTACCGCTGACAATATCTATATTTTATAATGATTAAAATATTCTGTACAAGTACTTCAATATACTGAATATCTTGTATAAATAACACCTTCAACAATTTCAACTAGACTGTATTATTACTGGCCATACTATTAAATCAGGTTTGGTGGTGACAGCTTCAGATTAATGCAATCTCCTTGGAATAGCATTATTACGAAAGGATTTCAACTTTAACAATGTAGAAATGCAGCAAGTAACATTATGGCATGGCTTTAAACTTCATCTATATAGTAATAATACCTACTAATGGTTTTGGAGATTAAAACAGTGGTACTCAACAATAACCTTACAAGTATGGTACTATTACTGCAAGAGTTTTGATATAACAAAGTAGTTAAGAATCATTAGCAAGTAACAGCACTACAGCACGGCTGTCAGGAGTATCAATATGGTAATATTATCACATTAACAAACAACATTAATGCATATCAGTAAACTTCATCTCTGAGGCACTATTACTGTATTTACCATATATGCTAAGACACCATATTTGTTGGGACACCATAAATTAGTTTTTGAAGTCATTTTTTTGTGCACTGTATGTTCTTGAATAGTTATTTTTAAGTAGTAAATTGTAAGACAACTTATAAATCATTCCAAAATTACAACTTAAATGTTATAGTAAAAAATATAAAACTGTGCAAATGAGATAAAACTCTTTAGTCCACTGCATCATCATTTCATCTACCCAACCCTTCTCCAGCACATGTATGATCCATTATTTTGGTGCATGAATATTTGTTTACCTTTCTCATACCATGAATAATTATCGTTGGAGGCAATAAGTCTCTTTAGGTGAAAACTGCCAGAACTAAAGTCAGATATTTTTCCTCAATCTGCACCAGTGATGCTAATTATCACACTTTTAACCCCATTTTATCATCAGTCCATCGGGCAGTGAGATCAAAGTACACTTGAGTTAATCTCCATATTGTAGGCAAAATCATCTCCTCTTCTGGCCTTTACAATTATTTTCTCCAAATCTTCTGTGAGACACTGAATTGTTGATGCCCATGAACATTTCATTTTTTCAAATTATTTTCAAAATTCTCATGACTTTGCATATTTAATTAAAAAAATACATGGATTTGGTGGAGAGCTATCTAGTATTGTTACTATATCAGATTTTGAAGAAAACCAAATTGGTGCTGGAAGATAGGGTATTGTTACTACATGGGTATAGTGGAGAGCCATGTAGTATTTTTTCTACATCAGATTTTGAAGAAAACAATTCAGTGCTGGGAAATAGGGTATTGTTACTACTTGGGTTTGGTGGAGAGCTATGTAGTATTGTTACTATATCAGATTTTAGAGATCACAAAATCAGTACTGGAAGATAGGGTATTGTTACTACATGGATCAGATTCTGAAGAAAACAAATCAGTGCTGGAAGATAGAGTATTGTTACTACATGGACTTGGTGGATAATAACACCCTTTTTTACTACTGACTGAAGTGTCTAATCTTTAAAAGTAACAATTATAGCATGGCTCAATGCTTCTTAATGAAGGCTAAAATGAAGTGTACATACACATACATACAAAGGGTATTGGTAATCCTTCTTTGGTAGGATGTTGTCGTAGGGTTTAACGCCATTTTGCAGCTCAAGATAGGCAATAAGTGATTCCTTTGACTTGCAGCAGGCAAGGCACAAGTACATTAGGCATTTATCAATGATGCTGCTCGATGCTCTTATTTCCTGAACTGTAAATTCCAATACATTATTTACATTATTTTCAAATGTTGTTTGAGATATTAACATGTATTTCCTATTATCAGTTATGCATAAAATAGGCTTATTATGAAGAATCAAAGAGAGAGAGAGAGATAATATATATATATATATATATATATATATATATATATATATATATATATATATATATATATATATATATTGTGTACCTCCAGTGAAGTACCACTGGCATTATTTTGTCTTTGCTGTACATAAAAGCTGTTAATGGGACCATTTCTTTTCAATTCATCTGGCAGTATCCATGAAACTCTGGCTGTCACATACATATCATCTCCCAATCCTTTGCTAACATTAAAATTGTTAACTGGGCCTGCAGCTGTAATTAAAAAAAAACATAAATACAGTGTGAACCCATTATAGCATGCTCCATTAAAACATGAATTCAGAAATAACACAACTCTGTGGCTCCCGACTTTATTATACATGTGTTTTTCTCTTACACAATTTTTTCTTCTTAAAAAATGCAAACAGGAACGTGTCAAAAGTTCATTATGATTTTTTTGGGAAATAATTGTGTAAAAATTCTAATAGAAGACGATCATGGCATTGCTCCTGAGATTTCATATACATATACTTTTCTCATATTCAAACAAAAAGTGTTTTTTCTTCTTGAAAGTATGAAAAACTGTGTAAAAAGTTTATTCTGGGATCATTATCAGTTTTGCCAAAGTCGCTAATCGGTGACAAATAACACCATTTGGGAATGTTTTTAAACTGAAATTATTGACTTATTTAACTTGTATATACAACATGTACAACCATGAGTAAATTCAGAGGCTTCATTAAAAGAAGTTTCAAATTTGATATAAAATGAATTAGAATTTATCTACTGCTAGACAAACAAATTCTTTGTTAACAGTGCAGTGTTATATTGTAATCCACATTATTCTGACATCTGGCCTGAGAATGATATGCTGTGAGATCTCTGCATTTTTCTCTATTTTTAAAACATTTCTGGTAGTGTAAATCAACTGGACAAGGCACTATCTCATAACAGCTCTTTCAGGCGAAACAGTGTCGGATTATCGGACACTTGAATGTAATTAATATATTTTTACTTACCTCTGTATGTCGATAGTAAGTAAAATTCCTCTTATTTTCACTCATAGAATTAAATTCTTTAGAGCACTCATACTTTCTGTAGTAGGTTAATCCCTGTCAGAGTAGAGCAGAACAGAACACTTGTGTATTCATTAGGAGTAAACCCTATAAAAAAAATCCGGAGTGGAGACCCTAAGGCAGTTGGATGATGTACTACTTTCCCTTGTGGCATTTTCTTGTTTTTGTGGGATGGGTTCCACCAAATGACTTTTGCCCAAGACACACTGATAATGTTGGACAAATCTGAAGTTACCATACCGAATTGGTTGTCGCCTGGGTCAACAAGGACCACACCTGCTGTTGTCTACCAAGACAGAGGTGACAAGTGTGCTACTGGTACTTTGCATAAATCAGAGCGAGAGACAGCATTGCTAATGCCACCTGGAAAATTAGAACTCTGGCACAAACTGGAAGACTTCAAGAGTTGACACATGAGATGGAACACTACACATGGCACATCTGGGATGGAAAGCCCTAGGAGAACACAAAATTAAAGATGGGCATATATTATAATATAGTGGAGAGTTGGAGTAGGTTTCCTTGTAAACAAAGCTATCAAGGGATATGTGCTTGAATGTCGCCCCATATCTAGCAGAATCATCTCCATTCTCAAAGAAGAGGTGGAGTCAGCAAAAAGAGTATTGCAGAATGGGAAGGCAGTTGGAGTAGACAACATCCCAGCTGAACTTATCCAATGGAGGGGAATCAGTGATAAAGCTACAAATAAAAATCTGCAACAAGATCTGACATACAGACAAATTGCCAACACAGTGGACCCAGTCACTGATTATAACACTCGACCAGAAAGGCAATATCCAGCTGTGTCAAAATTACGGAACTATCAGTTTGATCAGCCATGCTAGCAAGGCGATGCTGAAGATCTTGAGCAGACTGAACCCACAAGCATAAGAAATAATCGCTGAAGAACAGGCAGGGTTCTGGAGTGGAAGAAGCACAGCATAAAAAATATTCAATCTTAGGGTTCTGTGTGAAAAGTTCTCATAACATCAACAAGACATCTATCATGTGTTCATAGATTTCAAAAAGGCTTTTGACAGAGTGTGGCATGAGGCATTGTGGGCCACAATGAGAAGTACAACAAGGGTCAAAAGTTGACCAATACCATCAAGCAGATGTACGCCAAGGCTACCAGTGCAGTAATTGCTCAAGGTTCTGTGGGGGACTGGTTCAAGACAACAGTTTGAGTACTGCAAGGCTGTCGCCTGTTACCCACACTTTTCAACATCTACTTAGAGTGCATCATGAGCAAAGCCCTGGAAAACCACTGTGGGACAGTCACCATTGGAGAGTGTAACATCACAAACCTACGCTTTGCAGACAACATTGTTGGGCTGGCAGGCAGTGAAGATGAGCCTGCCACTTCACATAGAGATAAACGCCGAGAAGACAAAGCTGATGACAAATAGTGGCAAACAAATCTCAACCAAGATTAAAGTCAAAGGACAGGAACTGGAAATAGTAGGCCAATTCAAATATCTTGGTTCCATAATTACCGAAGAGTGATCAAGAGCAGAAATTTTGTCACGAGCAGCACAAACAACGGCAGCTATGTCAAAGTTAAGACTCATCTGGAGAGAAAAGAATATCTGTTTGAAAACTAAAATCAGACTATTGAGAGCATCAGTCATCTGAATCTTTTTGTATTCATGTGAGGCTTGGACCCTGACAGCAGAATTACATCGAAGAATCCAGGCACTGAAATGAGATGCTACAGAACCATCCTTGGCATCTTTCACATAGACCACATCACAAATGAAGAATTGCTTAACACCATCAGGCAAAATGTAGATTATTATGAAGACCTTCTTACCACTGTCAAAAAGAGAAAGCTTAAATGATATGGCCATGTCACCAGCGCCAACACGTTTTGCACAACAGTACTGCAGGGTAGTGTCCAAGGTGGAGAAGGAGTGGTAGATTGAGAAAAAAGTGGACTGACAATATCATAGAATGGACCAGGAACAGTTTTGCAGAGACACAGGCATTGGCACATGATCAAGCCAAGTGGAGGAAACTGGTCAGATGTTCAGCACAGTGCCTCAACGACCACACTATGTCAAGAGACTGACGATGATGATGATGACGCAATAAGAAACATACATCTGCTTGATCCATCAAAGGTATCCTATTTGTATTAACCCTTCAAGGAGGAGTGTTCCCTTGAAAAAGCTCACAGTTGGGCCACATGTGCCATTGCTATAAAGCTCAAGAAAGAAATACCTTCACTCTCATGCACTGAAGACTGATGATAAAAGGACAAGGTAATATGAGACTGCCAGAAGGTGGCTCTCATAAAATCATCCAAAGATGAGTGATACAGATGCTGCAATACATCTAGCTTGATGGTCTTTAATTTTCAAGAATGTAAAATGGTCCTTATCAGTGATGGACTGTAGTATTTATCACCGAGAACAAAAATTATTTTATTAAATATTCAATTTATGCTTGTATTTTTTTCAGAACGATCATTATTAATAAAGCGGTCACTTTTACAGTTGTGTAGGTCAGTGGTGTCTGTTGTTGCGACACTGCCGTTGATAGGAATGCCGCGTCCAACAATAAGGCCGGGAAGCAGGCTACGTGCTGGAATAATTAGTCTGGTTCCCTGATTTTATGCTCCTTACGTTGGTCACCCCTATACAAATATCAAAGAACAATGCAGGGAGCATATGAAGCAGTGAATCAGATTTAAGAAATAATCTACTTACACTTTAGTCTGGTATAAGCCATAAGCTATAAAACACTATAGACATAGCTAACAAATTCGGTAGCCAACTTATTTTTAAAGTGTTTATTTTAAATTTAGAACAGTATGAGCAGTCATATTTTACTAAGATTAAATAAAGATCGCTGGAGTTTATTCTTGTTTTACGATGCAGTCGTTCATAGTATTGTTAAAATACATGTTTAACCAAGACACCATGCTCGCTGGTTTCATTCAGCAAGTGGTCACTCATAACAGAGTGTTTATATTTTGAAAAAATAGATCTGTGTATTATGATTGTGGTCGGAAATGACAGGCGGTCGCTCATAGCAGTTTTACTTTACATGGAAACAAAAACTAATGATTTGGTGCAAAACAATCCTAATGATTATGTCAAAAGTGTTATGGTTGGCAGGTATGTATCTGTATTGCAAAAAAATTCAAAATCAGGATTTAAAGGGTTTGATTTTAATTTGAGGGCATATTGTAAAGCTGCTTTTCTATGATGTGATAGAGGTGGTTCCACTGCTTCAGCCAAAATGCTTCATATGTGATATCCTAAATGGTCCTAAAGTGAATCATATTGCGTGATGGGGAACCAAGTCAAGCATCTTTAAATATGACTTTCTTGTTGAACCATAATCAAGACAACTATCCAATAGAAGTTGTACACAAGTGAAGAACAACTTTTCTTACCCCAGACAGTGTGTGACACTACTTTGAGTAAATTAGGAAGATTTAGTTTTCAATTTATTAACATGTCAAATGACAGTGAATTGTCTGTCAAAGACAAAATCTAAAGACTTTCTTGCCTCATCAACCAGTATAGGTGTTCCATCAAACACGAGTTTATGATGATCATGAGCTGACAGAGATGCATGCATATTGTTTTTGTTTTGTTTTGTTTTGAGAATTTGAAATCATTGGCAGTAGTACAATTATAAATCTTGTTTATATTTGCTTGCAATTGTCTTTCAATTGTATGCATATGGTTTGATTAATAGCATATTAGCAAATTATCAATGCAGATCATCAACATACAAAAGCAATTCACACTAGGAGCCAAACACTTTGTAATGTTTTTAGTTTTGATATCAAAAAGCTCAAAAGATAAAATACTGCCCTGTGGAACACCCATCACTTGCTCATAAATATCAGACAGGGTGGAGCCCACTCATACCTTGAATTCCAAATTTTTTATAGAAAATTTGACCCAGACTGTGCAGTCATTAGTTATTATTACTTTCATGTTGTATCATTGACCTTTTCCAAATCGAAGAAAACTACTGAATGTTTTTTCTTGATAATATTTTAAGTCTAACCAGATAATCATTGGTACTATGGCCATAATGGAAGCCAGTTTGGAAAGAGAATTTAAATTGTTAGCTTGCATATACTAAACAGCCTTGCATTGATCCATCGTATTACAGATATAGCTCATAAAAGCAATGGAATAGTATTTAACAGGATCTGTGCTTTCCTTACCCGGTTTGGGAACACATGGCTACTATAGCCTCTTTCCAAGTTATACATATATTACCAGTAGTCCATAAAGCAATGAAAATTTCCAAAAGTGCAATTAAGAGTGTTCTTGTAGGAATCAAAATAACTTGTAATGCATTTCATCAGGCAAGATGGGTGTATCATACGCCTTGTTTAAAGCATCCATAAATTCCAAAAGTGAAAAAGGTTAATTGATAATTTTCTAAATTATCTGATGTGAATTTTAAAAATATATTTTCATTTGTTCAATCATCACATTAGAGAAACCAGCCAGAACCAGTTTAATGGGGTCCAGAAATGTTCCACCAGTACAAGGATCAGTGTGACAATGTATGGCTAATCCACTGATCAAGAACAATTGATGTATGTATACAACAAGATCTCAACTGATTACCTTAAAGCCAGAATATGGGGAGTTTAAGGCTAAATGCAGGATGATTGTTTAGGTGTTAATATAAGGAACAAAGGTGGTCATGATGTCTTCTGAGCCTTCTTTTGATGAAAATCAGGTACCTTTTGCTGGAAGGGAGATAAGACTGACCATGATAAATTATGCTGGTAGACATACTAATGTATTTTGAAATATTTTCTGTCATGTAAAGTTGTTATTGTTAGTGATGGCTGTCTTGCTTGATTCATAACTAAATGCCTATGAAAGCATTTGCTTTCTTTCAATGCCAATAAATCACTGGCTACAAAATATTACAAGTTCAAAAGTTTGAGATCCTGGTTCTTTCACATATACGCTAAGTGAAAAAATATATGTTTGCTCAGTTTGATAATATCACTTTTAATGGTCACGTGCAATGATATAGCTTGAAACCTCAAAACATGCTCTTTGAGATAAACACCGATCCAATACTGTCTGCGAATATGTCACATATATATAACTCCATTGATCAAATGTCTGAAACTGTCAAGGTAGTCTTTGCTTGTTTGTGTCATGTAAACGCTGCCTGACCATGAAGTCTCACCTTCCTAAATATCTATTAGAATTCATGTAATAAAGGTAATAAACAAAGATGTAATTTGTATATTTCATACGTACGTCCAGCCAATGTAGTAAAGCTGTTGGGATCAGAATGATTGCTGCCAATGCTGGTAGTGGCTTGCACAATCACACTGTAGTTCCAATATTCCTCAAGGTCAATAAATTCATACGTTCTGTTATAAAATCCTGCAAATAGATAGAATATTTATATGAATGACAAATAAAATGTAACCTGATCACCTTCAATTCCATAAAGATTAAGAAATCTTTCCAGTTTAACAATATCCCAAATGCTACTTTATCCATGAACTTTCAGGAAGATTTTCAAATTGATATCATGATAGCCAGGAAAGGATGGATACCATGGTAGCCAGGAAAGGATGGATATCACGGTAGCCAGGAAAGGATGGATATCATGGTAGCCAGGAAAGGATGGATATCATGATAGCCAGGAAAGGATGGATATCATGGTAGCCTGGAAAGGATGGATATCATGGTATCAGTATCATATTAAATGATGATGAATACTTTAGGTAAAATCTTCATCCCAATACAATCAACAGGTTGACAAGGTTCAGTGATAATAAGATTTTTAATAATCAGTACTGTCTTCATTTAGTAGCTTTTGAGTGATAAATCGCATGTCAGCAAGAGCATCCATTTATAAGATGGTAGTAGCAAATTTAAAAAAGATTTTTAAATAGCTGCTGCGGTCATCGTATTGAATATCCAAGGGGTATCAAATTCATTTAGCATCACATGACCTGCAGATAAATTTGTCTGTAAGGTTTGGTAGCAATCTTCCCTGCACTTAACTCATTAATCTTTGGAGATTCCTGTCATTTTTCCCTGAAATGAGGGTAGGTAAATGTATTTGGGGGTTACTATCAAACAAATTCAAATACATCTATTTCTTAGAGATTTTCGTTTGGCTTAATGTCTAGTATTATTAAAGACATTTTGGATTGATTATGTCATTTATGGATGTGCAGAGGGGACAAATTGGATTTTTGTGTGTCCTGGACATGCTTTACTCCAAACAAATCTTATCCTACTTAAGAATCCCTTGTTTATGTGTCTATTTATATGCACAGCTCAAACTTTAGATCGCAAGCCAAAATATCACAAATCTGGACACAAACTCCAATTCCAACAACTGACAATTTTTGGCCTAAAAATACAGGGTCTCAACAGTTTTGCTTTTCCCACTGTATTTTGTAATGTGAGTAGAAAAGGACTAGATTATTTGGTATCATTCAGAGCAACATGTCTAGTGTCTTGTAGTACCACTGACAAAAAAGATATTGCTGTTACAGAGCTTGGATGAAGGGTACAATATCATTGAACAAACCTGGCATGAGGGGCTCATTGGGGTAAGATATTAGCAATGCTAAGACACTGAACAAAAGGCCATCATATAAGAACTTCTTGACTTTGACAAGTAGCTATCAACTAGAGCTATTAACAATGACTATATCACAACATATCACCTCACTATAACAGAGGAACTAGTTTTGTGGGATCAAAGTTAGGTCATGCACATACAGGGGTCATAACTCTTGATGCTATGGTACCCGGTATATTGGAAATTTAACTTATTTAAGATTTCATCAATATCATGCTGTAACTCAAAATTGAACATTGCTATAGTAATGAATGTTAACAGAAAGGATAACCAACAGTCACAACTTCTAGAAATCATGCCGAATTATGATAGAACTGAAAATTACTGACGGTTTATCAGTATAAAATTGGCTGTTATAACCAATGTTAGAAGGGTGGCAATCCAGAACCCTAACTTGTCTAACTGATGCAGAGGACAGCTGGCAATCAATCTTAGTCAAGATCTCATTAAATAAAAGCCATATGCCAAATTGTAATTAAAGATGTGTGTAATTGGGCAATTAGAATGGGATAGAACTTTGTGAAAGCCTCCAATTCCTACAGCTTCCAGGAGATGGGAACAGGTGCACTTAATTAGTATTACCTTTGCTGGGATTCACCTGTAGATGGAAAATAATGTTTTATAACAAACTAAGATGTAATGACAGATGATAACTCTGGGACACAAACAAATGATTAACCTTTTTTTTAAAAAAAATACAGACTGTTTTAAAGCGTATCAGTAACTTAAACTGTATCCTGACATTAAGAAAACCTTTATGATCTATCAAATGCAGCAGTTGTATACAAAATTGGTAATAATCAAGATGATAAACACTGGGTAGCTGATATATAGGCACCAAGTCAGTCAAATTTTATATAAAAGAAAAAACAAATGCCAGGGCACTTCTGCCTAAATAACATGTGCATATTCATTTGATATAACTTGTATATGCTTTTACACAGTTTTTGGAATAAAAATTTATAGTAAATCAGTGCTGTATGCATATATATATAGCATACACTTTTACAACAAAATCATTTTTGTAAAAGAAGATATGTTAATGAGTATAGTGCCTAGTTGATAGGTCAACTGTGACAGAATAATTGACATGTCACTTTCATGTATAGTTTAAACATTTCTTCACAACTCACAACAGAATCTACAATTCATTTCAAGCTCTTGTTTATGTAGTAACATATATCCAACTTTCCATTCAATTTATGGACATCTCTATACTTGTGAAAAGGTAATACAGTATCTCAATAACTGCATGTGAATTCTAATTAGAACCATCATTGTAAACATTTTTACAAGTATTTATCTGAATATAAGCATCTGTTTTTCTCTTACTTTGCAGACTCACTTCTTCTCAATTTAACCAATAACTACAACATGGAAACTGGGGGAGTGTGCTGATCTAGTTGTCATATTATATCCTTGGAGTCATCCCTGCCAGCAGTTTACTCAGGTCATACACATCAGCCAAACATACACACAACTGTTCCTGAAACACACTCAAATTTCAATAATAAGAAACATCCATACAGCATGAATTCTCTCAAACAGAAATGTTTGAAAAAAGAATTCAGTATTTGCTAGAGAATGATTGTAACAAACCACGCAAACTTTACTGGAGTTCACCATGTAGCAATGTGCTTAAACCAGATAACACTTTCCACATGTGTACCAACTAGGGTTGTTAAACGAAAATCGGAAATCCGATTATCGGTTTTGAAAACGATTATCGGTTTTTATTTTTACAAAACGATAATCGAATTCAATATTTTTTTACCATTTTTGTAGTGAAAATTTTAAAAAATGCCAGAAAAAAATTCATTCATGCATTTGTTTAGTGTTTACATTTTAATACAATATGGATAGCAGATAAGGTGTGTTTAAAATTTGTGAGCGCTCCATGCAGCGTCTTTGTAAATGAATACATTTATTATTGAAGGATGTCAATAGTTAGTCGACCGACCGGTCGCTAAGTTCTTTGATGTCCGAAATTGACAACAATAGACTGTTAATAGCTACAGCTTCTGTTGTTGAGGACTGGTCTCTGCTGGTTGTGTCTTTTCAAGTTTACAAATATGGCTGGTCGTATAAATAAATCTGATGTATGGGAAAACTTTGAAAAAATTTCATCAAGCATGGCTCGCTGTAAACTATGTTCACAACAAATAAGTCGGAGCGGTGGTACTACTACTGGATTGCACGCACATTTGCTTAGCAAACATCTCGGATTTGCGGCTCCTTCAAATGTTCAGCTGCGAATAACAACATTTATTGGAACACAAAGAAACTGTCCTGATAGTCATCAAGAAAGAGTTACTGCTGCTGTAGCTAAGTTTGTCGCTGAAAACATGCTACCAATTTCGATTGTTGAATCCAATTCCTTCCGTGATTTGATGGCTTTGGTGGAGCCACAATATCGTCCTCCATGCCGTCAGACGATGATGTCACGAATGACTACAATGAAGAAGACGCTAATGGCGAAAATGCAGACACATCTAGAAGAAAATGTCAAGGATATTGCCGTTACCACCGACATATGGACCCGTTTCACCAACGAAGCATACCTGAGCTTCACTGCCAGCTACATTGATCCAGACTGGATTATGAAGACACCCATTCTTGCAACAATTCCAATGAATGACCGCCACACGCAAGCCATCATCGCTGAACATCTGGGAACTGTGGCTGTAGAATGAGCTATAAAAGGTAAAGTTGTTGCATGTGTCCATGATGGTGCTTCCAATGTTAAAGATGTCGGTAGCGTGAATGGATGGTTGGATGTTCATTGTGCGGCACATAAATTGCAACTTTGCATTAATCATGCAATGGGCACCCATGCCGTCACGAATCATCAAATTTCCAAGTGTGTATCCGCTGCATCACGTTTAGTTGGACATTTCTCACATAGCCCAATGGCGGAGGGTGAGCTTATGAAACGACAGGTGTCCATGGACAAGGACAAGACACCACTCAAACTGATTCAGTACTGCAAGACCTGCTGGAACAGCGTCTTTGACATGTTTGAAAGGCTCTCACAACTCAGATGGTCTGTTGTGGCGGTTCTTAGTGACAGAAGCGTGACAAAAATGAACGATGCCAAAACACTGGATATGAAGGAGGAACAATGGCAACTGATTAGCGAACTACTCTCGGTCTTGAAGGCGTTGCAGATCATGACCTCCGTCTTGTCAGCCGAAAGCCAACCTTCAGCCTCTTGTGTTTTTCCGATGTTATGGGGTCTCATCAAGAATCATCTAATCCATAAAGAAGAAGATTCTAAGACTTTGGGAGAATTCAGGACTGACGTTGCTATGAATATTTCACAACGGTTTGGCATGGAACACGACGAAACAGCAACAAATGAATGCGTCGTTGCATCAATCCTCGATCCAATGTACAAACATCTTCCCGGATTTGATGACAACTTCAAGAAACTGGCGTATGATAATGTCCGCCATCTACTCAGACAGATGCCAACTGACCTTGAACAGCCTTCGACTAGTGGTGATGCAACCAGCTCTGAACCGCCAACAAGACGATCTCGACCAAATCATGCATCAGTTATGTTTCTGCTGGGTGATAGTGCATCACAGCAGGCATTGAATGACTGTGACTTTGAACATTATATCAAGTCGCCATGGACGACGACTTCAATGGAAACAGCACTGGAGTGGTGGAAACATAATGAGAAACTGTTTCCGAAAACAGCCAGTCTTGCCAGGAAATTATTGAGTATTCCGGCGACGTCGGTACAATCAGAGAGATTATTTTCAGCCACTGGACGTTTGATAAGCGATCAACGTAATCGGCTCCTTCCAGAACATGCAGAGTCGTTAGTTTTTTTGAATAAGAACCAGGACTTGTTCGATATGTAAACTAATTTGGATTTACTAGTTTGACTTACTTTTTTTTATCTGTGGACAATTTTTATCTATGGTTTGTTTATTGACTTTTTTCATGTTTCCTGTTTTTTATTCCCATCAGGATCGCAACTCGTAAATTTATGTTTTATTTGTGCTGTTTAATAGTTAATAATTTTTTTTTTATAAACATACAGTATAAATTATGTTTATTTAAATCTCTAAGTAGAAAATATATTAATCGGCGTTGACACTGTTGCGTCAACTTGCGAGTACACCGCTTCCTGGATAACTCGCGCCCTGATAACTCGCGAACCCGCTTATAACGCGGTGTCCGGCGTGGATCCCGTTTTTTTAAAAGATTTTTTTTAACAAATGAAGAAAATCGTGATCAGAACTGGTGAATGAAACCTTAATATATCGCCCGTTTTATCGTAAGTGGCGGTTAGTGCCCGAAAAGTTAGAATCAACATCGTGAAATTTTCAGGTTTTAATAAGGAATCATATATCTTGTTACATTTTATCAGAAAAAGTATGTTCTCAGTTCACTGTAAATAATAATACTGCATATGTATACGGCGAAACAGCGATCAATGAATTATAATAAATGCTAACAGGTGGCAACACTAAATGAAATGAATACTAATTAAATATTTCTTGTCAGAGGAAATTAGTGTTTTAACTTTTTCATTGTGTTGCAGTGTAAGCAGTATAATCGTTGCATGTTCTCTTATATTCAAACATGAAAAGATTCAGTTGACCGTCACATCGATGTCCGCGAGCACATCTATGAGAACCTAATTAAGTGCGGCTGCGTTTTGATCGACGACTTGGGGAAATGTATTGTAAAAATCAATTAAAATAAACCTGCTTTGTTTTATCACGTTAAGTCGGTCTTTTGTAGCAAATCAGGTAAAAGACGTTTAATACAAAAGTTCAAAGGAAAGCAAATCCTACATGCATAAACTCTTGTGGTCAATATCTTGTCTCAACAATCAACATCAATGAAATTAATTGGACCAATCGAACATGGTTTCAAATAGTATATATTTATTGTCATTAAAGTATACATTAATCAGTAATTTATCCTAATCATTTGTAAATGTGATCATGGAGAGCAAGGGAATCAAGCGAAAGTCGTACTCGGTGAATTAAAAGCTTACTGTCATACAGAGGGTTCGTAATGGTGAATCAAGATCAAAAGTTTGTAATGAACTTAAAATTGCCGAGTGAACACTCAGAGGTTGGCTCAAGGATGAGCAGAAATTTCGGGATTATTTGCATGAGGTTGATTCTGATGATGGATTTAAATGGAAACGGGCTCGCACTGCAAACGACACAGATTTAGATGATGATGTGTACACCTGGTTGTGTTCCAATTTCAGGAACAATTCTCAAGGCCCAGGCAGAAAAAAATGGCCCAAACTATGGATACTGATTCAGATTTCATGGCAAGCCATGGATGGCTTTGGAGATTCCAGCGCCGACATGGAATAAAACAAAATTCGTTGTCGGGAGAGATACGCGCAGCAAATCAGGCGGCTGCATCTAGTTATCCCAACCAACTCCGAGGGATACTGACGCGTGATGGATATACAGACGACCAAGTTTATCATTGTGATGAGGCTGGTCTATTCTATCGGATGATTTATTTATTTATTTATTTTTATGTTTTTTTTTTACATGTCTGATGTTTAGACCCATTAAATTCATAGTTGGTATATGGTTTATCTTTGTAATTTTTTTTTTACAATTTACTATCTATCTATCTATCTATCTATCTATCTATCTATCTATCTATCTATCTATCTATCTATCTATCTATCTATCTATCTATCTATCTATCTCTCTATCTATCTATAGTTGTCGTTTTTCGATATGAATGTTCTTTTTTGATAAAGAAATCTCATTCATTTTGAACAAACAATAAAACTAGAATGTATCCAAATCAACACACAAAAAAAGCAGTGACGTAATACACAATGAGTTTAGCGATACACACGTTAAGAGTACCGATACCTCGTGGAATAATGTTTGTTTTACGATCTTTTCAAGATATTTTATCCAGAAATTAAAGGTAATTTACAAAGAAAAACGAACAACACCTTTATAAAGAAATATTTATTCAGTTATTTTCAGCACGATTATAAACGAGTATTCAACAATGCAACCCTCCCCCTTCACCTCTCTCTGTCGATCTCCCATCTCTTTATTAGTTTTTTTTTTATTTATAGGTCCCTCGGTAACTCGCGCCCTAGCTTATAGTGCGGTCGATGCTTTTGAACTCCGTTGTGCGCGAGTTATCGAGGGAGCGGTGTATATACGTTAATGCATACAGTAACTTGCATTATAAGATTATATTTTTATGAAGGCCAATAAAAACCGATAATCGGTTTAAAATCGGATTTCTACAAACGATAATCGGTTTTGAAAAAAAAACGATATTAACATCCCTAGTACCAACGATGGAACAGTGTGACGAAACAGATTTATTTCCATTGCCAAGAATTGATAATTGCATCAACAAAATTGGATATACAACATATGTCACCAACTTTGATTTTTTGAAAGGATTATGACAAATTCAACCCATGAAAAGGTTAAGGAAATTTCATCATTCGTAACTCCAGATGGGCTTTATCAATATAAAATAATACTATCTGGTTCACCTGGTAGTTTCTAATGTTTATTGAACAAGACAAATGTGATGCTTACATGATCAAACCCACGACCTCCCACTCCTGTGGCGGATGCTCTAACCATAAGGCAACCAGAGAAGTCCTCTAGTCATAGTGTATATATATACATATATATATATATATATATATATATATATATATATATATATATATACCAAGATTCATTCCTTAATCTCAAAAGTATTACTGAATGTAGGGAAAATATGGAAAATTAAACATACTGTGACCTTGATCTTGACAACAGGACTCCCAATATGGTACACAACACATCTTCTAATGGTAAAAATTGGCCCCCACAGCTACTACATGCAAATTAACAGTGTAACAGCCACCTCTATACTTTGCAACAATATAAGGGTATCTTTAACTAAATCTGTACTTTGAATACTATCGAGTGTTGCTTTTGGTGAGGTGTGTTCCAAAGTATATACTTTTTATGATAAATACCTGTTTTTCTCCTTATATGTTTAAAAAGAAAAGTATTCATGTCTGAATTAAAATTAGAATCATAGAATCAAAGATTTTTTTCTTAGGACTGATATTTTATTTACCAGAAACTAAACGTGTCCTCCTCTCAGCTGGACTGATTCCTGTTGCAATGATAGTGTAATTTGTCTGTCCTGGACGTACTTCATCCATATTCCACTCAACAGTTGCAGTTTTGGCTGTTATATTCCTAACCAATGAAATCGATGGCTTTGAAGGAGCTGTGAAAAGATAAGAAAATCAATCACCTGAGAATGTCACTTTCATGAGCTGTTATATGAATTCATAATATCACCATTGATCAATCACAATGATGAATTAACTAATCAGTAAGCATAAATTAGATATAACTACAGACATTACTTATGTACATCATTTTCCTCCAATCAGCTGCTTGTGGCAATTATGAATTAATTACAATAAGTATTTACAAATTTTGCAATGATTTGATGATTTCCTGATCAACAATGTTGAAAAGGAGTCAATGGGAGCATTTTAATTCTGACAGTCAAATTGAGGAATTAGATTTATTCCTTTACCAAAAAACAGAATAAGCTATGATGGATAAAGGTTTGTGGCAACATGTACAAAAGCTGAATATAGATACAGTTCAAGCAGCAAAGAGGCTGAACAGATCAAAACTATTTCAGACAAATCGAAACTATTTCAGACAAATTGAAACTATTTCAGACAAATCGAAACTATTTTACACAAACCGAAGCTATTTCAAACCGAAACTATTTTATGCAGACAAAAAACAAAAAAAAATATTTTCGTTTTGTCATGCAGTCTCCAGAGTAAATAAATTCGGTACTGATGGCGTTGTGGAGACAAATTGTTTTAGTGTTATGGTAAAAGTCTTTACGATTTCACAAACAGACTAATTTGTAAAATCTCTTCTCGTAAATCAATCAGATTATTGGACTGATCAGTGAGTTTAAAATTAGTTCTTGTTAATGAATTATTATGACATCGCATACAGACCGTATTAGTTGGACCTTCAATTATTAGAAATCTAGGTGGAGCTGATGGTGCAAATGAATATAAAATATATCCTTGTTGGGCTTGATTTGACCTTTCGAGATTTATTTGGTAACTTCCTTCAATAGCATCACATACTAGATTTACTACAATCACCAAGGATATATTCACATTTTGAGGAGCAATATGCCTACCACCATTGTCTGGGTCATTATTATGTTTGAGGATAGTTGTTTGTGATTGCGGCATTTTTTTCTGTGTGGCGAATATTCGTGGAAAGTACTCATCTATGACATCGTTGAGTTTTTTCTTTAGCTCGGGTACGACATATCCTGGAAAATTAAATGCTGAAATATTTTCTATGCGTATGTTATGTTTCTTTGCAAATTATATTCTCTTTTTAGCAACACTATCAGCTAAGATATGTTGAACAAGTCGCAAATTAAATTCATCCATGTCGGTGACAATTTTATTACACACCTCCATGTATTTGATGACTTCATTTCGGTTGGGTGGGATTGTACTAATTTCTGTTATGAGTTGATTTCTAAAAGTTTCAAAATCGGTGTTCATTGCTGTGAACTGTTTAGTAACATCTGGTTTGTCTATTATTAAAGGTGTATAAAATCCGATTCCTTCCTCTCTATTAAAATAACCACTAAACTGAACATCTAGCGGTAACCAATATGTTAATTTATCAAATGGGTTTGAGTAGGGGTCATCGATATGGTGTGTATGTATACTACTATAACCATGATAATCCTCCTTCGTAATTGAAACATAATCGGATTATTGTTGTTCCGGTGGTATTTGTAAGGATATTCGAGGTGGGATTTCAGGCCATCCTAGCACGATTTTTATCGAACTCTGATAGATGTCTACGGAATATCCCGGTGAGTTTATTTCAATCTGTTATAGCGATTTTTGATTCTTTTCCAGTAATGGATTTTATTTTACGCTGTAATTCGTTATTGATCTGGCGTTCCATCTTGTTTATTTTTACTCGCAAACACCAGGGAATTATTTGGTTGCTGACCACCAATTGATTTTGATCTAATATTAGGCCAACTGTCGTATATGCGTAATTTTGCCAGAGCTATTTCCTTCACTGGAATTGCAGTAGGAAATTTCACACTGAATTCAGGATTGGTTGAGGTTATTGAGATCATGGTGGTTATCACCGGGGTGGTATTTTCCGCTATTCGTTGAAGTAGTTCTTGCGATGTTGCCATTATATTCGTGTTGTTTTTCTAATTTTGATATCACAGAATCATAAACATGTACCATCGCTGAAAACTCACTATCGGATATTAATGTGTCATCGAGTGATGGGATATCATCGATAATAATTGCGAGTACGCGGTTGACACAACATGGAACTTTACTGCATAATCCTGTAGTTTATGCTGGCTACACGATATATTTTTTGTTATTATTGCAATTATTCCTGCGATTGTTGTCGCCGATGATATACAAATTGGAACAGCTATCGGAGCAACCATTGTCACTGAAGAGAGTATAATACCGGCTCCAGAAATTACACCTGATACCGAGTACATGGTAACATCAACTGCGGTAATTCGACGGTATTTTTTTATTTTTACTTGGTACTCCTCAGTGAGTGTTTTGAGTTTAGTTTGAAATTCTCTGACTTGATCATAGCGATACTGCTGTGACGTTGCCAATGATGACATTTTATTCATTACAACAGATTTCAATTAAGCTGTTTACTTAAATCCACTACGAATTCCACATACCATGTTATTGAAACCTTAGCCAAATTACTATTGATGGATGTTATTGTGAATCGTTCAGTTGTTCCCTTGTCGATGATTGTTGATATCGTATTGATAACCCCAGATGAACTCGTTCATGAAATATTAAACTGAGTCGGTGACACTAGTGTTAATCGATAAATACCCTTGACGGTCGTGGTGATATCTAGTTTGTTGTTTGTAGGGATCCACGCAAATGATCCATGTTGAATCATATAGACTGAGTTTATTACTCATGAGGAATTTTGATTTTATCTAATCGGGTTATTATCGCATGAAAATCATCCCTAATGGCATCATGAGTCTCTTTGATATCATTGATGGATTTTTTAATATCCGGGAGTTTTATATCGAGTTTATCCAATGAGGTGACAAAGAATTTCTCAATGAGATTTTTACGAAAAGTTGAAAACTTCTCAACATGATCTTCATACTTAGATTGTAATGCTGCTAATTCTAACACATACTATGTTATTGGAACCGTAGCCAAATTATTATTGATGGATGTTATTATGAATCGTTCAGTTGTTCCCTTGTCGATGATTGTTGATATCATATTGATAACCCCAGATGAACTCGTTCATGAAATATTAAACTGAGTCGGTGACACTAGCGTTAATCGATAAATACCCTTGACGGTCGTGGTGATATCTAGTTTGTTGTTTGTAGGGATCCACGCAAATGATCCATGTTGAATCATATAGACTGAGTTTATTACTCATGAGGAATTTAGATTTTATTTAATCGGGTTATTATCGCATGAAAATAATCCCTGATGGCATCATGAGTCTCTTTGATATCATTGATGGATTTTTTAATATCCGGGAGTTTTATATCGAGTTTATCCAATGAGGTGACAAAGAATTTCTCAATGAGATTTTTACGAAAAGTTGAAATTTCTCGACATGATCTTCATCCTTAGATTGTAATGCTGCTAATTCTAACACATACCATGTTATTGAAACCTTAGCCAAATTATTATTGATGGATGTTATTGTGAATCGTTCAGTTGTTCCCTTGTCGATGATTGTTGATATCATATTGATAACCCCAGATGAACTCGTTCATGAAATATTAAACTGAGTCGGTGACACTAGCGTTAATCGATAAATACCCTTGACGGTCGTGGTGATATCTAGTTTGTTGTTTGTAGGGATCCACGCAAATGATCCATGTTGAATCATATAGACTGAGTTTATTACTCATGAGGAATTTTGATTTTATTTAATCGGGTTATTATCGCATGAAAATCATCCCTGATGGCATCATGAGTCTCTTTGATATCATTGATGGATTTTTTAATATCCGGGAGTTTTATATCGAGTTTATCCAATGAGGTGACAAAGAATTTCTCAATGAGATTTTTACGAAAAGTTGAAAACTTCTCAACATGATCTTCATACTTAGATTGTAATGCTGCTAATTCTAACACATACTATGTTATTGGAACCGTAGCCAAATTATTATTGATGGATGTTATTATGAATCGTTCAGTTGTTCCCTTGTCGATGATTGTTGATATCATATTGATAACCCCAGATGAACTCGTTCATGAAATATTAAACTGAGTCGGTGACACTAGCGTTAATCGATAAATACCCTTGACGGTCGTGGTGATATCTAGTTTGTTGTTTGTAGGGATCCACGCAAATGATCCATGTTGAATCATATAGACTGAGTTTATTACTCATGAGGAATTTTGATTTTATTTAATCGGGTTATTATCGCATGAAAATAATCCCTGATGGCATCATGAGTCTCTTTGATATCATTGATGGATTTTTTAATATCCGGGAGTTTTATATCGAGTTTATCCAATGAGGTGACAAAGAATTTCTCAATGAGATTTTTACGAAAAGTTTAAATTTCTCGACATGATCTTCATCCTTAGATTGTAATGCTGCTAATTCTAACACATACCATGTTATTGAAACCTTAGCCAAATTATTATTGATGGATGTTATTGTGAATCGTTCAGTTGTTCCCTTGTCGATGATTGTTGATATCATATTGATAACCCCAGATGAACTCGTTCATGAAATATTAAACTGAGTCGGTGACACTAGCGTTAATCGATAAATACCCTTGACGGTCGTGGTGATATCTAGTTTGTTGTTTGTAGGGATCCACGCAAATGATCCATGTTGAATCATATAGACTGAGTTTATTACTCATGAGGAATTTTGATTTTATCTAATCGGGTTATTATCGCATGAAAATCATCCCTGATGGCATCATGAGTCTCTTTGATATCATTGATGGATTTTTTAATATCCGGGAGTTTTATATCGAGTGTATCCAATGAGGTGACAAAGAATTTCTCAATGAGACTTTTACGAAAAGTTGAAAACTTCTCGACATGATCTTCATACTTAGATTGTAATGCTGCTAATTCTAACATAACGGTTTTTATCTCTGTTAGCTTCGGTGTGGTCACCGGTGGGTTTCCAAAGAAATCTAATAGAGATTTGTCAATATTGTCAACTATACTTTTTGTAAATCAATAAATTTGTTAAATGTAATTATATGAGTGTCATACTTATCATTGAGTGATTTCAATGAATTTGTCGAGGATATATAATTGTTATCGCGTGTTGATATTTTATCCACAATAGTTGAAATGAGGACACCTGGTTTAAGTTTACCCTCCTTGGAAAACAACACGATAGTATCTTCTACTGCAGATATTTCCGTGGTGGGTTTTTTCAGACCAGAGAGAGATCTTCCCCAAATATCAATCATGTTATTTTATATAATTTCTCTCTAAAAAGCGATTACTCGTATATTTGTGTATGGTTTTATGAGGTGGTTCTCCCGATGATGAAATAGTGTCTATGCCGCATATTGGTGGGTCATTCATTTTCTGTGTTGGTAGTGTGGAATACCAACGAGGGTTTTTTAAATTGTTGTATATAATGCATAAACTCTTTAGGTGGCGCTAACCCATATGAATCAATCAATCGCGTATGCAACCCAGTGAGTTCCAGGTCTGGTGTTGTAATCAAGATTAATGATATCGGTTTCAGTGTTGTCTGGTTGTTGTGGTAATTGATCTAGCATAAAAACACCTCTAAAGTTTCTTTGTCGCTAATTTTTTTAGCAGCATCGCGTAAATCAAAATTTGACATGGGAACTATAGGTTCTTGTGAAATTGTTATTAAATTGTCCCTGGTATTCTCAGGCCGTTTAAGATGTAACATGAATGTGGAGTTCCTGGTATTCTTAGACCCTTTCCCAATCACTTCTTTTCTTTTGTATCCCTATCCAGTTGTTTTCTTTAGTGCCATCCCTGCCGCTGTACCAACGGCTCCTAGCGTGGCAGCTTTTGCTACTGCTGGGGCCACTGCCGCAATCAACGCTGGTAACGCAGCTAACAGCGGGAATATACCACCTGATTGTATCATGCCTTTGATCGCAGCTGCAGAGAGAGTGACCTGAACGCCTTTTTTATCTTTGATAGCATCATTGAAATGCTTAATCTGACGAGTTGTCAGTGATAGTTTATTCTGACCACCAGACATCTGATTGTGCTTTAACGAGATTGTAGTTCCACATTATTTAGCTGAATCTGATTGCAATTTCTTCATCTGTCCAGGAGTTAATGTAACATTAACATGACTATATGACATTTTATTTAATACGAGATTGATCTAATTGGCTACATATTTTTAGAAAACATTTACATGTTTTCTACTGGTGCATCAACTACTCTCTTCTGTCCACCAACACTGTCAAGTAGCATCGATTTGTCACTGAGAATAACAGCAACTGCTCTGTAACCACCAGCAGGAGGAGCGGTTACATGAGCTCGAAAGTGTATATCAACGACGGATTGTCTGGTTAAATCAAGATGTTCCAATGAAAAGTAGTAGATGGAGTATTGATTTTTAAAATCCAATTGTGATATTTGAAGACCAGTATCTACATTATTATCACGTCCCATTAATGTCAGCAATTAAGTAAAATATCCTCAGATGGTTCTTGTTGTCCGTTTATCCTCAATGAGACTTCATTAACACCCAATTGATCAAATATCATATGGCTGCGTGTTTGTGAATTTAATCGCGTCTAATTCTGTAACGCAACAAATATATGCCGCGGTGCAGAAACACCTTGTTTTGATGCCATGTGCCAGGTAAATACGCCGTTAACAGTAGTATCCATGGTATCTGTTGTTGTCGTTAGCCAACTTAGCAATGATTTTCCTCCGTGATCCATCAATGATAGTAATTTTTCCTCTGCGGTGATTGATGGAGTCATTACTGGCATCCACAGTGAGAGTTTTGTTATATTTACTTTACTAGCATGACTAGAGCTCCAGCTTGTCCCCAGATTGCATTATTATCGTTGCCGCTTCGAGCGAGTACTACTGTATGTTTCGCTCCATAGATAACTTTTCTAACATTTTTGCAGAATCCAAATATATGAGATAGCGGAATCATGCATGAGAATAATCTACTCTGTCCTTGTAACATCGATACGTGTGTTGCAAACCCTAAGTTGTACCGAGTACTATCACCTTTTATAATATCAAAGACATCAGCTGGTCTAGCTTTATGTCCAAGAGAATCAGGTAGGTATTGGTTGTGGATCAGATGCAGTAGCTCTTGATGTCCTTACTTTAATATACTTATTGTATTTGGTGTGATCAGTAATATCCTAAGAGAACATCATAAATGGACCTGCTGATCTTGTATAATCATCAGAATATTTTGCTAACCCCACTATTGTTGTGACAACATCAACATCATGCTCTATGGATTCAATATCTCTTCCATCAATCATATATCTAGCGCTGTTAAATAACACCATGATATCATTACTGACGAAACTAACTTTGACATTTAGGTCATATGGTGCTGATACAGCAGGAGTATCAGCAGCTGTTACAATTTCTCCTTCTACTTCGATAAACGCTTCAGCGGGTAGAAAGTATTTCCTGGTATCCTGGACTTGAAGTTTGACTCTTGATCGACTATTTGGTTGTATTGCATTATAGGAATAGAACTGACAATCATGGACAGATCTAAATCAAACACTGTGTCAGGGGACGATTTGAACATTTTATTATATATTTCTTGATTCTAAATCGCGATCTCGATGACTTTGTCAGGCCACTTCCCGCTATCATATTTGCAGTAATATTTCCCTGAGTGTCACATCCTCCATTGTTTACTGATGCTATTTTTTGATCCACTGCATTATATATTATTTTACTAATATTCGCAGGCATAATGTCCGTAGATGGTAGTGGTCCTAATGAGGAAGTCATCGGTGTTTTCTTTCGTCGCCGAACTAACACTAATAGTTTTTCTTTAGCCGTGGAAAATGCTTTCCCGGCAACATCACCAACAGCGCTAATACCCTTATCACGAATAACATCAATAACTTTCATTGATAACTGTTTTGCGATTGGTTCTATTTTTGGAGCCATCCTTGCAAATAACTCTTGAATAACATTACTGAGACTATCTCTGTAGTACATCTTATAAACAGGCAATCGTGAGTTTACTACATAAGTCATGGTTGGTTTATTGTGGTTGTAGTGTATGATCATCTTATTTAAATATTATTTATCTAATTGCAGACTCTGTCTCCATAGCATGAGAAACCAAAACTATTTCTCTTTTTTTTGTCTGCATAAAATAGTTTCGGTTTGAAATAGTTTCGGTTTGTCTGAAATAGTTTCGGTCTGTTCACCCTCTTTGCTGCTGTTGATGAAAATCACTTGAAATTCTGCATCTTAAGCTATGCAGTCTGATGCTATCAATGCACCTGACAGTTTCTGGAGATCTCTACCCAAGTAATTATGATCACTTGAGATATCTAACTACAATATGTTTGAAAACACTTTTCTGCTTGCTAAAATTCATAAAGAATTTTTTTTTCTTCCTCCATGGATCAACCCAAGATTTCCCAATGCATATATGCAAGCACTATGTATTACTCAAGAAGGCTGTCCAAAGAGCTGGTAAGATCAATGAAGCAAATTACTATTTTCATTTTAGACCAATCATTTTGTTATAAAACTGCTGTTTTTCGTGATTCGGCCAGTCATACCACTTCCTAACTATGCATGCACTTGGTTACAATCACCTGGACGCTTTAAGTGACAGAGTTATCAGTGCTGAGGAAGAAAAAAAGTGGGGCTTCTCGGCAAGTATATTCTGCAAAACAATTATGGAGGACTATCAGCAGCTTAATTACTGATAAACTTAGTTCTAGAGAAAGGACAGTACCAGAATGTGTTTCATTTCATAGAAACTTTACAGGTATTCTCAGTTTCATGCATGGAGTTTGAGCACAGATTTTCACACCCAAATATATCAAAACATAGCCACAGTGCACTGGCTGAGTGTGGATACACTTTGATACATGAATATGAACTTATGATAATTCTTCTTTGGTTTTGATATAAAAGACTTTAATCTTGTGGGAAATCCATAGCAAATAACTGACATAAACGTATGGTTACTGCTGCTACCTGATAAAACCTATGGAGGGATTGACATATTTTTTAAAGAAAATGAAGTAATATTACAAACAGATGTGTCTATGTAATTTGCCAAATTGTGCAGTTGAGATTTTCACCAAATTCTACCCTATACAGCTATCTCCCATTATAATGTGCTTTACTGTAATGCACTTCCAGATATAATGTGTTAACTATATGATCCATACAAACATCTATCAGATGATAACTTTGCAATAAAACTACTGTTACAGTATTTTATTTGGAAACCACCAGAATGTGTATTTACAGTCATTGTTTGACCCAAATAACCACTATTGTATTCAGACAATGTTAGATATTGTATTGCTAAAATGTTGTTTTACACCAAAAATTCACAATTTCTATACTAATTAAACCAAATCAAATACGTGTACTGCATTTGGTTATATAGTTGCCATTAGCACTAAAGCACACTAAAGATTAGCAACTTTTTTCTCTGAATGAATGCTTGCTGATCACACATAAGATTAGCTTCATGTTTATTGATTAGTTTCGTGTTTATTGTCACATAGACAGCAACAGATCACAGAATGGATAAGTGAGGATATGTCATTTGTACTTGATGCTGCTTTCTGTGATCTGTTGCAGTGCAGCCCAAAATGTGATATCAAATCACCAGAGAGAAAGTGCTATCACTAACAGAGATTCATTTGCATCATGTATGTAGCTTCAAATAAGGTCCAAAAAAAATTAAATGTCACTTTCTTGTGAATTCTGTTAAATTTAAAAGTTAGATCAGTATTATCAGTATTTTGATAACTGAATTAGGACAAACACTTTTCACTTAAATAATCTGGATAGTGAATAGACACGTTTAATCATTCAAGCCTATTATGTGAAAGATAAATTTATTTTGGATGCTTTAAAGAAACTTCAATCTTCTGAAATGCAAAACAAAATTGCAAAGGAGTTGGGTGTGCAAGAGTCAGATTTACATGCTGTAAGTTGATGAAACACTTGACAATATGCCATCTCAGGACTAGATGCAAATGCTGGACTAAAATGCAGAAAACTATATTATCAATGGACAGACTAGAATAATGCTCTGTATTTTTGGTGCAGTCCCTTTTCCCAAGGCAACAAAAGAGAAAACACAGATTGCAATGAAGAAGATCTATTATTGAGTCACCAGTAGTACCCGCAGCTGTTTCCAAAACCATATTTGCATTCAAGAAAGAGCTAATGTGGCTAGAAATCATGACACTGTGCCCTCGAAAATTATGCAGCAGAGAAATATCATGGACTTTACACACAAAAAAGTGACCTGGTCTCAAAAGACATAAAATCATGAAATACTTCAAGTAGGGAATACACACCATATGGGTAAACAGTGCTTATTATGTTCATTGATTTTGTGAACAAATGTGTTCATTTCGGACATCACTGGAATATAAATGTTCTACATACATGTGTGTAAGCTTGTTATCTTTTTCTTCTGATAATTAAAAAAAGGATCAAACTTTTAATGTCATGAACATCAGCCTAAAGTGCAACCTGAATTTAATCAATATTTTTTCTTGTTTGTGCAAGTGATGATATGTATCATCATTATAATCACTTTAAACTTTGCAACAGTGCAGCTGTAGATGGAAATTATAACTGGCAGGTATGCAAGTCTTTTACATCATTGTTTTACTGTTGCTCATCTGTTTTCAAACTTGAAGTTAGCTCCATGCACTGAAACCAATACCAATTTTATAAACACATTTTCATCATAAATAGTCCTAATCTCTGTGTTTAATGTGTAATTTTTTTCTACTATAAATATTATAGTTAATGAGTATAGAAATATTATATCTATTATCATCACAGCAAAACAATATTTTCTTCAATAAGGCTGAATGTAGTATAGTGGAATAACTAGTCTAAGATTATTCAAAACCCCAAATCTACTATCCTTCATTTTACAATTTATAAAACATAATCCAACGTTAAACAAAAAGTGCCCAAGCAAGCTGAAACACAGATTAATTCCAAGATGTTATTCTTTCACATGTGTAAACATTCAGCAAGTGTGCTACATGATCTATGATGTTGAGATCAGAGGAGTTTATGTTTTGACTGCTTTGGGTCTTGTTTTCCACTTGTATCAAACAACACCGGGGTCTTAATTTAACTGCATAATGTGTTGTAAAGGCAACTGCTTGAATCAGTGATTAGTATTGGACATGTTGTTGTTGAGGTGGTATCACTGCTTAAGGATGAGGTCTGATGCCTCAATACCAGTATTACAGTTCCAATTATGCAAATAATGACAACTAGCTACATCTGATTTTGATTAGTGAGCATCATAGTGAGGATGAACTTGAGGGATATCATTAACAAGTGTATCTATTGCATAGGTACATTTCCATTATTGTAAACACATGTGCATACTGAAACTTATTAGTGTATTACGTTCATGTTAAAATATTTTACTTAATTATAATGTATTTTACATTTTTGATGGATATATTCCCACTGATTGTCATTGACTTTTGTAAGTAGTAACATTTCTTTTATTATTTTAAATACATAACTTTATATTCAAAATGGTTAGTAACAACAATTTAAAAGAAAAGAATGCACCAAAAATCATTTTAAAGGCATTAAAATCCAACTAGGTCATCATGCATATGCATACAATCATGTCCAGTTTGCCTAAGTCAAGTGTCTTCTGCATACTAATTATTCTAATAAGCTATTCCATGACAAACCAATGCAAAAGCAAATCAAACTGAAACGATTACAAATACAATTGTAGCAAAAAACCTAACCTTCTTCTTTTGTGGCAAAATATTTAGTAGCTTGGTGTCCTATCCCAAGTCCTGTTATAGCTGCCACATCCACTGTGTAGTTAGTGTCAGGAAGCAGAGCCACCTCATAATACTGGGAACCATTCAATGCTGTTGAGCTTGCATTCTGCTCAGATACATCTGAGCATGGCCTAGACAGGTTGTGCTATCAAAGAGAAAGCAAACACCTTCATTCTGAGGAAAAGATTAACAAACAAATCAGATATGTGTCCATATGATATGGATATAGACCCTGACATTGTAATAAGTGATTCCAGTAGGAAAGATATGACTAGCAGAATGTATGCATGTATTATACATTGCTAAGCAATATAACTTTCTCTGCATTTGTCAAGCTATTCCCAATCCCACTACCAGGTCCAAGTGGTAATGAGATAGAGGAAGAGGAAGAGGAAATTTTTGTTTAATGCATACTGTAATTTATTTCTTGTACTATAAGAAACATTTTTTAACAATCTTATGAAATGGCACTAATGCACCACCATTTATTTTAATACCTAAAATGTCTGCAAAGGTAGATTTAAATAACAACTGTTAAATTTGATGAATTCTAAGAGACTCTGGATATCATTATGATACAGCTGCTATATCATTCAGCAATTACAAAAATAAGCCTGTCTGATACAAAAAACTGCAAAATAATATGGATGTAGTCTCGAAGCATGCACCACTGAAAGTACATTGAGTAAAGAATGAAATCCAACCTAATTAGCTTACTAATAAAATCTTAGACACTATGAAAACACAAGACCAGTTCAAGGCTATGGGAAACCATGCACAATATAAAGTATGGAGGAATAATATAACAAGTATGATTTTAAAAGCTAAAAGAACCCAACTTATCAGTTATTCCTTGAAAAGAAAAAGAGCAACAAAAACTCCATTTGGAACGTCTACAATGAACTCACGGAAGGAACACACAAAGATCAGATAAAATTCACTCACTTCATATAAATGACACCATAGTTACTGATGTTTTCAAAGATTTTTTCACTAACATTACCACAATGTTAAAAGAACCATTGATAAAAAACAACTTTAATGAAATGAAAATTTTCTGAATCAGCAAAATTTCCAGGGAGATATGTTTCTCTATTCCACCAGTATCAAAAAACTGTTAAAAAAATGTCTCAGTTAACTTGATACCAAGAAAGCTACAGGACTGGATCAGATTGTCCATTCATGTCATATTTAAAAAAACACTGTTACACCGTATTAACTTAGGCTTTAGACAGAAATATTCATGTGAGACTACACTGATCTCCCTAACTGACAAATGGCTTGAAGCACATGATCAAGGCAGAATAATATACATCTGTGTTAGTATGTCTGACACGGAAAGATAACAATTTGCAAATGGTCTGTCATGATAGACTACTTGGTGTTTTGGTAGATAATAACCTATCATGGATTGGACATATTAAAGACGGTTCTCCTTGAAAGGCACAGAAAACTATTTTATAACAGGTACATACAACACTATTTAAACAACTGTAATACAGTACAAGGTAACTGAAATTATAAAGACATAGCAATGCTGGCACATCATCAAAACAGAGCATTTGGGTTAATATCAGTCCAGAAAGAAAGAAAGGAAAATTTAACTAGTAAGTTAAAAAAAATATTACCTAATAATGACTGAATCCGTTTGACAAAAGCCAAATTAATGTATAGGATATCCAATAATAGAGCTCTTGAATATTTACAATCACTATTCCAGTATAGGCTACCTGGGAATATTCCCCACCTGTGATCCATGTCTACCAAACAGTATTCCCAAACCAAATAAGGAATTATTTCAAAAAGTTTCCAATACTCTGGAACTTTGCTCTTGAATAGTAATTGGGTTGAGATTAGAAATGCCCACTTTATTTCATTCTTCCAAACACAATATATCCAGGAGCTTCAGAGATGCAGCTAAAATAAATTCCTTTGTATGAGGGCCTCAAGGTAGATTAGTTCTTAGCTAATTGAGTTACCCTCTGTAAATAAAGAAATTATTATTACTATGTACTGCTTAATGTTGTACAGGTTCATAATGAAGCACATTTACACATAAAGTGCTAAAAACCCTGGAGTGATTTTTTTCACACTCTTTCAGAGATGGTTATCTTGAATATAAAAGGATATTTGAACAAAAATTTGGTTCCTTGGTAACACCACCCCCTCTTACAGCATGGTCTAAGTTTTTGGATCCCACTGTACATGAGTTATAGAGGAACAGCTATATTGTTTTTGGATCCCACTGTACATGAGTTATCGAGGAACAGCTATATTGTTTTCACACCAGTGCACTGTTAAGGTAAAGGCTTGTGCCAAACAATTTATAGTTATAGTAAATGTATATGAAAATCACTTCCATAGGACTGAGCACTGAGTGATATCAGTACCATAATGGCAGTATGTTTTGTGATATACATATGGCTGCACTTGTTAAAACTGTAATGGGGAGTAACCTACTCTATAGCTTGAAATAAAAGAGTGCAAAAGCCACATAAACAATACCACCTGCAGGAAATTCCAGAAGTCCCATTTTAACAACAATTAGAGTGATTAGAGCTAGATTTTATAGCTTTGTCAAACACGTGGAATTGTCATTTAAATCGATATGCAGGGCATTATTGATAGATATGATGTGTTCAGCTTATGCTTAAAAATGTACAAGTAAAACAATTAGGTGGTGGTTGGGGATGGCAAGAAATATGAAAGAGAAAAAGACACACTAAGAGAAACTCCAATGTTTAGGGTTCATACACCTTTGGTGTGACAAAATTAAATTTTCAGGGACTTATCCAATATTTCAAGGACCCTATGCCCAGTGTACTTTAGGTATATTTATTTATCAATGACCATTTAAAGGATTAGTGAAAATGTTGTAAATCAAACCAAAATGCATCCTTGTGGTTAGCTTGCTACAAGGTTGTGGCAAGCTTGTATTGTCAAAATAAGCTTGAAAATAAAGTTAGCTTGTCCATGCTTACGCATGCATGGCACCATTTCTTACCATCATCTGCACAATATGCAAGAAGATAAAAAGCACATGCGTCCACATACATGTATTTCCAGATTTATTTTTTTTTGAGAATTTTTGTTCATTGCATGTTATTATATGTATAAAAACTGAAAATAACTTTTAAACAATTTAAAATAGCAAATTTACAATAAATAATGTTATGCTAATAGTGACCTCAGTAATTTAATGTGGATTATTTAATTTCCAGCAATTGCATTTTGTTATATTTAATAATACTAAATTTATATAATTTTAATGTGGTAAATTATCAAAACTTTATAATAATAATAATAATAATAATAATAATAATAATAATAATAATAATAATAATGTGTGTGTGTGACTGATTTTTAACGTAGCTTTAATAATTTTTCAGTCTTATCGCTACAATGTGTGCAGTGTGGCCGCTTATAGTGATGTCTAGCACTGGGGCATCATGCTGTAGGCATGTAGCATGATGTCCCATTCAATCACATCCTGACATTAGGCTGACCAGTTGTAACACTAACCTCTTAATGATGAGCATCTAGTGAGGCAGCTGTTAGTACCATTTTTTTTAGGTATTTGGTACGACTCGGCCAGGGTTAAAACCCACGACCTTTCGTTTCTACGACAGACGCTCTAACCACTAGGCCACAGAAGCAGTCAATAATTTAATAACTCCGTTATTTACAGATGCAAGATATGTAAATGATTATGATTTTATTTCCTGTTATTTTACATTTTCCATACAATATCAATACTCAAATAATGAGAACTTTGTTAAGAAAAGGGGGATCAAATTGAGCCATTATTGATAAAATTATATTATCTTGCTTATCATCATGTATATTATATATGTCCCTGTAAGTGATGTTGTGAATAGTATGAATTAGTATTATTATTATTATTATTATTATTATTATTATTATTATTATTATTATTATTATTATTATTATATTATTATTATTATAAGCTACCTGAAGAAACAAATCACTGGCACTTCTTTTCATACTTAATAAAAGCTTAAAATGTATATAATTATCATTGTCTGAGAGAGAGAGAGAGAGAGAGAGAGAGAGAGAGAGAGAGAGAGAGAGAGAGAGAGAGAGAGAGAGAGAGAACCATCTCTATTTGCTAGCATTATATAAAGAATTAAGGTTCATCAAGTTTGCTTTTATATAAAAAAAAAGGGAAATCAAATAATAACATCATGCAAGATAAAATGTGGTTTTCCATGACAGTTACTTCCCTTGTTTTCAGTCGTCTGGCTGGTTTACAAATTGAAGTCTGCCTATAACATACCAGTCTCGAAAACAAAAGCCAGCCTTAGATGCTCCATTTTCAAAATTTGAACCATCATAATATAATTATAATGGTACCAATTGTACAATCTCAGGTGGGTGGAGCTCAAGGTTTAGGGAACATAGCATTCAGAAATAAACAACACTAGCTGTGAGTGGTGCATCATGTAAGAGTTGTACTTTCTGTTAGGCTTAAAAAGTCAAACCTCTTGACAACATGTGAGATTATGTTAAATTATATCTAGAGCATATTTTGTATTTTTTATGATTTTTTTAAACATGTGGTACACATGGCTGAAAATCTGTCTGTTGTGATAAGATAACTCTTATCCTTGGATAGTTCCCACAGAGTTATCTCTCTTAAATGGAATGGAGTACCTAGTTTTGTCCTTGTCAAATTGACAATCTAACACTGTTCTCTACAATAGTGTGAGACATGCATGATGAGGTAGGATAGAAAGTATATTTATTTCACAAGCATTGAGGTCTATGGAAAAACAATTGGTACTGTGATAGCTTTAGCTCATTAATTCAGGAAGTTGCATGTGCAGCAACAGAACATGGAATCCAAGAGACAAATTTAAAATCATGGAGTTATCATGATGGTGAGTAAATTCAAACATTTTGCCCATTTACTGGACTGCAGTTTGCCAGCCAATTCTGCTGCACCTGTCAAACTGCAGATTTTGATGCATTGCTGTCAGTGATGAATTTTTAAATTACAGGCAAACATCTTAATTTATTTCCGTTTTTCTTAGGGACTTTTTCTTCTCGCATATCAAATTTTGCAATTACTCACCTGCAATTAACTTTAGTTGAGTCAAGTTCAGAAGTCTATTGCTACATATATCAAATTATTTTTAATTTTCAAAAAAGAAGGTGGAACGTCTATTTCAAATATCTTAAAAATTTATATTAACCGAGTAATTTAATTGCATTCTTGTTTAAAGTAGGTAAAATACCAATCATGTGGCAGATGTTATGCCCCTTTGAAAATGGATGGTAAAACTAATATTTAGAATCTCTTTAAAGGATGGCCAATTTGTAACTGTTTCTATAACTTGTGAAATATTTCTTTAATGTTGAACTTAAATGAAATGCCTTAATTTTGTCAAACAAGTAAATAGTCAATATTTGGATGAGGTTTTATGTTGCTATAATCTACTTCAGTTGATGGTACCTGACTCCACAAGAAGCAGAGGAGAATGAAGAATTTTATTCTGAGACAGTTTGTTTAGAAGTAGTTTAGTGTGTTCAAATGGCTAACATTCTTGTTTTTCACCTAATAGCAAACAGTTTATGCAGAAGGGAGGGTAATATAACCATCTGACAACATCCTTCCCCAACTGGATTTCTATCTGGATGTTAAGTAAAACGTTTATGAATTCATGCAGTCAAAAATGTGAAGATTTTCATCACATATTCAAGAAAATGGCCATGCAAGATTCCTCTGACTGAAGAGCTTGTCTTTCTGTGTAGCAGTCAGAATTTCTGGAATGTTCTCATTTATGAGACAGAAAGTAAATGATTGTGTGAAAATCACTGCAATAACATTTGCAACAACCTTAGAATCAATAGAAAAGGTTATAAAAAAACAACCAGGAAATAATAGGGATTTACAACCTTTGAATCCAAAACCTCCATCCTATATGGAGTAAACAACATTTTACAAGGGATGTATTTTTATAACCATGAGAAAAAAGGAGCCACATTAATAACTATCAGTGCAATTAGATACAAATTTTATAGACTTGACAAACATGTGGTTTAGCCATTTTGGGCGATTTACAAAGGGAATATTGATATATATATATATATGTATTCAACTTACAAGTTAATAGGTAGGGGGGAAGAAGCATGATCAAGAGGAAATTCCAATTTAAAACTGTTAAATAAAGCTTTCAAACCTCCCTCCAAAACATACAAACCTGGAGGATATTTGTTATATTGTAAATACAATCATATGTACCGCAGATATCCATTTCACATGTAAGTTTGTAGTAGTAGGCATTTCTTTTGATTTTTTATTTGGAATTTTAACGTAGCTTTAACAATTTTTCAGTCATATCGCTACGATGTCTGCTGTGAGGCAGTTTATAGTGATGTCTAGCACTGAGGCATAATGCCGCAGACATGTAGCATGATGTCCCACCCAGTCACATTATCCTGACACCAGGCCGACCAGTCCTAACACTAACCTCTTAATGCTGAGCGTCAAGCGAGGCAGCTGTTAGTACCATTTTTGTAAGTCTTTGGTATGACTCGGCCGGGGATCGAACCCATGACCTCCCGCTTCCGCGGCGAACGCTCTAACCACTAGGCCACCGGAGCGGTGTAGGCATTTCTATTAAATTGCCTAATATGAGGATATGATATACATGTATGCACTGGAGAAACTAACTGTTACTTCAGTAATTGCCATGAGAATGAAAGTATGTAATTTTTTTTTTCTTCAAATTTTTATTGAATTAACTCAAAATAATACAATTTTATCTCCTAATGAAAACATTGAAGTGATTACACACTTTCACCCATCCATTTTGTAATATTACATGTAAACTTCTAAATATATTTATTACGCTGTTTGTTATAGAATGGGACATCACATAGCTCACAGAACCTGCACAAAAACTAGGTAAATGGTATAAGAAAACATCTGTCTAGTTCCTGAGAAAATGTGTTGCATGTGCATGTATATTGTGGGTCACAAGTACCAAGTGACCCCTTCCTCCCAGATTTGAACCTTTAAACACGTTCTGGCCCATACCTGTACAGCAATAGCTGACCACTACATCTTTGAACAACCATTCCTTGAAAAAAAATTGTTGATTGTGTGGGATTATTTTAAGATAACAATTTAAAAATGAGGGGCAGAAAGAAACCCACCAATGCTTAAATGTGATTTCTCTTTCTTTTTAAACTTATTAACCCCTACGTTTTTTGTTGTGTTTGCCTGAAATATGTGTAGGAAACACATTTAGGGGGCTATTTCTGAATACATCATAATACATAGACTGCCAGGAGATTTCTGGTTAACCTACCGTATATACTCGCGTATAAGCCGAGAAATTTAGGTAACAAATAAGGCCTGGAAGAAGGGGGGTCGGCTTATCTGCGGGTCAAGTTCCAAATCTGAAATTTATAATGCTTTTTCCCCTCGAATTCCAGTATTTATTGTTTCCGTCGATCGCCGAATATGAGATCACATGCCTAATGATGCCACATGGCTGATAAGATTTGTCCTGTCGTGAATTAAAACAAATATTTTTTTCCTAACATAAGTGGTAGGATAATGAATGAAAAACATGTTTTAAAGTACTTGACATCTATTTGACAGATGTCCATTTACCAGAAAATACAGCCATACGTGTTATTTGAACCACGCAAATACGTGCAATTTGCAAAAGAACCGCTATATTAGTAATCTCTATTCAAGTATTTAACCCTAAGCTAATCAGTAATCATTAAACTCTACGGTTTCATAGAAATGCGCGTTAGTTTATTTCATTGTAAATATGAAAATAATTTACGTTAAAACATAAAAAGAATTACGATATTGATGGTATACAGCCATACGTGTTATTTGAACTATGGAAATACATGTATTTTCCAAAAGAACCGCCATATTAATAATCTCTAGTCAAGTATTTAACCCTCAGCTAATCAGTAATAATTAAACTCTACGGTTTTGTAGACATGCACGCTAGCCTATTTCAGTGTAAATATGAAAAGAATCTACGTAAAAAATATAAAAGAATTACGATACTGAAGGTATATACGACAAACATTTTGATTGAGAGTAGAAATAGATGTATGACAGTCTTAAAGAAACAATAGCGAGAGGCTCCATAGGGGTTTGTTGCGCGCACGCTTAGGAAGGGTAAATAACATTCCAATATATGAGTCAGCGTGAATAATTGTAAAACAATATAATTTGTTGGATTTCTTTGATAGGTGTTTTAGACGTAATAGGCAGCCACGGTTTATATACTACTGTTGATTGGTTGTTTGTAAAGCAAAGTAGTTTCTCAACGGTAAAGTGTTGCACAATAGCTACCATATGCTTAATCTGTGGTAAATGCCTCGGGGATAATAGGTTGGTTTTTTTGTTGCACAATGCCAATGACTTTACTTAAATATGCCAACTCTCAGATGTATCGTTTACTGAGATATGGTAGTGGACATGGTTTCTGCTCAAAGTTATCAACTGTCACAATACTTGAATGATGTCCACGCTGAAACCAGTCATATTTTGATCAATTGAATCACACTACCGGTAGTTTAAAAAACACAAATAAACAACAATGATAAATAATTATCAAATACAAATTGATAATCAACTATGGAAATAATTACAGGATAAGGTAAATAAATATTTCACTACCACTATAAGAAATTATTTCAGTTTAATTTCTTTAGAAGTTTATATTCAACTCAATCGGATAACATGAGTAGTATAGAAAGTCAAAGAAAGCGTTTTGCGTATGATGAAGCATTCAAACTTAACGTTATTGAATATGCAGAAGCAAATAACTGTGCTTCAGCACGCAAAATTTTTGTGAACGAGAAGAAGTACGGGAATGGCGGCAATTCAAAATGTGTTGCATCTGCCGGCTGGTGCTCTTGTTTTAAGAACCGGACTATTGGATAACCATGATGACAATGATGACGTATATGATGAAAGCACGCCCGTAACAGAAGCCGGGTTTCGTGAACTGTTTGGCAAATCTGATATAGAGCCCAATTTTAAAGGATTCTAAAAGTAATTGAACTTTTATAATTCATGATTTTAGAATGAGGATTAATTAAATTTCCATTAAGACATAACACTTTAGAATTGTTTTTATTTCGACATATAAATTAGCTTTCATACTTTCATTTTATTTAATAATGTGATTTGCCTAAATAAACATATTCAGAACTCCATTTGTGCATCTTGTGATGTACAGGTAGTCTAGAAATTATGGGTCCGCTTATACGCGGGTCATGCTTGTTTGTTTGTTTGTTTGATTAGGATTTTTAACGTAGCTTTAACAATTTTTCAGTCATATCGCTACGATGTCTGCAGTGAGGCAGTTTATAGTGATGTCTAGCACTGAAACATCATGCCGCAGACATGTAGCATGATGTCTCACCCAGTGACATTATCCTGACACCAGGCCGACCAGTCCTAACACTAACCTCTTAATGCTGAGCGTCAAGCGAGGCAGCTGTTAGTACCATTTTTGTAAGACTTTGGTATGACTCGGCCGGGGATCGAACCGACGACCTCCCGCTTCCGGGGCGGACGCTCTAACCACTAGGCCACCAGAGCGGTACCGCGGGTCATGCACTTTATACCAGTTTTACCGATTCAGTTTGGGGGGGTCGGCTTATACATGAACGGGCTTATATGCGAGTATATACGGTAATGCCTAGTTGTGTTACAAACATCATTTTTTCATTGGCTATTTCACTTGAGGCATGAGAAGAAGGGCAAAAGTTGTTTTAGCTAAACAGACCCATCATTTTTGTATAGAGACCACTCTTTATTCTAAAAATCCATCTTATTCTACTTTTTGCAAAGGTTCACCTGTCTGTGTGCAGTTTAGACCGGTCTGCCATAGATCTGAGGCCAAGAAGTCTAAATCCAGACACAAAATCGGATTCAAACCACTGGCAAATTTTGGGTTGAAAAAAAATCAGGTTGAAAAGTTTAGTCTTTTCCCCTCTATATTTTGTAGTGCAACTAAACGTCCAGATTATTTGGTATCATTGTAGGGCTACATATTTCTATAATAACACTGCTTTAGTGTCTCATAAATGACCGTGATATTACAGAGCTGGGAAGTATGATACTACATCTTGACGTGTAAATGCGGTGCCATGTTTTTTTAGCTTAATGCTGAATATATCTCTCAAATACTAAAAATACTTTAATTAAACTTTGTATATTTTGTGAACCTAAACTGTCACATCATTCTTTCCTCAGAAATATTTACTCTTATAATACATGTATGTGATTACAATTAAGTGGGCGAGTTGTTGAATATTAAAAACTGTATTGTGCACACTTAAAAAAGTAACATGCACTATGAATTACCAGTGACTAAACAGTTGCAGTAAGTTCCATGAGCTGTAATGGATGTCCACAATTACATAATTATATTGCTATGACTTCTGACTGGGACAAGAAAACATAATCCATCCACACAAGCTATGATGTGGGTAATCCATGATAACCACGCTATCATGTCTGTGATAGACATATCATGAAAAAAATTAAAGTTCACCATGGGAATGTAGATTTTCAGAAAACCATGATATGTGTACCCTAAGGACACTGACAAACATGAGAGAATATTCAGATGCTCATGAATGAATAATCAGCAGTAACAGTAACAAAATATTTACAAGAAAGGGTCCAACTGTTGACAGCAGAAATAATACACAAAGTAGAAATATTCAAATCTTATAGCTGCATCATGTATTGTGCTCCTCTGTGGACAAACTTTAGTGAATGTATGAAAAGAAAACTAGTTATTGGTTATAATACTAGTCTTCGTTTTCTATAAGGTCTTCCAGTGCCTCCAACATGTTTGTTAATTATAATGTATTCAGTTTTGATGAAATAATGAGAAAGTATGTATTCTCTATGATGACAAGAATATCTAATAGTAAGAACTGTATATTGAAATCTCTTTGGAACTATGACATTCATGTAAATTCTCATATTATTAGTAGATGGAACAAATTACTCTTTAAATGTGTCATTTAATTTTATTCTTAATAATGCATGGTGCAATTAATAGTTGCAGATGTTGCTGTACATTTTGTAGGTATGATATATATATATATATATATATATATATATATATATATATATATATATATATATATATATATATATATATATATATATATATATATATATATATATATATATATACTTTAATGTTTACAATGTTTTTTACTTTATATTTTAAATCAGAGGTATGGAGTTTGAAGTCTGAAATAAAGAATTCCTATAATGCACAAAGTGAACATTTATACAGACAGAAACAACATAATACAAGATGTGGCATCTTTTAGTCACTCTCACTACCAATATCACCATGACAGGAATACTAGATGCTGGATTTGTCATGGTTTAGGTAAGCACATATCTGTCTTAATAATAGACAACTGGAGTGGCAATGACACCAATGGCAAGAAAATTAATAATATCTACTAATGGTGGTAAAATCTCCCAAGACTTGTACGAGTCAATCAATCTGTATAATATAGATAGAAAACAATTATAATACCAATTACAGAAACCATTATAATGCTCTATGATACAATTCCTATGACTCTGACAATATTACTACGAACTGTAGTATTTCAACATCCTTTAATCGGAAGTATTGTATTGATTCTAGAGCCACTTATCCTGCAAATATTGAATACACTAACATGGACATAATCACAAACATAAAGAAAGCCCTCTGAAACTGACTCTAGTGACAACTTAATATATATAAATGGTATTAATGAATGAATACATAATAATAATAATAATAATAATAATAATAATAATAATAATAATAATGCGGACTTTGAATAGTGCCTAATCTTTAGAAGCTCTAAACACTTTACAATATCTATAATGATATGACTACACTACAAAAAAACATAAACCTTGAAATTGGAAAACAAAAACATGCTGAAAACATACAAATCATTATTAGGTCTCTAAGTTTGTTCCTGCAATTGAAAAAGGTGAGTTTTAAGAGCAATCTTAATTATATAATCAGTTGTTCAAAAAAATATATGTTTACCAATATGACTACAGCAATGTGGATATAACTTCCAAACATGGCATGTGTGTCAAGACATATTCTTATAATTTATCCTTTATTAATCCATTTTTCTTGCATAAATGATTTTCTCACCCAAGCGACAGAGAAATCTAGCTGTTTTGCTAACCTTACTTTTCTTATCTCAGTCTAGTTACCTCAGACCAATCGTCTCAGTCATGGTGTCCATGCGCTGATAACTACTTTTAAAAAAGGAAATCCTACTTGTCTTCTGCTGTGCCATAGTTGTTCTCAAATAAAACAACAATGACAGCAACAACAACAACAACAACAACAAATAATATATAACCAAAACATAGTTATTTAAGGTCAATCTGTCTTAGAAAACAAACCAAAACAAAAACATTTTGATAGAGACAAATACACACACGCATACTATTTCGAGGTTTTGATATTATGTTAGTTGGTTCTAACTAGCATGGTCAAGTTTATCCTATATGCAGGACTAGCTCAGTACATTTTCAGATCATTAAATGTAGCTAAAGCAACTGAACTAGTTGTAAACACATCGTGTGAAACATGTATATACTGTTAGCTACATTTAATGAAGCTGACCTGAAAATTTACTGTGCTACAGATAGGATAAAATTCTCAATGGTATTTGAAATGAACTATGTCAGAAAACACTGATCTATGCACATAAGACTATATACCTATACACTTCATAGCATCCCAACTCTCTAAACAACGGAAAACTTAGCAACAGCCAGAAATGTGTTATGTCAAACATGCTCTATTATAATTTTGTTAAGCATCTCCATTGTGCTCCAGCTGAATATACCTGCAATATTTATTGACAAATAATACACTTACCAGCCAAAAGGAATCATTTATAACTCAACACACTAATCCATAAGCAAATTTCACTGCATCACTTGCCATATTTCCAAGACAGAAATATAAATTTTCAAAGAATCTGTGAACTTGACAGTTTAGCACATTGTTATCCTCTGGGGTCCGCATATTTGGAGGGTGACGAGGGTCTTTTATACGGGAGAATGGGGTACTCAGAATTGGAAATGATGAAAGGAAACAGTTTCTTTCTAATAAATTTTAACTATTTATTGCTAATTTCATATGACATCCATATATCAAATATGATAATACCTCATTACTATGCGACGTTTTATGTTGTTATTTTTCTTTGCTCACGCATATGAACTGTGTACTTCAGACTCAACTGTCACACCACTGCCCTCATTAGCTTATTTGTATTCATGCGCCACATGTACAAATTGCGACGTGCACACTTTTAAAGAGTTCTTTTTACTTTAAAGGATAATATTGGGTGAGAAAAATATTCTACGTTGGGGTTTGGAACAAGACCATGAAATCTCAGCAGTGGGATTACATTATATATCTCGGTCCAAACCCCAACATAGATTCTATATAGCTTTCTTTGCATTTTTTGTAGCTCATAATGCAAGCTGAGCCTTACACCAATCCCCAAACAATTTTTTTTTACTTACACCATATTTCCTGTGACCAACCGTATTCCCACCTTTCTCTTCTGCAAATTTTACAACTTCCAGCCTAAAAGATGCTGTGTAAGATTTGCATGATTTGAAGGCATTGTGAGATAAATTGTATGATTTTTATGGGGATATTTATATGAATAATTATGACTGATAAGATTGATCAAAACATACCTAACTCATGCCAGTACTAAAGCAATGAAAACAATGCCCAGAGCTAATTTCATTATTTACATCCAGAGGGGGCAGTGGGCATTTCCTGTGTTTCTTAATCCATTTGATATTAAAAATGGATAGTGTAATTGATGCAGCTTAATGATCGATAACAATGGTAACTAGTATCAGTAACCAAAGCCAATATCAGGGATTAAACAATTGCGGCAACTGCATCAACTACTGGTATAATCAAAGAGGAACACCGAAACAACAGCTGGTTAAGAATGTATATAGGTGATGTGTTGAAATTACGATTTGCTTTAAACTGAAATGCAAAACTAAAAATGGATCAATGATGATTTATGAGTAGTCCATCTATATAACTGATTTTAGTTTAGTTTAAACCAGGGGGCCCCAAACTTTTTCATGAAGGACCGGATAAGACTGTAGGGATGCCGAGCGCGGGCTTACGCATGTATAGTTCAATAGATTTAGTACAGAATACTCTGAATGTAAACAAAATACAATGTCATTCATCCAATCAATTTATTATCACATAAAAGTTAGTGCACAAAATAACAAAAATTAATGAACAATACTTATATTGTACCAAAATATCTCCAACTTAGACTGTTTAGCTGACATAGTAGGCTGCACAAACGTTAATGAGTTGTGTGAAATTGGTGTTTCATTTTCAAAATATCATCAATATTTGCTTTATGAATGCTGCATCCAACCATACGAATTGCTTTTAAATGTTCATCAGAGAGCCTTGTTCGATACATTGACTTGACATAGTTCATCCTTGAAAAAGTTTGTTCACAAACGTAAGTTGTTCCGAAAACTGATGCCATGCCTGCAGCAAACTTCTTCAATTTTGAAAAGTCGTCATCAGGTAAGCAGCGATACAATTCAATGAGTTTTCCTTCTCTATACTTCTCTTTCAACAAAGTATTAGCTTGCAAGTCAATGAGCTCAAGTTGTAATTCAGTTGGTGTGTTTTCAAGATTACAGCCAAATGGATTCTCAAACAGACGAATGTCATTCTCAATTTGGTCAAGATCAGAAAATCTTTCTGAAAAATGCATCTGTAAGTCCTGAATAATCTTTTTCTGAAACTCGAGATTGATGTCACGTCCAGCATTTTCAGTGCAAAACTCCTGGAAACACTGAAAATGAAAAAAGTTTTCTCCTTCTAGTTGTGCTTCAAACAATGATAGCTTTCTCCGAAATGCTGTGATGCTTCTGTAGAGTTCACAAATGAGGTTTTCCTTTCCTTGCAATTTCAAATTCAGTTCATTCATATGAGAAGTGATGTCAACCAGAAATGACAACTTTGACAACATGAAGGATCTGAGAACAGTGGTTCTGCTCTATTTTGTTCAGTGAGAAAAAGATCTATTTCTCTTCGGAGATTATAAAAACGAAGCAGGACTTTACCACAACTCAGCCATCTCACTGCAGTGTAATATGGCAAATCACAGAAATCAGAATCGATTTCTTCAAGGAAAGCCTGGAACAGGCGGTGATTGAGCCCATGATTCCAAATAAAGTTCACCACACTTGTGACTGGTTTCAATACACAAGAAATATCTAAGTGTTTTCCACAGAGTGATTGCTGGTGTATGATGCAGTGTATTGAGAGCGCTCTTGGGAGTAGAAGATCCCCCAACTTAGCTTGGATCTGCCCTATCAAACCTTTCTTCTTTCCTGCCATGTTTTTCCCCCATCAACAGTTACACACCGAAGCTGATTCCACTGAAGGTGATAACTTTGCAAAGTTTTCCTGCACCTCCATGAAAATATCTTCTCCAGTTGTTCTTTCATGCATGCTGCAAACTGATGCCAATTCTTCTGTAATTTCAAAATTGCAAGTAACACCACGGATGGAGACAAGAAGTTGTGACGTACTCGATAAATCGGTAGACTCATCCATAGCAAGAGAATGCCACAAAAAGTCCTTAGCTTTTTCATGTATCTGAGACTGTATGTTCTCTCCAAGTTCTTCCGTTCTCCGCACAACTGTACTTGCTGAAAGGCTGATATTTTCAAATAAGCTAGCTTTCTCAGGGCATAAGTCAGTTACTGCTTCTATAATGCACTCTTTTATGAATTTTCCGTCAGTAAATGGTTTTCCTCGCTCTACCATCCTATTCACTGTTCTGTAACTTGCCCGAGTGATAGATTCATTTTCAGCAATTATTTTCGTAAACAGATTCCTCTGAGATTCAAAACTATGTTTCATAGACTCAAATTTCTCAGTACGCAGCTTTCCAACATATTTTGAGTGTGTTGAAAGATGTTTTGTTTCATAGTGACGACGTATATTGTACTCTTTCATGACAGCAACAGTTTCATGACATATTATGCAACTGGCCCTCTGACCATTTACTTCCACAAAGAAATACTTTTCTGCCCATTCTTTGTTGAAAATGCGACATTCCTTATCCACCTTTCTTTTCTTAGTAGACATACTGATGGGTGAAGATTATGGAAGAAAAAGGTTAGTAGCACAATCTGGCGAAACACGTGGAACAGTATATTGAGTAAAAAGCAAATAATACAAGTCCCATTAGATACACTTCATACATGAAACAATCAATATTCAGAAACTGCGCACCACCCCGTACTCCATTATCGCCCATCGAAAATCCTACACAATTCTCCTGAACACTAAAAACCACGTGAAGACATTTCATTTCCGCCCACTACTCTATTCACCAGATGACACTTCACCTATCCTCGTGTTTAACGAGATGGCGTTCACGACAGTCCCAAAATCATACCGCAGAGTAGTTTGGGTTAAAAAGTAGGATTATTTATTTTTATTTTTGGGGGTTATTCTGGGGGCCGGACAAACTGATGCCGCGGGTAGTTTGGTGACCCCTGGTTTAAACCATATTTTTTTGGAGAAATGTGGTCAAATACAATTATAAGCATATGATTTGGGTGATTCAGTAGAAACTATAATCTATGGTATGTTATAAATAATCATAGAACGCTCAAGATAATATGGATTACATCTCTTTTTAAGATCAATTAAATCAATGAAAAAGCTATGCAGGTAATCGCACGTGTCTGACAGCAAACTGGAAAATCAAATATCAATGGACCAGTTGCTAAAATGTGATCATGAAGAATGAGATATGGTTAAAAGGATGAATAAAACAAAATTATTTCATATCTTTGTTGTAGGAACAAATGATATACTTTGAATTAGTACAGTACACTATAGAGTGTAGACCGTAAGTGTGCTAATATGTGGCACAGTGAAATTTTGTACCTGTAATTGTTTTCTTTGACCGGCAAACTAAATAATGAAAAAAACTTATAAACGCAATCATAATAGTTTATAAAAATTTACTGACATAGTAATTTAACAAGAATTTGTACTTCTATGTGACCTGCTTTCGATTATGCTGATTATTGAGCAATTTTATATGAAGTCCTGTCTTTCAAGCTAAAATGTATCAACTTATAAGCCAGAAAATACAGTAAGACTAAGTGTAGATGGTAGAAAACTTGAGTTTATATGTAGAAATGAAATTGGTGATGGATTGATGGAAAAAATCATAACACAATGAACTCCACTTTATAGTGGGCAGATAACAAAATAGAAAAATTAAAGATAGGATGAATTGGCATTTACATTTACATACAATCTGGATGATAGAAATATGTAAATTTGAAAGATTTTTTGTGACTCTAAAGTTTAGTGACCCTGATTAGGGTTCATAACAATTTAAGACAGGCAAGTGGTATGCATTGATAAATGAAGAAGTTTCTCATGATTATCATGAATCAATTCACTTTTGTATTTGTTGTGCTGATGTGCTTTAAATCATATATATATATATATATATATATATATATATATATATATATATATATATATATATATATATATATATATATATATATATATATATATATTGTATTAAATTTGGAGTATGTATATTTGACAGCACCTCATTTTTAAGCAATTCTTAGATTTATTTGTGTGAGTATTTGGTCTTTGGTGCCATGGAAAAATTACTAGCCCGAAATAATTAGCCAACTAGTAGGAGCAAACGTCACAGAGCCGAGTGTTAGTGAATCTGAACCATGCTGGGGTCGTTAGTAGTGAATTTAGGTGCAAGCCAAATGACTGTCCCCGGTGTAACATAGTCCATATTAAAATTCAGCGGTGTATGCTAGTGTTGTGGTTAAAATGGCAGTATTTATGGTTGGAAATCAGCAAATTATATAATGGAATCAATAAGTTGGAACTTGGTAGATACCATTTATGTGTCCATAGTGGAAAATAGGCGTATTTATATGAGCGTGATACGCCAGGAATTCTGTGGACTGACTAGCCTAGGGTTGCGCAGTTAAATATATTCCAGTTAGTAAGTGTATACTAGTGTAATTTCTATGGCATAACAGGCTGGCGGTACGGAAATCGGATGATAATGGAGAAAAACCATGCAAAGGTGCGGTTTATGGACTTTTGGGCAAGTTATGTCATCTGTGGTCGCCAATGGCATTGAGCAAAGATTATTAAGTAAAGCAGACATGTCTGTCTTTCCATTTTACAACTCAAGTTGTATGGAAGTCTGTGCAAATGTGGGGAAAACATATGACTTCCAGTGGGACTCGCACCAGAGTTTTGACACCGCTCGGTCAAGTGAATACCCTGTGCGTGTAACAAGAAAATTTCTGGTGGCAGACATTTGGGATATGTGTGAATAGTTCTGTCATGGGATGCAATTCATTCGGTTTTATTATGTGTGAAACAGACTATTGCTTCACATTTGGAAAGGAGAGGAAAGAGGAAAGAAAAGTTATGGATAGTGCGCCTTTAATTTTATTTATTGTGATATTGTGACATTTAGTCTGTGAGAGTAGATATATGCATTTTGCTGCTGAGAAGGATCTTTAAGAGGAGTTCTTATGTTCAATCAGGACAGAATATTTTATATAGGATATAATACAGTGATGTTACAAGAGCTGTTTTTGTAGCTGGCGTGCAAATAGGAGATTTGATGAGACAGGGGCAGACGGGAATAAAGCGTGTGACAGACGACACGCGTTTTCCATTTCTTGTCGACACGTGGGGGTTAAAACTGGGCCAAATGATACTTTTTGTTCTTTTAATAAGCTAGAATAACTAAAATGTGGACGAGAATCATTGGCCACGAAATTGTAGCAAGCTGGAATGAAGAAATTGGCTGTCATTTTTATTGTTGTTGTACAAACTGATAAGAACGCTAATGAAAGAAATGGGTTTGACAACACTCCCCCTCCAATGAATTGTGTGCTATTGAGCATTTGGCTTTTAGAACAACAGTGACAACAACAACAGCAATAAGAACAACAACAATAACAACAACATACAATTGCATTTCTTTGGAATGTAGAAGGGCGCGGCGAAGAAACGCTGTTGTATTGTACTAACTTAAAGGTACACACATAAACTGTAAACGAATTCAGATATGCCACGTGCTTGTAGCACTGACAATGAGTAAAACTCAAAAATTTGATATAAGCGTAATACGCCGGTAGAAGCGGCAAATAAATGTTATGTATGGGTGGGTAATAATTTTTCCCCGTGATTATTACATGGATGGGTTGAGACATATTGTCCACGGGTGACATCAAAAGCCGCGCAGTTAAAATTAAATCAGAATGCCCCCCAGAGGCTGTGTGAATAGTGTGATTGTTCATTTTAACTTTTATTTTCAAATTATGTGACGACAGATGTCAGTCTTGCTTCGTGTTATGTTTTTGTATATATTAGTTGGATAAATTTGTAATCATGTGCGGTTTTAGAGCAGGAAAGGTCTAGAAGTTGTTGCTGCATGAAACCAGTGTAGTAAATTAGGTATAGTTGTTTGAGTTGTGCTTGGAGTGAAACATAGCTAAATTTATGAGGAGGTGTCTCTGAAGAATGCATTCTCTAACCTCGTGGGGAGTAAAGGAAGGATCCTGTATTTTGTTTGTCATTGAACTGTTCGCGACTTGCCAGTTGAGAATTGATTTGTACAGTGTACATCAAGAAGAAAAAGATTGTCTACACGCATCTTTTACAGTCATATATGGTCCAGCGAGGTTTCCATCATGCATAGTATGACTTGTCGGCATGAACGGAATAGTGTCAATTTGGAAAATTGAGAAGAACAATTCAATGCATGTGTTAATTATTTAGCAGCATGAAGAAATGGTAGTGCACACAGCAATTTTAGTTGAATCGTTATGTGATGGTGTTCCAAACTTTTGCGTTTGGGAATAGGTTTTCTTAGGGTTTTCGGTCACAATAGGTGTAGAATTAGTAATGAATTAGCAGCGAGAAAATAGGATCGTCTGGCACAGACTGAGTTGAAAAATATTTGGGCATTGAAGTCATGGTTGACTTGTTGGAGGTTAGTAAGAGAAGGTGTCTCTGAAGAACGCAGTCTCTAACCTTTTGATGTGTACAGGTGTACCAAGGTCTATTGGGAGAATGCGTGTCCTGGTGGAAACGCAATCTCCAGACCAGAGTTTTAATGGAAAGAAGAATGGTTTTGTATTACATTTGTTGTCTGTTGTTAGAGACCTATGCTTAGAGAAGTTTGTTTATTACAGTCAATTTCGAGGAGTTCGTGAGGGAGTTTGAACTCGACTGTTTGAAACATTATTTCATGATGGATTCAACTTGATTAAATTTTGTATAGAGGTTTTTTTTATTGGTTTTTTGTATATAATCGTATGGGAATTGTTTATCGGGTGTGGGGTTGAATTTGGGGAAAATCATCAAATTTTGATTTAGACCACAGAAATGTGACGTTTCGTGGATGAGTGATCTTTTAAAGGCGGGGGTAATGTAATAAATTTGGAGTATGTATATTTGACAGCACCTCGTTTTTAAGCAATTCTTAGATTTATTTGTGTGAGTATTTGGTCTTCGGTGCCATGGAAAAATTACTAGCCCGAAATAATTAGCCAACTAGTAGGAGCAAATGTCACAGAGCCGACTGTTAGTGAATTTGAACCATGCTGGGGTCGTTAGTAGTAAATTTAGGTGCAAGCCGAATGACTGTCCCGGTGTAACATAGTCCACATTCAAATTCAGCGGTATATACTAGTGTTGTGGTTAAAATGGCAGTATTTATGGTTGGAAATCAGTAAATTATATAATGGAATCAATAAGTTGGAACTTGTAGATACAGTTTATGTGTCCATAGTGGAAAATAGGCGTATTTATGGATTGACTGGCCTAGGGTCACGCAGTTAAATATTTCCCAGTTAGTAAGGGAATACTAGTGTAACTTCTATGGCATAACAGGCTGGCGGTACGGAAATCGGATGATAATGGAGAAAAACCATTCAAAGGTGCGGTTAATGGACTTTTGGGCAAGTTGTCTCATCTGTGGTCGCCAATGGCATAGAGCAAAGATTATTAAGTATAGCAGACACGTCTGTCTTTCCATTTTACAACTCAAGATGTATGGAAGTCTGTGGAAATATGGGGCAAACATATGACTTCCAGCGGGACTTGCGCCAGGATTTTCGACACCGCTAAGTCAAGTGAATACCCCTGTGCATGTAACAATATATATATAGTACTCCCACATGTAAATGGGAACACCCTAAATCAATTTTTATATTTAATTTTGTTTGATATTAGATGCTCTGTCTAACATAATGAAACTTTTTCATGGACAGCCATACAGATACTCTATTTGCTTCCAAGGTCTTTCTTTTCAAAGCATATGCCCATTTTCAATTAGAATCATTCTTTACATGTGAATAAATGTAAGTGTTACATTTAAATGATTTATATATGTACAGAAACTCACCGGAAAGCTTCCTTCACAGCCAATGCATCTCCATATCACTTCTCTGATGCAACTTGAACCGTTACGTATTTGTAGGTTGTATCCATAATGTACACCACTGAAATTGGTTGGTTTGCTCCAGGTCACATTTCCAGAACGACTTGTCACATCTTTAATCTGAAGCTCTGCAGGCATTTCTACCACTGTAATGGGAATTACTGAACTTTTCAACCATCTTTTTACAATTTATGGTACATAGTTATTGACAAATTGTGAAACAATAGGTACTTATCTGATGAACACAGGTACCACAAATCCCAACCCATTTTATCCTATTAAGAGCAACTCACCTGCAATGTTTGGTGACATGTTTGGTAGAATTAAAGTTATTTTGCACAAACTAATTTACCAATAAATCAGTTACTCGGATATTTAAGTCTCTAGGCTTCATTGTATCTTCAAGGGAAATGTATCAATAACATTTTAAGGGCATTCAATAAAACTGGAAATACCTGGTTTGGAGGTGTTCCCACAACAAGGATGCAGGAAGCAGAAAGATGTGAAAAGAAAACAGTGACATCTATTTTACCCTTCTGCACAGAATATCCAGCAAAGATAATGTTTTTTCAGCAACATCACAAACTTGGAGGTCCAGCATAGCAGGTTCCAAACATTCATCCTGAGATCCTAGACATCTGAGGTAAGCTTCCACTGACATGTTGTCAGAGACAATGTACCTCTGAAGAGCTAAGAACATTTCAATTCTAAAATGCTGGTGTAGCGGGCAGATTCTTTTTCGGAACCACAAACCCTGAAGAATAAGTTCTTCTGGCTCCAGATGAGCACCAAAACCAGTCTATATGAACAGACAGGAGTGGGGTTCAGCAGGATGCATAGGGTCTCTGGTCATAAACTGGTCCCACTTTGTCCACCAAATCATATGGTGAAAATCAACTCATAGAGAAATCTGAGAATTTAAGGGATGCCTGTGCAGTTTTAAGTTTGCCTGAAGGAGAAACAAGAGAGTGCACAAATGCAGTCTGCTTTTGGGAACAGGATCTACTGCTGAGTTCAAGATCTTGTGAATAGAAAGAAATAGTTAAATTTATCACGTATAACATGATCTGGACCTTTTTAACTTTGTCCCATGGGATAGATTCGTCCTTATTTCATGAGGAAATTCATGCAGAGATGCAATCTTTAGATGGAATAAGCTCTGATTTCCCAAGGTAAAGACCTTGCATTGTCACAATGGACCAGCAAGACAGATCTAGTCTGAGTGAAGCCAGCTATTGTGGATCAAGTAATCCTATATTGAAGGATATTGATCTCCACTAACCTAGAGGACCACAATTACTCCATGAGCTGGTAAAGGCTCCATGTGTGGAGGCTAGGCTAAATGGCAAAATGTGAAATTAGAAGACCTCACAGCTGAAGCAAAACTGTTGGTGCTTTCTGAGAAAATGAAAGATAGAAATGTGAAGGTATCATTCCTGAAGATTGATTTAGATTGTCCATATTCTGTGTCTAATAGCATTCCTGAATGAGATTGTGGTCTCCATCTAAAAAGTTTCCTCTTGCAGAAGCTGTTTAAGGAGGAAAGGGTGATAAATAATCAAAACTTTACTCCTGTTTTTGGTACCAAGATGACCCCAAAGTAGAAAGTGATTGATAAGTCACTGAAACACCCTCTCTACTGCTACCTTTAATTACCAAGGTTTCAGATGGACCTTTGAAAAGAAAGTTTAGCCTGGCACCTACTAAAATCAATGGAAGTTCACAGTTCTGAAAAGGGAGTGATTCCTTTGGAAAAGATGGAAAAAACCACACAAACTTCCTGGGTTTTGTGGCATTCCCTATTGCCAAGGGGTACTTTGCATGAAATCAGAGCGAAAGACAGCATTGCCACAGCAACTAGGAACATTAGAACTCTGGCACACTCCTTGTGATGGATATTGATGTTAAAGTGATGACAGACACTTTCAACACAGTCATGACAACAGCAGCCAAGAACATTATTAGCATCCATTGCCCATAGAAAACACCCTGGGTTACAGAAGAGATTCTGAATCTGTGTTATGCCTGAACGGACTCAAAAACACCAGACACACGACAAGGGCAATGGAATTCTGAGAAATAAACAAGAATATCAGAAAAAAACTTGAAAAAAGCAAAAGAAGATTGGATTGGAAAAAAGTGCATGGAAATAGAGAGTAGACTGATAAAGAATAACAACAAAAAGGCATCCCAGATTGTGAAAGACCTCACCAGACAGAAGCAGCCATGAGTCAGTACCATTCAAGACGAAAATCGAAAATGCCTCACAGAAGCAAGCGACATTGCAGAAAGATGGACTTATTATTGGAAAAAAACTCTAAAACGATCCATCCATAAGAGACCCAGAGGTGCTTGAAGTTCCAAACTCCACAAATGATAATCTTTTCCACATTCTCAAAGAAGAGATGAAGCCAGCAATAAGAGCACAGAAGAATGGGAAGGCAGCTGGAGTAGACAACATTCAAGCTGAACTTAACAAGAATGGTGGAGGGGATCAGTGATAGAGCTACTAACAAAAATCTGCAACAAGATCTGACATACAGGTGAATGGTCAACACAGTGGACCTGAGTCACTGATAATAAAATTCTCCAAAAGAGACGATCTCCAGCTGTGCCAAAATTACAGAACCATCAGTTCGATCAGCCATGCTAGCAAGGTGATGCTAAAGATCATCTTGAACAGACTGAACCCACAAGCACAAGAAATAATCACTGAAGAACAGGTGGGGTTCTGGAGTGGACAGAAGAACAATAGAAGAAATATTCAAGCTCAGGGTCCTGTGTGAAAGATACTTGCAACATCAAGAGATCTATCATGTGTTCATAGATTTCAAAAAGGCTTTTGACAGAGTGATGCTTGAGGCATCGTGGGCAACAATGAAGAAGTACAACATGGGTCAAAAGTTGAACAATACCATCAAGCAGCTGTATGCCAACGCTACCAGTGGAGTAATTGCCCAAAGTTCTGTGTGGGACTGGTTCAAGACAACAGTTGGAGTATGTCAAGGCTGTCTTCTGTCACCCATGCTTTTCAACATCTACTTAGAGTAGACCATGAGTGAAGCCCTGGAAAACTATTGTGGGACAGTCAGCATTGGAAGGCGTAACATCACCAACCTCTGCTTTGCAAACAACATTGATGGGCTGGCAGGCAGTGAAGACGAGCTTGTCATCTTAGTGAAGAACCTGGATGAACCATCTTCCAGATCTAACATGGAGATAAGTGCCGAGAAGACAAAGATGACAAATAGTTGCAAGCACATCTCAGCCAAGACTAAAGTCAGCGGACAGGAACAAGAAACAGTGGGCCAGTTCAAATTCTTGGTTCCAAAATTACTGAAAATGGATAAAGAGCAGACGTTTGTTGCGAGCAGAACAAACAACAGCAGCTATGTCAAACCAAAGACCCATGTAGAGAGACAAGAATATCTGTCTGAAAAGTAAAATTAGACTATTCAGAACACTAGTCATCTCAATCGTTTTGTATTCATGGGAGGCCTGGACCATGACAGCAGAATTATAATGAATCCTTGGCAAAATGACAATAAAAATTATTGCTTTGGTGAGTTTTTAAAGTAGCAAAAATGTGCAATCCATATACAGTCTCATGGAAAACGTACCTTGCTGAACAAAGTTTAATGATTACACCAAAAGTGTAATGGTTGGCATGTATGATATTCTAGGGATCAGTTATACTGGTCTTCCAAATCCTGTGTAGAGAGTCTTTGATTTCAGGGCTGTTACTGTGCTACAGTAAAACCTAATATGTGTCCAGAGCAACATCCATGCAGAGGTGAAACAGGTTCCACTGATAAACCATGGACAAGAATAATGCAAGCCTAGATGTTTGGGCAAATGCTTCCAACAAATGCTGAAGTATGTTGGTGACTAAGAGCATTAAGTAGGCTGAATTGATTGACAAATATGCAATGTCCTATTTTGTTGATGTCAGGAAAGTAGATATCTTACATTTGATGATACATTTTTTCAGGTGGCAATAATCATACCTATGCATTAATGGTGATGTGGGATGCAAAGACCATGGAAGATGTGAAGATCACTGCTATTAGTAAAAGTAAATATGACATTATCAGTGCCATGTTTTAAAATGTGGTGTAAAAAAAGAATTATTGAATTTGTATTGATAAGATTTTGTAAAGAATTATAACTTCTGAACTTCAAATTTAAACCAATGTGCTGGAAGTTTCTTTTCATATAATATCAGTGTTTCATTCATCTTCAGGGATAAAATGTAAAGTCTTTTAATCAATGTTTGTATTATTTTAAGCCATAATTCATAATGCAGTTCTCAATATATGTAATGACACATGATAACATATATCACTATATTGCACATTATATTACCTTTTCAGAGATTTGGGAAACCGATAACGGTACAAGTACCTCATTTACCCCTTTAACTACTACAGCTATTGTGCAGTTTCACTACTGCTCAGTGCTATTATATCAATTACTAAGAATATTAAATCAATTACTAAGAATAATTATATCAATTACTAAGACTAATGATGCTGATAGCTAGGCTGAATACTAGAGCATCATCATGGCTGACTACAGAAATTGACAATAACAACAAGGTTACATTTATATTCATTATTTCATTAGTTTTTACAGGATTTCAGTGAAATAAAAAAACAACTTACCTTGTACAGTGTCTGTTATTCATTTATTTCCACTTTTATATACCTATATCCCATCATGTAAACTGTTTTGAATTCCACAACATAAATCCAATATTTTCATATGTACATATAAAAACATGAATGAAATCCACTCTAATTACAATGTTGAGAGTGGTACCTCTCAAAACAGTAATTATCCACACAGAAATGACGTTATCATGTATATTACAATATATGTATAACAAAATCAACTTGTGCTATGTCTTACATGTAGGACTAATGCCCACATATGTGATGCTGATTTCAAACCATTAAATGTCTTGCTTTAGGTCCCCTATTTTCCTAACAAAATTGTTTGTTTCTTTCACAAGATTTTCTACCAGATATTCAGGAATAAATCTGAGTAAAAAATCTTTCATTGCTTAATGGTCCAAGCTTGATTGTTGAACCAACATAAGAATCAAAAACATTGATGGTGAAAACGGTGAGGTCGTCACTCCATGGTGCAATTAAAACTATGTCCACCTTGTCATCCGATTAAAAATCGTTTGCATCTGGTGTTGAAATGGAATTAACATCAATATCTGATCCATTTTCTAAGAATTATCCATTTATCTTTTCGATATCGCTTGCACTGGACCCATTAAAGTCACTCATATCTGAAATGGAATCCATTTTTGTTTATCTCGAAAACATGTGTTTCGTAAACCACGAAAAATTCATTTTAGTGTGTCTAAATTTAACCTCTCAGCCTTCCAAATTGTATCAAAATGTTGACTAAACAATCCTCTCATTGGTTATGATAATCAAAAATATGTACATTTTCGTACCTTCAGCCAATCAATGCTTAGTTAACACAGCGGTATAGTGCACACATGAGCGACACTGGGGTCTCGAGTACTGAACTTGACACTCGTTAGCAACACTGGGGTAGTACACTAGGCTTATCGGCACTGCATATATGCGTCAGTGGGGTTTGAGAGCTATTTACAGTAAGACGCTTAGATGTGGCAGTCGTAGCTAAAGGGTAACCAGCTCTCTTCCTCCTCTGCTGTCTAAGCAAAGGTGAGATGAAGCAGGGTAACTGTAGGATGGGGGTATCACATCTGCCTGTTCTGCATCTAACTCATGTACATCAATAAGGACATAAAAGAGCAGAACAATATGATGCTAAGTCTCAGTGTTGCAGAGATTTGGGGGATGATGAATCTCAACTGGCAACTCTTCACGCTGAGCAAACAGACTTTAATTAGCAGCGGAATCAGCATGGCAATGGGGAGACTCTTCACCCACCTAGAGTATTTGGGTGAGGAAGGTCCAACACCTCTATATTGCCCCAACCGAATACGATGATGTAGGTCCACAGCCTATAGCACTGACCTCACTAATATAAATCCATGTCTAGATGTACACGGGATCATGCACTCTCCTAATGAGGGCTCATTTTATCTTCAGCTTGCATGGAGCTGTGAGCATTGCCATGTAGAGGCTTCTGCTCTTCCCTTATCAAGGAATGATACACTTCACTCTCTGCCCTTCTGGATGAAAGAGGGTGCTGTTTGTCATTTCTGACCTTACCTTGTATGATGGTGTATGCCCATGGCTCACAGCAATGACCTCACTTCCATATGCATTAAATACACAAGTCCATTTCTGCATGCAGGAAAAAGGACACATGCTTGTTTAAAGTCAGAATGTCCCACTGGAATAATTGGGAAGGGAATGTGGAACTTATCTTCTTCCCTACTCGGGCATCTATAAGGTGATCATGAATCGCTATGGGATGAAAGAGCAGTGTGGTGAAATGGGGGAACTTGGCCCAGTCCCTAATTCTGAACCATAGGGACTCTAATGACTGTTGACCAGGAATGACCAGTGCCCTATTACTGGTCACCAGGAAAAGACTGGTCAAGCAAATCAGAGCTGTAGGATCAGCCCTCCCCATATCTGAAAGATATAGATCTGAGCTCTCCCCTCAATGAGGAGTTAAAATTCCAATGTAGAGAACTGGGCATGCAGACTGAAAAAGTGCTGATTCCTTTTCTTTGGAGGGGGATGCAACTCACTGCACCACTTCAGAAGACAATGAATTGTGGGGATGCAGAGGGTGCTGCTCCACACTTTTGTGCAGACAGCAACTCACTCTCTGCCCATCTGGATGAAAAATAGTGCTGCTTCTCCCTGAGTAGGGGTTTAAGACTCACCATCTGTCCTAGTAGAAAAAGAAGGTGTTGATCCTCTAATTAGAAGGCATGAATTACTATCCACTCATTAATAATCTACATTGGGAGGAGGATTACATAACATAAGTCTCAGAAAAGGCTTGGGTAACAAGAACCGAAACATTCTGAAGAAGACATGGAAAGAACCTTGTTTCTCACTCTGTAAGTACATATATATCTGACAAGATTTCAGACCTTGTCTGAACATAGGCTAAAATGGGGACAACCGTATGTCCTCTCACACCCTGTGCAAGATAACAAAGTGGAGTGCGTATCCCATGTGGATTTCCTGTAACCACATCTACCCACATTGATCTTGTAAAAGAAAGCTAAAAATAAGATGTTATATAGACCCTTTCCGGTAACCTGAAGTAACACAAGGTAAGTCTGTGCTTTTCTTGCTTTTAAAAAACTAATTTCAGTGTGAAGTCATCTTACTTGGTATTTACACTGAATGCAAAAAAGTAAACAATACTCAGTATAAACAATACAAGATAATCAAGCATACCAGGCATAAATAAAAGCTAAGGGCTACTCAATCAGCAAAACTAATAAAGTGTGGAAAATCAATGACAGCTTGTCTGAAGCTAATTTTGAAGAATAAAAATTGTGTTCCATAACCAAGCACATGAAGGTAAAATATAGTGTGCAACCTGCTTTATCAAGTATAATAATAGCTAATATCACAATATAAGTCATTTAAATTACAATGATTCATACTGAACATTTTTACGATTCAAGACTTGTCCATATACTGCAATTTTGCAAGAATAGGGAAAATATAACAAGCTAGTAATATGCAGAAGCAAATTTTTTATGCTATGGTAATCATTATGGAGAAAAAATACTATGCAAAGCCATACACAATGTGCATGGATTTTACAAATGTTAATATCTCTCAAGAGAGCTTAATTCAACTGAGAAAAAAAACTCACTCTGGGGTATAATCAAAACATGAATGAAGAATGTGAACACATGAGACATAATAAACTTGATCATTATTTTAAGAAGCAATGGCAGATCTTGGATGTACACAATGCAAACATTACAACCATGCAACTGTGAAGGGAGTGTGCATAGGCAACATGCTGTTGTTGTAGTGTTTAACGCCATTTCTCATTCTCAAAACCATCTTGCTACATACTGACTGTCTTCAAACTCACCATTGAATGGCCATAGCTTTTGTTTTCATCAGATTATAGAGTGTAACAATACAGACATAGCCATATCAACATTATGACTTACAGTTGTTGTTGGGTTTAATGCCATTTTTCAGCACATGATAGGTTGTACATGGCGGCCAGTATTGATGTTGGATTAAGAACCACCCAGGAAAACCCGTGGAAAGAACCACTGACCCACGAGAAGCTACTGGCAAGCTTTCTCACATAGGCAACATGTCTATGGTGTATACAAAAGGCAATCCAGTCTTCAGAATTCTTCTGGTTCACCTCATAAGGTCAGTGTATTTCCCACTAGGAAAAGTTATGTTATGCTATAACAACAGGTATGTTATTACTGATATTAAAATACATTTTACTCCATAAATGTGTTTCTTGTACTCTGTGCATTAATGCAGGTGAAAAAATATGAAAACTATACTCACTCCGAGGACTTGTTTGACATGATGCTACTGTTGCTGAAAGTATACTTGTATAAAGTACATTCCTGGTGTAGACTTGGAATTTATAAAAGGAACCTGGTAAAGAAAGAAATAACCCTGATATCAGATTACTGAAGGAGTATCTACTAATCTACTAATCAAACAATCTAAGTAATTTATACAAGAATCAGAGTCCATGTAAATTTAAATTATGACTTTAAACTTGAATAATAACTGTTATTAACAATTAATTTTAAAAATAACAATTATAGTAAAATTAAATGCATGGAAAATAAAAATAAAACTTTTTACATATTGCAAGCAATAAAATGCTCTTAAAACTGATATACCTGACAGTATGAATTTGAATTTATTTATAGTCAAACAACATGTAGTCAGACTGCCAGTTTTGACCAAGGGTTTCTTGACAATAACTTTTTATACTGATATATAATTTGAAGAATACTGAATTTAAACATTTAAATTGTGTCTTTTTTCAATCTGTGCACTTATTTTGTTTTGCTAAATCACCATATACATGAAATACCTGCTGAATTACCTTGAAAATGACGATCTACCTGAACTGTTTTCTAAATCCAGTATAACAATGGCATTTCATCGTAAAAGTACACAAGACAAAACTGTACTCATATCAGTTGTCAATACTGTATGTGGTACATGCATCTAAACTGAAATACACTTAAAATGCACCGTGTTGAACAATTTTAACATTTTTATAGGAGTGATAATTCACAAATGTATACAGTGTACTCTTCACATCATTTCAACATTCAAAATGTAAGGTGTGCTCTGTATTATATATGTATGTAATGACTTCCATGTAGAAAAATGCAGAAATCAATTTTCAAACCAATTCATTCTGAGAAAACAAACTTTCAAATAAATATTTTGAGTAAACATGAACATTTTTATGTTGCAGATGAAATTCATTTTACAGTACCACCAAGCACCAAGGTCCAAGTCTGAAATTTATGCTTTTTTCCCTCGATTTCCAGTATTTATTGTTTCTGTCGATCGCAGAAAAAAAATCACATGCCTAATGATGTCACATTGCTCATAAAATTTGTCCTGTCGTGAAGTGAAACATATTTTTTTCTAACTTAAGTGCTAGGATAATAAATGAAAAACATGTTTTAAAATACTTGACGTCTATTTGACAGATGTCCATCCACCAGAACATACAGCCATATATAATATTTGAACCCCGGAAATACGTGTATTTTCCAAAAGAACCGCCATATTAGTAATCTCTAGTCAAGTATTTAACCCTCAGCTGATCAGTAATCATTAAACTTTATGGTATCGTACAAATGCACGCTAGCTTATTACAGTGTAAATATAAAAGGAATCTATGTAAAAAAATAAAACAATTATGATACTGAAGGTGTATACAACAAACATTTTGATCGAGAGCAGAAATACATGTACGAGTCTTAAAGGAACCATAGTGAGAGGTTCCATAGGGGTTTGTTGCGTACACGCTTAGGAAGGGTAAATAACAATATACAAGTCACCGTGAATAATTGTAAAACTATAATTTGTGGGATTTCTTTGATAGATGTTTTAGATGTAATAGGCAGCCACAGTTTATATACTAATTATTGTTTAGTTGTTTGTAAAGCAAAGTGGTTTGTTAGTGGTAGAGTGTTGTACAATAGCTACTATATGCTTAATCTGTGGTAAATGCCTCGGGGATAATAGGTTTTCGTTGTACAATGCCAATGCCTTTACTAATACATGCCGACTCTCAGATGTATTGTTTACTGAGTAATGGTAGTGGACATGGTTTCTGCTTAAAGTTATAAACTGTCACAATACTTGAATAATGTCCACACTGAAACCAATCATATTTTGATCAATTGAATCACACTACTGGTAGTTAAAAAAACCCACACAAATAAATAACAATGATAAATAATTATAAAATACAAATTGATAACCAACCACACATGGAAATATTTACAGGATAAGGTATATAAATAGTATACTACCAGTACCACAATAAAAACTTATTTCAGTTTAATCTCTCTAGAAATTTATATTCAAATCAATAAAATGAATAGTATTGGAAGTAAAAGAAAGCATTCTGCTTATGATGCAGCATTCAAACTTAATGTTACTGAATATGCAGAAGCAAAAAACATCTTGGCTGCAGCATTCAAATTTTTTGTGAACGAGAAGCAAGTACGGGAATGGCGGAAATTCGTCTATGTGCTATGCAGATGGCAAAAAATTATAAATATAAGTTGGCAGATTGAAAATTTGTTCCATCAGCCGACTTGTGTTCTTGTTTTATGAACCAGACTATCGGATGACCATGATGACAATGACAACATATATGATGAAAGCACGTCTGTAACAGATGCCGAGTTTTGTAAACTATTTGGCGAGTCTGATACAGAGCCTGATTTTGAAGGATTCTAAACGTGATTGAACTTTTATAATTCATGATTTTAGAATGAGGATTAATTAAACTTTCATTAAGACAAAACAATTTAGAATTGTTTTTATTTCAACATATAAATTAGCTTTCTAACTTTCATTTTATTTAATAATGTGATTTGCCTAAATACAGACGACTCCGCTTAACTGCACACGACTGGATAACTGCATGTAGTCATGCCTATCCCGTTTTTTTCAAATGCTTTTCAATGGGAACAAACTTCGGATAAATGCACTTCGCTTAAATGCACACTCCGGATAATAGCACAATAAATTTTCTGCCTGTGGCACATTATTCAATACAATTTTACTCTGGTTAATGGCACCATGTATAGTCATGATCAGTTATTGCCAGTCCACTGCTGTAGCGCTTCAAATAAGTCAACAATTAAGCCGTTAATGCGAATTTGTAAATGATTGACATGTAAAGGACGCCATAGATGGTATATACATGTATATCCGCGCCCACTAGGGAGCAATATCATGGAAAAAAATCATACTACAGCATCGGAAACATTGCTCTAAAGCGTTCAGGTTTGCATGATCTCAGACCAACAAATGGATCATTGGAAAGATGGAAAATGTGCAACAAAATTCAATTTAAACGAGAACACGCGAAAAATACAATGCAGATGACTTTGGAGCTGAATGCTTTTTCTTCAAGGGATGACCCATCAAGGTCTGACAGCAGTTTTCGAATAACAAGCGATCAATAGAATTTCTTGAAATTTGCTATAATTCCTTGATCAGTGGAGTTGAGAAGTGTTTGGAGGAAGGAAAAACAAGCCTAACATTTAAGTAAAAGTTGAAAGAGTGGATTCTAATCCCTATTTAAATTTATTCTTCACATATATTCATACCATGCTGATTTAAAGCTGTACTGTACCATACTTTGGTTAACAGCACACTCCGGTTTACTGCACAGTCTCGTGATGGGCCTGAGGCTGTGCAGTTAACCGGAGTCGACTGTAAACGTATTCAGAACTCACTTTGTGCATCTCGTGATGAACCGGCTGTCTAGAAATTATGAGCCCGCTTATACGCGGGTCATGCACTTTATAACAGTTTTACCAAATGAGTTGGGGGTTGGCTTATATGTGAACGGGCCTATACACAAGCATATACGGTAAGTTACAATTGTATTTCATCTGTTTGTTAGTTTTTAATGGAAAAGTTCAAATGTATCTAATAAATGATATATTGTTTAGTAGTTTAACCATGTACATATAATATCTGTCACAATGTTATATCTAAATTGCGAAAATCACTGGTAATGAAAAAAGTAACAGTTTTGTGAACTTCTGGTAAGTTTAGACCCCCCAGAATCAGTAATAATGTTCAAAAAAACTTTCACCTATTATTTATTCCAATATCATCAAAATCAAGGTTCGTATCTGGTGAATAAAGCTCAGCAAATGCTTCATTTTTTTTCTTCAATCATTGGGCGGATTTTATGTAAAGGATCACTTTGATTGTTCTTATTTGCCAGGTGTAAATTGCTTCGAATAGCTAGAAATCTATTGCATACTCATTTTTATTCTGAAGTATGGGGTTAATATCTCATTATCAGTAGCCCAGTAGGAATCTAGATCAGATTTATCTACCAAACCCATTGTTATAATCAATGCAAATAAAAGAGTTTTAGTTGCTCTGGTATGTCAGGCTGCAATTTTTTCATGCAACTGTTCTCAAATCTGCCCCATGAACTATCTGATCTGCATAACGATTTGTTTGATCTACTATCAGATGCAATAAAGTATTCACGATCCCGACATTTAATTTTGAATTACCAGTGACAGGCATGCCATCCTTTCATGTCACGTGAGCATGTACATCATACTCCAGTTCCATGTCAATTACCAGCTCAAAGTCACTCAATGGGTATTTTCATTAACACTTTGCCAGCTCCAATAATTTCATCCTCCTCAAATTCTTCAAAATCATATTACATCATCACTATCAGCCGCTTTAAATTTTTCCAGGTATCATGTGCTCATAACCAATTATTTGTAAAACTTTGTTGTTAAATGCATAGTAAAGTACAATGGAATGCTTGTTCCGGGCCTATATAAAGCAATCAAATATAGTTTTACAAGCAGTTATGGCAAGTTGAAGCAGTAGGATGCATACATTTTTGCATACCTAGAAAATGACTTAAATCACAACAAGCACTCTGTGACATCGACTGACAGAATAACAAATGTCGCAACTAGCACTTTAAGGATTAAGTTCAATCCCTAGATAAAATGCACATTGGAAAATTAATACAAGATAATTTGATTTAAAACTCCGCCATCGCCGGTCCCAAGCCTAGGTGGAAAAGGAGGAGGGTTGGGCGTGGGGCTAGCAACCCGACCCTGTAAAACCCAACTTGCTACAAAAACGTCAACAAAAGAAAAACCAGAAACTGAAAGCCTGTGGGAGGAAGGGTCTTCTCCTGAAGACTTATGACGCTATGTGGTGAAAGCCACGAGCCCGCGGAAGCCATAAAGCAGACCACCCTTCTATCAAACAGGAGTATTAACATCGCAACATGGAATGTGAGGACAATGTATGAGGCAGGAAAAACAGCACAGGTAGCAGCAGAGATGAGAAGCTACAACATATCCCTACTGGGCATCAGCGAGACGAGATGGATTCAAACTGGACAAAGAAGACTGATGACAGGAGAGATACTACTGTATTCAAGACATGAGGAAGAGAATGCGCCTCATACACAAGTGGTAGGGCTCATGCTGTCGAAGCAACCATATAATGCACTAACGGGATGGGAACCACATGGGCCCAGAATCCTCACTGCAACATTTAGGACCAAGAAGAAGAAAATAAAAATGAACGTCATACAGTGCTATGCTCCAACAAATGACAGCGAAGAAAAAGATAAGGACCAGTTTTACAACAGACTACAGAACATAGTAGAGAATTTCCCAGACAAAGACATCAACATCATCATGGGTGACTTCAATGCCAAAGTTGGGTCAGACAACACAGGGTATAAACATGTTATGGGGGTCCATGGCCTAGGGGAGATGAACGAAAATGGGGAGAGATTTGCAGCACTCTGTCCACTGAATGACCTGGTCATCGGAGGTACCATCTTTACCCACAAGTGAATCCACAAGAGCACATGGATATCACCAGACCATGTAACAGAAAATCAGATTGACCACATCTGTACAGCCACGAAGTTCAGAAGATCCCTGCATGATGTGAGGGTGAAGAGGGGAGCAGATCTGGCATCTGACCACCACTTAGTTGTTGCAAAGCATAAACTTAAGCTGAAGAAGTACTGGATGGGCCCAAAAGAGAAGAAAACAAGGAATAATATCAGCCTGTTGAGAGATGCAAATACTAAAGAAGAATACAGACTTACTCTTAACAACAAGTACAAGGTGTTAGAAGAGCTGCTTGAAGACGAGGTAGACAGCGTGAACAACAGATGGAAGAAAGTTAAGGAGGCAGTAAAATCAACATGCCATGAAGTACTAGGCCCCATGAAACACCAACAGAAAGAATGGATTTCAGCCAAAACATTGTGCAAAATCCAGGAGCGTAAACAGAAAAAAGCAGCAGTAAATAACAGTAAGAAAAGAACTAAAAACGTACAGGCACAAAAAGAGTACACTGATGCCCACAGAGAAGTGAAAAGAACCATCAAGATAGACAAGAAAAACTACCTTGAAGGACTGGCAGCAGAGGCAGAAGAAGTGGCTGGAAGTGGAAACATGAAGAAGCTGTACGACATCACCAAGAAGCTTTCCAGCAAGTAAAGTAATACAGAGAGACCCGTAAAGGACAAGCAGGGAAAGACCATACCAAGTACAGAACACCAAATGAATAGATGGGCAGAACATTTTAAAGAACTGTTGAACAGGCCAGCACCACCAAATCCCCCAGAAATCCAGCCAGCCAACGCAGATCTCCCCATAAGTTGTGACAATTCCACCAGAGACGAGATCAGGAAAGCCATCACCCAGCTGAACAACGGCAAGGCTGCTGGGCCTGATGACATACCAGCAGAAGCCCTTAGAGCCGACATAGAGACTTCAGTGGAAATGCTATACCCTCTTTTTGTGAAGATATGGGAGGAAGAAGAAATACCACCTGACTGGAAGGAGGGACACCTCATCAAGATCCCAAAGAAAGTTGACCTCAGCAACTTCTCCAACTATAGAGGAATCACACTCTTGTCAGTACCAGGAAAAGTATTCAACCGGATCCTCTTGGAGAGGATGAAGGAGGCCGTCGACCCCCAGTTACAAGATGAGCAAGCGAGATTCCGGCAAAACAGATTGTGTACAGACCAAATAGCTACTCTTCACATCATAGTCGAGCAGTCATTGGAGTGGAATTCTTCGCTCTACATCAACTTTGTCGATTATGAGAAGGCATTTGACAGCGTGGACCGAGAGACACTCTGGAAACTTCTTCGCCACTATGGCATTCCAACCAAGCTGGTGAACCTGATCAAAAACACTTACAACGGAATGTCCTGTAGAGTTGTTCATACAGGACAGCACACAGACACCTTCCTAGTGCGGACTGGCGTCAGGCTAGGCTGCTTGCTGTCACCATTTCTCTTCCTTATTGTCATCGATTGGATTATGACGACGACCACCAATGGGCGGAGAAATGGTATCCAGTGGACATTGTGGAGTCAACTTGAGGACTTGGACTTTGCTGATGACCTAGCGCTCGTGTCCCACAGTCAGCAGCAAATGCAGGACAAGACCGACATAAAGGCAGCCACATCTGCACAGGTGGGCCTCAACATCCATAAAGACAAGACCAAGATCCTCAAGATCAACTATACCAGTAATAACCCAGTCACACTGCAGGGAAGTCCCCTGGAAGAGGTGGAGTCCTTCACGTATCTAGGCAGCATTTTCAACCAGCAGGGTGGCACAGACGCAGATGTCAAGGCAAGAATCGGAAAGGCGAGAACAGCTTTCATTCAGCTCAAGAACATCTGGAGCTCCAAACAAATTTCCTTGACTACCAAAATCAGACTGTTCAACTCCAACGTGAAGTCAGTCTTACTGTATGGGGCAGAGACTTGGTGAACCACCAAGTCCACAGTAAAGAGAGTTCAGACCTTCATCAACTGCTTCCTAAGAAGAATTCTCCAGATCCGCTGGCCAGACACCATCAGCAACAACAACTTGTGGCAGAGAACCTCCCAGCTTCCAATAGAGGATGAGATAAAGAAGAGAAGGTGGGGATGGATAGGACGCACCCTACGTAAGCTGCGAACCAACATTACTAGACAGGCATTGAGGTGGAACCCTCAAGGCAAGAGGAGAAGGGGACGACCAAGAAACACCTGGCGACGCGACCTTGAGGCAGACATCACTAAAATGGATCACACCTGGAGTCAGCTTGAGGGGATGGCACAGGACAGAAGCCGCTGGCGATCCTTTGTGGGCGGCCTATACCCTGGCTGGGGTGACGGGCAAAACTAACTAACTAATTTGATTTAAACATGGAAACAATTATTCCTAAAAGCATATAAATAGATCATGTATTTCAATGTTTATTTTAAGTCTAATTCAATCTTAATTTTCTTTTTTATTTACATTGGTGAAACCTGCCAAAAGATTTGTTTCCATCGGAGCACTGAGTTCAGGAATACATCTCAAGTCCAAGTAAGGAACGTCCTCCATGAGATGAACATGGAGTATTGGGCAGCAGTCAGCAACTTTACAAACCCAGCAACAGGAAAATGCAGCTATTAGTTCTTTACAGGCTGAGTATAGTTATCATGTCATTACAACATTTTTATGCTGATAGAGAGAGGACATTCTCCATTTTTCACAAAATACAAAGTGATTCAGTGGGAAATACAGCTATTAAGTCTGTTAAGTGTGAAGCTTAATAATCACAATGACAGTTATTTTCTGAAGGAAACTAAAACTGCTTTTGGATTACATTACAAAATCTTGGCAATAATCTAGAAGACAAACAACTTCCTTTTTCCTTAATTGACAATACATGTATACTGTCGTCAGAATCTGAATCAATGTTTGTAGTTGTAGTTGACATAACCCAAGACTTTGGGTGTGTGCATTACATTTATCATGCCCAATAAGTATGTAAGTGTACATATGGTTACAGGTGGGAACCTCAACAGTTTAAAAGAAACCAAGGAGCTAAGTCACTAGAGCACGACTCGAAATTAGCGCTAGTCCGCTAGCTCGAGGCTAGTAGATTACCTGTCGGACTTGTAACTATCATAATGTTATTAGTCCGATGGGCTGGTAAGTTTTGTTTATCAACTGTTAACATTTGTTTACTCAATATCCTATTAAAGACATGACTTCAGCATATATTCCATAGAATCAATGCAGTGACCATTGTAAACACAGTCATAAAATATTAGCATGAGAAGATGAAGTCAATTTCTGCATCAGAGATGTGTTTCTATTACAAGAAGCCATCTGATTTTGTGCATCTTGCTTAACAGCGCCAATCATGGTCCCGTCCTTAACTAACAACGGAAGTTTGGCAATTGATATCAGATTAATCTGATAGCGAATTAAATGAAAAATTACCTGGTTTCACACTTTATTCCTGCAACCACAGTAACAAACTACAAAACTACAACACATGGCATCAACTATTCAAAGAAATTAGTTTGTATACTAGTTTGTTTTCTCTTCTTTTTTTGCCTGTTAACCAAACTTGCCAACAGTTACAAACGGGGAACTGCATAATTTACGTTTGCATCGAAATGATGATAAGAATTAGATCAATTTATTATGATCACATTACTGACTCATCATTTCCATGTAACTACTTTTTCTATGACAATAAAAATTGTTTTTTTAAAAATATTTGTCCCATACAAGACTGAACAATTAATTGAATACATGTGGAGATATCCAAAAATGACGTACATTTGCTAGAAATTAAAATCTCTCAGTATGGGCATCTACGATTTGAAAAATTTCCCGCTTATTAATAATTTCAACAATACATTGAGGTCCGTTTTAATTAAGAACACTTACTAAACTTAACACTATTAATGATGAGACCATAATTGGAGCAGTTGAATACGAGACGAGTCAGATGGCTTCGTCTGATGCGAACACACATTTTCCAAGGTGAAATTAACATTATCTTTTGATGTTAATATTTTATAACAGTGTTTACAATAGCCATTGCTTTGATCCTGCAGAACATCTGCTGAAGCCAGGACTTTATTAGGGAGATGCCATTTAATTTTTTTGGGGGGGGAGCGCAAAGGTACATGTTTTGAAATGTGTTTCTTGCTCGGACTTTCTTTATATAAAGGACACTGCCATTCCTTTTTTACTTTAAATAATTCGTGCAAGCTATAATGTAACATCTTGTATTTTAATGCAACTAATATTTTTTGATCAACAAAACAAAGAATAACCTTCACCAAATTCCAATTTATAAAATAAAAGGGAAACACAAAAATAAAACATCATCTTATAGCATTCACAGGTGGACAAGGAAAACACTGCACCAAAATATAAACATTTTTTGGAAAATGAAGGTGTTCCTCAAACAACTTAAACCAGATATATATGCTGGAAAGAGGCAAAGAGGATCAACACCCTCCTCACCCTCGTATTCAAAAACAGGCACAATTCCCATCTTATAAGACAGGCAAAATGTGGAATTTTATAGAAGGTGTTCAGCCTCTGGAAAAAAGCAGAAGTTGAATGAAAATGACATAAAAGAGATAAACAATTCTTATGATAAGGAAAAGCTTAATCGGACGTTTCAGAAGATATGGACAAAAGACAGGGAATGGCTGAATTATACTGAGGACAAGAACGTTATGCGGTGTAACTGGTGTATAGAATTTGCAAAAACAAACACAGAGAAAACATCCAATTTTGAAGCAAGTTGTTCAAACTTTAAAATTCAATCAGAGATGAAAATGGTGAAGAGTGACTGGAGATCATGTTTGAGACCCTGGGTTCTGTCCGACCTACTCGTTTTAATGTTCCATACAAATGACATTCCAACATATGATCCATCACCAGCAATACATTTGTGGAATGTTTCAGAGAGATGGGTAAGGAAACAAGAACAAACCCCATATAGACCCAGATTGCATGTAGAGGATGAGAAAAGACAACTGGATCCCTTTCTGAAATTGAATCCTGATTATCTTGAGAAACAAGAAATGTTAATCGACTGATTGATGATTTGAAGTAGGATTTATACTTCTGTACCTCTGAATTTCATATGATAATGCTATTTATGAAACAAAATTGTTGTTAATCTCAATACAAATGTGTGACATAGTTTTGTGGACAGGTCTAGTGAATTTTTGGCAGGACTAGTAAATTTCTCAGTACACTAGTCCTTCTGGCTATAAAGAAATTTGTGTTAAATTGAAGCCCTGCATTATCAATTTGCTGACATATTATGAGTGCATTTGGGATCTTAAAATTCTAACACTTCCTGCTAGAACTTTTTATCAAAATTTATTGTCATGGCCATGTGTTTGTGAAATTTAATATTAAAACATCAAAAGGAAATATAACAAACCATGACTAAAAAAAGAAACTAATGATGTACTTAATTATCAAATGTACAAGAAAATGTTTCCAGATTTTAAATTCGTAATATTACTGATTTCCTGTTATACTAAGTATTCATAACAATAATTATTTTGTTAAAGAAAACTATAAAACAGAATTTTACACAACGATACAAAATTGTTGTTAATCTCAATACAAATGTGTGACATAGTTTTGTGGACAGGTCTAGTGAATTTTTGGCAGGACTAGTAAATTTCTCAGTACACTAGTCCTTCTGGCTATACAAGAAATTTGTGTTAAATTCAAGACCTGTAGAGGTAGGAATGAACATTTGATTTAATACAAGTTGTAAGAATCTGTATTTCATGCCCAGCATGTTTTTATGTCTATATGTCGAGATAGCTTGGGGATCAAATTAGCTTTAGAAAACAAGCCTTAAATCAAAGTGTAATGATGACCTTTTTAGTACACCAGTGACCAACATGTGTTTATTTATTAATGCCACATATCTCTCACTAATTCCTACTTTAAATAAAAAAAAACTAAAATAAATTTAACTATGAACACAAGATAGGCTACTTAATAGAACCCATTACAGATGGGCTACTTTAATAGAATGTATTACAGATGGGCTACTTTAATAATACGCATTACAGATAGGCTACTGTGATAGAACCCATTTCAGATGGGCTACTTTGATAGAACCTGTTAAAGATATATAATTTATGGGACAGTTAAATTAACAGAACTTGTTCAAAACAAACACAGGATACTATCCGCATTTGCTGTGTTTAATAATTGGCACTTAAGGCACATGTGCCATGGCTATAGATTCCTCCCCCAACCCCCAAACAAGATTACCTGCTGTGAGCCCCACAACAGTATACTGTGTTCCTTGTGACGTCTCATTGTATGGCTCCTGACTAGGATTAGTCCGTTGAATAACAATAATGTATGAAATAATATCTCCATTAGGAAACTCTGGCTGCATCCATGTTAGATTGAATGTCCTGTCTGTAGGATTTAAGCAGTTAAGGTTTGTTGGAGGATTGGGAACTGAAAAGAAGAAAAAAATAGCAAGAAATATCATATAAAAAAAAATCTTTTTTCTCCTTCTAAAATTATATTATGAAATGCATTGATGCAAATGCCACCAATAACTACCTACCTGGACAGACCATTCCATAAGTTGATTTAAGATCTAGCTGGTGTTTACAGAAATTAGTGACACCATTTCATAAGCTCCATATGGCTGTCAAACTACTGGGTAATATATGAAAAGATGAATCTGTGAAAGATGTCATACAAAAATAATGTGACTGATGATTGTTTTCACTAATTTTATATGAAAATGCCTAATATCAGCAGCCATTTATTTATTTTCTCCTTCAAAATCCACTATGCTGAAATAAACCTGACTCCATTTTGTCCTCATTTACAAAGTGTAACAGACAAGGACATATGTTTTTTTATAGATATATGTAGTAACGTATAAAGAACCAATATGTTCATCCCCTGGTAATTTACGAAACTTTTATGTCGTTAACATGCCAAGTTAAAGAATCCCTAAATTTTAATAAAAGAATGCAATTTGTGGTACTTATAATGTCTTATTAATGATCAATTTGTAAAGCAAAACTTTGCTACTCAAAAGGAAAATGAGAATCAAGTACTAGCAAAACATATATGAATTTTGTTCATAGTCTCAAATCAAGTTATCTCAACATCAACTGTCATGCTGCATCAGGGATGCTGAAATTGGATTGGTAATCAGTTTTCTGTTAGGTGAAGAGCCAAAATGGAAGATAGTGAATAATAAAGCATCAAGTGGGATGGCAAGAGCAGTTGGAAATGAATGAATAGGAAAGGGATTATATTTTATAACATGAGCCATGAGCATGTTTGATTTTTTGCATTATGTGTAAAATTGCTTATAGCCGACTGTGGGTCAGATTTGATACATCTCACTAAGTAGAACTGCATATCAACATATGTCTTAACCATCAAATACAAAAAAGCAACTTGATAACAATCACCAGTCTGAGAATAAAAACATGAGTTCCTCAAAGGGATGGCATCTATTGCCAAAATAAATTTGCTGGAATTAAATATAATTGCATTTCTTCTTTTTAACTGCTGATCAGTGTTGAAAAATTCCTTGATAATTTTTAAGCAGTAACTAATTTAAAAAAATTGAAGATATGCACAATTTGTTTATAATACCAACCAGATATCATTAAAGTCTTTTTGTTGAAAACTACATGAGAATGAAAATACATAATAGGTAGAATAACAAGAGTTTCAAATGACTGCCGTATCAGCCATATTGGAGGTAAGATGAGCACCATATTAGTTTAAAGCCTACTAGATATCATAAAAAGACTATCGGCTAAAACACGGTATTGGTGCTGATAAAGGAATTTTCATGTTATATGCATGAAATAGAAACATTAAAGAAGATATGAACCAATTTTAAAGATTGGTAAGCCTGGCATATACCTCTCTTACTTTCCTGAAAATTTCAAGAGGTTAGTGTAACCCATTGTTGAGATATGCATGGAAACAAGCTCTAAAAATGGCCATTTTTGAGCGTTATGTAGTCTCACTCGAAAAAAGCTTGAATATAAAATAGAGAATTCTCTAAATATCATACTGAAATTATGCATTTATTGGTCAGGTTTTATGCGAAATTCTATCCTGCAAATATTGCTTCTTGAATTAAAGAAATCGGTAAAATATTATGGATTTTATAAGCAAAATACCGTCAGTAGAAGTTTTGTTTCAACACTGAAATTCAAACACTAATCTGTTGTTATATGCCAACATTTTGTACAAAATAACATTCATTATAACTTTTATTGACATCTAGAACTCGACTTTATATTATAATAAGTAGTAAAACCATTTAAATCACATGGCTAGCCAAGATATTCGAATGAGAGCTTGTTCTTTGTCAAACTTTCCAGTTCTAAATTTTGTAGTGTCTGTAACCTTTACAAGTTTATATGGCAATAATTTTGTTGTTTCATTATGGAAAAGTATAAATCCTACAACGGCTCATGTGTATCCATGTGATGTTCAAGTTGGCCAAAATTGGTGGTGCTGTATTGTACCATTAAAAAACAGCAACTCAATAAAAAAAGTTACAGACACTACACAAACAGGTATAAAAATGAAAGGTAAAAGTATTGTTCTACTTGTCATTAAAACATTGTTTTTCTCAATAGAAAGTTCCATCTTATGTGATGTAATGTTGCATCATCTATTTACCTCTGCAGCCAAGAGCAAAAAAGTGATGCAATAACTCTCTTGGTTGAATATTGCATCATTCTTGCAGCACTGTCTGTTTGAGTAATTTACTACAAGACAATGTAACCTGAATTTCTTATCCTAGAAGAAGCTGCCTAATTACTTTTTCTATTCTTTACCATGGTACATCCCTAAGACATGGGAAGACGACAAAAGCAAACCTCTGGGAACAACTCTGGTAAGTTTGTATTGAATTGGTAAACCACACTCTTAAATTGTAGTGTCTGTAACCAATATCCCCTTTTTATACTGTCTATGACTTTATCCCCGTTTTTTTAAAAAAATGAAGCCAAATTATGTTTCCTATTACAGTATTGATGTGTAAGGCTAAATTTTGACATATTGTCTGTCTGCAATTTGTAATATTTTGGTATATTTATAGTTTCTTCATCTAGATTTCTGATAACAGGCAACATTTTCAGTGATTTCTTATAATATGCAATTGAAACCGAGTATTTTTGCATTCCATATCATTAGACTAGTAAATTCAAACAGAAATATTATGAGAATTCAATGAGCTCAGACATAGTATTGGATACATTGCTGATATTGTCAAATGGTTACAGACACTACTAGACATGTGAATTGACCCGACTGTTGTTTACATTATTAAGGAAAGTGTGCAATCATTGTAAATGCTAGAACATTGAATAATCATCAGGTTTTATGCTATTTCTTTTTCAATCAGATACTTTTCTTTAAGAATCTACAGGTTATTCCAGTTTGCTTATGTATGAAAGCATATTGTGTACTCATTACAAGTATGTTTTGTAAAGTCTAAATTTCATCCGTATACATAGAGGAACAAAAATGAGAATGAAGTTGTTTGTTTTTAGGAAGCAAAGATAAGCCAGAAGAAGATGAACAGAAGATTAAAGCTAGAAGTGAAGTACAATCTGGATTCTTCGACAGGAACCAAGTTACAATACATCCAATCATGTGTTACTATACAGAAAAAACAGGGAGAAAAAGAATTCAAGATAAAGCATGCCATTATTGGCATCAGTGAAGAAACCAAACATGATGCAGACTTAGCTATCACTTTTGAGAACAAAGCTATAGAAATTCTGAAGAAGAAAGGTGTGAAAGTAGAGGAGATCCATGAGTGGACAGATGGCTGTGCTGCCCAGTATAAGGGAAAGAAAGCCTTTGCTGACATAAGTCTGAGGAAAAAGCCATCTGTAACACGAAATTATTTCGAAACATCACATGGAAAGAGTGTTTGCGATGGTCTCGGTGCGACAGTCAAGAATGCTTGCTACAGAGCTGTAATCAGCAATAGAAAGGTGATAGGTTGTGCAGAAGATGTATATCATTTCTGTACAAAGAAACTGAAAATGGAAAATACAGATAATGAAGCTAAAACAGTTTCGAGAAGGGAGTTCATCCTTGTTAAAGATGTTGAGAGAAATAGAGAAGAAACTGATGTGCAAACACTGCAAGGTACAAGAAAATTACATGCTGTAAAGTCAGGAAGCAATGATTATGAACTGAGCATACGAAATCTGAGCTGTTATTGTGAGCAATGCATGAAGGTTAACGGGAGATGCAACTTCAGCGAAAATGTTAATGCCTGGGAAATGAGAAAGTTAGTACTCAATAAAGATAATTTAAGTCAGAAAGGAAAACAACTTAAAGACAAGAATCCATCAACAATAGAAAATAATGACAAGAAAAGAAAACAAGGAAGTAACCAGAAAGATCATAACTCAGCAACAAGCGAAAAGCCTAGTAAGAAACGGAAGTCAACAGAAAGACAAAACATTGTGACAAAGAAGATCAAAGTTGACAAAAAAGCACCAACCAACACAGAGAAACCAATAGAGAAATACCACCCTGGAGAATTTGTTGCTGTAGGACTTAAGCCAAAGAAGGGACCTCTAGATGTATACTTAGCAGAAGTAATAGACATTCTTCATAACGAAGTTAGACTTAAATACATGAGAAAGTCTGGCAACATGTATGTTTGGCCTGAAAAAGATGATTATTCACAAGAGGCTCTAGATGCTATCTTGTACAGGGTAAAAGCTCCACAAATAGTCAATGAAAGGGGTCATTTCAAGTTTAATGCAGCTGAATTGTCTAAGCTCAAGTCAAATCTGGAAAAAAATCATAAGCACTTCTATTTGAAATGACAATATAAAGTCAAGGTGTAATGTGTAGTGTCTGTAACCTTAAGATCAATCACATATGGGTCTGTGTTTGAGTCAGCACCTTGGGTTGAACAATACTTTAGTGACTATGATTTATTGAACATTCATTATACTTCAATATTTTACTCTTACAAACACTGTTTAGTATTAAACTTTCAAGTGCTATTTACCAGTTCATAATTTTAACACAAGTATTGGACATATACCTGTTACAATGTGGTTTTATCATTTTATTAACTAATCAACATTCATTTAATGAATAATTCTAGTCAATGTGTTCATGTTGAATTATTTTTGAAGTGAATTTTATGGAGATATGTATGGTTCTGCAGCTGTATTGAAATGCTATAGTTTTGTAGTGTCTGTAACCAATTTTATGGACAATGTACTTCTGACTCTTATGGAAGTTTGCAATACTTTTGGCCAGTATTAATGATTTTGTTTGTTTAAATATTCTTCTTGGTGTTAGATAAATGCCTAAATAAGATTATTCTATGTCTTTAATGTTTGTTATGCAAAAGTTTCATGGTTAAGTTTTTTTCTAAGTGATACCTTTGTCATAGATGTTTTGATTTTGTTATTAAGTTGTTTACCACTTCCAGTTATGTTGTTTACTTTAAATGTTGATATCCTGTTACTGATGTTACTGTGAAAAAAAATAAAGTTTTAAAGTTTTCATGCTGTTTTTCTTGCATGTTATACACCAAGTGTAGTGTCTGTAACTGTTGTTATACCACATAATTGAAATAATGGTTAAACAAAATCGCATGCATGTTCAAGCTAAATCTAACTTGATCTGACTAGGGGACACCCTAGGGTATATAATGAGCTTCATTGAAATGTTCTATCAAACATTTCAATTTTGTAAGTGAGTGAGACTCCTCTCAGCACCAATACCGTGTTTTAGCCGTATTCACCATAATAATCATATTGGATAGCAGTATCATTTTTGTTTAGGTCTAACTAGATACCACATGACATTGTTTTTATCATAACCTCATGGCCATGTAACCATCCATCTAAATGAAGCTGTGATAACAAGATTTTCTAAATGACCTCTATAATGACCATATATGAGACCCACATCACTGCTATTTTTGTTATTGTGGTTGCCATATCAGAGATCAAGATCAGAACTATTTTTATTACGAACCAATTAGGCATCAAAAGTCTTTCTGTAAAAAGCCCATGTCTATATGTTTTTTCATTTCGTAGGAGTAGCAATACAAAATTTCAAAACTTAATGTCATAACAATATTCTTATTTTAGGATCAACTGCAATTTGTGAAGCCTTCTGGGAAAGCACATGGCATTTAAATATGATTTTCACTTCTAACAGGATTAGCAATAACAAGCTTATCAATATATCTGCATCAGTCTGGAGCAACTAAACATATAAGAAGTGGCAAAATGAGAACCTGTCTGAAACAGATGAGTTTTGATCCAATCAAAAGTAATAAAAAGAAAACAAATATGTTTCCTAAGCCCAACTCTGGCAAAAATAAAAAGAACCTCCTCGGAGATTAATTTAAGTGGTAAACTTGAATTACATCAATACATTTAAAAATTCTTTGCTTACTTGATTATTTGTGCAGAACACTGCAAAAAATTACAAAACTATTTTTTCCTTGACAATTTCCAAGAAATTACAGAAAAATGAATGAACTCTTTATTCCCAAATGCCACAATTATGTGTCATGAGGTAGTACACTTGTTGTGTGGTATTACCATCATATATAATAAACTATAATAGTGAATGGTATTACTGAAAAAATAAAACATGTCGATTCAAAATGTTAACAAGTAATGTAGACTCTTTACTCCTGTTAAAAATTAAACAGAAACAATTACAAGTTCCAGGACTGGATTCCAGATTTTGCAAAAAGTTAGGTAAGAAAATAAAAAGAACAAAAGAATAAAAATGTTCACACATATTTGCATATGCATATGCAAATAAAATAACCAATCAAAACAATATCTTGTATACATGATAGCATCCATCAAAATGAAAAAAGCTCTGCAACAAATGTGTTTGGGTGCAACCAGAAGTAACAAAAAGGTGTTTCCTACAAGTAAAAATAAAAAGAATCTCCAGGAAAAACAAAGAAAAAAAGATGAATTAATCAATTTCACTGTCCAAATCTGAATACTTCTTGTTTATATTTGATCACCTATGCAACAACACTGCACAGAACTTACTAAAGGTCATTCTCTGACAACCTTTAAGAAATTTCTGAAATCAATGAACCCATTATCACTCATTGCCAAAATTTTGTGTCTCAAGGTAATACCATTTCTTCAAGCTTTGTTGCATCGACATATTCAAATGATACAACAAAGTTTCATTTGATATTTCAGAGTAATTTAGCTCTACCATGATACCATGTAATGCAGACTTTCTACTTACATTTTGTGTGTGTGTGTGTGTGTGTGTGTGTGTGTGATTGGGATTTTAATGTAGTTTTATGATGTCTGCAGTGTGGCAGTTTACAGCGATGCCTAGCACTGGGGCATCATGTCACAGACAGGTAGCATGATGTAAAACCCAGTCACATTATACTGACACCTGGCTGACCAGTTTTAACACTAACCTCCTAATGCTGAGTGCCTAGTGAGGCAGCTGTTAAAATCCATTTTTAAAAATCTTTGGTATGACTCAGACGGGTTTCAAACCTATGACCGCCTGCATCCACTAGGCCACAGGTGTGGTCTCTACTCTTATTAAAATTACAGCTATACAACAAACATAATTGTTAGACCATATTCTTCTTAGGATGAAAAGTTTCAGTTCTGCAACTAGTTTTTCTCTGAATTTTTAGCCTTTCTGACAAAATGAAAAAATATGTTAAGATGCAAACAGAAGTAACCAAGAAAAAAAAAAGTTACAATTCAGGTAAAATGACAAGAATCTCCAGTGGGAAATGTGTTTAGATTACAGATCATTTCATCACCTCTGATGGTTTGTCAATAGAACAAAAATATTTACAGAAGATTATGATATATAGCTACAATCTCAAAATTAAATATGTTTTGAATAATGCATGTAATTTTTGCTATTACTTACTTTGAACTGTTGTTGTGATGTTATCTGTACGATCATCACTATTCAAAACACCAGTATCTGTATCTCCACTAAATGCATATACTCTGAATCTATATATCGTTCCATTCCTGACATTGGTGAATGTTTGTTGGGCTGTTGTATTAATGCTGTAAGACTCATTATACCTATACTGAGAATAATTATATGTCTCATTAGCCAAAGACACTGCATAGCCATTTACTACACCTTCAGATACATTCCACTTTAAGGTTATGTTACCAGACACCACATCAATGTTCTCCCTTTTTTGTAGATTTCCTGGCTTACTTGGTTCTGAAAAAGAAAATGTTTCAGAGCTGCCAGTTTTAAAGACAGTGGAATCATGCTATGATGATCATGGTAGGCTCAAATGACCTGTTGCACCACTCAAAAGGCAGCAGAATGTTTATATAAAACTTCATGAACTTGGTATGCTGAGTCTTTTGGAAATTTGAGCTATCAAAGATTTTCCTGTAATTTTAATATATTGGTAAGGACATAATGAATCAAGACACTTACTAAGATTCTACAGGAACAACTAAATCCTGCTTAGATCAAGTGTATTACATCAATTTTTTTATACATGACTTTAGTTTACCTATGGACTGTCTGATCAACTCATAAGTCTACTTATACTGGACAAGCAAATGTGGATCCAGCACTTTCTTATAAAACAATCCCTTTCTTAAATGTGAATAAAATATTGATAAAAAGTTTGAAAAATAAAATTTGATATTTCATTCATTTTATCAACAAAATTGGCAGTTAATATAAGAAAATGTTTAACCAACATCTCAAAATTTACAGCTTCCAATGAGAAATTGTATATTTTGGAAATATTGAATTATCTATACACTGCAGATAATAAAATTACATATTATTGTTCATTTAAGAAAAATGGTGGCTATTAAGAAATGCATGCATTTTAAATAAATCTCATGAATTGACCAAAGTTCAAACTACAAGGAGAAACCCGCTATAACGCGCCCCACCATAACGTGAATTCGGATATAATGCGGTCGCGGCGTGGCTCCCAAAATTTTGTATATATATTCGCACGTGTTTTTCTTTCTTCTTGAAGTGTTATGCCAAATTACACCTGATGTGATCTTTGTGGTTGTCTTCAATTAATTCTGTATACATTCGTTGCTCTAACAATAGCTGACGTGTGTTTCTTCTTTCACTGCACACACAACCAAGCAACAGGCAAAGTGGTGGCTGATAAAAGCTTCCCACAGTTTAATAAACATCAAAAACGAAAACCGCCAACATGTTTTCTGGGCTTGGCGGTGTTATTAAACGCAATCAGTTGACCAGTAAATAGTGTTTCCTTCGCTAGCTGGAAATTGAGAGGGTATGAAATCGATATCCGTTCAGCTTTAAAAACAATTATAAAAGTGACTTGTGACCATTGCAGGCCCACTACACTTAGTTCTCGTGTTTTACATGTGTATTGGGTTTGTTTATGAAATGGTTATTAATTTCCGCCTTCTTTTTCTTAATAAATATTTTACTGTTACGGAAAAGCAAGTTCACAAACGGAAGTCGTTCAATGCACTTTGCGCAAAAAACATTTATTATGATTTTGGGGAAGAGATCGTGGATGAATTCTAATATAATACAATATACGATAAAGTACAAGAAATAGTGTGTAAATCGCAGCTTCAGAAATGTATTAATTTCACCAGTTCCTTGAAGTGATATGCCTAAATAAACATCGGAAATATAACTTATTATTAGTCCAAGAGTAAAGACACATGTTCTTGAACTGCATAAACGACAAAGAAGCCGACGATACGGTGGTTGATACAAAATTCTCACAATTTAATAAACATTAAAAAACGAAAGCCGCCAATGTTTTCTGGGCTTGGCGGTGTTCTTAGAGGAAATCATTTGACGAATAAACAGTCTCAGCTTTGTTAGCTGGAAATTGTACATGTGTACAGATGGGAAAAAACTTTATATCAATGGTGCGTGACCATTTCAGACTCACTGCATGATATGATTTAGTTCACGGATTTCATATATATGAATTTTGTTAATGAACTTAATATCATACTTTCCTATCTTTTTGCATATAAAAAAAAATATTTTACCGTTATGGACAATCAAGTTTACAATTTATATAGACACCGTTCATAGACCCTGGAACAAAATGAACATACACTTGCTACGTCTTTCGTAATCTAATTTTTTTGTTAAATTATCTCATTGAATTCAGACATAATGATTTGTGACAAAAATACTGAATAGTTTAAATACGTTTGCAATTTATGCAATGGAATTAGGTACAGGTATTATGGATTAGCTGCATGCCATGACGGTACTATATCAGACAGTAAGTAAACGGTGTTACATGCTATATATTGGACATTAATTCAGACACAAAGGTCTTGGACAAAATTATTGAATATTTTAAATCTGCAATCTTCCAGTAGAATTACATGCATTATGGATGAACTGTGTGCCATGATGGCACGATAGTAAACAATGTTAATACCCTCCCTATTCATTATATAACGTCAGTGGGGGTGTTATCGATCAACGTGTATTATCGGGGGGGGGGACAAAATACAAATTAGTAAAACTATCTAACGCAAAGTAATAACCTATAAATATAGTATCCGTCCACTTTTTAAAATAAGTCTTATTACTCCATTCCATTTAATATTCGTCCAATAATACTCCGATTTCTTACATTAGACACGAGTACACGTATATTCGCCAATGCGGTGTTTGCTGGAGAGAAAAAAATGTAAATACTGTAAAACCCCATGATAACGCAACCCTGCTTTTAACGCGATCCAATTTCATGGACCCCGATTGTTGCGGTTCCACTGTACTTTGATCTGTGACTTGCAGAATTGTTAACTGAATTGAGACTCTATTTTGCTTGATTACATTAATAACACTTTTGTATTATATCAAATAAAGGGGGCAGAATAAAAACAATAAACTTTAAATTCATGCTAATTCTACCTGCATAAGAGGGCCAGTAGTGTTCATGTTCATGTTCATGTGTTAAGTCTTACACTGATTTATTCTAATCATATGCAAATCAGATCATAAAAAGCATGAAAACAATTCGTATACAAAATTTAGTGATATAGGTAGGTTGTTTATAGAGATGCGAGATTAAGAGCTTTTTGTGAACTTAATTTCCCAAATTGACACTGGTGGAAGCCATTTCCACATGTTAGATAAGGTTTGTTGCATTATGTCACTTTCTCTGCAAAGTGAGCCTTTGCACACTAATGACGTGTGATGTTTCTGCATAAAACTGCAAAGCAAAACTCTATATCCACATTCCCTTGGATAGAGATTTTGTATCATTTGTGTAACAGATTTTTTTCTTTAAACTGTAAAAATATCATCATAACAGTCACTTTCTTGACAGAATAAATCCAGGAAATGCCTCTTAAACATCTACATTTCTGTTATCTTGTTGACTCTTGCCCCCAAGTTGAATCCAAACCACATTCCCAGAACTTTAACTGAAACACCACACAATTGCTCTGGACCATTTATGCCAACTAATTTTACATACTTACTTGATATCTTGTAAAATGTGTTGGATATGGTTCTTTCAGATAATGCTGTTTGTCTGTTCACTGAGGTTATTCTTATTTTGTACTTTTTTCCTGGCACCAGATTTTGAAGTGTCACATTGGTTAAGGTACCATTTTTAACTATTTCACTCCCAGTGTTGTCAGATGGTCCATATATGAGAACAAAGTAATCAATAAAATTTTCTTTTCCAGTTGGGGCAGTCCACATTATTGTGATAGATCTCTCATTTATTGTGCCAGTATTAAGTGATGTGACTTGCAAATCTGAAACTAAATAAAACCAAAACAATTGATTACAGTGTGTTTGTTTTTGTTTTAATGAAATGTGCAAACATGCTGTAGTAATAATATAAATATTAAATCCCTGACACTTAACCAGCTTGACTATTGCTTTTACTCTTATCAATGATGACAAGACCCTATTTCTAAACTATGAAATCCACACAAATGGCAGTGAGAATAAAAAAAGGAATTGCTTGCTTGTTCTTATTACAGGAATTTTAATAGTAACAATAATACCTGAATAATTCCAAACCCATGTAGTAATATTGCCCTATTTCCAAGCACAGAAGTTTTATAATCTCCAAAACTTGATGTGGTAATAATACTACAAGGCATCCCCCCAAAACATATCATAACATTACTCTTATCTCCATTTGTAATCTCCAAAACCTGATATAATAACAATGCTACTACTGACGTAGTATCAATATTACATATCCTCCAAATCCATGTAGTAACATTACCCTATTTCAAGGCACTGATTTGTGATTTCTGAAACATGATCTAGCAAAAATACTACATAGCCATCCCTCAAAATGGATTAAGTAACATTACACTTCAAACACTGATTTTCTGAACTTCAAAACCTTATTGAGTTGAGATACTACATAGCTATCTCCAAACCTATGTAGAAACATTATTCTGTTTCCAAGCACTGATTTGTGAACTCTGAAACTCTCTTAAAAATATAAAACAACTAGGGATGTTAATAAAGTTCTTTTTCCAAAACTAATTATCGTTTGTAGAAATCCGATTTTAAACAGATTATCAGTTTTTGTCCTACATTGAAATTACAAGAAACATATTCTTATAATGCAAGTTAGTGAATGCCTCTTGCGAATAAAAGATATTCATTGCATACCATAGCGTATATACACGCATCGTCTGACGGCATGGAGGACGATATTGTGGCTCCATCAAAGCCATCAAATCACGGAAGGAATTGGATTCAACAATCGAAATTGGTAGCATGTTTTCAGCGCCAAACTTAGCTACAACAGCAATAACTTTTTCTTCATGACTATCAGGACAGTTTCTTTGTGTTCCAATAAATGTTGTTAATCGCGGCTCAACATCTTGAAGGAGCCGCAATTCCGGGATGTTTGCTACGCAAATGTGCATACAATCCAGTAGTAGTACCACCGCTCGGACTTATTTGTTGTGAACATAGTTTACAGCGAGCCATGCTTGATGAAATTTTTTCAAAGTTTTCCCCATACATCAGATTTATTTATACGACCAGCCATATTTGTAAACTTGAAAAGACACAACCAGCAGAGACCAGTCCTCAACAACAGAGACTGTAGCTATTAACAGTCTATTGTTGTCAATTTCGGACATCAAAGAACTTAGCGACCGGTCGGTCGACTAACTATTGACATCCTTCAACAATAAATGTATTCATTTACAAAGACGCTGCATGGAGCGCTCACAAATTTTAAACAAACACACCTTCTTATCTGCTATCCATATTGTATTAAAATGTAAACACTAAACAAATGCATGAATGAATTTTTTTCTGGCATTTTTAAAATTTGCACTACAAAAATGGTAAACAATATTGAATTCGATTATCGTTTTGTAAAAACAAAAACTGATAATCGTTTTCAAAACCGATAATTTGATTTCCAAATATTTGTTTAACAACCCTAACCACAATTGATGTAGTAACAATACTACACAGCTATCTCTCCACAACCCACATAATAACATTACACTTTGCTCATGAAATGATTTTGTTATCTAAAAAACCTGATGTAGTAACAATAATTTATAGCAACCCCCCAAAAAACCAAATAGTAACATTACCCTTTCCCGAGGCACTGATTTTGTGATCTCAAAAACCTTAAGTATTAACAATACTACAACTGATGAAGTAACAATACTACATAGCTATCCCTCCAAAACCAATATAGTAACATTACCCTTTGCCCAGGCACTGATTTTGTGATCTCCAATACCAATACTACATAGCCTCACAGCCATCCCCCAAAATTCATGTAATAACATTACCCTCTTTCCAAGCACTGATTTTGTGATCTACAAAACATAATGTAGTATCAATATTGCGTAGCTATCCCTCAAACCATGTACTAATATTACCTTTTAACAGGTACTGATATTTTGAGCTCCAAGACCTGATGTAGTAACAATATTACAACTGGTGTCAAGACAAAGGTGACTGGGTGGGACATCATGTTACATCTCTGTTGCATGATGTCCCAGTGCTAGACAATACTACAAACTGCCACACAGACATCATAGAGATATGAGATTACCTATCCAAGTCAACATTGCTAATCCCCATGTTCGATGTAGTTATGATAGAACCTGTCATATGACTTGTGGAAATTTAGAAATTCAATTAGAAGCTTACAATTTTAAGTCATACGCAAGGATATGCTGAGTGTTTAATGCCGATTTGTAATCCCAAAGATGGAATTTTCAACCTACACTAAAGCGCAATGATGGATTAGTTATGTTTAGCCAAAAGGCGGAAAACAAGCAATAAAACCTTGGACAGGGTGTTTTAAAAACAATTTTGTCCTTAGACTATTAACTTGGAAAGTAGGCAACCAATACTCCAAGGTTTTTCCTAGAAACATTTTTCCAAGGTTTTCTAGGAAACCTCGGAATATGTACAGCCAAGTCAAAGAAAAGTGAGAATATAGAGAAAAATGGAGCCAAAACATTACTGGATGATAAAAGACAATTTTTTGTTTCCAAGAACATCTCTTTTTAATTACAGAAAAGAAGACACAACATATATCTGCAGCAGTAGTAAGACAACATGTGACTGGTATGTTTTCAATGTTAAGATATTTGAAACAATTGATTTAATATTTTTTTAATTTGATAGTTATTTTTTCAAAGACACAATTCTGGTAGAAACTGTTCTTAAGTACGTTCTTGAAAAACTGGTGGATTAGTGTTAGAAATGTCACAATTAAATTTTCCATCATGTTGCCCCATAAAGCAGAATTAAATATGTTTCCACGATTCTCTGATAATTCTACTGACTATGCATGCTATTATTCAATCTCAACGAAACACATTCTGTTAAGAATATGTGAATATACAAAATGTATGTAAGTTGTTCTTTGGTATCTTTTCCGTATAAGAGAATCATGAGATGTATTATTAAAATGTGTTTTAAGGGACAATTTAACCTGTCCTATATGTTATAAAATGTATGTTTCTCAGAAGTCACATGCATGATTATTTCATCCTCACAGTTGGTATGCATTAGGTTTTTATAATAGTAGTAATGAATTTGTATTTTCTGTTTCATTATAGGAAGTAGAGGGATCAAGACTTATCTCAGGTCGAATATAACAAACCTTTTATCTGGTCATTTCTTCAGAAGAAACCATCTTTACTTTTTGTAAAGAACCAACAGGAAAAGTGCAAAACAATGACTTAAAATACAACACCACCAAAATGGCAACAAAACTCTATACAAAAGACAAAAAGATTATACATATAGCTTGTCCGGTATGTATATTTTCTAGACATATTACAAAAGGTATAATTTTATGAAAAATATTAACAAAGAGAAACTTGAAACTGAAATAACAAATTATTTAATATAAGGCTAATAGTATTATGACTTGCCCCATAAATGACAACTGACATGTGACACAAAACTCAGCAAAATGGCTATCAAGCATATGACACAAAGCAAATTACTGTAAGATATGTGAAATTTACTTTCATTGGGACAGTTTGATTCTTACAAGACGTCATTCTTTTGTGTAACATTTAAAAACTTTTTCAATCTTTATTGCTAAATTTTAAAACTCAGGGAATAATGTACATAGTAACTTTTTTATTTTGTCCAGACAGTATTTTGACACTTGCTATAGTTTACACAGATTGGATCTCACTATGATAGCCGTAAGTATCAACAGCAATGTACATTATTCAGTTTCAAGTGCCACAATGCTCAGGTATCTTTCTGTGCTTTGATCATTCAAATGTTAAGATTTAGTTAAATGTTTGATCATGCAGAGAAGGCTTATCATGGTCTTGAGTAAGATACACTGTATGTACAGATGACATCTTTCTTGTATCCAGATGTCATTTCAAAATAAAGTCTATAACTAGTTGCATTTGAGTGTTCATATCAGTAATTATTAAATGATATGTTCATGTATGCAAAACGTAACTTAATTAATTAAGTTTGACAGGTTTTAAACATTTCCACACATGCTGTATGCTTTGTACAATGTATCAAAATGTACTGACATATTTTTAATGTTATATTATTGTGGTAATAAAGTCAATGAACAACTGCTTTGGACACGAAAGAAAGGTAAAAGGCAGTAATGAATTGTTACCTGTTGTTCAGTTGACACTCATGCATACACTCATGTAAGTGGATAAAAGGATTTATAGTAATTGACAAGAACGTCAAGTTGTAATGTAGCAGTTTGTATTGTAGACTGAAATATCTGTACCTTCTATTAAAATATAAAATTACTAGAAAGAGTTTGAAATTGTTTTGGTTTAACGCCATTTTTCAGCACAACAATATGCTATACAAGTTGGCCAATATTAATGGTGGAGGAAGAACATATATGCTATGTAATAATCTTGTTCAAGTGAGTTTGGAGATCTACATTCAGTAATATTATTGTGAGCCAGATAAAAGTCTGACAGTCATGTCAAAGCATTCAAGCATACTCTGGGCTGATCCCAGGATAAAAATGTATTCTGATTTTGAATTAAATACATACTAACAAAGTTTCTTAAGCTGATCCCAACTAGGCAATATAGTATTATTCTTACATTCATATGTGTATGGTTGTATTTTCCACTACAGAACACCAGAGTAAAATCGCTTGCTCATTCTTCAACCTGACCTTTATCATGACTTCTGAATATTTTTACAATTCACAGGAAGCATAGTCCACACAAAATATTGAACACTTCCTTGTTTGCATCATCAAATGAATTTTTACTTCGCAGTAATAAAGATAAACATTCAGTGCAAAATATTGGCATCCTAAATTGAACATGTTTCACACTGATTGACTTAGCTACAGAAACAGCTTCCATAGTCCAATTTTGAGTGAAAAGCTGTTGTAATTGTTTTATGTTTTAAAAAAATGTTTATTCTCAGCCATTGTTTCTTAAGTTTAAATCAATTCTAGCTCAAAGTTTAATTTAAAACTATTTTGTTCTTTTTTGTCTGTCTTGATTAATCTTGTCAACAAAAGTGGACTTCATATTGTGATCTGTTGATATCTGTATCGTTGCAAAAATATATTCAGTATACAATTCAGTCACTATGCATTGCCATTACTGTTCTGTGAAAGCTAAAATGTTTTTAAATGTCACTGACAGTTTACAGTGAATATTTCACTTTTCATGTTCTGTCTCTACTGATTATCAACTGTGACTACCATTCCCAAGTTGACATTGCTAATCTCCATACTCAATGTAGTTTCGAAAGAACCCGTGATATGACTTGTGTCTGCAAAGTACAGAAATTTTCAGTGGCTGTTTTGCAACTTGAAAGTTACAGCAGTATTCATAAAACTATGCCTTTCAGACTTGGACTCCCCTTTTTAGATCAGAAATGTGAAAAAAGAATCCATCATTGTGCTTTAGTGTAGGATTGAAAATTTCATCTTTGGGATTAAAAATTGGCAACAAAATTCAACATATCCTTGTGCACGACTTGATATTGTAAGATTCAAGTTGAATTTCAAAATTTCCACAAGTCATATCATGGGTTATGATGATGATATTTAATATTAAATACAAAGTTAAAATCCTATAAGACAACACTAAATTTTCTTTTGTATTGTGGAGGCAGTGTCAGTCATAGCTGTAATAATCTTACCACATCATATGTTTTTAAATGACAAAGTCAATGTTAGACTGTTACCATAGACTGATATAGAGTAATGTTACTACATGTGTTTGGGATTAACAATGTTTTATTATAACCATATCAGGTTTTCAAGTCCAAAAACTCAGCATTATGCTGTGATCTGATAATAGGGCAATGTTACTTCATTGGTTTTGTGATAAACAATGTATTATTATCTACATCAGATTTTCGATAAATGCCTGGAATTGGGATAATGTTACTACATGTGTCAGAGGGATAAACTATGTTGTACTTGTACTATATTAAGACTTGGAGATCACACAGTTGGTTACTGGAAATATTCTAATGTTATTACATGTACATAGGCTGGTTGGATCATTAATAGTATTGTTACTGCATTGGGTTTTGAAGATCACAATATCAGAGCCTTCAAATAGGGTAATATAACCACATGGATTTGGGGGAAAGCTGTGTAGTATTGTTATCACATCAGGTTTTGGAAATAAAAAGATCAGTGCTTCGAAAATAGTATAATGTTACTGCAAGGGTTTTGGGGGATGGCTATGTAGTATTGTTGTATTGTTATGACAACACGTTTTTGAGGTCACAAATTAGTACCTTGAAATAGAAAAATGTTACTACATGGATTTGGGGGAGAAAAGGAGAGCTATGTAGTATGGTTAATACATCAGCTGTAGTATTGTTACTGCATCATGTTTTTTAAAATCACAAAATCAGTGCCTGAAAACAGGGTAATGTTCCTACATATATTTGGGATATAACCTTGTATTATTGTTGCTAGTAAAATTACTGTAAAAAGGATACACAAGCAATTACTTTTTAATACTGGAAGCCAAAAACAAAACCAAAGACTCTTATTATGTAGTAAGCAAAAATAATTTTTTATATGTCAACATAAAATTATTAAAAAGTAGGGATTGTAGGGACATTTTGGAAAAATGTGGGAAAATTAGGGAGTCTAACATAAAATAGGGAAAAGCATGACGAGTTTTAAAAAAATAGGGCCACTGGGAAGATTGTCTTCATAATCTGTAAGGATTTACTGATGAGGCCCAGCATGGAGATGTATATTAATAAAATACTAGTCTGTCAATATATTACAAATAAAAATGCAGCGGCATATCATTGGATGGTTCAAAGTTTCTTTCTGGCAAATCAGATAATGATTTTGCTTAAGAAGGATTCACAATATGTGTGAGCCTCATCTAGATTTAGATTGGCCTGTTCATTCATCAGATGTTATTTTATAGCTCTGACAAGTAAAACTCACAATCATTAAAATCTGTTGCATATTCATCTTACATTCGTAAGTATTTTGGATTGTTCTACCTTGTTTCTACAGTACTCCCCACCACTGCAATATTCACTGTATCAATCTGCACAATGAATGTATTAACAAAACTAATACTCACTTAATATTTATTTATTAAAACATTCACTAATGTGAAAAAGTACACAATCTGTACAAAGTATAAATTTGCAAAAAGCTGTTGCAACATATCCGAAATTCATTTCAATCATGTAGCTATTCAGTCAATAATCACATTGATGCAGCATGGAGAAACAAATCAATACAATTAAAGAATTTGCAAAAATTTAAAATAAATTATAAATAATAAAGGCAAAACCTGTTTTTTAGTAGATGTCAGGAGATATTTCACTAGCTCATCGAAAACATTTTGTACTGGTACAAGTGGAAAAGTAATTTGATAATGCATCATTTCTATTTCACTTTGAAACATTTCCTTACATCTACTGAATGAATTCCGACAATACTCTATCACTAATGAATATGTCTCAGATGGGACAAGAAAGTAGTTCCAGAAATGATAATGTTACAGCAGCAATACCACTTTTGATGCCACCATATATATATATATATATATATATATATATATATATATATATATATATATATATATATATGCATTTTTCTCTGCTTCATACATTTTCAGTATATAATTATGAAATATGTTATAAATACCATTTAACTATTTTTAAACATGAAAACAATCAAATATTAATGCTTTTTTAGAAGATTATTATGGACAACTTAATAATTTTAAATTATATTGTTTCTCTTGCAAAACCTATTCCAGGTAAGACGAAAACCTGTCAGGTAAGCAAAGAATGAGTGTGTGATTAGGATTTTAACTTAGCTTTAAAAAGATTTCAGTCATATCGCTACGATGTCTGCAGTGTAGCAGTTTATAGTGATGTCTATCACTGATGCATCATGACGCATACATGTAGCAAGATCTCCCACCCAGTCACATTATCCTGACACGAGGCTGGCCAGTACTAACACTAACCTCTTAATGCTGAGTGCCTAGCAAGGCAGCTGTAAGAACCATTTTTGTAAGATTTTGGTATGACTCGGCCAGGGTTCGAACCCATGACTTCCCGCTTCTAAGGCTAATGCTCTAACTACACGGCCACCAATGCGATAAGTAAACGAGGAGACTTTATCTACTTCTGATCTGATGTCAATTACACTTTTTACTACATTAAAATACAACTAAAACCATCATAAAATACAGCCAACATAAAAGTTTAACTTGAAAGTCCTAGTCAATTTATAAAACTATCTATCATTTAATTAGTATTATTAGAGGTATTGGTACCATTATTATCATTATTATTATTATAATTGTTTTCCTTGTTGTTTAAAAATATCAAAATAATGTACTAGTTTCTTGGTTACATCACCATAGCCACCAAACTGACAAGCTTTGTACATTTAAAGTATGGTTCACAATACATTTATGAGTTAGTTAGCTTTACTCACAGCTCCAGCTATTTCTTTTAAAACTCCTATAAACACATATATATATATATATATATATATATATATATATATATATATATATATATATATATATATATATAGTGGAAAAAGTATGGTCTCTTGTAACAGGTCAGAATTCTATATAATCAATAACTTTGTGCATTGAGAATATGATATGGTCTCTCAAGACAGTTGGCATTACATAGCAGTAGTCTTTCAATACAGGTTTCAGATGGTTTAATTGTATTGTTCATGGATTTCAAAGAAAGATAACAACTTCTTACCTGGTCTGCATGTCCCATTTGGCTCTATTCCATTATTATCATAGTAGTCCATGTTACATACACAAATATTACTAACACTAGCTGAGGAGACATTACATGAGGCATTGGCTGTAATACATGCATCAGGCTGTGGACAATTAGACCCAAGGCTAACCTCTGAAATGGATTAATTTTAAAATCCATATGTACATTGAGATATTTAAACAAAACATATCATACAATAAGAATGGATTAGCAGTTGTTTCTAGTTACATTTTTGCATGTTTTCAGACACTGTTTTCAAACACCAAGTTGTAAGCAAATATAGTATTTAAATCTGTTTCAATTTTCTGTAGGTTTGTGGCTGTATTTGTTTTCTCTCCATAACTTATATTTTTTGACAATCTTAGAAGTTCTGCCGTGTTGTTTTCAAGTTTGGTAGTAAATGAACTGGGACAAAGTTTTCTTAATTCCATCAGCAATAAATAATTAATGTGGACATGAACTAAAAAAAACTAAATCCTTTGTGCTAATTGTCATGAAAAATATTTCCAGACATATCATGTAAATTCCCAGTTGAATGGGGTATAATGCAGGACACATGAATGCAGGTTCACATTAATTTGTACCCCAAAAATATAGCTGAAAAATCAATTAAATGCAAAAAACATCTTATTGTATTTTCTAGCACTATCTTCACTTTTCTGTTAAATCCTGCTTCAAATCTGAATAAAACTCACAGCAGGTCATCAAATATGTGTCCGATAGTGAATGCATAACAATTCACAAAGATTTCATTAATGTTTTATATAGTGTATATTTTCTCCTTCCAAATAATACGTGTAGTGTTTGTAAACTAATATATAAGAAACGTTTTGAAGTATAAATCCAGAAACTGACTTGTTACTTATTTGATACTTGGTTTAACTCAAAAGTCAAGAGGTAGACTTTGTAGTTCCAGTTACTCACATAAAAACCTTAACAAATCTGTAGTAGTAGTATGCTGAAAAGCAGAAGTCTGTCAAAGTTAAAGTTCTAAGGCAGTTAACATCAACATCACCAGTGTTTTGTATGTCTATATTTCATTCAAAGTCTGTCTTTCATATTCTAGTATATGTGATTGCTGTATTCATGCTAATTCCTAAAAACAATTACAACAAAACATTCAGCAGAATTTGTGAAGATCATTCATATTTTCCATCACATTGTCTTGTTTCATTCATTAAAAAATGTGATTTTTTTCAGTGTTATGTATGTTTAGTTTTATATTGTATGCTTGACCTTATACATATTTGAGGGTAGAGTTTTGGCCTACCTAACATTTGTAATTTTTTATAACAATATTTATCAACAATTCAATTCAAGGCCTAAATATTTGTATTAGTATGTATGGTCCAAAAAGTGAACCTGTTAACAATACTATGGAAATTTCAATTCTAAATTACCTAAATCAAGGATATTTTGTTGTGTGACAGGTCAAGTGACAGTCTTTAAAGAAAGGACAAAGTCAACAACTTTTCCAACTTGACTTAAAATCAGTCAGTCAAATTATTTTTAGTTGTGTTTAACTATAATTTGAGAGGAATTATTTATACAAATTTTCACTGGAATTACAAAGTACTCATTGACATTTTGGATTAAAACACTATTTCACCAATGACAATGGGTAAACATTAATGAAGAACAAATTATTATAATTCCTAACAAATCATAGCCTGTTAGGAAATCACTTTTTAACTTTTTGTTTATATCAAAATTAAAGACATTAAATCACAGAATTTGTCAGCATAGCTTATCTCAAGAGGCCAATATAACAAAGCAGTTTGTATTGGAATTTCTGCCAAAAGGAATCTTGTGAATAGGCTAATATAAACAAAGCACTCCTTAATGAGGAATTTATATGATTACAACTCACCATAACAGATACATAGACATACAAATAGGCATGTTATATAGGTCATTCTAGCATGACACTGTCAGAAACATAGCATCCACACAAAGTGAAACTGCTAGAAAAATGACCTAAAAGCATAGCCTAAAGTTACTTGTAGATACAAATATACATCATAGGAACTCACTTGTGATGCAAACATGCAGTATTCCACATAATGGACACATTGATAAAGCCACATCAATAAACACTCAAGGTTGTAGAAAACAATGACAAATATTCCCAACTTAAAAGGTGACACTTAATAATGAATGTAGGTCATTGTGACCTGCTTTTGGCATGACTGTTTAGTTTTCACTAAGTCTGATCCATGCACTAAACTACAGGAACCTACAAGTCAGAAAGAGTGATGAATACTGGACAGAATGACTGATGGACTTAGCGTTTGTTCTCTTCACATTTACTGTCAATCATATACAAATAATTTATTTCCTCTGAAAGTAACTAAAAAGGCCAGCATCAAGGTAACTAACAAGAGTTTCATAACTTTTACCTAACTGAACAAATATAAATTAAAAAAACTTTAATGTAATATTTTTGCTATAAACTGTACTTACAAATGTAGGAAAATAATGGTAGCAAAAAAGGTCAATACAAAGAAGTAAACATACGTAACTTAACATTAAATGCAAACTTTAAAATCAGATTCTTTCCCACGAATAAAATAAGGTTATCAAAACGTGGTCAAAAAGTATTGATTAAGGACATTTGCTTGCTATTTAACACAAGGAAGCAACATTCTGGTACACAGCTCCATCTTAAAATCAATAACAGAAAAACCATAAACACAAAATTTAATCTTTAATCCACACACTCACCTCAAACATTTCTCATGAGAAAACCAATTTTGTAAAAACTAAACAATCTACCAGTTCCACAATGTTGTTTATTTTCTCCCACATAACATGCTGTTTTATACCAGAATTCAATGTAGAATGTGAAATCCATGCAACAATACATCTACTGATGTTCCTTTTGGTTTCAGTACATGGTCATGTGATAAACTGGCAAGGTTTGGCATGTCAAACAATGAAATCTCACATAATATGCATGCCACAAGGGCTTTTTTTCAAACCTTGCAAGCAACTCTTCAAAAAAAAACTAAAACGAGTGCACGTTTAAATTTAGAAAGGATAAACAATGTAAGTAATCAATGAATAAGATTGTTTAAAATCTTTTTTGTTGTTTCTTCTGAATATCTTAATTAAAATCATGGTAAGTGACAACTGCAGCATTCATTACACATAGCAGTGAATGATGTCCTAACAGTGAAAATTGATAGTAAAACTTGAGAATATTTAGTTTTAGGCACCAGCACAAGATTACTCCATAAAACATTTGAAGATAAGTTGGCTCACAAGAAAGATATAATCTATTAAAATTTATTCCAGGAGCAAGATACATGTAGCATTTATATTTAATCTGGAAAACGAAGTTGCTCAAATGTAACCTTTTACCTGCAATTTTCATATTGGCACATCTTCAAAGACACTTCTTTGGTATTGGACAAAAATCTATAAACATAATCAGTGTTTCCCCCAGAATTGTAAACATTAGGGTTTAAAACAACTGGGGGTCAAATAAAACAGGTGGAGGTCAAAATGCACTGACAATTTTTTTCTGCTTTCAGTAAGATATTGCAACTTGCACAACATTCTCTCTCTCTCTCTCTCTTTCTCTGTATCTCCCTCTCTCTCTCTCTCTATCTCTCAATACAAATAAACCAACATGCACAATTAACACACAAATGCATTGTCCATTCAAAAAAATAATTGTATTAGTTCATTATTCCTTTTGTTTAAAGTCGTACTTTTAACAGTCTCCTAATTATGTTTTTGTATCAATATTATAGACCAACACATTAATATAAGCCAATACAAAAAGCTGAATAATTTTGTTTAACCAAATGGCAGTTAAGTTACTGCCTGTCATATAATGTATACTATTATTAGTTTTACTGTACTTTGTCACACAACAGATTCATCCAAATTTCTGAGGCTAATGATTCGTTTTCTCTTTATTAAGTTACACTTGAACTTTTATATCTTTTTTTTATTGCAGCAAAGTTAAAAACCAACAAAATCTGCAAAAAACCCTGACTTTGTGATCCAAATAATGTACTTGTTTCAGCAAATTTACTGATTTCTTTGTTGTGAAAGAAAGTTTTGGGTGATAATGTGCTCACCTGATATCTTGTGGTGAAAAAGGCAGATTTTTAACAATTCTTAAACCATCTCATGAAAGGATTATTTTGCTTTTGCAGTCTTCACATCATGCGATCAGAAGTCACACCGGTAATCCCAATGGATGGGCATTATTCGAGTCAAGGCACTTGACTTCTCCATTTTTCATTAAAGTTTGATCATCAGTTACTCTTTTGTGTTTTGCTTATTTCACTTTCTTGGCTACTTGGGTAATTAATGAGGTAAAACAAAATGTATGATTCTGGGGACGACACAAAAGATACACAAGTCAGGAAACCCTAAACTATCTCTTGCAATAAATAATCATCCATTAGAAAATGTCAATCATTAAAGGCTTGTAGGTGTGTCCATAGATAATAATTTATTATGGAATGACCATATTGATAAGCTATGTAAAACACTGTCATCCGAAATTGCCCTTCTCAGCAGAATCAAGAAATATTTACCTACGGAAACTCGCAATCTATACTACAAGTCGTATATTCTTAAAACAATGGATTACTATTCTAATGTATGGGGAAACTGTGCTAAATCTGAGCTTGACAGGATTTATAAACTCCAGAAACGAGCAGCACGTGTAAGTTTAGATACATCTGTTGACCATCCCTCAAAAGAATTATTTACAGAACTCAAATGGTTCACAATATATGACACGATAGATTTTCACAAGGCAGTTCTTTTATATAAATGTCTACATGGAACTGCACCAGAGTATCTTCAGGACTTATTCAGACCTTTTTCAAAACAATACCAGTTGAGATAAATCTCACATGGAAACCTTCTAGTACCAAAACCAAGAACAGAGCAATTCAAAAAGAGTTTTCAATACTCTGGTACAGTTCTGTGGAATAAGCTTCCACTACATGTAAAATCGGCTGAAAATATTAGAGTATTTAAGAAGAGATATCATGAGCATGCATGTGTTTCTAATAGATAATGGAATTTAGTATTTTAATTTGAAACATGCTAATATAAGCACTAATTATTGCTTCTTCACACAATGTGCATTTGTTATACTCTCATTAAGATGGCCTCAATGGAGAATAGTCCTTGACTAATGAGTCACCCTCTATAAATAAACATTATTATTATTATTATTATTATTATTATTATCATTACTGATTCATATATATGACTGCCACCATTTTCATCCAGGACCAACTAGGTCACATAAGAAGTCTATCGTTAAGAACCCTTAAGAATTCTTCTGAAGAAACCCTGATGTCAAAATGACTTTCATTTAAAAGGAATTATACGAAAAACAAACTTTTAAAGATGGCCACATATTAGATATCAGATAAGCATCATTTTAACATAAGAAGAAGTCTTTTAATGAAACTCAATGCTGATATGACCATTCATTCTCAAGTAGTTATAGTTGGAATCAGACCATCAGACCAGCACCATTTTCATTTAGGACCCATTAAATTTCGTACCGGTAAGTCTTTTGGTGAAAACCATATCTTAATACATGACAACCAAACATTCAGGAGAAGTAGCAATAACAATAACTATTTTCATCATGGCTGATATTGCAGCCATATTGGACCTCAGATCAGCATTGTTTTCAGTTAGGATCATTTAGGCTTCATAAGAAATCTTTCAGCGAAAACCCCATGCTGATACGACCATACATTCAAAATGAGTAGCAATAACAAGATTTTCATAATGTTAAAGTGTCACCCTTTAACAAAATTGTTATCTAGTCATATAAATAAATAAATAATGTATTACTACAAAAATTATTTCAGTCCTACCCACTTATATCGACATCACTTATGTCTACAAGCCGCCTATGTTGACAAAAAAGCAAAGTCCCAGTTCTTTGGTCTACTATTACTACCAAAATTGTTTTCTAATCATTTATGTCGACAAGCTGCCAGTTCCGACCCATACTTTGTACAACAAATAGCTGTTCTTGCCGCTAGCTTTAATTTTCCTGCCTAATCATTTATGTTGGATAGTGGCCAATTACCATCTGGACTTTATACAACAATTAGTTGAGATTGCCATCAGGCTTTAATGTCGTGGTTGGATAAAAATTAAACTTTTTTTGGTCCTATAAAGCTGGTCTATCGCGGCGACTTAAAAGCAGTGAATTGTCTTAGGGTCAGTAAAATTACCTCCTGAATGACCCATTAGGCCACCGCCTTCTAGGAATTCTTCTAAAACTTTGGAATGTAAACGTTAAAGGGATAAAATGTAGGGGCAATGGTGGTATCAAGAGAGATACAAGAAAGATAGAGAAGGTGAGCAAAAAAAAAGACTTCCTTGGGCTCTGCGTAACCAGCCGATTTGTTGAGACTGGGCCCATCCCGACCACCCGTCTAGCAGAAGAAGAGGCAAAAGCAGTGTATTGCATCAGAAAAGCCTCCGCTCAACTACCAGGATCATTTCCTCCCCCGACATGGGTCACAACCCACGGCAAATGGGTTGCCTCTACATAGTCACCTCTTACGATGTGTAGTGAGGCACGTTGACCCAATTCTACAACCCCGAACCCGCAAGGGGGGAGGTTCAGAGAGAGATATTTACCCCACATGGCAGGAGCAATCTGCAATTCTGACACCATAACATCTGGATTAATTTTGGCATCATGACTGTGGGAGGTTAGGAAAAGGCTTGCAACACCTCCCTGTCGATTGACAGTGCATCCACAGCCCAACCGTCTGCATCTGGAACTGGTGAGAAAAAAGTGCGTAACTTGTGATTCAACCAAGTTGCAAAAAGATTGATCATCAGGCGTCCCCAAGGGGACATATCTGAGTGAAAACCAATGGATGGAGTGAACATTCCATGATGAGGAATATTTTGCCAAGAGACTTTTTTCCCAGAAGTGAAAGACCTTGATAGAGAGGTGGATTGAACTCACCATCTCCATCTTGAATTGGACTAGGTGACTCTAATTGATGACTGAAAAAGAAACAGCCTTGAGTAAAATTCTGAGGATTGTTGCGTTTGTACATGCTCTAGTGTCTTTGTAAAAAAAGCTTTAATACCCATATCTTCCGTTATAGAAAGGCATCTGTCCTCCGATATGATGATATATTTGAGAAGAGGGGAGAAAGGATTGTTGATGAATGAAATCTGAAGATCCTCCTTGTCATCTGGTTAAAGCACCCCACCCCACTCCTGAGGGAATAGGGAGGTCCAGTGAGCTCTTCTTGTCAAGTGCCAGGAGATCGCTTCAGAACATGTCTGCTGCCATAAGTCCATTTCTTCCTCCTCAAAATGATCTACCAACTCTTTGAAGCAATGGTAAGGGTGGGGGCTATCTGAAGTAACCAATACCTGATAAAACAAATTATCTTAAATGGCAGTTTGAAAACTAACTTCAATCTGTTCCATTGTTGAATCTAAGATGTGAAGGATGGTAGATTTGAAGGAGTTCCATCACATGCACTGTGCTTTGTGGCCCAACTGGTTCTACTTGCAGCACTAGAGAAGACATATCAGGTAGTGTGAACAATCATTTTCATACCCAAGAAAACATCACCAGCTCTCTCTTGTGGACAAAAGTCATGCATTGCCAACAATACTGACTGGTTTGCCTGGCGAATGGTTGGCTTGGAAACTGGCAGTATAGGAGATGGTCCTGCTATCACCGTTACTGGCTGCTCTAAAGACCTGGTTGAACAGACAGCTATTCTCACTGAAATCTCTGTCACAGAATGGGCATGTCAATGACAGTATGGATGGACAAATGGATCTATCACTAAGATCCCCATATAAACTAACTGGCTGGATCATTTTAGCAAAACGTTTACCATTCTGGGACAGCTGGACAGTTGGTGTTGACAAGACGGTCAGTGTTGGCTGGAAGGCCGGTAACGGCAAAACAGTATTAAGAGTTGGATCCAACAGATCTGGCATGTACCCTTGGCCTGAATGCTATGCTTGAACATGTGAGGGGACTGAAGCCAAGTGGCTGCCTAAAATTGGGGAATACTATTTAACGAGTCAGTGTCACCATCAACAAATTAAAGGCCATCTTCCTTGATTTACTGTCTTCCCTCCCTTTAATGAAAAAAGGACGATCACTGTAATCATGTACTTCATTCATATATTAAACATTCTTCCTAAAATAACACAAGAGAAACAAACCTAAAATTAGCATAAATTGTCAAATCAGTATATGCAACTAAAACAGAAGCCAAGGCTTCCACTGACAACTGTATTATGGACATATAAGAAACAGTGTATGAATTGTATAAAAAAAATGGTAAACTTCCATGCTTGCTTTATTGACATAAACAGGGAGAGATGAATTGTTATTTTTTAGTAAGTACGAATTTTTGAGATAACAGGCTAAAAGTCCACACGTAATGTGATTGGGGAAGGCAATATAAGGAGAAAATGTTGCTAGAGGGCTGACAATCGGCAATAACAGTGCAACATTAATCAATGGTTATTACACATTATACATTGGCAATCACATTCTGAAGTTGATCAAGAGTCATTAATTAAGAAATATGAATTCCTCATCAAATCCTCAAGGTCCTCATTAACATTAAAATGCATGGCAAGAAAGAGGAAAAAGTTCTTAATAACTGTGGAATGTATATTCTTGACATATTATTTATTTTTGCTATCTCAATGCATCAAAGTATGTAACTGTGTAAAAAGTAAAAAGAATGTAGAAGATAACTGACTGCATTTAAACTGGTGTTGAGAGAAAAGATATTGAGCTAATATAATGTAACTGAAGTTAGAGTATTCAAAGGCCACGTGTAAAAATAATATTGAGACACAGACAAAATATATCACCATACAGTTGTATGCAACATGGATATGAACTTGACAAGTTCCAGCAAATGTTACACCATTATCATAATATAGTTAGAACAACATGCACTGTTAAACCATCAATGAAAGTATTTCAAACAATATAGCCTAACTTTAATAATAAATATGGATGTTAGAGTATTAAAAGACCACATATACTAAGTTGTGACATACAAAAACAGATATATCCAGATAGATGTGTGGAATAGTTATATGAATTTACTCAGCTGACAAGCTCCAGCAGATGTAGCACCATTATCATCATAGTAGTTAGAACCACATGTACATTTGTAATTACTGCATGCAGCATTAGAGTCCTTACAGACTTGCTCACCTCCTAACGTGGGGCAAGCGGATCCTAAATCAAGCTATGAAATTATGAACAAAGCCTGTCCATCCCATTATCCATATACAAAAATGGTATATGGTTAGTCTTATCATCCTAAATAATTTTTAAGAAATTGCTCAGTTCCTGCTGTTAATTAGTAAATAAGAATGTAAGTTACAGTACCATTAGAAAATTTGAAAGAAATGGGATACAAATATTTTCATCAAGATAGTAACTGTTGAAATGATGATCACAGCCAACTTTCTTCAACCCTTGAAATAAATGTTCAAGCTTGAGTCTTCACAAGCCTATACATTAGCAATCAGGATGTTAGGAAGATCAAGGTCTTTCAAATATGTACCAAATATACTCATTATCAAGGTTATGTGTCAATGATATCATTTCGGGTGAAAATAAAAAATTGCTTATAAGAAAAACATGGCTGAAATCTGATTCTAAATATGGTTCTAGAGTATTCAATTGTCCCATGTACAAAGATATTGTTATGATGCACAGAACAAGATATTTCCAGAATAATGTATACAAGACAAAGTTGATGTGAACTTACTCAGCTGACAAGTTCCATTAGGTGTAGCACCATTATCATCAAAGTAGTCAGAACCACAAGCACATTTGCCATTACTGCACGCAGCATTAGCATCCTTACAGACTTGCACACCTGTCACATTGCTACAATTGGAACCTAACACAACCTCTGCAAATAGAAATAATTCATGTACATCACATTGCAGACACACACACATTATATATAAGATTAAGATTCAAAGAAAAAAAGAAATGTGGAAGATAAATTAGCTTATATATTATTTGCTTCATGAATGCTAACACAATAAAAGTTTGTAAGTCTAAAAATTATGTAAACGATGTAAAAATAACTGAACTCATTTTGGATGTAAAAAAGAAAATGCTTATAAGAAAAACATGGCTAAAATGTGATTCTAAATTTGGTTCCAGAGTGTTCAATAGTCACATGTACAAAGACATTGTTAGGATGCACAGAACAATACATCTCCAGATTAACTTATACAAGACAAAGTTGATGTGAACTTCCTTACTGACAAGTTCCATTATGAATAGCACCATTATCATCATAGTAGTTAGAACCACATGCACAAGTTCCATTACTGCACACAGCATTATCATCCTTGCAGACATGCACACCTGTCACATTGCTACAATTGGAACCTAAATCAAACTCTGCAAATAGAACGAATGCATCTCCATCACATTGGACACCAACACACACACACATACACACACAAATATATACATATATATGCATGGAAATATTGTATTTCATCTGTCTTATCATCCTTGATACTGCTTACAGAAAGTGCACATTTTTGGACAGCTCAGGTGGCCTAGTGGTTAGAGCATTCATGTCAGCTGCAGGAGTTCGAGGGTTCAAACCTAGGCCAAGTCATACCAAAAACTTATAAATATGGTACTAACAACTGCCTTGATAGGCACTCAATATTAAGAGGTTACTGTTAGGACTGCACAGTCTGGTGTCAGGATAATATGACTGGGTGGTATATCATGCTAAATGTCTGTGGAATGTATCATAATTCCAGTGCTATACATCAATAAAAACTGCAACACTGCAGACATAGTAGCTATATGACTGCAAAATTGTTAAAGCTACATTAAAAATCCATATCATACACACACATTGCTCACTTCCTGTTGTTCGTTAGGATAAATTAACTTATGTTTATTTGAAACCTGTACCTAAATGTAAATAACAATGCTTATATTCAAATAAATGTCGCTGAAGTTGCTGATCACTACCATTATACTAGCTTACTTATCATTAAGAGCCAAACATCCATCAAATATGGACAGAATATACTCATCATCAAGGTTTTGAGTCATTGGTAAGATCCAAAGCTCAAGCCAAATAATACCCGTAAGAAAGGTATGGGCGTATTGCACCTGTACCGGAGTAGTATAAGAGACATAATACACTAAATGTAAAGGCGTAAAAGCAACTTTTACTGGCGTACAAGACCCAGAAGCGTAATACTGGTATGAAATACAGGCGTCTATTGTCTAAGAGTTTTGAAAATTTGAGGCGTGTTCCAAAAATATGCAGGAGTATTGGCAAGAAAAGACGTATTTTGAAACTTAGCAAACTGCAATCCACTATATAAGGGGTAGTATGGAACTTAGAAAATTGCAGTATGATAGATGAGATGTAATTTTGAACTTTAAAAAAAGTAACAAAATTGATCTAAAACCTACAAGTTTTGTAAAATTCATCAAGTTTTGTAACTTTAATTCCATTGAATACAAATATAAAATTTTAAACGAACTGACAGTATTTTGAATTATATTCAAAATTGTCCAAAAAGTTCTATGAAAATTTCAAAAGTATAGAGTTTTCTGAATCACTTCCAATTTTGAAACTATTGGCACAGTTTTGATGTGCTAAGTCTTGATGTATTACAATGATATAATCCAAAAACGCTCTTGAATTCATTGAAAATAATCCCAAAATGTTACTTAGTCTATAATATATCAGTTGATTGCTTTGTAAATCCAATGAATAATTTAAACATTCTCAAATATTAACTGAAACACATCCTGAATGAATTACACTGTGAATGATGTTAAGATATAGAATGAGTCATTCTGGAGTAAATAAGCTATTATATAAAAAGATTTAACAATAAAAGACACATTAACAGAACCAGGATGAGGATCATTTTGGAATCAAATTAGTAAATAGCATACTTCTAAAACTCAACCTCTATAAGCCACCAAGTAATTATTATCTTAAAATAGATTATAAAATCATAGAATAATATTAGCTATGTAATATCTTGCTAAATAACAATACATTAGCCATGGAGGCCCAACTCCTATCCTCAAGTATGGAAAAATAGAATTACACAAAATATACAACACGCACTCAAAATCATGAATGACAAATAAATAAAAAAAACAATAGTTAAAGATCAATTTCATGAAGCAACAGAGAAACCGCTGAATTGTAAGGAGACACTGCATTTATTGAGCCAAGAAGGTAAAACATTTGAAAATGTTGGAATAGGTGAGACAAAATGATATTAATAATGCTGTTATATGAAGCAGTCGACTTGCTGATACATGCCATAAAAAATTCAATATGTGGAATCAAGGCCATCACCACTCACTCTAAAGACCAAAGTGCCACTGACTGCATCAAACTCATCCCTTGAATTGACTAGGCAACATTATTTAATGCATAATAATGAGTATTTTGAAGAGGTTTCAATGTAAATGTGCTTCACGGGAAGTGAAATGTTTGTTTCATATTTCTAATCAATTTGGTTCTATTGATTAGAACTTTAAAAAAAACACCAATGTGTCTGTATGTGTGTGTGTGTGTGTGTGTGTGTGTGTGTGTGTGTGTGAGAGAGAGAGAGAGAGAGAGAGAGAGAGAGAGAGAGAGAGAGAGAGAGAGAGTGAGAGATCTATATGGACTGTCACTGGACTAATATTTTACTCCACATAATAGCCATAAAGAAAATTTCTTTACTACAAATTAAAATCTCTTTATAGTGCTGAACATGTAACCCTCAGAGTTGCTGAAGATTTTATACCATGTCTTCTATCTCTATATTTATCACTTAGGCTTGAAGATATTTTCTGTGGCATGAACAAGGTCTCAAGCAATGCTAACAATTGCAATGGTTTTGACATTTGTTTCATCTGTGCTTGACATTTCTTTTATTTGAGTATTGATCTCATCATGGCTGATTCCTTTTACATTTGTCTGTTTCATTTGTGGCTCATTTGTTTTATTTGAGCATTGTCAGAGTTTTAATATGTCTATTTTACAAGTATGTTTGTTTCATTTCAGTCTTCCCTGTTTATTTGAATGTTACTTATTTTGTTTTAGTTTTATATTTTGGTGGCAATAACAAAGTGACCTGAGTCTTATAAACCACTATTAACAGATGATGATGAAATGGAAAAAATATTGAATTGATGTTTAATCAATTACTTAAAATAAAGTAATACAAATTCCTGTTAAACTGAGGAAGGGCCTATGTTGAATTGCTGTTTAACACATAAAACTTAACTACAGCCATTTGTATATTACACAAAATAGGGATGTACATGTACCCTTAAAGGGTAGTGTACTATTAACCTACGGGGACTTACAAAAACAATGAAGATTAAAGTATTTAAATGAAAGCTATTAAAATATGTGTTTGTTTCATACTCACTTAGATCACATGTTCCTCCAGGATCAGTACCATTACTGTCAAAGAATGCTTCTTCACATACACATGTACCATTCCCATTTTGACATATCTCATTTGTTCCTGTGCAGTTAGAGCATGAATCTCCCAAATTGGCCTCAATATATGGGAGGTAGATGACCAAGAGGTATAGCTGAGAGAATGAAAATCAGAATTAAACTAATATAATTTTAAGATAAGAATAGTGGCTAATAAATCCATTTAAAACTGATGAAAGTATCAGAAACCGTAATTCAAAAATGTCTGTCAGTTTGAGAAGTCAATTTAAAAGATGCTGTATATCACAAGTGTACAGATAATTCAATATGCAAGTTTTACAAATCTATGAAGGCCCCCAAGTAAACAAAAAACATTACAAGAAATCTTGATCATTGATATCTACATCTAAATACATTGCAAAATATCAAAAGCCTAATGTAAAAATCTGTCAGTTTATGTCATTTTTGTCTTATTTCATAATTACACAGGGATTCATAACATGCCTTTTACATAACTGTTCAACACAAAAATCAGTATGTATATAGGCACAGAAAACAAACTGGAATCTCTTATCAATATTTTAGTATAAAGAGAGCTGACATTAAATATCATATTAACTTTCATCTTAATATATTTCTAAATAACAAACTCTTCAAAAAAGGGATATTTAAACAAGACAAATTATGGTTCAGAAATGAATGCTTTTTGTTTTAATACTACACAAATGAAACATTGCAAACTTGAAGATGTAAAATATATCTGATATGTAATACAACTTAAATCCTGATTAAAATCCAATTATTATACTTATATTCATGTCTCTAATTGCAATGTATAATTAATTTGTGCTGTGTACTGTACCTTTGTCCATGGTTCAGGATAGTGTTCAAGTGTGTATCTGATTTATGTCATGCTTGTAAATTAAAAGTGTTTGCTTAAAATGAGATATTCAAATGACTTTGCAATACAGTAACTTTGTAGTAAAACAAAAACTGGTAAATTGAAAGGCTTTCAAGTGTCTGTTAAAGTTGGTCATATAACTTCACTGAGTGAATAAATTTTCTCAAGATTTTGAAGCATATAAAAACATTCTTTATTTTTAAAAACAATACAGATATAAAGATCAGAGTTACTATAGACAACAAATATTTACAAAATGGTAAAATAGCTAAAATGTATGTTGAACATTTTTTTATACTGCTCTAGACTTTACAGGTATTGTTTTTAGCGCAGTAATAATTTAATATTTCACTGAGACCATGAAACATGTATGTGCTCAGACAATGTCCAAACTCTATCTATCTCACCATCCTAAGTTTAACATCTTAAGTCTTTGGAGATTATCTTTCAAAGGAAATTAAAAAATGTGAAACTTGGTGAAGTGGGTTGAAATGATTGCCAGTAGAATAGTTTTCAAACTTATTCTGGTAACCATACCCAAAATTGTAGGGGGGTCTTTTACTGGTTTCAGTAGACCAAGAAGAGATTGGCCAGTGAACAACAGGGGCTCCTGCCAAATGCATGTTAGGCAACACCAGTAAATGCTGTCACTGCAAACTACCACATAGATACCAGGCTGCAACCCTGGAAGAGTATCACTAATTCCTTCAGCTACATCTCCTCCTATTCAGAATCCGACAGATTATAGAATGCACATTTTTATGTAAATTATATTTCTCAAAGAATACTTACCCAATCACACCACATTAAGAATATTGACCTGCCACCTCGCTAATGCAGCTCTACTAAAAGATGAAAATCATCTTATCTTATCTTACGTAGACAAAAGGCAGTAAATCTTGTTCACTAACTCCCCATGATACAACCAAGTGTTGCTAGATATTCGCATGGTGGGGTGGTTGGGAGGGCTTTTAAGTTACATGCAGGAAAAAAGTAATAGGAGGAAGGGATGCTGAGCATCTGACCTCTACCTTCAGGAGAAGAATACCTGGATTCTAAATGTGCAAGATTACCCATTATATTAATGAAACAAGCAACATTGACTGAGATACCATGACTGTGGAATCTTATTTAAGATTGAGAAAATGAAGTTGAAATCATCTTACCTATAAAAGTTTCATTACAGAATGCAGTGAAGAATTTGATTAATCTAATTGGTTATGGTGGCCATCTGTGCTGCCATCAGTCCTATCAGATTTAAAGCCTGCCTAAGTGACACTAAATCTGAGAGAAAACTTGAGAATGTTGACTGCATGCCAGCCAACAGCTTCTACAATATCTCAGATCAAAATATTATGTTTCAACACAAGGCCAGAAGAGGTGGCTCTAAACTTGTGAGCTGTATTCTCCATGAATTGACTCTGATCTTGTGAGATCTCAAGACAAAGCATACAAAATGTACAATGGGGGTACCTGGTTGATTCTATTCTCTTCACATTTCTCTTCATGATTTTACATTAAAGAGTTAAAATCAAGCAATTAGCTTTCCCTGAACTTCTAAGTCAATGTTTTCCCAGCTTTATCAGAAGGCTCATCACATTATGAAGTTCTAAAAGGGATAAACTGAACATTTACCATCTTTATGGTTGCCGTCATGAATCAGTTTGCCGCTGCAAGACCAGCATTGTTGAATTAAATTGGGGGTAAAATAATCTTGATACTGCAAATGGTAAACAAATTCAGAGAAGATTCCACTATTTGAGTGTAATCGAAGGCATGTAATATTCCATGATGGGAAATGGGGTGTTATTTGAGTTACTTTATCAGGGAAAGATGACCTTTAGTATACAAGTTACTATGTTAATCTATTAGACATTCTGTCAGTTTTCTTTTCTTTTGAGAACTGGTTTTCATCATGTAGGGATCTTTGCATTGATATACAATTGGATAATATCACTTGAATATCATCTGTTAATAATATAGGTGGTATGAATTCCTTCATCTTAAACAGTATTACAAAAAGAAATGATCAGATTATTGGTCAAGACATATTCTGATTCTTTAGTGTGGATATTGATAATTAAAAGATAAATTATCCTGCTGATAGGTACAAACATAGACTGTTATATTTCTTGGCTACCAGATCAAGGAGCTTATCATTCAAATTCCTTTTTAGACTGTCCCGGTCAGATCATGTTCCCTTTAACAGTCCACCAGTTAGAATTAATTGGAATGTATTACGCAAGAGTTTCAATGATAATGTAGAGAGTTTTGCCAGTCATCCCTCTTTCTACTAAACATAAATGGTTCCTATTGACCTTTGGTTTATTTGTCTGCTTGAGATAAATCTCCTTCATTGTAACTAAGTAAGAAATGTGCATGAGATATGGTCGATATATTGTCACAGAAAATCCCTCCAAACTGGAAACAGTTTTAACCTGCACCTAAAGGTTTGGGAACAGGTCATTAAGCAGAAGGTGATGAACTTCAGTCAGTGCTAATCCAACAACCAGGATATATCCTCCTTTGTCTCCTTTCCCAAAGTTTGAGAAATTATAGGGTACCCGAAGTTAGGAGGTATGACATTGATCTACCTTGTGTCAATCTCATCAGCGTCAATGAATACATAAAGGACATTTTGTCTAGCACTCCCTCCTCACAATGAGGCAAGGTCTAGAAGTCCATGGCTGCATGTACGTATTTGGCCAATCTGTTCCCTGCTGAGAAAAATCACCACATTTTAGTGGGATTTAGAAAAATATTAGAGATCACAAATAAATATATGACCTTTTGGACAAGAGTGAGTGCTTCTCCCCCCTTTGAGGGACGCATGCTTCTCTTTCCCTCTCTCTGCTGGGATGCGAGAAGTTGCAGCTTTTCCATAAATGTAGGGCGTGACTCACGCTCTATCCTAGTGGTAAAGAGAGTTTTCTGCTCCTCCCCCTGCTTAATTTCTTACTAAGGTTCGTGGCATAAATATATTCTCTTACAATGAAAAACAACTTCGGTGTGAGTTCCAAGTCTTTTTTTATATCTTAAGAGTTACCTGTTGCCACAATTACCCACAATGGGCTTTGATATTGCTCTTGAAATTAAGATGCTGAAATAAGATTTGATATACAAAAAGTAGGTAATGTGTGCACAAAGTATATGCTAATATAAATATTCAGTGACATGATAACTTACCTGATTGATTTACTAATGTTAATATTAAAAGGGAAGCAATACTAAGCATTAGGACAGAAATGTTTCTAAAACTCAAGCAGACAAATAAACAGCAAGAGACCCCTAACAACATGCATAGGACTTCAACAATGCTAACAAACTCCAGTAGGTTATGATGCTAATTGATATGGAAAATTCAAAGAAAGGCTATCTGAAATTTAAAAAGTGAGCAAAACTTGTTGGATAATTTAGCTAGATTTAGTAATGAACTTAGAACAGTGTCAATGACAAAGGTTGCCTAATCGCGTGTGCAATGTTATGTTTTCTGGATACATATCTGGTCACTTAAGGCAGATCATTTATATATAATAAATGTGAAAGAGGTCTCAATATTGATAGCTGTGGTACACTGTGAAAAGCTGTATATAATAGTGACAAATTGGAAATAATCTTAACTTCTATTATTTAAATATCATCTGAAAAAAGAGCAGAATTACGTCATCACATTTGTACAATCTCAGTTAATGTAAGAGTAATTTATGGATTCACAACATCAAAATATTTTAACAATTAGGACACCTATCAGTTTAAATTCATCCAATCTTTAAACCATTACCTACGTTACTTTATCCCAGGCAGCAATATAGTAGTGATGAGGTTTAAAACATAACTGGATAACCTAAATTATAAAAATATGTCATATGCTGTAACAATAACTACAAGATAGCACAAGTGGTGCTTGCGTATGCTTGAAACTAACTGCAAGATACAAGACGATGACTATAATATACCATTAAATTTGTTTGTGTATGCTTTACTTAACTATGGGATACTACATGATGAAAACAAAATACTATAAGATAACAATTAAATTTGTTTGTGTATGCTTTACTTAACTATGGGATACTACATGATGAAAACAAAATACTATAAGATAACAATTAGGTATTGTAACCTGTGTTCAGGTATACAAAAGATAACAAATATATCTACAGGTTCTCTGGGACCCATGCTTCCAGGTCAGATATGAACTTTTCAAAGTATGCAGTTTCTCCCTGTGACGGATCCCCAGGACATTCCACATTTTCCTTTTGGACATCCCCCCTTTACATATTCTGGATATTAGTGGCCAAACTACACAATAGCTAAAGTTTAGAGTTAAGAAAGCAGGCAAAAATGTCAGTGAAACTATTTAACAGTTAATCCTTATTGCTGCAATTTTGTGATTTTTGTAAAAGAAACAATTTGTATTTTGTATATGTGTATGTACCAGTAATTAATTTTCAAATAAACAATGCTCGATGTTATTTTAACCGCATTTAAAACAATGTCGTCAAATCACTGATATGCCATAATAATACTAACTGCTTTTTCAGTACTTATGACATCTACAGGGAACTAAAGTGTCAGCATAAACTTTTTAAACGAGCATTAAAATCTGTTTTCATTTTTCAGGAAAATATCTTGTGATGAAAATGAGCCAATAGAGGAAGCAGAAGAAAAAGTGAAATTTCCATTTAATTGGTGAGATTTGATTATGTGTACCCAAAGTGCATGTTTGAATTCAACGTGACAACAGATAGAATCTGAAGTCTTAAGCTACGGTACATGTGGCAAGCATTTATGTTCTATACAGCTCAATTTATACACCATCTTATTTTTTCGCTCCAACTTTTAAGTTAAATTGTGTACAAATTAACATATTTGTTGTCAATTTAGATGGTTAAGGTACATATGATGCCTGGTATTTTGTTCATTCCTTGATTTGTTTAATTTATTGATGGGAATTCACCTTTTAATATATATATATATATATATATATATATATATATATATATATATATATATATATATATATATTTAAGTGAAATACTAGAAAAATCTCAATTCATAAAAACATAGCAAAGCTGGAACATCTTCAAAAAAGAGCATTTGGGTTAATAACAAACCAGAAAGAAAGGAAGGAAAATTTAGCTGGTAAGTTAAAAATTATTACCTATTAAAGACCGAATCAGTTTAAGAAAAGCCAAATTAATGTACAGGATATCCAATAATAGTGCTACTGAATATCTACAATCCCTATTCCATTATAGGCTACCTGGTTATACACCCCACCTGCCATCCATGTCTACCAAACAGTATAAAATTCCTAAACCAAATAAAGAATTATTTTTTTAGAAAGATTCCAATACTCTGGAATTTAGCTCTGGAATATTATTCTACATGAGATTAGAAATGCCCACTCTATTTCCATCTTCCAAACCCAATATATCCAGTGGCTTCTGAGATGCTGATGAAATAAATAAATTCCTTTGTATGAGGGTCTCCAGGTAGATTAGTTCTTATCTATTTGTGTTACCCTCTTTGAATAAAGTCATTTTTATTATTATTAAATTCCAAGTGTTCACTTCTGTGATCATGTGATTTTCTTTGATGGGAACAGAGATACTATTTTACTTCTTACAGTTACTTGCGTTTGATTCTTTGTTTGAAATGAGACGCTATTTACTTATCAAGAAAACCACACAGCATCATTGTGATCATTCTTAGGACTGACACAGTTGACTATTTTATTGTTGAGATTTACTGTTTTAAGTATTGTTGTAGGTGTAAATAAAACTTTGTAAATTCACATAATTATATAAATGTTTAAACTTAACATTTCAATATACTGAAGAAAAAATTTATTATTAGTGTGATATTATAAATACCTAAGAATTAAATCCTAAAATGAAAATAATGACCATGTATTTTTCATTTTTCTTTCTATCTTTATAAAGTTGAGGAACTCTTGAATATATGCCAGGGATTCACAGATGTAGGCTAGCAACTCTTTTGTTCCTTGAATGAAGAGTCCAGAATTTCTCATCCTTAAAATTATGTTGAGAAGACTGATCAAACATTTTTGTCAACAAATTGTGATTATGAATCACCTTTAGAAGAATGATCAAAAGATGACGTAATCGAAATGGTTATGATCTTAATCATTTAGCAAAGCTTATCTCACAGGGAACAGGCCATTATTCGGGATAGCTATGATGTGTTGCTCTTTCTTTGAGGTGATACTGCTCTCCACTCATGGATCACTCATGTGGCATTTTGGTTATAGCATCCACCTGCAATACGAAAGGTCACGCGTACAGACCCCAACCAAGTCATACCAAAGACATATAAAAATTGTACCAACAGCGGACTAGCTAGATATTCAGTATTAAGAGTTTAGTGTTATTACTGGTCAGCCTTGTGTCAGGATGTAACTGGGTGGGACATCATGTCACATGTCTGTGGCATCATGCCACAATGCTTTACATCAATCTAAACTGCTACACCACAAACATTGTAGCAAAATGACTGACAAAATGTTAAAGCTACATTAAAAATCAAACTCACACACACTTTCCACACATTTGTCAGCAATTCAGATCTGAGTTCAATAGCAGCTGGATACTATTACGAATTTAGTCTATACTAAACAGTAACAAAGAAAACATGAAAATAACATGATTTGTCAAATTTAACAAATAATTTATTTCCTTGGAAAAAGATTGTGAAAATGGAAAAAGAAAATTACATTTTTAAGAATCAAATCCAAAAACTAATTCAAGAATAATCCACAAATTAAATACAAAAGTTCTAGTAATGAAATGTTCTAATAGATTCGAGTTCAAATCCTGTTGGAAAATCCAAGATGAAAGATGATAACAAATGGTTAAGTCTGTTTTGTGTTTATTTTTAGTTCCTTGTGGAATCACAAGATTTAACACTCTGGTGTTGGAAATCCAAATAATACTTTGATAAACTTTCCTTGTCCAAGAATTTTGTATGAGCACATATTTCCAGAGATACAAATTACTCCTTTAAAATCTAAATAAACTGAAGAATTGTTAAAATCGATTCAAAAACGTGGCTACAATAAAATAAAAAGAATTAACTTCAGTTGTTAAAGTACAGAACCACTTTTAACTAAAACAAAGATTATATCATATTATGATAAACAGTTTGGAAAAGATTCCCCAAATTGCTAAAAGCATAAAGGGGGAGGAGGCACATGATCATTCATATAACGTACTCCTAACAGGATCCTGACGAGAACAAATCATTTTATTTTAAGAATAAAATGTTGTTTACTTCTTTACTAGTCCTATCTTGATCTTGACAACAGCTAATCATTTTAAAACTAAATAAAACTTGTTTATGTAGTTTCCACTCACCTTTAATTAAGGTCTGACTCTAGGTCAACATTACTTGTTTACCAAAGAATAATTATGTTAACCGATTTGCTGAGAAAACATCATCTCTAGTTCATATATTTACATCACAATAGCATGTAAAGAAAAAGAAAAAAGAAATTAAAACTGACAAACAATATTAAATTAAAACAAATATATATAAAATTAGACATAAGAAACAATACAACTGTGTTGTGTTCTGACTATGACTTATACTAAAAAAATAAAAATTCTGAAAGATCTAATGTCATGGCTGAAGAGGAAGAGGGATCGTACTTAGTCGAATTAAATGTATTACTTAGCAGGACATAGCCCAATAATTCAACAATATCAACTATGAAATGCAAGCACTACATGTGCCTTTAATGTTCCCTGCCACCATTAATGTCAGAAACAGGAACAACCTGTTTTGCAGAAAATCTATTTCTATGATCTTTAAATAAGTAATCTGATTTTGTATTCTATGCACAATAGATCACAGGAGGGATGTAGTATTTAGTTGTTACACTGTAATTATCTTGTTGCATGAAGTGCAGGCAAGAGACAATGAGTGCTTATATTGTCATATACCTAATTGCGTACAATGCACATGAAAATCATATTGCCATGTAATGGGGCTGCAATATTGCTCTTCTTCCAGTCAACCCAGTCTTTGACTGACAGTCGTATTACAAGCAGACCAGTAACATGATGGCTATTAACTTTCCATATTGAAAGTACCGTAGTGGAAGATGTTCATAATAGTGAAAAGAATTCCCAAACATTCCTTGATACAAACTTTTAAATGATTTATTTTGCACATATACATTTTACTTCTTGTCGTATCCTCTTTCACCCCATGTACATTCCTTCCTCCCAATCTTACATGGCCACTCTTTCTGCACTGAAAAAGTGGCCTTGAAAGAGAGTTGGCATTTTCAGAATTATATTTGTGTGACATGTGTGTATGTATATGTAGTCAATAATCAAAGAATTTAATTTTCATTTAAAATTGGCATTAACTATTAAAAAAATGTTTTTCTTGTATTAAGAATAGACTTATATAAGAAAACATATATTGATAGTTCTTGATTCTTAAGTGTGAAATGTGAGTTAGGTATTGTTGGAACGCACATTGCAAAACCATTAAAAATCTGTTTTTAAATCTTTGCACTGCTGCATGATATACTCTTCGTGTGTTTTTGGTGTTGTTTACTTAAGTCTTTCCAACATCAAAAATTTCAGTAAGAACTCATAAACTCTACTCATTGTTGTTTACTCTAATACCTTTTTCTTTCTTTTCAAATAAGAATTTTCCGTTTATGAAACATGTTACAGTTTACTGATGATTTTAGTCCAAAAGTGTGATTGCACTACATTTAATAATGCAGACGAAACATTTCTAGAAAAGACGATATGCGTTGTTTATAAAGAAAGTGACATGTACTGTGACATGACTTTAGTTTATTGTTCGTCTGTCGTTTTGATGATGACCTCTCAAGTTATCCGAGGGATAGAGGGGCTGGTTCTTTTATGTGCGTGCGCAGGTGGCTGATGAGACCATCCCTTGCCCGGAATATTCGTTCGCATAAAGGGATGAATGGGATATCTCCAGAAATGTTAATGACAAATGCTTTTCTGGCTTGCCTCTTCAGCTCTGCTAGATTCGCACAACTTGGATTCTTTATGCACAGAAGAATGCCAAGTGACTCGATTGCTTGCTGTTTGATCCCGGTAATCAGGGTTTATGTTGAATGCTTTCAATGCAGCTTTCAGATTGTCTTTGCAGCATTTCTTCTGATCTCCGTAGGATCGCTCTCCTTGCCGTAGCTCGTGATCGAAGAGTCTCTTAGGCAGCCGGTGGACTGGCATGCGTTCAACATGTCCAGCCCAGCGTGGTTGTCACTGTATCAGGATGGTGTGGATGCTGTGGAGGCCGTTTTGGTCTAGTACCTCAGTGTCTGGAACCTTGTCATGCCACTTGATGCTGAGGATTTTCCTGAAGCTTGTGGTGTGAATGTGGTTCAGCTTCCTGGCGTAGCGTTGGTACACTGTCCACGTTTCGCATGCGTAAAAGTAGTGAGGGGAGCGCAACGACCCTGTAGACCTTTATAGTTTGGTCTGGTATGCTGATGCCTCTTCTATTCCAGACGTTGGCATACAATCTGCCGAGATGACATTTAGTCTTAACCAGGTACGGTAACCCTAATTTGATCCAGGCCCGTTCAGACATAGTACCTAGTCTTTCATACTTATATGATCGCAAATACAGGTCTTTCTACCTCTTCTTTAGGAACTAATGTCAAGGATGTTCATGACTGACTAGAATTAATTTCATTTGAAAAAAGTATGTTCATAAATGAAACTCACATTCAATTTCTCATATATTTATACAAAACTTCTTGCCACTAATGGAATATTTATAGGATTCAGTGGCATTTCATTTTCACCATATAGGCTTTGATCCTAACTTGAGTAGTTCTCCGGAAGTGGTGACTGCCTGGTATGGTTCCGATTATTTTTCAGTGTTACATGTCTGTGATCTTTATGGGTTTGCAGTGAGAATCAGTATATAAAATGTACCATAAAGAATCAGTAGTGTTAATATCAGGCACTATTTGTTTTCTGCTTGCTGAAATTTTGGACTAAAATTCATGAAATCGACAGAAATGGCGATCCAAATTTACATGCACCAACCGATTCCAAACAGCTTAATGCTGGCAACGCTACATGTACAAACTGCGGTTCCTATTTTTGTTTTTGTTTATTAAACAATGCCAATAAAAATATATAAATGGCTTCAAAACACTTTTTTGTATGTTTTAGTTATATTTTGCAACTCAGAATTAACCGTCTCGTTCGTATATGTACATGTCACGTTTTCCGGGTGGATGATTACTTGCATTTAAGCTCAGAAACCGATTCATGCAATTTGTCTTTTATCACAAACATGAAATTCAAGACCCATATTTTCATTTCTTTAAGTTCGTTTTCTAAAATCTAATCAAAACCACCAAACTTTATGATCAATTTTAACCAATCGTGTCATTTTGTAACAAAAGGTGATGGCAAAATTTCAATCCCAAGTGCGGCTATGTGGGCTGTATTGGTAATACGGGCACTGTTTGAAACTAAGCTAAATATAGAAACACAAACAAAACTGAAACGTTTACAATAGTAGACTATCACGTGAAGCGAGGTACTTAACAAAAAAGTATGACGTGTCACCGGTATCCAGTTGATGTACAGACGAGACGCTGGGCGTACGATTGAATCATTCCTCAGCAATTTATTTTTAAATATCAGCTTTCGGAGTATTCCTTGTTTGAGCTAGCTAAATATTAATTTAGAATGTTTCTTAAAGAAACAAACGATACTTTACATCTAAATTACCATTATCAACCTTTATATGCTCATCTACGTGTTTCTAGAGAAAACAAGACAGATTCACAAATGTGGAGTAGTTTTCTCAATCAGTGGAATGGGATTTCTCGATTTTATAATGATGATACCTTTAATTCTGCTGATATGGAACTTCACACTGATGCTTCAGGGTCTCTTGGTTTTGGGGGATATTTTAGAGGTCTCTGATTTGCAAAGTCATGGCCCAGTGAACTATGTCCTTTAAATAGATCATAAACTGTCCATGGATTTCTCTGAACTGTATCCTGTGGTGGCGGCAGCAGTGTTGTGGGGACAGGAGCGGCAGCAAAAGAAAATACTCTTCCACTGTGACAATGAGACTACAGTTGCAATAGTTAAGAAAGGCAGATGTAACAGTCTTGATATTTTGAAACCTACGAGCAGCCTGACTTCGACAGCTGCCACAAATGGATTTTTCATATATGATGAACATATATCAGGGAAGAACAATGCTATAGCTTATGCATTATCTCGTTTACAGATTACAGAATTCCGGCAGCTGGCGCCCACAGCAGAACAACAACCATGCGAGTGCCCTCCTCCTGCAAGAATGCTGCTCACCTAGAGCCTGCTGTAAAAATGTTTTGGGACCCTTCTTATGTGCTTATTCAACAGGATTCCAAACCATCAAGTCTTTTTTGCTACTGGTAGGATTGTGGATTCCAGGATCTACTTTGCCTCCCGCCCCCTGCATGGTGAACAAGGACACTTTGATTTAATTTGTTGCGCATTGTAAAAAGATGTTGCACCTGACATATCCAACTATAAAACTTTATCTAGCCAGTATTCGGCATTCATACTTGAATCTTGGTGTCCACAGACTATTATGAAATATCAGCTCCTTACATAGACTACAACATATGTTGAAAGGGCGTCAGAAAGGTTAAGGTGAATCCCGACAGAAGCACCTTCCTATTATGTACGATATATTGTGTAAAAGATGGCAGTGCTTGGAATACTATGGACTGAATGAGTTTATTAAACTCTTACTACAAATTGCTTGTGCACTTGCTTTTTATGCTTGTTTGCGCTGTGGTGAATTTACTATTCATGGAGCCCAATTCAATACGACAACACATCTGTGTATGTCGGATATAATATTCCATACAGAATAGTGTCTATTCATTCTGCATCCTATGGCATCTAAGAATGAAGTTTTCCGTCAAGGAGTGGATGTCAGTATTAATGCTAGGAATTTGTGATGGCCTTATATACCTATACCGGGCGATGAAGAACTTCCATCGTATTCAGATACTGGCTGGAGCTCGCCCTTGTGATCCTTTGTTTCTCATGGACAATTGTCTTGCTTTAAGTAGTACTTTTTATCACTATCATTAAGGCTGTTTTGTCCAGGATAAGTTATGATTCACATCGTTACAATGGGCATTCCTTCCGCATGGGCGCGACAGCCAGTACAACAAAGGCTTGGATTCCAGACCATCTTATCCAAACCTTAGGTCGAAGGTCCTCAAATACGTATTGTAGATATATTCAGGTGCACCCAGATACAATTTGCTTTGCACAAAGACCGATGTATATCCTTACATTACTTTAAATCTTCATTACAGTCACGCTGTTCCAATGTCCAAAGACACATAACTCCTTTCACTTCATTTGGGACACTGCCAAGTTTCATGCATTCACAACTTGGCTTTTTAACCCCAATTTGTGCCAATACTTCAATATACTCAACTAGTATGCCCATATATATTTCATACCGGTTTCATACGGTGCATGTATGGAGAATCGGCTGATAATTGTTGTCATGGCATCCTCAGGATCAGATTTGCCGAGTTTCGGTTATCAGGGACCCTATATACCTCGTATCAACCCTTACGGCTCCACATACAGGTGTCGGATACCTACATTCCTACAAACTCCCACAAGTCTCTCTTCCTGGGGCATTCCTATACAACAAAAAGATCAGAGCTGGGCTGGTGCAGAATGCTGTGAAAGGACTTGCCCCAGTTACGACAAAGATTATTGTATATGTACAATAAAGTACCTACTGAACCTATGTATTGTGTCTTATTTAAATTGTTATTTAATTGATTAAATATACTTTGATTAACACGCAGTGCATTTTTCCCTAGTCACTTCTTTGGGCCCCTCTTTGTCTGCTGTAGTTCTGCCAGACATGAGGTCAGTTACTAACTTCAGACATGTTGTCATGTTGAACCAACCAGATGACTGAGTTAGAGCACGTGATCTAACATTTGTCAGCTGGTTTGAGTCAGTGATACAGCAGCTTGGATGCCTGCAGAGATACGTGCTTTCCAGTGTTGATGCTGCACATAAATTATCTGCAACAACAAAAAAAAAAAAACATCCGCCTCCCCTTCATCCACCATGCCATTTGTTTGGAACATTTCTTGCATAGCATACTATTCCAGTTCCGTTCTCGGGAACATTGCCCAGGTTCATGCATCCACAATTTGCTTGAGCCAAATTTGTCATTACATATACTTGGTATACTCAACTATTAGGCCGTATACTTCATACACTCTTCCCATGGCCATGTATGGAGTAATGGCTCATGCTTGTTACCATGGCAATGGTCGGGATCAGACTTATCGAGTTTTGGTTATGTGTATCCATAGTCCTCGAATCAGCCAATGCAGCTCCACATACAGATGTCTGACACTCTACATAACCTTACAATCTCCCTATATTGAACATATATATTGTGTGTTGTTTAAACAATTTTATATATCTAAATTACCATCATCAGACTTCAGATGCACTCTGAAATTTGGTATTGCCGAATTTTATGAATGTCGCTTGTAACGGAACGAGATGATCACAATTGTCTACAAACACAGTACTGTTTTTTGTATTAACTGTATAGAATTTTCGAATTAATTCTGACACTGTTATTTTTACAGAGCCAGTGGATGTTTTCTTTAAAGGAGAAATTACATTTGTTAATGAAAATATCCTGCTCGTTACTGTGACCGACACATTTGTTTTTGAAATCTTGTCACGTCTAACAAACGGTATGGGTTGGTCTGAATTTTTAAAGATAAAGAGCATTAGCAAATAACTGTATATAGCACATGTATACAATTGAAATGCAGTCATTTCTTACACTTTATTTTCAAATATTGATCTGAATATCTACACTTAATATATGTTTTACCATTTTTTTCCCGATTATCAGTCTTGTTCACCACATGTGACGGCGGCATTCTTGAACAATGTTATCATATGTAATGGAGGGATGGATTCAGCTAGTACAACTGCTAAGGTTTCTCAATATTATTAAAATCACAGATCAGTATGAACATTTAAGGTTTCTTTGTATAATTGATAATTGTTCTTTTTATTCTTTGTATATTTTATATTATGTTGGAGTTTCTGAGGTCGATGGCACGTGTTACTTGAGACAACTTTGGAGTAAAATCATTGGCAACAGTCTGAAATTTCTTCCTAGTATCCCAGTTGTGGCATATTATTAAGCAAACTTGGTCATTTCTGATTCATTAGTGGTTGCCCCCATTTTGTATTCGAATAATTTTAAATCACATAATAAGCTCTTGTACAAGATTGATTATATGTTCAGTGTATTGAGACAGCATTGTGATATTTGCATTTTTTATATAAACTACTTCTTACTACTGTATTGCCATGTGCTAATATTTTGTTCCTGAAACAGTAAATTATTTACACACAAAAAAGCAAAACAATCTCTTGCAATTTCATAAATATAGTAAAATCGAATTTTTATCAACGGAATTATGAAATGATTTAAAATTTTGAAAAGAACGTGACATAAACATCACTAAATGGACCAAAGGTCACCAAGTGCATAATTTGCATATGTTTGTATAAAAATATGTTAATAAATTGTTAGTTTCATGACAGTTATTAACATAAGGACACCAGATCGACTTGCTGGAAAAAGAAAGCCTATTGAGCCGATACAGACAACCGAATTTAGCAACATGTGAATCTACAAAAGAACCCACGTTGTCAGCTGGAACAAAAAGGTATCGTTTGTACTGGCAACATTTTAAAGAAGATTCCTTTTGATACAACACTTACCGGGAGAAGGAGACAAAGCGTCTGAAAAAAATATAAGGCAAGTCTGACACTTGAACAAAAGGAATTTGAAAGAGGGAAAACAAAGATTATGGTATCTGAATGGAAGAAAAGACAAAAGAAGTGGGAAAAACACTAATATTCCAAAACCTCAGAAGAGAGCCTGTGTATAAGAAAGAAGAGAGAAATACAGGTTCAAACAACAGAGATATAGGGCTGCATTAGCACAGCTACCACACAAACGAGGGTGAATAATTATGAAGAAACTGCAGTAGGCAGAAGCTAATAAAGGCTTTAGAACAGGTGGAGGTGTAGGAACCATCCGGAACTGAAACTCGTACCATTTCTAAAAGGTCTCCAGCCTGCACACCAGGATTAATATCAAAGGAGACTCTAAAAATAATTAGGAAACTGCATAAAGACCCAAATCTGTTCGCAGAAGTAACATAAGTGGTTGAGTTGTAGTTGTTGTAGTTGATGTAGGGTTTAGCGCCATTTTTCAGCACACGATAGGCTATACATGGCGGCCAGTATTACTAGTGGAGGAAGAACCCGGGAAACCCCCCGGATAGAACCACTGACCCACGAAAAGCTACTGGCAAGCTTTCTCACATAACTACATTAGCCGAATCTTAGACTCGAACCCACGCAGCCAGAGGTGAGATGGCAGTGATCCGTAACGGAGAGCGCTTTAGACCACTCGGCCACTCGAGGGCCCCATACGTGGTTGAGACGGTTCAGTGTACTTCTCCACGTATAACACAGGTTCTTCAATTTAAAACCATACTTCCAAGATCAGCAGGACTGGAAATTGCTTTTTCAACTGCAGTCCATGATGAAGTTACTGAGAGCTACCAACAACTGAAGAAGTTTAAGACGTCTGATCACAATATCAAACGAGCTACCTAGGCAAATATTTTGTTAAACTACATACGAAAGAAGTATGGTCTCAGTTTTCAGTACATAAATAAGTGTCAGACACAGAAACTTGAGAGCAAGATGTCAAGCAATGCTATGAAAAAACGAAACAATCCAGAAAGTTGTTGACTTTTTTAAAACGAGGTGACATTGCCAAATGTGATCACTCTTCAGCATCACTAAGCAGGAAACCCATACTACGAGAAGATATATGGAGATTAAACATTAAGCGATTCATACAGGTAGTTTGTGGAGAATGCAAATATTGAGACATAATATTCAAGGTTTGCAAATATTTGCCAAAGGGATAAAAGGAGTCAAATGTACCAAAATAAACACCTGATGCTTTGAATACTGTGTAAATATCACACCGAAGATGGATGCCATCAATAAAATTCTGGCAGCAAATGGACTCCATTGCCTCATGCTGCCTTCAAAAGTTGATATGAGTGATTTGACCTTGTGTGACAAGGAAATAAATATTCAAGGTCGTAAGAGCCGCATAGACAGAAAATGTTCCAACTGTGGAGTTTAATGATAAGATAATATAGTAAAGTGGAAAAAGTGGCTACTCGTCAAAGGAAACATAAGTGACCGTACTGGAATCAACAAAAAACAGTATGTACATGGCTAATTACTACAATGCATGGCACACTGGACCAAGTTCTTTCAGAACTGGAGGAAGAACTGCTTTCCTTTGTGACAAGGAAATAAATATTCAAGGTCGTAAGAGCCGCATAGACAGAAAATGTTCCAACTGTGGAGTTTAATAATAAGATAATATAGTAAAGTGGAAAAAGTGGCCACTCGTCAAAGGAAACATAAGTGACCGTACTGGAATCAACAAAAAACAGTATGTACATGGCTAATTACTACAATGCATGGCACACTGGACCAAGTTCTTTCAGAACTGGAGGAAGAACTGCTTTCTTTGTGACAAGGGAATAAATATTCAAGGTCGTAAGAGCCGCATAGACAGAAAATGTTCCAACTGTGGAGTTTAATAAGATAATATAATAAAGTGGAAAAAGTGGCCACTCGTCAAAGGAAACATAAGTGGCCGTACTGGAATCAACAAAAAACAGTATGTACATGGCTAATTAATACAATGCATGGCACACTGGACCAAGTTCTTTCAGAACTGGAGGAAGAACTGCTTTCCTTTTCATGCCACCTAACAAATGCGGATTAGCAGCATAAAGCTTTTGCTGACTTAAAAGGAAATCTTCCAGAAAACTGGCTGCCATTTTGTATGGATTTTTCAGAAATTGTGGGTGTTTCTACCAATATGAGGAGCATGCGGTTCACTGGACATGCTAACAACACATAACTTCTGATCTTCATATTTGATGACCTGCAGCATGACACACGTGCTGTTCAGCATTTCCAGATGATTGCCATGCGTGAGCTACAATCCAGAGGACTCCAGTTCACAAAGATAATTCATTTCTCAGATGGATGTGTCTCACAGTACAAAGAGAAAACAAGTTTGATTGATCCCTCATATTGGGAGGAGGATATTAGTGTACCAACAGAAACAAAAAACACTTTTTGGCAGTCGCAATGGAAAGGCCCCTCTGATGCAGAGATTGGTGTTTTTAAGAGGGTTGTTTCAACTGCTGTCAAAGCACGATTGGCTGAAGTGTCAACAGCTGAAGAAATGTTCTACTTTTGCATGAGGAGGCTGACAAAACCAGAATCAGCCAAAACCCAGTCATTACAGGATAACATTATTTTTTTGTTCCTCAACGAAGTCAACACTCACATGCAAGACAGAACTAGACCGGATATTAAGACCATGACTGGTACTAGGACATTGCACTGTGCTCGTGGCTTGATGCCACATGTCCTGAGCAAGGAGAAAGGAGATGCTTCGGTATGGCCTGCACATCAATGAGGAGGGCTTGTGTGCAAATGCAGCATTTTGTGGTGACTGGAGAGTGGGCCATTTGAAGAGGAAAACAAAACTGCAAGACCACTGCAGAATGGTAATAACTAACAATGTTTTGCTTTAAGAAAATTAACAACAAAGTTTTAATTTCGAATGTATTTTCTTTATTTAATAGAATGATTGTATTATTGTGTTGATCACATTCAAAGTAAATGTAAATGATATTTGTGCCTGAAGACTTATAAGTCTTACAGTCTTCAATCACCAAACTTAATGATTGCGTCAGTTGTAATTCACTTCCGCCATTTCAAGATTAGACTCTACAAGTCCACGTTGTTATTATTATTATTATTATTATTATTATTATTATTATTATTATTATTATTATTATTTACTGGTTCTTATGTTTGTACAACAAAAGTTCATGAATGGTGTAATTTTAGCTCCATTACAAACAATATGCAGTGTTTAAGAACCCACTGTAAATACTATTTCCTTTAAAAATCTATTTTGAACATTTGGTTTGACATCGACAAATTCATACTAATGTTTAGTACCAGAGCAAACAGAAATCTCTACAAATGCATTCGAAGGTCCTGCCACAACCACAAACACATCACGATTATCAGCCAGTGTCACAGCAGCACCAGTCTCAGAAGCTGTAACGAATGTGCTTCAGGCTAATTCAATCAGATAAATATTTGCAAGAATATAATTGGTACAAGTGGTAGTTCTGACATTCTGAACTTGAAACTAGGTCTGAGCAAAACTGTTCATAGCTATGAACACATTGTTGGGACTATGGAGGCATAAATTAAATTGTTGCTTCCACGATTTTGATAATGAGCGTTTTCTCCAACTTATTTAGTGCCTGTAGTCTGTTTCCTTAAAACTTGTGTTCAGTATTTCAGAGCTGGTCAGTTTCTTTTGGTCAGTATCCCAGTCCAGCAGGGTCGTAAAACCATCAAGAAGGAATATGGAACTGTTCTAAGCATGAATATAATTTATTTACCTTTACTTCAACAAGTCGTTATAATGATGAAAATCTGTGTGTCTGATCCATTGTCTATGATAAAACATCATCTGTACAATTTTATCTAAATGACTTTTAAATTCAATTTTGTAATAACTTGTACACGTATTCTTAAAACGTAGGTCCAAGCAGATAGTTAATTTATTTTTTAAAAAAGTAGGCTAGTTGTTTTACGTCAATATAGACAGTTCATATGCTTTAATTTTAAGTGATGGTAAAGTTCTTAAGAAAATATGTGATATTCAGCAATTGTAAATAATTTTAAAAGCCAATAATAGCATGTATTGCATATTGCATGTTCTTCGAGTCCTGGAAGATAATCTTGATGTGCGGTACCTCCGTCCGATGCATGAGAAATATTATTTCCCTGACGCAGAGGAAAAGACCGAGTCACAGAGGGAGAAGGAGCATACAATAATTGATCGGTATCGATATAGAAAAGACCAAGTAAGTGCCGACGGTAGTGCATTGTGGAGATGCTATAAACGTGATTGTAAAGGGCAAATTAAAGTGATAGCAGTGGACACAAGCACTGTGCTTTCTGAGTATAATTATGATTCAGATTAGGAGAGCAACGAAACAAAGAAGACCGTATCAGAGATCAGTAGAAGGACAATGACCACCGTCGAGAGACCAAGGCAAATAATTCAGCAAATCTCTCTCGGAATTTCGTTATAGACAGTAAATATGTTGCTATCGTATACGGTCTCACAGAGAGCGATCGAACGACGGAGAACGAAAAACAATATTCCATATGCCAGTATAACTTCGTTATACTATATTGCCATTCCAGAATCTCAGCAAAACTGTACAAGAGACACTAATTGTCTTCTGTGGGATTCGGGTGAGGATGAAGATGCTCGCATTCTGATGTTCAGAACGACGGAAAATCTGACCCTTCTACAGCAAAAGGATCCCTGGTTTATCGATGGTACTTTTAAAGTTGTGCTGACACTATTTACACAGCTATTCACTATCCATACTTTAATTAACAACTCTGCCTTTCCTTTAGCTTACATTTTGCTGCCAGAAAAGAAAACAGTATGGCTTTGAACGTGTCATGCAGAAATTTCTCAAACTGCTTCCAAGTTTTATTCCTGCATGAATTATGGCCGATTTCGAGAAAGCCAATATAAACGCTTTCACAAACATCTTCCCAGGAGCACCGTTAGCAGGATACTTCTTCCATCTAGGACACATATTTAGGGGCGCAAATTACAAGAATGTCATTTAGCGGAGACTTACCGTGATGATGAAAATATGCGCATGTATTTCAAAATGCTTTTTTCCCTCAGTTTTGTTCCAGGTGAGGATGTTCCAGACTCTTTTGACGAGTTAGTGGACAAGAGCCGTCCGGAACTTACACCAATCAATGATTACTAGGAGGAGAACTACGTGAGAAGACATAGAAGAAACCATTGAGGAAATCTGATATTTCCTATTAATCTGTGGAACATTCGCCACCGTGTAAACGACAGTTTACCACGCACTTATAATTCGGTTGATGCATGGCATCGGTCATTTCAAAATATAGTAGACTTTCATCATTCGTCTGTCTACAAGATGGTCGACGACATTCGTAAGGAGCAAGATCATGTTGAGATTATGACTGAACGATATCGAACAGGATTTAGACAGCATGGGGCATCGAAATCAAAATACGTCAGACTTAATCGATGCCTTCTAGCTTTGGTTCCAACACAGGGAACTTACCATTGTTCGAATATCTGTGCGGTATAGCACGTAACGTTGCAATTTGAAAAATGATAGACATAATAAACTTTGATAAGCGATGCGTATGAATCTTATTTATTTGACATATTAACCTTTATCATTTTTGCGTTTTCCGCTTTTAACGGAGCGCTTTTGTCTTGCGCGCAATTGTCGCTGCGCATATTTTGTCTGCGCGCTTTGTCCTGCGCGCTAACAGAGGGACACCACAAGTAACCATCTACCATATGGAATGTGGCTATACATGGGAAAACTTCATATCATTCACATATATATTAAAACTATCATTCACACACACACACACACACACACACACACACACACACACACAAATTACGAAGGTATAATCTTTTCCTCCAAATAAGGCTATATCGTAAAGACTGAACACGAATGTCCTGTGCGTTACAGTGTGACAATTTGTTGATGTAGATCATAGGAAACGTTCAACATAGAGTTTGACACTTTTGCTTATAAACCTTTCTTTCCATTTGTATTTGTTTTAATTTGTGTAAAAAAAGGTCTTAAACTGTGGTCGTGCTTTGTTAGTTCAAGGTACTTTATTTCACACTATTACTCACGTGACACCCTATCACCCATTATCCTAAAGTCGCAAGTATGTGATAATTAATTCGCTCACTGATATTCTGTTTCTGCGTGAGATTATATGTGCATTTGAGCCTTCTAATAAACATAAATGCAATAAAAACATTATAATTTCAATTTTTGACATCAGTTCAAAATAGCAGTCACCATTTATGGAGAACTACTCACTTACAATTTAACTAAAATCACTGATGCATATGTACTATATAATAATATTATTATATAGTACACGTATTAACTCAATTGAACTGTAAGTAACAATACGAGCCACTGTGATTTTCACTAAATATTGACTCCATACTGCTGAAATTTTGTAGCATACTAAACTGAACGAAATGAGAAATCACTATTATCATAGTATTTTGTCATATCTTTACCACTTCAGTACCATCGCCCCACCAACCTGTAGCCTATTCTGCCCCTACAATCAAAATTTACGCCGGTTATCATCAAGGATAGAAAGAAAATAACATTTACAAAATAAATTACCGAAAGTAAAAGTCCGGGAGTGACTCTTACAGTTAATCTCGAATGTAGCATGGTGCCAGTCACAAAACTTCCTGGTCCAGCCGGAACACTTCGTCTTGAAAAGAAGCCTGTATAACTCTAGGCATAATGTTGGCCACCCGTAATATAGTCAGTCATCCACACCTACCTTTTCAAAAATATGGATAGATACGTGAAAAGCAGAATTATTAGAAATGAGAGGACTTTACATGCACAAGCACCTCCAAGTGTGTCCTATTTATTTCCCGTCAAACAGGTTTTCTCCTTCCTGGTCGCCCTACCGGTGAATATGTATTATTTGATACTTTTTCAACACAACCCCACCATGTTGGCCGATTCTGCGCACCGGATAATTCGATACGTGATTTCTGTAAACATTGGATCACATTTTGTTTTTCTTCTAAACTGCAGTTTGTATCAAAATAAATCGATCGAACTTAAATTAGAGAGATTAATATTAATAGTGTACAAAAACATTCCACATTTCTACTATGAGAAATACATTATTTAAAAGATGGAAATGATTATCATAGAACAATACCCGTTTTTAATCCAAATCTAAGTTTGTAAGTTGTCTCCCACGTACATTATCGTCTGCTCTGCAAGTTGTGAGCTTGTCGCAATAAACGGAATTTTCAAAATATTTACTGGTGTATGGTCTCTTTCCGAATTTCCATATAAACGAGACTTTGTTAACGTATTACATTGCATTTATTGCTTTTTCTCTTTCACAAACAACTAAGCTTTTTTAAATTATAAAACTTTAACTTTTACTAGGTTTTGTACAAGATCAGTTTAGTTTGCTTAATATCTCTTGCCATTTAGTGGCATTGTTACAATGAAGTTTGTAAAACCAGCTATGAACCAAACCTAAGTACTCGACTGGAATGTTGATAGAGTCCATAGTAATGTATTCATTTCCATAGCCCTTTGCATAAACATTATATCTTTTCAAAGCAATGCGCCGAATAGGCTGCGATATCGCGACAGGGGAGTAATCTATTTATGTTAAAGTTTGTATCATATCTCCTTTAGCTCAGAAAATGCACAAAAGACCAAGGAAAACAATCATTGACATTTGGATTTATACAGTAGGTCAAACAGCAGAAGGGAAAATGAACAGTCTAAATTATTTTTAAAGCATAAAGCTTAAAATACAAGCGTCAAAACATTAGACATCGGGAAGGTGAACAGGCGGCCTTTTAGAGCAGCCTGTTTTTAAAAGAAAAACTTCCTACGAAATGAATAGACAAACTAAAGCGTGTCATCTAGACGGGTTTTTTTCTTGTCTGTCGAATTTTTTTGCCGACCTGTTGGTCGTCACCTGTGTTTGTAAACAAAATACTGTCAGTTAGCAGATCTCTCAACCAAACATTTTATTGATACCTATGCAATATCGCAACCGAGGATCATGTATATTTATTGTGATAAATCCATGAGGTATCTGTATTTTCACATAGACACAATAACTGAAGGTGTTGACCCTAAATGTTCCCAGAGTATCTGTAATCTAGGGTCAACACTTTTTAAATCACCATGGGAACGTTTAGGGTCAATGGAAATTTAACATGGGGAATATTGGGACTGTAGCGACAAGGGAAAGTGAAGTTGTATATGGTTAACAGGAATGGAACAGGTAAGTAGACGTCACGGTACTAAACATTGGTAACAAAGCTGCAACAATTATAGGAACAGGCATGCACCGGGTTGACCTCAATCGGGATCAGAGAGTGGGACGTATGAATAGACTGATATAACACATACACCATCCAGCAGGGAGGGTGAACATATTTATTGCTGAAATTTCATTTGCTTAAAAAAAAAGCTTCCTACGAAACTGAGAAATATAGGCGTAATAACGCCAACCGAAAGCACCTAACTGATCAAGGGTTTCTCTAATTTGGTTAGTTAATTTCGTTAATTTATCAGTCGTTAGTGTTTTTCAAATTTTGTATGTAGGTTCGTTTAACCATATGACGTTTCGTTGAAGTCGCACCCTCCCTGCTGTTGTAATTAAATCATTATTATTACCAATAACATGGCACCAGCCAAGAATTCTTACACAGCTAGTCTGGCCCGAGAGCTACTAGAACAAAATAAAGAAATTTCTTTGTTCTTGCTAATGATGGTATTCCAGCCATCGTTTGTAAGGCATTAAAGTCAGATTACTTCCTTCCCTTTGCTTCCAAAGATCACGTCTGAGATCTTTATTCTCCATAGGTCCCTTTTATCTTCTTATTCTATCTTCTACGGCGAGTAAAATATTTCCCAGAGTCCCAAAGTAGGACTATCTATTGTTATGGCAAAATGTCATATCAGGGGTAAAAGTCCTCCGCGTTGCAACAAAATATTTTTCTTTTGAGGAATTGGTATTTGATTTAGGACGAGTTAGCAAATAACGTATCGATGAATGGCTAAGCATTGTTTCTGAAGTGGAGACAAAGGTATCGTGTCTTTCAAGACATTTAAATAACATTCCAACACGGTATCAACGACATCTTTGGAGTCAGTTTGAATGATTTGTTTTTGCATGGGTGCAGAGGTTTGGACAGAACAGACCAGATGTCTCAATGTATGGTTAAACGAAGAGGTTGTCCTATCCTTTCATTTTTCTGTGGGGAGTGAAGAAGGATGTTTTCTATGAATAGCATCTTGGTTTGTTGGTTCCTAAAATACACTGACGTCGATGATTTGTCATACACCCTTCCATATTTTTTACTATCGCTTCGTCAAAAAGGTAACGATGTGATTTCCAACATCGCCAATAAAACCTCCTCTTTGGTGACTCCTCTTTTTCTTTGGACGACTACGTCTTTTCTGAGTTTTGATTCTTCGCTGTGTTTTATCAGATGGCTAGACTGTATGTTTTCTTTTTCTTTCTGAAGAGAAGACCACGATGGTAATGGTGTGCACGTCTTTGAGGTGGTATATGCGGATGTTCATGATCAGAGACAAAACATATACTGAATCCCACGGCTTGAGCCATGCCTTTTATCTTATTGTCATGAGAAGGTTGAAAAATAAAAGCCTCCCTATTTGGTTGCTCCGCTTTTTTAAACATTTTGTTCAAGATATTATGCAAACTGATTGACCATATGATATATACCAAACATTATTCCCCTTTCTTTTGAAGACTGTATCTTTTCATGATGTTTGGCTAAGAGGTTTTCTTTTGGATGACGAGACTGTCCTTGTCTTTTAACATCTACTTTTTGGATAGGATAAAGACGACAGTGACATTGTGAACGTCCTTGAGTGGAAAGCTTTGGGTGCTCAGGAGCACAGAAACACTGATTCCCTTCGTTTACCACAAGTCGCTTTTATTCTGGAATGCACCGCCTACTGATTGTCTTTACGTCGTTTCAATTTGATGACCGGTTACACACATCGTGGATGGGTTCGCAACGGTCCTAAAGTTTTCGATGTTCTTTCTTGGACAAATCCAGTAAACTCTGTAACATGTCCAGTCTCACATGGACTTAATTTTGTGGGCAGGTACTTTGTGAGCAACTGCCACTTCAGCTAAAGAATTGTTTTGGAGACGCAGGTTTCGAGTGTTAAATTGGGTTTGGCTGGCATCATCAACAACGGAGAAATGAAAGGACATGAGTGTACTGGAGACTCAGTAATCATTGCTGTATGCCTTGGTTTGCGAATGTAAGGTCTTGTCCTGGCCGAAGAAACTTTCTTGCTGGTAGAAGTTATTTTGTGTTGACTTTTCTGGTTCCGTGGGCTTTTCTTTATCTGGGGACCATTTCTATGACCTGGTCTTGCTACCACTGCTCTTTATATTTTTGGTCCGTTTGCCTTTTTTGGTAGTGACGTTTTCATTGGGGAGAACTTTGGGAGAATTGGGATTCCATTTTAAGAGGGAACAAATTAGTACACCTCCTAGAGGACCGCCACCACCATGTTTCAAATTATTTTGTTTTTTGGTTTGAGTGGAGGATTTCTCTGAGATTGGCTTCTAAGACAAAAGCACGTATTTGTGGATTTAATTCGTGACTGATGCCGTACAAAGCACGAATCAATATTACAGTAAGATCAGGATGAAAGCCGAAGTGTCTGAAGTCTGAGGTTGTTTTATTATATAGATTTTTGTCGTTGTTGTTAATTCGACGACGGGGACTGACAACGGTCGTGAAACAGATGGGCACTAAATCGCAAATAATCGGGGGTGGGGTTGGGGGTAAATCCACAAGTAAATATGCGTGTGGGGTTTGAGTGGCCAAGGTGTTCTTAACTGTTTGGCTTAGACTTGCACTTGCACAATTTTATCTCTAGTACTTTTATACAGGACCACGTAATGAGCATTGAGACTACTGACGCGATGGGCTTTACTTTGTTAAAAACAATTTGTGTGATGTAAATGACACTGACATTACGATGATGCCCTTTTCGCGTAAACCCCAGTTTCATTTCTTTTTTGTCTTCTCTTAACATGTCAAAAATGACCAGATGGGTTTTACTGGTGGTCAGACTTGATTCCGTTGTCTTAGCTTGGAATGCTTTCCACAAACACACATTAATCGCCTGGCAGAAGGCTGTACGCCGATTGCCACACGTTGAAACACCAAAACGATGCCTTGAAGTGGACGATCGATCAAATGATGTTTTGCTCGATCAACATTTGATAAATTTAGTTTTGCCTGAACCGCTATGTTCTGCAATTAACTTGTTAACGGGATGGCGAAGATATAATACCTCCCAATTAGCACGATCTAAGTGTTCGTCGATGACATTGAAAGTGGAGGAAGAAGGAGCAAAAACAGCACAGTTAGCGATAGTAGTGTAGGGAATGTCGCTTTGGACACAAAAACATACAAGACAAGAGTTTCTCGACTTTTTTCAGGACAAGTGTATTACAAAAACTAAACAGAATAACACGAAAGACAAACATTTATAAAAGAAAAATAGTTAAGAACAGCAATAAAATACACAGTTCACCGATCAACGTAGAATATAAACAAGTCTCTGTACAACATGTTTTTGGTAACCACAGTGTCCTAAGAACAGTGTCTAATGTTTTCACATTCTCTAATTTGGGTACAGTCTCACAGGTGGCCTCCCGGCGAGGGCTTCTTATTCTTCTGACACAGTCACTAACAAAGGTTCAAAATTCACTTTTTTGACTGGCGGCTGGATTTTAGGATTCCAGCTCATGAGCATACTTAGTCCAGTGTACACATAACGTATTATACATTTTCAGTACCTAAACGTTCATGAAGCTTTCGTTTTCCCTAGACGTCGAGAAGTATCGAGATGAAAGCGCAAGGATTTTAACAGAATGAGGCTCCACTTTCATGTTGTATTTGGTGGTAAGTATCATTCGTACAATTTCCACAAGGAATATGTAACAAGATAACCCAATGTATTTTCGGATTCACAACATAACATTTCTGACGATGTTATAAATATATTGTTTAATAATGAATGACTCGACTGAGCAATTAAGTTATAAATACGTGTGTGTATATTTAATCCAAATATTGGATTAATTAATACAAGAACACATAAACGTCATACAGAAAAATACAAACAAATTACTCAACAAAATACAAACACAAAGGGTGAATGATTCACAGTGACTAAACAGTGGAAAGATGGATATAGATTACGCAGATATCAAACAAATGTAGAATTTTAATCATGTAGTAGAATGAATTCTCTCCTAGTGAAATTATTCACACGAAAAAGAATATATATATATATATATATATATATATATATATATATATATATATATATATATATATATATATATAACTGATCTTTACAGTCCCGAAAGATACAATGGGTTTTATGAATCCCAAAATTAGCCCACAGCTACAAAATTATATGCAAGGAGATACATTCCGTCGTCAGAACACTTAACTTTAGCTTTAGGGCTGCTAAGTCTAGGTTCACAGCTGCTACGACTAATTCATGTGGTAGGCTTTACAGCTAAATTCACGTAGACCTCGATCTCTCCGATAACAACTTGGAACGCTCGGGTACTCATATAGTTACTCCGGATATTCCAGAAAGCTCTACACTTTCAGGATGCTCCGGACACTAAACGCTGGACAACACCGGACACTACAGACAATGGACATTCCATATACTGGACACTCTACTCTGGACATTCCATACACTGAACACTCAAGACACTGGGCAGCTCTACAGGTAGGACACTCCAGATAATGTACATCACCGGACAACGCCAGACACTCCAGGAAATGGACACTCCAGATGCTGGACAGCTGAAAGCACATACAATACCGTGCACTATATATATATATATATATATATATATATATATATATATATATATATATATATATATATATATATATATTATAATAATAATAATAATAATAATAATAATAATAATAATAATGAGGACTTTGTAGAGCGCCTAATCTTTCGAAGCTCTAAGCGCTTTACACCATCAATAATGATATGACTACACTACAGAACAACAAATGACAAAAACAATGAAATTGGAAAACATAAAAACATGCAGAAAATATATAAGATACAAAACATGATTAGGTCGCTAAGTTTGTCCCTGAAGTCGAAACAGGTGAGTCTTGAGAGCACTCTTGAAAGGGACCACTGTGTCTTTGCTTCTAATTTCAATGGGCAATTCGTTCCATGTCACCGAGCCCTGGTATGCAAACGAGCGTTGTCCATATGACTTTGTTTTCACCTTGGCAACAATGAGTATACGATTATCAGAAGAAGAGCGTAAGGATCTAGCTGGTGTATACACATGGGTGAGGCTGGATAGGTACGTTGGAATGGAGTCTGTCATTGAGACATAGCACAGAGAACAAATTTTGTGTTTGATTCTGTACCGAATTGATAGCCAGTGTAGGGTACAGAGCAGTGGTGAGGTGTGCTCTGATCGAGGTACTCTAAAGATGACCCGTGCAGCTATGTTTTGAACTTTTTGAAGTTTCTGGAGCAGATAGACAGAATTAAGTTACAATAGTCCAGTCTTGAAACTACTAATGAACACACAATTGTTTTAGTGGCATCAACTGAAAGATATGTACGAATGGAACTGATGCTTCTCAATTCAAGATATGCAGCCTTGTATATGTTCATGACATGTTGGTGCAATGTAGAGTACTGTCTCTCTCTCTCTCTCTCTCTCTCTCTATATCTCTCTCTCTCTCTCTCTCTCTCTCTCTATATATATATATATATATATATATATATATATATATATATATATATATACATATATATATATATATATATATATATATATATATATATATATATATATATATATATATATATATATATATATATGACACGTAATGTTGTTGTTGTTGTTTTTGGGGGTTTAACGCAATTTCAGCACACGATATGCTATGGATGGCGGCTAGTATTAATGGTGGAGGAAATGCCCGGGTTAAACTCCAGAAAGAACCACTGACCCACGAAAAGCTGCTAGCAAGCTTTCTCACATACCCACATTGTCCGAATCTGAAACTCGAACCCACGCAGAGATAGGTAATATGGCAGTGATCCGTAACGGATAGCGCTTTAGACCACTCGGCCACTCTGGACCAAGTCATAAAAAACGTAATAACTTTATACACGGTAATTTACGCGTCGAACCCAATTTATGGGACATAGTTTTTGTAATAATTGTTGATAATGCTTCACCGTTTGAAACCTCTCATTGATTACCTTCCAGGAATCTGTTGTATTACGAGTAATAAAGGCTGTGACAAGGTGTCCATTTTTACACCATCATTTATTGAAGCAATATATGTATTTTCTGCACAGAGATACTCGCACTTCAGTATCAAATCTAAATCGTTCAGTCACTAACATACACATCACACTTCGTTCAGAATTTTAATCTTTAAATAAGTTTACATAGTGTAAAATATTTTGGTAATCCTCGAACTCTTCTGGAATTCGATCCAGTATGTGTGCGTCGTAGTAAAAACAAATCAGAAACATACCGATCAACGTTCAGCTGCACAAGGTCTGACCACTGTAACACTATCATTTGAATCCGACCTCTTACATCATTCAGGTACCAGTGATTTAAACATCAGTGACGTAACGGATGCAATTCTTATTTGTTCTTGACTTGTATATTGATCAAGTCTCTAGAAAAGCATTCTATCAACTCCGCAAGCAAACCACAAATGTTATCTATCTTGCAAAGTATCCATGATCATTTCGGCCAGTGTTTATACCCACGTTAAGCACCACGTCTGAATGTCTATGAGTGTTATTTAAAATCTTTTCCTAGAGCGAAAGCGACAGACATAGTGTGTCATTTCTGACCACTGTCATACAGGGAAACGGTCGAGAATGGTAATATAATCTTCGGATGTAAACGGTCTAAAGCGGAACATTACGAAGACACCACACTTGATTCATATATAATTATGACGCGTTGGTTGACTTTTTTCACTTTCCACTTGTCTTGTGATTTACTCGACACAAACGTTCTACAGACACCAATTGAGATTTCGATCTGGCAAGTCCCTGCCAAACTTCCATGGTGATCTTCTCTTGCAATTCGTTATGGCTAGGTAATCCTTGAATATTATTTTTTACATTGGGTTTAAATAATTGTTTAGGTGTTGTTCAACGTTTAACTCCAAGCCAATCTGGTTTCTTAAGCGACATGGCATGTCACTTCAGTGACAAGGTTCCCATGAAAGGGAGATATTGAGACCCTTGAGGATGTTACAGGTAAACAAAATCACTACAACAGTAGAAACTTCAGCTGTGGAAAATTCTTCGGCGGTAGGTCCTGCAACACATTTTAGCCATTTGCATTTGAAGTTTTCTAATCGACATTCAAGGTTAAGACAATTAACAGGAAATATTCGTTTTTTACAGATTCATTTCCATGAGGGCACGATGAAATTTGCAGAAGTTTACTTATCGTTGCATGATATCAGTAGGGAGGGGGTAAACTTATATCTCACGCTGAGTCTACGATAACGAGTGGCATCTCTTTCGCATCCATCTGGTTTGACACGCACTGCATCCCATTGTATGGTAGGAGTAGTGGTAGAATCGCTGATTTCATAGCGTACACCATCCATGCAATCGAATGGTATAACATCGCACTCCGATACGTATTATAAAAACATGGACACTTACAGTTTCCCTCGGCAACTTCTGTTGCAATGCCTCTATCTAGTCACACTAGGAGAAGGTAACAAATTTGTTACATCCCCATACTTGAATGATGCACTAAAAGCATTCATTTTTCTCGCTTGGTCTTTATAGTTTGAACTATCGGTCTTGGACGTTTTCACTCTTTTTATATGCTGACCAATATTGACGTGGCTGTACAGTAGAGTAAAGTGGTTGGGAAAGCGCAATCATCCTCTGGTGAACGATTTGATAGACTTCTTCCATGGGTTGACGGACGATTTGGTGTGTGGGTAAACGTACAATAGTGTGCGGTTCATAAGTGGTCACTCTAAACTTTCGATCCTCTCCAGTCTGCAAGTCTTCTTTCAATACGCCGAAGTTCATAACTCGACTGGTGAGACAATTGAAAGTCAGTATCTAAACTTTACACTCCGTGTACATTTCACCTTTTTGGTCTCGGTATTCGTAGCCCTACGTTTTTAGGACCCACACTAGCAAAACTTAGAATTTTGCCCGGGTGCTTGTCCGTACATGCTTCTAAACGGTCTGCTTCGATGTTAGTGTAACAGTGACACAGCCAGTGGATGTAGATGCAACTGTCCGTGTCAAAATAAAACACACGATCTCCTAACAGTTATTAAACTTCGTACAATTTTAAGTGAGCATAGTCTTTCAAGTAAGCCACAATCATGATATTTTTAAATTCGTCGTCTTTTACGAAGTCCAGTTTTTTTCGTAATTGATTAAGATCAAGTTCTCACGAATAATGTCCACGTGTTTCGTGTATTTAGTTTTGTCGTGAATCATTGGAAGTAGCGGGAAGGTTCTGATAAATATTCTGTATTGTGCCACTTTACCCCACATTACTTCCTTTTTCTCCACGTGGTATAAATCGATATCTTCCTGCTCCCAGTATATCTCTTTGAAATACATTTGGTCTTCGGGAGTGTGACACTAGGATGGATAGCCGCTGGCTACAGTTTCAAAAAGGCATCCACGTAATCTGCGAAAATGGCTTTATGTGTCTATTCGCCCTTGTGGTACTGTTGTATACTGGTAAAATGTTAAATTTCGTACACTTCTAACAGTTGACATCCCAGGTTCAGAGCTTTAAACAATTCCACGCTGACCCACGTTCATGTCAAGGCAGTATTCTTCATGGGTGTGCTGACAAGAACGCTCTTGGTTGCACGTTTCAGCACAAGTATACCACAAAAGAAACAGTTTTCCTTGGCAATGGTAGGGTAAATTGGGAGAGTACGGGTCCGTGGAAGGCAATACTTTGCACTTAATCTATCCTTCGTATTGTCGAATATTGTCCAGGACAATGTGTCCGGTCAGCAATTGTGGGTGTCCTATGGGAAAGTGGCGATATTTGCACACGTAACGATACAGCGAACACACGTCCAATTCTTGGATTACGTCTCCTCGTCGACTAAGTACAGCAAACAAGTGTCTTTCATTCGCCCCCCATGCAAACTATCCTGTGGGTTTAGTGGGTCCACTAGCTTGAAACTTTCCCCGATGCGTTTAAACTAGGGATATGCTTTTAAACGGTGATGGTCTTCATGTTCCCACGTTTCCGCCACTTGCTTGCCTTGCTGTTCTAACTTAGACCGACGCGGACAAGTGGCGTTGTACAAGTCTTCCATTGTCCGTTCTAGGAACTGATTTGTGTGGTCACGTTGATGGTAGAAGATGGGACATCCGTGAAATAATCACCCCGTTAAACTCGTACACGATCTGAGGGTCTTCTAAGTACCAACCATCCACCGAATACGTGCCTTTTCGCCTCCACCGTCTCGGGCATGTTGAATTGATAATTTGCCTTCCTTGCACACAAGTAATGCATCCAGCGTATGACTTTCACTGAGCATTGACCTTTAACAAAGTTCGTTGTTTTTAGGGCTGATGGCAGCCAGGGTATTTTCGTTTATGAATCTGTGCCCGTACACATAGGAACAGGCTTTGGCGATGGTGTAAGCTTCTTTTAAATGATCAATCACTCCGTGGTCCATGAATAATTATCGAAATTTTCCATTCTAGATAAAAGTCATCATATTTGCTATCTGTAGGAATAAATATCATTGAGCTACATAATGTCCAGACCGTGAACAAAGCAAACTAGATGTCAGAAGAGACAAAAGTCAAGATACCTGTTATTATTGTTAAGAGAAATGACGTTTCCTTTAACCTGCCCTACGAAACAACAAGAGCAGGAGGAGGTGAGAGGGATACCGAACAGGAAAATAAGAGGTGTCCTCTCCAAAGGTAGAACCCCGACACGATCAGAAAGACAAAAAAAGAAGACGAGACACAAAAAAGGAAGATTAGAAGCGAAACCTGTGATAGCGAATAAATTCGAATAAACGAAAAACAGAGACTGAACAAAAACAAAGAAGAAATCATTGAACCTTTTAAAGTGTTGTGTTTTGAATTAAATTTTGTAACATTTGTACCAGAATAGACCCGACAGGAAAACGTATGTATCTTGATTTGAGTTTTTAGACTAATGACCTACTCTCAAGTACTCACACACGTATACCATGAGGTAGAAAGAAATTTTGAGTTTTAATTGATTTGGGCAAAATTAATACTATCTATTTTCGAAAGAAGTGGGTAGCCATCAAAAGGACCGTTGGGTATTTGTTTTGTTATTAAAAACAAACACAGGAACGGGAAAAATCAGTTTTAACTTCCTGAAGACTTTGCCACGAGCAGGGCCTGTTTCTGGATTTGTACCTGTTCATGACTCCTTTTAATCTGGAAATATAATTGTGTTGACTTTGGTAGCCACTACAGTACCATCGTTTCTCGTCTCCAAATCCGGTGCACCCTAATTCTTCGTCTTCTAGTTTCGGTCATGGTTGAAAACTTTTGCTAGCGCACCTATATAAAGAATGTGACGTCACAGACCACCCTCTTTGAAATTGAAGACAGATTTCGCAATGTGACTGAATTTTGCAACGCGTATTAGGATTGCTAATAAAACTCAAACCGTTTAGATCCGCTCTTCCACTATAAATAACTGCAGTTAGCTGCATTCCCTTTAGATGTTGACAAACGTAGATTCGTCTACTCTCGTATCGTTAATGCTGTTCCGCACAGACCTACCCACGTATGTGAAATCAACATAGACAAATATCAAGATCTCCGTAACGAGCGTTTGGAAAAGAAAAATGTATGTGCAGAGACAAGGCTGTTTGAAGAGAATCCTTATCTACGGACCAGAAGTCAGAAGACGTTTGAGGAAGAGAAGAACATATATGCGATGCCGTCTATGTTAAAAAAATGATGCTAACTAAAGTGAATATTTTTTCAAGGTCCCTCATATGCCTCGAAAATATTTGCTTTCTTGTTAAATAATTTGTGTTAGTCTTTTGTATAATGGTTTTTGACGTTTTTGTGACTGTATATTGTATGTTGTATGTGTTATATAAGGATACGTATATGTCTTTCTCTCTCGTCTCTGTTCAGGTCAACCCGGTGCACACCTGTTCCTACAACTGTTGAAACATTGTTACCTATCTTCAGTACCGTGACGTCACCACACCTGTTCCATTCCTATTGACCATATACCACAAATCCACTTTCCCTTGTTGCTACAAGTTATATTATGTTCGATGCAGAAGACCCACCTCCACCATCGGATCAAAATCATTAACGACGTGGAATTTATAGGAACAGGATCATTATCAACAAAGATTGCAAATTAAGTTACATCTGCGTTTAAATGAATTTATCCACGAGGAACCATGCGATGCCCACATTTTCTAAAGGTTGATACTGGCAAAATTTTCTTGTGTCAGTAACATCTCTGATGAACTAACATAACGTCAAACCGCAATACATAGAGATCATGCAATCATTGAGAGATTATTTGGATATCAGTATGCGCAGGAAACATCCACCGAATTTAAGTCTGGGGACAAGAGATCTCGTGAATGGATTACAAGACTACCGAGATTGATAGCTGTGTTAAATAATGGGATTACTCGTGGAATTTGAAGGAAATCTATAAATGCAATCTCGAAGAAACACATACCAATGACGGCTCATGAGCATCATCAACATGACTCATTCATGTCAGTAATGTGACTGTCTGATATTTATATGAACCTAGTGAACTTGCACGGGTAAAAAGAGCGACCGACCCAGTATGGAGTGTAACCACCCCTGAAATTACCTGCGTTGTATTAAACATGGGTAGACCTGCAATATACAAACGAGATTAAACTGCTCCTCAACATGGATTTGTACGTTAACAGTTACAAGTAATTTCTAAAGATACACAATTACCACCGCCTTTACATTTGTGAAGTGTGTTTCATACTAGCTCCTTGATGTCGATTACACTCAAGACAGGTCAGCATCAGATTTGCTTCGCGTGTGTTGCCGAGATTACTATTAATTCTATCCAAATTAAACTGTCTAATTTTTTAATGACAATACTGTCACTACATTACTGCGTTACAACTCACACAGTGATTGTTTTGCTTTTGTTTCAGTGTCATGATAAACTTAACATGAAGACAAAAGTCATGCTTTGTTGCCATATCGCCGATAAGTAGCTAATGTTTTGTCTTACAAGATATTTTAACAACGATGCGTCGATTTCCATAGTTTGATTATTATTCACTGTGCAGGCTATGATAACCCTCCGTAGCTAAAGACAATCATCTTACTGTCAACGCTGCTAAATGAATCAAATCTGACCATTCGATAACATCATGGACAATCCAAATATTAGTGTCCACAATAATTAATCCATGTATATGAATGATTAGTTATATCATATCATAGAGTCCATAGAGATTTATATATTGTTAACGCACTCTCAACATCAACAGAAACAATAATAATACCATTTTTTTAAAACAACGAGCATTTGTTTCTTTGATGATCCAGGAATTTCAATATCAGTATTTTGTTTACGTGTATCTGCTGGATTAGAACACATGGTACACGTAAATCTGAGAATTTTTTTGGGTAACATAAATAGTTGTTGCTGAAGAGAATCACAAACTATATTCCGACTTGCAACTATCAGATCTACAGGCCTCCACATATTCCAAAAGTCACTCATCCCAGTCTCTAATCATTGAATATTATTCGACTGCAGTCTGATTAACTTTTTGAACTCTTCAGCGATTCATCAAAAACTATATGATCATCAATCATTTCCACAGAATAATCTAAGAATTCTTGTAACAGCGTTGTGGCGATGACCCGACAAAACGTGGTGGTTGGCAATGATCACATGATAAAACACTACTCCAAGTCCATAACCACTTAATAAACCTTTACAATACTCAACGGACACCTTGAATATATCATCCAGATAATGATCTTAGGAATATATTTTGTCCAGGTGTCCACGTATCTCCCTTCCACCGAAAGAAATAGTGTTAGGTATGAGATTTGACATCTCTCTCTCTCTCTCTCTCTCTCTCTCTCTCTCTCTCTCTCTCTCTCTCTCTCTCTCTCTCTCTCTCTCTCTCTCTCTCTCTCTCTCTCTCTCTCTCTCGCACGCCTGTGAGTCGGAGTCAGTGCAACCATATCCAGATTCTAAAATTATTCAATCGCGCGTATTGTTTTACCATAACCACCAGGTCCGTTGAGATAAACGGTTTCATGTCTTGCCAAAGTACCATATACTTATAGTGATGATGACGGCTGTGACATTTTACTAATTTTGTAATATGTCTCACATCTGCATCTGCATGGTGCAGATTCAAAATAACTGAGGTTTTTTATATTCTCCATTCCCCCATGACGTATCAACACCGACCTGTAATTACATTAACAATTATGAGTAATTTTTACTGATATAAAATGAATCTGTGGCGACTTTAACGGCGATATCAAGAAATATGTTTATCATTGAGAATATGTTTCTCTGAACATACGATAAAATTGAAAACTTTCAATAAGTAAACTGTGGTGAGTCACCATCAGTGTATATCACAATTGTGCCTTGTTTGCTTCCATCTGATAAGTTAGCATTGTTTTGCTCTAAAACAATATATATTTATCTGTTGCATCAGCAACTTTAAAAACGAGCTCAGCGTCGTCGGTGATTAATAATGAGCAATGCCGTTTATAATCATATAATGATTCTTGTGTACATTTCCATATTAATTTTTGCGCAGCACTTTTGCAAGTTTAATTTCATAGTTTCTGATATCGTAATTGACATCTTCGTCGCTCCCCTTGATATAATCAAGGAGTTTTGCTAACCATACTTGCTTTTGTGGACTATACGATATTATTACTTTACTCACGGTTAACGATATAAATAGCTTTGCATTTATCATATATCGTTATAAAACTATTGGAGTCCAACCAAGGTTATTGAAATTACGACCATACCAAACAGAGACATCGGATGAAGGTATTTAGATGTAAACTCGAATGACTTAATATATGCTAATCCAGTTAAGTCAAAATCTTTCAATGGTCCATTTATCGCAACCCGAGTCATCTCGTTTGTTAGATGTACAAATCTTTTTAAAATACATAGCACACTCTCCCATTCCATAAACACTTCCAAGATAAGATGCAACCATATCAACTGAGATAACATCTCTATATTCGTATTTATTCTTCCACAATCCGACGTGTCCGTACATCGTCAAGAAATTCCAACATTGTTGGCCTCTATCAATTTTGTAATTGTCAAAATGAGTAGCAAATGACAAAACAGGGAAGTAATCGTTCAAGTATATCATTAACGTTTGTGTATTTCTACGCAATCAGCAGCAAGAAGGGTGAACAGACCAAGTTTTCAAACAAAAATAAGGCCTCTACGGACACCGAAACTAATTCAGACAAAACTAAAAAGGGTGAGACAAACCGAAACTATTTCAGACAGACGAAACTAGAGAGAGAGAAGGGTGAATAGACAAATTTTCAAACCTCTACGAGAGAGTAAATAGATCAAATTTTCAAACCTCTACGGAAACCGAAACTGTTATGGTTTAACCGAATATTTTATCAAGTCTGATACGATATCTTGATGAAGGGTCATGGAAATTTATCGTTATAAATCCAGGTAGGGTTGACTGAGCATGACTAAAGAAATTTCTGAATTTGTTATAGTCCATGTCGCAGCACCAGGTCTGGTGAATAGTTCGTAGGTATGAGTGTCAACTCCATTAAACACAGCAAGAATATTACAGTTATCCCTGATAACTTTTGGTACTTGAGTATATCTCTTAGTATTATATATAACATCAGTATTTTTATGTCTACCTCTGGAAAATATCCTAGCAGGATTTTCTTGATTGTCTAACATGACATCATCATATACGACTAAATTATTAATACTTGAATCAACAACATCAACACTCGGAGATTCTTCGATATCGGTTATAAATTCAATAATATTCTCATCGATTTCCGATGTTGCTTTCTCATTAAAATCTTTTAACACCTTGTAATATCGCTGATCGTCTATACTCGGGGCTAAAAAATATAGTTTAACCCATTTCATCCATCTCGTTATCAAATTAAGTAACAACTGCGTCTTGCCACTTCCTGATGGTCCGATTATAATCATGCGAATAGAATTTGGTAGCGCTGCATGATGCTTAGCGGATTCTGGTGTTTTTGTCGCAGAAAATTCAATTACACTCATGTTATTATAAATAAATTATGGATCTATATTGTGTTAAATGTAGGACGCGTACCAGCACAAACGACTTGACAACAATTACAACAAGCAATAACAGATCAGCACTTGCTGATAAGTGTGTGCAATGTGGTATAAAAAGAAATTTAGATTTGTTTCAATGGATTTTTAAAAACACAGGAGGTGATATTGCAGAAAAATTGACAAAACTTCCCGGGACTTCATGGGCAAAATATACAGGAGAAAAACACCTTCCAGGGTATAGTTATTGTGGCCCTGAAACCAGACTCGATATCCGACACGATGATCAAGACCAACCCCGACCCGGCGGATATACAATAAACGCTATTGATAAGGCATGTCATGCGCATGATGTTGCTTATAAAATCAGCAATCTGCAACACAGACATATCGCAGATGTGAAATTGATTCATGCGTTAAATTCTATCACTGATCAATCCTTTAAAGAAAAATTAGCTTCGTGGTTGATAAAATCGGCGATTCAAAGTAAATTAATGCTGGTTGCTGGTAATTAATAACAATATGGAATCTATTAATTATTCCCCAAGAGGATACTGGCGAGGCAAATCAGCAATCGATAAACTCGCTAACGCCGCAAAAGTAAAAAATACCACCGCGGTTGGTTATCCAAACAGGCGATATGGCAGATTTATCTACCCCGGCCTAAACAAATTAACTTCGCACATTTTGATGTCAGCGTCCCTTATGAAGTTCATCAGGATGATATATTATTTCTGCCGCATGATGCTGTTAATAAACAAACATACAAGTATGCGCTAACCGTAGTTTATGTTGCGAGTAGATACAAACAAGCTGAACCATTAAAGACAAAGTCATCAACTGAAGTAGCATCTGCGTTTGAAAGATTCTATCGACGAGGTCCTCTGCAGTGGCTAAATCTATTGCAGATTGATCCTGGCAAGGAATTTCAGAGTGTAGTGTTATCAACAATGAAGCATCATAATACCACGATACGACGAAGCCATACTGCACTACATCGCGATCAGGCAATTGTTGAACGATTTAATCGGATACTTGCTGAGCGGTTATTTGTATATCAATATGCAAAGGAATTTATCCAGGATAAACGATCTCGTGAATGGGTCAAGAGATTACCAGGTGTGATAGCTGCACTAAATAATGAAATTTTTCGAACAATCAATATGAAACCTATTAACACTATCAAAAAAAGTATAAACGTGTACAAAAACCACAAAACGGTTTCTCAAAACAACGAATACTCGGCAATGTCGCTGTGAGATATTTGTACGAGCCGGATGAATTTGAAGGCGGTAAAAAAGAGCTACTGATCCTATCTGGAGTGTCACCACACATAAAATATCTAACATAACAAGATCCACGGGTAGACCCGCAATCTATAGATTAGATTAAACTGCTCCTGAGCGCGAATTTACACGTGAACAATTACAAGTGATACCGAGGTTACTCAATTACCACCGCGTGGTCTTTATTAGCACCTCTGCGTCTGTTATACTCAAGACAGGTCAACATCACATTATCTCTGGTATGACCACGACTATTATCCATTCTGTCTGCGGTAAATTGGCAAGCATCTTTATCCGAATACTGCCAACGCTTTATACAATTACAGCTCGCGCAGTGATTATTCTGTTGTTGTTTCAGCGTAATTACAAATCCAGCATCAATATCATATTCTCGTTTATTTTTTTTTATTCTGTTGTTTATAACCAGCGAGTTTTTTTCTGATTATGTCATCGTTGACAATATCACTGATAGTGGTGTCATTAGCACCTAAAACAACTTTTCGACGTTGATTTATTCTTCGTACTCTGGACACTGCGAGATAAACTAAATTCGACCACACGATACCATCATCTACCATACAAGTAATTGTATCGGATATAGTCAACCCTGCGAAGAATGTATCGTCATTGCGTATCCTAGGGTCCATAGAGATTTATCAGCGCGCAATGCATCTTCGACAACACTGATATCAACCGACACAATATCATTTAACACGAGAATCTGCTTCTCAGTTTGTCCTGGAATATCAACTTCGATAAGCTCTCTCGTAATACAGTTTGTCAATTCCATAAGTAACTGGTTTTATATCTACATATTGGATCGGATAACGTTACTTATGGAATTATGTTTCGATATAACTCTCTTACCATAATAGCGCTTAAGCTCCCTGTATCACTTACCACCACAATTGAGACACAGCTGCGACTTACCTCACACCCCAACCCCACATCGTATGCATGGTTACAGACCTAAGCTTCCTCGTCGTACACTCTGTGAATGGTATCCACATCATTCATTTTCTGCATGATTTGTTACAAACGATTACTGATCCTATCATAAGCCATTTACAGTGATTCATTTTATATTAATTCGTTATTTAAATACTTGTTTTAATTATATTATGAACGAGTTTGATAGATTATCCAAAATAAAACTCTGGAGAAATGTTAAATTCAATCTCAATAGAGTCTCCGTAGATGCACCAAAGAAGGTTCTAATAAATGATAGAAGCATAATCAGTAAAATCCATGATGCCTTTAATGAATTTAAGCGCGATGGTGCATCTCACTGTTGGTCAACATTTCGAATCGATGGTAGCGTTGATGCTACCATGAACGACAAAATGTAGCAGCGATAATATCCCATCTTGACCATAGAAAGTATTTTTTGGAGTGAAATTCATTATCCATTCAGAGACAGGTAGTTGGATTATACGCGACAAATTTGAATCTGTTATGAAAAATAAAAGAGCTGTCACTGTGAGTCAGGATTCCAAACCAGGAACGCTGACTGGAACACACAGGTAAGAACTTTTTATTGACTCGTTATTTGTGTTTAATAATGAGTAATATATCTAATAACGAATTGGTAACTCCTACTAACATCTGCTACTGTTTATTTTTTGGATATAAGTATATTATATATATATATATATATATATATATATATATATATATATATATATATATATATATATATATATATATATATCCTGGTGAGTTTATTTCAATCGCGGATGATAGTGTTGGTTCATGAACTGTTATAGCGATTTTTGATTCTTTTCCCGTAATGGATTTTATTCTACTCTGTAATTCATTATTGATATGTTCGACTTGGTAGGACCCAGATGGTAAGGAAACTATATTCCAATCTGGAATCCCGTCGGATTTGTTTTTACTTGCAAACACCCTGGAATTATTCGGTTGCTGACCACCAAATGATTTTGATCTAATATTTGGCCAACTATGGTATACTCGTAATTTTGCTAGCGCTATCTCCTTAACCGGAATCGCTGTGAGGAAATTCACACTGAATTCAGGGTTGGTTGAAGTTATTGAGATCATGGTTGTCTTTTCCGGCGTTGTGTTTGTCGCTATTTGTTGATGTCATCGCCATTGTTATTATTGTGCTGTTTTTTCTAATTTTGATGTTGCGCTGTGGTAGATGTTCATCATCGCGTAGAATTCGTTATCTGATATTGTTGTGTCATCGAGACTAGATGATATCAGCGACGACATTTGGGAATACGCGGTTGATGCAATATGTAACTTAATTATATACTCGTGTAGTTTATTCTGACTGCATGTGAATATTTTGTTGTGACGATGCTAAAAATCCCTGTAATTGTGACAACTACAGGTGCCAGCGCTTTTATCGCTGATAACAATGTACCAGTTCCAGCAATTAGACTTGAAACTGAATACACAATAACGTCGACCCTGCTAATTCTTTTTATCTTCGCGGTATACTCGTCAATAAGAGTTTTTAGTTTAGTTTGAGACTAACGGACTTGATCATATCGATATTGTTGGACATTCATTATACTATTTACTTAAATCAATTACAAATTCTACGTAGTATGGCACTGACGCTGATGCTAAAGTACCGTCAGTGTGGGTTATTGTAAATGTTCCCATGACGCCCTTATCTATTATTGCACTTGCAGTATTAATTCCCGTAGATGTATCCGATGACACATTAAACTGTACTCCTGAAAGCACGGTCAATCTATAGATACCTCTGACTTCAGTGGTAATATTAATGATATTATTTTGAGGTGTCCAGTCAAAAGATCCTAGATATGTCGAGTAGACTGTATTGATATTTTGTTTATGTGGTATTTTGATTTTATAATAGTGTTTTTAATATCAGAAAGTTTCATTGGGACAGTCATCGGAGTACCAAAGAAATTTTCCATGGTTTCATCCGATTTTCTAAAATTCTTACGAAGTTTTCCAAGCGCATCTACATGAACATCATAGTCGGTTCGCAACCTTGATAGTTTATCATCTGTGCTTTTTATATCAGATAATTTCAGTGTAATCACGGGAGGAATCCCAAAGAAATTATAAAACGGAAGTTGAACATCTTCAATACTTGTTTGCAATCCAGTAAATTGATTTATATGAGCGTCGTATTCAGATCGTGGCGACTCTAATGTATTCGTTGATGATATATAATTATCGTTCAATGATGTTAGTTTGCTATCGATGGTTGAATACACAACTCTGGGTCGTATTTTACCCGTTGAATCAAATACCGCGATAAAATTTTCCTCTGCGTTGTCGATTCTAACTAGAATATCATTCACGGAAACATCACTCGTTTTCAATTTCCCTTGTTTGTCTTGAAATACGACTATTTCATTTTGATCCACACTTGCGAGGTTTAATATCTCGGATATTTCATCTTCGATTATTTTTTTTTTACATCCTTGGTTGCAGATATTTCCGCGGTGGGTATTTTCAGGCTTTAGAGAGATCTTCCCCAAATAGCAATCATTATATTTTAAGATATCTCTAAAAGGCGATTACTCGTATATTCCTGTACGGTTTCATTGGGTGGTTTAGTTGATGATGATATAGCGATAAGTATATTTAATACTTCTTGGCCGCATATTGGTGGGTCGGTCATTTTATGTGTTGCTAGCTTGGAGTACCAGCGAGGAATTTTTATTTGATGTATATAACGTATAAATTCTTTAGGTGGCGCTAACCCATATGAATCAAAATAAACAATTCCACGCGGATCAATCGCGTATGCAACCCAGCGAGTTCCAAGTCCGGTGCTGTTATCGAGATTAGTGATACCGGTTTCAGTGCTGTTGGGTTGTTGTGGTAATTGATCTCGCATAAAAACACCTCTAAAGTTTTTATCGCTAATTTTTTTAGCAGCATCGAGTAAATCAAAATTTGACAGCGGAGTTAGTAAACTGTTCCTGGTTTTCTCAGGCCGTTTCCACTGATCGTCTCTTTCTTTTGTATCCCTGTCCGGTAGCTTTCTTTAGTGCCATCTCAGCGGTGGTAAATACAGCTCCGAGAGCGGAAGATTTCGCAACCACGGTGGCGCCATCGGCAATTAGCGCTGGAATCTCAGCAAGAAGTGGAAATATACCACCTGATTTTATCATGTCTTTGATCGCAGACACAGAGAAAGTGACCTGAACACCATTTCTATCTTTAACAGCATCATTGAAATGCTTAATTTGACGAGCTGTCAATGATAGTTTATTTTGACCACCAGACATCTGATTGTGTTTTAACGATATCGTAGTTCCATTTTGTTTAGCTGAATCTGATTGCAATATTTTAATTTGACCAGGAGTCTTAGTAACATTAACATTACTATATGAAATTTTATTTAATACAAGATTGATCTAATTGTCTACATATTTCTGGAAAACATTTACATGTTTTCTACTGGCGCATCAACTACCCTCATTCGTGCACCAACACCTTCGAGTTGCATTGATTTGTCACTGAGAATGACAGCAATTGCTTTGTAACCACCTGCAGGAGGAGCGGTTACACGAGCTCGGAAATGTATGTCAACGACGGACTATCTGGTTAAATCAAGATGTTACAACGAAAAGTAATAAATCGGATATCGATTTCTAAAATCTAATTGTGATATTTGCAGACCAAGATATACATTATTAGCACGTCCCATAAATGTCAGCAAACGATGATACGCGCGTGCTATTTGGTTTTGTCCGTAATCAAGTAAAATATCCTCGGATGGTTCTTGTTGGCCTCTTATCCTCAACGAGACTTCAGTAACACCTAGATGATCAAATATCATATGTCAGTGTGTTTGTGAATTTAATTGTTTCTTATCCTGTAACGCAACACATATATGCCGCGGCGCTGAAACTCCTTGTTTTGATGCCATGTGCCATGTAAATATACCGTTAACAGAAGTCTCCATAATATCTGTTGTTATTGTTAACCATGATAGCAATGATTTACCACCTGTATTCATAAGTGATAGTAATTTTTCCTATTCGCTGATTGATGGAATCATTACTTGGATCCACAGTGTTAGTTTTGTTATATTTACCTTACCATCAGCAACACCTGCACCATGCCAGATTGCATCATTATCGTCGCCTTTTCGCACGAGGAATACTGTATGTTTCGCTCCAAAGATAACCCTTCTAACATTTCTGCAAAATTCAAAAATATGAGATATTGGAATGGCGCATGAAAATAATCTACGCGGTCCTTGCAACATTGCTACGCGTGTTGCAAACCCTAGGTTGCAATTAGGATTAGTATCTTTTATAACATCAAAGACAGCATCTGGTCTAGCTTCATGTTCAAAGTCATCTGGTTGTGGACCAGATGCAGTAGCTACTGGTGTCCGTAATTTAACATACTGAACATGTCCAGCTTGATCAGTAATATCCTTAGCGAGCATCACAGATGGACCTGCTGATCTTGTATAATCATCAGAATATCTTGCTAACCCCACTATTGTTGTGGCAACATCAACATCATGTTCTATAGATTCAATCTCTCTTACATCAATCATATATCTAGAGGTACTAAATAATGCCACGATACCATTATTGACAAAGCCAACTCGGATATTTGCGTCAGATGGGGTATTAGCTGCACCATTTTTTACAAGTTCTCCTTCTACTTCAATAAATGCTTCGACGGGTACAAAGTATTTGCTTCTATCTTGAATCTGAAGTTCGTTTCTTGATCGACTATTTGGTTGTATTGCGTTATAGGAATAAAATTGATAATCGCGTACATAATCATTTTTGAGAACTGGGGCATCTAAATCCAAGGCCGGATCCGCTGTAGATTTAAACATTTTATTATATATTTCTTGATCTAAATCGCGATCTCAGGCCACTTCCCGCTATATTTGCAGTAATACTTTCCCTGAGCATCAAATCTTTCATTTATTCTCGATGCTATTTTTTGATCCACCGCGTTGTTTATTATTTTGCTAATACTAGCAGGCATAATCTCCGTAGATGGTTTGTTTTCTTGGTGATTTTATCACCAGTGGTGGTTTTCTTTGTCGTCGAATTAGTGTTATTAGTTTTTCTTTAGCCGTGGAAAATGCTTTACCGGCAACATCACCAACAGCGCTAATATCCTTATCACGAATAACATCAATAGCTTTCATTGATAATTGTTTTGCGATTGGTGCTAATTTTGGAGCCATCCCTGCAAATAACCTTGAACAACATCACCGAGACCATCTCCATAATACATCCTATAAATAGGCAATCGTGAATTTACTACGTACTTCATAGTTGGTTTATAGTGGTTATAGTTTATGATCATTTTATTTTAATGCTATTCATCTAATTACTGTGATAATCATCAACTAGTTCATCAATAAATTCTCGATATACACCGATATCCATGAAACCACCTTCAAATAGTCGTCTGCAGATATCAGCGGCTTCATTACTTATTTCCGGTGAGTTATTTCCAGCTCGTTTCCCCGCGATGAGAATTTCTAATCGTGCTATGTCTCTGAGAACATTATTAAGACAACGAACAAGACCACTGACATGGGTTCCAGATGGAGTTACACTTTGAGAAAATCCACAACCAGTTGCACCTGGCGCATCAATCATCGTCTTCTTCTCGATCAGATGGGATTTAATACTCTTGTTGTTTTTATTCTTGTTGTTTTTGTCTCCGTGTTTGTCTCCGTGTTGGTGTTTGACGTTTCTTCTCTTGTCTTTCTTCTATTTGTCTTTGTCGTTCTTCTTCTTGTCGTACATCATAATCAGTAATCCCATCTCGATAATTTATATACCACAATTCTTTTGTATTTATACGACCAATCCGCTATTTCCATTAATGTAGCCAATCAACCCATTCATCGCGCTTTATTTTATTTCTCTTATATTCTTCTTTTTAAAATTGACTTCTTGAATGATAGCTTTTAGTAGCAAAATCACCAAAAGTGTGATAATCCTTGGGTTTTAATATTTGAAATTGTTGTATTAATGTCGGTAAATTGATCTATAAAAGAGAAAACACCTTTTTGGAATTTTACCAACAGAACATTCCTGTTCTTCAACATGAACTTGAGATTGTGGTTTTGCTCCAGCTATCTGTTTAAACAACGGGAGAATACCCTTTTTTTTGTCTTCATCGTCAACAATATCCCCCAACATAGATTTCTAAGTAGCTGTAGTTACCGGTTTAAATAATTGTGCAGTATCAGTTGCAAATCAGTTTGAGATTCCTGACGCGCTTGCAGTTTTTGTCTGACAGAATCCTTCACGAGTATAAATCTCTTTATTGCGTCTAATCGTTCTCGAGCTAGTCTAGTTGTTAATGATTCTCCTACCATTATTGTTAAATATATAAATCATTTAATTGTAGTAGTTAACAACCCAGACAATTTCTGTATTTAGAAACACTCACGATATTACTTCCGTGTTCGGTGATAGAATCACTGCGGTGCAAAAAAAATCCCCACATCTAGTTGCATTATCATACCTGTATGGTATCATACCTGTAAAATATTTAAACCTCGTAGTGTTATAGAATTTCAAACCCATTCAAATTTTCATAAGGACATCGTTCCATGCGAGTTATCAGCGACAAATGTATAGGCCATACCTGTATTTAAAACTAAATTTAGAAATTACAAATCACATGTCTCATTTCAAACTTCCTGGTATATTTGTTTTCACTTAATGACAGTCTGTTGTTGTGTTTAATGAGTTCCTTAATTGTTTTTATTCTGGAATTTATAGTTCGTTTAATCTCATATTGTTTGCCGAGTTCACCCTAACCTTTTCGACTGCGGTTAAAAGCGGAATGAATTTATTTACGTCGCTGTTGTATGCTAATGATTCGTTAACGGCTTGTTGTATTCGTTTAATAAACCCATATTGGAATGGGATGACGTATTTTTTAGTTTGAGCGTTATCATCGATATCTTGAAAATCAGAGAGAATCTGATTACAATCAAACTTATCAGATAAGAACCGTGCTAGGATGGCCTGAAATCCCACCACCTAAATATCAAGTACCGCCAGAGCCACCACTAAATGATTTTATCACTGATTTCAAACCTACAAAATTTAAGGGATTTGTGCGACATAAGGGATTAGGATATAGCTATGCTCCGTACGACCCGGATACAGATAGTCGATTTATGTCTAATTCTTCAACATCATCATTTACTGATGTTGATCTAAAAACTCAGATACCTTATGATTGTGAAAATAATTTAACATATTATGCTACTGAAATTAAAACTATCAATGCACCTATGATAATTTAATACGATTATTTAATAGTTATCTTCTGAATTATCCTGATGATAATCTGAAAATGCAACTTATTAAAACAATCCAGGATATAAACTATATTATATCATATTTAGAATATGCTAATCGAGATCTCATTGAAATAATAATTAACAGTAAATTTGAAATAGGTAATGATAAAAAACTGTTAAGCAAATATATCTTGATCATTATTAAATATCAGAACAACAATTATCAACATTTACATTACCAGCATTTACAACAGACCAACTAAAGAAAACACTCAGTGATCTTATCGATGCAAATTTTCCTCTGTTACTAGCCGCATGGAAAAAATACCATATATGGGCTTCCTCAAACATATTAATGACCCTGTTACAGAATTAGGCGAAAATTAAATTTATTTCTTCTTGAATTACAAACTAATTTCACCATTTATTTTTGTTTCGTTGTACATGCGTTACCTGGGGTGAATAGGTGTTTTTCAATGTAAGCGACGTGTAACGATTTGCATGTGCCTGACTACGAATCACTTGAAGTCAGGAACATTAGAAACACGGGGTGCACGGGAATTTTGCCGTGAATTCGGCTCACCTATTTTGGGATATATAAGGCAGAACATTTCTGATAACATTACGAGTCCAAAAGTATCTTATCAAAGGAGAGATAGCTCGTCATTCTTTCTCCAGCCAAAGGGGTGAGTGTTAAATTTATATTTCGTTTTATTGTGAATTTTATTCAGTTTATCATTTTATGTAATGATCCCTTATTACAATGCAGATTTAAAACGTGAAATATTTGGAATTACTAGTCACTATTAGACTTTAAATGCAATAGCGTAATCTAAGTTTTAGATTGTTTTAGACACAACTATTATTAGTTTGGTTTCTTTATTGTAGTTGATTTGTAGCGGAACGTCTCTGGTTGTAGCTGAACGTCTCTGAACGTATCTGATTTGTAGCGGAACGTCACTGAATTGTAGCTGAACGTCTATGAATGTCTCTGAATTGAAGCTGAATGTGATTGATTGTGCCGTGATTATGCTGTTTAATTGTGCAATCAAATTGAGGTATCTGACTGTCTGTCAGTCGTATTGTCTGTCCGTCTACATCTGTCGAGATGTGTAAATATCCGGAAATCTAGAAGTCTAAATGTCCAAGTGTCGGAGCTGTCTAGAGGTGTAAACGTCCGGGGTAGTATCTAGTTGTTTGGGACCAATGGTTCTAGTAGATGCTGTATGCTGTCTGTACGTATAACTGTGGTGGATCCGTGAAGGGCAAGTGACCGATAAAAGTATTGAGTCAACCCTAGGTATTCGGAGAAGCTGTGCGGCGATTCAACAGTTGGTGAATCGTACGGTTGTACAGGGTCGAGATATGTGTGTGTTGCAATTGTAGTTACAATTGAATACATTGTTATATTTACACATAGTTACTTCGAATCACAGTAGTATTTCAAGGGATTACATGAATATCAATAAAAGTTAGCAACTTGATTAAATACATGTATATGTTTGTGCTAGTTGTCGCAATCCATACGTGCGATAGTATAGTTTGATGTTTGTATTTGTTATCGCAATTTATTCTTGCGTTAATATAACTTTTGTAAAGGTTCCTTGGATCTGTGTTTAGTCCAGGAGATTCCTTGGTTCTGTGTTTATTTTGTATTAATATTTAATTTATTGTTGAATTGTGAATAGTTGTGAAGCGAGATTGTGGGTTGAATGCATGAGTTATTGTGTTGATACATCATTATTTTTCATTAATAATTTATTTCATAAATTTACATCATCTTTTACATATTGTGTTTGTGTTGTTCATTTAATCCACCATGCACTCGGTAACAATTCTGTTACAGACCCAGACAATGGTGGTAGGCATATTGCTCCTGCTAATGTTAATATTTCCTTGGTGGTTGCAATAAATCTAGTATGTGACGCTATTGATGGAAGTTACCAAATAAATCTCGAGAGATCAAATCAAGCCCAGCAAGGATACATTTTATACTCGTTTGCACCAACGGCTCCGCCCAGATTTTTAATAATTGAAGAGGCAACAAATCCAGTGTATATGCGATGTCATAATGATTCATTAACGAGAATTAATTTATAAACTCACTGACCAGTCCAATAATTTGATTGACTTAAAGAATAAGAATTTACAAATTAGTCTGTATGTAAAATCCTAAAGTATTTTCATCGTAAAGGATTTTCGTCTTAAGACTTTTACCTAAAATAAACTTCAGTTGAAACCAAAGCAGTCTTTTGTTTCTGTCTGAAATAGTTTCGGTCTCTGTAGAAGTTCGAAAATTTGATCTATTTACTCTCTCTCTCTCCATAGAGGTTTGAAAACTTGTATATTCACCCTTCTCTCTCTCTAGTTTCGTCTGTCTGAAATAGTTTCGGTTTGTTCACCCTTTTTAGTTTTATCTGAATTAGTTTCCTTCTCCGTAGAGGCCTTATTTTGCTGTGAAAACTTGGTCTGTTCACCCTTCTTGCTGCTCAATCTCATGATCTCGACATGATGAGATCCTGTACTATAAATATCTCCGTTAGACCGAACAAACTGATCATAATTTCCACATTCGGAACATTGATCAACCAAAGGATACAGGATCATTTTTATTGATATTTCTGATGAAATAGAACATATCTACGTCATACAATTTAACAGTTCGAGCTCTCGGAAAAAATGTTACGAATGGTGTGCACGCGTGCGCGTTGTGTTCATCGATCTCTATTGAAGCTACCTCTGATTTATATTTTGATTCGTATAAAAATATCGCCGGTTAGTGGTTTTACCCTGATTGTAATTTATTTTCCAGCTTAGCAACATTACTGAGCGTAGCTCCAATTTTTCTAACTCGCTCGGCCTACTCATTTTTGTATTATAACTTATCGACAGTTTCCGATAAAGCGCATTTAATAATCGGGGTCTCGAAAAAAGGTGAAAATTCATGTACACCTCTCCACTGTGTCAGCAACGTGGTGGGCGCTAATCTTGCACTCCCCGAGGTTGATTGGGACGGAATGCAAAACGTTTCCGTTATCAGGATAAATCTGTTGTTTGCAGAGACGGGCCCTGTATGTGATGTAAGTTTGAATTTGTATATAGTGCTGTAAATAATTTGCATTTGTATATAATGATGTCAAAGCCTGTAAATATGCTCCATAAGTTCAGATTGTGTGTTGCGCCGTCCGTTGGAATTTAGTGTATATACAAAAATGTAAATAATATGCGTATGGTGCTGTCCATGCATACCTCAAAATTATGTAATGAAAATAGTTTGCCTTGTTAAAGAGAGTGTTTGTGTGATTAGGATTTTTAACGTAGCTTTAACAAGTTTTCAGTCATATCGCTACGATGTCTGCAGTGAGGCAGTTTATAGTGATGTCTAGCATTGGGGCATCATACAGCATACATGTAGCATGATGTCCCACCCAGTCACATTATCCTGACACCAGGCTGACTAGTCCTAACACTAACCTCTTAATGCTGAGAGCCATACAATTATGTCAGTAACAACGATGCGTCTGCGGTAAGTTGCTTTTCTTTTAATGCATGCTCAACAACGATACTTTTCAGTTGTGTATTCAGCGATAAGGCTTGGTCGTATCTAAAAAGTTGAAACTCAAGAAACTGGCTCATTATGTAGAATGTTGACACTCTAAGTGGGTGATACTTTGATGACGAATTCAAGACACCAATATTACAATACACCAAAGCATTTTACTCCCTGTTCGACCACGAATGGTTCATCGTCGTTTTGTTTTAATTCCACTAACGTAGATCCAGAAGATACAGCTAGTGGATAACGCTGTGAAATTGCGGTAGATATTGTAAATGTTGTTAATCCGAGTACTGAAACCTGTACATGTTTGCAACCTTATTGGTATATTGGGTGGATTTATTGAGTGCTGATCCAGATGCTACTGCATGTACTACACCATCGATACTATATTTGATGACAGAGAGTTTAATGTCGAAGACTCCTGAACCCCCAAAATATTCATTAATGGTTCTATTTGCGTTTCTACCAATATTTGTAAGCGTGGTTACATTATTAGAATATTTATATAGACATGCCGTCATTCCATTGTTGTCTTTAATGAGATCCTCATCTGTATGTTGCTACTGTCGACGTATTTCTTCGTTGCAGCGACAACGTATGATTCTGATATTCCAAGACCAGTAACTGTATTATTACCCTTATTGAGAGAACCAGTCAGCGCATCACCAGTTTTAGTAAATTATTTACTATTCTCAGCTCTGATCGTGGCACCATTACTGTCCGCGTATTTTTTTTTTGTTGTCACGTCATTTTCTGAGTTTAATTCTTTCACGTTAATAATTGTATTTCTCCTCATGTTTAGATTGCCACACATAATGCCTCCAGATTTTCTGATACGTCCAGTAATCTCTCCCATGATTGTTAGAATTGATTTCTCCGAGTTTGTAATTTTACCGTTTTTAGCGCCTGGAACCCGAAGAATAATATCTGTCAACGGGATATTGCTCGTCTTTAATCGTCCTTGCTGATCCTAACAAACAACAATCTTATTTTGGTCCAAATCAGTGAGATTAGCAAGCTCATCCTTAACATCGTCAAGGGATGCATATTTGGATAAGTCACCTTTGCGCTTGTCTTTTAGTAGATCTTCCGTAAATATGTACCATGTATATGACAACAAGACCTATTTTAAATGTTGGAGGTTGATGTCGTTTGGTGGCATACTCGTGGACGATTGTATGAGGCGGTGCCCCTGATGATGGCGACACAGCGTCGAGCACAGCGAGTATTTCACGGCCACATATTGGTGGATCAGTTATTGTCTGTGTTGATAATATTAAATAACAGATCGGAGTGCTATGTATTCCGCCGACATATTTTAAAAATATATTTGGTGGCGCCAGCTCATATGAATCAAAATAAATAACTCCACGCTGGTCAATCGCATATGCAACCCAATGAGTGCCTGGACCAGAACTTCTATCGAGAATAATTATACCAGTATAAACACGGTTTGGTTGTTTTGTTAATTAATCACGTATGAAGTATTTTATGTTTATTTTCTTAGGTAGGATCATGTTAATCAAAAATGAACATGGGAAGCTCGAAACGCTCTGTGCTTAGCTAAGTATCCGGTGCAGTCTCATACCTCGACCGTACGACAAATGAGAGATTCCTGGCAGTCTTAGATCCCATCAATTTCTTGAAGTCTTTAGTCCGTGGCCTGTTGATCTATTCCAGCTGCAGTTCTACGAACACCAAGCGAAGCTACGTTTTCACCAGCTGTAGAAGCAGCAGCTGCTATCAACGCAAGTATAGTTCATCCTTAAGGACTGTTGCGTCCATGTCAAATGAGCATATTATTATATTTGATGTTGTCTAAAACGAAGACCACTTCCCTGTTTAGACTTGCATTTATATTACGAGCTTTATCACCAGCTAATTCTTTCAAGCATTCACTTACAGCCTGATTTATTATTTTACTTACATTTGCAGGCATAGCTTCAGTGCTTGGTAACTTTCATGGCTCCAGTTTTGCTGGTGGCGGTCTGCGTATTAATCGCGCCAGTCTATCCTAGATTGCGTATGATTAAGATTTTTAACGTAGCTTTTTTAAAATTCAGTCATACCGCGACGATGTCTGCAGTGAAACAATTTATAGTGATGTCTAGCACTTTGGCAACTTGCTCCAGGCATAGCATGATGTCCCATCAAATCACATTATCCTGACATCATGCCAACCAGTCCTATAACTAACCTCTTAATGCTGTACGCCAACCAAGACCGCTGTTAGTACCATTTTCGTAAGTCTTTTTCTATGACTCAACCGGGGATAGAACCCACGACCTCCCGCTTCCACGGCAGACGCTCTAACCACTAGGCAACCGGAGCGGTATATCCTTGATTGTTGAGAATTCTTTACTAGCAACATCATCAACAGTACCTATACCTTAAATTACGAACAACGAATAACTTTCATTCCTAGTTGCTTTGCAATCGGTATTGCTTTAGGGGCTATCCTGAACAACATAACCAAATCCATCTCTGTATATCACTTAATATGTTGGTAATTGCAACTTTATCACCCTAACCATTACAGGTCAACGTTGAGGATTATGTATCATATTTTATTGTCACTGACCTAGTTGCATCAATCACTGCGGGAATCATCAACAAAACAGTGACTACACTTTCATATGTCGCATAGACATATTAGCTAACAAATTTGTTAGGGAATTATGATACGTACACTATTGTACTAGAAAATTGGTATAGTTAGGATGCTAAAGAAAAATTATACGACTCATTTATTTGATACAATTGCACAGGTGGCTTACACAGTATTGGTATTAGGCTGTCCATTTGTATAACTGGACTGAATTTGAAATAAGTACGGCTAGGGCGTTTCGGGGCGTAAACGACATCCATATACGACAACGGCTGGCTTTCCGGGATCTTTTCCTCCTTTTCAACGACCAGACTCCAACAAAAATGACGATATGAGAAAACTATTTTTCTCTCGTCACCATTTGGTGCCATTGCACCCCTAGTACGTCACTTACGATTGGTTGATAGGGTTGAGTGTGTGTTGGGTCTATTCCCACTCACTCAGGCTTTACATTCATGTCATTAGCCACTTTTTAGTGGTATGACATGACGGCAAAATTAACAAACACACTTTGTGCGTTAAATGCCCGTGGGGATGTGGCACCATTCCTTCTCCACGGGAAACCAACCATTATAAAAATTTGATGGTTCAAACCAGTGATCAAATGACCTTTATGGCCGGTATCACTTTAAATTCAACTTTCATTCATTCAATCATCAACAATTTCATCAATGAGGAACCGATACTCATTAATGTTCATGATACCGGCTGAAAATAATCTCTGACAAATAGAGGCTATTCATTAATGATTTCCGGGGAATTATTGCCGGTTCTTCTTCCACCAATCAGAATTTCTGGTCGATCAGCATCGGCAAGGATGTTATTGGGACATGGAGTAACAAAGGGGGTGGGGGTGGGGTTTGATCCTCTCAAATCTCCCCAGCATATATAGCTGGTTTAAGTTGTTGAGGAACACCTTCGCTTTCCGAAAATTGTTTGTATTTTGGTGCAGTGTTTTCCTTGTCAACCCGTGAATGCTATAAGATAGTGTTTAATTTTTGGGTCTCCCTTTAATTTTATAATTAAGAATTTTTGTGAAGGTTATTCTTTTGTTTCGTTGATCAAATATAATTGTTGCATTAAACCATAAAAGAGTTGTTCCGATGGTACTCCCTACCCTAAGTCAATGCTTAGTCAGGGTATTGTACTGTCTGTTAGTGCTACAGAGAGTACCGGTTTCCTTCTGAGTCCAACACTTTTAAGTAGGATTGTACTCTTCTCATAATCCAAGGGCTAATTTCCTTTCCTTTTGTTATAATTAAAATATATGATAACCCATAGTGACTTTGCCAGAGTCATTTTGTCTATTATGTGTTTGTTTTTGTTTATTAATCGGAATGATGTAGGATGTCAGTGTATTGACGGCACTATCTAAGTTATGATATTTTGAGTGGTGAGTTCTTATATAACTTTTTTATTGCAATTTCGAATAAAGTTTAATATTTACAGAATAAAAACTAAAAATATATCTTTGACTTACCAAAAGGTGCAAATTAGTGAGATTGTTTTATGTGTTTTGAGTGTTTTTAAGTTTCATTGTATATGCTTGGGTTTAGTTTTCATAGTCTGGACTAGACTATTTCTTATTGGGTTTTTTTTGTTGTTGAATTTTTTTTATTTGGTATAGGGCCTTAGCCCTATATTTTGTCAGTCTTTCTGAATGTGCCTTAGTACATATGACTGGAATAGAAAAGTTTTCACTTTTTGCTTATTTTCATGTTTTTCAAATATAAACATTCTCACACGCTAGTGTGAGACAAAAAAAATTTGTTAAATTTATTATTGGTGTTAGAAAACATGTTATTTAACAAGTATCAGGTTTGACATTTATATGTCAGTCTCCCTCATCACCCCATTATTCATAAGAAAGAGGGCAGCCGGGGTTGTTAGTAGCATATGGGGGCGATATAGCGACAATGGAAAATCCAGTGAAAATGGCTTCGGGCGATATAGCCTGTATAGCGTCAGTGGGAATTTAACATGGAGGACCTATCTAGCGACAAGGGAAATTTAAGATGGGAACTAGTTGGGCCTATCTAGCGACAAGGGAAATTTAACATGGGAACAATTTGGGTCTGTCTAGCGACAAAGGAAACGGAGGCAAAGAAAGCAAATATATTTTCGAGGTATATGAGTGGCCCTGAAAAGGGCTTTGGGTGCTTCTTCTTTTCGTCCTCGGGAATCCAGTCAGGATGTCCCATAGCTCTAAATGTTTCCTGAACTTTGATCCATCTCTGATTTATTTGATCAATGTCCTCTTTCTTCTTTTAGTTTTCTTGTTCCTTTCTCTCCTTAGTAAAGTTATCTTTCATCTTGATCACCTCTTCTTCCATCACCTTTCTCATCATTGCTTCTGCTTTCTTTAGTCGGTCTAGTCCCCACTTCACATAAGCCCACTCTATCAAATTTCATGTTTCTTCTAGAAAACACCTGACTTTGATAACATTATCAAGTGCCTCCTTCAAGCTACCTACTCTTACATATTTTGTTGTAATAAGCCTTCTTAATTTTTTGGCTTCCTTCATTGTCATACCTTCTAATAGATCTCTCGCTAATTTCAAATTGGCTACAAAGTCCAGGCTTGACTGAAATACTTTCTCAAGCCTTTCCACCACATATTCTGCATCAATTACCCAAAACAAGCTGTGTCGGAGCTGGTTGAACAAGTCGATGGCCATCTTGATGTGTTCAAAATTGAATGGTTCAAATGACGGACGATTGAGTATATATATATATATATATATATATATATATATATATATATATATATATATATATATATATATATATATATATATATAATAAACACGGACGTGAAGGAAAACATCCCTTACACTCACTTTTCATATTATATACTATTCACAAAACATACAATCTACAATCTATCATCCACACACGGGAAGCAGCCAAAACAAACCACATAATTTACTATCCAATATCACACCATTTATCATCCACACATGGGGAAGCAGCCAAAACAAACCACATAATGTACTATCCAATATCACACCATCTATCATCCACACACGGGGAAGCAGCCGAAACAAACCACATAATCTACTATCAAATATGACACAAGCTACCATCCACATAAACGCACGCGATCACACACACATACATACACACACACACACACACACACACACACACACACACACATACTGCATCCTATCGTTAAAAGAGTTAGTGTTTATAATCACACTACTCCTCTCTCATACCAATTGGCAATTTGAACAGTCTCTTTTCTTGACATTGGTTAGCCCTGAGAAGGGTTTTTTTTTTAAACTTCAAAATGCACCTGGCTAATGCTGACATTTCCTTGGTCTAGCCCCGCACACACAACGTCGGCTCCAGTCATTATCCCAATTAACTGTTGTTATTGGGAGTGCAGAGGAAGCTTGAGTGGCTGAACTATCACAATCTTCGGTTTGAGGGATAGTGATAGCTTCTTCATATCTTCCTCTATACCGCAAAAGTGGATGAAGTAGTGGTTGTTGCGGCCGAGGTAGTGGCTAGGCTGTGTCTGGTGAACTGATCCTGGTAGTGGAGTCGTCCTCACCTCATGTTTCACCTGATAGACTTCAACCATCATGAGGTGAGGCAAGTTTTGTCTTCTCTTGTCCTCTTCTATTTTTTCTCTCCTTCTCTTCATCTTCATTTCTGGCCTGTTCTTCTAAGGCCTCCATAGCCAATTCGTCCAGGAGACGTCTAGCATTATCCAGGTGCATATGAAGATCTATCAATTTTTGTATTCTGCTCATTTTCTTTGGGTTGATGTGCCAACAATAGGTAGCCAAACTGAATGAATGAATTATGGTTTAAAGTGAAACCGGCCACAAAGGGTCATTTGTTCACTATTTTACACTATCAATTAATATGGTAGTGATTTAGATTTTCCCGTGAGGAAGGAATGGTGCCACATCCCCACGGGCGTTTATGCATACATAGTATGCTATTTAATTTGGTCGTCATGCCGCACCCCTATAAGGAGCTATCGACATGAATGAAAGACCTAGGTGAGTGGGAATAGAACAGCCACGCACTCAACCCTATCAACCAATCGGAGGATGCAGAGCTAGAGGTGCAATGGCACCGAATGATGACTAGTGAAAAATGGTTTCCACTTTTAGTCATTTGCTGGTGTTGGAGTAAGGCAGCGGAGGAGGAGGAAAAGGATCTGTAAACTGGCACTTTGATGCTAGTTGCTTGAAGATGGGTTTTAAATGTGCATTTGATCACGTGCAAACCCGTCTCCGTAATTAGATATTTCATACATCGTATACCTTGGTACTGGCGAGGTTAGGATTTAAATTAAATTAGCTTTATTATTGCTATAATAAGAATATGTCACGCATATTCTTTGCACGGACCTAAGGAGAATTATTACGAGAGAAATATTATGAAGTTTACTTAACTTAATTGTTGTTTTATAGTTGTCTTGGCCCACTAGGGGCATATGGACAACTTTTATATTCAGCATATCACTGAACATTTATTTACCTTAGCACACGTGTATATTAATACACTTATCAATTGGGGCGTTATACCGAATTACTAAAAAGTAACTATCGGTATAAGTGGAAGCCCGGGGCAGGTAGGCAAGTCCCATCCACACCTATCCCCATCAACTTCATCGGCAGGCAGTCAGGAAGAGGCAAAGGCGGAAAAGGTCCCAGGAGCCAATTCATCATCGTCTTGCAAGCAGAGGCAGCCGAACGCACAACCGGACCCAAAAACAAACAAACCCGAGGAGCTCAGAAAGTACCACACCCTTATTATATTTGCAACCCCATAAGACATGTATAAAAGTGGAAGTGCTATATTATGTTGTGTTGTGTGTCGTTTTAATGTTATTTATTGTATTACATTACTATTGCAACATTGTGTTGCAGGGGTCTGATAGTCCTGGATTAAAACTACCTAATACATGAAGTTTACTGATGAGTGCTTCTCTATATATAGGAAAAGCGCGAACGTGAAGGAAACCACCCCTATGATCAAAACCTTACGCTACCCCTATCATCACCATAACACGCGGACTTAAAAGAAACACTCGCTCACTTTTTTACTTTACTAACATGAATTATAAATTTAACAAGTTACTTTAAAAAATACGTTGTGCTTATAGACGCACTTTAAACAAAAGTAAAAAGAGACTGTGATTATAGACTCACTTCTATATTTTCTGAATTCCTCACATACCATTAGAAAATTGAATTATTAATTCTTTTCGAGAATATTGGGCTGCCCTGCACAGGGCTGTTTCTTGTGTGCACGAGGAGTGATGGCAATCTTTTATCGTCTAAGATTGCGTCTTCGGCTGGCAACAGGTTAGGGTCTGCTTCTTCGGAAAGAGAAGGAGAACTCTTTCGTGTCCACACGACAGTCAACAAAACTTCTGTCTGGTTCCTGCTGATGTTGTTGGTGTTGCTGCTGTTGCTCTCTCTCTCTCTCTCTCTCTCTCTCTCTCTCTCTCTCTCTCTCTCTCTCTCTCTCTCTGCTTCTGAAGTCTATACTTCTCAGTTCATTCTTCTTTTTCTTTTTGAATTTCCTCTCTGAAGAGTTCTTCTATGAGGTCTTCCGTCACTTGCGACATTCTAACATTCTCTATCTTTTCAGGCTTTGGCATCAGACTTTGATTCGATGCAGATTAACGTAAGCTTCGTTCAGCTTGGCTAGTCTTGAGCACATCTTCGTAAGAGGGTGAGTCAAACAATGGATGGTCAGGCTGCTGCTGCTGTAGGATTAAAGACGTTTTCGCCGAAAGGCATTTACGTCTAGTTAATATCCCAAAGGGGACTGTTTATTTAGTTCGGGGGGTGGAATGGTGCCACAAACCCCGCTTTAATGCACAATTTTGTGCTGATTAAATTATATCAACCATAGGACGCAGGCAGTGGAAGAGGCGAAGGAGGGAAGTGACCGTAGTGAAAGGGCGGCGATGTATCCAAGTAATCTTTTAGTCCCATAGTCCTAATTATAAATAGTGCCGTCTCGTAAACTAACAATTTTGTAATAGAAAAACATTATTGTGCTGTTAATATAGTAGGAGAGGAGAATGGCATATTTGTTCTAATTTATTTTGCTACATTGTGTAGCTGGGCCTGATGGCTTTGGGTTTTTAGCCACCTTATAGAACTATTTGGGGTCTTAGTTAGTTAATAAACTATATATTTAGTTTGCTACATTGTGTAGCGGGAGCTGATGGCTTTGGGCTTTTAGTCACCTTATAAAACTATTTGGGGTCTTAGTAGTTAATAAACTATATATTTAGTTTGCTACATTGTGTAGCGGGAGCTGATGGCTTTGGGCTTTTAGCCACCTTATAAAACTATTTGAGGTCTTAATATAAAACTAACTATATATAGTCCTGATGGCTTAAAAAAGCGATCTTATACTAATTTAAGTTTGACACCTAAGTTGATATTATTTGTGCCATAGTAGTATAGGGTTAAGAGTAGGTATAGATAGTTTGATAGATATAATAGAGATGGTAGTGAAATGTAGTGTGGTATGAGTGTGTGTTGTTTCAACTAATTCATTGCCTTATTTTAAACCCCTATTAGCCCAATTTGTCGGATGGCCATCTCTGTGGCGCTATCTGGGTCACTGAGGTAGGTTGGTAAAAATTTGCTTTGGCATACAGTCATTGTGACTGATTGTTGTTACCCCCCCTCCCGAGTTTCCCTGACAGCACACAGGTTATATGCCCATTTTGTCGACATTTGGGTAGGGGTTTTTTTGGATGAGGCAATTGAAGGGTAAATATAGGATGATTTTAGTTTGTACGGCGATATATGGTAAATACTGTCTGTATTGCTATACCGGGTTACGCAGGTAGGTTGGTATAAATTTGCCTTTGCATACAGTCGTTGTAACTGATTATTGATACCTCCCCTCATGCGTTTCCTTGACAGCGTACAGGCTGCATGTCCATTTATATCGACGTCAGGGGGTAAGGACTTGGGTTGGGGTAGTGGTGGTGAAGGTTCTATTGTTATACTATATACTGTTGATCTTATCTATTTCCAGGAGGAACTTTAGAATCAGATCTGCAGTTAAATTGGGGTTTGGGTTTTCAGAGTAGAGAAAAAAAGGGTATTTGGTGTTTGAGCCAACTTTTCTAAGAGAGTTGGCAAGTTTATTTCTCGCCAATCTGTAAGTTGGGCATACATTGAAGACGTGTGATAGGTATTCTAATTATTGGCAGTGTGTGCATGGTCAGGCTGGAGACTACCCTTGCTTTATATGGCTCAAGCGCGGACGCGATAGAAAACACACCTCTACGGTTTAGGGTTGGAAACGTTAAAATAATTTGATGTGAGGGATAGAAAGAAGTCAAAAAGCATCGATATTAATAAAATTGTAAAACAAACGACAGACGCATTGGTTTCAAAACACAACATTTTTATTCAAATAACAAATAACTAGCAAACATTTTTTTCCAACTAACAAACACTTTAATTTTTTTCAACTAACAAACATTTTTTTAAATGACAAACATTTTTTCAATAACACAAATACATTATCTTTGACATGGTTGACAACGTTGTGAACTAAATTGAGATTTCCACTGTTGGAAGTAATTGGGCCATTGATTTACACTACGTTTACTAGCTAAAGGCATCAGATAGCCATAATGGTCACAAAACCATCGATCTACTTTGTCATCGTTTCGAGACGAATGACGATCAAAATAAGTCACTAAATGATCTAAAGAATATCCAAGACTGCGATGATGCAGAAAATAAACACAATATTGTCCACACACCATAGAATATGTACCTTGTAATTTCACATTATTGAATCCTGTCGTCTGGGTATTTCTTCTCATAAAGTCAATGATATCGTCTTCCAAAGGGGGTAATCCATACGAATCAAAATACTCCACACAACCCTCTTGAGGAAAGTAGACAGCTACCCAGTGAGTTCCTGGACGATGACTGTCATCTGTGTTGATAACATAAGCTTGATTCTCTTGTAGTTTTCGATTAGGTAGTTCATCTTTAGCACACACGGCATGAGACCAAGAAGAAGTGTGCGAACTACGGTTCAACAGGTAATAAAGTTCCCAGGGATCCATATTTTGTGGCCTTGTTTTTTGTTTCTTCACAGGTGATGATAAGTCATCAATGCAATCCAGACTGTTTGCTTGAAAAGGTCTGTCAAGTAACTGTTTGTTTGCTTCGTCTCCTTACTCTGTGCCAAGAGAGCTTCGATGTGATCAATCTCTCGAGCAAACAGTGGAAGAAAAGAATGATCACGCAAGTCTTTATACCACTGAAGTAAAATGGCTTCTTCTGAGATGAGACTCCAAGCTTCATTCAGATAATCGTCCAATTTTTCTTCTTGACTCATCATCATACATTTATCGTGTTGAATTTGACTAGGACGATCGTTTTGACATCCATAACAATATTTTTTGATCATGTCCCTCATTGTATTCTCCAAGTTTTTGGCAAAACATGTGACTAAATGTTGTTCCTGTTCTGGCCATCTGGACTTTATTATCACTACTTCTTCTTTTTGGTCTTGGGGGTTTGCTTTTTCTGTAACATCCCATTCCATTTCCATCGATTCTCCACTGTTCAAAGAGGGACAAGGGCCTTACATAGTTTCTAATAGTCTATAATGACTTCTCTCAAACTGTTTATTTCTATGGTATTATCGAATTCAACATACAGAATGACATTCACTGTTTCGGCAAGAGCCTCTGAAAAAAAATACGGAAGTTCCACACGCAGTTGCCCAAATTTTATAGGGTGGAAATGTCCCTCGTCACTGCCTTGGTCAGGAGTGAAATCAAAAGCCCACAAAGTGTAACCTCCTGCATAATCGTCGTAGGAAATACCGTGACTGGTGTTAGTTCCTAACTGTCCTGTGGCTTCGTACAGCGACAAGTACGACCTCAAGTAATTCTTCTGGGCAAAGTCGGGTTCGAAGGGTCGGGTACACAAAGTTTAGCCATTGCGACTGACTTCGATTTTGGATACTTTGCTGTGCTTAAACTGGAAAGGATTTTCATTGTGGGCACCGTTGAGAGCTGCATTGCTCACGATACCAATGAGTAAACATTTAGGTAACTGTCCTTGGAACAGATGATCTTCGATCTTAGATAGGAGTCCAGTGGCAATGGTGAAACTTTTCACTTCCACGCGTCGTATCGGATACTTGGCTGTCGTTCTGCTCAAAGTGTGACTGATATCATTACCCACTTTAGGTAAAACTTCCACACGACGCACGTATAACCAGGCTTCATGGATAATTGTTTTGTATTCGTTGGCATGAGCCATCAAATGGAAAGCAGTACTGCTACTATTCTGTCTCAAGCGAATGTCCAACACGTTCAGCAAATACTTCTCTTGAAACCAAATGTCCAAATTAAACCGATCAAACTTTTCTAAACTACGTCCTTGCAGAATTGTTTTCGACGCTCGTTAAAACCTTCATTGTGAGGATCGTCATCTTCTTTCAATTCTGTGTCGTTAAACTTATCCTCGCCTGCTTTGTCAGGTTTCTATACCACGCAAGCATCTAAATGAGTGTTCTTGGCATCTTTTCCGTTCGTCAAGAGATTTTCGAGGTACGCTCGTAATGGTAAATATCCATGCTACTGCTGACCAGTTTGTTATTCATGTATAAATCCACATCACTGAACAAGGAATGCATGAAATTGTTGACAGGAGCTACTCGGGCATCGGCTGCCGGAACGGAGTTGTCCGTTTTGATCACTTTCACTTTCAAATACAAGTAACTGCTGTTCAGATCGATATAATCTTCGGGTTACCCTTTGATTTCAAACTCGATGTGAGCTGAATCCGCCAAAGAGGAGACGGGATGAAATTCGACCCATTAGGCTTCTTCCATGATCATCATAGTGGTTGGCATGGCAAAGAGATCCAGTTCCGACTTGTAACAGGCACAAGATTCTTGGTGCATCATATTTTTTCAGTCTCTATGTTTTACTTTTAATAATCAAAAATGTTTAAGTCTCGAACGATTCTCCTTTTCTTAGTTTCTCTAGCTTTAGACGTATGGAGACTTTTGGAAGAGTGTCTACTTCGTCGCTTTCTGCCTTGTCCTTGCTGTGTCCTCAGGGAATCAGGAATGCCAGACTTGGTACCGTTCAGGGCATTTATAGGACTTTCTCGTTGGCCCAAAATCTCTTTACCCGTTTGAAGCAAGACATTTTTGCCTGCTCTCAAGAAAGCTTTTTAGGGGTTTTGTTTGTCAATGAGAACATTTTGAAGAAAGTCTTTGCCGTGAGTCAATGCGGCATCTTTTAAGGCGTGCAATCCTCGTGTCACCATCGGTTTCAAAACAGGCACCACGGAACGAAAGGCCAATTTAAACATATCTTCTAAACCATGTCCTCATTGTCGAGTGACTCGTCGGTACACAGGATACATAACCTTTCAGTTGTTAGAGAATGGTTTTTGAAAATGGAGTTTCACTGTGACCTTAACTTTGGTAAATGGAATATTTTGTCCAAGGTCTCCTTTTATCCTAATGTTGACACTGTCAAAATACGATTTACTGACAGGCAAAAAATGACGATGTACAAATTCGAGGTGAACATGATAGGCTTTTCCACCTTCCTTGTCAGAGGTCGCGGCAGAATCCACTTTGAAAGGAATGACACGCAGTAACGATACAGAGGTTTGTCCTACCACGTTGTACTCCACCACATCGGAGTACACAAAAATCAAGTTGAGTCCTTGGTTCATTTCTACAGAGAATCGAATATATTTCGCCAAATCCAAGTTCCTGGTCATAGCTGGTATTTCTTTTTTCTTGACCAACTTGAAGTCTCCACCCAAAATATCATACAATTCAGGACAAAAGGTAATGGCCATAATTTTATCCTCTGAAAATTTGATCATTAGACGACGAGCCTTTTAATTGTATTCAAAGGTAACATTTTTTCTGGTTTTGTCCATGGTTTTACCAAACACAGTATTGAACCTGGTTGGAAGTGTAGTCACTAAATGTTGACCACTAAAATAGTAGCCTGTAGGAATGATTAACAGATCAGTGGACCGCTTATTTTTGGGGTCCTGCGTTTTCATCGGGTCACTGACAGTGATGCGTTCGTCTAAGAGTTGCTGCAATTGCTCTTCATACACTTCTACTTTAAAACTGTTTTGATTTTCGACGATGTTTTTGATTTGTGTCGGGTGTATCATTTCCACTAAAGCCAATTCCCAATGGGCATTTTGATCCAATTGAATGGCTTGAGGTAATTTAGCTGTGTAACAACACAAAGTGTTGTTAGGAAACACCTCCATGGAACTGTCACTGGGTAACCTTAAGTAAAATTGGTTAATTGTGTAGTTCATAATTCCAACGTTCTTCTGTCCGAGGAGTCACTCGAGGTTAAAGGAGTGTCTAAAAGAGGATTGTCATTGGTGGAGTGACTGTTAGGAGAATGACTGACGTTGGATGCAAGGCTCCCAATATTGTTACTGTTGTTCCCGTTGTAAGAGTATTTCAGGGAAGAATTGGGAAGAAGATAACCGATGCAACTGCTGAGTGAAAGGGTCCACAATTGTTTGTCTCCTTGTTGCAAACTCAAATTAGCAATGGCTGCACCGATGACACAATACACCACAAAGATTTGACAGAAAAAGATGATTTGGGTTTTAGAGACACGTTCTCCACACCACACCCACAAAGGTTGCTTTTGTAAATTTAGCAGAGAAGAACTGGGTGAAGGAGCAGTCACTGTGGTAGCTGAAGCTGTATTGAAGGGCATGATGGTCATTTCTTTTTATAGTCGATGACTTGCGAAGCGTCAGTCCAAGAATGAAAACTAGGAGGATATCCTTTCCAACGTAAATTGACTTCTTTGACACGCCTTTTTCCTACTTTACGGGATCTTCGTTCTAGAATACTTTCAATGTCGTACACGTCGTCTTCTTTTTTGGTGACACGTAACTCAGGCAAGTAAAACGTTCTTTTAAGACTTCTCCGTTCATGTCTTCCAATTTATAGACGGTATGATGACGATCACGCATTCGTCCCGTAACACGAAACAATTCGGTGGTCCAGTTGGGTAAGTAACCTTTGTCGAAAGTGCGTTTGGTTTTGCCAATGCGAACCCAATCTCCAGTGGTTAACACTCCACTTTTCTTGGGGACAGCCATCGTCCGGGACGTACCAAACAGACGCTCAAAAACAGTCACTTCGTTGTCAGGTGTCACATCATGTGGGGCACGTCCAATGATTCTATGGTAAGATTGGTTGTAGGCTTGGACTAAGTGCGGTAAGACGTCGATGTCCTGGAGAGTGTGTTGATGCGTAAAATATTTCCACATGCGTTCTTTCAAGGTACGTTGAAAACGTTCCACGATGCTAGCTTTGGTTTCAGGATTTTAAGTGGTAAAAAATGAATGTCACGTTTGTTTAATTCTCGTTGGAAAGCTTGGTTCAGAAATTCGGTACCTTTGTCGGTTTGCAATCGAGGAGGGTGACGACCACTTTGTTTCAACACCAGTTGCAAAGCTCGTACTAACTCTCCGCTCGATTTGGAAGTCAATGGTACGACCCAGGCAAATTTAGAAAAGAGGTCGATGACACAAAACAAATATTTGTAGCCACGATTGTAGGTGGCTAAATGAGAGACATCGGCTAAATCGGCTTGCCATTGATGATCGATGCCTTCCACCTGAGTGCAACTTCTGTGAAATTTTCGTCGAATGGGTTTGTGTAAAGTGTAAGTAGCTTGTTCTTGTAACCATCGTTGTACTTCAGGTAAACGGAGCTTTTTCAGGCGAGTTTTAGAAACACGATATAATTTCTGAACGCCTCCGTAACCTTCAGGGTGGACTGGATCGTTGTAAATACTGGCTAACACCTTCTCCATGGTTTTGTTAATAAGATACCCACTCTTCGATGATACCGCTTTGGGTCGGGCAAAATGGGGGTTGTTTTGAAACGGTGTTACGTGTCCTATGTGCCACAGGAGTAAACGTCGAGGGTACTGGTGGTGGAGGTAATGGGATAGCTTTGGTCTTCTTTACTTTTCTCACTTCTGGTTTCCTTTCTTTCTTTTTCACTTCTGTCGAAGGAGGAGTGTCCATCATCTTTTTAAACCAAGTTTTGAGTTCTTCTCGTTGGGGAGTGGGGGGAAGGGGTCAACAAGGAAGCTGCAATCTTACTCGGAATGGGAGTTGCAGTGGGTGTTTGAAATATATCATGAGGTTCTTCTTCCATGGGTAATGGTGGGGTTACGTCTGTCTTCTCCGCTGTAGATATTGATGGCAACGGACTATTCATTAGAGCCTTAAAATCGGTCAGAGTGGGTAGAGCTGTTTTTCCACAGCTTTTCGATGAAAGAGTTGCAGTCGTTTCAAGAGTTGACCGTACTTTTGCGATTTTTCGGTTTCGGACAAATCGTTGCGGTGCATAAAGGATTGTGATTGCTGTAATTGGGACATCTCGCTCAAATGAGGATTGGGTGGTAAATGGGGGTTCGTTGTTCTTGTTCAGTTTTCGTCCTTCCATTGGCTTCCAAAGGTTATGTCTGAGATCGTTGTGCTCCATAGACCCCATTTATCTTCTGGAAGGATGATACATATTTATAACCATTCCTTGGGGTATCCCTTGGGACATCCCTTGGGTCATCCTTTGTGTCACCCCTTGTATCAAACCTGGTATTAAGCCTGTCAACAAAGGAGCAAGAAAGGGTACAAATCCTCCGCGTTGCACCAACATCTTTTTTTTTGACGGATGGGTATTTTCTTTTGGACCATTTGACGAAGAACGTGTCGATGTTTGGCGAAGCATTTTCTCTGGTGTGGAGACAAAGGTATCGTGCCTTTCAAGACATTCAAACAACATTCGCACACGGTATCGGTGACATCTTTGGAGGCCGTTTTAATGATTTGTTTTCTAATGGTCGGAGAGACTTTGGACAGGACGGACAACATGTCTCCGTGTTTGGCTAAAGAAGGAGGTAGTCCTTTCCTTTTCTTTCCTTTGTGGGGTAAATAAGAATGTTTTCTGCGAGGTGACATCTTTGCTTGTTCGTTTCAGAAATACACTGACGTCAGAGATTTGGTACACACCCTCTTTTATCTTCTTTTTTAGCGCTTCGTCAAAACGGTAACGACGTGTTTCACAAAATCATGAAAAGCATCGCTAAAGACACCAGTTCGGCTCTGAGCTGATTTGGCTAGTTTGTTCGCACCTTTAAGTAAAAATAATATGCCTCCCCTTTGGTGACTTTTCCTTTTCTTTGGATGACTGTGTCTTTTTAGGGGATGACGTCGATGTTTGGCTAAGCATTTTGTAGGATGACGAGATGGTATTTTTCCTTTTCCTTTTCGGACAGCAGAACGTCGATGGTTGTGGTGTGCACGTTTCTGAGGAGACATCATTGAGTGTTCCGAAGTGGCACAGAAAATACTGATTCACGTCGTTGTCCTCAAGTAATTTTTATACTGGAATGCGACGCCACTAATTAATTTTCCGTCGTATCAACTTCATGACAGGTAACACACGTCGTGAAGGGGTTCGCAATGGACTGAATCGGGACAGTTCTTGTTTGAATAAATCCAGTAAACTCTTTAACATGCCAGATCTTTCTAGGACTTTGACTTTGGAGGCAGGTACGTTTTGAGCGGCTACTACTGCCGCTAATGAGGATGATGGTGTCACCGGTGGAGGAGACGTTTTGGGAGACGCAGATTTCCAATGTTTCATCAAATTAGGAATAACGGGTAACAAATTGGATTTAGCTGGCATCACCAACAACGGAGAAGTGGAAGATCCTGAGGCTACTGGAAACGCGGTCACTGGTGCTGCAGGTCGTGGTTTACGAATGTAAGGTTGCGTCCTGGCCGAAGTGCCTCTTTTGCAGGTGACAGCTCTTTTCTGTGGAATTTTCTTTTTCTGTGTTTTGGTCTTGACACCATTGTTCTTTTTCTTGGGGATTCGTTTGACTTTTTTCTTGAAGTGATCTTTGGGAGCATTGGGATCCCATTTTAAACGGGAACGAATGATGACACCACCTAGAGAACCGCTACCTCCAGGTTTCAAAATGATTTGTTCTTTGGTTTGAGTGTCGATGCGAGGATCGGCAAGTTATGTCAAGGCTACTTTGTTTCAGTCAAGAAAGCGTTTGATTTGATGTGGAATGTGAATTATGCCTTGCAGTAATTGACGTGATGTTACCGTAAACCATCGTAAGACTTCTTTGAGACTGACTTCTAAGACGTGAGCACGCATTTGTGGATTTTTTTCGCGACTGATACCGTACAAGGCACGAATCAATTTGATGGGAAGACAAGACTGAAGGGACGTCATGTTGACGATGTCAAAGTGACCGAGGTTTTTATAGAATTTTTAGTTGTTGATACTGTTATGTCGACGACGAGGACGTGTACAAGACAGGTCCTCCGTCTTGACACCAGTCGTGAAACAAATCGGTACGAAATCGCAAAAAATCGGGAGTGATGGGTTTTAAATCCACGAGTAAATAGGCATGTGGGCTTTAAGTGGCATCATCGTACGCATGAGTCATCCAAGGTGTTCCTAACTGTTTGGCTAAGAATTGCACTTGCGATTTATCTCTAGGGCTTTTAAACAAGACCCCGTAATGAGCATTGAAACTAATGGTACGATGGGCTTTACTTTGTTGAAACAAATTTTGTGTAACGTAAATGACACTAGCATTACGATGATGTCCTTTACGCGTAAACCACAGTTTAATTTCTTCTTCGTCTTTTCCTAACATGTCGTCAAAAATGACCAGGGTCAGACATGATCCCATCGTCTTCGCTAAGAATGCCTTCCACAAACAAAATGGAATCACCTTGACTTTCTTGCAAGAGGCTGTATGCCGATTGCCACACTTTGTAACACCACACGATGCGCTGAGGTGAATGATCGATCAAATGATGTTTATGTTCGATCAAACGTTTGACAAATTCGGTTTTGCTTGAACCTCTCGGTCCAGCAATTAACATGTTAAAAGGATGACAACGATACAAGGCCTCCCAACTAGCATGATCTAAATGTTCGTCAATGACTTTGAATGTCGAGGAGGAAGGAGTAGAAATATCAGAGGTAGCCATAGTAGTGTAGGGTATGACACTATTGACACAAAAAACAGACAAGACAAGAGGTATTTATACTTTTCTCAAGACACGTTTATTTCAATTCATGTTTAAATTGGAACAACACGAAAGACAACAGTGCATAAAAGCCAAATGGATACGTACAGGAATAAAATACACATGGTAACGATCAAAGTTGTATAAAAACAAGTCTCTGTACAACATCGTTTTGGTAACGAAGGTGTCCTATAGGTAGTGTGTAATATTCTTATAGTCTCTACATTGGGTACAGTCACATAGGTGCCCTTTCGGAATGGTCTTTGTGAAGGAATGTCCATGACAGTCCTGTCTTGAAAAGAATGATTGTCCTGGGTGACAGATTCTTCTTCTGGCACTGTCGCAAACACAGGTTTAAAAGTGACTTTTTTCACTCGACGAAGGATTTTACGATCACAACGCTTGGGCATAATATGATGCTTCTTTTGTCCAAGCCTCAAAACCCCAACTTTTCCAGTCACGTACATCTGTCCAATGAGGGTGTAAATCACAAGCTACACACACATCCTCGTACACAGCTTCCGTACGTAAAAATTGACGAATCTTTTTTTCCTGTAGAGGTTGAGACGTATCCAGATGAAAGCGTAAGGCTTTTAACAGAATGAGTCTCTCGTCGACATTTAAAGGAGTCCTCATACTGTCTTTGTAGGTATTGTTCGTAAAGTGACCACAACAAATATACAGGTAAACAAAATCCCATAAAGCAAGTCACTAGAGCACACACTACACGTCGAACCCAATTGATGGTAATAAGTAATAAATGTACGTAATTTTCCACCGTTTGAATATTATCATTGATATCCTTCCACGGAATATGTTTTATCACAAGTGATAAAGGTTGTGGCATGGTAGTTCTATTTTATACTTTTTTATGTCGAAGACCATAAGTGTATATTCTGTAAAGAATTATTTAAGATCTTCTCCAAAAGCGAAAGTGATTAACATATTGTGTAATTTCGGGCCACTGCCATTCAGGGTAACGGTTAAGAATGATCAAAAAATCTTCAGATGTAAACGAACTAAATTGGAATCTGTGGAAGGTACACTTGATCCAGAGAAATCTAACACGTTTGGTTGACTTTTGTCACTTTCCTCTTGTGAATTTCACGACACAAAAGTTCTACAGTCACCAATTGAGATTTTTCTTTAGCAAGTCCCTGCCAAACTTCCTTGTAGATCTTCTCTTGCAATTCATGTGGTAATCCTTGAATATTATGTTTTAAAGAGGGTTTATATATTGGTCTGGGTTTGTCTCCAAGCCAAACTGGTTTGTTAAACGACACGGTACAGTATTGTCACTTTCAATCACTAAGGTCCAACTAAAGGAAGGTAGTGACAATTCGTAGACCATCGATCATGTTCCGGGTAAGAGGAATCATTCAGTTCCCACTCGTAAATTGACACGCCACAACTGAAACACTTGACTTTATCCCCTTCGCCCAAGTAGAAAAATCCGGCTCTGGCTAATTCTTCAGGAGTTGGTCCAGGCAGATATTTTGGCCATTTATCTTTAAACGTTTGGAATCGACTTTTAAAGTGACAGTATTCAGGCAAGCTCGTAGGGAACGAATATTCGACTCTCCTCACTTCAGTTCGATGCAGGTACGGTGAAATTCCTATAAGTCTACGATAACGTGTGGCATCGCTTTCGCATCCCTCAGGTTTGACACGCACAGCATCACTTTCCATGGTAGATATAGGGGTAGTAGTCATAGCAAAATTCCCACGATGTCCTGCTGTATCACTGAGGTCACAGCGTCTGGCATCACTGCAATCGCAAGGTATAGCATTTCACTCTGCAACGCAGTTACAATGGTAACCGCAAGGACACTTACAGTTTCCTCCCGGACAACTTCTGTTGAAATGCATGGGTCTTATCCATCCAGTACTTTTCACACTCGGGGATGGTACATTTGTTTTACAATCAACGAACTTAAATGATGTCTGTTTAAACGGATTCATCTTGTTTCGTTTGCCGTTGTAGTTACAAATGAACTATTGGTCTTGGACAGTACCCCTTTTTATATGCTGTCCAATCTAGACGTGACCGTAAGGCAAAGTGAAGTGATTGGGAAGTCGTACTCTCTTTTGGTACACGATTTGATAGACTTTTTCCAAAGGTCGGCTGACGATTTGGTGTGTGGGAAAACGGACAATCTTGTGCGGGTCGTGGGTGGTCACTTTAAAAGTTTCATCCTGTCCAGACTTTAGGGCTTCTTGTAGCACGTTAAAGTTCACCACTCGACTGGTGCGATAATTGAGGGTCAATCCTTTCACTTTACATTCGGTGTGTATTTCTCTTTCTGGGTCTCGGTATTCTTATCCGTAATTTTTAGGACCGCCACTTGCCACCCTCGAAAGATTTTATCACGTCCTCCAGGAGTCTTGCTGAAGTGAGGGAAATGACTAAAGATGGGTTCTTGAATGCACTGCTCACATTCTCGATGAGCCACGCAGAAGTTAGGAATGTGAATACCGGTCTCTTGCATGCATTCGAATTCAAAGAAAGATAAAATCCCCTTTCATCTGGCCATCTTCTTGTTGAGGTTGGTATTTTTGAATGAAGCATTCGTGCTCCAAGTCCACGATTTGGTGACAAATGTGACATCGCTTCTTCCCTCGACAAACGTGAAACTTGGCACAATTGTTACGTATGCCTTGCCCACAAGTAGGGCACAATCTCAGAAGCTGACAAGTATTTTTCTGCTGTATACCTTGTATCTTCAAATGTTGTTGGTAACAGGTTGAACTGACAAACGTGAGCTGATAAACAGTGCAATGCACTTATTTTTGTCCTTTGTCCAGACAGGGTTGAGAGGCAAAACATCCCTCATATTTCGATCCACAATGTTTGTGTTGTTCTCGATTGTTATAACCATAGTCACATTTTTCACAGTAGTAAATGTATCCCAGAAATCCAGTGATGCTGGTAATGGTATCAAAATGGCCATCGTGATGATAGACGCGAATATATTTTCCATCTTTGAAATCGTGTCCTCGAAACAAAAGAGGACCACACACTTCTTGAGGGTGTACTTTCAAAGTGTAATCTGGAGCCAAGACGCCTTGCAATTTGTGCATTTCTGGAATGCCGCAAGGGGTGTCTTTGGATATCTACGCTTGCTGTAATAGGAGTTCTGCTTCACTTCGTTGTTTGGCACGGTCCGATCGTTGAATAATTTTCCAGGCTCTTTTCCATTCTACCGAGTCGTTCTTGTTGGCATACGTTTCTCCCACGACGATGGCACGGGCTAAACACATCTGGTCTTGAGAATTGTTAATTTGGGCGAGGGTTCGCTTAATGCTGCGAAGGTTGTCGACCAATAACACTGTTTTGCGTTTTCCGGTTCCCCGGGGAAGAGACACGTGGGTCATGAAGAGTGTGGCTTTTCCGTCGGTGATGTGAAACTTGTCGCTGGATTGTTGCACATGCTGAATCTTGTCGATGACTTTAGAAGGTGTCAATTGTGATGGGCTGCTAAACTCGATCCAAACGGGAGACTTCAAATTATCGTGATGAATAGAAAGTCTCAAGCGATCGTCTTCTTTTGCTTGATATTGCTGTTTCAGTGTAGTTAACACAGAATTCCACACCTGGGTAATGAACCCTTCTGTATTCTCCAAAGATACATTGGACTAGAAATCTTTAAACTTCACGGCGGACGTGTAAGAAGTTGTTCTAAATTTTCGAATGGAACGCTTTTCCGTCTGTCGAATGTGATAGTACTTTTCAGGGTTTATTAAAGGTGATGAACTTTGCTTGGACGTCGCTTGTCTGGGTCTGGATTCGGGCTCACTCATGTCATCTTCAAAATCATTGGCATGAATTTGAGCCAAGACTTCAGCTACTGTGCTAGGCGATACATCACGTTTCTGTCTCTTACTGTCTTCTCCTTTCTCGACAACATGATGCGGTCTTTTCATCTTGTTTGCAAAAAGTAAAATGACTACATTTTAAAGACCATGACCTCTATATATTCATGTCCGATCCGTGTACTAGTATATATAAAGGGCTAGTGTCTAACCTTTCAGTATTCGTTTCACTCTCACATTGACCAGAACGATGGAAGAGCCTGCACAAGTTGAACTTCTGATCAGAGCTTTGAGTGGTGTCATACGAAAGTTTTCTTCAGACAAACCTACGCACTACTCTCCCTCCTTTCGAGATAAAACTCGAGATACATGCTATATCTGTAAGAAGAAAGGACATTGGGCTTCGGAATGTCCAGATCGTGACAGACACAAAAAAGGTACCAGAAGAGACAAATGTCATGATACCTGTTATCATTGTAAAGAGAAAGGACATTGGTTTCCAAACTGTCCTAAGAAACAACAGGAGCAGGACTGAGGAGGGGGAGAGGAATTCTGAACAGGAGGAGGAAGAGGTGCCCTACTCAAAGGAAGAGGCTCGACACATTTACAAAGACAAGAAAAAAAACGAAACGAAAGTGACGAGGAAGAATCAAAAGAAAAACCTGCGACAGTAAAGAAATTAAAAAAAAAACAGAAAGAGTGAACAGAAGAAGCCTATGAACTTTTTAAAGTGGTATTGTGCTATGTTATGTTGTGATATTGAATTGTAACATTTGTACCAGAATACACCAGACGGAAAAAAACGTAAGTGTCTTTTGGTTTTGATTTTATAGAATAAGAACCTACACTCACATACTCATTCACTCACACATTCATCATGGTTTTTTTTTTTAAAAAAAGGACTTTTGAGTTTTCATTGAATTAGGCAATTGAAATAGTATTTCTTTTCGAAAGATTTGAGTGGCCCTGAAAAGGACCGTTGGGTATTTGTTTGTTTAAAACAAAACAAACTCAGAAACGGGACGAAATCATCTTTAGCTGTCTTAAGCCTTTGCCACGGCCAAGGCCTACTTCTGGACTGGATCTTGTCAATGATTTGGTAGAAATCACTAAAGGCGGTACGGCAGACGTAGTCACAGATAAATTGGGTTGTTTAGCTCGAGAAGGTCTTTTTCTCTTCGGTCGTGATAAAGAAGTCTAATACATTTGTTTCAGACTCCTTAACTCTGCTAAAATATCTAAAAGTACTATAACCGTTTCATTTTCTTTTTTCTCTTTCTGACCGTGGTCTTCTTTCTTCTCTGTTGCTGCACCTGTTTCTTCCTGGTGTTTTCCTTCTTGCTTCTTCTTCTTCCCGCTGTTGAAGGAGAAAAGCTTGTTCTTCTACTTTCTGTTGTTGTAAAAATCGCTCCAATTCTTCTTTTTGTCTCTGCTTAAAATCATCGACGTGTAAAAAAGAAGCAGAAGGTGACGAAGGTTCCGGAACAAATTCTTGTGAAGTTAGAAAATCCACAATATTCCAGTTAAAATCAACTTCTTCTGGATGTAGATTTATGTTGACTTTGGTAGTCACTGCTATCCCATTACTTGCTGTCTCCACTACTGGCTCACCCCAATTCATCGTCTTCTTAGTTTCCGACATGATTGACAAATTTGTCACATCGATTGATTGCGCACAGACGCTAGTACCTCTATATAGGGAATATGACGTCACAGACTGCTCTCTTCCGATTGGACGGCTGTGACAGACTTTTGTAATGTGTGTTTGGATTGGTGAATAAACTCAATCCATTTCGATCCGCTCTTCCCCTATAAATAACCGCAGTACACGGCATTCGCTTCACCTGTTCTCATCAGAAGATGTGGACCAACGTAGAATCCTCTACTCTTGTTTCATCCATGCTCTTTCACTCATATGACTGACACAGCCCTTTGGAAGAGAAGGATATATGTGAAGAGGCAAGGTTATTTAAAGAGAGTTCTCTTTAATGGACAAGAAGTGAGGAGAAGTTTAAGGAAGAGAAGAAAATCCGTAAGATGCCCTCTGTGTTAACAATATAATGTTAATATCACGCTTAACGGCCCTTTTCAGGGCCACACATATACCTCGAAAAGATATTTGCTTTCTTTGCCTTCATTTCCTTAGTCGCTAGACAGACCCAAATAGTTCCCGTGTTAAATTTCCCTTGTCGCTACATAGACCCACCATTTTAAATTCCTACTGACGCTATATCGCCCCAAGCCCTTTTTGACTGGATTTCCCATTGTCGCTATAAATCTTGTCACTATATCGCCCCAAGCCATTTTTGACTGGATTTTCCATTGTCGCTATATCGCCCCCATATTCTACCTAGTTCTACTATAAATATGTGTATTGTGGTGGTCATTTCATACTTGGCCGTTAATCTAGAAACACAAAGAGAATGAGATTGTTGATTCTAGTGCATGGTATTGTTAAGAGAGTACAAGCTGATGTTGCCTTGACATTCATAATATAATAATAAAATAATTCCCTAACAAGTGTTTGTTCTAATATGTCTAAGCGACATATAAAGTGTTGTCGCTGTTAGTTTGGATAGATTGTAAATTTTGAGCGGTGTTCAAAAATGATCAAGTCTGTTTTCTCAAAAGAGCTTGTACAAATAGAATTCTCGTTCCAAATGAGAACTCAATAAAAATAAAGGCAATGAAAGTAGTCCTTAAAAGGGCTGGTACTCATCTGGAGTAAAAGTACCACGCTTGTCCTCCAACTCCACCAAGAAGGCAGCAGTTCTTTTCTTTTCCCGAGATATTCTTGGAAAATAAATTCCGTGGCGGGAGGCGATATAGGCTGCTGCATCAAGGAGGTGGTGTAGAGGTCTGTCTTCAAAGGCCTCATAGTAGTTTCTGGTGAGGATTTTGAGGGCGAAGTGTCATTGCTGGATTCTTGGTGGTGAAGTCTGTAACGACCGGAACTCTATGTAGGTCACCGCTGAGATGAAACTTGTAGCGTTTCTCTTGTCGTTCAAGAGTGACGTGAGTCCCAGTTGGTCGCAGAGTTTCCCCATTAGCTGTTCCTTTGTTTTGTCAGGCATCCGCACCGTCTTCACCGGTGACTCCCATTTGTCCTCTGGGGTGGCTTCCTCTAATTTTTTGTCCAGGTTCATTGTCACACCTGGTGAATGAGTGGGGGTGGGTGTTGATGTTTTAATCACCCCCTTTTTCCTCTTCCCTTTCTTTGTTGGGGGTGGTGGGTGGTGGTGGTGGTGATAGTTCTGGTTCAGGCTCGAGTAAAGGTGACGTGGCCATCTCCACCGTCTCCGTAATAAAATTGGCCTGAAGTTGTGTTGATAGTACTGCTATCCGTTCCTGAAGAATCTTTATTGCATCCCCCTGTACAGTTGATTCCGTTTCGGGAGTCGTAGGGGCAGGTTCCTCAGGAACTTCTGGTTGTGGGGGTGGGGTAATGTGGATCGGTTCGGTTTCCCGCCGCCGCCATTGTCTACCTCTGTTTCTCCTGTACTTGAGTGCCCCCTGTAATTCCATTTTTTCTTCCTTATTCCAAACGAGAAGCAGTGTTGTTCGCTTTCCTGCTGCTCTGAGGCTCCAATTTGTGGCCTTCTTCAGCCCAATACCAAATATGGCATTAAGTGCTTGAGCTGGGATGATTTCCATCGCTAGCGTTGATAATTGTTGCATGTTGCTCATTGTTCGGTCGCTGCAGACTAGTTGCTGTTTCATTTCTTCTTGATTTTATTTCCTTTCTTGCATTGTTCGTTCAATATAATTATCTACTGCTTGGCTAAAAATGTTAAACTGAGTAATATCTTCACCAGATTTGATATGTGAAGTATTAGTAACGACTCGATATACATCCCAAACCCAATCGGCAGATTGTAGAGCTTTAACATATTCAGAGTTTACATACCAATCTCTATCACGATATCCATACGCGGCAATTTTCAACAATTGATCTGGGTTCACGACATAAATTTGTCTGTAATGTTGGCTGTAACTTTTGTCTCTGGTTGATCTTCATGTGGTTGAGGAGGTTACCGGGGTGGTGATCAAGCTGCTCGAAGACGGCCAACAATATCAACAGGCAATGTCTTAATTGGCTTAAGTAACTTTTCTGTACCTTCTATAAATGACACCCCAGACTCTTGACGCGCTTTAAGATTTTGCTTGACAGAATAACGGACGGGGAGATATTTCTTAATTGCATGTAGTTCCTGTCGAACTAATTTAGCTGTGCGAGATTCCATGTTTAATGCAAACTCGCTCGTTATTATTATTGTGATAATTTTTTGAATACACCACCTCACAACGCGTTTCCTTTACACACACAGGGTGTCGACCAATATGTCGGTAAATAAATTATACACACAAGAAAAAAACCCAATCAGAGGCATCGGTTTAGCTTGTATGTTTATTTTCGTAGGAAGTTTTATTTTAAAAAAACAGACTGCTCTAAAAAGTGGTATGTTCACTTTCTCCAATGATTAACATTACTGACGCTTGTGTTTTTATTTTTGTTGGAAGCTTAATTTTTAAAACAAACCCTCCCACAATTTAATTTTTCACCCTCCCTGCTGATCAAACCACAGGAGTCTGACGTTTTATCAATAAAGTACGGCGAAATGTCTGATAAAATGAAACACCCATATCAATTATTGATAAGGGTGTTTCATTTTGTCAGACATTTCGCCGTACTTTATTGATAAAACGTCAGACTCCTGTAATCAAACTCATAACTGTTTAACAAATGATATCAGAATAGGAAAGCTGCTCACTCCTTGATAAACATTTGACTCATCGATTATGATGTCATAGCAAAATCTGATGAAAATACACCACCAAAACCAGATGCGTTACGCTCTATGTCCATTCGCGAAACGATGTGCAAATTTATACATATGCGCTACAACATGCTTAACGTCTTGTTCTGATGAAAACGGGTGGTTTACTCAGTTTTTAACCTCACTATGCCTTAAAAGTGTTTAATTTCGACATTGTAAGAATGTCTCAAAATGAATCTTGGGAAATTTGGGGAATACGTTAAAGGAAATATTTATTTTTAAAACAAAATTAGCAGGATACAAGGATTATCTACGCTATCAAAGACAAATGTCTAAATGGATTAAAACATAATGAATCACATACTCGATCGAGTCAGATAGCGATGTTTGATTGATTGAATGCCACATATGATGTCAGGCAGAAATTTTCAGTTACTTTAACTATACTTAATTATGATAATCTGAAAATTCACAGAGCAATTGACGCGGCTATTATTCGCAACGCAATTATGTGCGAAACGATAGTCATGCAATAGTAGCAGATTGCGGCAGCCATATCAAATATGTTCTGATCTGATATTTCTCAACATTTGACTGCTACCTCGTTGTTGCGCTACATAACTCGATAATTGGACGACAGCATAATTTGTTAAACAGAAGTCACTTATCAAATTATCCGGCGCAGAATTGGCTGACATGTTAAGCAACATCCCCCTTCCCCTTCTCTCACGGGGAAAATAATAAAAAGTATCAAATAATACCTAATCACCGGTGAGCAGACCAGGAAGGAGAAAACCAGTTTGACGGAAAATAAATAGAGCACACTTGGACGTTCTTGTGCATGTAAAGTCCTCTAATTTCTAATAATGCTTGAGAAATAGTTTTCAATTTTGTAAAATTGTACTCTTAAAGTTTTCACGTATGTATCCAAATCAGTGAAAAACTAGGTGTGGATGATTGACTAAAGTACGGGTGGCCAACATTATACCTAACGTGATAAAAGGCCTCCTTTTCAGGACAAAGTTTTTGGGCTGGACCAGGAAGTTTTGTGACTGGCACCATGTTACGTTCGAGGATAACTATAGGAGTCATTCACGGACTTTTACTTTCGGTAATTTATTTTGTAAATTATATTTTCTTTCTCCCCCACCGCCCTTAATGATAACTGGCCTTAATTTTGATCGTTAGGGCAGTACAGACTACATGTTGGCGGGGCGATGGTACTCGAGTTGTGAAGATATGACAAAATACTTTGATAATAGTGATTTCTCATTTCGTTCAGTTTAGTATGCTAACAACCTTTTCAGCAGTATGGAGTTTGTATGTTGTAAACATCATTGTGGCCCGTATTGTTGCCTACAACATACATGTAACTGAGTTATATATACATGTACCATGAAAGAATATTATTATATAGTACATATGTATAATAATTTTAGTTAAATTATAAGTTAAGATACAAGCCCCAGTGACGAAATGAATCTTATGAATATTCTATTAGTGGCAAGAAGTAGATTTTGTATAAAACTTTGAGAAATTGAATGTGAGTTTCATTTCTGCACATACTGTTTGCAAAGGAAATGGATTCTAGTCAGTCATAAACATCCTTGACATTAGTTCCTAAATAAGAGGTAGAAAGATCTCTTTTTGCAATCATATAGGGTGATAGACAGGGTACTATATCTGAATTTTGTCATGGGGGTGATTAGAGGTAATCTTGTTACTTTGGTAATATTTTTTCAATATTAAAGTTCACCTGTGTCTGTAATAAGCAGCAATTGATGATAAATTTAATGCAGTCTATCGTATTTTTGTAATTCTAATGAAACAGTTTGTACTCAAATACTTTATGATGATACCCCAAATCAGCTATCTGGAATATTTTCATATTCCCTACTAATGTCTGTCTGTACATTTATCTATTCTCCACAATTGGTAATTCAGTTGTACATGTATATACTTTATTAATTAGGAAAAAGAATTGTGTTTCTGGTTGTATCACAGTGCCTGTTTCTCATTGTGAACCCTAGACATTTTTCCACATGTATTATAAACAAATCACAAAAATCAAATTATATGTAGTTTTTAAAAAAGACTGCCTTTGCTAATTTTAAAACCAGTGCAATAGGAAACATGCATTTTTATTTTCCCTTAATGAATTTTGAGTTTAAATCCAACCATTTTCATGCTATGAAAAAATGGGTATACAACAAAATGTATCACTTTAGTCTAATATAGCCCATTTAGGTAGACCACCAGCCACACTAAGCTGTCTCCTTGTATCCTGCTTTCTAAAGCACCCATGTTTCTGCAAGATAAGTGCGGTAGCTATGGCAAGTAGTTTTCATGATCTTCATACCGGTTTTATGAATAGACTGATGATACCCAAAGATTGGCAGGCTAATATTCACAGAACTACAGTTATCTCCTTATATGTCACCCCTTATCAGTGTTCAACTCTTATACCACCATTTTCCTTGAACCACTGTTGCATGGCCAACACTCTGATGTGGCATGCAGATAGTATTTTAGGCATAATAATATATAATTTACTCCTCACAAGTGGCTACTTTTTATCTGTGTCTAAAATTAATATTTAATTTGTATGTTAAAGTAGGTAACCTAATTATTGATGTCTGTTTCCCAGTGTCATGTTTTTGATACTGAGAGTTGTGCTGACTAAATAAAGATCATTATAATGTCAATATTGTGTTATGTACAAATGCCAACATTTACAGGAAATGGGTTCAGCAATGTTGTAATAGAGTTGTGGGCTACACACAGTTGTTGACTTCTTCAGCTTGATGATTTTGATCACAGCAGACCTACCAACTCTGACGATTTTGTCATAACTCTTACGAAAATTGCTCTTAAAAGACAGACTTACAACATATTAGCAAAACTATGAAAAAATGATCGCTGCTGAAAAATCTAAATAATTGGTTCATCTGTGTTTTATTTGGATTCAGGTTTCATCTTAGAATTAGTAAAATTATTCAGACTAACTTTACACCAGCACCCAGATGCTTAAAACTGCATATATTTGTTCATGTGAAGCATCTGATAATCAAACAGTTGATGTTAGAATTTTTCAAAATCGCATGCAGAAAGAGATGTATGTTTAAGGCAAAAGGGAAAATAAGCTTCTAGAAAAGTGTTAATAATCAACACAGAAGAATAAAAAGGAGTATTATGATTCTTGTGAATAAAAGCTGGAAAGGGCTTAAGTTTATTAGACATTGCATGCCAATTTGAATATGTCTCATGGCAGAACATATGATTGGATTGTGATGTTAAATGGAAAAGAAATATGTCAAGTTGAGAGATAGCAACAGCCATTTAGCTGCATAGTGTTTGGAACTAGAGTTTGTGCAACTGTACTAGTGATCAATAAAGTCTCTGAATCCTTACAAACTTTTTAGTTGAACATAGTGTTTATTGTCTCAGTCATTGTGTCAAACTTTTAATTATGTTTTTAGTTTTACAAAAGCATTTATTGATATTTTGTTACACCTTAATGAAAACTTCTCAATAATATGGTAAAAACTCAACTATCTTACTCAGACTCATCCAGGTTGGCAGATCTGTCACAGGTAATTTTAATCATTTGAGCAATGGCTAGAGAGAAATGGACTTTGAACAAATTAGGGTATTAGGTAAAGACTAAAAGTCATGTCATAGTACATATTACTTTCTTTATAAATAACGCATATGTCTAAAAGGAAAATGTGGAATGTCCTGGGGATGCGTCACAGGGAGAAACAGTGCATACTTTTTCAGAAGTTCATATCTGACCTGGAAGTATGGGTCTCTGAGAACACTGTAGATGTGTTTGTTATCTTTTGTATACCTGAGCATAGGGTACAATAACTAATAGTTATATTATAGTATTTTGTTTTCATCCTCTTGTATCTCATAGTTAAGTAAAGCATACACAAACACATTTTATGGTATATTATAGTCGTCTTGTATCTTGCAGTTAATTTCAAGCATACTCAAGCACAACTTGTGCTATCTTGTAGTTATTTTTACAGCATTTGACATTATATTTTTATAATTTAGGTTTTCCTGTCATGTTTTAAGCCTCATCACTACTATATTACTGCCTGGGATAAAGTAACAGAGATAATGGTTTAAAGATTGGATGAATTTAAACTGATAGGTGTTCCAATTATTTTGTTACACCTTAATGAAAACTGCTCAATAATATGGAAAAGAAAAATCAACTACATTACTCAGACAGACTCATTTGGGTTGGCAGATCTGTCCCAGGTAATTTTAATGATCTGAGTAACGGCTAGAGAGAAATGGACTTTGAACAAATTAGGGTATTAGGTAAAGACTAAAAGTCATGTCATAGTATATATTACTTTCTTTATAAACAATGCATATGTCCAAAAAGAAAATGTGGAATGTCCCGGGGGATGCGTCACAGGGAGAAACAGTACATACTTTTTCAGAAGTTCATATCTGACCTGGAAGCATGGGTCTCTGAGAATACTGTAGATGTAGGTATTTGTTATCTTTTGTATCGCTGAATACAGGTTACAATACCCAATTGTTATCTTATAGTATTTTGTTTTTCATCCTCTAGTATTTCATAGTTAAGTAAAGCATACACAAACAAATTTAATGGTATATTATAGTCGTTGTCTTGTATCTTGCAGTTAATTTCAAGCATACTCAAACACAACTTGTGTTATCTTGTAGTTATTTTTACAGAATTAGACATTATATTTGTATAATTTAGGTTTTCCTGTCATGTTTTAAGCCTCATTACTACTATATTATTGCCTGGGATAAAGTAACAGAATAATGGTTTAAAGATTGGATGAATTTAAACTGATAGGTGTTCTAGTTCTTAAAATATTTTGATGTTGTGAATCCATCAACTACTCTTATGTTAACTGAGATTGTACAAATGTGATGATGTTATTCTGGTCTTCTTTCAGATTATATTTAAATAATAGAAGTTAAGATTATTTCCAATTTTTCAATATTATATACAACTTTTCACAGTATACCACAGCTATCAATATTGGGACCTCATTCACTTTTATTATATATAAATGATCTGCCTTAAGTGACCAGATATGTAAGTAGAAAACACAACATTGCACATTTCCTTAAGTAACCTTTGTCATTGAAACTGTTCTAAGTTCATTACTTAAGCTAGCTAAATTATCCAACAAGTTTTTTTTCACTTTTTAAATTTCAGATAGCTTTCCTTAAATTTTTCTTAATAATTAGCATCATAACCTACTGGATTTTGCTAGTATTGTAGAAGTCCTATGCATGCTTTTTAGAGTCTCTTGCTGTGTATTTGTCTGTTTGACTTTTAGAAACATTTCTGTCCAAATACTTAGTATTGCTTCCCTTTTATCATTTAACATGACTGAATCACTCAGGTAAGTTGTCATTTCACTAAGTAATTATATTAGCAATGCTTAGTGCACACATTACCTGCTTTTTGTATATCAGATCTTCTTTCAACTTAAAGGGGCCCCGAGTGGCCAAGTAGTCTAAGGCGCTCACCGTTATGGATCACTGCCGTCACGCCTCTGTCTGCGTGGGTTCGAGTCTAAGATTCAGTTAATGTAGTTATGTGAGAAAGCTTGCCAGTAGCTTCTCGTGATTCGGTGGTTCTTTCCAGGGGTTTTCCTCAGGTTCTTCATCCACCAATAATACTGGCCACCATGTATAGCCTATCTTGTGCTGAAAAATGGTGTTAATCCCTAAAACAAAAACAACTTTCAACTTAATTGCAGGAACAATATCAAAGCCTGTTGTGGGTAATTGTGGCAGCAGGTAACTTTAAAGAAATAAGAAAAAGACCTGGAACTCACACCGAAATTGTTTTTAATTGTAAGAGGATACAGTCCAGTCATATCACTATCATCATGGTGTCCTTTTTGTTGAAATGGTCCAGCCAAATAGTTCATACCGGTATCTAGCCATCTTATCGGCATCTAAAACTGGTATACCAGTGATTTCAGTGAGCAATCTGTTTGCAGGATTAATCATCTTTCTCTTTGAGCTCATTTAGGCTTTTTAATGGACTGGGAAAAACCAGACTTCTGTCCGTCCCAGAACTTTGCCTATGTAGATATGGAGTTCTTCACCAACCAGAATCTGGTGTATCTGTCTCATCTTTACATTACCAGAATTCAGTGCGGCAGCAGATCTAAGACTGCTCAGCCACCTCTTTATGCGCACCTTACTGATGTCATTCCTGCATAAAAGTGGCACCTCTCACTCAATCATTTCAAACTAGATTCAAGCAGAACTAACAGTATTCTAGGCCAACCCAAATCTCCTTACACACCCATGTTCAAGGGTGTTACATCCATGTCTGGGCTATCTTCTGCATGATTGGCTCTTACCTGAGGACAACCTTCCAAGACAAATGATTTAAACCTTCAATTGTGGATGGAATCTAGAGAGCAAGAAAGCCATCCACTCTGAAGGCTTATGAGGGGAACTGGTACATGTGTATTGACTGGTGCTAGATCCATCACATCATCCCTTTGAGTGCTTCAATACTTCAATAGGTCAACATTTTTCTCTGGCTCTTTGAGGAGAAACACTGTCACTGCAAAAGGCCACCACTGTATCAGGATAATGATATTGGATACATTCTGATATCATGGCAGATTTGATGTTGGGCATGATAAAGACATTTCGGATCATTTAGCCTGTTTTAATCTTAATCAATCAATATCCATAACCCTGTTTCCAAAATGGAATCTGTTCTGGGTTCTAACATGGCTCAACTCAAGTAAGTTCAAACCTCTGTTCCATCCTTTGCTAAAGTTTCTATAATACAAGACATGTTTCCTGATAGCTTTAGCTTTTGCATATAGGGTAAGTGAGCTGCATGCCCTTTCAGTTGACCCAAACTATCTTCACAACCAGGTTTTGTTGCCAGAAACCAGTTTCCTTCCATCAGTAACCAACTGGTCATCATTTGCTCTCTCTCATCCATAGACAAGTTGAGAGGAGCAGCCATGCAAGATTCTGTCCATACTTTCAGGCACTGCATAAGATAAGTCATGGCATGTGCATTAAAAATGCCTATTCCTCCCAGTCAAGGCTGCAAATAAACCATTCCTCAAGCCCTTGCTTCACATCTTGCGATTATTCTACACTTTGTCTTGAGATCTCACAAGATCAGAGTCACTTCATGGAGATTACAGCTCACAAGTTTAGAACCACCTGTTCTATTCTTGTGTTCAAACATAACATTTCAATCTGAGATATTGTAGAAGCTGTTGGCTGGCATGCAGTCAACCTTCTCAAGTGCTCTCTCAGATTTAGTGTCACATAGGCAGACTTTGTATCTGGTAGGGCTGGTGACAGCAACACAGATGGCCACCAGACCCATTTAGATTATTCAACATGGCCTATTAGCTTCGTTGCATTCACTAGTGAAACTTTTGCAGGTAAGAAGATTTCAACTTCATCTTCTCAACCGTTGATAAGATTCCATGGTCAAGGAATCTCATTCAGTGTTGCTTGTGTCATTAATAAAATGGGTTATCTTTCACATGGAGAATCCAGCTATTCTTCTCCTGAAGGATACCTGAGGTAGAGGGTAGATGCTCAGCATCCGCTCCTCCTAATACTTATTTGCCTAACGTAGTGTAAATGTGTAATGTATTTGAATGAGAAAGCAAAATTTTAAGTAAATTATGTTTCTCCAAGAATACCTACCTGATCACATTACTTAAAAGCTCTCCCAACCACCTCACCATGCAAGTATCCTTGTTAGTATCTCGCTCAGCTAAAATCTGGCAACATCTAGTGGTATCATGGGGAGTTAATGGGTAAATTTACTACCTTTTGTCTATGTAAAATAGGATAAGATGCTTTTCATCTTTTAGTAGGGATGGATTCACAAGGTGGTAGGTTAATATTCCTAATGTAATGTGATTGGGTAAGTATTCTTTGAGAAACATAATTTACTATAGAATGTGCATTCTATAATCTGTCGAATTCTGAATTGGAGAATATGTAGCTGTCAGAATCAGTGATATTCTTCCAGGGTTGCAGCCGGGTATCTATGTGGTAGTTTGCATTGACAGCATGTACTGGTGTTACATAGCATCCTTTGGCAGCAGCCCGTTTTTAACTGGTCCACCTCTTCCCAGTCTGCTAGAACCAGTAAAAGAACACACACACACACACACACCTTTTTTGGTATGGTAACAGAATAATTTTGAAAACTATTCTACTAGCAAGCATTACAACCCAACTTCTCGAAGTTTCACATTTTTTTATTTCCTTTGAAAGATGATCTCCAAACAAGAATGTCTAACTTGGGATCGTGAGATAAATAGATTTTGGAAATTGTCTGAGCATATACATGTATCATGGTCTCATTGAAATATTGAATTTTTCCTGCACTATAAACAGTACCTGTAAAGTTTAGAGCAGAGTAGAAAATGTTAACTTCAAAATCAAATTTAACTATTTTACCATTTTGTAAATATTTGTTATCTATAGATACATGTAAGTTTGGAGTAAATCTGATCTTTATGGCTGTATCCTTTTTTTATTGAGAATGTTTTTTTATATACTTCAAAATCTTCATAGAATTCATTTAGTCAGTGAAATTGTATGACCAATTTTAACAGATATTTGAAAGCTTCTAAATTTATCAGATTTTTTACTAAATCTGTATCACAAAATTATTTGAATTTGATAAGTTATCAAATCAGTATCATACATTGATTTCAGAGCCTATATTATTTGTGCCTTCATAGTCATAATTGTCATTGTCAAACTCAAGAAAGTGCTGAATAGTCTCCAGTTTAGATATTAATGGTGAATCCAACTGAATTTCTTGAAATAGCAGAGTTTGACTACCGGGTATGTCTTAAAGAGTAACAAGTGATGTGATGCATAAAAAAGACAATAAAATAAAATAAACAACTTATTTTTTAAACAGCTTCTTGATTGATTTCAAGCAAATAAGTTTTGTTTGTTTGTTTTTTTAGGGTTTAACACCATTTTTAAGCACAATATAGGCTATACATGGTGGCCAGTATTATTGGTGGAGGAATAAACCCCCAGAAAGAACCACCCACCTACGAGAAGCTACTGGCAAGCTTTCTCACATAACTACATTAGCCGAATCTTAGACTCGAACCACACAGACAAAGGTGAGATGGTAGTTATCCTTAACGGACAGCGCATTAGACCACTCGGCCACTTGGGCAATAAGTAAAAGGGTCTTTGTTTTAAGATCTTTCACATATGTTAATTGTACTGTTTGGTGTTGAATATGACTGTAATTTAGTTAAATAAAATTTTTAAAAAATTAAATGACTATTAATGACTTGGCAGTGTTTAAATATTATGATGGTGGACTTAAATACATTTTAGAAGTATTTCAATTTTAGTGGTAATATAATTACAAATGGCTTTCCAAATTTGTCATGTTACTTAATTATATGTTATAATCATACTCTTTTGTGTAGTAGTTTGACCTGATTACTCATGGTAACTGTCTTATCTTGATATGTCAAAGTCATTGAATAGTATATACATGAGTGTATATTTCAGCTAATAAACACCATGCTTGAAGATTAGCTCATCTTCATTTTCACACAGATTTGGCAAATATGATCAAGTTTTGCCTTAATATACCTAACACACCTACTTTTTAAACACCATATTTATGAGTCCAGGCCCCACCCAACTCATAGTATCAAGGAAACAATACATACATGTTGTACATACAGTCCGTTTGTAAAGGCATGAAATAAATAATTGCTGGCTAAGCTTGGTGTGGACTGTATACAGTGTTAACAGCTTTCTTAATGTAAGTTTTCTGTATTCCTTCATCAACATTCTTAGTATTGTTTGCAAATACAGCTGTATCAAATTTAATCAAAGGTAATTTTGTTACAACTCTGTGGCCTTTAAATAACAGAAAGAATCAAAACTAATATGTTTTGTGAAATGAACAAATAATTTAATTCTCAAATTTATAAAATTAAAATTTCAGATGAATGTACAGTTTTTGTAAATTAAATCCCAAGTAATCATAAATGTTCTTTCACATGCCCAGAAGTATAGAATGTTCTAAATGAATTCCAATATTGAATGTGCTGATGTACCAAGTCTTGATATTTCATGAAGATATAATCCGGAATGTCTTAGAATGAGTCATTAGTAATCCCATATTGGTGTATTACAGTAGTGAACAGTCAATGAGCACTTTGTAATGCCAATAAGTCATAAATAATTCCTCTTAAGTTATAACTGAACACAGCTGAAAGTGATTTCACTTGACTTGTATTAAAATAGGAATGAAAACTTTGCTGACAAGACCTATTTGAAAAACTCAATTATCTTAATAAAATATTATTGCCAAATGTAAAGAAGCTAACTTCCAGAACTTTCTAAGGTTGTAATCAAGGATAGGTCTTGAACACATTTTAAATAAATATCTCTTTTTAACTTACAAGCAAGACATAAATCAGTTACACACTTAAACACTAATGGACAAAGGTTAAGCACAAATTAGATATACATTGCACTAGTAGGCATTAGAAATCTATTCAGATTTTAATCAGGATTTAAGATGTATTACATATCAAATATATTTTACATCTTCAAGTTTGAAATGTTTCATTTGTGTAGTATTAAAGCAAGAACATTCATTTCTGAAAGCTGATTTGTTAGATTAAATATCCTTTTACTGCCCATTATTTGAAAAATTATGTTTAATGTCAGTTATCTTTATATTAAAATGTTGATGAAAAACGCCTGTGCCCATATATATATATATATATATATATATATATATATATATATATATATGTATATATATGTATATATATATATATATATATATATATATATATATATGTATATATATGTATATATATATATATATATATACACACACACATATATATATATATATATATATATATATATATATATATATATATATATATATTGCTTTTTGTGTTTGACAGTCATGTAGTATGGCATATTTAGGAATTCCTGTGTGACTATGAAATGAGACATAAGACATAAACTGACAGATTTTTACATTAGGCATTTGATATTTTGCAATGTATTTAGATGTAGATATCAATGTTAAAAATTTCCTGCAATTATATTTTTGTGTACTTGGGGGCCTTTTTAAATTTGTAAAGCCTGTGTATTCAATAATTTGTACAGTTGTGATATATAGCATCTTTTAAATTGACATCTCAAACTGAGAGACAGTTTTGAATTATAGTTTTAAAGGGTTTTATTAGCCACTACTTTTATTTTAAAATTATATTATTTTACTTCTAATTTTCATTCTCTCAGTTGTACCTCTTGGTCATCTACATCCCAGATATTAAGGCCACTGTGGGAGAAGCATGCCCTAACTGCACAGGAACAAATGAGATTTGTCCAAATGGGAATGGTACATGTGTATGTGATGAAGGATTCTATGACAGTAATGGTACTGATCCTGGAGGAACATGTGATCTAAGTGAGTACAAAGAGTATACTTTAATAGCTTTCATTTAAATAATTTAAACTTCATTGTCTTTGTAAGTCCCCTTAGGTTACCAGTATACTACCCCATAGGGGTTATGGTACATCCCTATTTTTTATATACAAATTGTTATAGTTAAGTGTTATGTGTTAAAACAGTAATGCAACATAGGCCCTTCCTCAGCTTAATAGGAATTTGTATTACCGGTACATTATTTTAAATAATTGATTAAAAATCAATTTAATATTTTTTCATTTCATCATCATCTGTTAACAGTGGTTTGTAAGACTCACATCACTTTGTTATTGTGTGTGTCTGTCTGAAATTCCATTGCCACCAAAATATGAAAATTAAGAAGCATAAGCAACTTTCAAATAAACAAGAAAAATTGAAATAAAACAAGCATGTTTGTAAAATAGAAATACTAAAACTCTGACAGTACCCAAATAAAATGATGGAGCCAAAAATGAAACAGACAAATTTGAAAAGAATCAAGCACGATGAGATCAATACTTAAATGAAATAAATGATGCTCATATGAAACAGACAGATGTCAAAAACATTGGTATAGTTATCATCACTTGAGACCTTCCACGTGCCACAAAATATATCTTCAAGCCTAAGTAATAAAGACACCGCTCCCTAGATAACTCGCGCACAACGGGGTCCAAAAACATCGACCGCACTATAAGCGATGGCGCGAGTTACCGAGGTACCTATAAAAAAAACTAATAAAGAAATAGCAGATCGACAGAGAGAGGCGAAGGGGGGGGGTGCATTGTTAAATACTCGTTATATAATCGTGCTGAAAAAAACTGAATAAATATTTTTTTATAAAGGTGTTCGTTTTTCTATATAAATTACCTTTAATTTCTGGATAAAATATCTTGAAAAGATTGTAAAAACAAACATTATTCCACGAGGTATCTGTTCTCTTAAAAACATGTGTATGGCTAAACACATTGTGTATTACATTACTGCTTTTTGTGTTGATTTGGATACATTCTAGTTTTATTGTTTGTTCAAAATGAATGAGATTTCTTTTATCAAAAAAGATAACATTCATATCGAAAAACGACAACTATCACTAGATAGATTAATAGATAGATAGATATATATATAGATAGAGTAAAATGTAAAAAAAAAAAATTCACAAAGATAAACCATTACCAACAATGAATTTAATGGGTCTAAACGACATGTAAAAAAATAAAATAAAATAAATCATCTGATAGAATAGACAAGCCTCATCACAATTATAAACATGGTTGTCTGTATATCCATCACAGGTCAGTATCTCTCGGAGTTGGTTGGGATAACTAGATGCAGCCAAGTGATTTGCTGAGCGTATCTCTCCCGACAATGAATTTTGTTTTATTCCATGTCGGCGCTGGAATCAGTATCCATAGTTTGGGCCATTTTCTCTGCCAGGGCCTTGAGAATTGTTCCTGAAATCGGAACACAACCAGGTGTACACAGCATCATCTAAATCTGTGTTGTTTGCAGTGCGTGCCCGTTTCCGTTTAAATCCATCATCAGAATCAACTTCATGCAAATAATCCCGAAATTTCTGCTCACCCTTGAGCCAACCTCTGAGTGTTGACTTGGCAAGTTTAAGTTCACTACAAACTTTTGATCTTGATTCACCATTACGAACCCTCTGTATGACAGTAATCTTTTCATTCACCGAGTACGACTTTCGCTTGGTTCCCTTGCTCTCCATGATCACATTTACAAATGATTAGAATAAATTACTGATTAATATATACTTTAATGACAATAAGTATATACTATTTGAAACCATGTTCAATTGGTCCAATTAATTTCATTGATGTTGAGACAAGATATTGACCACAAGAGTTTATGCATGTAGGATTTGCATTCCTTTGAACTTTTGTATCAAACGTCTTTTACCTGATTTCATACAAAAGACCAACTTAACGTGATAAAACAAAGCAGGTATATTTTAATTAATTTTTACAATGCAACAAACACTTCCCCATGTCATCAATCAAAACGCAGCCGCACTTAATTAGGTTCTCATAGATGTGCTCATGGACATCGATGTGACGGTCAATTTAATCTTTTCATGTTTGACTATAAGAGAACATGCAACGATTATACTGCTTATACTGCAACACAATGAAAAGATTAAAACACTAATTTCCCCTGACAAGATATATTTAATTAGTATTCATTTCATTCAGTGTTGCCACCTGTTAGCATTTACTATAATTCATTGATCGCTGTTTCGCCGTATACATATGCAGTATTATTATTTACAGTGAACTGAGAACATATTTTTTCTGATAAAATGTAACAAGATATATGATTCCTTATTAAAACTTGAAAATTTCACGATGTTGATTCTAACTTTTCAGGCACTAACCGCCATTTACGATAAAATGGGCGATATATTAAGGTTTCATTCACCAGTTCTGACCACGATTTTCTTCATTTGTTAAAAAAAAAATCTTTTTAAAAAGCGGGATCCATGCCGGACACCGCATTATAAGCGGGTTCGCAAGTTATCAGGGCGCGAGTTATTGAGGGAGCGGTGTATAGAGATAGAAGACTTGGTATGAAATCTTCAGCAACTCAGAGGGTTATATGTTCAGTACTATAACAAGATTTTAATTTGCAGTAAAGAAATTTTCTTTATGGCAAGTATGTGGAGTAAAAAAAAATAAATTAAGTGATAATCCATATAGCTAACTCTTCTCTCTCTCTCTCTCTCTCTCTCTCTCTCTCTCTCTCTCTCTCTCTCTCTCTTATTGGTCATTTTTTGAGGTTCTAATGAATTGAACCAAATTGATTAGAAATATAAAATAAACATTTCACTTCCAGTGAAGCACATTTACATTGAAAACTCTTTAAAATAACTATATGAATTAAGTAATGTTGCCTAGTCAATTCAAGGGGTGAGCTTGATGCTTTTGATGGCACTGGAGTCTTCAGAGTGGGTGACAGTGACCTCGATTCACACATATTGGATTCTTTTATGACATGTATCAACAAGTCAGCTGCTTTATATAACAGCATTGGTTATATCTTTTTGTCTTGCCTGATGCAACGTGTTCAATTGTTTTACCCTCTTGGCTCAACAAGTGAAGTGTCTCCTTTCTATCCATGGGTTTCTCTGTTGTTTCATAAAGTTGATCTTTGACTATTATTTTTCATTCCTTTGTCGATCATGATTTTGAGTGGTTGTTGTATATATGTGTATTTCTATATATTTTCAATTGTTGAGTTGTGCATGTTTTATTAGTTTTGTTTTTGTTCAAGATTTGTCTTTTTGTTTGAGGGTCATTGTTTATTTTAGTATTGGATTGTTATGTTTATTTAATTTGTATTATGTGTTGTCTTTTGTACATGATTATATGCTAGGCATATTTGCTTTGTAATTGACCTTTGTCCATAATTGAGAGTAGGAGTTTGGCCTCCATGGCAAATGAATTGTTATTTAAGCAACATATTTCTTAGCTGATATTTGTCTGTGATTTTGGAATCTACTTTTAGGTTTATAATTACTTGGTGACTTATGGAGGCTGAGTTCTAGAAGTGTGTTTTTTACTAATTTAATTTGAAAATTATCCTCATCCTGGTTCTGTTATTGTGTCTTTTATTATTATATCCTTTTATATAATAGCTGTTTACTTCAGAGTGACACATTCTATATCTTAACATCAGTCACAGTGTAATCCATGTAGGATTTGTTTCAGTTAATATTTAAGAGTATTTAAATTATTCATTGGAATTACAAAGTGTTTGGTGACATTTTTGGATTATTATGAATGAATTTAAGAGCATTTTTGGATTATATCATTCTGATACATCAAGACTTGGCACATCAAAACTGTGCCAGGGTATTGATACTTCAGTAGTTTCAAAATTGGAAGTCATTCTGAATACTCCATACTTTTGAATTTTTCATAGAAGTTTTAGGACTAATTTGAATATAATTCACAATTCTCTCAGTTCTTTTTAAATTTTTCACTTTGAATTCTATGGAATTAAAGTTGCAAAAATGGATGAATTTTACAAAACTTGTGGGTTTTCACTTATTTTAAGTCCATGAAGTCATAACACATCTCATCTTTGTAAATACTTTGATCTCTTTTGGCATTTGCTTGTTTCACTTGTGCTTTGTTTGTTGGTTTCTTTTACCATCTGTGTTTTGTTTGTGACTTATTTTATTTGAGTATTGATCTCATTGGCTGAGCTAAATGTTTTTGTTTTACAAGCAATCTTATTTCATTTAAGTTTTGCCTGATTTATTTAAAAGTTACTTATTTTGTTTTATATTTCATAGTGTTGGTGGTGATGGCTTTCCATATGTCTGCATCGCTATTTGTAAATAACAATTTAACAGTTGTATACCTTTCTTAAAAGAATAAACAGGAAATTCTTCATAAATGAATCATTGCCTTGTGAGATCAAATTAGCCACTGGTAATCTCTTACAAATTGCCAACATTACACTGGTTATTACACAGAGACCTCATGGTATGGGAAGAGGCATCAGACCACCACCCCAACTCAACTATCACACCTTGATTTGAACCTGCTCTTTTGGTTCCAGACAAGGAAAGGGGTCTCAGAGTTAAAGGCCTTCACCATATTAGCATTGTAACATTTAATTTAAGAGTTAAAAGAAATTCTGCTTAGACTCTTAACTTCAAAAGCAGCTGTCTTGATTCGATGATGAACATGTTTCTATCACATTTCTTTTATACTGCTGAACATTGTAAGGAAGACACAGCAAGAGCAAAAATTGTAAGTCAGTTGTCCATGTGTATTATTAGATTTCAACAAATGTGCATTGAAGCTTGAGTTCAAGAAGAGCTCAAACAAGTTTGATGATGAAAACATTATGTTAATAGTTTTTAGACTAATTGCAATTCGTGTATCTAAAATCAACACAGAATTTTGTCAGCAAACTACAAATTTTCTTTGGAGTGATTGGGTTTTTCCTGATTTTTGATGTAGTTATGACTATAGATCAAGAAACCAAAACCTTGATTAACACTTTTGTTGCTTACTGATTAGTTTGACAACTGCTTTTGTATTGAGAATTATATTATGGCTAACTGAGCCATCTCAGTACATTTTAAACTCTTGTTATGCATGAAAGATTAATTTGTGAAATAATCTTTTAAATGAAGATACTAAGTTAGTAATAAATAGGCAGTTGAGATATGGACAGGATCTGATATATCAAGTAGTTGTTCTAAAATAATAGGACAATTTTAATTGTGTTATACAATGTTGTATGCATTTTTGTTTCAGGATGGGGAAAAGTATAATTTGACTATAAATCCCCTTTTGTACCCCCTACTAATTTAAATAATGAAAACATTTAATGTGATATAAAATTCACAGAACTTAGTCAGTTACATCATGGAATATAATTTATAACCTGTGAACAGAACGGCACCTATGGCATCCCTTGCATCTAATATTCTTTCCTTACTAACACATGCCATATTAAATATTCTATTGGCTAGTTTATTTCCATCAGACAGCATAATGACATAATTCATCCTATTTGGTAAATTACCAAAATGTTGAGAGTTTGGGACTACCGTATATACTCGTGTATAAGCCTGTTTGCATATAAGCTGACCCCCAAACTGAATTGGCAAAACTGTTATAAAGTGCATGGCCTGTGTATAAGCCGACCCATAATCTCAAGACTACCAGTACATCACAAGATGCACAAAATGAGTTCTGAATACATTTATTTAAGCAAATCACATTATTAAATAAAATGAAAGTAAGCAAGCTAATTTATATGTTAAAATAAAAATGATTCTAAAATGTTGTCTTAATGGAAATTTAATTAATGCTCTTTCTAAAATCATGAATTATTAAAGTTCAGTCACTTTTAGAATCCTTCAAAATCAGGCTCAGTATCAGACTTGCCAAACAGTTAACGAAACTTGGCTTCTGTTACAGGCATGCTTTCATCATATACGTCCTCATTGTCAAGTATTGTTACAGTTTATAACTTTGAGCAGAAACCATGTCCACTACCATATCTCATTAAACAATACATCTGAGAGTCGGCATGTATTAGCAAAGTCATTGGCAATGTGCAACAAAACAAACCTATTATCCCCGAGGCATTTACCACAGATTAAGCATATGATAGCTATTGTACAACACTACCGCTAACAAACCACTTTGCTTTATAAACAACTAAAAACAACAGTAGTATATAAACTGTGGCTGTCGATTACTTCTAAAACACCTGTCAAAGAAATCCCACAAATTATATTGTTTTACAATTATTCACGCTGACTCATATATTGCACTGTTATTTCCCCTTCCTAAACGTGTGCACAAGAAACACCTATGGAGCCTATTGCTATTGTTCTTTCAAGACTATCGTACATGTATTTCTACTCTCAATCGAAATTTTTGTCATATATACATTCAGTATGGTAATTTTTTAATTTTTTACATAGATTTTTTTTTTTATAGTTGCACTGAATTGAGCTAGTGTGCATTTGTATGATACCATAGAGTTTAATGATTACTGATTAGCTGAGGGTTAAATACTTGACTACAGATTACTAATATGGTGGTTCTTTTGGAAAATACACGTACCACCGTGGCTCAAATAAGATGTATGGCTGCATTTTCTGGTGGATGGACATCTGTCAGATAGATGTTAAGTACGTTGAAACATATTTTTCATTCATTATCCTACCACTTAAGTTAGAAAAAAAATTTGTTTCACTTCACGACAACACAAATTTTATGACTTATCTTTGGTGATTGACAGAAACAATAAATACTGGAAATCGAGGGGAAAGAGTGTTAAAAATTTCAGACTTGAACCTTAGCCCGCAGATAAGATGAACCCCCTTCTACCGTGCCTTATCTTTTTCCTAAATGTTTTGGCTTATACGCGAGTATATATGGTATATCACTTTGCATACATGAACATAGAAATTAAACCACTTTTTAAATCTACATGAAAGGCAAATTTCTTGTTTTCATTCTTTTCCTTTGCTTAATTCGACTATGTAAATACCGGAATCAAATGGCATATGACAGTTTTTTGTACATCTGCATTCAAACAAACACACAACCCCTTTGCTAAACAATGGACTTGCCCAGAAACTGGGGATGTATCTCAAGCATGTTCATTTATTATATTGAAAATTTCTATTAAGCATGAAATGTACAGATGATGTTGGTGTTATAGCCACTCTATTCACAGTTGGGTTAGAAATTATAAATCAGTAAATTAATTGACTAAAGTTCATTGCACTTTTTATCACATTAAAGATTTCCATTATTGAAATAGGAAAGGGGTTACAAACAAATGTGATGGTATTGTCTGGCTATGATTTTAGCAACATTGTTGTGATCATAAATGTCCTTGTTCATTGTCATAATTCCCTTATTCTACAACTATCTGTACCCACATTAATGTTTTCTTTACTACATGTTGTAGGTGAAATAGTAATGCTGTGTAGCATTTTTGCTCTTTATATAGCAGTGTTTGAATGTTTTCTGATTCTGTTACCCAAACGGGTGAAATATTCTAGTTCTAAATTCACTCAATAACAGCTAAAAGGAGATCAAGAATGTCTATATTCTCTATCTACTTTAATGACTTGTCTTGTTTGACCATACATGTATTCAGTGACAGAAAATGTATAATCTTGTTTTTAAAGCTATTGAATAACATAACATTTCTCTCTTGATAGATTTTGAACCTGATGAGATGGAGATTGTTGAGCTTCCATTATCCATCTTGATTATTAGGGGTTTTTATTTCTCCAGAAGATGACAACTGTATTCTATACCTTTTAAAACTGTATTCTTTTATACCAAAAGTTGTTCACAAATAATATGACATTTTACTTTTTTTCTCAAATTGTATGCAGGATAGTATCATGGTAGTCATCAGCATTTTCAGCAACATTAATTTGATGATAAGCATCCTTATTCACATTTAGGTACAGGTTTGAAATAAACACAAGTTCTTTTCATCCTAACTAACAGTAGGAAGTGAGCAATGTGTGTGTCTGATATGGATTTTTAAGGTTGTTTTAACAATTTTGCAGTCATGTAACTACTATGCAGTGTTGCTGTTTATATTGATGTCTAGCACCAGGGTATCATGCCACAGACATGTAGCATGATGTCCCGCACACTCCTGTTATCCTGACAACAGGAGAACCAGTCCTAACACTAACCTCTTAATATTGAGCCCTAAGCTAGACAGCTGTTAGTACCATATTTATAAGTTTTTGGTATGACTTAGCCTAGGTTCGTACATTAAAACTCATGCATCTGACATAAATGTCCTATCCACTAGGCCACCTGAGCTCTCCAAAATGTGCAATTTCTGTAAATCATCATTTAGGACAAGGCAGACCAAATATAATTTTTGCATATATGTTTATATGTGTGTGTTTGTGTAATGTGATGGACATGCATTCATTCTATTTGCAGAGGTTACTTTAGGTTCCAATTGTAGCAATGTGACAGGTGAGAACGTCTGTAAGGATGCTAATGCTGTGTGCAGTAATGACACTTGTGCATGTGGTTCTAACTACTATGATGATAATGGTGCACCTAATAGAACTTGTCAGCCGAGTAAGTTCACATCAACTTTGTCTTGTATACATTAGTCTGGAGATATTTTGTTTAGTGCTTCACATAAATGTCTTATTACATGTGACTATTCAATACTCTATTATCCACATTTAGTATCAGATTTAGGCCATGTTGTCATAAGCATTTTCTTATTTACACCCAAAAGGATTCAAGTTATTTGTACATTGTGTACATAACTTTTAGACTTAAAACTTTTAGTGTGTTAGCATTCATGAAGCAAATACATAAGCTTGTGAATAATTTACCTTCCACTTTCCTTTATAGCTTTGAATCTTATTTGCAATGAAACGTAATCATGACATTGACACAAAACCTTGATAATGGGTATATTCTGTACATATTTGAAAGACCTTGATAATCCTAACATCCTGATTGCTAATGTACAGGCTTGTGAAGACACAAGCTTCAACATTTATTTCAAGAGTTGAAGACAGTTCGCTGTGATCGTCATTCAACAGTTACTGTCTTGATGAAAATATTTGTATCCCATATCTGTCAAAACATCTTCGACATGATAAGATATGGATTATAATTGGAGTGCTTCATTTCAAGAAAAGTTCTAATGAGTTTGATGATGAAAAAAGTTGACAATATTACTGAGATCTTGTAGGAGTTGGGTATCTTTTAACTGAAACAGAATCTTGTCAGTACACTAGAGACAACACATTTTTATTTGAGTTACAGCAGATTTTGTCATAAATATTTTTCTTGAAGAATTGGAGTAAAGTTGAACGAGAAGCAGCTTTGCATAATTCTCTACAAGTTGCCACCTTTGATTGCCCCTGAACAGTCACCCATATCATTGAGTTGTAATAGCTCATATTTTTACACTTTTTTTAATTTCATGAAAGTTAAGTGTGAACATTTGCTTCAGCTAGGTCTCAAATGAGCTTAATAATGGCTGTATTTTTCCTGATTCTTCCATAGTTGTATCTTGATCAGTGTAAAAATGGTATACCAATGGTTTAGAAACATTTTTATTTGAGATTATATTGTGGTCAAGCGAGTGATCCATCTCAGAACCATTTAGATTCTTGTTATGCATGAAAGATTAATTTGTGAAATGTCTTTTGATCGAAGATACTAAGTTGGTAATAAAAGGGCAATTGAGATATGGGCTAGATCTGTTCTCTTATATCAAGTGGTTGATCTGATATATAGGACAATTTGAATTGTGTTGAATTAAGTTGTATGTATTTTGGTTTCATGTAGTGACTAGTATTTTTTAGCAACATTGCTGTGATCATAAATGTCCTTGTTCACTGTCATAATTCCCTTATTCTACATTTTGTTATAAGCAGGTTACTTTTTAATTTATATTACACCTTTGAGGTACGAGTTTGAAAGAGTAATGATGTGTAGCATTTACTTTTGTTGGTGATATAATTGTCCTTGAATGTTTGTTTATTGTGTTACCAAGACTAAATATGTTTCTTGATCACAAATGCATTCTTTCTATTTGCAGAGGTATTTTTAGGTTCCAATTGTAGCAGTGTAACAAATGTGCAAGTCTGTAAGGATGCTAATGCTGTGTGCAGTAATGGCACTTGTGCATGTGGTTCTAACTACTATGATGATAATGGTGCTGAATCTAATGGAACTTGTCAGCCGAGTATGTTCACATCAACTTTGTCTTGTATACATTAGTCTGGAGATATCTTCTTGTGTGCATCATAATAATGTCTATGTACATGTGACTATTGACCACACAAGCACCAAATTTAGTATCAAATTGTACCCATGTTTTTCTTATAAGCATTTTTTTATTTGCACTGAAAATGAGATAAGTTATATTTGTCATTCTTTTGATAATTTTTAGCGTTACAATCTTTTAGTGTGTTAGCATTCATGAAGGAAATACATAAGCTTGTGAGTAATTTACCTTCCACTTTTCTTTATAGCTTTGAATCTTATTTGAAATGAAACTTAATCTTGACATTGACACAAAACCTCGATAATGGGTATATTCTGTACATATTTGAAAGACCTTGATAATCCTAACATCCTGATTGCTAATGTACAGCTTTGTGAAGATGAAAGCTTGCACATTTATTTCAAGAGTTGAAGACAGTTCGCTGTGATCGTCATTCAACAGTTACTGTCTTGATGAAAATATTTGTATCCCATTTCTGTCAAAACATCTTCGACATGATAAGATATGGATTATAATTGGAGTGCTTCATTTCAAGAAAAGTTCTAATGAGTTTGATGATGAAAAAAGTTGACAATATTACTGAGATCTTGTAGGAGTTGGGTATCTTTTAACTGAAACAGAATCTTGTCAGTACACTAGAGACAACACATTTTTATTTGAGTTACAGCAGATTTTGTCATAAATATTTTTCTTGAAGAATTGGAGTAAAGTTGAACAAGAAGCAGCTTTGCATAATTCTCTACAAGTTGCCACCTTTGATTGCCCCTGAACAGTCATCCATATCATTGAGTTGTAATAGCTCATATTTTTACACTTTTTTTAATTTCATGAAAGTTAAGTGTGAACATTTGCTTCAGCTAGGTCTCAAATGAGCTTAATAATGGCTGTATTTTTCCTGATTCTTCCATAGTTGTATCTTGATCAGTGTAAAAATGGTATACCAATGGTTTAGAAACATTTTTATTTGAGATTATATTGTGGTCAAGCGAGTGATCCATCTCAGAACCATTTAGATTCTTGTTATGCATGAAAGATTAATTTGTGAAATGTCTTTTGATCGAAGATACCAAGTTGGTAATAAAAGGGCAATTGAGATATGGGCTAGATCTGTTCTCTTATATCAATTGGTTGATCTGATATATAGGACAATTTGAATTGTGTTGAATTAAGTTGTATGTATTTTGGTTTCATGTAGTGACTAGTGTTTTTTAGCAACATTGATGTGATCATAAATGTCCTTGTTCACTGTCATAATTCACTTATTCTACATTTTGTTATAAGCAGGTTACTTTTTAAATTTATATTACACCTTTGAGGTATGAGTTTGAAAGTAATGATGTGTAGCATTTACTTTTGTTGGTGATATAATTGTCCTTGAATGTTTGTTTATTGTGTTACCAAGACTAAATATGTTTCTTGATCACAGATGCATTCTTTCTATTTGCAGAGGTTGATGTAGGATCCAATTGTAGCAATTTGACAGGTGTGCAAGTCTGTAAGGATGCTAATGCTGTGTGCAGCAATGACACTTGTGCATGTGGCTCCAACTACTATGATGATAATGGTGCTGAATCTAATGGAACTTGTCAGCCGAGTATGTTCACATCAACTTTGTCTTGTATACATTAGTCTGGAGATATCTTCTTGTGTGCATCATAATAATGTCTATGTACATGTGACTATTGACCACACAAGAACCAAATTTAGTATCAAATTGTACCCATGTTTTTCTTACAAGCATTTTTTTATTTGCACTGAAAATGAGATAAGTTATATTTGTCATTCTTTTGATAATTTTTAGCGTTACAATCTTTTAGTGTGTTAGCATTCATGAAGCAAATACATAAGCTTGTGAGTAATTTACCTTCCACTTTTCTTTATAGCTTTGAATCTTATTTGAAATGAAACTTAATCTTGACATTGACACAAAACCTCGATAATGGGTATATTCTGTACATATTTGAAAGACCTTGATAATCCTAACAACCTGATTGCTAATGTACAGCTTTGTGAAGATGAAAGCTTGCACATTTATTTCAAGAGGCTGCGATTGTCATTTCAACAGTTACTGTCTTGATGAAAATATTTGTATCCCATTTCTGTCAAAACATCTTCGACATGATAAGATATGGATTATAATTGGAGTGCGTCATTTCAAGAAAAGTTTTAATGAGTTTGATGATGAAAAAAGTTGACAATATTACTGAGATCTTGTAGGAGTTGGGTATCTTTTAACTGAAACAGAATCTTGTCAGTACACTAGAGACAACACATTTTTATTTGAGTTACAGCAGATTTTGTCATAAATATTTTTCTTGAAGATTTGGAGTAAAGTTGAACAAGAAGCAGCTTTGCATAATTCTCTACAAGTTGCCACCTTTGATTGCCCCTGAACAGTCATCCATATCATTGAGTTGTAATAGCTCATATTTTTACACTTTTTTTAATTTCATGAAAGTTAAGTGTGAACATTTGCTTCAGCTAGGTCTCAAATGAGCTTAATAATGGCTGTATTTTTCCTGATTCTTCCATAGTTGTATCTTGATCAGTGTAAAAATGGTATACCAATGGTTTAGAAACATTTTTATTTGAGATTATATTGTGGTCAAGCGAGTGATCCATCTCAGAACCATTTAGATTCTTGTTATGCATGAAAGATTAATTTGTGAAATGTCTTTTGATCAAAGATACTAAGTTGGTAATAAAAGGGCAATTGAGATATGGGCTAGATCTGTTCTCTTATATCAAGTGGTTGATCTGATATATAGGACAATTTGAATTGTGTTGAATTAAGTTGTATGTATTTTGGTTTCATGTAGTGACTAGTATTTTTTAGCAACATTGCTGTGATCATAAATGTCCTTGTTCACTGTCATAATTCCCTTATTCTACATTTTGTTATAAGCAGGTTACTTTTTAATTTATATTACACCTTTGAGGTACGAGTTTGAAAGAGTAATGATGTGTAGCATTTACTTTTGTTGGTGATATAATTGTCCTTGAATGTTTGTTTATTGTGTTACCAAGACTAAATATGTTTCTTGATCACAAATGCATTCTTTCTATTTGCAGAGGTATTTTTAGGTTCCAATTGTAGCAGTGTAACAAATGTGCAAGTCTGTAAGGATGCTAATGCTGTGTGCAGTAATGGCACTTGTGCATGTGGTTCTAACTACTATGATGATAATGGTGCTGAATCTAATGGAACTTGTCAGCCGAGTATGTTCACATCAACTTTGTCTTGTATACATTAGTCTGGAGATATCTTCTTGTGTGCATCATAATAATGTCTATGTACATGTGACTATTGACCACACAAGCACCAAATTTAGTATCAAATTGTACCCATGTTTTTCTTATAAGCATTTTTTTATTTGCACTGAAAATGAGATAAGTTATATTTGTCATTCTTTTGATAATTTTTAGCGTTACAATCTTTTAGTGTGTTAGCATTCATGAAGGAAATACATAAGCTTGTGAGTAATTTACCTTCCACTTTTCTTTATAGCTTTGAATCTTATTTGAAATGAAACTTAATCTTGACATTGACACAAAACCTCGATAATGGGTATATTCTGTACATATTTGAAAGACCTTGATAATCCTAACATCCTGATTGCTAATGTACAGCTTTGTGAAGATGAAAGCTTGCACATTTATTTCAAGAGTTGAAGACAGTTCGCTGTGATCGTCATTCAACAGTTACTGTCTTGATGAAAATATTTGTATCCCATTTCTGTCAAAACATCTTCGACATGATAAGATATGGATTATAATTGGAGTGCTTCATTTCAAGAAAAGTTCTAATGAGTTTGATGATGAAAAAAGTTGACAATATTACTGAGATCTTGTAGGAGTTGGGTATCTTTTAACTGAAACAGAATCTTGTCAGTACACTAGAGACAACACATTTTTATTTGAGTTACAGCAGATTTTGTCATAAATATTTTTCTTGAAGAATTGGAGTAAAGTTGAACAAGAAGCAGCTTTGCATAATTCTCTACAAGTTGCCACCTTTGATTGCCCCTGAACAGTCATCCATATCATTGAGTTGTAATAGCTCATATTTTTACACTTTTTTTAATTTCATGAAAGTTAAGTGTGAACATTTGCTTCAGCTAGGTCTCAAATGAGCTTAATAATGGCTGTATTTTTCCTGATTCTTCCATAGTTGTATCTTGATCAGTGTAAAAATGGTATACCAATGGTTTAGAAACATTTTTATTTGAGATTATATTGTGGTCAAGCGAGTGATCCATCTCAGAACCATTTAGATTCTTGTTATGCATGAAAGATTAATTTGTGAAATGTCTTTTGATCGAAGATACCAAGTTGGTAATAAAAGGGCAATTGAGATATGGGCTAGATCTGTTCTCTTATATCAATTGGTTGATCTGATATATAGGACAATTTGAATTGTGTTGAATTAAGTTGTATGTATTTTGGTTTCATGTAGTGACTAGTGTTTTTTAGCAACATTGATGTGATCATAAATGTCCTTGTTCACTGTCATAATTCACTTATTCTACATTTTGTTATAAGCAGGTTACTTTTTAAATTTATATTACACCTTTGAGGTATGAGTTTGAAAGTAATGATGTGTAGCATTTACTTTTGTTGGTGATATAATTGTCCTTGAATGTTTGTTTATTGTGTTACCAAGACTAAATATGTTTCTTGATCACAGATGCATTCTTTCTATTTGCAGAGGTTGATGTAGGATCCAATTGTAGCAATTTGACAGGTGTGCAAGTCTGTAAGGATGCTAATGCTGTGTGCAGCAATGACACTTGTGCATGTGGCTCCAACTACTATGATGATAATGGTGCTGAATCTAATGGAACTTGTCAGCCGAGTATGTTCACATCAACTTTGTCTTGTATACATTAGTCTGGAGATATCTTCTTGTGTGCATCATAATAATGTCTATGTACATGTGACTATTGACCACACAAGAACCAAATTTAGTATCAAATTGTACCCATGTTTTTCTTACAAGCATTTTTTTATTTGCACTGAAAATGAGATAAGTTATATTTGTCATTCTTTTGATAATTTTTAGCGTTACAATCTTTTAGTGTGTTAGCATTCATGAAGCAAATACATAAGCTTGTGAGTAATTTACCTTCCACTTTTCTTTATAGCTTTGAATCTTATTTGAAATGAAACTTAATCTTGACATTGACACAAAACCTCGATAATGGGTATATTCTGTACATATTTGAAAGACCTTGATAATCCTAACAACCTGATTGCTAATGTACAGCTTTGTGAAGATGAAAGCTTGCACATTTATTTCAAGAGGCTGCGATTGTCATTTCAACAGTTACTGTCTTGATGAAAATATTTGTATCCCATTTCTGTCAAAACATCTTCGACATGATAAGATATGGATTATAATTGGAGTGCGTCATTTCAAGAAAAGTTTTAATGAGTTTGATGATGAAAAAAGTTGACAATATTACTGAGATCTTGTAGGAGTTGGGTATCTTTTAACTGAAACAGAATCTTGTCAGTACACTAGAGACAACACATTTTTATTTGAGTTACAGCAGATTTTGTCATAAATATTTTTCTTGAAGATTTGGAGTAAAGTTGAACAAGAAGCAGCTTTGCATAATTCTCTACAAGTTGCCACCTTTGATTGCCCCTGAACAGTCATCCATATCATTGAGTTGTAATAGCTCATATTTTTACACTTTTTTTTAATTTCATGAAAGTTAAGTGTGAACATTTGCTTCAGCTAGGTCTCAAATGAGATTAGTAATGGCTGTATTTTTCCTGATTCTTCCATAATTGTATCTTGATCAGTGTAAAAATGGTATACCAATGGTTTAGAAACATTTTTATTTGAGATTATATTGTGGTCAAGCGAGTGATCCATCTCAGAACCATTTAGATTCTTGTTATGCATGAAAGATTAATTTGTGAAATGTCTTTTGATCGAAGATACCAAGTTGGTAATAAAAGGGCAATTGAGATATGGGCTAGATCTGTTTTCTTATATCAAGTGGTTGATCTGATATATAGGACAATTTGAATTGTGTTGAATTAAGTTGTATGTATTTTGGTTTCATGTAGTGACTAGTATTTTTTAGCAACATTGATGTGATCATAAATGTCCTTGTTCACTGTCATAATTCACTTATTCTACATTTTGTTATAAGCAGGTTACTGTTTTAATTTATATTACACCTTTGAGGTACGAGTTTGAAAGAGTAATGATGTGTAGCATTTACTTTTGTTGGTGATATAACTGTCCTTGAATGTTTGTTTATTGTGTTACCAAGACTAAATATGTTTCTTGATCACAAATGCATTCTTTCTATTTGCAGAGGTATTTTTAGGTTCCAATTGTAGCAGTGTAACAAATGTGCAAGTCTGTAAGGATGCTAATGCTGTGTGCAGTAATGGCACTTGTGCATGTGGTTCTAACTACTATGATGATAATGGTGCTGAATCTAATGGAACTTGTCAGCCGAGTATGTTCACATCAACTTTGTCTTGTATACATTAGTCTGGAGATATCATCTTGTGTGCATCATAATAATGTCTATGTACATGTGACTATTGACCACACAAGAACCAAATTTAGTATCAAATTGTACCCATGTTTTTCTTATAAGCATTTTTTTATTTGCACTGAAAATGAGATAAGTTATATTTGTCATTCTTTTGATAATTTTTAGCGTTACAATCTTTTAGTGTGTTAGCATTCATGAAGCAAATACATAAGCTTGTGAGTAATTTACCTTCCACTTTTCTTTATAGCTTTGAATCTTATTTGAAATGAAACTTAATCTTGACATTGACACAAAACCTCGATAATGGGTATATTCTGTACATATTTGAAAGACCTTGATAATCCTAACAACCTGATTGCTAATGTACAGCTTTGTGAAGATGAAAGCTTGCACATTTATTTCAAGAGGCTGCGATTGTCATTTCAACAGTTACTGTCTTGATGAAAATATTTGTATCCCATTTCTGTCAAAACATCTTCGACATGATAAGATATGGATTATAATTGGAGTGCGTCATTTCAAGAAAAGTTTTAATGAGTTTGATGATGAAAAAAGTTGACAATATTACTGAGATCTTGTAGGAGTTGGGTATCTTTTAACTGAAACAGAATCTTGTCAGTACACTAGAGACAACACATTTTTATTTGAGTTACAGCAGATTTTGTCATAAATATTTTTCTTGAAGATTTGGAGTAAAGTTGAACAAGAAGCAGCTTTGCATAATTCTCTACAAGTTGCCACCTTTGATTGCCCCTGAACAGTCATCCATATCATTGAGTTGTAATAGCTCATATTTTTACACTTTTTTTAATTTCATGAAAGTTAAGTGTGAACATTTGCTTCAGCTAGGTCTCAAATGAGATTAATAATGGCTGTATTTTTCCTGATTCTTCCATAATTGTATCTTGATCAGTGTAAAAATGGTATACCAATGGTTTAGAAACATTTTTATTTGAGATTATATTGTGGTCAAGCGAGTGATCCATCTCAGAACCATTTAGATTCTTGTTATGCATGAAAGATTAATTTGTGAAATGTCTTTTGATCGAAGATACCAAGTTGGTAATAAAAGGGCAATTGAGATATGGGCTAGATCTGTTTTCTTATATCAAGTGGTTGATCTGATATATAGGACAATTTGAATTGTGTTGAATTAAGTTGTATGTATTTTGGTTTCATGTAGTGACTAGTATTTTTTAGCAACATTGATGTGATCATAAATGTCCTTGTTCACTCATAATTCACTTATTCTACATTTTGTTATAAGCAGGTTACTTTTTAATTTATATTACACCTTTGAGATATGAGTTTGAAAGAGTAATGATGTGTAGCATTTACTTTTGTTGGTGATATAATTGTCCTTGAATGTTTGTTTATTGTGTTACCAAGACTAAATATGTTTCTTGATCACAGATGCATTCTTTCTATTTGCAGAGGTTGATGTAGGATCCAATTGTAGCAACGTGACAGGTGTGCAAGTCTGTAAGGATGCTAATGCTGTGTGCAGCAATGACACTTGTGCATGTGGCTCCAACTACTATGATGATAATGGTGCTGAATCTAATGGAACTTGTCAGCCGAGTATGTTCACATCAACTTTGTCTTGTATACATTAGTCTGGAGATATCTTCTTGTGTGCATCATAATAATGTCTATGTACATGTGACTATTGACCACACAAGAACCAAATTTAGTATCAAATTGTACCCATGTTTTTCTTACAAGCATTTTTTTATTTGCACTGAAAATGAGATAAGTTATATTTGTCATTCTTTTGATAATTTTTAGCGTTACAATCTTTTAGTGTGTTAGCATTCATGAAGCAAATACATAAGCTTGTGAGTAATTTACCTTCCACTTTTCTTTATAGCTTTGAATCTTATTTGAAATGAAACTTAATCTTGACATTGACACAAAACCTCGATAATGGGTATATTCTGTACATATTTGAAAGACCTTGATAATCCTAACAACCTGATTGCTAATGTACAGCTTTGTGAAGATGAAAGCTTGCACATTTATTTCAAGAGGCTGCGATTGTCATTTCAACAGTTACTGTCTTGATGAAAATATTTGTATCCCATTTCTGTCAAAACATCTTCGACATGATAAGATATGGATTATAATTGGAGTGCGTCATTTCAAGAAAAGTTTTAATGAGTTTGATGATGAAAAAAGTTGACAATATTACTGAGATCTTGTAGGAGTTGGGTATCTTTTAACTGAAACAGAATCTTGTCAGTACACTAGAGACAACACATTTTTATTTGAGTTACAGCAGATTTTGTCATAAATATTTTTCTTGAAGATTTGGAGTAAAGTTGAACAAGAAGCAGCTTTGCATAATTCTCTACAAGTTGCCACCTTTGATTGCCCCTGAACAGTCATCCATATCATTGAGTTGTAATAGCTCATATTTTTACACTTTTTTTAATTTCATGAAAGTTAAGTGTGAACATTTGCTTCAGCTAGGTCTCAAATGAGATTAATAATGGCTGTATTTTTCCTGATTCTTCCATAATTGTATCTTGATCAGTGTAAAAATGGTATACCAATGGTTTAGAAACATTTTTATTTGAGATTATAGTGTGGTCAAGCGAGTGATCCATCTCAGAACCATTTAGACCCTTGTTATGCATGAAAGATTAATTTGTGAAATGTCTTTTGATCGAAGATACCAAGTTGGTAATAAAAGGGCAATTGAGATATGGGCTAGATCTGTTTTCTTATATCAAGTGGTTGATCTGATATATAGGACAATTTGAATTGTGTTGAATTAAGTTGTATGTATTTTGGTTTCATGTAGTGACTAGTATTTTTTAGCAACATTGATGTGATCATAAATGTCCTTGTTCACTGTCATAATTCCCTTATTCTACATTTTGTTATAAGCAGGTTACTTTTTAAATTTATATTACACCTTTGAGGTATGAGTTTGAAAGAGTAATGATGTGTAGCATTTACTTTTGTTGGTGATATAATTGTCCTTGAATGTTTGTTTATTGTGTTACCAAGACTAAATATGTTTCTTGATCACAAATGCATTCTTTCTATTTGCAGAGGTATTTTTAGGTTCCAATTGTAGCAGTGTAACAAATGTGCAAGTCTGTAAGGATGCTAATGCTGTGTGCAGTAATGGCACTTGTGCATGTGGTTCTAACTACTATGATGATAATGGTGCTGAATCTAATGGAACTTGTCAGCCGAGTATGTTCACATCAACTTTGTCTTGTATACATTAGTCTGGAGATATCTTCTTGTGTGCATCATAATAATGTCTATGTACATGTGACTATTGACCACACAAGAAACAAATTTAGTATCAAATTGTACCCATGTTTTTCTTACAAGCATTTTTTTATTTGCACTGAAAATGAGATAAGTTATATTTGTCATTCTTTTGATAATTTTTAGCGTTACAATCTTTTAGTGTGTTAGCATTCATGAAGCAAATACATAAGCTTGTGAGTAATTTACCTTCCACTTTTCTTTATAGCTTTGAATCTTATTTGAAATGAAACTTAATCTTGACATTGACACAAAACCTCGATAATGGGTATATTCTGTACATATTTGAAAGACCTTGATAATCCTAACAACCTGATTGCTAATGTACAGCTTTGTGAAGATGAAAGCTTGCACATTTATTTCAAGAGGCTGCGATTGTCATTTCAACAGTTACTGTCTTGATGAAAATATTTGTATCCCATATCTGTCAAAACATCTTCGACATGATAAGATATGGATTATAATTGGAGTGCTTCATTTCAAGAAAAGTTCTAATGAGTTTGATGATGAAAAAAGTTGACAATATTACTGAGATCTTGTAGGAGTTGGGTATCTTTTAACTGAAACAGAATCTTGTCAGTACACTAGAGACAACACATTTTTATTTGAGTTACAGCAGATTTTGTCATAAATATTTTTCTTGAAGATTTGGAGTAAAGTTGAACAAGAAGCAGCTTTGCATAATTCTCTACAAGTTGCCACCTTTGATTGGCCTTGAACAGTCATCCATATCATTGAGTTGTAATAGCTCATATTTTTACACTTTTTTTAATTTCATGAAAGATAAGTGTGAACATTTGCTTCAGCTAGGTCTCAAATGAGCTTAATAATGGCTGTATTTTTCCTGATTCTTCCACAGTTGTATCTTGATCAGTGTAAAAATGGTATTCCATTGGTTTGGAAACATTTTTTATTTGAGATTATATTGTGGTCAAGCAAGTGATCCATCTCAGTACCATTTAGACTCTTGTTATGTGTGAAAGATTAATTTGTGAAATAGTCTTTTGATCGAAGATACTAAGTTGGTAATAAAAAAGGCAATTGAGATATGGTGCTAGATCTGTTCTCTTATATCAAGTGGTTGATTTGATGGCACCCCGTCAAAAGAGCGCCCGACAAAAGAGCGCCGACAAAGGAGCGCAGACAAAAGAGCGCCAACAAAAGAGCGCCGACAAAGGAGCGCAGACAAAAGAGCGCCGACAAAAGAGCGCCGACAAAGGAGCGCAGACAAAAGAGCGCCGACAAAGGAGCGCAGACAAAAGAACGCAGACAAAAGAGCGCCGACATAAGAGCTCAGTCAATTAAAAAAACACCAGAGCAGGAATTTCGATGGACGTAGCACCTCATTTGCCGGCATACGTCGCTTCACAACGTGCAATAGAAAGACAAAGAAAACGCAATCAGCTGCCATACCCAAATCTGCAGAACGTTGCAGAGATAACAATTCCTGAACCTCTTCAAACGACAACAAGAGGGCAAAATTTCGTCTTGTGGGATTCCGGACCGACTGACGTTTACAGAATGATGATGTTCGGAACAATGGATAATATCAATCGTCTACAGCAAAATGAACATTGGTTTGTGGATGGAACTTTCAGAGTTGCACCAGTAATCTTCTATCAGGTATTTACAATCCATGCTTTGATAGATAATAAGGCAGTGCCGTTGGTTTATTACCTCATCCAGGATAAGACCGAAGCAACCTATATCAGAGTTTTTGAGAAAATTGTGGAACTTCTACCTACCGTGAATCCTGCGAGCATCATGTCTGATTTTGAGAAAGCCACACATAATGCAATTCAGCACGTGTTTCCCAATGCACGTCTTGTTGGTTGTCTATTTCATCTAGGCCAATGTCTCTGGCGAAAAGTGCAAGATTTAGGCTTATCGCAACTGTATCACGACAACGAGGAATGTCGAATGACAGTGAAGATGCTACTTGCCTTAAGTTTTGTTCCTGTAAATGATGTCTGTACTGCATTTGAGCAATTGGTAGAAGCTAGTCCTGCAGAAATTATACCACTGGTAGATTATTGGGAGGATACTTACATAGGGAGGCGAAGGAGAAACCGTCGAGGTGACCCGCGCTTCGCTCTTGCTATTTGGAATGTCCATAATCGTGTCGCTGAAAATCTACCCTGTACAAACAACTCAGTGGAGGCATGGCATCGCGCATTCCAACAAACGGTAGATTGCAATCATCCTTCCGTTTATAAATTGATCAACCAGTTTCGTCTGGAACAAGATCACATCGAAATCGAACTGGAACGTCATCTAGCTGGAGTTAATCAACCAGAAGCTTCAAAGAACAAATATGTTCAGCTGAAACGAAGATTGCAGGCGATTGCTTCAACCTATGCTAATGATTCAATGATGGAATACCTACGAGGTATAGCCCACAACTTAGCAATATAAATGCAACTATAAAGAAACGTTTTATTAGTTTTTGAACTTCCTTTCATTTTGTGTAATTTCATTTCATTTTATATTTTCACTTTAGGCCTAACATTTAAAATCTTTGTATGTGTTATTAGATTTCGTTTTGAATAATTGGACTTCAGTTGATAGTCTATTATAGTTAAGATGCCCGCAAACGTTCAGTTGATTATACCAGTTTTTTAGTTAAAGAAACTGAACAATTAGTTTTTTAATGAAACAAAAAAGAGTTAACATCAAACGAGGCGTCTGAGCGAGTTAATTTTCTTGTTCCTATTTATTAAATATTGTTGTTCGATCTTTAGTTTGCGCTCTTATGTCGGCGCTCTTTTGTCGGCAAATTAGTGCGCTCTTTTGTCTGCGCTCCTATGTCGGCGCTCTTTTGTCTGCGCTCCTATGTCGGCGCTCTTTTGTCGTGCGCTCTTTTGACGGGTCACCTGATTTGATATATAGCACAATTTTAATTGTGTTGAATTAAATTGTATTTATTTTGGTTTCATGTAGTGACTAGTGTTTTTTAGCAACATTGCTGTGATCATAAATGTTCTTGTTCACTGTAATAATTCACTTATTCTACATTTTGTTATAAGCAGGTTACTTTTTAAATTTTTATTACACCTTTGAGGTACGAGTTTGAAAGAGTAATGATGTGTAGCATTTACTTTTGTTGGTGATATAACTGTCCTTGAATGTTTGTTTATTGTGTTACCAAGACTAAATATGTTTCTTGATCACAAATGCATTCTTTCTATTTGCAGAGGTTGATTTAGGTTACAATTGTAGCAGCGTGACAGGTGTGCAAGTCTGTAAGGATCCTAAAGCTTCATGCAGTAATTCCAAATGTGCTTGTGGTTCTGACTACTATGATGATAATGGTGCTACACCTAATGGATCTTGTCAGCCGAGTAAGTTCATATAAGTATTCCACACATCTATCTGGAGGTATCTGTATTTGTATGTCACAACTTAGTAGATGTGGTCTTTTAATACTCTAACATCCATATTTATTATTACAGTAGGCTGTATTGTTTCAAATACTTTCATTAATGGTTTAACAGCGTATGTTGTTCTAACTATATTATGATAATGGTGTTACATTTGCTTGAACTTGTCATCAGTGTAAGTTCATATCCATATTGCATGCAACTGTCTGGACATATTTCTTTGTCTGTGTCTCAGTATTATTTGTACATGTGGCCTTTGAATACTTTAAGATCCATATTTATCATTACAGTTACATTCTATTAGCTCAATATCTTTTCTCTCAACACCAGTTTAAAGGCAATCAATTATCTGTACATTCTTACATCCATTACATTACAGAGTTACATCTTTTGATGCATTGAGATAGCAAATAAATAACTTGTGAACAATATACATTATACAGTTATTAATAGCTGTTTCCTCTTTCTTGCTATGAATATTAATCTTAATGTCAACTTTGAGGATTTGATGAGGAATGCATGTATTTCTTAATTAATGACTCTTGATCAACTTGAGAATGTGATTGCCAATGTATAATGTGTAATAACCTTTGATTAATGTTGCACTGTTATTGCCTCTTGTCCGTACTCTAGCAACATTTTCTCCTTCTATTGCCTTCCCCAATCACATTACGTATGGACTTTTAGCCTGTTACCTCACAAATTCGTCCTTACTAAAAAGTAAAAATTCATCTCTCCCTGTTTATGTCAGTAGAGAAAGCATGGAAGTTTATCATTTTTTTTCTTTGTACAATGCATACACTGTTTCTAATATGCAGTGTCCATAATACAGTTGTCATTGGAAGTCTTGTCTTCTGTTTTAGTTACATCAGGCCTTGAATTAATTCAAATTTCCTGGTAGCCAGAATGACTAGTGTACTGAGAAATTTACTAGTCCTGCCAAACATTTACTAGCCCTGGCCCCAAAACAATGTCACACACTCGTATTGAGATTAACAACAATTTTATTTCATAAATAGCATTATCATATAAAATGTAGAAGTACAGATTCTGAAGTATAAATTCTACTTTAAATCATCAGAAAATTCACATTTCTTGTTTATCAAGATAATCTGGATCCAATTCCAGAAAGGGATCCAGGTGTCCTTTCTCGCCCTCCACCTGCACTCTGGGTCCATATGTTCTGGTCTTCTTACCCATCTCCCTGAAACATTCCACAATTGTATTGCTGATAATGGATCATATGTTGGAATGTCATTTGTATGAAACATGATGAAGAGTAGGTCGGACAGAACCCAGGGTCACAAACAAGATCTCTAGTCACTCTTCACCATTTTAATCTCTGAGAAACCCCTTTCAGCATCAGCAGAGTGGGCTGGGATTGTCAGGATGAGGTCAATCAATGCCAGAATATTCTTGCAGTCAGCAGCATATGATTGTACAACTGTGGGCCAAGTCAAAGCATAGATGTATTTGTAACTGAAAGATAACAGAATGAATTTTGCTTTCTTCCGGAGGCTGAACACCTATAAAATGCCACATTTTGCCTGTCTTATAAGGTGGGAATTGTGCCCCATTTTGAAATATGAGATGTTACAGTATAACTGAGGCGAATTATTTGAAGTAAGAAAAGGAATGACACAGTGTCCTTTATATAAAAAAAAGTCCGAGCAAGAAACCTGTTTAAAAACATGTGCCTTTGCCCCCCCCCCCCTTACATCAGATGGCTTCTCCCAAATAAAGACTTTACTTCAGCGGATGTTCTGCACGATCAAAGCAGTGGCTAAAGTAAACACTGTTATAAAATATTAACATCAAAAGATAATGTTAGTTTCAACTTGGAAAATGTGTGCTCTCATCAAACGAAGCCAGCTGACTCGGTGCATTGTATTTAACTCGGGTGCTCGACGCAAGCTTGATGTGAATGAAAAAAAAACAATAATCAAAAGGAATAAAATCATACATAGCGACAAAAATACCAAAAATATTCCTGAGATATTTTTCTAAGGTATTTTTGTCACTCTGTATGATTTGTTTCTTTAGATTTTTTCCCCCTTCACATCAAGAGCGCATCGAACACCTTTGGTATTTAACAGCTCCAATTACGGTCTCATCATTAATAACATATGTTTGGTAATTGTTCCTAATTAATTGAACCTCAGTGTATTGTTGAAATTAATAATAAGCATGAATATTTTCAATCTTAGATGCCCATGTGAGATTTTAATTCCCATCCAATGCTTGGATATCTCCACGTGTATTCAATTATTTGTTCAATCGTTTTTGGGGGGGGAAATATAAAAGCTATTCTTATTATCATAGAAAAAGTAGTTGCTTGGAAACTGATGTGTCAGTAATGTTATCATAATAAATTGATCTAATTCTTATAATTATTTTGATGCAAGTGTAAAATATGAGTTACCCGTTTGTGACTCGGAGCAAGCACAAAAAAATACCATCAAGAAACAAACATGTAAACTAATTTCTTTGAATAGTTGATGCTATGTTCTTTTGTGTGGTGTAACGTTTCGTAATTTGTTACTGTGTGTAACAGAATTGTTACTGAGTGGTTGGTGTATTAAATGAACAACACAAACACAATATGTGAAAGATGATGCAAATTTATGAAATAAATTATTAATGAAAAATAATGATGTATCAACACAATAACTCATGCGTTCAACCCACAATCACACTTCACAACCATTCACAATTTAAAAATAAATTAAATATTAATACAAAATAAACACAGATCCAAGGAACCTCCTGGACTACACAAATGTTTAAAATAAAATGGAACCTTTACAAAAGTTATATTAACGCACGTATAAATTGCGATAACAAATACAAACATCAAACTATATTATCGCACATATGAATTGCGATAACAAGTACAAACACCTACATGTATTAAATCAAGTTACTAACTGTTATTGAGATTCATGTAATTCCTTTGAATACTACTGAGATTCAAAGTAACTCTGTGTAAATATATCAATGTATTCAATTGTAACCACAATTGAAACACACACGTGTCTACTCTGTACAACCGTACGATTCACCAAATGTTGAATCGCCGCACAGCTTCTCCGAATACCTAGGGTTGACCCAATACTTTTATCGGCCGCTTGCCCTTCACGGATCCACTACAGTTATACGTACAGACAGCATACAGCACCTACTAGAACCACCGGTCCCAAATACTTAGATGCTACTCCGGATGTTTACACCACTAGACAGCTCTGGACACTCGGACATTTAGAATTCTAGATAGTTCCGGATATTTACACATCTCGACAGATATCCTCAGACATCATGACCTCCTGTTCACGCCAGATACAAACGTAGACAGACAGACAGTCTGACAGACAGACATTCAGATACCTCAATTTGATCGCACAATTAAACAGCACAATCACGGCACAATCAATCACATTCAGCTACAATAAAGAAACCAAACTAATAATAGTTGTTTCTAAAACAATCTAAAATTTAGATTACGCTATTGCATTTAAAGTCTAATAGTGACTAGTAATTCCAAATATTCAACGGTTTAAATCTGCATTGTAATAAAGGCATCATTACATGAAATGATAAACTGAATAAAATTCACTGTAAATAAAACAAAATATAAATTTAACACTCACCCCTTTGGCTGGAGAAAGAATGACGAGCTATCTCTCCTTTGACAAGATACTTTTGACATATGTCCCCAAATAGGTGAGCAGAATTCAGGGCAAAATTCCCGTGCACCCTGTGATTATAATGTTCCTGACTTCAAGTGATTTCTAGTCAAGTACATGTAAGTTGCTACACGTCGCTTACATTGAAAAACACTTATTCACCCCAGGTAACGCATGTACGACGAAACAAAAAAAAATGGTGAAATTAGTTTGTAATTTTCGCCTAATTCTGTGACACTGTGGTCGCGCGAATAAAGTGTGATTCCATTTAATTTGCTATCAGATTAATACGGAGCAATTTCCAAACGTCCGTTGTTAATGACGGAACCTAAATTGGCTCTGTTAAGTGAAAAGCACATAATCAGATGGCTTCTTGTAATAGAAACACATTTCCGAGGCAGAAATTGACTTCATCTTCACATGCTAATATCTTATGACTGTGTTTACAATGGTCACTGCATTGATTCTAAAGAACATCGGACGAAGTCATGTCTTTATTAGGGTATTGAGTAAATAAACGCTAACTGTTGATAACCAAAAACTGACTAGCCCGTCGGACTGTTAACATTATGAAAGTTGCTAGCCCGATGGGAAATCTACTAGCCTTGGGCTAGCGGACTACCGCTAATTTCGAGCCCTGTACATATACTGATTTGACAATTTATGCTAATCTTAGTTTTGTTTCTCTTGTGTTATTTCAGCAAGAATGTTTAATAATGAATGAAATACATGATTACAGTGATCGTCCTTTTGTCATTGAAGGGAGGGAAGAAAGAATAAATCAAGGAAGATAGCCTTTAATTTGTTGATGGTAATACTGATTAAATAGTATTCCCCAATTTTAGGCAGCCACTTGGCTTCAGTCCTCCACATGTTCAAGCATGGCATTCAGGCCAAGGGTTCATGCCAGATCTGTTGGATCTAACTCTTAATACTGTTTTGCCGTTACCTAGTGTTGTTCCGATTATCGATTATAATCGATCATCAGTTGGTTGAGCAGATAATCGATTGTGAACTCCATAATCGATTGTGTGTAAAGGGAGACTACTTTTTAGGTGTATGCAAAGCACAAAGGTTAGTAAAACTCCCAGCCACCCTAAAGTTGACCTGAAATTTATTAATTCCCTTCACAAATACAAATATGAAACCTTATAAGTCATAATTAGGAACATATAGTTATTCATACATGGTCAAGTTGTTAAATTGCTGAGTTAATAAATTTAAACACATTTTGTTGGTTTGTTTCAGTTAAATTGCAACATCTTTTGTAGTATTTATAAACAATGACAAACAAGAAAAAGATGTCCTTCTACACTTTATATTATAGACACATCACATATGAATGAAAGAATTTTGGGTGATTGTAGCAGTATTTCAGTTACATTTGCCTGATCAGCCATAAAAAGTTGCGTTCATTTAACAAAGTTGTAGAAAAAATATAACACAATGTAATATTATTGTCAGGTTAAAGTATACATGTCATTAATTTAAAAGAGATTATTCCTGTACATTTATAAACATATTGAACTCTTGATCAAAGATATAATTGTTTAACAAAAATTAAATTTGCTCTTAGTAACCGATTATAATCGATGATCAGTTGGTTAAGGGGAACTGATTATTGATTATGAATTTCTGACCGATTCCCATCACTACCGTTACCGTCCTTCCAGCCTTCACCGACCGTCTTGTCAACACCAACTATCCAGCTGTCCCAGAATGGTAACCAGTTGGGCCACAAAGCACAGTGCATGTGATGGAACTCCTTCAAATCTACCATCCTTCACATCTTAGATTTGACCATGGAACAGACTGAAGTTAGCTTTCAAACTGCCATTTAAGACAATTTATTTTATTAGGTATTGGCTACTTCAGATAGCCCCCTCCCTTACCATTGCTTCAAAGAGTTGGTAGATCATTATGAGGAGGAAGAAACGGACTTATGGCAGCAGACATCTTCTGAACTGATCTCCTGGAACTTGACAAGAAGAGCTCACTGGACCTCCCTATTCCCTCAGGAGTGGGGTGGAGTGCTTTAACCAGATGACACAGAGGATGCTTCAGATTTCATTCATCAACAATCCTTTCTCCCCTCTTCTCAAATATATCATCATATCGGAAAACAGATGCCTTTCTGCAACAGAAGATATGGGCATTAAAGCATTTTTTTCAAAGACACTGGAGCATGTATAAATGCAACAATCCCCAGAATTTTACTCAAGGCTGTTTCTTTTTTCAGTCATCGATTAGAGTCACCTAGTCCAATTCAAGATGGAGATGGTGAGTTCAATCCACCTCTTTATCAAGGTCTTTCACTTCTGGGAAAATAAACTCTCTCGCAAAATATTCCTTATCATGGAATGGTCTCTCCATCCATTGGTCTTCACTCAGATATGTGCCCTTGGGGACGCCTAATGATCGATCCTTTTGCAACTTGGTGGAATCACAAGTTACCCACTTTTGTCTCTCCAATTCCAGACCCAGACGCTTGGGCTGTGGATGCACTGTCAATCAGTAGGGAGGTGTTGCAAACCTTTTCCTACCCTCCCACAATGATGATGCCAAAATAATCCAGATGCTATGGTGTCGGAATTGCAAGATGATTCTGATTGCTCCTCTCATATGGGACAAATCCAGGTTTACTGGTGATAGATCTACCCAGGTACATCCTGGCCAATCCAAATCTCATTTAGTCATGGCCGAGGGTGTTCCATCTCTCTCTGGACCCCCCTGCGGGTTCGGGGTTGTAGAATTGGCTCAACGTGCCTCAGTACGTGTCGTAAGAGGTGACTAAGTACACCGCTCCCTCGATAACTCGCGCCCTGATAACTCGCGAACCCGCTTATAACGCGGTGTCCGGCGTGGATCCCGTTTTTTTTTAAAGAAAATATTTTTTAAAAATAAAGAAAATCGTGATCAGAACTGGTGAATGAAACCTTGATATATCGCCCGTTTTATCGTCGAAAATGACGGTTAGTGCCCGAAAAGTTTGAATGAACATCGTGAAATTTTCAGGTTTTAATAAGGAATCACATATCTTGTTAGATTTTATCGGAAAATTTTTTTTCTCAGTTCACTGTAAATAATAATACTGTATATGTATAGGGGAAATTAGTGTTTTAATCTTTTCATTGTGTTGCAGTGTAAGCAGTATAATCTTTGCATGTTCTCTTCTATTCAAACATGAAAAGAGTCAATTCACCGTCACATCGATGCCTGCGAGCACATCTGTGAGAATCTAATTAACTGCCGGCTGCGTTTTGATCGACGACTTGGGGAAGTGTTTGTTGCATTGTAAAACTGAATTAAAATAGACCTGCTTTGTTTTATAAGGCGGTCTTTTGTATCAAATTAGGTAAAAGACGTACAATACAAAAGTTCAAAGGAATGCAAATCCTACATGCATAAACTGTTGTGGTCAATATCGTGTCTCAACATCAATAAAATTAGTTGGACCAATCGAACATGGTTTCAAATAGTATGTACTTATTATCATTAAAGTATATATTAATCAGTAATTTATCCTAATCATTTGTAAATGTGATCATGGAGACCAAGGGAATCAAGCGTAAGGCATACTCGGTGAATGAAAAGCTTACTGTCATAGAGAGGGTTCGTAATGGTGAATCAAGATCAAAAGTTTGTAGTGAACTTAAACTTGCCGAGTCGACATTCAGACGTTGGCTCAAGGATGAGCAGAAATTTCGGGATTATTTGCATGAAGTTGATTCTGATGATGGATTTAAATGGAAACGGGCACGCACTGCAAACGACACAGAATTAGATGATGCAGGGGGGGGTGCGGGTTATATAAGGGTGCGGGCTATATCACAATTTTTTTTACACATAATGATATTTCAACATATTGTTTGAAAAACGTAACTAACATTGTTTTGCTAGGGTTGGATATTATGGCTACTACGGTGACTTTACAACAACTTACGGTATTGGGACCAAATCAACATTTCGGGATAAAAACTTAAAATTTCGTATCCGTCACGTTTTCATAATCAATATTTTCTGTTTTCAATCGAAATAACTACGGTACCTAGTTTTACCGCTGGGCCACGATCCACTGCTTCAGGTCAGCTTCAAGGTGAGGCCACTTTGCTTTAGGTCCGCGACGAGCACGTTTTCGTGGATTCATCTTCTCCAACGTTCCTTTTTCTTTTCTCCAACCTCGGATTACACTCTCATCAATATCAAATTTTGTGCCTGTGGCTCTATTGCCATGCACTTCAGCATACGCAATGGCAGTTAGCTTGAAGTCGGCTGTGTAAGACTTTCGTTTCGGCATTTTTTAAATTAAACAGAAAGAAATTATTTAAACTTGAATCTACACTTCACAAGAATACAAGATTATTTAAAAATGTCCGTGTTTATGTAGCCTGTAGTTGAGGCACAGCTCCTACGCACACAAGCACTGTGTACCGTGTTTTTCCTGACTTTTATTGAGCAAAGGTCGTCGGCTTACTTTGATGATGGCGCCGCTAAAGGCTCCAGTTGAAGGGTGAAACAAATACCTGTTTGTTATTGCTGCGGCAACTTCAGATAATTGTAGAACATTGAAACAGATTTGTTTTATTTGTTTAGTATATATCAGTGCTTCAAAGGTAATCAGTTCTCTTTGAAGTGTCAGCAAACGTATTTTTTCTTCTTCCATCTGGTATTTGTTTTTAAATTAGTGTCATCTGCTTGACTGTACTCATTTTACGTTTCCGCCTTCTGCGGATTCGGATTTTGACTAGTCAGTTGCATAAAGTAATAAGGCCAGATATCATCATTAGCGGATTATGATATAACAGTGCACTGTTAGTGTGGTTTGCCAGTATGAGACAAGGACTTGTTATTTTAACAATATATTCCAGTACATTGTTTCCTGTCATGGTGCCTTTGATTTTCTCTACTCCAAACGCAAGACTGTATACCGGTATACGGTTTTTATCAGCCAAAATTGGTGTCGCAACAAATATCACCAGATGGTATATTTTGTCACCAAAACGGAAAACAGAATCGCAGTTTGCTACATCAGCGAAGCCCCGTGATCCTGTAATTGATTTCATTTCCGATTGTAGCTGTATAAATATATCTATGGTTGCGGGTTATACAAAGGTGCGGGTTATGCCAACGATTTTTTACACAAAACCCCAAAACCCGCGGGCTATATGAGGGTGCGGATTATCTGCGTGTGCGGGATATATGCGCGAAAATACGGTACACTTGGTTCACACAACAACGTGAACCAAGTGTTCAGATTTCGGGAACAATTCTCAAGGTCCAGGCAGAGAAAATGGCAAAAACTATGGACACTGAATCAGATTTCATGGCAAGCCATGAATGGTTTTGGAGATTCCAGCGCCGACATGGAATAAAACAAAATTCTTTGTCGGGAGATACGCTCAGCAAATCAGGCGGCCGCATCTAGTTATCCAAACCAACTCCGAGAGATACTGACCCGTGATGGATATACAGACGACCAAGTTTATAATTGTGATGAGGCTGGTCTATACTATCGGATGATTTAAATATATATATATATATATATATATATATATATATATATATATATATATATATATATATATATATATATATATATATATATTTTTTGTTTACATGTCTGACGTTTAGACCCATTAAATTCATGGTTGGTAATGGTTTATCTTTGTAATTTTTTTTTTACATTTTACTCTATCTAATCAATCTATGTATCTATTTAGTGATAGCATAATTTTACGTTGTCATTTTTCGATATGAATGTTATCTTTTTTGATAAAATAAATCTTGATTCATTTTGAACAAACAATAAAACTAGAATGTATCCAAATCAACACAAAAAGCAGTGACGTAATACACAATGTGTTTAGCGATACACATGTTAAGAGTACTGATACCTCGTGGAATAATGTTTGTTTTTACGATCTTTTCAAGATATTTTATCCAGAAATTAAAGGTAATTTATAAAGAAAAATGAACAACACCTTTATAAAGAAATATTTATTCACAGTTATTTTCAGCACGATTATAAAACGAGTATTTAACAATGCACCTCCCCCCCCCCTTCGCATCTCTGTCGATCTCCCATCTCTTTATTAGTTTTTTTTTATAGGTCCCTCGGTAACTCGCGCCCTCGCTTATAGTGCGGTTGATGTTTTTGGACCCCCGTTGTGCGCGAGTTATCGAGGGAGCGGTGTAGAGGCAACTTGTTTGCCATGGGGGAGGAAATAATCCTGGTTGTTGAGCAGAGGCTTTTCCAATGCAATACGCTGCTTTGGCCTCTACTTCTACTAGAGGGGTGGTTGGGATGGACCTGGTCTTGACAAATCGGCTGGTCACGCAGAGCCCAGGGAAGTCTTTATTTACTTGCTCACCTTCTCAATCTTTCTTGTATCTCTTTTGATACCACCATTGCCCCTACATACTACCCCTTTAACTTTCACATTCCTAAGTTTTCGAAGACTTCCAAGAAGGCAGTGGCTTAATGGGTCAATCAGGAGGTAATTTTACTGACCCTAAAACAATTCACTGCTTTTAAGTCGCGCGAGAGGCCAGCTTTATAGGACCAAACAGAAGGTGTTTTTTGTATCCAACCATGACATTAAAGCCTGATGGCAAGATCAAGTAATTGTTGTATAAAATCCAGATGGTAACTGGCTGCTATCCGACATAAATGATTAGGCAGGAAAATTAAAGCCTAGCAGCAAGATCAACTAATTGCTGAACAAAGTATGAGTTGGAACTGGCATTTTGTCAACATAAATGAATAGAAAACAATCTATTTGTTCAAGCTGGAACCAAGAGCTTTTGTTGACATGTACATTTATTTTTCTGTCTCGACGTCGACATAAGCATGACAAGTTTGGTAGTAATAGTAGACTAAGGGACTGGGACTTTGCTTTTTTGTCAACATAGGTGGCTTGTAGATATAAGTGATGTCAATATAAGTGGGTAGGACAGAAATAATTTTTGTAGTAATACATTTTTTATTTATTTATATGACTAGATAACAATTTTTTTAAAAGGGTGACAATTTGACATCATGAAAATCTTGTTATTTCTACTTATTTTGAATGTATCGTCATATCAGCAGAGAGAATGTTGTGCAAGTTGCAATATCTTACTTAAAGCTGAAAAGATTTGTCATTACATTTTTGATTTGACCTCCAGTTCTGACATGAAGGTTTTTTTAAACCCTAATTTTTACACTCCTGGGGGATACACTGATTATGTCTATAGATTGTTATCCTATACCAAAGAAGTGTCTTTGAAGATGTGCCAATATGAAAATTGCAGGTAAAATGCTGCATTTGAGCAACTTCATTTTCCAGATTAAATATAAGTGCTACATGTATCTTGCTCCTGGAATAAATTTTAATAGATTATATGTTTCTTGTGAGCCAACTTATCTTCAAATGTGTTATGGAGCAAGCTTGTACTGGTGACTAAAGATTCACAAGTTTTACTGTCAATTTTCACTGTTAGGACATCAGTCTCTGCTGTGTGTAATGAATGCTGCAGTTTGTCGCTTACCATGATTGTAATTAAGATATTCAGATGAAACAACAAAAAAGATTTTAAACAATCTTATTCATTGATTACTTACATTGTTTATCCTTTCTAAATTTAAACTTGCACTCGTTTCAGTTTTTTTGAAGAGTTGCTTGCAAGGTTTTGGGAAAAAAGCCCTTGTGGCATGCATATTATGTGAGAATTCATTGTTTGACATGCTAAACATTGCCAGTTTATCACATGACCATGTACTGAAACCAAAAGGAACATCAGTAGATGTATTGTTGCATGGATTTCACATTCTGCATTGAATTCTGTTATAAAACAGCATTTTATGTGGGAGAAAATAAACAACATTATGGAACTGGTAGACTGTTTACTTTTTACAAAATTGGTTTTCTCATGGGAAATGTTTGAGGTGAGAGTGTGGATTAAAGAATAAATTTTGTGTTTATGGTGTTTCTGTTATTGATTTTAAGATGGAGCTGTGTACCAAAATTTTGCTTCTTTGTGTTAAATAGCAAACGAATGTCCTTATTCAATACTTTTCGACCACATTTTGCTAACCTTATTTTATTCTTGGGAAAGAGTCTGATGTTAAAGTTTGCATTTAACGTTTTGATTGCATATGTTCTGTGTATTTAAATTTACTTCTTTGTATTGACCTTTTCTGCTACCATTAATTTCTTACATTTGTTAGTACAGTTTATAGTAAAAATATTACATTAAACATTTTTTAATTTATATTTGTTCAGTTAGGTAAAAGTTATGAAACCTCTTGTTAGTTCCCTTGATGCTGGCATTTTGATTTACTTTCAGAGGAAATAAATTACATGTGTATTGACAGTAAATGTGAAAAGAACAAACGCTAAGTCCATCAGTCAGTCTGTCCAGTATTCATCACTCTCTGACTTGTAGGTTCCTGTAGTTTAGTGCATGGATCAGACTTGGTGAAATCTAAACAGTCATGCCAAAAGTAGGTCAAAATTACCTACATTTTATGCTTAAGTGTCACGTTTTAAGTTGGGAATATTTGTCAGTGTTTTTCTACAACCTGGAGTGTTTATTCATGTGGTTTTATCTATGGGTCCATTATGTGGAATTCTGCATGGTTGCATCACAAGTGAGTCACTGTGATGTGTATTTGTATCTGTAAGTAACTTTGAGCTATGCTTTCAGGTCATTTCTCTAGCAGTTTTATGTTGTGTGGACTCCATGGTATGTCTGACAGTGTCATGTTAGAGTGACCTATATAACATACTTTTTTGTATGCCAATGTATCTATCATGGTAAGTTGTAATCTTATAAATTCCTAATTAAGGAGTGCTTTGTTTATATTAGCCTATTCACATGATTCTTTTTGAAGAAATTCCAATACATATGCCTTGTTATATTGGCCTCTTGAGATAAGCTATGCTGACAAGTTTTGTGATTAAATGCCTTTAATTTTGATATAAACAAAAAGTTAAATAGTGATTTCCTAACAAGCTAGGATTTGTTTATGAATTATAATAATTTGTTCTTCATTTAAGTTTACCCATTGGCATTGGTGATCAGATGAGCAAAGCTGTCTTCTGAAATAGTGTTTTAATCCAAAATGTCAATGAGTACTTTGTAATTCCAGTGAAAAATTGTATAAATAAGTCCTTTCAAATTATAATTAAACACAACTAAAAATAATTTGAGTCAATTTGGAAAAGTTGTTGACTTTGTCCTTTCATTATAGACTGTCACTTGACCTATGATACAACAAAATATCCTTGATTTGGGTAATTTAGAATTGAAATTTCCATAATATTGTTAACAGGTTCACTTTTTGGACCATACATATGGATACATATATTTAGGTCTTAAATTGAATTGTTGATAATTATTGTTATAAAAAATTACAAATGTTAGGTAGGCCAAAACTCTGCCCTCATTTATGGACAAGGTCAAGCATACAATATAAAACTAAACATACATAACACTGAAAAAATCACATTTTTGAATGAATAAAACAAGACAATGTAATGGAAAATATGAATGATTTTCACAAATTCTGCTGAATGTTTTGATGCAATTGTTTTTAGGAATTAGCATGAATACAGCAATCACATATACTAGAATATGTAAGACATTAGACTCTGAATGAACTATACAAAACACTGGTGATGTTGATGTTAACTGCCTTAGAACTTCAACTTTGACAGACTTCTGCTTTTCAGCGTACTACTACTACAGATTTGTTCAGGTTTTTATGTGAGTGACTGGAACTAGAAAGTCTACCCCTTGACTTTTGAGTTAAACCATGTATCAAATAAGTAACAAGTCAATTTTTGGTCTTATACTTCAAAACATTTCTTATATATTGGTTTGCAAACTCTACACTTATTATTTGGAAGGAGAAAATATACACTATATAAAACATTAATGAAATCTTTGTGAATTGTTATGCATTCACTATCAGCCACATACTTGATCCCCTGCTGTGACTTTTAGTCAGATTTGAAGCAGGATTTAACAGAAAAGTGAAGATAAGGCTTGAAAATACAATAAAATGTTTTTTTTTTGCATTTAATTGATTTTTCAGTTAATTAAGCAAACTTTGTCTCAGTTCATTTACCACCAAACTTAAAAACAACACAGGAACTCTTCTAAGATTGTCCAGAAAATATAAGTTATGGAGAGAAAACATACAGCCACAAACCATCAGAAAATTAATACAGATTTAAATATTATATTTGCTTACAACTTAGTGTTTGAAAACAGTGTCTGAAAACATGAAAAAATTTAACTAGAAACAACTGATAATTCATTCTTATTTTATGATATGTTTTGTTTAAATATCTCAATGTACATATGGGTTTTAAAATTATTCCATTTCAGAGGTTGGCCTTGGGTCTAATTGTTCACAGTCTGATGCATGTATTACAGTCAATGCCTCATGTAATGTCTCCTCAGCTGGTGTTAGTAATATTTGTGTATGTAACATGGACTACTATGATAATAATGGAATACAGCCAAATGGGACATGCATACCAGGTAAGAAGTTGTTATCATTCTTTGAAATCCATACATAAATGCAATTAAAAAATTTGAAACCTGTCTTGAAAGACCACTGCTATGTAATACCAACTGTCTAGAGAGACCATATTCTCAATGCACAAATTTATTGATTATATAGCATTCTGACCTATTATGACAGGCCATAATTTTTACTCCTTCTTTATAACACTGTTTATGGGAATCATGAGAGTTTTGAAAGAAATAGCTGGAACAGTGAGTAAAGCTGAGTACCTCATAAATGTATTGTGAGCCATACTTTAAATGTACAAAGCTTCTCAGTTTGGTGGCTATGGTGATGTTATCAAGAAACTAGTACATTATTTTAATATTCTAAAACAACAAGGAAAACAATTATAATAATAATAATGATAATGATGGTACCAATACCTCTAATAATACTAATTAAATGATAGATAATTTTATAAATTGACTAGGACTATCTTTCTTACCTCAAGTTAAGCTTTTATGTTGGCTGTATTTTTATGATGGTCTTAGTTGTATTTTAATGTAGTAATTTAGTAATTAAAACATATAATTGACATCAGATCAGGAATAGATAAAGTCTTCTCTTTTGCTTATCGCTTCGGTGGCCTAGTGGTTAGAGCGTTAGCTTCAGAAGCGGGAGTTCATGGGTTCAAACCCCAGCCGAGTCATACCAAAATCTTACAAAAATGGTTCTTACAGCTGCCTTGCTATGCACTCAGCATGAAGAGGTTAGTTTTAGTACTGGTCAGCCTGGTGTCAGGATAATGTGACTGGGTGGGTGATCATGCTACATGTATGTGACATGATGCATTAATGATAGACATCACTATAAACTGCCACACTGCAGACATCGTAGCAATATGACTAAATAATTGTTAAAGCTACATTAAAATCCTAATCACACACTCACTCTTTGGTTACCTGGCAGGTTGTCATCATACCTGGAATAAGGTTTGCAAGAGAAACAATATGATTTAAAATTATTAAGTTGTCCGTCCATAATAATCTTCTAAAAAAGCATTAATATTTGATTGTTTTCATGTTTTATAATAGTGAAATGGTATATACCGGTATAACATATTTCATAATTAGATATTGAAAATGTATCAAGCAGAGAAAAATGCATATCGGTAATATATACAGTAGCAATAAAGGTGGTATTGCTTCTGTGACAATATCATCTCTGGAACTACTTTCTTGTCCCAACTGAGACATATTCATTATTGATAGAGGATGGTGGAATTTATTGAGTAGATGTAAGGAAATGTTTCAGAGTGAAATAGAAATACTGTATTATCAAATCACTTTTCCACTTGTATCAGTACAAAATGTTGTCGTTGAGCTAGTTAAATATCTCCTTACATCTACTAAAAACAGGTTTTGCCTTTATTATTCATTTTAAATTTTAGCAAATTCTTTAATTTGCATTAATTTGTTTCTCCATGCTGCATCAGTGAGATTAATGACTGAATAGCTACATCAGTGAAATGAATTTTGGATATTTTGCATCAGCTTTTTACAAATTTATACGTTGTACAGATTGCATACTTTTTTCACATTAGTGAATATTTTAATAAAACAATTTAAGTGAGTCTTAGTTTTGTTAATACTTTGATTGTGCAGATTGATACAGTGAATATTGCAGTGGTGTGGAGTACTGTAGAAACATTGCAGAACAGTCCAACAGACTTGAGAATGTAAGATGAATATGCAACAGATTTTTATGATTGTAAGTTTTACTTGTCAGAGCTTTAATAAAAAAAATTTGACAAATGAACAGGCCACTCTAAATCTAGACAAGGCCCACATATTGTAAGTGAGTTCCTCCTAAACAAAAGCATTATCTGATTTGCCAGAAAGAAACTTTGAACCAGCCAGTAAAATGCTGCTGTATATTTATTTTTTATATAATTTGACAGACTTTAGTAATTTATTAATATACATCTCCTTGCTGGGCCTCATCCGTAGCAGCAGATGGGGCAAATCCGACAAATGTTTTAGGCGTCGACGAGGCTTCCTGCTCGTAAATATTTTATGGAAGCGTCTATTTGACAAACTGAGACTTTGAAATGCTTGATAGAAGGGTCAATTTGACAAACTAAGGCTTCCACGTAAATCAAAAGAAAAAAAAAATGTCGATTCGGTAAACTGAGGCTTCCTCGAAAAAGGGTCAATTTGACAAACTGAGGCTTCTATTTGGTAAAAAAAAAAGACGCCAATTTTCTTGACACGCCCCCTCATCTGCTATGGGTTAATAATTCTTTTACGATGAAAATCGCTACGATTTCACAAACAGACTAATTTGTAAAACCTCACCTTGTAAATCAATAAGATTATTTGACTGGTCAGTGAGTCTGAAATTAATTCTTGTTAATGAATCATTATGACATCGCATATAGACTAGATTAGTTGGATCCTCAATAATTAGAAATCCAGGAGGAGCTGTTGGTGCAAATGAACATAGAATATATCCCTGCTGAGCTTGATTTGATCGCTCCAGATTTATTTGATAGCTTCCTTTGATAACATCACATACTATATTCAATGCTATCACCGTGGATATGTTTACGTTGAACGGCGCTATATTTCTACCACCGTCATCTGGGTCATTATTATATTTAAGGATGGTTGTTTGTTGTTCTGTTAATTTTTCCATGCATCATGGATTTTTTTTAAACCTTCATCGATGGCATCATTGAGAGATTTTTGTAGTTCTGAGATAATATATCCTGGTAGTTCAAACACAGGAATATCTTATACGTGTATATTATACACTATCGCAAACGCTGTTCTCGTTTTAGGATTATCGTCACCTAATACCTCTTGAATAATTTTCAAATGAAATATTTCCATGTCATCGGTGATTTTGTTACATGTTTCTACGACGCTGATAAATTCATCTTGGGTGAGAATACCTGATTTAAGAGATATTAACAACAGCGAAAAATCATTATTCATCGCTGTGAAATTTTCAGTGATTTTATCCTGTCGGGTTGTGAATCTATTAACGCGATTTTCTATTATTCCAGTGAAAAAATTCAACTTGGTGTATTCGTTTTTACTGGATTATCAGATTTTATCCTGTCGGTGGTATAATCAGATTTTTTCGATTCAGGTGGTGTATTAACCTATCAAGGAGATATTTCAGGCCATCCTAGTATTGTTCTTATAGAACTCTGATAGATATCTACGACAGAACTTGGTGAGTTTATCTCGATGGCAGATGATAGCGTCGGCTCGTGAACTGTTATAGCGATTTTTGATTCTGCTCCAGTAATTGATTTTATTCTACGCTGAAATTCAGCATTGATTTGTTCAATTTGGTACGACCCAGATGGTATCGAAACAACGTTCCAGTCTGGAGTTCCATCAGGTTTATTCTTATTCCCAAATACCAAAGAATTATTCAGTTGTTGACCGCCAAATGCTACCGATCTGATTTTAGGCCAACTATGGTATACTCGTAACTTTGCTAGCGCTATTTCTTTCACAGGAATCGGAGTAGGAAAATTCACACTGAATTCAGGATTGGTTGAGGTTATTGATATCATGCTGGTCTTCATCGGTGTGTTATTTGTTGAATCGGTTCGGTATTATTTGCTATTCATTTAAGTAGTTCCTGCGGTGTTGTCATTGTTATTATATTCATGTTGTATTTCTAATTTTGACATCGCGAAATCATAAATACTTACCATCGCTGAAAACTCACTATCTGATATGAATGTATCATCGAGCGATGACGATATCAACGAGGACAATTGCGAGTACGCGGTTGATACAACATGAAATTTAATTATGTAGTCTTGTAGTTTGCGTTGGCTGCATGATGATATTTTTTTGTTATTATCAAAATTATTCCCGCGATTGTTGTCGCCGTGGATATACAAATTGGAACAGCTATCGGAGCAATCATTGTCACCGAGGATAGTATAATTCCGGCTCCGGTGACTACACCACTCACAGAGTATACGGTAACATCAACTGCAGTGATTCTTCATCGGTATTTTTTTATTTTTGTTTGATACTCCTCAGTGAGAGTTTTGAGTTTAGTCTGAAACTCTCTGGTCTGATCATAGCGATATTGAGATACCGAAGGTACCGTTGATGACGACATTTTATTTCCAAATCAGTTTACGATTTCAATTTAGTTGTTTACTTAAATCCGCTACGAATTCCACATACCACGTTGTTGAAACCTTAGCTAGATTATTATCATTCGTTGTTATTGTGAACTGTTCGGTTGTATCCTTTTCGATGATTGTTGAGATCATATTATTGACCCCAGATGAACTCGCCGATGATATATTAAATTGAGTCGGTGTTACTAGTGTTAATCGATAAATACCTTTGACGGTCGCGGTGATACTTAGTATATTGTCTGTAGGAGTCCACGTAAATGATCCGTGTTGAATCGTGTATACTACGTTATTGGTTTTCTCATGAGGAATTTTTGTTTTTTCAATGATTGTTGTTATCCTCGAAAAATCATTTTTGGTTACCTCGATGAAGTTCTTCGTCTCATCGATGGATTTTTTAATATCCGGGAGTTTTATTTAAATTTTATCCAACGTGGTTCCAATAAATTTATCTATAATATTTTTACGAAAAACTGAAAACTGTTTTACGTATTCTTCAATTCTAGATTGAAGTGTTGCTAGTTCCAGCATAGAAGATTTTATTTCTGTGAGCTTCGGTGATATCACCGCTGGTTTGCTGAAGAAAGCCATAATTGATTTTAATTCGTCATTGACAGTTTTTATGCTGTCGATAGAGGTTTTTATTAATGATACATTTTGTGATGTTGTCGCTGGATCACCAAAAAAACTTTGTATGAATTTTAACTCATCGTTAAGAGTTTTTAATTTATCCGTAATCGTCGAAACGAGTACGCCGGGTTTTAGTTTACTCTGATCGGAAAATAACGCAACGGTGTTCTCGGTTACGCCGTTTTGTTTAACTTAAATATCATCCAGGGAAACATTACTAGTTTTCAATTTACCCTGACGATCTTGAAATACAACTATTTCATTAGGATCAATACTTGCTAAGTTCAACGTCTCAGCTATTTCATCTTTGATTATTTTTTTTATATCACCGGTTGAAACGCCATCGAGTTCGGGTTTCTTCAGCGCTGATAATTGTCTCCCCCAAATATCAATCATGTTATTCTATATAATCTCTCTCTCTAAAAAGTGATTACTAGTGTATTCATTTACGACAACATGTGGTGGTTTTCCAGATGTTGAAATAGCGTCAAGGACATTTAATACTTCGTTGCCGCATATTGGTGGATCATTCATTTGTTTTGTTGGTAGCGTGGAATACCAACAAGGAGTTTTTAAGTGGTTTATATAACGCATAAATTCCTTCGGTGGTGCTAATCCATATGAATCGAAATAAACGATTGCACGTGGATCAATCGCGTATGCAACCCAGTGGGTTCCGGGTCCGGTGCTATTATCGAGATTAATGATACCTGTTTCAACGCTGTTTGGTTGTGCCAGTAACTGATCTTTCATAAAGACACCTTTGAAGTTTTTTATTGCTAGTTTTTTAGCAGCATCGAGTAAATCAAAATTGGACATAGGAATCAAAGATTCCACAACTAGTAAACCGTTTCTGTGATTCTTAGGCCTTTTCCGCTGTACCATGAATACGGGGTTCCTGGTAGTCTTAGACCCTTTCTCTTTTTTTTATACCCACTCCCAGTTGCTTTCTTTAATGCCATCCCTGCCGCGGTACTAACGGCTCCTAGCGCCGCTGCTTTAGCCACCGCTGGGGCTGCTTCTGCAATCAACGCTGGTAACGCAGCTAACAGCGAAAATATACCTCTGGTTTTAATCATTTTTTTTATCGCAGCCGGAGAGAGTGATTTGAACGCCTTTTTTATCCCTGAACGCATCATTGAAGTGTTTTACTTGACGAGTTGTCAACAACAACTTATTCGCCTGGCCAGTCATCTGATTGGGTTTCAGCGTGATCGTGGTTGCGCATTTTTTTAGCTGATTCCGATTGCAATTTTTTAATCTGACCGGGGGTTAATGCAACACTAATAACACTATATGACATTATACAATAACAGATTGATTCTAATGGAAAAATCTGAAGGATTTCAATTACATATTTTCCACAGATGCATCAATTACTCTCATTCTTCCGCCAACACCTTCGAGTAGCATTGATTTGTCGCTGAGAATGACAGCAACCGCTCTTTAATTAACACCGCCAGGGTTTACACGAGCTCTAAAGTGCATATCGATGACGGATTGTCTTGTTAAATCAAGATGTTCCAGTGAAAAGTAATAGATCGGATAAAGGGTACTAAAATCATGTTGTGATATTTGTAAACCGGTATCAACATTTTGATCGCGTGCCATATATGTCAACAACCGATGATACACATGTGCAATATGGTTTTGACCGTAATTAAGTTGTATATCCTCGGATGGTTCCTGTTGTCCGTTTATTCTCAGTGAGACTTCAGTAACACCTAATTGATCAAATATCATATGGCTGCGTGTTTGATTGTTAACTCGAGTGTTATCCTGTAACGCAATAAATATATGACGAGGAGCTGAAACACCTTGTTTTGATGCCAGGTTCCATGTGGATATACCGTTAACAGTTGATTGTTTAACATCTGTATTTACGGTTAGCCAACTTAATGATTTTCCTCCTTGATCCATAAATGATAGTAATCGTCCTTCTGTGGTGATTGATGGAGTCAACACTGGCATCCATAATGATAGTTTGCTAAAATTACTTTACCGGGATCATTTTCTGGATGTGCATCATTTGCTGGAATCCTCCAAATTGCGTCATCGTCAGTACCCTTTCGCATGAGTGCTACTGTATGCTGCGCCCCGTAGATAACTTTTCGGACATTTCTGCAGAATCCGAATATATGATGCAGTGGAATCGCGGATGAAAATGATCTACGTGCTCCATGCAACATTGACATACGTGTTGCAGCTCCTAGGTTGAAATCAGGATTATTACCAAAAACTACAGCCTCGACATCAGCATCAGTATCAGCAGCAGTAACTTTTATTGGTCGTCTGATAATAAATGGATTTATTCTAGTCGCATTTTTACTATCCTTTGCAAACATCATAGAAGGACCTGCCGATCTTGACTAATCATCGGAATATTTTGGTAGTCCTATTATTGTTGTGGCCACATCAACATCACGTTCTATCGACTCGATCTCTTTTCCATCAATGAGATATCTTGCACTCTCAAATAACGCCATGATACCATTATTGACAAACCCGACTTGAGTAACAGCTGGATATGGTGCTGGTGTAGCAGGAGTATCAGCAGCTGTTACGAGTTCTCCTTCTACTTCAATAAACGCTTCACAAGACAAAAAGTATTTACTGGTATCATGAACTTGAAGTTCGATTCTTGATCGACTAGATGGTTCTATTGCATGATAGGCATAACATTGATAATCGAGTACAGAATCATCCTTGAGCACTGGAGTGTCAGTATCAAACGCTGGATCAGGTGACCTTTTGAAAATTTTATTATATTTATCAGTGTCTAAATCATCATCGTCGACGACGACTTTGTCGTTGTCGTGTTTTTTTTAAGCCACTTCCCGCTATCATATTTGCGATGTTGCTTTGGTCGTTGGTGTATGACGGAGTCACCAGAAACGCTAGTCTGATCTACTGCGTTATTTATAATTTTACTAATCCGTGCAGGCATCTCTGCTGTAGATGGCAGTTGTCCCGGTTTCCTTCGCCGCCGACCTAGCGCTGTTAGTTTATCCTTTACCGCGGAAAACGCTTTTCCGGCAAGATCTCGAACAGCGCTAATAACTTTATCACGAATAACATCAATGGTTTTCATTGATAACTGTTTTGCTAGCGGCGCCACTTTTGGAGCCATTCTTGCAGATAACCCCGCAATTGTATCACTGAGACCATCACCATAGTACGCGCTATAAACCGGAAATCGTGAGTTTACTACATAGACGCTGGCTGGTTTGTCATGGTTGTAGTGTATGATCATTCTTATTTAAATGATATTTATCTCATGAAAAATCCAAAGGATTTTCGACTTCGTCACCGATGATGAAAAATCCGTAGGATTTTCAGTCGCTGTAATAATCAGTAGGATTTTCCACAAACTTGTTAACGAAATCTCGATATGTTTTGATATCCATGATGCCACCTTGAAATAACCGCATGCAGATATCAGCTGTTTCATTAATTACTTTTGGTAAGTTATTTCCAGCTCGTTTCCCTCCGATCAGAACTTCTAATCGTGCTATATCGCTGAGAACATTACCAGGACAACTAACTAGACCACTACCTGAAATTCCACTCCCAGAAAATCCCTCCCCGGTTGCATCCTGTATATCTGTTTCTTGACTTTGTAAACTCTTAAGAAGTTCTTCAACATCATTTTCGTCTCGATCAGATGGTAGTTGTTGTTGAGGTTCTTCTTGGTTTTTTTTGTCTTCGTGTTTGTCTTCGTGTTGGTGTTTGACTTTTTCGCACTTGTTGTTCTTCTATTTCTCGTTGTGGCTCTTCTATTAGTCCTTTTTTTATAATTACTGATTCCCTTTTGAAATTCCTTATACCCCAACTCTTCCTTATTCAAACGACCAGTCCCTTTATTTATTTTATACAAATTATCAGACCAATCATTACTTGATATTCTATCATCCTTATACTTGTCTTTTAAAAACTCTTTTTTTTTTATTATAGCTTTTAGCAGCAAAATCACCAAAAGCTTCATAATCCTTTGATTTGAAGAATTTAAAATGTTGTATTAATGTTTTAGCATCATCAGTAAATTTATTAAACAGAGAAACAGTAGTTTTTTTCGGATTAGTAGGTGGTTCAGTTTTTTCAGTTTCCGTTGATATTTTTTCAGTTTTTGTTGCTAGTTTTTCAAGTACAGGAATAAGACCCTCTTCTTTTCTTTTACCTTCCTTAGGAACATCTCCGTATATAGCTCGTTCAGTAGCTGATATTACCCCCTTCGTTGCTGTGGTTATTGGTTTAAACAACTCTTCAGATTCTGCAGCAAAATCCGTTTGTAAACTCTGTCCGCTTGTAGTTTATTCCTGACAGAGTCACGGATTGGTATAAATCTCTTAATTGAATCTAGTCGCTCATGAGCCAATCTATTTGTTAAAGCTTCGTTGACCATTATTGAAACAGTAAAGCAATTTCCAATTTGAATCTCGAAGAAATTTTCATGTACGATGTAGTGATTTTGTCATCATCAAATGATTTCTACGTTTTAACCCGAATCAGATAGACAGGTAACAAAAAACACCACTCACTAAAATATTTCCGTGTTGTTTGATCATTTATATACCCCGTTGTATTTACCCCATTGTATTTGCAACTGTGATGTATTTATACTGTCAAATCGTTAGTTGTATCAAGTTGGTTTTTTTTCATTTTCTTGCATTAACGCCCGTATATTTCTAATCTTAGAATTAACTTCCTTTTTCAATTCATAATCTCGGCCCAATTCTTTTCGTATTCCTTCCACAATAGTAAATAACGGGACAAACACACTTACGTCACTACAAAATGCAAGAGAAACGCGAATAGAATTTTGGATTTTTTTATCAGCACATACTTCTTTGGCAGCATGTATTTGTTAGTAATAATACCGTATATATCTTGAAAGTCAGACATAATTTGGTCAGGGTTTAAATTGTCAGATAATTTAATATCTTGGCTTTTCAATTTTGAAATTTCAGCTATAATCCTATTCATATTTTCAGAATTCATATATGACAATACATATTTCTAATACAAAAAATATATATTTTTTCAAAAATGAACCCCGTTCGTGGTAAGTTGTTTCACATCTTACTCACGCCAAGCGATATTATGTGATGATATATGAACCCCGTTCGTGGTAAGTTGTTTGACCGTCTTACTCACGCCAAGAGATATTATGCGATGATATATGATGAACCCCATTTGTGCATCTCAGGTGCTATTCACATCGAAGGCGCCCAGAGGTTACATATAAGACAGCACATCTCATAGGGTCTGGTCAGGTGTCTTCACATCTAACCAGACCCAGAGTTATCACGAAGCATATTCCCCTAAGAGTGAATCTAACTCGTCAAATAACGGGTTAGTATCACAAAAGGATATGCTTAGTACATGGACATATAGGACGGTATATTTATTTATATATATATATATATATATATATATATATAAATATATATATATGTATGTATATATACAATACAACTCCAAATAGCAGTTGTATAATGAATGGATATATACAATGAATGGATGATAAATGACAATGGATGATAGGATGACGGGGCGGGTCTTCATTCATAAGTGAATAATCATACAACCCAAATAAAATCCCAGGTTATATGAATACAAAAAGTATCCACACCGTGGATAGTGTGTGGGTTGTATGATTATTCACGTATGATTTTGACGCTTAAACCCCAATAATATAACAGACAATATGGTATATAAGCTGTTTAGTACACGAAAGTCCAAAAAAAGGTGTGCGATTTTATTCTTTCATATATACTGATTACTGATAACATTAAAGCAAGACGAATATTTGAAAGAAAACACTAAAAAAAAAATACAATTATTTGTAAACACTATATATTTGATTCGTTTTCTGACAAAATAGATAATTAATTATATCCGCTGAAAATCATGATAATTGCAACCCAAGGGAGATAACCCATCAAAATTAGGTGACAATCTAATGGAGATAACTATTTTATAGGCCGTAAATATATCTAAATGAGTTATCTCCCTTGGTATTATATAGAATAATGCAAAACATGATTAGACATAAATGAACGGGTATACAAATATTGAAATATTTACCGGCTTCATTCATAAATTGGAATATTTTTTTTCATCGTTAGTTACTGTATTAAATGATTTTATAGGCCTCGCTTTTTTCGAGTATTTCCCAGTCTTTCCTCATTTTAAATTCTCACTTTGTGAAATAGCCTGTAGATTTGATGAAGAATTGTTCTTTGGATTGGAATCAATATGACCAATAACAAAACCATCCCTGATTATTCCATTAAATACCTCGAAGACGAATCTATGACAATAATAATTTTTCTTCCCAGCAGTAAACATCAAATACCCTCGATTTGTTACAAAACCAACTGGCTTCTTCAATCTACGGTTTCTGACAATACCATCATGAGACGCTTCATAATCACTGATCACTGGATGCGGTCAAAATTCTTGGTTCATTTATATACTATACTATTGTTTGTCTAATTCATTGTTTGGTTGAATTATTATAATACTTGGGAATCTATCGACGTAGTCTTGGGGTGTTCTAATGATTTTGTCGTTGACGGAGTCAAGGACACTGTCAGAGGTAGATTTATTGATGGAATTCTTTGTGGAATCTTTGATTCTCTTATCATAATAACGCTTCAGCTCTCTATATCGTTTACCACCACAAGCGAGACACAATTGTGATATTCCTTTAACCCCTACCCCACACCGTAAGCAGGGTAAAGGCCCATAACTTCCGTTGCGAACGGTTTGCATATGATACACACAAAACACTGGATGCCAATAGTGTTCTTACGATATATGATTGATTGTAGCATGCTGATATCGCTGATTGTCAGTGAAGCGATTATATCATATCGAGCTCAGACTGAAGTCTGGTTACCATAACCTGATCTAGATAGTATAATCAGCGAACAACGAAAACAACTTCCCGATTTTGACAGAATATTGAAGTTGATATTCCAGGCTTGACAGAGTCAAGAAAGCAGAATTAAGTGTTAAATGCTATTGTGCTGGTTGATATCAACGTCGTCGAAGATGCATTACGCGCTGATAAATCCCCGTGGACGCTAGGTTACGCAGCGACGATACATTCTTCACAGGGACTGACTATATCAGATACGATTGTTTGGATGGTGGATAATAACATCAAGCGGTTATTCTAGGGTATCACTTGTAGTTGTTGTCGAGTAAATCCTCGCTGAGGAGCGGTCAAATCCAGTCTATAGATTGCTGGTCTACCCGTAGATTGTGTTATACTAGATATTTTATGCGCGGTGACACTCCAAATAGGATCAGTAGCCCTTTTTGTGCCACCTTCGAGTTCTCCTGGTTCAAATAAATACCTAACAGTGACATTACCGAGTATTGGTTGTTTTGAAAAATCTTTTTGTGGTTGTACGGGTATATACTTCTTTTTAATCGCGTTGTTAGGTTTCATATTAATCGTTCGAGTAACCTCATTATTCAGCGCGGTAATTACACCTGGTAATCTCTTGACCCATTCACGAGATCGTTTATCCTGAATAAATTCCTTCGCGTTCTGATATCCAAATAACCACTCAGCAAGTGTACGATTAAATCGTTCAACAATTGCCTGATCGCGATGTAGTGCAGTATGTCCTCGTCTGATAATGACATTATGATGTTTCATTGTTGATAGAACCGCACCCTGAAATTCCTTGCCAGGATCAACTTGTAATATATTGGGCCAGCGCAGAGGACCCCTTCGATAAATCCTTTAAAACGCAGAAGCAACTTCTGTTCATGATTTTGTCTTTAGCGGCTCTGCTTGTTTGTATCGACTCACAATATCAACTACGGTTAGCGCGTATTTGTAACCACCATCATGTGGCAGAAATAATATATCAGCTTCATGAACCTCATTTAGAACGGTCACATCAAAATGCGAGGAGTTAATTTGTTTAGGCGGTGGTAGATAAATTTGCCATATCGCCTGTTTGGATAACCAATCCGCTGTAGTGGTATATTTCACCTTTGCGGCGCTAGCGAGTTTACCGATTGCTGCTTTGCCCCTCCAGTATCCTCTTGGAGAATAATAAATAGATTCCATTATTATTAATTACCTAACACCTAACATCAATTTACCTTTCATCGTTGATTTTACTAGCCATGAAGCCAACTTTTCTTTGAAGGATTTATCAGTGATATAATTTAACTTGTGAATCAATTTAACATCTGCGATATGTCTGTGTTGCAGATTGCTGCTTTTATAAGCAGCATCATGAGCATGACATGCCTTATCAATAGCGTTTATTGGTTCTTCGCCACGTCGAGGTTGGTTATGATCATCGAGTCTGATATCGATTCTCGTCCCGGGTCCACAATAACTACATGTATATCATGGAAGGTGTTTTTCTCCTGGATACTTTGCCCATGGTGTTCCTGGGAGTTTAGCCAGCTTGGCTGCAATATCACCTCCTCGTTTTTTTTTTAAATTGTTGATTTTATCAAGGGAAACAAATCTAAATTTCTTTGTACTACATTGTACACACTTACCGGAAAGTGCTGATCTGTTATTTTTAGTTGTAATCATCGTCAAGTCATCTGTACCAGTACGCGCCTTACACTTCACACAATATAGATCCATAATTTATATATAATAACATGAATGTAATTGATTATTCAGCTACCTGATGACGGGAACTTATTAAACACCATGTGATGTTGCCGAATTCAATTAGAATGATTATAATCGGACCATCTGGAAGCGGCAAGATACAACTGCTACTTAATTTAATAACGAGATGGATGAAATGGGACAAGTTGTATTTGATAGCTCCTAGTGTAGATAATCAGCGATGTTACAATGTGTTAAAAGATTTTAATGACAGCGCGGTAGAAGAATCTTTCGAGGGTATTATTGAGTTTATAACCGATATCGATGAAGCACCGAGTATTGATGATATTAATGGAAGTATTAACAACTTAGTCGTATACGACGATGTGATGTTAGATAATCAAAAGAATCCCGCTAGGATATTTTCCCGAGGCAGGCATAAAAATGCTGATGTGATATATGTCACTCAACAATACACACAAATTCCGAAGGTGATCAGAGATAACTGCAATTTATTGTGCGTGTTTAACGGAGTTGATACTCATACGCTACGAAATATTTGGCAAACTTGGTGCTGCGGTGATATGGATCATAATCGATTTAGAAATTTCTTTAGTCACGCTCAGTCAAACCCACACGGATTTGTGACGATAAATTTAGCAGATCCTCGAACACGATATCGACTTGATAAAATATTCGATTAAAATCGTTTGCTGGATTTCATAAAATAATTAACACATAGCAGCAGAGGGGGCGTGTCAAGAAAATTGCCGTCTTTTTTTTTTTTACCAAATAGAAGCCTCAGTTTGTCAAATTGACCCTTTTTCGAGGAAGCCTCAGTTTACCGAATCGACATTTATTTTTTTTTTGATTTACGTGGAAGCCTCAGTTTGTCAAATCGACCCTTCTATCAAGTATTTTGAAGTCTCAGTTTGTCAAATAGACGCTTCTATAAAATATTTACGAGCAGGAAGCCTCGTCAACGCCTAAAACGTTTGTCGGATTCGCCCCCTCTGTTGCTTCCGTAAATTCTTACAGATTATGAAGACGATCTTCCCAGTGGCCCTAGTTTTTTTATAACTCCTCATACTTTTTCCTACATTTATGTTAGACTCCCTAATTTTCCAAGTTTCCAAAGAGTCCCTACAAGCACTACTTTTTAATAGTTTTATGTTGGCATATAAAAATTGTTGTTTTGCTAACTACATAATAGGAGTCTTTGGTTTTGTTTCTCAATAGTTTTTGGCTTCCAGAATAAAATGGAATTGCTTGTCTATCCTTTTTATGGGAATTTTAATAGTAACAATAATACAAGGTTATATCCCAAACATATGTAGGAACATTACCCTGTTTCCAGGCACTGATTTTGTGATTTTAAAAAACCTGATGCAGTAACAATACTACAACTGATGTAGTAACCATACTACATAGCTCTCCTGCTATCCCCTAAATCCATGTAGTAACATTACCCTATTTTAAGGCACTAATTTGTGACCTCAAAAACGTGATATCATAACAATATAACAATACTACATAGCCATCCCCCAAAACCCTTGCAGTAACATTATACTATGTTTGAGGCACTGATTTTGTTATTTCCAAAACTTGATATAATATAACAATACTACACAGCTTTCCCCCAAATCCATGTGGTTATATTACCCTATTTGAAGGCTCTGATATTGTGAGCTCCAATAACCAATGCGGTAACAATAATATTAATGATCCCACCAACCTATGTACATGTAGTAACATTACAATATTTCCAGTAACCAACTGTGTGATCTCCAAGACTTAATATAGTAAATGTACAACATAGTTTATCCCTCTGACACATGTAGTAACATTACCCCATTTCCAGGCATTTATTGTATGCTCTCCAAAATCTGATATAGATAATAATACATTGTTTATCACAAAACCCATGAAGTAACTTTGCCCTATTTTCAGGTGACAGCATAATGCTGAGTTTTTGGACTTGAAAACCTGATATGGTTATAATAAAACATTGTTAATCCCAAACATATGTAGTAACATTACTCTATATCAGTCTATGGTAACAATCTAACATTGACTTTGTCATTTAAAAGCATATGATGTAGTAAGATTAGTACAGCTGTGACTGACACTGCCTCCACAATACAAAAGAAAATTAAGTGTTGTCTTATAGGATTTTAACTTTGTATTTAATATTAAATATCATTATTTCTTGCAAATGCTTTCTTCATAAGGTTGTAATATTACTGTTCCAGTGGCTTAACTGGTTAGAGCATCTGTCTGAGATACAGGAGTTCACAGGCTCAAACCCTGGTTGAGTCATATCAGAGATTTATAAAAATGGTACTAACAGCTGTCCTACTAGGCACTTAGCATTAAGAGTTTCTTGTTAGGACTGGTCAGCCTTGTGTCAAAATAATGTGACTGGGTGAGATATACATACATAGTAAAATTACTCTACTGATTATCAACTGTGACTACCATTCCCAAGTTGACATTGTAATTCTCCATACTCAATGTAGTTTTGATAGAACCCATGATATGACATGTGGAAATTTTGAAATTCAATTTGAATCTTACAATTTCAAGTCATACACAAGGATATGCTGAGTTTTGTTGCAAATTTCTAATCCCAAAGATGAAATTTTCAATCCTACACTAAAGCACAATGATGGATTCTTTTTTCACATTTCTGACCTAAAAAGGGGAGTCCATGTCTGAAAGGCATAGTACTGTGAATACTGCTGTAACTTTCAAGTTGCAAAACAACCACTGAAAATTTCCATACTTTACAGACACAAGTCATATCACGGGTTCTGTCAAAACAACACTGAGTATGGAGATTGGCAATGTCAACTTGGGAATGGTAGTCACAGTTGATAATCAGTAGTGACATAGCATAAAAAGTGAAATATTCACTGTAAACTGTCAGTGACATTTAAAAACATTTTAGCTTTCACAGAACAGTAATGGCAATGCATAGTGACTGAATTGTATACTGAATATATATTTGCAACGATACAGATATCAACAGATCACAAGATGAAGTCCACTTTTGTTGACAAGATTAATCAAGACAGACAAATAAGAACAAAATAGTTTTTAAATTCAACTTTGATCTAGAATTGATTTAAACTTCAGAAACAATGGCTGAGAATAAACATTTTCTTAAAACATAAAACAATTACAAAAGCTTTTTACTCAAAATTGGACTATGGAAGCTGTTTCTTTAGCTAAGTCAATCAGTGTGAAACATGTTCAATTTAGAATGTCAATATTTTGCAGTGAATGTTTAATTTTATTATTGCGAAGAAAAAATTCATTTGATGATGCAAACAAGGAAGCGTTCGATATTTTGTGTGCACTATGCTTCCTGTAATTGTAAAAATATTCATAAGTTGTGATAAAAGTCAGGTTGAAGAATGAGCAAGCCATTTTACTCTGGTGTTCTGTAGTGGAAAATACAACCATACACATATGAATGTAATAATAATACTTTATTGCCTAGTTGGGATCAGCTTAAGAAACTTTGTTAGTATGCATTTAATTTAAAATCAGAATACATTCTTTATCCTGGGATCAGCCCAGAGTATGCTTGAATGCTTTGACATGACTGTCAAACTTTTATCTGGCTCACAATAATATTACTGAATGTAGATCTCCAAAACTCACTTGAACAAGATTATTACATAGCATATATGTTCTTCCTCCACCATAAATATTGGCCAACTTGTATATCATATTGTTGTGCTGAAAAATGGCATTAAACCCTACAACAATTTCAAACTCCTTGTAGTAATTTTATATTTTAATAGAAGGTATAGATATTTGAGTCTACAATACAAACTGCTAGATTACAACTTGACATTCTTGTCAATTACTATAAATCCTTGTATCCACTTACATGAGTGTATGCATGAGTGTCAACTGAACAACAGGTTACAATTCGTTACTGCCTTTTACCTTTATTACGTGTCCAAAGCAGTTGTTCATTGACTTTGTTACCACAATAATAAAACATTAAAAATATATCAGTACATTTTCATACATAGTAAAAAGCATGTAGCATGTGTGGAAATATTTATAACCTGTCACACTTAATTAATTAAGTTACTTCATGCATACATGAACATATCATTTAATAATTACTGATATGAACACTCAGATGCAACTTGTTATAGACTTTATTTTGAAATGACATCTGGATACAAGAAAGATGTCATCTGTACATCAGGTGTATCATACTCAAGACCATGATAAGCCTTCTCTGCATGATCAAAGCACAGAGAGATACCTGAGCATTGTGTCACTTGAAACTGAATAATGTACATTGCTGTTGACACTTACGGCTATCATAGTGAGATCCAATCTATGTAAAGACTCGAACTATAGCAAGTGTCAAAATACTGTCTGGACAAAATAAAAAAAAAATTACTTTGTACATTATTCCCTGAGTTTTAAAATTTAGCAATAAAGATTGAAAAAGTTTTTAAATGTTACTCAAAACAATGATGTCTTGTAAGAATCAAACTGTCCCAAGGAAAGTAAATCTCACATATCTTACAGTAATTTGCTTTGTGTCATATGCTTGATAGCCATTTTGCTGAGTTTTGTGTCACATGTCAGTTGCCATTTATGGGGCAAGTCATAATACTATTAGTCTTATTTTAAATAATTTGTTATTTCAGTTTCAAGTTTTTCTTTGTTAATATTTTTCATAAAATTATACCTCTTGTAATATGTCTAGAAAATATACATACCAGACAAGCTATATGTATAATCTTTTTGTCTTTTGTATAGAGTTTCATTGCCAATTTGGTGATGTTGTATTTTAAGTCATTGTTTTGCACATTTCCTGTTGGTTCTGTAAAGTAAAGATGGTTTCTTCTGAAGAAATGCCCAGATAAAAGTTTTGTTATATTCAACCTGAGGTAAATCTTGATCCCTCTACTTCCAATAATGAAACAGAAAATACAAATTCATTACTACTATTATAAAAACCAATTGCATACCAACTGTGAGGATGAAATAATCATGCATGTGACTCCTGAGAAACATACATTTTATAGCATATTGAACAGGTTAAATTGTCCCTTAAAACACATTTTAATAATACATCTGAGGAGTCTCTTATACAGAACAGATACCAAAGAACAACTTACATACATATTGTACAGTCCTACCCGTTTATCTCGACATCCTCGGGCCCGAGGAAATATTGTCGACATAGGCAGATGTCAAAATAAGTGTTGGGGGGGGGGGGGAGGCTGAATAAAAGATAAAATTGAAAATTTGTCAGCAAAGGGTGACCCGTCGTCAGTGAATAGCATTTACACTTTGAGAAAACAATAATTGGAAATTTTGAGTACATGAAGACAGAATCAGTGTGAAATACACTTGTATATTGACAGATTACATTTTGGTTACCTTTGTGTAATAAATCCAAATAAAAATATTGAATTGATCACATCCTGATACGAACAACATTACGATATTCAACGTCAGCATTAGTACATGGTTGGGAAGTTGTCAGTTTCATGCTTCATGTACATGTACTCGGCTAAAACACGGTATTGGTGCTGAGAGTAGTCTCACTCACTTAAAAATTGAAATGTTTGATAGAACATTTCAATGAAGCTCATTATATACCCTAGGGTGTCCCCTAGTCAGATCAAGTTAGATTTAGCTTGAACATGCATGCGATTTTGTTTAACCATTATTTCAATTCTGTGGTATAACAACAGTTACAGACACTACACATGGTGTATAACATGCAAGAAAAACAGCATGAAAACTTTAAAACTTTATTTTTTTTCACAGTAACATCAGTAACAGGATCTAAACATTTAAAGTAAACAACATAACTGGAAGTGGTAAACAACTTAATAACAAAATCAAAACATCTATGACAAAGGTATCACTTAGAAAAAAACCTAACCATGAAACTTTTGCATAACAAACATAAAAGACATAGAATAATCTTATTTAGGCATTTATCTAACACCAAGAAGAATATTTAAACAAACAAAATCATTAATACTGGCCAAAAGTATTGCAAACTTCCATAAGAGTCAGAAGTACATTGTCCATAAAATTGGTTACAGACACTACAAAACTAGAGCATTTCAATACAGCTGCAGAACCATACATATCTCCATAAAATTCACTTCAAAAATAATTCAACATGAACACATTGACTAGAATTATTCATTAAATGAATGTTGATTAGTTAATAAAATGATAAAACCACATTGTAACAGGTATATGTCCAATACTTGTATTAAAATTATGAACTGGTAAATAGCACTTGAAAGTTTAATACTAAATAGTGTCATTATCATTTTATTCCTATTTAGAAACTTTGATGTTGATAAAGATTCAATTAATTTACTTATGATGACTGCTTTTCTCTTTGGGGTATTTGGTAATACTTCCTTTACCTTTTTTAATTGTCTGTACAGAGTTGCTTTAGGTAACACTTTATTCATTGGTGAATCTCTGGCTGACCCAGTATTTCCTATTTCACAATCAGTCTGAATACACTCTTGCTGTATACTTTCATTCAGTTTGATATGCATTCTCCATGCTTGGGTTCTTTTCACATCTTCTTTCTTCTTTCTACTTAATTCAGCAGTTTTCGGACTTCTTAAATCAACACTCTTATTAACCGATAATGCCAGGGCTGCTTTTTCTTTCTTTTTCTGGCGATACCTTTTTATTTCTTCACGTTTTTTCCTTCTTAATTCTTGTTGAAGATTTGAATCGGAAAGTGATTGCTGTTTTTTTAGTAGTCTTGCATCTTTTCTTCTTTCTCTATCAACCCTTTTTAGCTCCTCATGTTTCGCCTTATTTTCCCTCTGTTTTTTTCTCCAGGCTTGTACCTTTAGCCTCATCTTCTCCCTTCTAGCTTTAATCTTCTGTTCATCTTCTTCTGGCTTATCTTTGCTTCCTAAAAACAAACAACTTCATTCTCATTTTTGTTCCTCTATGTATACGGATGAAATTTAGACTTTACAAAACATACTTGTAATGAGTACGCAATATGCTTTCATACATAAGGAAACTGGAATAACCTGTAGATTCTTAAAGAAAAGTATCTGATTGAAAAAGAAATAGCATAAAACCTGATGATTATTCAATGTTCTAGCATTTACAATGATTGCACACTTTCCTTAATAATATAAACAACAGTCGGGTCAATTCACATGTCTAGTAGTGTCTGTAACCATTTGACAATATCAGCAATGTATCCAATACTAAGTCTGAGCTCATTGAATTCTCATAATATTTCTGTTTGAATTTACTAGTCTAATGATATGGAATGCAAAAATACTCAGTTTCAATTGCATATTATAAGAAATCACTGAAAATGTTGCCTGTTATCAGAAATCTAGATGAAAGAAACTATAAATATACCAAAATATTACAAATTGCAGACAGACAATATGTCAAAATTTAGCCTTACACATCAATACTGTAATAGGAAACATAATTTGGCTTCATTTTTTAAAAAAAACAGGGATAAAGTCATAGACAGTATAAAAAGGGGATATTGGTTACAGACACTACAATTTAAGAGTGTGGTTTACCAATTCAATACAAACTTACCAGAGTTGTTCCCAGAGGTTTGCTTTTGTCGTCTTCCCATGTCTTAGGGATGTACCATGGTAAAGAACAGAAAAAGTAATTAGGCAGCTTCTTCTAGGATAAGAAATTCAGGTTACATTGTCTTGTAGTAAATTACTCAAACAGACAGTGCTGCAAGAATGATGAAATATTCAATCAAGAGAGTTATTGCATCACTTTTTTGCTCTTGGCTGCAGAGGTAAATAGATGATGCAACATCACATCACATAAGATGGAACTTTCTATTGAGAAAAACAATGTTTTAATGACAAGTAGAACAATACTTTTATCTGTCATTTTTATACCTGTTTGTGTAGTGTCTGTAACTTTTTTTATTGAGTTGCTGTTTTTTAATGGTACAATACAGCACCACCAATTTTGGCCAACTTGGACATCACATGGATACACATGAGCCTTTGTAGGATTTATACTTTTCCATAATGAAACAACAAAATTATTGCCATATAAACTTGTAAAGGTTACAGACACTACAAAATTTAGAACTGGAAAGTTTGACAAAGAACAAGCTCTCATTCGAATATCTTGGCTAGCCATGTGATTTAAATGGTTTTACTACTTATTATAATATAAAGTCGAGTTCTAGATGTCAATAAAAGTTATAATGAATGTTATTTTGTACAAAATGTTGGCATATAACAACAGATTAGTGTTTGAATTTCAGTGTTGAAACAAAACTTCTACTGACGGTATTTTGCTTATAAAATCCATAATATTTTACCGATTTCTTTAATTCAAGAAGCAATATTTGCAGGATAGAATTCCGCATAAAACCAGACCAATAAATGCATAATTTCAGTATGATATTTAGAGAATTCTCTATTTTATATTCAAGCTTTTTTCGAGTGAGACTACATAACGCTCAAAAATGGCCATTTTTAGAGCTTGTTTCCATGTATATCTCAACAATGGGTTACACTAACCTCTTGAAATTTTCAGGAAAGTAAGAGAGGTATATGCCAGGCTTACCAATCTTTAAAATTGGTTCATATCTTGTTTAATTTTTCTATTTCATGCATATAACATGAAAATTTCTTTATCAGCACCAATACCGTGTTTTAGCCGACTTAAATTGGCCTCGATTTTGGTCAGTCTGTTCTCATCTTATTGAGGCTACCAAGAGGATGTGGCTATTCACTGGGAAATGAAAAACTGTCAACAGTACATGTATTCTCCACAAATACTTTTGCATCCGATGTTATGACGAACATTAAAGCGACTGCACCAACCACTTGTTGCAGCGAAGTTCTCCACAGTTTTTTCGATAGTGCTTCATTGAACCATTTTGATGCTTCCTCCACGTCTTCAATTGTAGCAGTCTTGCTTGTTCCTTTGGAGAGAGCAGTTACCTTCAACTTAGTCTTTCTTTATAGACTCAGCAGCTTTCATCCTTCCTGGACATGTTATTTTTAGATGAAAAAATTTAACAGACCTCTTTACGAGATGTTCATACCTTAACTTCCTTAACAGCCAGATATTTAGTTTCCAAAGACTGTAAATTTAATTTGCATTTTACCGCAGCTGTCGGTAGCCATCGTAAATGTAAATAAAGTTAAAAACGAAACTTTCACAGCGAAAATCACAGATCACTTTTGAAGGTCTCGGAAACGCGTAATCCGTATTTTCACGCAATTTTTATATATGGGATTCAGAAAATCACGTATACAGGAGTCCTCTGTACGCATCAATTTCCTGGATGGCAAATTTAAGGGCTTGCTAGTCCTGCTTCGAACACCCGTTGATTAGGAAATTGTGTTCATCAATTGATCCTTTTCTCTGTGCTGATATTTACAATCAGAAAATTCAGTGGCTGAAAGACCCACAGATGTACATGCTGTCATTGTAAAGAGTACATTTGAAGAACATGACCCACAAGCTAGGCGGCAAGATCAAAGACTTAACTGGCTGCAGAGTGGTGAGAAAATGTGCTGCTATGGTTTGTTTTCCGACCGCAACATTAAAACCTGGCGGCAAGATCAACTAATTGTTGAACAAAGTATTTGTCATAATTGGCAGCTTGTCGACATAAACGTTTTGAAAACAAAGGATTTGTTCAAGCTGGGACCAAAGGCTTTTGTCGACATGTACGTTTTTCTTTTATCTCGACGTCGACATAGGCATGACAATTTGATAGTAATAGTAGACCATGGGACCGGGACTTTGCTTTTTTGTCGACATAGGTGGCTTGTCGAGATAAGCGATGTCAATATAAACGGGTAGGACTGTATATTCACATATTCTTAACAGAATGTGTTTTGTTGAGATTGAATAATAGCATGCATAGTCAGTAGAATTATCAGAGAATGTTGGAAATATATGGATTTCTGCTTTATGGGGCAACATGATGGAAAATTTAATTGTGACATTTTAAACACTAATCCACCAGATTTTCAAGAACGTACTTAAGAACAGTTTCTACCAGAGTTGTGTCTTTGAAAAAATAACTATCAAATTAAAAAACTATTAAATCAATTGTTTCAAATATCTTAACATTGAAAACATACCAGTCACATGTTGTCTTACTACTGCTGCAGATATATGTTGTGTCTTCTTTTCTGTCATTAAAAAAGAGATGTTCTTGGAAACAAAAAATTGTCTTTTATCACCCAGTAATGTTTTGGCTCCATTTTTCTCTATATTCTCACTTTTCTTTGACTTGGCAGTACATATTCCAAGGTTTCCAAGAAAACCTTGGACAAATGTTCCTAGGAAAAACCTTGGAGTATTGGTTACCTACTTTCCAAGGTAATAGTCTAGAGACAAAATTGTTTTAAAAAATACCCTGTCCAAGGTTTTATTGCTTGTTTTCTGCCTTTTGGCTAAACATAATTAATCTGTCATTGTGCTTTAGTGTAGGTTGAAAATTCCATCTTTGGATTACAAATCTGCATTAAACACTCAGCATATCCTTGTGTATGGCTTAAAATTGTAAGCTTCTAATTGAATTTCCAAATTTGCACAAGTCATATGACAGGTTCTATCATAACTACATCGAGCATGGGGATTAGCAATGTTGACTTGGACAGGTTACTAGAGTAATGTTACTATGTGTGTGATTGCGATTTTTAATGTTGATTTTACAATTTTTCAGTCATATCTCTATGATGTCTGTGTGGCAGTTTGTAGTATTGTCTAGCACTGGGACATCATGCAACAGAGATGTAACATGATGTCCCACCCAGTCACCTTTATCCTGACACCAGTTGTAATATTGTTACTACATCAGGTCTTGGAGCTCAAAATATCAGTACCTGTTAAAAGGTAATATTAGTACATGGTTTGAGGGATAGCTACGCAATATTGATACTACATTATGTTTTGTAGATCACAAAATCAGTGCTTGGAAAGAGGGTAATGTTATTACATGGGTTTTGGGGGATGGCTGTGAGGCTATGTAGTATTGGTATTGGAGATCACAAAATCAGTGCCTGGGCAAAGGGTAATGTTACTATATTGGTTTTGGAGGGATAGCTATGTAGTATTGTTACTTCATCAGTTGTAGTACTGTTACTACTTAAGGTTTTTGAGATCACAAAATCAGTGCCTCGGGAAAGGGTTATGTTACTATTTGGTTGGGGGGGGGGTTAGCTATAAATTATTGTTACTACATCAGGTTTTGGAGATAACAAAATCAGTGCATGAGCAAAGGGTAAAGTTACTATGTGGGTTTTGGATAGATAGCTGTGTAGTATTGTTACTACATCAGTTGTGGTTAGGGTTGTTTAACCAAAATCGGAAATCTGATTATCGGTTTTGAAAACGATTATCAGTTTTTGTTTTTACAAGATGATAATCGAATTCAATATTTTTTACCATTTTTGTAGTGAAATTTTAAAAAATGGCAGAAAAAAATTCATTCATGCATTTGTTTAGTGTTTACATTTTAGTACAAAATGGCCAGCAGATAAGAAGGTGTGTTTATTTAAAATTTGTGAGCGCTCCATGCAGTGTGTTTGTAAATGAATACATTTATTGTTGAAGGATTTCAATAGTTAGTCGACCGACCGGTCGCTAAGTTCTTTGATGTTCGAAATTGACAACAATAGACTGTTAATAGCTACAGTCTCTGTTATTGAGGACTGGTCTCTGCTGGTTGTGTCTTTTCAAGTTTACAAAATGGCTGGTCGTATAAATAAATCTGATGTATGGGGAAACGTTTGAAAAAAATTCATCAAGCATGGCTCGCTGTAAACTATGTTCACAACAAATAAGTTGTAGCGGTGGTACTACTACTGGATTGCATGCACATTTGCGTAGCAAACATCCCGGAATTGCGCCTCCATCAAATGTTCAGCCACGATTAACAACATTTATTGGAACACAAAGAAACTGTCCTGATAGTCAACATGAAAAAGTTACTGCTGCTGTAGCTAAGTTTGGCGCTGAAAACATGCTACCAATTTCGATTGTTGAATTCAATTCCTTCTGTGATTCGATGGCTTTGATGGAGCCATAATATCGTCCTCCATGCCATCAGACGATGCGCGTCTATATGTTATGGTATGTAATGAATATCTTTTATTCGCAAGAGGCATTCACTAACTTGCATTATAAGAATATATTTCTTGTAATTTCAATGTAGGAAAAAAAACAATCGGTTTAAAATCGGATTTCTACAAACGATAATTAGTTTTGGAAAAAAAACGATATTAACATCCCTAGTTGTAGTATATTTTTAAGAGAGTTTCAGAGTTCACAAATCAGTGCTTGGAAACAGAATAATGTTTCTACCTGGGTTTGGAGATAGCTGTGTAGTATCATTACTACATAAGGTTTTGAAGTTCAGAAAATTAGTGTTTGAAGTGTAATGTTACTAAATCCGTTTTGAGGGATGGCTATGTAGTATTTTTGCTAGATCATGTTTCAGAAATCACAAATCAGTGCCTTGAAATAGGGTAATGTTACTACATGAGTTTGGAGGATAGTAGGAAAGCTATGTAATAGTGATACTACGTCAGTAGTAGTATTGTTATTATATCAGGTTTTGGAGATTACATATGGAGATAAGAGTAATGTTATGATATGTTTTGGGGGGATGCTTTGTAGTATTATTACCACATCTAGTTTTTGGAGATTATAAAACTTCTGTGCTTGGAAATGGGCAATATTACTACATGTGTTCGGAATTGATCATATATTATTGTTACTATTAAAATTCCTATAATAAGAACAAGGAAGCAATTCCTTATTTATTCTCACTGCCATTTTTGTGGATTTCATAGTTTAGAAATAGGGTCTTGTCATCACTGATAAGAGTAAAAGCAATAGTCAAGCTGGTTAAGTGTCAAGGATTTAATATTTGTATTATTACTACAGCATGTTTGCAGATTTTATAAAACAAAAACAAACACACTGTAATCAATTGTTTTGGTTTTTATTCAGTTTCAGATTTGCAAGTCACATCACTTAATACTGGCACAATAAATGAGGGATCTATCACAATAATGTGGACTGCCCCAACTGGAAAAGAAAATTTTATTGATTACTTTATTCTCATATATGGACCATCTGACAACACTGGGAGTGAAATAGTTAAAAATGGTACCTTAACCAATGTGACACTTGAAAATCTGGTGCCAGGAAAAAAGTACAAAATAAAAATAACCTCAGTGAACAGACAAACAGCATTATCTGAAAGAACCATATCCAACACATTTTACAAGATATCAAGTAAGTATGTAAAATTAGTTAGCATAAATGGTACAGAGCAATTGTGTGGTGTTTCATTTTAATTTCTGGGAATGTCGTTTGGATTCAACTGGGTGGCAAGAGTCAACAAGATAATGGAAATGTAGATGTTTAAGAGGCACTTCCTGGATTTATTCTGTCAAGAAAGTGACTGTTATGATGATATTTTTACAGTTTAAAGAAAAAAATCTGTTACACAAATGATACAAAATCTCTATCCAAGGGAATGTGGATGTAGAGTTTTGCTTTGCAGTTTTATGCAGAAACAACATCACACGTCATTAGTGTGCAAAGGCTCACTTTGCAGAGAAAGTGACATATTGCAATAAACCTTATCTAACATGTGGAAATGGCTTCCACGAGTGTCAGTTTGGGAAATTAAGTTCACAAAAAAACTCTTAATCTCGCATCTCTATAAACAACCTACCTATATCACTAAATTTTGTATACGAATTGTTTTCATGCTTTTCATGATCTGATTTGCATATGATTAGAATAAATCAGTGTAAGACTTAACACATGAACATGAACATGAACACTACTGGCCCTCTTATGCAGGTAGAATTAGCATGAATTTAAAGTTTATTGTTTTTATTCTGCCCCCTTTATTTGATATAATACAAAAGTGTAATTAATGTAATCATGCAAAAAAGAGTCTCAATTCAGTTAACACTTCTGCAAGTCACAGATCAAAGTACAGTGGAACCGCAACAATCGGGGTCCATGAAATTGGATGGCGTTCAAAGCACGGTTGAGTTATCATGGGGTTTTACAGTATTTACATTTTTCCTCTCCAGCAAACACCGCACTGGGGTATATACGTGTACTCGTGTCTAATGTAAGAAATCGGAGTATTATCAGACGAATATTAAATGGAATGCAGTAATAAGACTTATTTTAAAAAGTGCACAGATACTATATTTATAGATTATTACTTTGCGTTAGATAGTTTTATTAATTTTTTCTCCACCGAAAATATATGTTGATCGATAACACCCCCACTGACGTTATATAATGAATAGGGAGGGTATTAACATCGTTTACTATCGTGCCATCATAAGCAAACTCAATACACATGTAAAACACGAGAACTAAGTAGAGTAGGCCTACAATGGTCACAAGTCACGTTTATAATTGTTTTTAAAGCTGAACGGATATTGCATTTAATAACACCGCCAAGCCCAGAAAACATGTTGGCAGTTTTCGTTTTGATGTTTATTAAATTGTGAGAAGCTTTTATCAGCCACCGCATTGCCTGTTGCTTGGTTGTGTGTGCAGTTAAAGAAGAAACACACGTCGGCTATTGTTAGAGCAACGATTGTATATAGAATTAATTGAACACAATCACAAAGATCACATCAGGTGTATTTTGGCATAACACTTCAAGAAGAAAGAAAAACACGTGCGAATATATATACAAAATTTTGGGAGCCATGCCGCGACCGCATTATATCCGAATTCACGTTATGGTGGGGCGCGTTATAGCGGTGTTCCACTGCAGTTTGAACTTTGGTCAATTCATGAAATTTATTTAAATTGTATGCATTTCTTAATAGCCACCATTTTTCTTAAATGAACAATAATATGTAATTTTATTCTCTGCAGTGTATAGATAATTCTATATTTCCAAAATATACAATTTCTCATTGGAAGCTGTAAATTTTGAGATGTTGGTTTAACATTTTCTTATATTAACTACCAATTTTGTTGATAAAATGAGTGAAATATCAAGTTTTATTTACAAAATTTTGATCAATATTTTATCCACATTTAAGAAAGGGATTGTTTTATAAGAAAGTGCTGGATCCACATTTGCTTGTCCAGTATAAGTAGACTTATGAGTTGGTCAGATGTAACTCATTTCATTTCTTGACTAAGAAACTTAATTGCATGTGCACATTTATGTTGTCACATTCCATAGGTAAACTAAAGTCATGTATAAAAAAATTGATGTAATACACTTGATCTAAGCAGGATTTAGTTGTTCCTGTAGAATCTTAGTAAGTGTCTTGATTAATTATGTCCTTACCAATATATTAAAATTACAGGAAAATCTTTGATAGCTCAAATTTCCAAAAGACTCAGCATACCAAGTTCATGAAGTTTTATATAAACATTCTGCTGCCTTTTGAGTGGTGCAACAGGTCATTTGAGCCTACCATGATCATCATAGCATGATTCCACTGTCTTTAAAACTGGCAGCTCTGAAACATTTTCTTTTTCAGAACCAAGTAAGCCAGGAAATCTACAAAAAAGGGAGAACATTGATGTGGTGTCTGGTAACATAACCTTAAAGTGGAATGTATCTGAAGGTGTAGTAAATGGCTATGCAGTGTCTTTGGCTAATGAGACATATAATTATACTCAGTATAGGTATAATGAGTCTTACAGCATTAATACAACAGCCCAACAAACATTCACCAATGTCAGGAATGGAACGATATATAGATTCAGAGTATATGCATTTAGTGGAGATACAGATACTGGTGTTTTGAATAGTGATGATCGTACAGATAACATCACAACAACAGTTCAAAGTAAGTAATAGCAAAAATTACATGCATTATTCAAAACATATTTAATTTTGAGATTGTAGCTATATATCATAATCTTCTGTAAATATGTTTGTTCTATTGACAGACCATCAGAGGTGATGAAATGATCTGTAATCTAAACACATTTCCCACTGGAGATTCTTGTCATTTTACCTGAATTGTAACACGTTTTCTTTCTTGGTTACTTCTGTTTGCATCTTAACATATTTTTTCATTTTGTCAGAAAGGCTAAAAATTCAGAGAAAAACTGGTTGCAGAACTGAAACTTTTCATCCTAAGAAGAATATGGTTTAACAATTATGTTTGTTGTATAGTTGTAATTTTAATAAGAGTAGAGACCACACCTGTGGCCTAGTGGATGCAGGCGGTCATAGGTTTGAAACCCGTCTGAGTCATACCAAAGATTTTTAAAAATGGATTTTAACAGCTGCCTCACTAGGCACTCAGCATTAGGAGGTTAGTGTTAAAACTGGTCAGAACAGCTTCCGATTTCACTTGAGCTTTTCCATTTACTCAAATCAGGCCTCTGCTATGGGCTAAAATCTCTTAACCCAAAGTAGAAAAGGCACATAATGAGAATCTTTGAAGAGCTTTTGATCAATATATAGTATATAACTATTCAATGGCTTTACTGTCTGTGGAAGGAGCTAGGCAGGTTTTAAATTAGCCAAAATTTGGCTAAGGATTCCTGTTGCCATACTCAGTGAGGCTGGTACACAACTAATGTCCTTTTAGCCCAATTTGGCTAATTCCTACAAAGCTGTTCTTCACACTCTTAGGTTGAAACCAAATCTTGGCTAAATGAATGCTTAGCCAAAATTTGGCTAAGGATTCCTGTTACCATACTCAGTGAGACTGGTACACAACTAATGTCCTTTTAGCCCAATTTGGCTAATTCCTACAAAGCTGTTCTTCACACTCTTTGGTTGAAACCAAATCTTGGCTAAATGAATGCTTAGCCAAAATTTGGCTAAGGATTCCTGTTGCTATACTCAGTGAGGCTGGTACACAACTAATGTCCTTTTAGCCCAATTTGGCTAATTCCTACAAAGCTGTTCTTCACACTCTTTGGTTGAAACCAAATCTTGGCTAAATGAATGCTACACATTTGCCTTTCACATGGATTTAACAAGTGGTTTTTCTATGTACATAATAGTGATGTTGGTGGGAAATAGACTCACCCATAGTATAAATAATAATAATAATACTAATAATATTAATAATGAGGACTTTGTATAGCACCTAATCTTTAGAAGCTCTAAGCATTTTACAACATCTATAATGATTTGACTACAAAAAAACACATGAAACTATAAAGCAAAACAAAAACATGCTGAAAATATTTAAGGTAAGAAACAACATTAAGTCTTTAAGTTTGCTTTTGCAGTTGACATGTTTTTCAGAGTTTTAAGAGACTCTTAAAAGGGATTACAGTGTCTTTGTGTCTAATTTCATTTAGCAATTCATTCCAAGTTGTTGGGCCCTGGTATGCAAATGAATGTTGTACATATGACTTCATTTTCATAGTGGGAATAATGAGTATATGATTGCCAGAATAAGATCATAAGTATCTTGCTGGTTTGTACACATGGGAGAGGCCAGATAGGTAATGCTGGACTGGAGTCCATCAGTGAAATGTAGCAGTCATTGTACGGTACAGAGCAGTGGGGAGGTTTGCTTTATAGAGTTGTGTGTTCTGATCATGTTACTCTAACATGGCACAGTTTTAGTACATAATGTACATTAAGCATAAAACCCACATACAATGACAGTGCTAGGGCCTTACTTATTAGAGTTGGGTTAGAAATAAATCAGTGAATGAAATGACTGTATTTTTATCACACCTATGATTTTCGTCATTAAAATTGATTTAATCAAACTAGTATTTCGGCAAAAATTGTTAAACCTACAAACTTTATCAAGTATTTAACAGAGAGATGGACCAACAGGAAGATGGATGTGTACAAAATCTAGAGAAAACCAAACTATTAAAACAAATGTTTAAATATATAACAAATTTTATTATTAAAGAACATATGACTGAAATGGTGTACATTGTAACAACTTTTACTTTAAAACAACTTTTACTTTAACATACAAGATCTCTTTTCAATAAGTCTTTTTATGCCTATTGGCAATTTTCTTGAAGCAGGAAGTTTTTCTTGAAGCAGGAAGTTCAAATTCCCCTGGTAAAATACTGCTGACTGATATTGTCAGCTGTTTACATGATGTCAGTGACACCTTAAATTGCTTTTTTCTGTATAATCTAATTGTAATCTCAGCAGGCGCAGCTTCCATGACCTGACCGATTTGAATGATAGTTGCATCTGCAAGGTACAAAACATGTCTCCCAACATCATATCTTCTTCTATCTGCTCGTTCAGCTCGATGTCTGCCTGAGACTTTTTGGGTTATGTATACCTGAAAAATTTGTATCAGTAATTTTTAAATGAATTTTATTTATTTTAAACTAAACTAAGCAAGTCTTTTGAATGATTGTTTAACTGTCATAATAGAAGAAATTAGTATAAAAAATAATAAATAATGTTCAAATTTCATTGCAATTTAGTTGGAAAATTAACACTCAGATTCTTCTTTTTAAATATCATAATAGGTATCATAATTCTGTGAGATATAATTGAGAGTTGCACATTCAATTTTCATTTATTCTTGCTAAATCAACTTCTAACTCATCATAAACCATTAGAAGTTTACTGGCACATTTTATTGGAAACATTAAATCATTGTATCTGTATTGTATCAATATTACATAATTGTTTCAATGTAACAGTCTTCAGAGGAAATATTTTGAAGTATTCACTCAGGTGCTTTTATAACTGGTATTTTCAAGTTTAACATGACATTTCATTTAAAAGGAGAAGCTGAACAAACTATTTATTTGCTTCTTATAAAATATCCATAAAACAATGTATGTCTTTCAGGGATAAATGTTTAGGTACTAAACCATGTTTATTTTGGAACGATTGCCCATTACATTTGACTGTAGCGTTTCATGAGAACAGATATTTGTTTGGAAAATGTACTCTTCAGTTTGTCCAGATGACTAAGTAATGATTAAAATCTTTAAAAGAACAATATATATATATATATATATATATATATATATATATATATATATATATATATATATATATATATATATATATATATATATATATATATAATTTGGCCATCTACATATCCATAAAAATAAGTGTTCTACATCTCCCTTCCCCACTCAAGTAAATTCATATTTTTAAAACTGATTTGAATTGTATTAAGAATGGTCTGGTCATAAACACATACCGAAAATCATACATGTTTATTTTATATTTGTCCAAAATCTGATAAGCATCTATGACAACTAGATTTTGATATAAACTAAGTCTCAAATGTTAAAGGACTGATTTAACATTTAAATATGGCTTAAATTGTGTACAACTCTTTTTATCTGATTTCTGATGCATATAACATTCCTTCAGATTTAAATTTGTCAGATTTATGGTGTTATTGTAATGGTGCTGATGGATATGAGTTTCAATGAAAACACTAATCTTGTTGTGTACAAGGAAGGTGTCTGAAAATAACAAATATGACTTTATATTCCATACGTACCTGCATACAGTCTTGTCATTGACCTTGAAAGTCTGTGTTTTTGTATGTTTATATGTCACTGCACATTTTCGGATGATGCTAATGAGTACTGTCATCTGTTTAGGTCCTTCGGGTAGTATATGCAATTTTTGTCTCCAGACTAAAATGTCCTCCATTGTAAAGTTGTCATTGCAATGACTATTGCAACCACATGCCACAGATTTTTCCTTTTCAATGAAAGTTAAATCTAATGCAGCTCTTCTTTTCACATTGAAATCTGCAACATATGGCATTTGAAATTGTCTTCAGATTTTAGTATGCAGATAGATTTTAAAACAAACATTAATGTTATGCATATGATAATGCTAGTAATTTTGTGATGTTTTCATACTAATGCATACATTTAAACTGCTTAATAATTTGTATCTTTCTGTTTTTCTTTTAATATAATAAAAAATACAGAGCTTTATTAAGATTCAAAGAAGATTTACTGGAAAAGTCAAATAAAATTAGAAGAATTAAGTAATGATACTAACATGATTTTAATGCAGGAAAATCAGGGCATTAAATAATTAAGCATATAAACATCCATAACTAATTAGCCTCAAAGTTATTTTGGTGGAGTAGGTGAAAAATGCATGACTGAAATGAAAATATGTTTCACTCTACCATTTCAGTGCTTTATTTCCATGCTTTAAGTTTGTAATCTAAGTGGCAATTACTGTAGTAGTAGTAGTAGTAGTAGTAGTAGTAGTAGTTGCTGTTCTTGCTGTGTAACAAATACAAATTGTAATTTACCTAAATTAGACATTCAAGATGACAACCGTTTCTGAACAAATCTTGTTGCTGGGAGACTGATATCTGCAAGATAAAAAAATTAAGTCTCAACCTGTTAGTTCTTGCTGCAGTCTTTAATTCACCTAACATACCTTTTAAAAGTTACGCAGCTATCATTCTGAGTTTTCTTTTCCTACTGCTGATGATAACTAAATATTTGAATGCATTTATGCCAATAGCATTTTACTTATAAAAATGCTGATATCAAGAGTATATTCTCTATTATTTTGAAAGAAATACATAGTGATTATTCAAGTAGAAATCTGGACCAGAGAACTGTTGATAGCCAGTAAGTGTTAGGCTCAATAATCAAAATGAATTCCATCAGTGGTCACCAGGCAGGAATCTTCTGATGGAAACTGAAAATGCTATTGAATTTTTTTTTTAAAAATTTGCAGTAAACTGAAAGATAAATAATTCCCTTTTGTTATAGCATTTTCCATCAGAATCTGAATCAGATTTATGTTCAAAACTTGCTGTTATATTATAGTATGCAGAGAGCAAGTATTACAGCGGGGAAAAACATTTCAGTACTTGCAACATAAAGTTTATGAAGACAAAATAAAATCTACTTGTTTAGGAGTGAATATCTTTAGTCAAAATATGTAAATCTACTGGTCTGAAATCTTTTACATGTAATGCTAAAGCTAAAAATATCTTTAGAAAATTTTACATTTAAATTTGATAAAATCTAATACATGCTGATAGGGTCAACTTCACAACATAAATTTAGAAAACTATGCCAAATCTAATTCATGCTGAGTATGCTCTGATTAGATGTGGGCTATGCTTCCTGAATGGAATAAAAATCCCTGAATAGTTTAACAAAAGTGCCTAATACTAATAGATAATTTAACATAATATAACTATTACTATTGTTTATATTCTGTTTGTTTTGTTAACCTATAGAATGTTTACAAATTAGCAATTTAAATCTATACACACCTTTGTTGAACTCATTTCCAAGAAGTTTTCTGTACAAGTCCTTGTCCATTCTCTTCACACTTTGGACATCTCAGTTGAACTTCTCTGGTAGCAAGAAAACTAACCTTATTTATACTGCTGTAACTGATTGAATGCCTTCTACCAGTTCTGCCTCTATCAAGGCTATTACATGCCCAGCAGGCAGCTGTTAAGCACTCAGCAAGATCAATGAAAACCTGTCATGATCAAAGGAATTTTACACCAAAAGCATGGACTGGAGAGAGCCATACACTGACTCAAAAAGAAGGCACTTGGTTTTATGAATTGTGTTACTTGTCCAGCTATCATAGTAGAGCATGCAAACTCTATGATAATAAAAATTCATTAATGTTAGATGTTTAAATGCTGATGATCATACCTATATTTATAGGCATATCCTTAATGACAGCTTCTGTGTAGACTGAAAAGCCAAAAGTTATGGCATTTTCTGTCATTCCAAGTGATTGAAATATTTTCAATATGGCACCAAAGAATCTGGTGCAAATTTCAGTAACCTTATTTTAAGTTTCTACTTTTTTCATTTGAAAAAAGGATCAGCTTTCTAAATATTTTGTAAAGTAAATTATTGCACCCACTATCAACTAATCCTAGCCAGCCAAACACACAGAGATATATCATATTCCACCTATTTCCATCAAAGTTGTGTATTGTGAGTTTTTCATGATGAATTTAGATAAATACTACTAAGTTCATGAATATATGTGGGAAATTATCACTGAGAATAACGTTAAACTAATCATCAATTAAGTTATCATTAATGGAATATCCTCAGATATTATATAGTAATCACAATAATGTAGATCAAGTATCATCTTAATACTATAATTTTACTGTTCCAGAATTTTTTTTGTTACAGCCCATTCAAAACTTGGACATTATGTCTTTTTATAAATAAGCAAAACTGAAAAAAATGAAAATACTAGTAATCATGTAATTTACACAACTGCTGCTAGACAATAAAAATATATGTGCTGCTCTTTAGATTTGGAGGCAACACAGTTAACAATAGCATGATCCTATTTCCATTCATGTTTTCAACATTAAACAGTTAACCAACCCACCAATAAACATGGTCACATTTTAGGCTGAAGTCTTCATAGACCTGATTATAATATTCTATGGTCCATCCTTGTATCCCACGAACTTGCATCAGATAACTACTGCATTATATGCAATCTGAATGTATCAGTTCCTTCACCTTTACTTGCTATTGAAAGACACCTAGATATGATAAATAGAACCAAACTAATGCATGACATCCAGCGAACCTAACAACTTGCTTACCTCCTACAGTAGAAGAACATGATAACTGCCTGTGTTCATTGCTTGAAAACATCTCAGCCATCAAGTGCAGAGTATCAATTCAAAAGTGTTCTCCATGGTATAGCAGTGTTAGGGACCAGCTTTGCACCATTAAAAAAGACCACTGTGAAGTGGAGAAGCTTTGACTTTCCAACAGACTCACTTTCATAAGCTAATCTATGAAGCTGCCAAGAAGAATGTAACAAACATAGTCCATTTAGCCAAATTATCCCACTACAGTATTTCAGCAACAACCACTAGCAGCACATGGATTAATTTCTGATAGTTGTGATGATGAGTGCACCAAAGTCATGTGAACTTGATCTAATTCCAACATCACTGCTGCTTGAGTGCTTCGATCCAATATTGCCTTTACTAACTGATGTTATTAAAACCTCTCTCTCATCAGAGGAATTCCCATTATTTTTCAAAACTGCCAGTATAAAACCTTCTGCTGAAGAAACTAACATTCAACCTTAATGCTTTAAAGAACTACCGACCAGTTTCTAATCTCCTGTTCATATAAAAAATCTTAAAAAAAGTTGTTCTGACCCAACATGTATCTCATCTGAAATCAAACAGTCTTTATAGCAATGTACAATCTGCATGTCAAAAAGACGGTACATAACCTAGGTGTTACTCTGGTCAGTTACTCTCACACTGCAGCAACATGTCATGAACATAGGAAAGGCTGCTTATCTTAAGCTGAGATGCATCAGCTCCATTCACAAATATCTTTCAGTTGATGCCACTAAAACACTTGTCTTAATTAGTACTTTCAAGACTCAACTATTGTAACTCAATTATGTCTGTTTCATCTCAATATCTGCTCCAGAAATGTCAAAAAGCTCAAAACACAGCATGCATGAATCATGCTTAGAGTACAACGATCAGAGCACACCTCCAAATATTTTGAGCTTTTTTATTTTCTAATTTCATAGTGTTTTGCTTTTTGTAGTACAATGTAATATCATTATATATGTTGTAAAGTGCTTAGAGCTTCTAGGCGTAATGCAAAGTCCTCATTATTATTATCATTATTATCATTTGTTTTTGTCATCTTCTATGCAAAGCAGAGTCAATTATATATCTCTCTTGACTGTTTAAAAGGACTTTTTAATTATTTTATTAAATTATGAACTTTAACCTGGAAAGCAAGCAACCCATCTTCCCAGATGTGAAAACGCTTCGGTCCTTGTATTGTTTACATACTTGTAAGGTGCCCTGTTATAAAGTTCTGGTGTTTATATGATATGAACAATTCAACCTAATTTTTTTCACAACCTGTATCAATGTTGAGTTTATAGTGTTCGCATTGTTATAGTTGAGATGAGCAGTTGAGACAAAAAATAAAGTCACACGTGTATTTATAAAAGGAATTAATTTATAATTTATCTGCAATCAATATTTATCAACACATTGCATTGAAGACAGTAGTGCAGTGAATACTCAGCCATGGGTGTAAACATAATAACATATTTCTCTAACAGGTGTTGAAGTTAACTACAGATTGTACACACTTTTCAAAGTAATTTTTCAACCAATTGATCTGATTGCTACATGTGCTTCTACTGGTAATTTCATAATGCCTAATTATCATACAGGATACTTTATTTTCTTATCATGTAAATATTAAAATAAGCCTATGATGCATTTGATAAGTAGATTATTAACATATAGTTCATAACATTATCAGACCCACTTTAAAATTACATTTGTTCCATGAATTTACATGTCAAGATTATTAAAATATACATCTACAGTCCTTTCAAATATTGTTCAATCAAGATTCAGTTAGTTTGTTTATTTACTCATTCAGCTACCCAAAAATTAGCCAATGAGAATTGTAGTGAATGTTATGTGCATACAAAATTTGCACCAAGATCTGTACATTTAATCTTTTCCCTTGTGCTCAAATTTGATGAATAATGATTATGTCAGTGTACTGCTTTGTCCAATCATATGGATATATGAAAATCCCTTTTAATATCTTTACTTTGTTGTGACATGCATATAAAGTTATATTTTAAAAATTGTATAAATTTGCAGCTAAACCAAATCCAAATAATGAAATAATCTAGGATCCATAACTTTGGTAAGAGACTGTTAGCTGCAAGCAAGTGGTCCATAGGGCATTATCAAAGGCTTGTTTGGCTATAAAGCCTTGCCATCATGATTAGATTATTCAAATGTGTAATTAACCATGCTCTCCCAAGTGATTTTGGCTGTGAAATTTGAATTAGAGATGGTGATAATCAGGATGACCCTTGTTACATGTCTAACTGTTAGCACTGGGCTACATAAACTAACAGTAAAATTTTGTTCCAAATTTATTGTGTTCCAAGTACTTTTTGAGTCTCTTCAAAATAGTGATTGAAGAGCCACTGTGGGTTAGATACTTAGGCAATAAATAAATGGTGGATTATTATACTATCATAATAAAAATTATAATACTCCATCTTTACTTATTTAAAAAATAGGTAGATAGATATGTAGGTAGGTGCATAGATTAAATCAAGATAATAGATTTAATGTCTCACACAGAAATACATGCTGAATGCAAATGATTTTCAAAGTTAACTTTTGGGCATTTATGTGCAATTAATGAAATTGTGAGAGTCTGTCTTTAGCAAATTGTCAAAAGTAAAATCCCAAAATGATTCAATATGTGACTCTTTCTTATTGTACATTTTGCCCTCAATATTTTTGACCCATTAACATAGTTTTGTGAAAATTGGTGTAGTGATGCATATTTCATGATATATTCTTATTTTCATCAGTTATATATTTCAAAATTCTAAAGTTTTTTTTAATTTATCAAATGGTGTTAAAAAGAAGTTTTCATTTTAATATTTTGGTCCTTTCCAAAACACACCAATAAATATAAGGAACAGTTTATCATATGTTTACTTTCATTCATATTTTATTCATTCACACATTCTCATACATTTTTCAGTGAATATCACATCTGTAGCTACATAATTGAATTATATATACTGATAAAACACATATATTAATGAATAATTATTAACTTCACAAATTACTTTCATTAATTTTTCAATTAATTAAGTTCAGTTCACTATGTCAGTGTACTGCTTTGCCTGATCATATGGATATATGAAAATCCCTTTTAATATCTTGACTTTGTTGCGACATGCATATAAAGTTATATTTTAAAAATTGTAGAATTTTTTAGCTAAACCAAATCCAAATAATGAAATAATCTAGGATCCATAACTTTGGTAAGAGACTGTTAGCTGCAAGCAAGTGGTCCATAGGGCATTATCAAAGGCTTGTTTGGCTATAAAGCCTTGCCATCATGATTAGATTATTCAAATGTGTAATTAACCATGCTCTCCCAAGTGATTTTGGCTGTGAAATTTGAATTAGAGATGGTGATAATCAGGATGACCCTTGTTACATGTCCAACTGTTAGCACTGGGCTACATGAACTAACAGTACAATTTTGTTCCAAATTTATTGTGTTCCAAGTACCTTCTTGTTATTGAAGAGCCACTGTGGGTTAGATACTTAGGTAATAAATAAATGGTGGATTATTATACTGTCATAACAAACATTATAATACTCATCCTTTACTTATATAAAAGATAGGTAGATAGATATGTAGGTAGGTGGGTAGATTAAATCAAGATAATAAATTTAATGTCTCACATAGAAATACATGCAGAATGCAAATGATTTTCAAAGTGTGCAATTAATGAAATTGTGAGAGTCTGTCTTTAGCAAATTGTGGGAAGTAAAATCCCAAAATGATTCAATATGTGATTCTTTCTTATTGTTCATTTTGCCCTCAATATGTTTGACCCATTAACATAGTTTTGTGAAAATTGGTGTAGTGATGCATATTTCATGATATATTCTTATTTTCATCAGTTATATATTTCAAAATTCTAAAGTTTTTTTAATTTATTAAACACTGTTAAAAAGAAGTTTTCATTTTAATATTTTGGTCCTTTCCAAAACACACCAACAAATATAAGGAACAGTTATCATATGTTTACTTTTGTTCACATTTTTTTCATTCACACATTCTCATACATTTTCAGTGATCTGTTGCTACATAAAAATTATATATACTGATAAAACACACATATTAATGAATAATTATTAACTTCACAGATTACTTTCATTAATTGTTCAATAAATTTCAAAGTTCAATTCACTATGTCAAATGTATAAAGATTTGTAAATGTCATGATGCAACAACAAAAAAAAAAAACGAATTTGAATTTCACATTCAAGCAGGCACTCCCCAGTTATTATGTACTTTTGAGAGAGTAATGTATATTAGGTGAAGTTGTTTGCATAGAAGCTACTTTGCTATAATGTGGCTGACATTTCATTGAAAAGAATATCTATTGGTAAGCCAAAAGCAACAAACTTTTCTCTAATATCAAGTAAACAACATGAAGTATACTAACAGGCCAGATCATTTTAAGTACATAAGATATTTTAACTAAAAAGAAATTCTACAGAACAAAGTTCTTAAATTTGAAAAGGATAAGTTACCCAATTTTGTGTAAAAATAACAAGTTGCAAAATACTCTTATTTAATGACTGGATATTTGGTTTACTATTTCTTGAATCACTTTTGCATTTCTGTTTCAATCAACTTTATTGAATGACCTTTGATTGTTTGTGTTATTTTTTATTTCAGAAATTACCTTCGCTCTTTCTATTTATTTTTCTCTCTCTTAACGACAATATATGAACTTTCTTTTTTATATATATCATAAGCCTTAAAAATAAAATGTTCACTATCAAATAGAATATCTCAGCAAATCCTAGAAGTAATGTAATGATCAATATCAGATATAAGAATTTTATAATAAAGGCAGCGGATGACTCATTGAGAATTGCCGCTATGAATAATAATAATAATAATAATAATAATAATGCTTTATTTATAGAGGGTGACTCGTTAGTAAAGGACTATTCTCCCTTGAGGCCCTCTTAAGGAGAGTATGAAAATACACATTATATGAAGATAGCAATAATTAGTGAGGGGCCCCGAGTGGCCGAGTGGTCTAAAGCGCTGTCCATTACGGATCACTGCCATCTCACCTCTGTCTGTGTGTGTTCAAGTCTAAGATTCGGCTAATGTAGTTATGTGAGTAAGCTTGCCAGTAGCTTCTTGTGGGTCGGTGGTTCTTTCCGGGGGGTTTCTGGGTTCTTCCTCCACCATTAATACTGGCCGCCATGTATAGCCTATATTGTGCTTAAAAATGGTGTTAAACCATACAAAACAAACAATAATTAGTGTCACAGTCTACACAGAAGCTGTCATTAAGGAAATACCTATAAATATAGGTATGATCATCATCTATAATAAACACATGCATGCTCATGATATCTCTTTTTAAGTACTCTAATATTTTCAGCTGATTTTACATGTAGTGGAAGCTTACTCCATACAACTGTACCAGAATATTTAAAACTCTTTTTGAATTGTTCTGTTCTTGGTTCTGGTACTAGAAGTTTTCCATGTGATATTGATCCCAACTGGTATTTTTTTGAAAAAGGCCTGAATAAGTCCTGAAGATATTCTAGTGCAGTTCCATGTAGACATTTATATAAAAGAACTGCCTTGTGAAAAATCTATCCTGTCATATTGCTATGGGTTGGAGATGTAATGAATTACCTGAAGAAAATGAGGAATACTCAATATATCTATTGCAAGATACACATTTTACTAAATGACAGGAGATATATTAGATCATCTTGGGGTTACCAATATATAATTTCTTTTGCATTCAGATTCAAGGGGAGACGCTATTGTATTGAGCAATAACTTTGAGTTGCCTATACACAGACGCAAAGTAGATGCTAACAGCAACAATATAGTTTTAGATACTTCAGTTCAAAATTACACATTTAAACTTATGAACATTAATTGTCCTAATTGATGTTTATGATGAATGTATTCAATTTATTTCTGATGAGAAAATAATATAGATTCAAAAAGATCCACTTGGAGAAAGAATAAACCTATCAAGCGGGCAAGGTTAGATTTCTTCCTAGTGTCAGAAACTCTTATTACAATGGTAATTGTTTAATTTTCAAAGATTGCTATTAAGGGAAAATACGTATTTAAAATAATAGCAGAACTGAATTGCTTTGAAACGAGTAACAACCATAGTTACTTTATAAAACTTGTAATGAGTGAATGCTTAATGTGCATATATGTATTGGTACATATATGTATATAAGTGGAAATTCTTACAATAAATTTACTTTTCTTCTGCTCTCTCTCTTTCTCATAGCTTGTATTCTGTAATGAGTTCAGAATTAGAATATAATGCTATGTACTAATGTTAACACTATTCTCTGTAAAGTTATGAACATTTATAATTAACTGTGAAGAAGTCATGGGTTGGATCCGACCAATTGCTGGTGTTGCATGGAAAATAGTACAAAAACAAAAAAACAATGTCTGCTGAATAAAAGTAGACAAGTCATATATATAAATATATATATATATATATATATATATATATATATATATATATATATATATATATATATATATATATATACATGATAAATTCTAGTACATATAATTATTTCATTGATAATAAAATAGCACAATAAAAGATGGCATACATAGGCATGGTTTTGATTGTGTATTAATTAATAAAACATTGATAAGTTTATGCACTGCTATAAATATCTTTATATTAATTACATCAAAGCCCATAGGACAGAGAGATAATAATGTCTTAAAGACAGTAATCTAAAGAGAACAATATGTCTTAAAGTTGTAGATTTTTCATATTCGAACATTATTTCAGCTTTTATATTTTCTATTTTTAGAAACATTAAACACATTTAATTTTTATTTAATCATCTGCAATTTGTTTTCAGTCGCTTATGATAAGATTTGTTAACCCAATCATCAACATAATTATTTAAAGGAATATTATGTTTTTCCCAATTCTTGGATGGGTTACTTATTTTTCTAATTGGTAACATATTGCACAGTTTATGTGTGGAAGCAGAAATCATTTTTGATATCATGTAGTACTGCACAGAGGGGACTTAATCAGTGTCACATATCCCATGGTTAAGTAACACAATAAGACATGCCTCCAAATTTGAATGCACCCAACATTTTAGAATGAAAAAAATAGTACTAATATGCTATAAAAATGGGACACTAATGGTGCTTTAAAAATAGGATAACCATATTTGATTTGACAGTTTAGGCACCTTAACATTATGGTTTTATTGAAAAAGGTCTCAAAAATATCCATAATTTTATATTTGTTGGATGACAAGCTGGTGTTCATTATACACAAGTCTTGCCTGTGTCATAAAGACCAAATCCCCCTCCCCTCCTAACAATTTCCTTGGTAACAATTTACCCAGGTGATTTTCTTCCTATAGGAAAATAATCAGCCCTGACACCCTCACTCCCTCCCTCCCCCTCTCTCTCTCTCTCTCTCTCTCTCTCTCTCTCTCTCTCTCTCTCTCTCTCTCTCTTTACGCCTCTCTTTCCTTCATAAAACTGCCCTTTTTCTTATCTCTCTCTTTATCTTCTTGTATCTTTCTTCCTCTCTCTCTCTCTCATCTTTGTCTTTATGTTTCTTTTTTGTCTTCCTCTTTTTCTTTTCTGTCTTCCTCTTGTGTTCCTCTCACTTCCAGTCTGTTTGTATGGCTCTCATCTGTCTTACGCTCTTCTTCCTATATCAGTCTTTCTCTATTGCTTAATCTTTCTCTCTTCTCAATTGTATGTTTTAAGCTACAAGCGAAGACAGCTTCAAAATTTCCTGAAATAGTATTGTCAGACATGTGCTCCACAATGATTACTAAATCACTTACAAATTACCACAAAAACAATGTAAATAAGTATTTACAGGACAGGAATAAGGAAACAAATAATGTGTGGGAAGAAGATGCCAAGATTATAAGTGCAACATCATTGATCTCTACTGACATTTATGTGTATAGTATCTGTTGATCCAATTCCAAAGGAGTTACACAGTATTATTTGTTGAGGTACCCATCATATTTTTCCTTGGACACTTTCACTCACTCTAGATTTTTTTTCCTTCAAAACCTTGTAAATGACCATGTGTGTGTGTATTTTGGATTTTTATATTTAGTTTAAAGTGATGTACACCACTCATGCATAGCCCTGCAGACATGTAACATCATGTCCCACCCAGTCACATTATTCTGGCACCAGGCCAACCATTCTCAGAACTAACCTCTTAATGATGAGCACCAAGTGAGGCAGATGCTAGCACCATTTGTATAAATCTTTGATATAACTTAGCTGGGGTTTGACCCACAACCTCCCACATCACAAGTGGATGCTCTAACCACTTAGGTCATCAGAATCATTCTGGGGACCAGGTCCCCATTTCAATGCATTGTAAGTTTGCTAAGAAGAACCAGGAAGATTCTTTAACAGTTATATCTTATACTATGCAAGTGACTTAAAAATCTATCAGTCCGAAATTGTAACGTCTTTTAACTGTAAAGGTTCATTTGAAATCATCCATATGTGAGATTTTGTAAAGTAAACATATACCTGCATTATATATCAAATGTAGAAAAGGAAAGGAAACTAATTGCAGTTAGGAGAAATAATCAGCTAATTGATCATGTACCCCCATGCACAATATATTGTATGACCTGTTACATGCATGGTATTTCCATATGTTTAATACTAAATAGATTATGTATACGGAACTAATTCATAATAGTGGGGAGAAAATCAGGTAGATAGATCTGCATTTCCCCCCCCCCCCTCATCTGTTAAAGGATCCATTATGTTGTGGTATCTCACTTGTATGCCTTAAGTGTATTACCAAAGGGCGCATTAATAAAAATAAATTAATTGGTTGAATGGGGAAAAGAATGTGATAGCTGAATCTACCCCATTTCCAATTGCTAGCAGACTCATTACATATATACATGTTGCATTCAGCTTATTACCAAGTGTCCATATTGACAAGAAATTAATTATTTTAGGCAAGGGAGTAGAAGTTAGAACTAGAGGGGGAAACTAATGAGTTGTAAGGGAGGTGGAAATAAATAATTAGGGGGTTGGGGTGGAAGATCTTGATGTTACACTATCTATAACAATTGCTGGTTAAGAAAAGGAAAGTGGAATAAGCTATACAATTTTTTAGATTGATGGTGCATTATAATTAAAGGATTTTAAAGAAAATGATTTGTACATGGTTATAATTTGTGCAAATTGTGAGATCAGCTCACTCTTTGACTATGGGCATTTCAGTATTATATAATTTGTTTATCTTGCACAAAGCAAGACATCATCCAACAAATCATCACTGATAATCCAATCAGCATAGCATCAACAGCTCCAGTTCATGACCATTAATATCAAAGACCAGACTAATAAGCCATGTGATCCAACTCCAAGATCAAAAGTCAGAAGTTCTATACAGACATTGGACTAAGACATGTCTTTGAGAGGTTAAATATTGTATGCCCACCTAGAAATGCCAGTAGTAGCACACTATGAGCCAGGAAGTAACACAGTTTAAGAATGTCATCAGTTTATGATTTTCATGAAGAAGATTAAACAGAGAAGGGGCATGAAACAGTAGAGGCTGGTGTGACAGGAGAGAGTAAGTACAGTTAATATTGTTTTTAATGAACGCTATATACAACAGAATTTCTTAAAATATATCAATTGAGACACTTCATGATTAAAAGCCTTTACACAGAAAATAGAAATTACTGAACTATATTTCTACCTGAAACAATTTTAAAATAAAGATTTGTTTCTGTATACTGTGACATATAAACAAGCACATTAAAGAAAGCATGATCTTTCATTTTGAAATTTCAATGAAACTTTTAATTTTCAGTAAATAATAATAATTAGTTCAGGATAGATACACAATGAAACAATGCAACAATCAAACAACTAGCCTGCATTTTTTTGCACTGTAATAAGCTGTTTCAGCTCCTTAAATACATTGCTAATTGATTTAAAATCCACAATATGTTAGTAAAATGTTCAGGTTTTTTCCAAGAAACTGACAAGGTTATGTATTCAGTATGTTTTTATTCATTTTTTCTTCTTCTTCTTATAATAATAATAATAATAATAATAATAATAATAATGATAATTGTACTGTAAAGAGAAAGGAACATTCCTAATGCTGTTATCAACTGACACATAAAATATCTCATTTTTTGTAGGGTCTGATAGCTGTTAAATCAACAATAAGGATCTGCTCTCCTTCAGCACATGGTCTTTGACTTTCAGCAGACAAGGAAAGATTTGCATAAATCTTAATGACACAGATATTGGTACTTATGTAAAAGTGAAATGTAAGTATATTTCTATATTTTACCAGACAATATTACCTAAATGTTTTTTTTCTTCTCCAGATTCTAGAAAGGGAGATAGAAAAATATTGTGTAACGTTATTGAATTTTGTGGACCAAACACAGTTTTTCTATGGATATGTATTGCTGTTAAAATTGCAGATTAACTGGAAATGGGATTAATTTTTACCATGACAGAAAATATTCAAAATGTCTATCCAGACATGCAATAATGACAGAATTATATTATGTTATTATTTATTGACGGGTTGTATGCAGCAGTTCTAATCTCTGCTGAATACTTTTTCAAACCATATTATTAAGTTTTTGACCAAATCTCATATATATAGATGTATCATATAGTTTTACACCAATATGCAATTTTGTGAGCCAGAAAAAATCAGAATTCAAATTCATTCATTGCTGGGTAGTGACTGAGAATCCAATCTCTGAAATTAATTACACCACTGTTCACTAGAGAATCAAGCTGCTGTTCACTTGCTGACTGTGACTAGGTACAGTTTCCAAAGAGTCAGGTCACACACACCCTCCAAATATTGTGTGAACATGATCACCTTTGAAGTTTACATTGTTAAGATAATTAATTTTTTATACACATGTACAAAAATAGAAACACTAATCAAAACTAATTTAATACTAGTATTAGAAGATTTAAAAATCCTATAATTGATTATCAGTTGCCAACATTATGTGTTTGTCAAAAACTTGATCTGTCATTCACATCAATCTAATATAGTGTATTCAAATTTCTCATCTCAAATGTGACCATACAACACAATTAATTATGAATTCAGATATGTACAAGGAACATTTTGACAATCATAAAAATATAAAAGTTATGCATGTCAGGTTAAAGAAGTCTTTGGTTTTAAATTTGACTTAAAATAAATCATGTTCATTTTAGTTGGACTTTGCAGAATTGTCAATATTCTAGTTTTAACAGTCAATCCCCTGATTTATCACATGAAATATATGCATGAAAGAGATTAAGAGAGGGTGATTTAAGAGAAGTTGGTTTCAGATAGTGTATGTATAAGTTTAGAATTGAAGATGCTATTAAATCTTTTCTTACAGATCCAGATATAAATTACAAGTTTGGAACAGTTGAAGAATGTGGACTTAGTAGTGATGAAACATGTATAAAGGTAATTAACAAAAACATATTAAATTCTCTTCTGCTCATATACATTGCAAACTCTCTTGATTAAAATGGTCCATACATTAAAACAGTTCGAACTAGACAATTCATGATCAGTACATGTATATTATATTGTATACTTGATGTGAACAAGCTGCACACTTCTTTTCATGGGTTGAGCCATTAGCATGTCTCCAAATTCCATTGAATTATACATTTTTACATTTCATCAATGATATAATTTTTATTTGTAACCTGACAGCAGAAATGCCAGTAATGAAGAATGATTATTTATAACAGATAATGAAATTTAAGTAATAAAAATATAGATCAAATTTTTATATTTTTTAAAATGTTTTCCTTTATATTGATGTATTAGTTGGAAACAGAATAATGAATAAGAGTTAATGGTGGACTTGCTGGTGGATACATTTATAATCTGGGAAAGCTTTGTCACAAATGTATATGGACACAAACTGACCATTTTACATCAGTTTATTCATAAAGTTTATACAATTAAGATCTGTAATAACAGTTTTCAAGGTGTGCATTTTTGGAAACTAAAATGTGTGGCAAGCAAAACTGAACTGTAATTAATGCAATCTGCAAGTAGTTAATTCAATAACTACTTAGTGTGTGATTATCAGTAGGTCATTGATTCCTGAGAATATATAGAGAACATGTGCAGAAAAATATGACTCAGTCAAAATTGTATTGAAAACCAGTATTAACATGCATTTTCCATGTTGCCATAATTTGATTTTGTGCAGCATTTATAATACCCGTGTTATGTTTATTTTTCTTATTCAGTATAAAGGATTGTTAATATGGAATACTTTGTGTATATGCTTTTTGTGGATTTCATTGTCAGTATGCAAACAAACAAAATAATTATAAATTAGCTCTTATATGCCTTTATCTTTTTATAGTGTATTGGGGGTGCTGGATTTACAGTGGAATTGCTTTGGACAGATCATGTCATGAGTACTATGCTGTTTTACAAACAGTTGGACTGCAGCAGTGTCACATATTTCTGTGAAAGTCTAAGCACATTTTTGAAGGTAATATGCTTTTTCATCAGTAAATACAGTGTCTTTACATTTGATTTCTGTAATTATAATGGAAAGTAGTCACAATGAACTCTAGAGTCTCCCAAACCTGATCTCTATAAGTATCACACCCACTGAAAAGTCTGGAATATAAAATGGGTTCCATCCACCAATAGCTTAACTCATCTGTACATCAATAAGAGTACCATATTTTGTTAATATTTTTAACTTTATAAACATTAATAAATATTTTTGAGGTTCCATGAAAACAAGTTCCAAATTTTTCAAAATCAATTTGTGGCTTTTATTTCAGTCTGATCTTGTCAACTTATTAAAGTTATTATGCGGTTTGTCACACACACACACACACATGCATTAAAATAGTATTAAAGTTCTAGTACAGAGATGACCCCTGTGTGACAAAATCACGATGAAACTTTCAACACATTTATCCGACATGCTTTGTTACAAGCTAACATTCTTATTAGCATTGGAGTTCCAATGAACCAGTGGCCTTGTGGTTAGAGCATCTGCCTTGTATGTGGGAGGTTGCGGTTTTGAACCCTGGCTGAGTTATACCAAAGACTTGTAACAATGATACTAACAGCTGCATTGCTATTGCCCAGCATTAAGACATTAGCGTTAGAATTCATTGGCCTGGTGTCAGGATAATGTAAATGGGTGGGACAGCATGCCACATGTCTTTTGTATGATGGCCCAATAATAGAAATCACTATAAACTGTCACACACCAGACATCGTAATGATATGACTAAACAATTATTAAAGATATGTAAAGCATTAAAATCACGCAAACATTCTTTGGAATTCCTATTCACTTATTTTTTTTAGTTCCCACCCACCCCTCCAACAACCATCCCTGAAGATTAACTGGTTTGTCCCTAACATATATTAAGTTTTGACTAAGATTATCCATATTTAATGAGTGCACTGTACTTTTGTAAGTAACTTAACATTTTAAAAAAGGAAATTCAGCTCTGTATGATGTTTGCGCTACATAACCTTTCAGCAACATTGACAAAAATAGTAAAAGTCTCTTTCTCAGACCATTTTACATTGCCTTTCTGCATGAAGCCTTGGTAGCATTTCTATAGAAGGACTTCTAACTCTAGTCAGATGAGATTTATCATGAATATTCATGCACATTTATAGAAGATTATAATTCATTGATGTATTGACTACAGTACATGCTTCTCTGAAAAGCTTTATAATGTTTTCCATTGGTAGGAATTTTAGTTTCTTTCAAAATACCAAGAAAGGCATTTTAATCAAGTTATGATTGCTTAGCATGTTTTTTTATTATCTCCAATGTGATTATGTTTTTCAGAATGAGCAGAATGTTTTCATGCATGCGGCTCAGTCAGTTTCTTGGAACATTTGAGGTTGATATACAGACCCTGCATTGTTCATCAAGCAAAACTGCTGTCAGAAGCATTGATCATAATTATGTCTGCAGGTTGTATATCAATGCAAAAGTTATGGTACAAAATGGAAACTTCAAGGAATTTCCTCCTGCAAATGGAACTGTAGATGTTGGTGATGACTCATTAGAATTGAATTTCAAGTCTGAAGGTATCGTTGATATTGTTGATGGCAACCATACCTTAGTTACTCAAAAAAGACTCTGCGAAGAGTTCAAAGACATACAGAGCCTGAGCAAAGTTTTACACAATTATTAATATGTGCATTTGAACTTGAAACAAAAAAACCTTATGTCTGTGTTTACTGTTATATTTAAAGCTTCAGACACTTGTCTTATATGATGTCAGATTTAAAAATAAATGGATTACCATGATATATACTTGATAATATGCTTTTTATTACTCTATCTGACCTAATTAACATAATCCAATATGTGCTTCCTATCCCTTTTTATGAAATATTCAAATAAAGACATAGTACCAATTACAAGCATTTCATTTATTCATTTACATTCTTATTGCATAGACAATTTGATGGTTGAAGAGATTATATATTTTAGCAGAACTTTATTTTTGTGCTGAAAATGTTTATGGTTCACTGAATGTCAAAGCCAATTAAGTTATTCCTTACAAAGATTTATATATACAGGAAACACATTGGCCAAAGCATACTGAATTTTAAAGTTCCACAAGTAATGTCATGACATCATTTTATGGCAAAACTTGACCAAGCACAGATTGATATAATACATTTCAGAAAGTTCTAAATTTACATTTATAATAAGAATTTCTAAATGCCATGTGATAATATCATTACAAATTTGGGTATTTAAAAGCATTGTGGTACAGTAAAACATGTTTTCAAAGACCACCCCTTCTGCCAAAAGAAATGGTCTCTCAAAACAGGTCATAATCCTACATAATCAATAAGTCTGTGTATGGAAATTATGGTCTCTCATAACAGTGGTATCAAGACAGGTTTTACTGTACATATATTATTATTTTGATTCTCTATTCATTTCCTCAGGATTACAGCTCAGTAAAGGTGTATTTACTAGACTATTCTGATTACACATTTATCAACAGTAGGGTTGGCACACATTAGAATGGAATTGTGGTGGATGGAGGTAAAATAGATAATTTACCTCATGAATTTATATAAAAATACTAACCTTATAAGAATCACTGGGATGGTTTGGTAGTCTCCCATTCATTAAATTTGAATGTTACACTCTACGTTCTATGCTCAATTATATACATTTTCAAATTACATGTAACATTAGTAGCCCAACAGATGACCTTGTATGCTGGATCAGTGCAATGTGCAAAGATTTAAGATATAGGCATGAAACAATATAATGAGAGAGGAAATGTGAGAGGATGGCAGCAGATAGAGTGAAAGAGCAGAAATAATAGTTGGTCAAGTACATATAAGAAGATGGATATTTAGAAGGATTGATAACATATAAGGAAAACAAAGTACATTGCAAGATTGCAATTAACTGAACCATATACATGTAATTATAGACAGTTGTTGAAATCAGTTAGGCAGTTGAGATTGCAAATATTTTGTATTAAGTTTGGCTGATTAGTCCCATGATGGGGAAAAAAACGTGCTTAGATAATCACTTGCACAGTACACAAGGATCCATGGGAGAAAAACAGTGGTCATTGATCAAGTGGTCAACATCTGCAGGCAAACTTGATAGAAACTAGAGCAAGGAAAAGATGGAGTTTTGAAGTAGGTGGCCACTAAACTAGGTTTTGAGTGCTACTCCATTTGCAATTAAAAGGGTGCCATACAGCATGAGTCTACTGTATAAACACTTGTTCTGAAAGAAGGAAAGATTTTTTTATTTTTCTATTTTCCAAGCTTTTATTTTAATTTTTCCAAATGCTGGCTGATCATCCATTTGCAAAACATATTTCTCCAAAACTTGGGTTTTTACTAGAGGTCATAAATGTACATTATGGTATGAGACATTGAGGTGATTAGCCAAATGTTGCTAATTAATTGCTTTTATGCTTTTTGATTCTAACAGCCATACATGCAGCTTGTACTAAATGCTGTTGTTCAGACTAGCCAAATTTTGGCTAAGGATACATTTATTCAAAATTTGGTCTTTGCCTAAAAGTCATACAGTACATTATGGAAACAGACAATATTGCAGTTAGCCAAATTTTGGCTAATCAGTTTCCTAGATTCTGCAACCATACCTGGGGATTATACTAAAAGACACTAGCCAAATTTTGGCTAAGAATTCATTTAGCCAAGATTTGGTTTCAACCTAAAAGTGTGAACAACAGCTTTGTAGGAATTAGCCAAATTGGGCTAAAAGGACATTAGTTGTGTACCAGCCTCATTGAGTACGGCAACAGGGATCCTTAGCCAAATTTTGGCTAAGCATTCATTTAGCCAAAATTTGGTTTCAACCTAAGAGTGAAGAACAGCTTTGTAGGAATTAGCCAAATTGGGCTAAAAGGACATTAGTTGTGTACCAGTCTCACTGAGTATGGCAACAGGAATCCTTAGCCAAATTTTGGCTAATTTAAAACCTGCCTAGCTCCTTCCACAGACAGTAAAGCCATTGAATAGTTATATACTATATATTGATCAAAAGCTCTTCAAAGATTCTCATTATGTGCCTTTTCTACTTTGGGTTAAGAGATTTTAGCCCATAGCAGAGGCCTGATTTGAGTAAATGGAAAAGCTCAAGTGAAATCGGAAGCTGTTTCAGCCAGGTGTCAGGATAATGTGACTGGGTGTTACATCATGCTACCTGTCTGTGACATGATGCCCCAGTGCTAGGCATCGCTGTAAACTGCCACACTGCAGACATCATAAAACTACATTAAAAATCCCAATCACACACACACACACACACAAAATGTAAGTAGAAATTCTACATTACATGGTATCATGGTAGAGCTAAATTACTCTGAAATATCAAATGACACTTTGTTGTATCATTTGAATATGTCGATGCAACAAAGCTTGAAGAAATGGTATTACCTTGAGACACAAAATTTTGGCAATGAGTGATAATGGGTTCAATGATTTCAGAAATTTCTTAAAGGTTGTCAGAGAATGACTTTTTGTAAGTTCTGTGCAGTGTTGTTGCATAGGTGATCAAATATAAACAAGAAGTATTCAGATTTGGACAGTGAAATTGATTAATTCATCTTTTTTTCTTTGTTTTTCCTGGAGATTCTTTTTATTTTTACTTGTAGGAAACACCTTTTTGTTACTTCTGGTTGCACCCAAACACATTTGTTGCAGAGCTTTTTTCATTTTGATGGATGCTATCATGTATACAAGATATTGTTTTGATTGGTTATTTTATTTGCATATGCATATGCAAATATGTGTGAACATTTTTATTCTTTTGTTCTTTTTATTTTCTTACCTAACTTTTTGCAAAATCTGGAATCCAGTCCTGGAACTTGTAATTGTTTCTGTTTAATTTTTAACAGGAGTAAAGAGTCTACATTACTTGTTAACATTTTGAATCGACATGTTTTTTTTTTTCAGTAATACCATTCACTATTATAGTTTATTATATATGATGGTAATACCACACAACAAGTGTACTACCTCATGACACATAATTGTGGCATTTAAAATAAAGAGTTCATTCATTTTTCTGTAATTTCTTGGAAATTGTCAAGGAAAAAATAGTTTTGTAATTTTTTGCAGTGTTCTGCACAAATAATCAAGTAAGCAAAGAATTTTTAAATGTATTGATGTAATTCAAGTTTACCACTTAAATTAATCTCCGAGGAGGTTCTTTTTATTTTTGCCAGAGTTGGGCTTAGGAAACATATTTGTTTTCTTTTTATTACTTTTGATTGGATCAAAACTCATCTGTTTCAGACAGATTCTCATTTTGCTACTTCTTATATGTTTAGTTGCTCCAGACTGATGCAGATATATTGATAAGCTTGTTATTGCTAATCCTGTTAGAAGTGAAAATCATATTTAAATGCCATGTGCTTTCCCAGAAGGCTTCACAAATTGCAGTTGATCCTAAAATAAGAATATTGTTATGACATTAAGTTTTGAAATTTTGTATTGCTACTCCTACGAAATGAAAAAACATATAGACATGGGCTTTTTACAGAAAGACTTTTGATGTCTAATTGGTTCGTAATAAAAATAGTGCTGATCTTGATCTCTGATATGGCAACCACAATAACAAAAATAGCAGTGATGTGGGTCTCATATATGGTCACTATAGAGGTCATTTAGAAAATCTTGTTATCACAGCTTCATTTAGATGGATGGTTACATGGCCATGAGGTTATGATAAAAACAATGTCATGTGGTATCTAGTTAGACCTAAACAAAAATGATACTGCTATCCAATATGATTATTATGGTGAATACGGCTAAAACACGGTATTGGTGCTGAGAGTAGTCTCACTCACTTACAAAATTGAAATGTTTGATAGAACATTTCAATGAAGCTCATTATATACCCTAAGGTGTCCCCTAGTCAGATCAAGTTAGATTTAGCTTGAACATGCATGCGATTTTGTTTAACCATTATTTCAATTCTGTGGTATAACAACAGTTACAGACACTACACTTGGTGTATAACATGCAAGAAAAACAGCATGAAAACTTTAAAACTTTATTTTTTTTCACAGTAACATCAGTAACAGGATATCAACATTTAAAGTAAACAACATAACTGGAAGTGGTAAACAACTTAATAACAAAATCAAAACATCTATGACAAAGGTATCACTTAGAAAAAAACCTAACCATGAAACTTTTGCATAACAAACATAAAAGACATAGAATAATCTTATTTAGGCATTTATCTAACACCAAGAAGAATATTTAAACAAACAAAATCATTAATACTGGCCAAAAGTATTGCAAACTTCCATAAGAGTCAGAAGTACATTGTCCATAAAATTGGTTACAGACACTACAAAACTATAGCATTTCAATACAGCTGCAGAACCATACATATCTCCATAAAATTCACTTCAAAAATAATTCAACATGAACACATTGACTAGAATTATTCATTAAATGAATGTTGATTAGTTAATAAAATGATAAAACCACATTGTAACAGGTATATGTCCAATACTTGTGTTAAAATTATGAACTGGTAAATAGCACTTGAAAGTTTAATACTAAACAGTGTTTGTAAGAGTAAAATATTGAAGTATAATGAATGTTCAATAAATCATAGTCACTAAAGTATTGTTCAACCCAAGGTGCTGACTCAAACACAGACCCATATGTGATTGATCTTAAGGTTACAGACACTACAGATTACACCTTGACTTTATATTGTCATTTCAAATAGAAGTGCTTATGATTTTTTTCCAGATTTGACTTGAGCTTAGACAATTCAGCTGCATTAAACTTGAAATGACCCCTTTCATTGACTATTTGTGGAGCTTTTACCCTGTACAAGATAGCATCTAGAGCCTCTTGTGAATAATCATCTTTTTCAGGCCAAACATACATGTTGCCAGACTTTCTCATGTATTTAAGTCTAACTTCGTTATGAAGAATGTCTATTACTTCTGCTAAGTATACATCTAGAGGTCCCTTCTTTGGCTTAAGTCCTACAGCAACAAATTCTCCAGGGTGGTATTTCTCTATTGGTTTCTCTGTGTTGGTTGGTGCTTTTTTGTCAACTCTGATCTTCTTTGTCACAATGTTTTGTCTTTCTGTTGACTTCCGTTTCTTACTAGGCTTTTCGCTTGTTGCTGAGTTATGATCTTTCTGGTTACTTCCTTGTTTTCTTTTCTTGTCATTATTTTCTATTGTTGATGGATTCTTGTCTTTAAGTTGTTTTCCTTTCTGACTTAAATTATCTTTATTGAGTACTAACTTTCTCATTTCCCAGGCATTAACATTTTCGCTGAAGTTGCATCTCCCGTCAACCTTCATGCATTGCTCACAATAACAGCTCAGATTTCTTATGCTCAGTTCATAATCATTGCTTCCTGACTTTACAGCATGTAATTTTCTTGTACCTTGCAGTGTTTGCACGTCAGTTTCTTCTCTATTTCTCTCAACATCTTTAACAAGGATGAACTCCCTTCTCGAAACTGTTTTAGCTTCATTATCTGTATTTTCCATTTTCAGTTTCTTTGTACAGAAATGATATACATCTTCTGCACAACCTATCACCTTTCTATTGCTGATTACAGCTCTGTAGCAAGCATTCTTGACTGTCGCACCGAGACCATCGCAAACACTCTTTCCATGTGATGTTTCGAAATAATTTTGTGTTACAGATGGCTTTTTCCTCAGACTTATGTCAGCAAAGGCTTTCTTCCCCTTATACTGGGCAGCACAGCCATCTGTCCACTCATGGATCTCCTCTACTTTCACACCTTTCTTCTTCAGAATTTCTATAGCTTTGTTCTCAAAAGTGATAGCTAAGTCTGCATCATGTTTGGTTTCTTCACTGATGCCAATAATGGCATGCTTTATCTTGAATTCTTTTTCTCCCTGTTTTTTCTGTATGGTAACACATGATTGGATGTATTGTAACTTGGTTCCTGTCGAAGAATCCAGATTGTACTTCACTTCTAGCTTTAATCTTCTGTTCATCTTCTTCTGGCTTATCTTTGCTTCCTAAAAACAAACAACTTCATTCTCATTTTTGTTCCTCTATGTATACGGATGAAATTTAGACTTTACAAAACATACTTGTAATGAGTACACAATATGCTTTCATACATAAGCAAACTGGAATAACCTGTAGATTCTTAAAGAAAAGTATCTGATTGAAAAAGAAATAGCATAAAACCTGATGATTATTCAATGTTCTAGCATTTACAATGATTGCACACTTTCCTTAATAATGTAAACAACAGTCGGGTCAATTCACATGTCTAGTAGTGTCTGTAACCATTTGACAATATCAGCAATGTATCCAATACTAAGTCTGAGCTCATTGAATTCTCATAATATTTCTGTTTGAATTTACTAGTCTAATGATATGGAATGCAAAAATACTCTGTTTCAATTGCATATTATAAGAAATCACTGAAAATGTTGCCTGTTATCAGAAATCTAGATGAAAGAAACTATAAATATACCAAAATATTACAAATTGCAGACAGACAATATGTCAAAATTTAGCCTTACACATCAATACTGTAATAGGAAACATAATTTGGCTTCATTTTTTTAAAAAAACGGGGATAAAGTCATAGACAGTATAAAAAGGGGATATTGGTTACAGACACTACAATTTAAGAGTGTGGTTTACCAATTCAATACAAACTTACCAGAGTTGTTCCCAGAGGTTTGCTTTTGTCGTCTTCCCATGTCTTAGGGATGTACCATGGTAAAGAACAGAAAAAGTAATTAGGCAGCTTCTTCTAGGATAAGAAATTCAGGTTACATTGTCTTGTAGTAAATTACTCAAACAGACAGTGCTGCAAGAATGATGCAATATTCAACCAAGAGAGTTATTGCATCACTTTTTTGCTCTTGGCTGCAGAGGTAAATAGATGATGCAACATTACATCACATAAGATGGAACTTTCTATTGAGAAAAACAATGTTTTAATGACAAGTAGAACAATACTTTTATCTTTCATTTTTATACCTGTTTGTGTAGTGTCTGTAACTTTTTTTTATTGAGTTGCTGTTTTTTAATGGTACAATACAGCACCACCAATTTTGGACATCACATGGATACACATGAGCCTTTGTAGGATTTATACTTTTCCATAATGAAACAACAAAGTTATTGCCATATAAACTTGTAAAGGTTACAGACACTACAAAATTTAGAACTGGAAAGTTTGACAAAGAACAAGCTTTCATTCGAATATCTTGGCTAGCCATGTGATTTAAATGGTTTTACTACTTATTATAATATAAAGTCGAGTTCTAGATGTCAATAAAAGTTATAATGAATGTTATTTTGTACAAAATGTTGGCATATAACAACAGATTAGTGTTTGAATTTCAGTGTTGAAACAAAACTTCTACTGACGGTATTTTGCTTATAAAATCCATAATATTTTACCGATTTCTTTAATTCAAGAAGCAATATTTGCAGGATAGAATTCCGCATAAAACCAGACCAATAAATGCATAATTTCAGTATGATATTTAGAGAATTCTCTATTTTATATTCAAGCTTTTTTCGAGTGAGACTACATAACGCTCAAAAATGGCCATTTTTAGAGCTTGTTTCCATGCATATCTCAACAATGGGTTACACTAACCTCTTGAAATTTTCTGGAAAGTAAGAGAGGTATATGCCAGGCTTACCAATCTTTAAAATTGGTTCATATCTTGTTTAATTTTTCTATTTCATGCATATAACATGAAAATTCCTTTATCAGCACCAATACCGTGTTTTAGCCGATAGTCTTTTTATGATATCTAGTAGGCTTTAAACTAATATGGTGCTCATCTTACCTCCAATATGGCTGATACGGCAGTCATTTGAAACTCTTGTTATTCTACCTATTATGTATTTTCATTCTCATGTAGTTTTCAACAAAAAGACTTTAATGATATCTGATTGGTATTAAAAACAAATTGTGCATATCTTCAATTTTTTTAAATTAGTTACTGCTTAAAAATTATCAAGGAATTTTTCAACACTGATCAGCAGTTAAAAAGAAGAAATGTAATTATATTTAATTCCAGCAAATTTATTTTGGCAATAGATGCCATCCCTTTGAGGAACTCATGTTTTTATTCTCAGACTGGTGATTGTTATCAAGTTGCTTTTTTGTATTTGATGGTTAAGACATATGTTGATATGCAGTTCTACTTAGTGAGATGTATCAAATCTGACCTACAATCGGCTATAAGCAATTTTACACATTATGCAAAAAATCAAACATGCTCATGGCTCATGTTATAAAATATAATCCCTTTCCTATTCATTCATTTCCAACTGCTCTTGCCATCCCACTTGATGCTTTATTATTCACTATCTTCCATTTTGGCTCTTCACCTAACAGAAAACTGATTACCAATCCAATTTCAGCATCCCTGATGCAGCATGACAGTTGATGTTGAGATAACTTGATTTGAGACTATGAACAAAATTCATATATGTTTTGCTAGTACTTGATTCTCATTTTCCTTTTGAGTAGCAAAGTTTTGCTTTACAAATTGATCATTAATAAGACATTAGTACCACAAATTGCATTCTTTTATTAAAATTTAGGGATTCTTTAACTTGGCATGTTAATGACATAAAAGTTTCGTAAATTACCAGGGGATGAACATATTGGTTCTTTATACGCTACTACATATATCTATAAAAAAACATATGTCCTTGTCTGTTACACTTTGTAAATGAGGACAAAATGGAGTCAGGTTTATTTCAGCATAGTGGATTTTGAAGGAGAAAATAAATAAATGGCTGCTGATATTAGGCATTTTCATATAAAATTAGTGAAAACAATCATCAGTCACATTATTTTTGTATGACATCTTTCACAGATTCATCTTTTCATATATTACCCAGTAGTTTGACAGCCATATGGAGCTTATGAAATGGTGTCACTAATTTCTGTAAACACCAGCTAGATCTTAAATCAACTTATGGAATGGTCTGTCCAGGTAGGTAGTTATTGGTGGCATTTGCATCAATGCATTTCATAATATAATTTTAGAAGGAGAAAAAAGATTTTTTTTATATGATATTTCTTGCTATTTTTTTCTTCTTTTCAGTTCCCAATCCTCCAACAAACCTTAACTGCTTAAATCCTACAGACAGGACATTCAATTTAACATGGATGCAGCCAGAGTTTCCTAATGGAGATATTATTTCATACATTATTGTTATTCAACGGACTAATCCTAGTCAGGAGCCATACAATGAGACGTCACAAGGAACACAGTATACTGTTGTGGGGCTCACAGCAGGTAATCTTGTTTGGGGGTTGGGGGTGGAATCTATAGCCATGGCATGTGTGCCTTAAGTGCCAATTATTAAACACAGCAAATGCAGATAGTATCCTGTGTTTGTTTTGAACAAATTCTGTTAATTTAACTGTCCCATAAATTATATATCTTTAACAGGTTCTATCAAAGTAGCCCATCTGAAATGGGTTCTATCACAGTAGCCTAGCTGTAATGCGTTATATTCAAGTAGCCTATCTGTAATGCGTTCTATAAAAGTAGCCCATCTGTAATAGGTTCTATTAAAGTAGCCCATCTGTAATGGGTTCTATTAAAGTAGCCCATCTGTAATAGGTTCTATTAAAGTAGCCCATCTGTAATAGGTTCTATTAAAGTAGCCTATCTGTAATAGGTTATATTCAAGTAGCCTATCTGTAATGCGTTCTATAAAAGTAGCCTATCTGTAATGCGTTCTATTAAAGTAGCCCATCTGTAATGGGTTCTATTAAAGTAGCCTATCTGTAATGCGTTCTATAAAAGTAGCCCATCTGTAATAGGTTCTATTAAAGTAGCCCATCTGTAATAGGTTCTATTAAAGTAACCCATCTGTAATAGGTTCTATTAAAGTAGCCCATCTGTAATAGGTTCTATTAAAGTAGCCTATCTTGTGTTTATAGTTAAATTTATTTTAGTTTTTTTGATTTAAAGTAGGAATTAGTGAGAGATATGTGGCATTAATAAATAAACACATGTTGGTCACTAGTGTACTAAAAAGGTCATCATTACATTTTGATTTAAGGCTTGTTTTCTAAAGCTAATTTGATCCCCAAGCTATCTCGACATATAGACATAAAAACATGCTGGGCATGAAATACAGATTCTTACATCTTGTATTAAATCAAATGTTCATTCCTACCTCTACAGGTCTTGAATTTAACACAAATTTCTTGTATAGCCAGAAGGACTAGTGTACTGAGAAATTTACTAGTCCTGCCAAAAATTCACTAGACCTGTCCACAAAACTATGTCACACATTTGTATTGAGATTAACAACAATTTTGTATCGTTGAGTAAAATTCTGTTTTATAGTTTTCTTTAACAAAATAATTATTGTTATGAATACTTAGTATAACAGGAAATCAGTAATATTACGAATTTAAAATCTGGAAACGGTTTCTTGTACATTTGATAATTAAGTACATCATTAGTTTCTTTTTTTAGTCATGGTTTGTTATATTTCCTTTTGATGTTTTAATATTAAATTTCACAAACATATGGCCATGACAATAAATTTTGATAAAAAGTTCTAGCAGGAAGTGTTAGAATTTTAGGATCCCAAATGCACTCATAATATGTCAGCAAATTGATAATGCAGGGCTTCAATTTAACACAAATTTCTTTATAGCCAGAAGGACTAGTGTACTGAGAAATTTACTAGTCCTGCCAAAAATTCACTAGACCTGTCCACAAAACTATGTCACACATTTGTATTGAGATTAACAACAATTTTGTTTCATAAATAGCATTATCATATGAAATTCAGAGGTACAGAAGTATAAATCCTACTTCAAATCATCAATCAGTCGATTAACATTTCTTGTTTCTCAAGATAATCAGGATTCAATTTCAGAAAGGGATCCAGTTGTCTTTTCTCATCCTCTACATGCAATCTGGGTCTATATGGGGTTTGTTCTTGTTTCCTTACCCATCTCTCTGAAACATTCCACAAATGTATTGCTGGTGATGGATCATATGTTGGAATGTCATTTGTATGGAACATTAAAACGAGTAGGTCGGACAGAACCCAGGGTCTCAAACATGATCTCCAGTCACTCTTCACCATTTTCATCTCTGATTGAATTTTAAAGTTTGAACAACTTGCTTCAAAACTGGATGTTTTCTCTGTGTTTGTTTTTGCAAATTCTATACACCAGTTACACCGCATAACGTTCTTGTCCTCAGTATAATTCAGCCATTCCCTGTCTTTTGTCCATATCTTCTGAAACGTCAGATTAACCTTTTCCTTATCATAAGAATTGTTTATCTCTTTTATGTCATTTTCATTCAACTTCTGCTTTTTTCCAGAGGCTGAACACCTTCTATAAAATTCCACATTTTGCCTGTCTTATAAGATGGGAATTGTGCCTGTTTTTGAATACGAGGGTGAGGAGGGTGTTGATCCTCTTTACCTCTTTCCAGCATATATATCTGGTTTAAGTTGTTTGAGGAACACCTTCATTTTCCAAAAAATGTTTATATTTTGGTGCAGTGTTTTCCTTGTCCACCTGTGAATGCTATAAGATGATGTTTTATTTTTGTGTTTCCCTTTTATTTTATAAATTGGAATTTGGTGAAGGTTATTCTTTGTTTTGTTGATCAAAAAATATTAGTTGCATTAAAATACAAGATGTTACATTATAGCTTGCACGAATTATTTAAAGTAAAAAAGGAATGGCAGTGTCCTTTATATAAAGAAAGTCCGAGCAAGAAACACATTTCAAAACATGTACCTTTGCGCTCCCCCCCCAAAAAAATTAAATGGCATCTCCCTAATAAAGTCCTGGCTTCAGCAGATGTTCTGCAGGATCAAAGCAATGGCTATTGTAAACACTGTTATAAAATATTAACATCAAAAGATAATGTTAATTTCACCTTGGAAAATGTGTGTTCGCATCAGACGAAGCCATCTGACTCGTCTCGTATTCAACTGCTCCAATTATGGTCTCATCATTAATAGTGTTAAGTTTAGTAAGTGTTCTTAATTAAAACGGACCTCAATGTATTGTTGAAATTATTAATAAGCGGGAAAATTTTCAAATCTTAGATGCCCATACTGAGAGATTTTAATTTCTAGCAAATGTACATCATTTTTGGATATCTCCACATGTATTCAATTATTTGTTCAGTCTTGTATGGGACAAATATTTTTAAAAAAACAATTTTTATTGTCATAGAAAAAGTAGTTACATGGAAATGATGAGTCAGTAATGTGATCATAATAAATTGATCTAATTCTTATCATCATTTCGATGCAAACGTAAATTATGCAGTTCCCCGTTTGTAACTGTTGGCAAGTTTGGTTAACAGGCAAAAAAAGAAGAGAAAACAAACTAGTATACAAACTAATTTCTTTGAATAGTTGATGCCATGTGTTGTAGTTTTGTAGTTTGTTACTGTGGTTGCAGGAATAAAGTGTGAAACCAGGTAATTTTTCATTTAATTCGCTATCAGATTAATCTGATATCAATTGCCAAACTTCCGTTGTTAGTTAAGGACGGGACCATGATTGGCGCTGTTAAGCAAGATGCACAAAATCAGATGGCTTCTTGTAATAGAAACACATCTCTGATGCAGAAATTGACTTCATCTTCTCATGCTAATATTTTATGACTGTGTTTACAATGGTCACTGCATTGATTCTATGGAATATATGCTGAGGTCATGTCTTTAATAGGGTATTGAGTAAACAAATGCTAACAGTTGATAAACAAAACTTACCAGCCCATCGGACTAATAACATGATAGTTACAAGTCAGACAGGTAATCTACTAGCCTCGAGCTAGCGGACTACAGCTAATTTCGAGTCGTGCTCTAGTGACTTAGCTCCTTGGTTTCTTTTAAACTGTTGAGGTTCCCACCTGTAACCATATGTACACTTACATACTTATTGGGCATGATAAATGTAATGCACACACCCAAAGTCTTGGGTTATGTCAACTACAACTACAAACATTGATTCAGATTCTGACGACAGTATACATGTATTGTCAATTAAGGAAAAAGGAAGTTGTTTGTCTTCTAGATTATTGCCAAGATTTTGTAATGTAATCCAAAAGCAGTTTTAGTTTCCTTCAGAAAATAACTGTCATTGTGATTATTAAGCTTCACACTTAACAGACTTAATAGCTGTATTTCCCACTGAATCACTTTGTATTTTGTGAAAAATGGAGAATGTCCTCTCTCTATCAGCATTAAAATGTTGTAATGACATGATAACTATACTCAGCCTGTAAAGAACTAATAGCTGCATTTTCCTGTTGCTGGGTTTGTAAAGTTGCTGACTGCTGCCCAATACTCCATGTTCATCTCATGGAGGACGTTCCTTACTTGGACTTGAGATGTATTCCTGAACCTCATCCTCAAGGATGAGGTTCTCGTCAGTGCTCCGATGGAAACAAATCTTTTGGCAGGTTTCACCAATGTAAATAAAAAAGAAAATTAAGATTGATTTAGACTTAAAATAAACATTGAAATACATGATCTATTTATATGCTTTTAGGAATAATTGTTTCCATGTTTAAATCAAATTAGTTAGTTAGTTTTGCCCGTCACCCCAGCCAGGGTATAGGCCGCCCACAAAAGATCGCCAGCGGCTTCTGTCCTGTGCCATCCCCTCAAGCTGACTCCAGGTGTGACCCATTTTAGTGATGTCTGCCTCAAGGTCGCGTCGCCAGGTGTTTCTTGGTCGTCCCCTTCTCCTCTTGCCTTGAGGGTTCCACCTCAATGCCTGTCTAGTAATGTTGGTTCGTAGCTTACGTAGGGTGCGTCCTATCCATCCCCACCTTCTCTTCTTTATCTCATCCTCTATTGGAAGCTGGGAGGTTCTCTGCCACAAGTTGTTGTTGCTGATGGTGTCTGGCCAGCGGATCTGGAGAATTCTTCTTAGGCAGCTGTTGATGAAGGTCTGAACTCTCTTTACTGTGGACTTGGTGGTTCTCCAAGTCTCTGCCCCATACAGTAAGACTGACTTCACGTTGGAGTTGAACAGTCTGATTTTGGTAGTCAAGGAAATTTGTTTGGAGCTCCAGATGTTCTTGAGCTGAATGAAAGCTGCTCTCGCCTTTCCGATCCTTGCCTTGACATCTGCGTCTGTGCCACCCTGCTGGTTGAAAATTCTGCCTAGATACGTGAAGGACTCCACCTCTTCCAGGGGACTTCCCTGCAGTGTGACTGGGTTATTACTGGTATAGTTGATCTTGAGGATCTTGGTCTTGTCACCTGTGCAGATGTGGCTGCCATTATGTCGGTCTTGTCCTGCATTTGCTGCTGACTGTGGGACATGAGCGCTAGGTCATCAGCAAAGTCCAAGTCCTCAAGTTGACTCCACAATGTCCACTGGATACCATTTCTCCGCCCATTGGTGGTCGTCGTCATAATCCAATCGATGACAATAAGGAAGAGAAATGGTGACAGCAAGCAGCCTTGCCTGACGCCAGTCCGCACTAGGAAGGTGTCTGTGTGCTGTCCTGTATGAACAACTCTACAGGACATTCCGTTGTAAGTGTTTTTGATCAGGTTCACCAGCTTGGTTGGAATGCCATAGTGGCGAAGAAGTTTCCAGAGTGTCTCTCGGTCCACGCTGTCAAATGCCTTCTCATAATCGACAAAGTTGATGTAGAGCGAAGAATTCCACTCCAATGACTGCTCGACTATGATGTGAAGAGTAGCTATTTGGTCTGTACACGATCTGTTTTGCCGGAATCTCGCTTGCTCATCTCGTAACTGGGGGTCGACGGCCTCCTTCATCCTCTCCAAGAGGATCCGGTTGAAGACTTTTCCTGGTACTGACAAGAGTGTGATTCCTCTATAGTTGGAGAAGTTGCTGAGGTCAACTTTCTTTGGGATCTTGATGAGGTGTCCCTCCTTCCAGTCAGGTGGTATTTCTTCTTCCTCCCATATCTTCACAGAAAGAGGGTATAGCATTTCCACTGAAGTCTCTATGTCTGCTCTGAGGGCTTCTGCTGGTATGTCATCAGGCCCAGCAGCCTTGCCGTTGTTCAGCTGGGTGATGGCTTTCCTGATCTCGTCTCTGGTGGAATTGTCACAACTTATGGGGAGATCTACGTTGGCTGGCTGGATTTCTGGGGGATTTGGTGGTGCTGGCCTGTTCAACAGTTCTTTAAAATGTTCTGCCCATCTATTCATTTGGTGTTCTGTACTTGGTATGGTCTTTCCCTGCTTGTCCTTTACGGGTCTCTCTGTATTACTTTACTTGCTGGAAAGCTTCTTGGTGATGTCGTACAGCTTCTTCATGTTTCCACTTCCAGCCACTTCTTCTGCCTCTGCTGCCAGTCCTTCAAGGTAGTTTTTCTTGTCTATCTTGATGGTTGTTTTCACTTCTCTGTGGGCATCAGTGTACTCTTTTTGTGCCTGTACTTTTTTAGTTCTTGTCTTACTGTTATTTACTGCTGCTTTTTTCTGTTTATGCTCCTGGATTTTGTACAATGTTTTGGCTGAAATCCATTCTTTCTGTTGGTGTTTCATGGGTCCTAGTACTTCTTGGCATGTTGATTTTACTGCCTCCTTAACTTTCTTCCATCTGTTGTTCACGCTGTCTACCTCGTCTTCAAGCAGCTCTTCTAACACCTTGTACTTGTTGTTAAGAGTAAGTCTGTATTCTTCTTTAGTATTTGCATCTCTCAACAGGCTGATGTTATTCCTTGTTTTCTTCTCTTTTGGGCCCATCCAGTACTTCTTCAGCTTAAGTTTATGCTTTGCAGCAACTAAGTGGTGGTCAGATGCCTCATCTGCTCCCCTCTTCACCCTCACATCATGCAGGGATCTTCTGAACTTCTTGGCTGTACAGATGTGGTCAATCTGATTTTCTGTTACATGGTCTGGTGATATCCATGTGCTCTTGTGGATTCTCTTGTGGGGAAAGATGGTACCTCCGATAACCAGGTCATTCAGTGCACAGAGTGCTGCAAATCTCTCCCCATTTTCGTTCATCTCCCCTAGGCCATGGACCCCCATAACATGTTTATACCCTGTGTTGTCTGACCCAACTTTGGCATTGAAGTCACCCATGATGATGTTGATGTCTTTGTCTGGGAAATTCTCTACTATGTTCTGTAGTCTGTTGTAAAACTGGTCCTTATCTTTTTCTTCGCTGTCATTTGTTGGAGCATAGCACTGTATGACGTTCATTTTTATTTTCTTCTTCTTGGTCCTAAATGTTGCAGTGAGGATTCTGGGCCCATGTGGTTCCCATCCCGTTAGTGCATTATATGCTTGCTTCGACAGCATGAGCCCTACCCCTTGTGTATGAGGCGCATTCTCTTCCTCATGTCTTGAATACAGTAGTATCTCTCCTGTCATCAGTCTTCTTTGTCCAGTTTGAATCCATCTCGTCTCGCTGATGCCCAGTAGGGATATGTTGTTTTTCCTGCCTCATACATTGTCCTCACAATCCATGTTGCGATGTTAATACTCCTGTTTGATAGAAGGGTGGTCTGCTTTATGGCTTCCGCGGGCTCGCGGCTTTCACCACATAGCGTCATAAGTCTTCAGGAGAAGACCCTTCCTCCTACAGGCTTTCAGTTTCTGGTTTTTCTTTTGTCGACGTTTTTGTAGCAAGTTGGGTTTTACAGGGTCGGGTTGCTAGCCCCACGCCCAACCCTCCTCCTTTTCCACCCAGGCTTGGGACCGGCGATGGCGGAGTTTTAAATCAAATTATCTTGTATTAATTTTCCAATGTGCATTTTATCTAGGGATTGAACTTAATCCTTAAAGTGCTAGTTGCGGCATTTGTTATTCTGTCAGTCGATGTCACAGAGTGCTTGTTGTGATTTAAGTCATTTTCTAGGTATGCAAAAATGTATGCATCCTACTGCTTCAACTTGCCATGAATGCTTGTAAAACTATATTTGATTGCTTTATATAGGCCTGGAACAAGCATTCCATTGTACTTTACTATGCATTTAACAACAAAGTTTTACAAATAATTGGTTATGAGCACATGATACCTGGACAAATTTAAAGCGGCTGATAGTGATGATGTAATATGATTTTGAAGAATTTGAGGAGGATGAAATTATTGGAGCTGGCAAAGTGTTAATGAAAATACCCATTGAGTGACTTTGAGCTGGGAATTGACATGGAACTGGAGTATGATGTACATGCTCACGTGACATGAAAGGATGGCATGCCTGTCACTGGTAATTCAAAATTAAATGTCGGGATCGTGAATACTTTATTGCATCTGATAGTAGATCAAACAAATCGTTATGCAGATCAGATAGTTCATGGGGCAGATTTGAGAACAGTTGCATGAAAAAATTGCAGCCTGACATACCAGAGCAACTAAAACTCTTTTATTTGCATTGATTATAACAATGGGTTTGGTAGATAAATCTGATCTAGATTCCTACTGGGCTACTGATAATGAGATATTAACCCCATACTTCAGAATAAAAATGAGTATGCAATAGATTTCTAGCTATTCGAAGCAATTTACACCTGGCAAATAAGAACAATCAAAGTGACCCTTTACATAAAATCCGCCCAATGATTGAAGAAAAAAAATGAAGCATTTGCTGAGCTTTATTCACCAGATACGAACCTTGATTTTGATGATATTGGAATAAATAATAGGTGAAAGTTTTTTTTGAACATTATTACTGATTCTGGGGGGTCTAAACTTACCAGAAGTTCACAAAACTGTTACTTTTTTCATTACCAGTGATTTTCGCAATTTAGATATAACATTGTGACAGATATTATATGTACATGGTTAAACTACTAAACAATATATCATTTATTAGATACATTTGAACTTTTCCATTAAAAACTAACAAACAGATGAAATACAATTGTAACTTACCGTATATGCTTGTGTATAGGCCCGTTCACATATAAGCCAACCCCCAACTCATTTGGTAAAACTGTTATAAAGTGCATGACCCGCGTATAAGCGGGCTCATAATTTCTAGACAGCCGGTTCATCACGAGATGCACAAAGTGAGTTCTGAATACGTTTACAGTCGACTCCGGTTAACTGCACAGCCTCAGGCCCATCACGAGACTGTGCAGTTAACCGGAGTGTGCTGTTAACCAAAGTATGGTACAGTACAGCTTTAAATCAGCATGGTATGAATATATGTGAAGAATAAATTTAAATAGGGATTAGAATCCACTCTTTCAACTTTTACTTAAATGTTAGACTTGTTTTTCCTTCCTCCAAACACTTCTCAACTCCACTGATCAAGGAATTATAGCAAATTTCAAGAAATTCTATTGATCGCTTGTTATTCGAAAACTGCTGTCAGACCTTGATGGGTCATCCCTTGAAGAAAAAGCATTCAGCTCCAAAGTCATCTGCATTGTATTTTTCGCGTGTTCTCGTTTAAATTGAATTTTGTTGCACATTTTCCATCTTTCCAATGATCCATTTGTTGGTTTGAGATCATGCAAACCTGAACGCTTTAGAGCAATGTTTCCGATGCTGTAGTATGATTTTTTCCCATGCTATTGCTCCCTAGTGGGCGCGGATATACATGTATATACCATCTATGGCGTCCTTTACATGTCAATCATTTACAAATTCGCATTAACGGCTTAATTGTTGGCTTATTTGAAGCGCTACATTAGTGGACTGGCAATAACTGATCATGACTATACATGGTGCCATTAACCAGAGTAAAATTGTATTGAATAATGTGCCACAGGCAGAAAATTTATTGTGCTATTATCCGGAGTGTGCATTTAAGCTTAGTGCAGTTATCCGAAGTTTGTTCCGATTGAAAAGCATTTGAAAAAAACGGGATTGGCATGACTACATGCAGTTATCCAGTCGTGTGCAGTTAAGCGGAGTCGTCTGTATTTAGGCAAATCACATTATTAAATAAAATGAAAGTTAGAAAGTTAATTTATATGTTGAAATAAAAACAATTCTAAAGTGTTATGTCTTAATGAAAGTTTAAATGATCCTCATTCTAAAATCATGAATTATAAAAGTTCAATCACGTTTAGAATCCTTCAAAATTACGCTCTGTATCAGACTCGCCAAACAGTTTACAAAACTCGGCATCTGTTACGGACGTGCTTTCATCATATATGTTGTCATTGTCATCATGGTCATCCGATAGTCTGGTTCATAAAACAAGAACACAAGCCAGCTGATGCAACAAATTTTCAATCTGCCAACTTATATTTATAATTTTTTGCCATCTGCATAGCACATAGACAAATTGCCGCCATTCCCGTACTTGCTTCTCGTTCACAAAAAATTTGAATGCTGTAGCACAGTTGTTTCTTGCTTCTGCATATTCAGTAACATTAAGTTTGAATGCTGCATCATAAGCAGAATGCTTTCTTTTACTTTCAATACTATTCATTTTATTGAATTGAATATAAATTTATAGAGAGATTAAACTGAAATAAGTTCTTATTGTGGTACTGGTAGTATACTATTTATATACCTTATCTTGTAAATATTTCCATGTGTGGTTGGTTATCAATTTGTATTTTATAATTATTTATCATTGTTGTTTATTTGTGTGGTTTTTTTTAAACTACCAGTAGTGTGATTCAATTGATCAAAATATGATTGGTTTCAGTGTGGACATTATTCAAGTATTGTGACAGTTTATAACTTTGAGCAGAAACCATGTCCACTACCATTACTCAGTAAACAATACATCTGAGAGTTGGCATGTATTAGTAAAGTCATTGGCATTGTGCAACAAAAACCTATTATCGCCGAGGCATTTACCACAGATTAAGCATATAGTAGCTATTGTACAACACTCTACCGCTAACAAACCACTTTGCTTTACAAACAACTAAACAATAATTAGTATATAAACTGTGGCTGCCTATTACATCTAAAACATCTATCAAAGAAATCCCAGAAATTATATTGTTTTACAATTATTCACGGTGACTTGTATATTGTTATTTACCCTTCCTAAGCGTGCGCGCAACAATCCCCTATGGAACCTCTCACTATGGTTCCTTTAAGACTCGTACATGTATTTCTGCTCTCGATCAAAATGTTTGTCGTATACACCTTCAGTATCATAATTGTTTTATTTTTTTTACATAGATTCCTTTTATATTTACACTGTAATAAGCTAGTGTGCATTTGTACGTTACCATAAAGTTCAATGATTACTGATCAGCTGAGGGTTAAATACTTGACTAGAGATTACTAATATGGCGGTTCTTTTGGAAAATACACGTATTTCCGGGGTTGAAATATTATATATGGCTGTATGTTCTGGTGGATGGACATCTGTCAAATAGACGTCAAGTATGTTAAAACATGTTTTTCATTCATTATCCTACCACTTAAGTTAGAAAAAAAATATGTTTCACTTCACAACAGGACAAATTTTATGAGCAATGTGACATCATTAGGCATGTGATCTTTTTTTCTGCGATCGGCAGAAACAATAAATACTGGAAATCGAGGGAAAAAAGCATAAATTTCAGACTTGGACCTTGGTGCTTGGTGGTACTCTAATAGGAATTTCATCTGCAACATAAAAATGTTCATGTTTACTCAAAATATTTATTTGAAAGTTTGTTTTCTCAGAATGAATTGGTTTGAAAATTGATTTCTGCATTTTTCTACATGGAAGTCATTACATACATATATAATACAGAGCACATCTTACATTTTGAATGTTGAAATGATGTGAAGAGTACACTGTATACATTTGTGAATTATCACTCCTATAAAGATGTTAAAATTGTTCAACAGGGTGCATTTTAAGAGTAAGCCAGTTTAGATGCATGTACCACATACATTATTGACAACTGATATGAGTACAGTTATGTCTTGTGTACTTTTACGATGGAATGCCATTGTTATACTGGATTTAGAAAACAGTTCAGGTATATCGTCATTTTCAAGGTAAGTCAGCAGGTATTATATGTATATGGTGATTTAGCAAAACAAAATAAGTGCACAGATTGAAAAAGAGACAATTTAAATGTTTAAATTCAGTATTCTTCAAATTATATATCAGTATAAAAAGTTGTTGTCAAGAAACCCTTGGCCAAAACTGGCAGTCTGACTACATGTTGTTTGACTATAAATAAATTCAAACAACTCTGTCAGGTATATCGGTTTTAAGAGCATTTTATTGCTTGCAATATGTAAAAAGTTTTATTTTTATTTTGCATGCATTTAATTTTACTATAATTGTTATTTTTAAAATTAATTGTTAATAACAGTTATTATTCAAGTTTAAAGTCATAATTTAAATTTACATGGACTCTGTTTCTTGTATAAATTACTTAGATTGCTTGATTAGTAGATTAGTAGATCCTCCTTCAGTAATCTGATATCAGGGTTTCTTCTTTCTTTACCAGGTTCCTTTTATAAATTCTACGTCTACACCAGGAATGTAAATTATACAAGTATACTTTATGCAACAGTAGCATCATGTCAAACAAGTTCTCAGAGTGAGTATAGTTTTTATATTTTTTCTCTTGCATTAATGCACAGAGTATTATGAATTTTAATATCAGTAATAACATACCTGTTGTTATAGCATAACTGATAACTTTTCCTGGTGAGAAATACACTGATCATATGAAGTGAGCCAGAAGAATTATGAAGACTGGATTGCCCTTTGTATACACCACAGACATGTTACCTATGTGAGAAAGCTTGCCAGAAGCTTCTCGTGGGTCGGTGGTTCTTTCTGCGGGTTTTCCTGGGTTCTTTCTCCACCATCAATACTGGCCGCCATGTACAACCTATCATGTGCTGAAAAATGGCATTAAACCCAACAACAACTGTAAGTCATAATGTTGATATGGCTAAGTCTGTATTGTTACACTCCATAATCTGAAGAAAACAAAAGCTATGGCCATTCAATGGTGAGTTTGAAGACAGTCAGTATGTAGCAAGATGGTTTTGAGAATGAGAAATGGCGTTAAACACTACAACAACAACAACATGTTACCTATGCACACTCCCTTCACAGTTGCATGGTTGTAATGTTTGCATTGTTTACATCCAAGATCTGCCATTGCTTCTTAGAATAATATCAAGTTTATTATGTTTCTTGTGTTCACATTCTTCATTAACGTTTTGATTATACCCCAGAGTGAGTTTTTTTTCTCAGTTGAATTAAGCTGTCTTGAGAGTTATTAACATTTGTAAAATCCATGCACATTGTGTATGGCTTTGCATAGTATTTTTTCTCCATAATGATTACCATAGCATAACAAATTTGCTTCTGCATATTACGAGCTTGTTATATTTTCCCTATTCTTGCAAAATTGCAGTATATGGACAAGTCTTGATTCGTTAAAATGTTCATTATGAATCATTGTAATTTAAATGACTTGTATTGTGATATTAGCTATTATTATACTTGATAAAGCAGGTTGCACACTATATTTTACCTTCATGTGCTTGGTTATGGAACACAATTTATTTTCTTCAAGATTAGTTTCAGAGAGCTGTCATTGATTTTCCACAGTTTTATTAGTTTTGCTGATTTAGTAGCCCTTAGCTTTTATTTATGCCTGGTTAGCTTGATTATCTTGTATTTTTAATACTGAGTATTGTTTACTTTTTTGCATTCAGTGTAAATACCAAGTAAGATGACTTCACACTGAAATTAGTTTTTTAAAAGCAAGAAAAGCACAGACTTACCTTGTGTTACTTCAGGTTACAGGAAAGGGTCTATATAACATCTTATTTTTAGCTTTCTTTTACAGGATCAATGTGGGTAGATGTGGTCACAGGAAATCCCCATGGGATACACACTCCACTTTGTTATCTTGCACAGGGTGTGAGAGGACATACAATTGTCCACTTTGTAGCCTATGTTCAGACATGGTCTGAAATTTTCTCAGATATATATGTATGTACAGAGTGAGAAACAAGGTTCTTTCCATGTCTTCTTCAGAATTTTTTGGTTCTTGTTACCCAAGCCTTTTCTGAGACTTATGTTAAGTAATCCTCCTCTCAATGTAGATTATAAATGAGTGGATAGTAATTCATGCCTTCTCATTAGAGGAGCAACACCTTCTCTTTTCTACTAGGACAGATGGTGAGTCTTAAACCCCTACTCAGGGAGAAGCAGCACTATCTTTCATCGGGGTGGGCAGATAGTGAGTTGCTGTCTGCACAAGAGTGTGGAGCAGCACCCTCTACATTCGCACAGTTCATTGTCTTCTGAAAATGCAGTGTGGTGCAGTGAGTTGCATCCCCCCCACAAAGCAAAGGTATCAGCACTTTTTCAGTCTGCATGCCCAGTTCTCTACATTGGAATTTTACTCCTCATTGAGGGGAGAGCTCAGATCTATATCTTTCAGATATGGGGTGGGCTGATCCTACAGCTCTGAGTTGCTTGACCAGTCTTTTCCTGGTGACCAGTAATTGGGCACTGGTCATTCCTGGTCAACAGTCATTAGAGTCCCTATGGTACAGAATTAGGGACTGGGCAAAGTTCCCCCATTTCACCACACCGCTGTTTCATCCCATAGCGATTCACGATCACCTTATAGATGCCCGAGTAGGGAAGAAGTTAAGATCCACCTTCCCTTCCCAATTATTCCAGTGGGACATTCTGACTTCAAACAAGCATGTGTCCTTTTTCCTGCATGCAGAAATGTACTTGTGGATTTTGTGCATATGGAAGTGAGGTCATTGCTGTGAGCCATGGGCATACACCATCATACAAGGTAAGGTCAGAAATGACAAACAGCACCCTCTTTCATCCAGAAGGGCAGAGAGTGAAGTGTATCATTCCTTGATAAGGGACGAGTAGCAGCCTCTACTTGGCAATGCTCACAGCTCCATGCAAGCTGAAGATAAATTGAGCCCTCATTAGGAGAGTACATTGCTTTTAGGGTGTATTGCTGGCAACAGGTTTAAGTGAGAGCAGAACTCAGATCTATCAGATCTAGGGAGGTGGTCTTCCAACAGATCTGAGGCACCTGACTGGTCTTTGCCTGGTGATAGATCACCAGGCACTTGGTGCCAGGAGCCAGTTACTAGTCACCAGACACTTGGCATTGTGCACCAATTATTGTGGACTAGGCACCATTCATTGGATCCCCACAGTAAAGAGATAGGGATAAGGCTAAGTTCCCTCTATTCTTCAGACTGTAATTTCATCTGCAGGTGACTGGCAAGTGGTTTACAGATAACAGATTTGGGAAATGGATCAGATTGGCATCCCCCCTTCTTGTTATCCCTCCAAATTCCTACAGGATGTGGGGCCTTCTGCTGTAAAGAAGCAAGTGATCATTTCCCTACATGAAGCCGTGTACATCTAGACATGGATTTATATTAGTGAGGTCAGTGCTGCAGTCTGTGGACCTACATCATCGTATTCGGTTGGGGCAATATAGAGGTGTTGGACCTTCCTCACCCAAATACTCTAGGTGGGTGAAGAGTCTCCCCAATGCCATGTTGATTCCGCTGCTAAGGAAAGTCTGTTTGCTCAGCGTGAAGAGTTGCCAGTTGAGATTCACCATCCCCCAAATCTCTGCAGCACTGAGACATAGCATCATATTGTTCTGCTCTTTTATGTCCTTATTGATGTACACGAGTTAGATGCAGAACAGGCTGATGTGATACCCCCACCCTACAGTTACCCTGCTTCATCTCACCTTTGCTTAGACAGCAGAGGAGGAAGAGAGCTGGTTACCCTTTAGCTATGACTGCCACATCTAAGCGTCTACTGTAAATAGCTCTCAAACCCCACTGACACATATATGCAGTGCCGATAAGCCTAGTGTACTACCCCAGTGTCGCTCATGTGCGTCAAGTTCAACAGTACTCGAAACCCCAGTGTCGCTTATGTGTGCACAATACCACTGTGTTAACTAAGCATTGATTGGTTGAAAGTATGAAAATGTACATATTTTTGATTATCATAATCAATGAGAGGATTGTTTAGTCAACATTTTGATACAATTTGGAAGGCTGAGAGGTTAAATTTAGACACACTGAAATGAATTTTCCGCGGTTTACGAAACACGTGTTTTCGAGATAAACAAAGATGGATTCCGATTCAGATATGAGTGACTTTAATGGGTCCAGTGCAAGCGATATCGAAAAGTTAAATGGATAATTCTTAGAACATGGATCAGATATTGATGTTAATCCCATTTCAACACCAGATGCAAACGATTTTTAATCGGATGATAAGGTGGACATAGTTTTAATTGCACCATGGAGTGACGACCTCGCCGTATTCAAAGTCAGTGTTTTTGATTCTTATGTTGGTTCAACAATCAAGCTTGGACCACTAAGCAATGAAAGATTTTTTACTCAGATTTATTCCTTAATATCTGGTAGAAAATCTTGTGAAAGAAACAAACAATTTTGTTAAGAAACCCAAACCAAAATTGCAAGCTTGTTTTTAAGCTTGCAGCAAGCTTGTCGCAAGCTTGTTTATGAAGCTTGCTGCAAGCTTGTATTTGGAACATTGCAGCAAGCTTGCGCAGGCTTATTTTTGCAAGCTTGCGCGGGCTTATTTTTGCAAGCTTGCACGGGCTTCTTTTTGCAAGCTTGCGCGGGCTTATTTTTGCAAGCTTGCGCTGGCTTATTTTTGCAAGTTTGCATGGGCTTTTTGTTAAATAAGCCTGCACAAGCTTGCAAAAATAAGCCTGCCGCAAGCTTGTATTTGGAACATTGCAGCAAGCTTGCGCAGGCTTATTTTTGCAAGCTTGCGCTGGCTTATTTTTGCAAGCTTGCGAAGTCTTTTTTTTTGCAAGCTTACGCAGGCTTATTTTGCAAGCTTGTGCAGGCTTATTTAACAAAATAATGTCATAAGCATGCACAAGCCTGCGCAAGCTTGTTACTAGCATGCGCAAGCTTGTTATAGCTTGTGGCAAACTTGCATAAATTTCTTGCTACAAGCATGTGGTCTTTAAAAAATTAGACATGATTATGCCCCCCCCCCCCCCAATGTGAAGGGGGGTCCGAAGTATAGATGCCATGTCTTGCAAAATAAAGCTAAGTAACTTCAACTTTGTGGAGAAAAAAAAATCACAATTAAAATAACAGAATGTCATTGGTTTAAGCATTATAAAAAGTAACAACAAACAAGTGCAGCATATGATATTAATTGGACTTTAATGCCCTGCGAGCGGTCACACATTTATTATTTTTTTTCACTTCATTAAAGTTTGCATCAGATAGACATGGGTCTCCCCCAAATTTTTTCTTAAAATGTTTTAAAACAAACTCCTTGATTGCTCTGATGACAATGGCTGGCAGGGGAATAGTTTTGACTGTAGCATTATGGGCATTCCTAGACCCTTTTGCACTTGACCCTGCCAGCATTTCTTTGGTAAAAAAACAGTCAAGGAGCGCGATTGTCAATTTTCTTGGTTGGCTTGATCCAATGTGCATAGCCTGGGACAGCTGACCCTGTGTTAGGTAAACCTTGTACTCTGGAACAAGTTTGCTTTTCTTCACACCAGAGCTCTGAGAAAAAAAAAAGAAATTAAAAATATCACAAGTTATACATAAACTTAAATAATTTAAATAAGTAATGTTCAAGTTCAAGTATTGATAAGCTTCTAAAGATTGCGAAGTTACTGCATAACTGCACAAACTGATGACTAAATAAATATCAACTTTGTATATTCTTCAAGGGTTTTTATCACCACCTTTATCAAGTTTCAATATAGGAACAATTACCTAGGATGATGACAAGAAAATATATATGGATGGATATACATACAATGTTATTTTAATTTTAATAGTTGCCACATGCTGTGTTTTAATTATGTAATGAAAACAACATTTGGTTCCTCGAGTTAGGTTGTACATAACCAAAAACAAATAAGTTATCCTGTACAAATTGTATTCTGTCACTATTTCCGGATTTAAACAAGATACAACAGGTATCAGTGCAATAATGGAAAAGCCAAAACAACAAAAAATTACTCAAGTACCACAGAAATTAGTATGAAAGCAGAACATAATATAACCACAACACAAAAATAATATTACCGTTACACTTTCTTCCCAGGGCATCTTGTTTGGTGAATCAACAAAGGATATATATGCCATCATCTAGCTGATCACAATGCGTTTCCAGATTTGTTGATTCCAACTCATTAAATGTCAGTTTAGTTTGTTTAGTCTTGGGGACATTCGTTGGAGTACAATTCTGTGACTGAAAATAGAGAATCTGTTTAACAGGTTTTTCTCTTTAAAATTTTCTTCTATTTCAACTTATCCAGTTGTTAATGTTTGGTTTCTAGAAAGTGTGCCATATAAATACAATAAGCACAGATACAATAATTCAGAAGACAATAGGGCTCTCCGAATCTGTGCCAAACTTGATGCATTAAATTTAACTGATTTTGGGTTGTTTAAATAATTTTGTGAGAACTGACATCTTGGAACAATTGAAAATATGAATGGTAGAAGAATAACTTAGGACTGTTTCAGTAAAACATACTTGGGACCTAGGGAAGGCACTTTCAACATGTAGTATTAACCCATTGAGGCAATTTAGAACTTTGTATTATTTTCTTGTGAATTTGTTTTAGGTCAGAATACCCACTGCCTTCCTTGGGTACCATGTATGTTTAAATGTACCAGCCCCAAGTTATTTCTTCTTCCATTCATATTTTTAATTGCTAAAGTAAATACAATTACATGCACATCAGCTTAAACTAAGGTCAACAAAGTATACTAAGTGAACCAATTAAATCAGTTTTACCTCTAAAGAGTTAGCCAGCTGCTTCAAGAAATTCACCTTCCTGGGTGTAACATCAAAAGTTGTTTTGTAAGAGTGGTATCTTTTAATGCAGAGATCCTAATATAACTTATTTACTCATTTCACATTCCTTGGTAACATATTAATGCAAATTGAGAGGATCTCCCCATATCCCACACTCATTTAACATTCCTTGGTAACATATTACTGCAAATTGAGAGGATCTCCCCATTCTCACCCTCACTTAACATTCCTTGGTAACATTTTACTGCAAATTGAGAGGATCTCCCCATATCCCACCCTCATGTATGTGATCCATGTATGAATAAGCCAATCCATGAGAAATCTAAAAGTTGTTCCTTAATTTTAAAGGGAATATGCTTACTTGACCATCTCAGGTCTGTGTTTAAATGCATTGTGATTTATTTTATTTTGAATTTTGTTGATAGAAAATTTATTTGCTTGATCTTTCTATTACCTAAAGTTGTAGTCTTTATCTTTAATTGCTCCTTCAGGGATTCATTTTCTTCTCTCAGTCTCTGGTTCTCCAGCTCCAACTCTCTGTTTTTCTCCTGAACTTCATTATAAGACCATAAGGGCTGCATAACAGATGTTCCTGGAGGAGTGGCTGGAGGAGGAGACATCAAGTCCCCAACATAGGTGTAAGGTCTAAATGCACTGCACCTTGCACCAAGGAATGGTTGGTTCCCTTGCCAGGTGTACTCATACAAGTCATCTTGCGCACCAGCAAATGACATAAACTCACCACTGCTTGATGTACAAGGCTGACTTGGACTGTATGCATTAATTAATGAGTGGTCATTCAACTGGCTGTTCGAAGAATTTGCCATTTCATTTGACATATCTTTGTCTGCATTTCTCCTCCTTTCCTTGATAATATCTTCTAACTGGTGCATAAGAATCGCATAAAACTTTCCATTTTGCTATTTATAGCAACTGTATATGACCCCATTTTCCCCAAAAAAACTGATGAGTTTCTTCAAAAGTGATGTGGTCCATTTAAGAGATGCCAAGGATGGTTCTGTACCATCTCATTTCAAGTGCCTGGATTCTTAGCTGTAATTCTGCTGTCAGGGTCCAGGCCTTCCATGAATACAAATAGATGGAGATGACTAGTGTTCTAAATAGTCGAATTTTACTTTTCAAACAGATATTCTTGTCTCTCTACATAGGTCTTTGGTTTGACATAGCTGCTGTTATTTGTTCTGCTCGCAACAAAACGTCTGCTCTTTATCCATTTTCAGTAATTTTGGAACCAAGAAATTTGAACTGGCCCACTGTTTCTAGTTCCTGTCCTCTGACTTTAGTCTTGGCTGAGATGTGCTTGCAACTGTTTGTCATCTTTGTCTTCTCTGCACTTATCTCCATGTTAGATCTGGAAGATGGTTAATCCAGGTTCTTCACCAAGATGACAAGCTCGTCTTCACTGCCTGCCAGCCCATCAATGTTGTCTGCAAAGCAGAGGTTGGTGATGTTATGCTTTCCAATGCTGACTGTCCCACAATGGTTTTCCAGAGCTTCACTCATGGTGTACTCTAAGTAGATGTTGAAAAGCATGGGTGACAGAAGACAGTATACAGCCTTGACATACTCCAACTGTTGTCTTGAACCAGTCCCACACAGAACTTTGAGCAATTACTGCACTGGTAGCCTTGGCATACAGCTGCTTGATGGTATTGGTCAACTTTTGACCCATGTTGTACTTCTTCATTGTGGCCCACGATGCCTCATGCATCACTCTGTCAAAAGCCTTTTTGAAATCTATGAACACATGATAGATGTCTTGATGTTGCGAGTATCTTTCACACAGGACCCTGAGATTGAATATATATTTTCTATTGTTCTTCTGTCCACTCCAGAACCCTGCCTGTTCTTCAGTGATTATTTCTTGTGCTTGTGGGTTCAGTCTGTTCAAGATGATCTTTAGCATCACCTTGCTAGCATGGCTGATCAAACTGATAGTTCTGTAATTTTGGCACAGCTGGAGATCGTCTCTTTTGGAGAATTTTATTATCAGTGACTGGGTCCACTTTGTTGGCCATTCACCGGTCTGTCAGATCTTATTGCAGAATTTTGTTGGTAGCTCTATCACTGATCCCGTCTACCATTCTTGATAAGTTCAGCTTGGATGTTGTCTACTCCAGCTGCCTTCCTATTCTTCTGTGCTCTTATTGCTGGCTTCACCTCTTCTTTGAGAATGGGGAAAAGATCATCATTTGTGGAGTTTGGAACTTCAAGCACCTCTGGGTCTCCTATGGATGGATGGTTGTAGAGTTATTTCCAATAATAAGTCCATCTTTCTGCAATGTCACTTGCTTCTGTGAGGCATTTTCGATTTTCGTCTTGAATGGTACTGACTCTTGGCTGCTTCTGGCTGGTGAGGTCTTTCACAATCTGGGATGTCTTTTTGCTGTTATTCTTTATCAGTCTACTCTCTATTTCCATGCACTTTTTTCCAATCCAATCTTCTTTTGCTTTTTTCAATTTTGTTTCTGATATTCTTGTTTATTTCTCAGAATTCCATTGCCCCTGTTGTGTGTCTGGTGTTTTTGAGTCTCTTCAGGCATAACACAGATTCAGAATCTCTTCTGTAACCCAGGGTTTTTTGAATGGGCGATGGATGCTAATGATGTCCTTGGCAGCTGTTGTTATGACTGTGTTGAAAGTGTCTGTCATCACTTTAACATCAATATCCATCACAAGGAGTGGAGCAAATTTTTCCCCAATTGTGGCTTGGAATGACTTGCAGATTTTAGGGTCCTTCAGTTATTCAAAGTTGAATTTAAGCCTGATTTTCTTTGGCTTGTTAATTTTCTTCAGCCTCACTTGAAAAAAGTTTATAATCACGAGGTCGTGATCATTCCCATCATCAGCACCTGGGAACGTTCTTGTTTTTGGTCTATTGATGCCAGATTGGTACCGGTTTTGAACCAATATGTAGTCAATCTAGTTATGATGGTTTCTGTTTGGTGTGTGCCATGTCCAGCATCATGAAGCTTTATGTTGGCGAAGTTAGTACCAAGTTGTTGTAGCTTGCAAACTCGAACAGCCATCACCCTCTTTGATTGGTAAGCTCATTGCAAGAAAGTCCACAAAGACCATCCCAGTCTTTTAGAGCATCATTGCCAACTTTTGCATTCCAATCTCCTTGGATGATGAGGACATCTTTTTTATTTACCAAGCTTAGAATACCCTGGAGTTTGTTGTAAACTCCTCTATTTCTTCATTATCATGATCAGTAGTTGGAGCATAGACTTGGATAATTGTGATGTTAAAGGGAAATGCTTTCAGATGAATGGAAATGATTCTGCTAGATATGGGGAGACATTTAAGTACAGATCTCTTAATGTCTTTGTTTACAAAGAAGCCTATTCCAACTTTGCACTATAGCAAAATATATGCCCATCTTCAGTTTGGTGTTCTCCTAGGGTTTTCCAGCTGACTTCACTGAGTCTTATAATGTGCCATGTGTAGTGTTTCATCTCATTTGTCAACTCTTGGAGTCTTCCAATTTGTGCCAGAGTGCCAGAGTTCTAATGTTCCTGGTGGCTGTGGCAATGCTGTCTCTCGCTCTGATTTCATGCAAAGCACCCCTTGACAATTGGGCCCAAATAGGGGATGCCACAAAACCCAGGAAGTTTGTGTGGTTTTTTCCATCTTTACCAAAGGAATCACTCCCTTACCAGAACTGTGAACTTCCTTTTATTTTAGTAGGTGCCAGGCTAAACTTTCTTTTTAAAGGTCCATTTGAAAATTTGAAATTAAAGGTTGCAGTAGAGAGGGTGTTTCAGTGACTTATCAATCACTTTCTACTTTGGGGTCATCTTGGTACCAAAAACAGGAGGAAAGTTTTGATTATTTATCACCCTTTCCTCCTTAAACAGCTTTCTGCAAGAGGAAACTTTCTAGATGGAGACCACAGTCTCATTCAGGAATGCTACTAGACACAGAATATGGACAATCTAAATCCATCTTCAGGAATGATACCTTCACATTTCTATCTTTCCTTCTCTCAGAAAGCACCAACAGTTTTGCTTCAGCTGTGAGGTCTTCTAATTTCATATTTTGCCATTTAGCCTAGCCTCCACACACGGAGCCTTTACCAGCTCATGGAGTAATTGTGGTCCTCTTTAGATTAGTGGAGATCAATATCCTTCAGTATAGGATTACTTGATCCACAATGGCTGGCTTCACTCAGACTAGATCTGTCTTACTGGTCCATTGTGACCATGCAAGGTCTTTACCTTGGGAAATCAGAGCTTACTCCATCTAAAGATTGCATCTCTGCATGAATTTCCTCATGAAATAAGGATGAATCTGTCCCATGGGACAAAGTTAAAAAGGTCCAGATCATGTTATACATGATAAATTTAACTATTTCTTTCTATTCATAAGATCTTGAACTCAGCAGTAGATCCTGTTCCCAAAAGCAGACTGCATTTGTGCACTCTCTTGTTTCTCCTTCAGGCAAACTTAAAACTGCATAGGCATCCCCTAAATTCTCAGATTTCTCTAGGAGTTGATTTGCACCATATGATTTGGTGGATAAAGTGGGACCAGTTTATGACCAGAGTCCCTATGCATCCTGCTGAACCCCACTCCTGTCTGTTCATACAGACTGGTTTTGGTGCTCATCTGGAGCCAGAAGAACTTATTCTTCAGGGTTTGTGGTTCCGAAAAAGAATCTGCCCCCTACATTAGCATTTTAGAAATGAAATGTTCTTAGCTCTTCAGAGGTACATGGTCTCTGACAACATGTCAGTGGAAGCTTACCTCAGACGTCTAGGATCTCAGGATGAATGTTTGGAACCTGCTATGCTGGACCTCCAAGTTTGTGATGTTGCTGAAAAAAACATTTTCTTTGCTGGATATTCTGTGCAGAAGGGTAAAATAGATGTCAGTGTTTTCTTTTCACCAATCTATAACAGATTTAAGTGTTGCAGAAAGTAGTTCATATCATACCACCATCATCTTCTATGTCTTTCTGACTCCCATACAGTATAACCTGGAAATACCTGGTTTTATCATAATGATGTATTTCAGCAGTCATGTGTTATACTTATAATTATCTATGAACACTGACCTCTGTATAATAACTTGAACTTGTTATTCAGAACCAAAGTGGTAAAATTTTTTTCCTACAGGCAAACCTCTAAAGTTTCAGTGCCAACAAAAATTTATTATAATTATATGATTTGATACATTTTCTTAAATTCAGATATCTTGAGGTTAGGGAGAGGGAGGTGATATTGTATATGTGCAACCAAACACCCTAACATACAGTGCAATGGTCTTGTTATCCGCCAGTCAGCTTGTCCCATATATGTATTTAAAAGATAAAAAGAAGGCTGTTGATTTAGAGATCCAAAGTTCAGATGGCTGATGCACCAATAGTGATAGAATGGTTTTCTTTGAAGTTTAACTAAACATTGAAGCCTATTTATTTCTGGTTCAAAGTTCAAATGTTAAGGTCAATGACAAGACAAAAGAAAATGGTTTAGATTCTGTAACTGAAATCCTATGACCAGTACTTTCATCAAACCATGAAATTCTCTATGTGCCAATAGCTTGATAGTTTAGCCAACTAAATTTACCAGAGCAACTGGCCACATCTTTCTGCTTCCTGCATCCTTGTTGTAGGAACACCCCCAAACTTATATACTTTCAAATCTTTACCAGGTATTTCCAGTTTTATTGAATCCCCTTAAAATGTTATTGATACATTTCCCATGAAGATACAATGAAGCCTAGAGACTTAAATGTCCGAGTAACTGATTTATTGGTAAATTAGTTTGTGCAAAATAACTTTAATTCTACCAAACATGTCACCAAACATTGGAGGTGAGTTGCTCTTAATAGGAAAGAATGGGTTGGGATTTGTGGTACCAGTGTTCATCAGATAAGTACCTATTGTTTCACAATTTGTCAATAACTATGTACCATACATTGTAAAAAGATGGTTGAAAAGTTCAGTAATTCCCATTACAGTGGCAGAAATGCCTGAAGAGCTTCAGATTAAGGATGTGACAAGTCGTTCTGGAAATGTGACCTGGAGCAAACCAACCAATTTCAGTGGTGTACATTATGGCTACAGCCTACAAATACGTAACGGTTCAAGTTGCATCAGAGAAGTGATATGGAAGTGCATTGGCTGTGAAGGAAGCTTTCCGGTGAGTTTCTGTACATAATAAATCATTTACATGTAACACTTACATTTATTCACATGTAAAGAATGATTCTAATTGAAAATGGGCATATGCTTTGAAAAGAAAGACCTTGGAAGCAAATAGAGTATCTGTATGGCTGTCCATGAAAAAGTTTCATTATGTTAGACAGAGCATCTAATATCAAGCAAATTTAAATATAAAAATTGATTTAGGGTGTTCCCATTTACATGTGGGAGTACTATATATATATTGTTACACGCACAGGGGTATTCACTTGACCAAGCGGTGTCGAAAACCCTGGCACAAGTCCCGCTGGAAGTCATATGTTTTCCCCATATTTCCACAGACTTCCATACAACTTGAGTTGTAAAATGGAAAGACAGGCGTGTCTGCTTTACTTAATAATCTTTGCTTTATGCCATTGGCGACCACAGATGAGACAACTTGCCCAAAAGTCCATTAACTGCACCTTTGCATGGTTTTTCTCCATTATCATCTGATTTCCGTACCGTCAGCCCATTATGCCATAGAAATTACACTAGTATTCCCTTACTAACTGGGAAATATTTAAATGCACGACCCTAGGCCAGTCAATCAACAGAATTCCCGGTGTATCACGCTCATATAAATACGCCTATTTTCCACTATGGACACATAAACGGTATCTACCAAGTTCCAACTTATTGATTCCATTGTATAATTTACTGATTTCCAACCATAAATACTGCCATTTTAACCACAACACTAGTATACACCGCTGAATTTTAATATGGACTATGTTACACCCGGACAGTCATTCGGCTTGCACCTAAATTCACTACTAACGACCCCAGCATGGTTCAAATTCACTAACAGTCGGCTCTGTGACATTTGCTCATACTCGTTGGCTAATTATTTCGGGTTAGTAATTTTTCCATGGCACCGAAGACCAAATACTCACACACATAAATGTAAGAATTGCTTAAAAACGAGGTGCTGTCAAATATACATACTCCAAATTTATTACATTATCCCCGCCTTTAAATGATCACTCATCCACGAAACGTCACATTTCTGTGGTCTAAATCAAAATTTGATGATTTTCCCCAAATTCAACCCCACACCCGATAAACAATTCCCATATGATTATATACAAAAAAAACAACTAAAAAACCTCTATAGAAAATTTAATCAACTTGAATCCAACATGAAATAATGTTTCAACCAGTTAGTCGGGTTCAAACTCCCTCACGAACTCCTCGAAATTGACTGTAATAAACAAACTTCTCTAAGCATAGGTCTCGAACAACAGACAACAAATGTAACACAGAACCATTCTTCTTTCCATTAAAACTCTGGTTTGGAGATTGAGTTTCCACCAGGACACACGTTCTCCCAATAGACCTTGGTACACCTGTACACATCATTGGTACACATCACGAGGTTAGAGACTGTGTTCTTCAGAGACACCTTCTCTTACTAACCTCCAACAAGTCAACCATGACTTCAATGCCCAAATATTTTTCAACTCGGTCTGTGCCAGATGATCCTATTTTCTCGCTGCTAATTCACTACTAATTCTACACCTATTATGACCGAAAACCCTAAGAAAACCTATTCCCAAACGCAAAAGTTTGGAACACCATCACATAACAATTGAACTATAATTGCGGTGTACACTACCATTCTTCATGCTGCTAAATAATTAACACATGCTTTGAATTGTTCTTCTCAATTTTCCAAATTGACACTGTTCCATTCATGCCGACAAGTCAAACTATGCATGATGGAAACCTCGCTGGAACATATACGACTGTAAAAGATGCATGTAGACAATCTTTTTCTTCTTAATGTACACTGTACAAATCAATTCTCAACTGGCAAGTCACTAACAGTTCAATGACAAACAAAATACAGGATCCTTCCTGTACTCCCCATGAGGTTAGAGAATGCGTTCTTCAGAGACACCTCTTAAATTTAGCTATGTTTCACTCCAAGCACAACTCAAACAACTATACCTAATTTACTACACTAGTTTCATGCAACAACAACTTCTAGACCTTTCCTGCTCTAACACTACACATGATTACAAATTTATCCAACTAATACATACAAAAATATAACACGAAGCAAGACTGACATCTGTCGTCACATAATTTGAAAATAAAAATTAAAATAAACAATCATACTATTCACACTATTCACATAGACTCTGGGCGTATTCTGATTTAATTTTAACTGCGAGGCTTTTGATGTCACCCGTTGACAATATGTCTCAATCCATCCATGTAATAATCACGGGGAAAAATTATTACCCACCCATACATAACTTTTATTTGCCGCTTCTACTGGCGTATTACGCTTATATCAAATTTTCGAGTTTTACTCATTGTCAGTGCTACATGCACATGACATATCTGAACTCGTTTACAATTTATGTGTGTACCTTAGTACAATACAACACTGTTTCTTCGCCACGCCCTTCTACATTCCAAAGAAATGCAATTGTATGTTGTTGTTATTGTTGTTGTTCTTATTGCTGTTGTTGTTGTCACTGTTGTTCTAAAAGCCAAATCCTCAATTTAACACAATACAATGGGGGGGGGGAGTGTTGTCAAACCCATTTCTTTCATTAGCGGTTCTTATCAGTTCGTACAACAACAAAAAAAATGACAGCTAATTTCTTCATTCCAGCATGCTACAATTTCATGGCCAATGATTCTCGTCCACATTTTAGTTATTCTAGCTTATTAAAAGAAAAAAAAGTATCACTTGACCCAGTTTTAACCCCCATGTGTCGACAAGAAATGGAAAACGCGTGTCATTTGTCACGGTTTTTTCCCGTCTGCCCCTGTCTCATCAAATCTCCTTTTTGCGCGCCAGCTACAAACACAACTCTTATAACATCGCTGTATTATATCCTAGATAAAATATTCTGTCCTGATTGAACATAAGTACTCCTCTTAAAGATCCTTCTCAGCAGCAAATGCATATATCTACTCTCACAGACTAAATGTTGCGAAATCACAATAAACAAAATTAAAGGTGCACTATCCATAACATTTCTTTCCTCTTTCCTCTCCTTTCCAAATGCGAAGCAATAGTCTGTTTCACACATAATAAAACCAAATGAATTGCAACCCATGACAGAACTATTCACACATATCCAAAATGTCTGCCACCAGAAATTTTCTTGTTACACGCACAGGGGTATTCACTTCACCGAGCGGTGTCAAAACCCTGGCGCGAGTCCCGCTGGAAGTCATATGTTTTCCCCACATTTCCACAGACTTCCATACAACTTGAGTTGTAAAATGGAAAGACAGACGTGTCTGCTTTACTTAATAATCTTTGTTCTATGCCATTGGCGACCACAGATGAGACAACTTGCCCAAAGGTCCATTAACCGCACCTTTGCAAGGTTTTTCTCCATTATCATCCAATTTCCGTACCGCCAGCCCGTTATGCCATAGAAATTACACTAGTATTCCCTTACTAACTGGGAAATATTAAACTGTGTGACCCTAGGCCAGTCAATCCACAGAATTCCCAGCGTATCACGCTCATATAAATACGCCTATTTTCTACTATGGACACAAACGGTATCTACCAAGTTCCAACTTATTGATTCCATTGTATAATTTACTGATTTCCAACCATAAATACTGCCATTTTAACCACAACACTAGTATACACCGCTGAATTTTAATATGGACTATGTTACACCAGGGACAGTCATTCGGCTTGCACCTAAATTCACTACTAACGACCCCAGCATGGTTTAAATTCACTAACATTCGTCTCTGTGATGTTTGCTCCTACTAGTTGGCTAATTATTTCGGGCTAGTAAATTTTCCATGGCTCCAAAGACCAAATACTCACACAAATAATCTAAGAATTGCTTAAAAACGAGGTGCTGTTAAATATACATACTCCAAATTTATTACAATATATATATATATATATATATATATATATATGTGTGTGTGTATATATATATATATATATATATATATATATATATGTGTGTGTGTATCAATGCATATCAATATATATGTGTGTGTGTAGCAATGCATATATATATATATATATATATATATATGTATGTATGTATGTTTGTGTGTGTGTTTGTGATTTAAAAGCACATCAGCACAACAAATACAAAAGTGAATTGATTCATGATAATCATGAGAAACTTATTCATTTAGCAATGCATATCACTTGCCTGTCTTAAATCGTTAGGAACCCTAATCAGGGTCACTAAACTTCAGAGTCACAAAAAATCTTTCAAATTTACATATTTTAATCATCCAGATTATATGTAAATGTAAATGCCAATTCATCCTATCTTTAATTTTTCCATTTTGTTATCTGCCCACTATAAAGTGGAGTTCATTGTGTTATGATTTTTTTCCATCAATCTATCACCAATTTCATTTCTACATATAAACTCAAGTTTTCTACCATCTACACTTAGTCTTACTGTATTTTCTGGCTTATAAGTTGATACATTTTAGCTTGAAAGACAGGACTTCATATAAAATTGCTCAATAATCAGCATAATTGAAAACAGGTCACATAGAAGTACAAATTCTAGTTAAATTACTATGTCAGTAAATTTTTATAAACTATTATGATTGTGTTTATAAGTTTTTTTCATTAATTAGTTTGCCAGTCGCATGTATTTTCTATTTCTCAAACATGAAATAAAAGAAAAAAATTACAGGTACAAAATTTCACTGTGCCACATATTAGCACACTTACGGTCTACACTCTATAGTGTACCGTACTAATTCAAAGTATATCATTTGTTCCTACAACAAAGATATGAAATAATTTTGTTTTATTCATCATCTTCATGATCACATTTTAGCAACTGGTCCATTGATATTTGATTTTCCAGTTTGCTGTCAGACACGTGCAATTACCTGCATAGCTTTTTCATTGATTTAATTGATCCTACAAAGAGATGTAATCCATATCAACTCGAGTGTTCTATGATTATTTATAAAATACCGTAGATTATAGTTTCTACTGAATCCCCCAAATCATATGTTTATAATTGTATTTGACCACATTTCTCAACACAATATGGTTTAAACTAAACTAAAATCAGTTATATAGATGGACTACTCATGGATCATCATTGATCAATTTTTAGTCTTGCATTTCAGTTTAAAGCAAATTTTAATTTCAACACATCACCTATATAGATTCTTAACCAGTTGTTGTTTCGGTGTTCCTCTTTGATTATACCAGTAGTTGATCCAGTTGCCGCAGTTGTTTAATCCCTGATATTGGCTTTGGTTACTGATACTAGTTACCATTGTTCTTGATCATTAAGCTGCATCAATTACACTACCCGTTTTTAATATCAAGTGGATTAAGAAACACAGGAAATGCCCACTGCCCCGTCTGGATGTAAATAATGAATTTAGCTCTGGGCATTGTTTTCATTGCTTTAGTACTGGCATGAGTTAGGTATGTTTTGATCAATCTTATCAGTCATAATTATTCATATAAATATCCCCATAAAATGATACAGTTTATCTCACAATGCCTTCAAATCATGCAAGTCTTACACAGCATCTTTTAGGCTGGAAGTTGTAAAATTTGCAGAAGAGAAAGGTGGGGATACTGTTGCTCACAGGAAATATGGTGTAAGTAAAAAAAAATTGTTTAGGGATTGGTGTAAGGCTAAGTAGCTACAAAAAATACAAAGAAAGCTATATAGAATCTATGTTGGGGTTTGGACCGAGACAATGAAATCCCAGCCTAGGGGTTATATTATTTGTCTCCCCACGAGGCTTGTCCGAGTAGGGAGATATATAATGTAACCCCACGGCTGGGATTTAATTGTCTCGGTCCAAACCCCAACGTAGATTATTTTTCTCACCCAATATTATCCTTTAAAGTAAAAAGAACTCTTTAAAAGTGTGCACGTCGCAATTTTTACATGTAGCGCATGAATACAAATAAGATAATGAGGGCTGTGGTGCGACAGTTGAGTCGGAAGTACACAGTTCATACGCGTGAGCAAGGAAAAATAACAACATAAAACGTCGCATAGTAATGAGGTATTATCATATTTAATATATGGATGTTATATGAAATTAACAATAAATAATTATAATTTATTAGAAAAAAACTGTTTCCTTTCATCATTTCCAATTTTGAGTACCCCACTCTCCCGTATAAAAAGCCCTCATCACCCTCCAAATATGCGGACCCCCAGAGGATAACAATGTGCTAAACTGTCAAGTTCACGGATTCTTTGAAAATTTATATTTCTGTCTTGGAGATATGGCAAGTGATGCAGTAAAATTTGCTTATGGATTAGCGTGTTGAGGGATAAATGATTCCTTTTTTCTGGTAAGTGTATTATTTGTCCATAAATATTGCAGGTATATTCAGCTGGAGCACATGGAGATGCTTAACAAAATTATAATCGAGCATGATTGACATAACACATTTCTGGCTGTTGCTAAGTTTTCCGTTGTTGTTTAGAGAGTTTGGGATGCTATGAAGTGTATAGGTGTATAGTCTTATGTGCATAGATCAGTGTTTTCTGACATAGTTGAGAATTTTATCCTATCTGTAGCACAATAAATTTTCAGGTCAGCTTCACTAAATGTAGCTAACAGTATATACAATGTTTCACACGATGTGTTTACAACTAGTTAAGTTGCTTTAGCTACATTTAATGATCTGAAAATGTACTGAGCTAGTCCTGCATATAGGATAAACTTGACCATGCTAGTTAGAACCAACTAACATATCAAAACCTCGAAATAGTATGCGTGTGTGTATTTGTCTCTATCAAAATGTTTTTGTTTTGGTTTCTAAGACAGATTGACCTTAAATAACTATGTTTTGGTTATATATTATTTGTTGTTGTTGTTGCTGTCGTTGTTGTTTTATTTGAGAACAACTATGGCACAGCGGAAGACAAGAAGGAATTCTTTTTTTAAAAGTAGTTATCAGCGCATGGACACCATGACTGAGTCGATTGGTCTGAGATGACGAGACTGAGTTAAGAAAAGTAAGGTTAGCAAAACAGCTAGATTTCTTTGTCGCTTGGGTGAGAAAATCATTTATGCAAGAAAGATGGATTAATAAAGGATAAATTATAAGAATATGTCTTGACACAACATGCCATGTTTGTAAGTTATATTCACATTTCTGTAGTCATATTGGTAAAAATATATTTTTTTCAACAACTGATTATATAATTAAGATTGTTCTTAAAACTCACCTTTTTCAATTGCAGGAACTAACTTAGAGACCTAATAATGATTTGTATGTTATATGTTTTCAGCATGCTTTTGTTTTCCAATTTCAATGTTTTTGTTTTTTTTGTAGTGTAGTCATATCATTATAGATATTGTAAAGAGAGCTTCTTAAGATTAGACACTATGCAAAGTCCTCATTATTATTATTATTATTATTATTATTATTATTATTTTTATTATTATTATTCATTCATTCATTAATACCATTCATATATATTAAGTTGTCACTAGAGTCAGTTTCAGAGGGCTTTCTTTATGTTTGTGATTATGCCCATGTTAGTGTATTCAATATTTGCAGGATAAGTGGCTCTAGAATCAATACAATACTTCTGATTAAAGGATGTTGAAATACTACAGTTCTAAGTAATATTGTCAGTCATAGGAAATGTATCATAGAGCATTATATTGGTTTCTGTAATTGGTATTATAATTGTTTTCTATCTGTATTATACAGATTGATTAACTCATACAAGTCTTGAGAGATTTTACCACCATTAGTAGATATTATTAATTTTCTTGCCATTGGTGTCATTGCCACTCCAGTTGTCTATTATTAAGACAGATATGTCCTTACCAAAACTATGACAATTCCAGCATCTAATATTCCTGTCATGGTGATATTGGTAGTGAGAGTGACTAAGAGATGCCACTTCTTGTATTATGTTGTTTCTGTCTGTATAAATGTTCACTTTGTGCATTATAAGAATTCTTTATTTCGGACTTCAAAACTCCATACCTCTGATTTAAAATATAAAGTAAAAAAACATGGTAAACATAAAAGTATATATATATATATATATATATATATATATATATATATATATATATATATATATCATACCTACAAATGTACAGCAACATCTACAACTATTAACTGCGCCATGCATTATTAAGAATAAAATTAAATGACACATTTAAAGAATAATTTGTTCCATCTACTAATAATATGAGAATTTACATGAATGTCATTGTTCCAAAGAGATTTCAATATACAGTTCTTACTATTAGATATTCTTGTCATCATAGAGAATACATACTTTCTCATTATTTCATCAAAACTGAATACATTATAATTAACAAACATGTTGGAGGCAATGGAAGACCTAATAGAAAACGAAGACTAGTATTATAACCAATAACTAGTTTTCTTTTCATGCATTCACTAAAGTTTGTCCACAGAGGAGCACAATACATGATGCAGCTATAAGATTTGAATATTTCTACTTTGTGCATTATTTCTACTGTCAACAGTTGGACCCTTTCTTGTAAATATTTAGTTACTGTTACTGCTGATTATTCATTCATGAGCATCTGAATATTCTCTCATGTTTGTCAGTGTCCTTAGGGTACACATAACATGTTTGTCCGAAAATCTACATTCCCATTGTGAACCTTAATCTTTTTCATGATATGTCTATCACAGACACGATAGCGTGGTTATCTTGGATTACCCACATCATAGCTTGTGTGGATGGATTATGTTTTATTGTCCCAGTTAGAAGTCACAGCAATATAATTATGTAATTGTGGACATCCATTACAGCTCATGGAACTTACCACAGCTGTTTGGTCACTGGCAATTCATAGTGCATGTTACTTTTTTAAGTGTGCACAATAGTTTTTAATATTCAACAACTCGCCCACTAAATTATAATCACATACATGTATTATAAGAGTAAATATTTCTGAGGAAAGAATGATGTGACAGTTTAGGTTCACAAAATATACAAAATTTAATTAAAGTATTTTTAGTATTTGAGAGATATATTTTGCATTAAACTAAAAAAAACATGGCACCGCATTTACACGTCAAGATGTAGTATCATACTTCCGAGCTCTGTAACATCACGGTCATTTATGAGACACTAAAGTAGTGGTATTATAGAAATATGTAGCTCTACAATGATACCAAATAATCTGGACGTTTAGCTTCACTATAAAATACAGAGGGGAAAAGATTAAACTTTTCAACCTGATTTTTTTTCAACCCAAAATTTGCCAGTGGTCTGAATCTGATTTTGTGTCTGGATTTAGACTTTTTGGCCTCAGATCTATTGCAGACTGGTCTAAACTGCACACAGACAGGTGAACTTTGTAAAAAGTAGAATAAGATGGGTTTTTAGAATAAGGAGTGGTCTCTATACAAAAATGATGGGTCTGTTTAGCAAAAACAACTTTTGCCCTTCTGCTCATGCCTCGAGTGAAATAGCCAATGAAAAAATGATGTTTGTAACACAACTAGGCATTAGGTTAACCAGAAATCTCCTGGCAGTCTATGTATTATGATGTATTCAGAAATAGCCCCCTAAATGTTTTTCCTACACATATTTCAGGCAAAAACAACAAAAAACGTAGGGATTAATAAGTTTAAAAAGAAAGAAAAATCACATTTAAGCATTGGTGGGTTTCTTTCTGCCCCTCATTTTTAAATTGTTATCTTAACATAATCCCACACAATCAGCAATTTTTTTTTTCAAGGTATGGTTGTTCAAAGATGTAATGGTCAGCTATTGCTTTACAGGTATGGGCCAGAACATGTTTAAAGGTTCAAATCCAGGAGGAAGGGGTCACTTAGTACTTGTGACCCACAATATACATGCACATGTAACACATTTTCTCAGGAACTAGACAGATGTTTACTTATACCATTTACCTAGTTTTTGTGAAGGTTCTGTGAGCTATGTGATGTCCCATTCTATAACGAACAGCGTAATAAATATATTTAGAAGTTTGCATGTAATATTACAAAATGGATAGGAGAAAGTGTGTAATCACTTCAATGTTTTCATTAGGAGATAAACTTGTATTATTTTGAGTTAATTCAATGAAAATTTGATACATTACATACTTTCATTCTCATGACAATTACTGAAGTAACAGTTAGTTTCTCCAGCGCATACATGTACATCATATCCTCATATTAGGCAATTTAATAGAAATGCCTACTACTAAAAACTTGCATGTGAAATGGATATCTGCGGTAGATATGATTGTATTTACAATATAACAAATATCCTCCAGGTTTGTATGTTTTGGAGGGAGGTTTGAAAGCTTTATTTAACAGTTTTAAATTGGAATTTCCTCTTGATCATGCCTCTTCCCCCCTACCCATTAACTTGTAAGTTGAATATATATATATATATATATATATATATATATATATATATATATATATATATATATATATATATATATATCAATATTCCCTTTGTAAATTGCCCAAAATGGCTGAACCACATGTTTGTCAAGTCTATAAAATTTGTATCTAATTTCACTGATAGTTATTAATGTGGCTCCTTTTTTCTCATGGTTATAAAAATACATCCCTTGTAAAATGTTGTTTACTCCATATAGGATGGAGGTTTTGGATTCAAAGGTTGTAAATCCAATTATTTCCTGATTGTTTTTGTATAACCTTTCCTATTGATTCGAAGGTTGTTGCAAATGTTATTGCAGTGATTTCACTCGATCAATTACTTTCTGTCTCATAAATGAGAACATTCCAGAAATTCTGACTGCTACACAGAAAGGCAAGCTCTTCAGTCAGAGGAATCTTGCATGGCCATTTTCTTGAATATGTGATGAAAATCTTCACATTTTTGACTGCATGAATTCATAAACTTTTTACTTAACATCCAGATAGAAATCCAGTTGGGGAAGGATGTTGTCAGATGGTTATATTACCCTTCCTTCTGCATAAACTGTATGCTATTAGGTAAAAAACAAGAATGTTAGCCATTTGAACACACTAAACTACTTCTAAACAAACTGTCTCAGAATAAAATTCTTCATTCTCCTCTGCTTCTTGTAGAATCTCAGGTGCAATCAACTGAAATAGATTATAGCAAACATAAAACCTCATCCAAATATTGACTATTTACTTGTTTGACAAAATTAAGGCATTTCATTTAACTTCAACATTAAAGAAATATTTCACAATTTACAGAAACTGTTACAAATTGGCCATCCTTTAAAGAGATTCTAAATATTAGTTTTACCATCCATTTTGAAATGGACATGACATCTGCCACATGATTGGTATTTTACCTACTTTAAACAAGAATGCAATTAAATTACTCAGGTAATATACATTTTTTAGATATTTGAAATAGACTTTCTACCTTCTTTTTTGAAAATTAAAAATAATTTGATATATGTAGCAATAGACTTCTGAACTTGACTCAGCTAAAGTTAATTGCAGGTGAGTAATTGCAAAATTTGATATGCGAGAAGAAAAAGTCCCTAAGAAAAACAAAAATAAATTAAGATGTTTGCCTATAATTTCAAAATTCATCACTGACAGCAATGCATCAAAATCTGCAGTTTGACAGGTGCAGCAGAATTGGCTGCCAAACTGCAGTCCAGTAAATGGGCAAAATGTTTGAATTTACTCACCATCATGATAACTCCATGATTTTAAATTTGTCTCTGGGATTCCATGTTCTGTTGCTGCACATGCAACTTCCGGAATTAATGAGCTAAAGCTATCACAGTACCAATTGTTTTTCCATAGACCTCAATGCTTGTGAAATAAATATACTTTCTATCCTACCTCATCATGCATGTCTCACACTATTGTAGAGAACAGTGTTAGATTGTCAATTTGACAAGGACAAAACTAGGTACTCCATTGCATTTAAGAGAGATAACTCTGTGGGAACTATCCAAGGATAAGACTTATCTTGTCACAACAGACAGATTTTCAGCCATGTTAAAATTTTTTTATAAAAAATACAAAATATGATCTAGATATAATTTAACATAATCTCACATGTTGTCAAGAGGTTTAACTTTTTAAGCCTAACAGAAAGTACAACTCTTACATAATGTACCACTCACACCTAGTGTTGTTTATTTCTGAATGCTATGTTCCCTAAACCTTGAGCTCCACCCACCTGAGATTGTACAATTGGTACCATTATAACTATATTATGATGGTTAAATTTTGAAAATGGAGCATCTAAGGCTGGCTTTTGTTTTCGAGACTCTGGTATGTTATAGGTAGACTTCAATTTGTAAACCAGCCTGAAGACTGAAAACAAGGGAAGTAAATGTCATGGAAAACCACATTTTATCTTGCATGATGTTATTATTTGATTTCCTTTTTTTTTTAGAAAAGCAGACTTGATGAACCTTAATTCTTTATATAATGCTGGCAAATAGAAATGGTTCTCTCTCTCTCTCTCTCTCTCTCAGAAAATGATAATTATATACATTTTAAGCTTTTATTAAGTATGAAAAGAAGTGCCAGTGATTTGTTTCTTCAGGTAGCTTATAATAATAATAATAATAATAATAATAATAATTCATACTATTCACAACAACACTTACAGGGACATATATAATATACATAATGATAAGCAAGACAATAGAATTGTATGAATAATGGCTCAGTTTGATCCCCCTTTTCTCAACAAAGTTCTCATTATTTGAGCATTGATATTGTATGAAAATGTATAATAACAGGAAATAAAATCATAATCATTTACATATCTTGCATCTGTAAATAACGGAGTTATTAAATTATTGACCGCTTCTGTGGCCTAGTGGTTAGAGCGTCTGTCGTAGAAACGAAAGGTCGTGGGTTTCAACCCTGGCTGAGTCATACCAAATACCTAAAAAAAATGGTACTAACAGCTGCCTCACAAGACGCTCACCATTAAGGGGTTAGTGTTACAACTGGTCAGCCTAGTGTCAGGATGTGATTGAATGGGACATCATGCTACATGTCTGCGGCATGATGCCCCAGTGCTAGACATCACTATAAGCAGCCAAACTGCAGACATTGTAGCGATAAGACTGAAAAATTGTTAAAGCTACGTTAAAAATCAGTCACACACACATTATTATTATTATTATTATTATTATTATTATTACATGTATTATTATTATAAAGTTTTGATAATTTACCACATTAAAATTATATAAATTTAGTAGTATTAAATATAACAAAATGCAATTGCTGGAAATTAAATAATCCACATTAAATTACTGAGGTCACCTTTAGCATAACATTATTTATTGTAAATTTGCTATTTTAAATTGTTTAAAAGTTATTTGCAGTTTTTATACATATGACAGGCAATGAACAAATATTCTCTAAGAAATTAAATCTGGAAATATGTGGAAGCTTGTTCTTTTTATCAGCTTGCATATTGGACAGATGATGGTAAGAAATGGTGCCAAGCATGCGTAAGCTTGGACAAGCTAACTTTATTTTCAAGCTTATTTTGACGATACAAGCTTGCCACAACCTTGTGGCAAGCAAACCACGAGGATGCATTTTGGTTTGAGTTACAACATTTTCACTAATCCTTTAAATGACCATTGATAAATAAATATTCCTAAAGTGAGCTGGGCATAGGGTCCTTGAAATATTGGATAAGTCCGTGAAAATTGAATTTTGTCACACCAAAGGTGTATGAACCCTAAACATTGGTTTAGCTTCTCTTAGTGTCTTTTTCTTTTTCCTATTTCTTGCCATCCCCAACCACCACCTAATTGTTTAACTTCTACATTTTTAAGCATAAGCTGAACACATCATATCTATCAATAATGCCCTGTAGATCAATTGAAATGACATGTGTTTGACAAGGCTATAAAATCTAGCTCTAATCACTCTAATTGTTGTTAAAATGGGACTTCTAATTTTTCATGGCCCCTTTAAACCAAGATCAACTGTAGAAATTCATTAACTACATGTTCTCTGAGCTAGAGATGAAAGAGGTTTTTGGCTTCAATGGTTATTAATCTCTATCATTTCCTGTTTGAACAAGCACATATGTAGTCTAAGGTAAGTGTGAATATTGTCACTATATTTACTATATTTACTTTGATTGTTGTGGTGATTATCATTAATTCATAGTCTATTACATTTCTGGAGCTATAAGTTTGTACAGGTTCAGCAATAGATACTAAGAAATATGAAAAGGACACTAATACAAAAGAATATAGCAAATGAAGCACATTGTGTTATTCAGTTCATAATATAAGTTTAAAATGTGTTTTTAAACAATCAACATAAAACATCTGCATTCAGAAGTTAATGTTTCTTTTGAAACATTGGTACAAAAAATTAGCATTGAGGCTCAATACCTTCCTGACTGGTCATTGTTAATAAATGTAGCTGCAGACTTAAAGTAAAGTTGTTGTTTCTCAGCTGGTGGTTGACGATAGATTCATAAAAAAAGTGTTGAATACAGTTACCGTTTTCATAAACGTCACTTTATTGCATGAACAGCCACAAATAAAACTGCTTTCATTAATTTCTTTAAAGTTGGTATTGGAATAAAACACATGTATGAAATATAATTTATAAAGACTGAATATCAAAGTTAGTGCTTGATGCAGAACAGTCTGTAAATATAAACTAGCTAGGCAATTTCTTGTGATGTACACTACATTATTAACAGGGTGGGAATATATTGATGAAATTTAGAATCTCATTTTTTTCTCTGTTATGCACATTTTCATCTTTATGTATCTCAGCATACGCCACTGATAAATATAATATAAAATGTTACCATTATAGAGTTTGTACAGGTAAAGGTATGAAATTGACATGGTCATGTATATTTTGATGGATTTCTCTCATCTTTCTGGTTAGTGCGTCGAGTCATGGAGAGAATACAGCAAGAGGTACCATAAAACCCACTACATCTGCAATAAAATCTGTAATTGATTTCTACTAGATTGAGTGGATTTCCACTAGAATACGTGGAAGATCCACCAGATTGAGTGGACTTCCACTACTCATAGCAGGCACTTAATCCTCTGTCCCTCTGTTGATAACCACTGGAATGAGAGGGCATTCTGTAAAACATGATGTGTGAGCTATAATGTGATAAATTGATCATGTTATTATAGCCATAAAGTTTGTTGTTGAAATAACTATCCTGTGTGAGGTATTATTGTGGATGTACACTACCTTACGGTTCCACTGTTATTGAATATGATTTATTTAAACGATTTGAGGCTATATAGTAGGTTACTCCCCATTACAGTTTTAACAACTGCAGCCATATGTATATCACAAAATATACTGCCATTATGGTACTGAAATCACTCAGTGCTCAGTCCTATGGAAGCGATATTCATATACATTTACTATAACTATAAATTTTTGGGCACAAACCTTTACCTTAACAGTGCACTGGTGTGAAAACAATATAGCTGTTCCTGTATAACTCATGTACAGAGGGATCCAAAAACTTAGACCACGCTGTAAGTGGGGGTGGAGTTACCAAGGAACCAAATTTTTGTTCAAATTTCCTTTTATATTCAAGATAACCATCTCTGAAAGAGTGTGAAAAAAATCACTCCAGAGTTTTCAGCACTTTATGTGTAAATGTGCTTCATTATGAACCTGTACAACATTATGCAGTACATAGTAATAATAAGAATAATGGCTTTATTTACAGAGGGTAACTCAATTAGCTAAAAACTAATCTACCTTGAGGCCCTCATACAAAGGAATTTATTTTAGTTGCATCTCTGAAGTTCCTTGATATTTTGGGTTTGGAAGAAGGAAATAAAGTGGGCATTACTAATCTCAACCCGATTACTATTCAAGAGCAAAGTTCCAGAGTATTGGAAACTTTTTGAAATAATTCCTTATTTGGTTTGGGAATACTGTTTGGTAGACATGGATCACAGGTGGGGAATATTGCCAGGTAGCCTATACTGGAATAGTGATTGTAAATATTCAAGAGCTCTATTATTGGATATCCTGTACATTAATTTGGCTTTTGTCAAACGGATTCAGTCATTATTAGGTAATATTTTTTTAACTTACTAGCTAAATTTTTCTTTCTTTCTGGACTGATATTAACCCAAATGCTCTGTTTTGAAGATGTGCCAGTTTTGCTATGTTTTTATCATTTACCCCATACTGTATTACAGTAGTCTAAATAGGGTTGTATGTAACTGTTATAAAATAGTTTTCTGTGCCTTTCAGGGAGAAAATGTCTTATCCTACTGAGAAGCCATAAACTCGAATTGACTTTATTTGCAAAGATGTTTAATATGTCCAATCTATGATAGGTTATTATCTACCAAAACACCAAGTAGTCTATCATGACAGACCATTTGCAAATTGTTATCTTTCCATGTCAGACATACTAACACAGATGTATATTATTCTGCCTTGATCATGTGCTGCAAGCCATTTGTCATTTAGGGAGATCAATGCAGTATCACATGAATATTTCTGTCTAAAGCCTGATTTAATAGGGTGTAACAGTAAGTGTTTGGTTAAGTATGACATGAATGGACATGTTTTTCAATCCATTTTGACAAGTTTGGTAGTATTGAGACTGGCCGATAATTATCAGCGTCATCCTTAGAACTAGATTTGTGAATATGCGTAACTTTTGCAATTTTCCATATTTTGGGGACAGATGAAGTTGTAATATAAAAATTTATTGTGAATATTATGCTATCTAGCAGAGGAAGAAGATTTAATGAGGCGTAGACCAATCTGATCCAGTCCTTTAGCTTTCTTGGTATCAAGTTAACTGAGACATTTTTTAACAGTTTTTTGATACTGGTGGAATAGAGAAACATATCTCCCTGGAAATTTTGCTGCTGCAGAAAATTTTCGTTTCATTAAAGTTGTTTTTTATCAATGGTTCTTTTAACATTGTGGTAATGTTAGTGAAAAAATCTTTGAAAACATCAGTAACTATGGTGTCATTTATATGAAGTGAGTGAATTTTATTTGTCTGATCTTTGTGTGTTCCTTCCGTGAGTTCATTGTAGACTTTCCAAATGGAGTTTTTGTTGCTCTTTTTCTTTTCAAGGAATAACGGATAAGAAATTGTTTTTTTTTAGCTTTTTAAATCATGCTTGTTATATTATTCCTCCATACTTTATATTGTGCATGGTTTCCCATAGCTTTGAATTGGTCTTGTGTTTTCATAGTGTCTAGGATTTTATTAGTAAGCTAATTAGGTTGATTTCATTCTTTACTCAATGTACTTTCAGTGGTGCATGCTTTGAGACTACATCCATATTATTTGGCAGATTTTTGTATCAGACAGTCTTATTTTTGTAATTGCTGAATGATATAGCAGCTGTATCATAATGATATCCAGAGTCTCTTAGAATTCATCAAATTTAACAGTTGTTATTTAAATCTACCTTTGCAGACATTTTAGGTATTAAAATAAATGGTGGTGCATTAGTGCCATTTCATAAGATTGTTAAAAAATGTTTCTTATAGTACAAGAAATAAATTACAGTATGCATTAAACAAAAATTTCCTCTTCCTCTTCCTCTATCTCATTACCACTTGGACCTGGTAGTGGGATTGGGAATAGCTTGACAAATGCAGAGAAAGTTATATTGCTTAGCAATGTATAATACATGCATAGTCATATCTTTCCTACTGGAATCACTTATTACAATGTCAGGGTCTATATCCATATCATATGGACACATATCTGATTTTTTTGTTAATCTTTTCCTCAGAATGAAGGTGTTTGCTTTCTCTTTGATAGAACAACCTGTCTAGGCCATGCTCAGATGTATCTGAGCAGAATGCAAGCTCAACAGCATTGAATGGTTCCCAGTATTATGAGGTGGCTCTGCTTCCTGACACTAACTACACAGTGGATGTGGCAGCTATAACAGGACTTGGGATAGGACACCAAGCTACTAAATATTTTGCCACAAAAGAAGAAGGTTAGTTTTTTTGCTACAATTGTATTTGTAATCGTTTCAGTTTGATTTGCTCTTGCATTGGTTTGTCATGGGATAGCTTATTAGAATAATTAGTATGCAGAAGACACTTGACTTAGGCAAACTGGACATGATTGCATGCATATGCATGATGACCTAGTTGGATTTTAATGCCTTTAAAATGATTTTTGGTGCATTCTTTTCTTTTAAATTGTTGTTACTAACCATTTTGAATATAAAATACATACTCGTACCAAAGGCACTGCTATAGACAAGTTGCACAGACATTTGTTTCTGGAAAGAAGTGGCTATGTTATCAACTTGCATACAAGTTGATTGCAACTTTCAAATTTTAAGTTGCAAGTTTTGATGACAGTTATGAGTACCTTTATAGCATAGGTAAGAAAAATATTCATTGAATTCATTATAGTTCATAACAGAGTAAAGAATAAAACCAGTTATGTATTTAAAATAATAAAAGAAATGTTACTACTTACAAAAGTCAATGACAATCAGTGGGAATATATCCATCAAAAATGTAAAATACATTATAATTAAGTAAAATATTTTAACATGAACATAATACACTAATAAGTTTCAGTATGCACATGTGTTTACAATAATGGAAATGTACCTATGCAATAGATACACTTGTTAATGATATCCCTAAAGTTCATCCTCACTATGATGCTCACTAATCAAAATCAGATGTAGCTAGTTGTCATTATTTGCAGAATTGGAACTGTAATACTGGTATTGAGGCATCAGACCTCATCCTTAAGCAGTGATACCACCTCAACAACAACATGTCCAATACTAATCACTGATTCAAGCAGTTGCCTTTACAACACATTATGCAGTTAATTTAAGACCCCGGTGTTGTTTGATACAAGTGGAAAACAAGACCCAAAGCAGTCAAAACATAGACTCCTCTGATCTCAGCATCATGGATCATGTAGCACACTTGCTGAATGTTTACACATGTGAAAGAATAACATCTTGGAATTAATCTGTGTTTCAGCTTGCTTGGGCACTTTTTGTTTAAAGTTGGATTATGTTTGTTTAATTGTAAAATGAAGGATAGTAGATTTGGGGTTTTGAATAATATTAGACTAGTTATTCCACTATACTACATTCAGCCTTATTGAAGAAAATATTGTTTTGCTGTGATGATAATAGATATCATATTTCTATACTCATTAACTGTAATATTTATAGTACAAAAAATTGCACATTAAACACAGCGATTAGGACTATTTATGATGAAAATGTGTTTATAAAATTGTTATTGGTTTCAGTGCATGGAGCTAACTTCAAGTTTGAAAACAGATGAGTAACAGTAAAACAATGATGTAAAAGACTTGCATACTTGCCAATTATAATTTCCATCTACAGCTGCACTGTCGCAAAGTTTAAAGTGATTTATATTGATGATACATATCATCACTTGTACAAACGAGAAAAAATATTGATTAAATTCAGGTTGCACTTTAGGCTGATGTTCATGACATTAAAAGTTTGATCCTTTTTTTAATTATCAGAAGAAAAAAGATAACAAGCTTACACACATGTATGTAGAACATTTATATTCCAGTGATGTCCGAAATGAACACATTTGTTCACAAAATCTATGAACAGAATAAGCACTGTTTACCCATATGGTGTGTATTCCCTACTTGAAGTATTTCATGATTTTATGTCTTTTGAGACCAGGTCACTTTTTTGTGTGCAAAGTCCATGATATTTCTCTGCTGCATAATTTTCGAGGGCTCAGTGTCATGATTTCTAGCCACATTAGCTCTTTCTTGAATGCAAATATGGTTTTGGAAACAGCTGCGGGTACTACTGGTGACTCAGTAATAGATCTTCCTCATTGCAATCTGTGTTTTCTCTTTTGTTGCCTTGGGAAAAGATACAGAGCATTATTCTAGTCTGTCCATTGATAATATAGTTTTCTGCATTTTAGTCCAGCATTTGCATCTAGTCCTGAGATGGCATATTGTCAAGTGTTTCATCAACTTACAGCATGTAAATCTGACTCTTGCACACCCAACTCCTTTGCAATTTTGTTTTGCATTTCAGAAGATTGAAGTTTCTTTAAAGCATCCAAAATAAATTTATCTTTCACAGAATAGGCTTGAATGATTAAACGTGTCTATTCACTATCCAGATTATTTAAGTGAAAAGTGTTTGTCCTAATTCAGTTATCAAAATACTGATAATACTGAACTAACTTTTAAATTTAACAGAATTCACAAGAAAGTGACATTTAATTTTTTTGGGACCTTATTTGAAGCTACATACATGATGCAAATGAATCTCTGTTAGTGATAGCACTTTCTCTCTGGTGATTTGATATCACATTTTGGGCTGCTCTGCAACAGATCACAGAAAGCAGCATCAAGTACAAATGACATATCCTCACTTATCCATTCTGTGATCTGTTGCTGTCTATGTGACAATAAACACAAAACTAATCAATAAACAGGAAGCTAATCTTATGTGTGATCAGCAAGCATTCATTCAGAGAAAAAAGTTGCTAATCTTTAGTGTGCTTTAGTGCTAATGGCAACTATATAACCAAATGCAGTACACGTAGTTGATTTGGTTTAATTAGTATAGAAATTGTGAATTTTTGGTGTAAAACAACATTTTAGCAATACAATATCTAACATTGTCTGAATACAATAGTGGTTATTTGGGTCAAACAGTGACTGTAAATACACATTCTGGTGGTTTCCAAATAAAATACTGTAACAGTAGTTTTATTGCAAAGTTATCATCTGATAGATGTTTGTATGGATCATATAGTTAACACATTATATCTGGAAGTGCATTACAGTAAAGCACATTATAATGGGAGATAGCTGGATAGGGTAGAATTTGGTGAAAATCTCAACTGCACAATTTGGCAAATTACATAGACACATCTGTTTGTAATATTACTTCATTTTCTTTAAAAAATATTTCAATCCCTCCATAGGTTTTATCAGGTAGCAGCAGTAACTATACGTTTATGTCAGTTATTTGCTATGGATTTCCCACAAGATTAAAGTCTTTTATATCAAAACCAAAGAAGAATTATCATAAGTTCATATTCATGTATCAAAGTGTATCCACACTCAGCCAGTGCACTGTGGCTATGTTTTGATATATTTGGGTGTGAAAATCTGTGCTCAAACTCCATGCATGAAACTGAGAATACCTGTAAAGTTTCTATGAAATGAAACACATTCTGGTACTGTCCTTTCTCTAGAACTAAGTTTATCAGTAATTAAGCTGCTGATAGTCCTCCATAATTGATTTGCAGAATATACTTGCCGAGAAGCCCCACTTTTTTTCTTCCTCAGCACTGATAACTCTGTCACTTAAAGCGTCCACGTGATTGTAACCAAGTGCATGCATAGTTAGGAAGTGGTATGACTGGCCGAATCACGAAAAACAGCAGTTTTATAACAAAATGATTGGTCTAAAATGAAAATAGTAATTTGCTTCATTGATCTTACCAGCTCTTTGGACAGCCTTCTTGAGTCATACATAGTGCTTGCATATATGCATTGGGCAATCTTGGGTTGATCCATGGAGGAAGAAAAAAAAAATTCTTTATGAATTTTAGCAAGCAGAAAAGTGTTTTCAAACATATTGTAGTTAGATATCTCAAGTGATCATAATTACTTGGGTAGAGATCTCCAGAAACTGTCAGGTGCATTGATAGCATCAGACTGCATAGCTTAAGATGCAGAATTCCAAGTGATTTTCATCAACAGCAGCAAAGAGGGTGAACAGACCGAAACTATTTCAGACAAACCGAAACTATTTCAAACCGAAACTATTTTATGCAGACAAAAAAAAGAGAAATAGTTTTGGTTTCTCATGCTATGGAGACAGAGTCTGCAATTAGATAAATAATATTTAAATAAGATGATCATACACTACAACCACAATAAACCAACCATGACTTATGTAGTAAACTCACGATTGCCTGTTTATAAGATGTACTACAGAGATAGTCTCAGTAATGTTATTCAAGAGTTATTTTGCAAGGATGGCTCCAAAAATAGAACCAATCGCAAAACAGTTATCAATGAAAGTTATTGATGTTATTCGTGATAAGGGTATTAGCGCTGTTGGTGATGTTGCCGGGAAAACATTTTTCACGGCTAAAGAAAAACTACTAGTGTTAGTTCGGCGACGAAAGAAAACACCGATGACTTCCTCATTAGGACCACTACCATCTACGGAAATTATGCCTGCGAATATTAGTAAAATAATATATAATGCAGTGGATCAAAAAATAGCATCAGTAAACAATGGAGGATGTGACACTCAGGGAAATATTACTGCAAATATGATAGCGGGAAGTGGCCTGACAAAGTCATCGAGATCGCGATTTAGAATCAAGAAATATATAATAAAATGTTTAAATCGTCCCCTGACACAGTGTTTGATTTAGATCTGTCCATGATTGTCAGTTCTATTCCTATAATGCAATACAACCAAATAGTCGATCAAGAGTCAAACTTCAAGTCCAGGATACCAGGAAATACTTTCTACCCGCTGAAGCGTTTATCGAAGTAGAAGGAGAAATTGTAACAGCTGCTGATACTCCTGCTGTACCAGCACCATATGACCTAAATGTCAAAGTTAGTTTTGTCAGTAATGATATCATGGTGCTATTTAACAGCGCTAGATATATGATTGATGGAAGAGATATTGAATCCATAGAGCATGATGTTGATGTTGTCACAACAATAGTGGGGTTAGCAAAATATTCTGATGATTATACAAGATCAGCAGGTCCATTTATGATGTTCTCTAAGGATATTACTGATCACACCAAATACAATAAGTATATTAAAGTAAGGACACTAAGAGCTACTGCATCTGATCCACAACCAATACCTACCTGATTCTCTTGGACATAAAGCTAGACCAGCTGATGTCTTTGATATTATAAAAGGTGATAGTACTCGGTACAACTTAGGGTTTGCAACACACGTATCAATGTTACAAGTACAGCGTAGATTATTCTCATGCATGATTCCGCTATCTCATATATTTGGATTCTGCAAAAATGTTAGAAAAGTTATCTATGGAGCGAAACATACAGTAGTACTCGCTCGAAGCGGCAACGATAATAATGCAATCTGGCGACAAGCAGGCCCTGCTGGAGCTCTAGTCATGCTAGTAAAGTAAATATAACAAAACTCGCACTGTGGATGCCAGTAATGACTCCATCAATCACCGCAGAGGAAAAATTACTATCATTGATGGATCACGGAGGAAAATCATTGCTAAGTTGGCTAACGACAACAACAGATACCATGGATACTACTGTTAACGGCGTATTTACCTGGCACATGGCATCAAAACAAGGTGTTTCTGCACCGCGGCATATATTTGTTGCATTACAGAATTAGACGCGATTAAATTCACAAACACGCAGCCATATGATATTTGATCAATTGGGTGTTAATGAAGTCTCATTGAGGATAAACGGACAACAAGAACCATCTGAGGATATTTTACTTAATTGCTGACATTAATGGGACGTGATAATAATGTAGATACTGGTCTTCAAATATCACAATTGGATTTTAAAAATTAATACTCCATCTACTACTTTTCATTGGAACATCTTGATTTAACCAGACAATCCGTCGTTGATATACACTTTCAAGCTCATGTAACCGCTCCTCCTGCTGGTGGTTACAGAGCAGTTGCTGTTATTCTCAGTGACAAATCGATGCTACTTGACAGTGTTGGTGGACAGAAGAGAGTAGTTGATGCACCAGTAGAAAACATGTAAATGTTTTCTAAAAATATGTAGCCAATTAGATCAATCTCGTATTAAATAAAATGTCATATAGTCATGTTAATGTTACATTAACTCCTGGACAGATGAAGAAATTGCAATCAGATTCAGCTAAATAATGTGGAACTACAATCTCGTTAAAGCACAATCAGATGTCTGGTGGTCAGAATAAACTATCACTGACAACTCATCAGATTAAGCATTTCAATGATGCTATCAAAGATAAAAAAGGCGTTCAGGTCACTCTTTCTGCAGCTGCGATCAAAGGCATGATACAGTCAGGTGGTATATTCCCGCTGTTAGCTGCGTTACCAGCGTTGATTGCGGCAGTGGCCCCAGCAGTAGCAAAAGCTGCCACGCTAGGAGCCGTTGGTACAGCGGCAGGGATGGCACTAAAGAAAGCAACTGGATAGGGATACAAAAGAAAAGAAGCGATTGGGAAAGGGTCTAAGAATACCAGGAACTCCACATTCATGTTACATCCTAAACGGCCTGAGAATACCAGGGACAATTTAATAACAATTTCACAAGAACCTATAGTTCCCATGTCAAATTTTGATTTACGCGATGCTGCTAAAAAAACTAGCGATAAAAAAACTTTAGAGGTGTTTTTATGCTAGATCAATTACCACAACAACCAGACAACACTGAAACCGATATCATTAATCTTGATTACAGCACCAGACCTGGAACTCACTGGGTTGCATACGCGATTGATTGATTCATATGGGTTAGCGCCACCTAAAGAGTTTATGCATTATATACAACAATTTAAAAAACCCTCGTTGGTATTCCACACTACCAACACAGAAAATGAATGACCCACCAATATGCGGCATAGACACTATTTCATCATCGGGAGAACCACCTCATAAAACCATACACAAATATACGAGTAATCGCTTTTTAGAGAGAAATTATATAAAATAACGATTGATATTTGGGGAAGATCTCTCTCTGGTCTGAAAAAACCCACCACGGAAATATCTGCAACTGGTGATGTAAAAAAAATAAAGATGAAATAGCTGAGATGCTAAACCTCGCAAGTTTTGATCCAAATGAAATAGTCGTATTTCATGACAAACAGGGTAAATTGAAAATGAGTAATGTTTCCATGGATGATATTTTGACAAAACGATGCTACGCAGTAGAAGATACTATCGTGTTGTTTTCCAAGGAGGGTAAACTTAAACCAGGTGTCCTCATTTCAACTATTGTGGATAAAATATCAACACGCGATAACAATTATATATCCTCGACAAATTCATTGAAATCACTCAATGATAAGTATGACACTCATATAATTACATTTAACAAATTTATTGATTTACAAAAAAGTATAGTTGACAATATTGACAAATCTCTATTAGATTTCTTTGGAAATCCACCGGTGACCACACCGAAGCTAACAGAGATAAAAACCGTTATGTTAGAATTAGCAGCATTACAATCTAAGTATGAAGATCATGTCGAGAAGTTTTCAACTTTTCGTAAAAATCTCATTGAGAAATTCTTTGTCACCTCATTGGATACACTCGATATAAAACTCCCTGATATTAAAAAATCCATCAATGATATCAAAGAGACTCATGATGCCATCAGGGATGATTTTCATGCGATAATAACCCGATTAGATAAAATCAAAATTCCTCATGAGTAATAAACTCAGTATATATGATTCAACATGGATCATTTGCGTGGATCCCTACAAACAACAAACTAGATATGACCACGACCGTCAAGGGTATTTATCGATTAACACTAGTGTCACCGACTCAGTTTAATATTTCATGAACGAGTTCATCTGGGGTTATCAATACGATATCAACAATCATCGACAAGGGAACAACTGAACGATTCACAATAACATCCATCAATAATAATTTGGCTAAGGTTTCAATAACATGGTATGTGTTAGAATTAGCAGCATTACAATCTAAGTATGAAGATCATGTCGAGAAGTTTTCAACTTTTCGTAAAAATCTCATTGAGAAATTCTTTGTCACCTCATTGGATAAACTCGATATAAAACTCCCGGATATTAAAAAATCCATCAATGATATCAAAGAGACTCATGATGCCATCAGGGATGATTTTCATGCGATAATAACCCGATTAAATAAAATCAAAATTCCTCATGAGTAATAAACTCAGTCTGTATGATTCAACATGGATCATTTGCATGGATCCCTACAAACAACAAACTAGATATCACCACGACCGTCAAGGGTATTTATCGATTAACGCTAGTGTCACTGACTCAGTTTAATATTTCATGAACGAGTTCATCTGGGGTTATCAATACGATATCAACAATCATCGACAAGGGAACAACTGAACAATTCACAATAACATCCATCAATAATAATTTGGCTAAGGTTCCAATAACATAGTATGTGTTAGAATTAGCAGCATTACAATCTAAGTATGAAGATCATGTTGAGAAGTTTTCAACTTTTCGTAAAAATCTCATTGAGAAATTCTTTGTCACCTCATTGGATAAACTCGATATAAAACTCCCGGATATTAAAAAATCCATCAATGATATCAAAGAGACTCATGATGCCATTAGGGATGATTTTCATGCGATAATAACCCGATTAGATAAAATCAAAATTCCTCATGAGTAATAAACTCAGTCTATATGATTCAACATGGATCATTTGCGTGGATCCCTACAAACAACAAACTAGATATGACCACGACCGTCAAGGGTATTTATCGATTAACACTAGTGTCACCGACTCAGTTTAATATTTCATGAACGAGTTCATCTGGGGTTATCAATACGATATCAACAATCATCGACAAGGGAACAACTGAACGATTCACAATAACATCCATCAATAATAATTTGGCTAAGGTTTCAATAACATGGTATGTGGAATTCGTAGTGGATTTAAGTAAACAGCTTAATTGAAATCTGTTATAATAAATAAAATGTCATCATTGGCAACGTCACAGCAGTATCGCTATGATCAAGTCAGAGAATTTCAAACTAAACTCAAAACACTCACTGAGGAGTACCAAGTAAAAATTAAAAAATACCGTCGAATTACCGCAGTTGATGTTACCATGTACTCGGTATCAGGTGTAATTTCTGGAGCCGGTATTATACTCTCTTCAGTGACAATGGTTGCTCCGATAGCTGTTCCAATTTGTATATCATCGGCGACAACAATCGCAGGAATAATTGCAATAATAACAAAAAATATATCGTGTAGCCAGCATAAACTACAGGATTATGCAGTAAAGTTCCATGTTGTGTCAACCGCGTACTCGCAATTATTCTCGATGATATCTCATCACTCGATGACACATTAATATCCGATAGTGAGTTTTCAGCGATGGTACATGTTTATGATTCTGTGATATCAAAATTAGAAAAACAACACGAATATAATGGCAACATCGCAAGAACTACTTCAACGAATAGCGGAAAATACCACCCCGGTGATAACCACCATGATCTCAATAACCTCAACCAATCCTGAATTCAGTGTGAAATTTCCTACTGCGATTCCAGTGAAGGAAATAGCTCTGGCAAAATTACGCATATACGATAGTTGGCCTAATATTAGATCAAAATCAATTGGTGGTCAGCAACCAAATAATTCCCTGGTGTTTGCGAGTAAAAATAACCAAGATGGAACGCCAGATCAATAATGAATTACAGCATAAAATAAAATCCATTACTGGAAAAGAATCAAAAATCGCTATAACAGATTGAAATAAACTCACCGGGATATTCCGTAGACATCTATCAGAGTTCGATAAAAATCGTGCTAGGATGGCCTGAAATCCCACCTCGAATATCCTTACAAATACCACCGGAACCACAATAATCCGATTATGTTTCAATTACGAAGGAGGATTATCATGGTTATAGTAGTATACATACACACCATATCGATGACCCCTACTCAAACCCATTTGATAAATTAACATATTGGTTACCGCTAGAATTTCAGTTTAGTGGTTATTTTAATAGAGAGGAAGGAATCGGATTTTATACACCTTTAATAATAGACAAACCAGATGTTACTAAACAGTTCACAGCGATGAACACCGATTTTGAAACTTTTAGAAATCAACTCATAACAGAAATTAGTACAATCCCACCCAACCGAAATGAAGTCATCAAATACATGGAGGTGTGTAATAAAATTGTCACCGACATGGATGAATTTAATTTGCGACTTGTTCAACATATCTTAGCTGATAGTGTTGCTAAAACGAGAATAGAATTTGCAAAGAAACATAATATACGCATAGAAAATATTTCAGCATTTAAATTTCCAGGATATGTCGTATCCGAGCTAAAGAAAAAACTCAACGATGTCATAGATGAGTACTTTCCACGAATATTCGCCACATAGAAAAAATGCCGCAATCACAAACAACTATCCTCAAACATAATAATGACCCAGACAATGGTGGTAGGCATATTGCTCCTCAAAATGTGAATATATCCTTGGTGATTGTAGTAAATCTAGTATGTGATGCTATTGAAGGAAGTTACCAAATAAATCTCGAAAGGTCAAATCAAGCCCAACAAGGATATATTTTATATTCATTTGCACCATCAGCTCCACCTAGATTTCTAATAATTGAAGATCCAACTAATACGGTCTGTATGCGATGTCATAATAATTCATTAACAAGAACTAATTTTAAACTCACTGATCAGTCCAATAATCTGATTGATTTACGAGAAGAGATTTTACAAATTAGTCTGTTTGTGAAATCGTAAAGACTTTTACCATAACACTAAAACAATTTGTCTCAACAACGCCATCAGCACCGGTTTTATTTACTCTGGAGACTGCATGACAAAACGAAAATATTTTTTTTTCTTTTTTGTCTGCATAAAATAGTTTCGGTTTGAAATAGCTTCGGTTTGTGTAAAATAGTTTCGATTTGTCTGAAATAGTTTCAATTTGTCTGAAATAGTTTCGATTTGTCTGAAATAGTTTTGATCTGTTCAGCCTCTTTGCTGCTTGAACTGTATCTATATTCAGCTTTTGTACATGTTGCCACAAACCTTTATCCATCATAGCTTATTCTGTTTTTTGGTAAAGGAATAAATCTAATTCCTCAATTTGACTGTCAGAATTAAAATGCTCCCATTGACTCCTTTTCAACATTGTTGATCAGGAAATCATCAAATCATTGCAAAATTTGTAAATACTTATTGTAATTAATTCATAATTGCCACAAGCAGCTGATTGGAGGAAAATGATGTACATAAGTAATGTCTGTAGTTATATCTAATTTATGCTTACTGATTAGTTAATTCATCATTGTGATTGATCAATGGTGATATTATGAATTCATATAACAGCTCATGAAAGTGACATTCTCAGGTAATTGATTTTCTTATCTTTTCACAGCTCCTTCAAAGCCATCGATTTCATTGGTTAGGAATATAACAGCCAAAACTGCAACTGTTGAGTGGAACATGGATGAAGTACGTCCAGGACAGACAAATTACACTATCATTGCAACAGGAATCAGTCCAGCTGAGAGGAGGACACGTTTAGTTTCTGGTAAATAAAATATCAGTCCTAAGAAAAAAATCTTTGATTCTATGATTCTAATTTTAATTCAGACATGAATACTTTTCTTTTTACACATATAAGGAGAAAAACAGGTATTTATCATAAAAAGTATATACTTTGGAACACACCTCACCAAAAGCAACACTCGATAGTATTCAAAGTACAGATTTAGTTAAAGATACCCTTATATTGTTGCAAAGTATAGAGGTGGCTGTTACACTGTTAATTTGCATGTAGTAGCTGTGGGGGCCAATTTTTACCATTAGAAGATGTGTTGTGTACCATATTGGGAGTCCTGTTGTCAAGATCAAGGTCACAGTATGTTTAATTTTCCATATTTTCCCTACATTCAGTAATACTTTTGAGATTAAGGAATGAATCTTGGTATATATATATATATATATATATATATATATTATATATATAAAAAATTATATCTATATATATATATATATATATACACTATGACTAGAGGACTTCTCTGGTTGCCTTATGGTTAGAGCATCCGCCGCAGGAGTGGGAGGTCGTGGGTTTGATCATGTAAGCATCACATTTGTCTTGTTCAATAAACATTAGAAACTACCAGGTGAACCAGATAGTATTATTTTATATTGATAAAGCCCATCTGGAGTTATGAATGATGAAATTTCCTTAACCTTTTCATGGGTTGAATTTGTCATAATCCTTTCAAAAAATCAAACTTGGTGACATATGTTGTATATCCAATTTTGTTGATGCAATTATCAATTCTTGGCAATGGAAATAAATCTGTTTTGTCACACTGTTCCATCGTTGGTGCTAGGGATGTTAATATCGTTTTTTTTTCAAAACCGATTATCGTTTGTAGAAATCCGATTTTAAACCGATTATCGGTTTTTATTGGCCTTCATAAAAATATAATCTTATAATGCAAGTTACTGTATGCATTAACGTATATACACCGCTCCCTCGATAACTCGCGCACAACGGAGTTCAAAAGCATCGACCGCACTATAAGCTAGGGCGCGAGTTACCGAGGGACCTATAAATAAAAAAAAAAACTAATAAAGAGATGGGAGATCGACAGAGAGAGGTGAAGGGGGGAGGGGTGCATTGTTGAATACTCGTTTTATAATCGTGCTGAAAATAACTGAATAAATATTTCTTTATAAAGGTGTTGTTCGTTTTTCTTTGTAAATTACCTTTAATTTCTGGATAAAATATCTTGAAAAGATCGTAAAACAAACATTATTCCACGAGGTATCAGTACTCTTAACGTGTGTATCGCTAAACGCATTGTGTATTACGTCACTGCTTTTTTTTTTGTGTGTTGATTTGGATACATTCTAGTTTTATTGTTTGTTCAAAATGAATGAGATTTCTTTATCAAAAAAGAACATTCATATCGAAAAACGACAACTATAGATAGATAGATAGATAGATAGATAGATAGAGAGTAAATTGTAAAAAAAAAGTACAAAGATAAACCATATACCAACTATGAATTTAATGGGTCTAAACATCAGACATGTAAAAAAAAAAACCATAAAAATAAATAAATAAATAAATCATCCGATAGAATAGACCAGCCTCATCACAATGATAAACTTGGTCGTCTGTATATCCATCACGCGTCAGTATCCCTCGGAGTTGGTTGGGATAACTAGATGCAGCCGCCTGATTTGCTACGCGTATCTCTCCCGACAACGAATTTTGTTTTATTCCATGTTGGCGCTGGAATCTCCAAAGCCATCCATGGCTTGCCATGAAATCTGAATCAGTATCCATAGTTTGGGCCATTTTTTTCTGCCTGGGCCTTGAGAATTGTTCCTGAAATCGGAACACAACCAGGTGTACACATCATCATCTAAATCTGTGTCGTTTGCAATGCGTGCCCGTTTCCGTTTAAATCCATCATCAGAATCAACTTCATGCAAATAATCCCGAAATTTCTGCTCATCCTTGAGCCAACCTGTGAGTGTTCACTCGGCAATTTTAAGTTCACTACAAACTTTTGATCTTGATTCACCATTACGAACCCTCTGTATGACAGTAAGCTTTTAATTCACCGAGTACGACTTTCGCTTGATTCCCTTGCTCTCCATGATCACATTTACAAATGATTAGGATAAATTACTGATTAATGTATACTTTAATGACAATAAATATATACTATTTGAAACCATGTTCGATTGGTCCAATTAATTTCATTGATGTTGATTGTTGAGACAAGATATTGACCACAAGAGTTTATGCATGTAGGATTTGCTTTCCTTTGAACTTTTGTATTAAACGTCTTTTACCTGATTTGCTACAAAAGACCGACTTAACGTGATAAAACAAAGCAGGTTTATTTTAATTGATTTTTACAATACATTTCCCCAAGTCGTCGATCAAAACGCAGCCACACTTAATTAGGTTCTCATAGATGTGCTCGCGGACATCGATGTGACGGTCAACTGAATCTTTTCATGTTTGAATATAAGAGAACATGCAACGATTATACTGCTTACACTGCAACACAATGAAAAAGTTAAAACACTAATTTCCTCTGACAAGACATATTTAATTAGTATTCATTTCATTTAGTGTTGCCACCTGTTAGCATTTATTATAATTCATTGATCACTGTTTCGCCGTATACATATGCAGTATTATTATTTACAGTGAACTGAGAACATACTTTTTCTGATAAAATGTAACAAGATATATGATTCCTTATTAAAACCTGAAAATTTCACGATGTTGATTCTAACTTTTCGGGCACTAACCGCCACTTACGATAAAACGGGCGATATATTAAGGTTTCATTCACCAGTTCTGATCACGATTTTCTTCATTTGTTAAAAAAAATCTTTTAAAAAAACGGGATCCACGCCGGACACCGCGTTATAAGCGAGTTCACGAGTTATCAGGGCGCGAGTTATCCAGGAACCGGTATACGCGCAAGTTGACGCAAGTGTCAACGCCGATTAATATATTTTCTACTTAGAGATTTAAATAAACATAATTTATACTGTATGTTTATAAAAAAAAAATTATTAACTATTAAACAGCACAAATAAAACATAAATTTACGAGTTGCGATCCTGCTGGCAATAAAAAACAGGAAACATGAATAAAGTCAATAAACAAACCATAGATAAAAATTGTCCACAGATAAAAAAAGTAAGTCAAACTAGTAAATCCAAATTAGTTTACATATCGAACAAGTCCTGGTTCTTATTAAAAAAAACTAACGACTCTGCATGTTCTGGAAGGAGCCAATTACGTTGATCGCTTATCAAATGTCCAGTGGCTGAAAATAATCTCTGATTGTACCGACGTCGCCGGAATACACAAGAATTTCCTGGCAAGACTGGCTGTTTTCGGAAACAGTTTCTCATTATGTTTCCACCACTCTAGTGCTGTTTCCATTGAAGTCGTCGTCCATGGCGACTTGATATAATGTTCAAAGTCACAGTCATTCAATGCCTGCTGTGATGCACTATCACCCAGCAGAAACATAACTGACGCATGATTTGGTCGAGATCGTTTTGTTGGCGGTTCAGAGCTGGTTGCATCACCACTAGTCGAAGGTTGTTCAAGGTCAGTTGGCATCTGTCTGAGTAGATGGCGGACATTATCATACGCCAGTTTCTTGAAGTTGTCATCAAATCCGGGAAGATGTTTGTACATTGGATCGAGGATTGATGCAACGACGCATTCATTTGTTGCTGTTTCGTCGCGTTCCATGCCAAACCGTTGTGAAATATTCATAGCAACGTCAGTCCTGAATTCTCCAAAAGTCTTAGAATCTTCTTCTTTATGGATTAGATGATTCTTGATGAGACCCCATAACATCGGAAAAACACAAGAGGCTGAAGGTTGGCTTTCGGCTGACAAGACGGAGGTCATGATCTGCAACGCCTTCAAGACCAGGAGTAGTTCGCTAATCAGTTGCCATTGTTCCTCCTTCATATCCAGTGTTTTGGCATCGTTCATTTTTGTCACGCTTCTGTCACTAAGAACCGCCACAACAGGCCATCTGAGTTGTGAGAGCCTTTCAAACATGTCAAAGACGCTGTTCCAGCAGGTCTTGCAGTACTGAATCAGTTTGAGTGGTGTCTTGTCCTTGTCCATGGACACCTGTCATTTCATAAGCTCACCCTCCGCCATTGGGCTATGTGAGAAATGTCCAACTAAACGTGATGCAGCGGATACACACTTGGAAATTTGATGATTCGTGACGGCATGGGTGCCCATTGCATGATTAATGCAAAGTTGCAATTTATGTGCCGCACAATGAACATCCAACCATCCATTCACGCTACCGACATCTTTAACATTGGAAGCACCATCATGGACACATGCAACAACTTTACCTTTTATAGCCCATTCTACAGCCACAGTTCCCAGATGTTCAGCGATGATGGCTTGTGTGTGGCGGTCATTCATTGGAATTGTTGCAAGAATGGGTGTCTTCATAATCCAGTCTGGATCAATGTAGCTGGCAGTGAAGCTCAGGTATGCTTCGTTGGTTAAACTGGTCCATATGTCGGTGGTAACGGCAATATCCTTGACATTTTCTTCTAGATGTGTCTGCATTTTCGCCATTAGCGTCTTCTTCATTGTAGTCATTCGTGACATCATCGTCTGACGGTATGGAGGACGATATTGTGGCTCCACCAAAGCCATCAAATCACGGAAGGAATTGGATTCAACAATCGAAATTGGTAGCATGTTTTCAGCGACAAACTTAGCTACAGCAGCAGTAACTCTTTCTTGATGACTATCAGGACAGTTTCTTTGTGTTCCAATAAATGTTGTTATTCGCAGCTGAACATTTGAAGGAGCTGCAAATCTGGGATGTTTGCTACGCAAATGTGCATGCAATCCAGTAGTAGTACCACCGCTCCGACTTATTTGTTGTGAACATAGTTTACAGCGAGCCATGCTTGATGAAATTTTTTCAAAGTTTTCCCATACATCAGATTTATTTATACGACCAGCCATATTTGTAAACTTGAAAAGACACAACCAGCAGAGACCAGTCCTCAACAACAGAAGCTGTAGCTATTAACAGTCTATTGTTGTCAATTTCGGACATCAAAGAACTTAGCGACCGGTCGGTCGACTAACTATTGACATCCTTCAATAATAAATGTATTCATTTACAAAGACGCTGCATGGAACTCTCACAAATTTTAAACACACCTTATCTGCTGGCCATATTGTATTAAAATGTAAACACTAAACAAATGCATGAATGAATTTTTTTCTGGCATTTTTTAAAATTTTCACTACAAAAATGGTAAAAAAATATTGAATTCGATTATCGTTTTGTAAAAATAAAAACTGATAATCGTTTTCAAAACCGATAATCGGATTTCCGATTTTCGTTTAACAACCCTAGTTGGTACACATGTGGAAAGTGTTATCTGGTTTAAGCACATTGCTACATGGTGAACTCCAGTAAAGTTTGCGTGGTTTGTTAAAATCATTCTCTAGCAAATACTGAATTCTTTTTTCAAACATTTCTGTTTGAGAGAATTCATGCTGTATGGATGTTTCTTATTATTGAAATTTGAGTGTGTTTGAGGAACAGTTGTGTGTATGTTTGGCTGATGTGTATGACCTGAGTAAACTGCTGGCAGGGATGACTCCAAGGATATAATATGACAACTAGATCAGCACACTCCATGTTGTAGTTATTGGTTAAATTGAGAAGAAGTGAGTCTGCAAAGTAAGAGAAAAACAGAAGCTTATATTCAGATAAATACTTGTAAAAATGTTTACAATGATGGTTCTAATTAGAATTCACATGCAGTTTTTGAGATACTGTATTACCTTTTCACAAGTATAGAGATGTCCATAAATTGAATGGAAAGTTGGATATATGTTATTGCATAAACAAGAGCTTGAAATGAATTGTAGATTCTGTTGTGAGTTGTGAAGAAATGTTCAAACTATACATGAAAGTGACATGTCAATTATTCTGTCACAGTTGACCTATCAACTAGGCACTATACTCATTAACATATCTTCTTTTACAAAAATGATTTTGTTGTAAAAGTGTATGCTATATATTTATGCATACAGTACTGATTTACTATAAATTTTTATTCCAAAAACTGTGTAAAAGCATATACAAGTTATATCAGATGAATATGCACATGTTATTTAGGCAGAAGTGCCCTGGCATTTGTTTTTTCTTTTATATAAAATTTGACTGACTTGGTGCCTATATATCAGCTACCCAGTGTTTATCATCTTGATTATTACCAATTTTGTATACAACTGTTGCATTTGATAGATCAAAAAGGTTTTCTTAATGTCAGGATATAGTTTAAGTTACTGATACGCTTTAATACAGTCTGTATTTTTTTATAAAAAAGGTTAATCATTTGTTTGTGTCCCAGAGTTATCATCTGTCATTACATCTTAGTTTGTTATAAAACATTATTTTCCATCTACACGTGAATCCCAGCAAAGGTAATACTAATTAAGTGCACCTGTTCCCATCTCCTGGAAGCTGTAGGAATTGGAGGCTTTCACAAAGTTCTATCCCATTCTAATTGCCCAGTTACACACATCCTCAATTACAATTTGGCATATGGCTTTTATTTAATGAGATCTTGACTAAGATTGATTGCCAGCTGTCCTCTGCATCAGTTAGACAAGTTAGGGTTCTGGATTGCCACCCTTCTAACATTGGTTATAACAGCCAATTTTATACTGATAAACCGTCAGTAATTTTCAGTTCTATCATAATTCGGCATGATTTCCAGAAGTTGTGACTGTTGGTTATCCTTTCTATTAACATTCATTACAGTAGCAATGTTCAATTTTGAGTTACAGCATGATATTGATGAAATCTTAAATAAGTTAAATTTCCAATATACCGGGTACCATAGCATCAAGAGTTTTGACCCTGTATGTGCATGACCTAACTTTGATCCCACAACACTAGTTCCTCTGTTATAGTGAGGTGATATGTTGTGATATAGTCATTGTTAATAGCTCTAGTTGATAGCTACTTGTCAAAGTCAAGAAGTTCTTATATGATGGCCTTTTGTCCAGTGTCTTAGCATTGCTAATATCTTATCCCAATGAGCCCCTCATGCCAGGTTTGTTCAATGATATTGTACCCTTCATCCAAGCTCTGTACCAGCAATATCTTTTTTGTCAGTGGTACTACAAGACACTAGACATGTTGCTCTGAATGATACCAAATAATCTAGTCCTTTTCTACTCACATTACAAAATACAGTGGGAAAAGCAAAACTGTTGAGACCCTGTATTTTTAGGCCAAAAATTGTCAGTTGTTGGAATTGGAGTTTGTGTCCAGATTTGTGATATTTTGGCTTGCGATCTAAAGTTTGAGCTGTGCATATACATAGACACATAAACAAGGGATTCTTAAGTAGGATAAGATTTGTTTGGAGTAAAGCATGTCCAGGACACACAAAAATCCAATTTGTCCCCTCTGCACATCCATAAATGACATAACCAATCCAAAATGTCTTTAATAATACTAGACATTAAGCCAAACGAAAATCTCTAAGAAATAGATGTATTTGAATTTGTTTGATAGTAACCCCCAAATACATTTACCTACCCTCATTTCAGGGAAAAATGACAGGAATCTCCAAAGATTAATGAGTTAAGTGCAGGGAAGATTGCTACCAAACCTTACAGACAAAATTATCTGCAGGTCATGTGATGCTAAATGAATTTGATACCCCTTGGATATTCAATACGATGACCGCAGCAGCTATTTTAAAAATCTTTTTTAAATTTGCTACTACCATCTTATAAATGGATGCTCTTGCTGACACTCAAAAGCTACTAAATGAAGACAGTACTGATTATTAAAAATCTTGTTATCACTGAACCTTGTCAACCTGTTGATTGTATTGGGATGAAGATTTTACCAAAAGTATTCATCCTCATTTAGTATGATACTGATAAGACATCCTTTCCAGGCTACCATGATATCCATCCTTTCTTGGCTACCATGGTATCCATCCTTTCCTGGCCTACCATGATATCCATCCTTTCCTGGCTACCATGATAGCCATCCTTTCCTGGCTACCATGATATCCATCCTTTCCTGGCTACCATGGTATCCATCCTTTCCTGGCTATCATGATATCCATTTGAAAATCTTCCTGAAAGTTCATGGATAAAGTAGCATTTGGGATATTGTTAAACTGGAAAGATTTCTTAATCTTTATGGAATTGAAGGTGATCAGGTTACATTTTATTTGTCATTCATATAAATATTCTATCTATTTGCAGGATTTTATAACAGAACGTATGAATTTAATGACCTTGAGGAATATTGGAACTACAGTGTGATTGTGCAAGCCACTACCAGCATTGGTAGCAATCATTCTGATCCCAAAAGCTTTACTACATTGGCTGGACGTACGTATGAAATATACAAATTACATTTTTGTTTATTACCATTATTACATGAATTCTAATAGATATTTAGGAAGGTGAGACTTCATGGTCAGGCAATGTTTACATGACACAAACAAGCAAAGACTACCTTGACAGTTTCAGACATTTGATTAATGGAGTTATATATATGTGACATATTCGCAGACAGTATTGGATCGGTGTATATCTCAAAGAGCATGTTTTGAGGTTTCAAGCTACATCAGTGCACGTGACCATTAAAAGTGATATTATCAAACTGAGCAAACATATATTTTTTCACTTAGCGTATATGTGAAAGAACCAGGATCTCAAACTTTTGAACTTGTAATATTTTGTAGCCAGTGATTTATTGGCATTGAAAGAAAGCAAATGCTTTCATAGGCATTTAGTTATGAATCAAGCAAGACAGCCATCATTAACAATAACAACTTTACATGACAGAAAATAAATCAAAATACATTAGTATGTCTACCAGCATAATTTATCATGGTCAGTCTTATCTCCCTTCCAGCAAAAGGCACCTGATTTTCATCAAAAGAAGGCTCAGAAGACATCATGACCACCTTTGTTCCTTATATTAATACCTAAACAATCATCCTGCATTTAGCCTTAAACTCCCCATTTCTGGCTTTAAGGTAATCAGTTGAGATCTTGTTGTACACATACATCAATTGCTCCTGATCATTGGATTAGCCATGCATTGTCACACTGATCCTTGTACTGGTGGAACATTTCTGGACCCCATTAAACTGGTTCTGACTGGTTTCTCTAATGTGTTGATTGAACAAATGAAAATAAATTTAAAATTCACATCAGATAATTTAGAAAATTATCAATTAACCTTTTTAACTTTTGGAATTTATGGATGCTTTAAACAAGGCATATGATACATTCACCTTGCCTGATGAAATGCATTACAAGTTATTTTGATTCCTACAAGAACACTCTTAATTGCGCTTTTGGAAATTTTCATTGCTTTATGGACTACTGGTAATATATGTATAACTTGGAAAGAGGCTATAGTAGCCATGTGTTCCTAAACCGGGTAAGGAAAGCACAGATCCTGTTAAATACTATTCCATTGCTTTTATGAGCTATATCTGTAAAACGATGGATCAGTGCAAGGCTGTTTAGTATATGCAAGCTAGCAGTTTAAATTCTCTTTCCAAAGTGGCTTCCATTATGGCCATAGTACCAATGATTATCTGGTTAGACTTAAAATATTATCAAGAAAAAACATTCAGTAGTTAGTTGTTTTCTTCGATTTGGAAAAGGTCAATGATACAACATGAAAGTAATAATAACTAATGACTGCACAGTCTGGGTCAAATTTTCTTTAAAAAATTTGGAATTCATGGTATTAGTGGGCTCCACCCTGTCTGATATTTATGAGCAAGTGATGGGTGTTCCTCAGGGCAGTATTTTATCTTTTGAGCTTTCTGATATCAAAACTAAAAACATTACAAAGTGTTTGGCTCCTAGTGTGAATTGCTTCTTATATGTTGATGATTTGCATTGATGATTTGCTGATACACTATTAATCAAACCACATGCATACAATTGAAAGACAATTGCAAGCAAATATAAACAAGATTCATAATTGGACTACTGCCAATGATTTCAAATTCTCAAAACAAAACAAAACAAAAACACTATGCATGCATCTCTGTCAGCTCATGATCATCATAAACTTGTGTTTGATGGAACACCTATATTGGTTGATAAGGCAAGAAAGTCTTTAGGTTTTGTCTTTGACAGACAACTCACAGTCATTTGACATGTTAATAACTTGAAAACTAAATCTTCTTAATTTACTCAAAGTAGTGTCACACACTGACTGGGGTGCTGAAAGAAACATTCTTTACTTGTATATAACTTCTATTAGACATTTGTCTTGATTATGTTTCATCAAGAAAGTCATATTTAATGATGCTTGAATTGGTTCCCCATCATGCAATATGATTCACTTTGGGATCATTTAGGATATCACATATGAAAGCATTTTGGCTGAAGCAGTGGAGCCACCTCTATCACATCATAGAAAAGCAGCTTTACAATATGCCCTCAAATTAAAATCAAACCCTTTAATCCCTGATTTTGAATTTTTTTGCAATACAGATACATACCTGCCAACCGTGACACTTTTGACATAATCATTAGGATTGTTTTGCACCAAATCATTAGTTTTTGTTTCCATGTACAGTAAAACTGCTATGAGCGACCGCCTGTCATTTCCGACCACAATCGTAATACACAGATCTATTTTTTCAAAATATAAACACTCTGTTATGAGTGACCACCTGCTGAACAAAACCAGCAAGCGTGGTGTCTTGGTAAAACATGCATTTTAACAATACTATGAACGACTGCATCGCAAAAACAAGAATAAACTCCGTGATCTTTATTTAATCTTAGTAAAATATGACCGCTCATACCGTTCTAAATTTAAAATAAACACTTTAAAAATAGGTTGGCTATCGAATTTGTTAGCTATGTCTATAGTGTTTTATAGCTTATGGCTTATACCAGACTAAAGTGTTTGTGGATTATTTCTTAAATCTGATTCACTGCTTCATATGCTCCCTGCATTGTTCTTTGATATTCGTATAGGGGTGACCAACACAAGGAGCATAAAATCAGGGAACCAGACTAATTATTCCAGCACTTAGCCTGCTTTTTGGCCTTATTGTAGGACACGGCATTCCTATCAACGGCAGTGTCACAAGAACAGACACCACTGACCTATATGTACACAATTGTAAAAGCGACCGCTTTATTAATAATGATCGTTCTGATAAAAAACAAGCATAAATTGAATATTTAATAAAATAATGGTTGTTCTTGGTAATAAATACTACAGTCCATCACTGATAAGGACCATTTTACATTCTTGAAAATTAAAGACCATCCAGCTAGATGTATTGCAGCATCTGTATCACTCACCTTTGGACGATTTTATGAGAGCCACCTTCTGGCAGTCTCATATTACCTTGTCTTTTTACCATCAGTCTTCAGTGCATGAGAGTGAAGGTATTTCTTTCTTGGGCTTTATAGCAATGGCACATGTGGCCCAACTGTCAGCTTTTTCAAGGGAACACTCCTCCTTGAAGGGTTAGTACAAATAGGATACCTTTGATGGATCAAGCAGATGTATGTTTCTTATTGCGTCATCATCATCATCATCAGTCTCTTGACATAGTGTGGTTGTTGAGGCACTGTGCTGAACATCTGACCAGTTCCCTCCACTTGTCTTGATCATGTGCCATTGCCTGTGTCTCTGCAAAACTGTTCCTGGTCCATTCTATGATATTGTCAGTCCACTTTTTTCTCTATCTACCACTCCTTCTCCACCTTGGACACTACCCTGCAGTACTGTTGTGCAAAAGCTGTTGGCGCTGGTGACATGGCCATACCATGTGGTACGACAGATGGATCTTATATGTTATCTTCGTCATGTATAGATGTAAAGAAACAAGGCAATGTAAAGAAATCTGTCAAGTCTACAATCAATACATGGCATACTGCCTTGTCTGAAAATCAATCCTCTGATAAAAATTGTCATGTCTTTGGGCACCTCAAAAGCAGTCTGCATGTAATCAACCTAAATATTCAACACATCCTCCCAAAACTGGATGAGATAAAGTTAATATTACAGCAAACTAGATCAGTCAGTATTCTAGGTCTATGTGAAACCTTTCTTTCCGATGATACTGATGATTTGGCTCTCCAAATACAGGGCTTCCACTTTGAAAGAAAAGACAGAGACTCCATGGGTGGTGGGGGTATTCTTCTCTATGTAGACAGTTCCATTAGTTATAACAGATGTGTTGATCTAGAGACTATTGGGGTAGAGAGTATCTGGATCGAAGTAACCCTTGCCCAATCAAAGCCAATACTCTTATGTTCAGTTTACAGGCCACCTAGTTCCACAGCTGATTGGATTGATATATTTGAGGCTCAAATTCAAAAAGCATTACTAAAGGAAGATTTAGAAACTATCATATTAGGTGATTTTAACATTGACTACATGAAAACTCCACCATTAACATGGATAAGTAACTTTGAAACTTACAACTTTACTCAATTAATTAACACCCCAACTAGAGTAACAGATAAAAGTGCTACTATCATTGATCATGTCTATATTAATAAACCTGAAAACATAAGTGAAATAAATGTGCCAGTGTATGCACTGAGTGACCACTACCCAGTCTGTATAACTAGACATGTTCCGAAATCATCTATAAATGGGCAACACATTGAAATACAATACAGGGACTTTAAACAGTTTGATGAGGAAATGTTCTTAAATGATTTAGTATGCAAACCCTTTCAATCAGTCTGCAATATAGCTGATGTCAACACTGCTTTAGATAAATGGTATCAGATGTTCAATGCAGCCTTAGACAAGCATGCCCCAATTAAAACAAAAAGGGTTAAACACCAAATTACACCCAAGTGGATTACCCCTGAGATAAATGAGGCTAGGCACCTAAGAGATAATTTCCACAAGAAAAAAGACATGAAAAGCTATAGAAAGTGGAGGAATAAAACTAAGCATCTGATAACTAAGGCAAAAGAGAACTACTATAAACAGGCTATTAATGAAAGTAAGAGTACCAAAACATTGTGGAAGCATCTAAAAGAGCTGAACCCAACCAAGAACAGTTGTCTTCCCCCTAGACTTAAGCAAAATGATGATATAGCAACATCTGTACAAGACATTGTGGATATGTTCAACAATTTCTTCATAACCATCTCCAGCAACAGTATTCAGAACCAGACTACATCCCAATTGAACTTGATGCTCTACAGTTATTTTTAAGAGCTAAAATTCCTGAAGATAATTATTTTTCAATAGCTAATGTCAGTGAAGCGGACGTTTTTGATATGCAAATTAAGTTGAATATTAATAAATCCTCTGGATTGGATGGTATTAGTCCACAAATCCTTAAAATTGCTGCACCAGTAATAACAAAGTCATTAATGCATATCATAAATTTAAGTATAATGAGTGGTAATTTTCCAGAAAAATTTTAATGTGCAAAGGTTACACCTATCTTTAAGAAAGGAGAAAAGGAGGATCCAGGAAATTACAGACCAATATCAATTTTACCTGTATTGTCAAAACTGTTTGAAAAGCATGTAGCCATTCAGGTCTATACATTTTTTTAAACAAACTCTCTATTTCATAAAGCACAATCAGGATTTAGAAAGTACCACTCATGCCAAACAGAACTTACCAAATTAATTGATCTTTGGCTGAAGGAAATGGATAATGGGCATATGACTGGGATAGTTTTCCTTGACTTCAAGAAAGCTTTTGATCTTGTTGATCATGAAATTCTGCTGAAAAAGTTGAACTGTTACAGGTTTGACAATCCTTCTTTAAACTGGTTTAGATCATACCTAAACCAAAGGTCTCAACAAGTAAGCATTGGCAATATTAGCTCTCAAACTCGCACTATGCTTTCAGGAGTCCCTCAAGGCTCAGTTTTAGGCCCTCTCCTCTTCCTTATCTATATCAATGATCTACCATTAAATAATGAATCCACCAATACAGAATTGTTTGCAGATGATGCAACCTTGTATACATCTAGTTCTGATACTGAAGTTATCCAAACAAGATTAAACTCAGATCTTATTAGAGTCCAAAACTGGGCACAACAAAATAGGATGGTAATTAATGAAGGTAAAACAAAATGTATGATTCTGGGGACGACACAAAAGCTACACAAGTCAGGGAACCCAAAACTATCGCTTGCAATAAATAATCATCCATTAGAAAATGTCAGTCATGAAAGGCTTGTAGGTGTGTCCATAGATAATAATTTATTATGGAATGACCATATTGATAAGCTTTGTAAAACACTGTCATCCAAAATTGCCCTTCTCAGCAGAATCAAGAAATATTTACCTATGGAAACTCGCAATCTATACTACAAGACGTATATTCTTCCAACAATGGATTACTGTTCTAATGTATGGGGAAACTGTGCTAAATCTGAGTTTGACAGGATTTATAAACTCCAGAAACGAGCAGCACGTGTAATTTTAGATACATCTGTTGACCATCCCTCAAAAGCATTATTTACAGAACTCAAATGGTTCACAATATATGACAGGATAGATTTTCACAAGGCAGTTCTTTTATATAAATGTCTACATGGAACTGCACCAGAGTATCTTCAGGACTTATTCAAGCCTTTTTCAACACAATACCAGTTGAGATCAATCTCACATGGAAACCTTCTAGTACCAAAACCAAGAACAGAGCAATTCAAAAAGAGTTTTCAATACTCTGGTACAGTTCTGTGGAATAAGCTTCCATTACATGTAAAATCGGCTGAAAATATTAGAGTATTTAAGAAGAGATATCAGGAGCATGCATGTGTTTCTAACAGATAATGGAATTTAGTATTTTAATACGAAACATGCTAATATAAGCACTAATTATTGCTTCTTCACACAATGTGCATTTGTTATACTTTCATTAAGAGGGCCTCAAGGGAGAATAGTCCTTGACTAATGAGTCACCCTCTATAAATAAAGCATTATTATTATTATTATTATTATTATTATTATTTAAGCTTTCTCTCTTTTGACAGTCACAGAAGGTCTTCATAATAACCTACATTGTGCCTGATGGTGTTAAGCAATTCTTCATTTGTGATGTGGTCCATGTGAAAGATGCCAAGGATGGTTCTGTAGCATCTCATTTCAGTGCCTGGATTCTTCGTTGTAATTCTGCTGTCAGGGTCCAGGCCTCACATGAATACAGAAAGATTCAGATGACTGATGCTCTCAATAGTCTGATTTTAGTTTTCAGACAGATGTTCTTTTCTCTCCAGATGAGTCTTAGCTTTGACATAGCTGCCGTTGTTTGTGCTGCTCGTGACAAAATTTCTGCTCTTGATCACTCTTCAGTGATTATGGAACCAAGATATTGGAATTGGCCTACTCTTTCCAGTTCCTGTCCTTTGACTTTAATCTTGGTTGAGATTTGTTTGCCACTATTTGTCATCAGCTTTGTCTTCTCGGCGTTTATCTCTATGTGAAATCTGGAAGATGTTTCATCCAGGTTCTTCATTAAAGTGGCAGGCTCATCTTCACTGCCTGCCAGCCCAACAATGTTGTCTGCAAAGCATAGGTTTGTAATGTTACACCCTCCAATGGTGACTGTCCCACAGTGGTTTTCCAGGGCTTTGCTCATGATGCACTCTAAGTAGATGTTGAAAAGCGTGGGTAACAGGCGACAGCCTTGCCGTACTCCAACTGTTGTCTTGAACCAGTCCCCCGCAGAACCTTGAGCAATTACTGCACTGGTAGCCTTGGCGTACATTTGCTTGATGGTATTGGTCAACTTTTGACCCATGTTGTACTTCTCATTGTGGCCCACAATGCCTCATGCCACACTCTGTCAAAAGCCTTTTTGAAATCTATGAACACATGATAGATGTCTTGTTGATGTTATGAGTACTTTTCACACAGAACCCTAAGATTGAATATTTTTTTATGCTGCGCTTCTTCCACTCCAGAACCCTGCCTGTTCTTCAGCGATTATTTTTTATGCTTGTGGGTTTGCCTTACTAGCATGGCTGATCAAACTGATAGTTCTATAATTTTGACACAGCTGGATATTGCCTTTCTGGGGGAGTGTTATAATCAGTGACTGGGTCCACTGTGTTGGCAATTTGCCTGTCTGTCAGATATTGTTGCAGATTTTTATTTGTAGCTTTATCACTGATTCCCCACCATTGGATAAGTTCAGCTGGGATGTTGTCTACTCCAGCTGTCTTCCCATTCTGCAATACTCTTATTGCTGACTCCACCTCTTCTTTGAGAATGGAGATGATTCTGCTAGATATGGGGCGACATTCAAGCACAGATCCCTTGATAGCTTTGTTTACAAGGAAACCTACTCCAACTCTCCACTATATTTTAATATATGCCCATCTTTAATTTGGTGTTCTCCAAGGGCTTTCCATCCCAGATGTGCCATGTGTAGTGTTCCATCTCATGTGTCAACTCTTGGAGTCTTCCATTTTGTGCCAAGGTTCTAATTTTCCAGGTGGCATTAGCAACGCTGTCTCTTGCTCTGATTTATGCAAAGTACCAGTAGCACACTTGTCACCTCTGTCTTGGTGGACAACAGCAGGTGCGGTCCTTGTTGACCCAGGTGACAACCAATCTGGTATGGTAACTTCAGATTTGTCCAGCATTATCAGTGTGTCTTGGGCAAAAGTCATTTGGCGGAACCCATCCCTCTCCAGACCAAGAAGTTGCCACAAGGGGAAGTAGTACATCATCCAACTGCCTTAGGGTCTCCACTCCAGATTTTTTTATAGGGTTTACTCCTAATGAATACACAAGTGTTCTGTTCTGCTCTACTCTGACAGGGATTAGCCTACTACAGAAAGTATGAGTGCTCTAAAGAATTTAATTCTATCAGTGAAAATAAGAGGAATTTTACTTACTATCCACATACAGAGGTCAGTCAAAATTTATTAATTACATTCAAGTGTCCGATAATCCGACACTGTTTCGCCTGAAAGAGCTGTTATGAGATAGTGCTTTGTCCAATTGATTTACACTACCAGAAATGTTTTAAAAATAAAGAAAAATGCAGAGATCTCACAGCATATCATTCTCAGGCCAGATGTCAGAATAATGTGGATTACAATATAACACTGCACTGTTAACAAAGAATTTGTTTGTCTAACAGTAGATAAATTCTAATTCATTTTATATCAAATTTGAAACTTCTTTTAATGAAGCCTCTGAATTTCTTTACTCCAAACCCAAGGTTGTATATACATGTTAAATAAGTCAATAATTTTAGTTTAAAAACATTCCCAAACGGTGTAATTTGTCACCGATTTGCGACTTTGGCAAAACTGAGAATGATCCCAGAATAAACTTTTTACAGTTTTTCATACTTTCAAGAAGATAAAACACTTTTTGTTTGAATATGAGAAAAGTATATGTATATGAAATCGCAGGAGCCATGCCATGATCGTCTTCTATTAGAATTTTTTCACAATTATTTCCCCAAAAAATCATAATGAACTTTTTACACATTCCTGTTTGTAATTTTTAAGAAGAAAAAAATTGTGTATGAGAAAAGCACATGTATAATAAAGTCGTGAGCCACAGAGTTGCATTATTTCCGAATTCATGTTTTAATGGAGCATGCTATAATGGGTTCACACTGTATTTATGGTGGGTTTTTTTTATTACAGCTGCAGGCCCAGTTAATTTTATTGTTAGCAAAGGATTGGGAGATGATATGTACGTGAAAGCCAGAGTTTCGTGGATACTGCCAGATGAATTGAAAAGAAATGGTCCCATTAACAGCTTTTATGTACAGCAAAGACAAAATAATGCCAGTGGTACTTCACTGGAGGTACACAATATATATATATATATATATATATATATATATATATATATATATATATATATTATCTCTCTCTCTTTTTGATTTTTCATAATAAGCCTGTTTTATGCATAACTGATAATAGGAAACACATGTTAATATCTCAAACAACATTTGAAAATAATGTAAATAATGTATTGGAATTTACAGTTCAGGAAATAAGAGCATCGAGCAGAATCATTGATAAATGCCTAATGTACTTGTGCCTTGCCTGCTGCAAGTCAAAGGAATCACTTATTGCCTATCTTGAGCTGCAAAATGGCGTTAAACCCTACAACAACATCCTACCAAAGAAGGATGACCAATACCCTTTGTATGTATGTGTATGTACACTTCATTTTAGCTTTCATTAAGAAGCATTGAGCCATGCTATAATTGTTACTTTTAAGGATTAGACACTTCAGTCAGTAGTAAAAAGGGTGTTATTAATTGGGTTTGATATCTGTTACAAATTATGTAAGATCTGAATAGAATGGCTGTCAGAATAAAAAGGAATTGCTTGCTTGTCCTTTTTAAGAGAATTTGACTATAGTAAGAATACTACAGGGTTAATTCCCAAACATCTGTATTAACAATGCTACGTAGCTCTAAACCAGGCAGATGTAGTAACAATACCCTATTTCCCAGCACTGATTTGTTCTTAAAAATCTGATGTAGTAACAATACTACATAGCTCTCCAAGTCCATGTAGTAACAATACCCTATCTTCCAGCACTGATTTGTTTTCTTCAAAATCTGATCCATGTAGTAACAATACCCTATCTTCCAGTACTGATTTTGTGATCTCTAAAATCTGTTATAGTGGCTCTCCACCATACCCATGTAGTAACAATACCCTATCTTCCAGCACCAATTTGGTTTTCTTCAAAATCTGATATAGTAACAATACTACATAGCTCTCCATGAAACCCATGTTTTTTTTTAAAATTAAATATGCAAAGTCATGAGAATTTTGAAAATAATTTGAAAAAATGAAATGTTCATGGGCATCAACAATTCAGTGTCACACAGAAGATTTGGAAAAAATAAAATAATTTGATGAATTTGTAAAGGCCAGAAGAGGAGATGATTTTGCCTACAATATGGTGATTAACATGGATGAAACTCAAGTGTACTTTGATCTCACTGCTCGATGGACTGATGATAAAATGGGGTTAAAAGTGTGAGAATTAGCATCACTGGTGCAGATTGAGGAAAAATATCTGACCTTAGTTCTGGCAGTTTTCACCTAAAGAGACTTATTGCCTCCAGTGATAATTATTCATGGTATGAGAAAGGTAAACAAATATTCATGCACCAAAATAATGGATCATACATGTGCTGGAGAAGGGTTGTGTAGATGAAATGATGATGCAGTGGACTAAAGAGTTTTATCTCATTTGCACAGTTTTATATTTTTTACTATAAAATTTAAGTTGTAATTTTGGAATGATTTATAAGTTGTCCCACAATTTACTACTTAAAAATAACTATTCAAGAACATACAGTGCACAAAAAAATGACTTCAAAAACTAATTTATGGTGTCCCAACAAATATGGTGTCTTAACATATATGGTAAATACAGTAATAGTGCCTCAGAGATGAAGTTTACTGATATGCATTAATGTTGTTTGTTAATGTGATAATATTACCATATTGATACTCCTGACAGCCGTGCTGTAGTGCTGTTACTTGCTAATGATTCTTAACTACTTTGTTATATCAAAACTCTTGCAGTAATATTACCATACTTGTAAGGTAATTGTTGAGTACCACTGTTTTAATCTCCAAAACCATTAGTAGGTATTATTACTATATAGATGAAGTTTAAAGCCATGCCATAATGTTACTTGCTGCATTTCTACATTGTTAAAGTTGAAATCCTTTTGTAATAATGCTATTCCAAGGAGATTGCATTAATCTGAAGCTGTCATCACCAAACCTGATTTAATAGTATGGCCAGTAATAATACAGTCTAGTTGAAATTGTTGAAGGTGTTATTTATACAAGATATTCAGTATATTGAAGTACTTGTACAGAATATTTTAATCATTATAAAATATAGATATTTTCAGCAGTTATGTAAGGCACAATTTCTTTCTCATTTAGTAAAATTAATATGTCAGTAGCATCCCTTGCTGTTATTTCTGGTATTTATTCCATGTAAGGCAGATATTTGGGTCATTCTTTCATTAGGAGGTTGTTTTCAGTTTCATATAAATTATGTTCTGCTCTTCCATTGATCTCTTTTCAACATATAGCCTACACAGGGAGTCATTGTCTCCACTAATAGTGTTTTCCTCATCAATTTTCTGAAAAGATAAAATAGTTTATTTGAAAACATTGCAGACACTAGCATGGAAATTTTATTAATACTATTTGAATCAACCATGCACATCTCATACAAGTATTCTAAACATATACTTGCAATATCTGAATCAATGATCTTCAATAATTTAAAATTTCTGATATTATATTGAGAGTAACTACTATAGATATTGCATTATTTGCTTATATTATTATAATAAAACACATTTAGCATGTTTAGTCATAGAAAAGCTATTTAGGTCTTATCTCTAGGAAGTTGTACTTTAAGTTATGTTTGCTTTTGATTTGAAATGGTTGTTGGTGGGGAGCAATAATATTACCAGCAAGTATCAGATTTCTTTTACTTAATTGACCATATTAATATTCCAGGCATAACTAAATCGGTTTCTATTGTACTGATATTGGTGCATCTTTTTCTAGATGTACATACTTGTTTCAAAACTGGACATACTTGTTACAATCTTCTTTTTACCTTGTCTCCGCTTGTGTTTTTATTGTTTATGATACATGCATCCACCTGTTGCAAAAGAGATATAATAACAATCAAGTATTAGTTATGTTGAGAAAATGGAATTCTGTGAATCTATATATAATTACAATGTCACAGTTCATATTATATAAATATTTTCCATGACAAAATCTTTCAGATCGTATATATTGCCTCTGACAAATCTTATACATATTTAGAATCTTCCATGACTTATCATTCTTTTTCACTCATTAAAGTTGCTGCAATATTAACAGTATTCGACATGGACTTCCATTTTTCATTAGAAAGTGTCAGAAAATCGTCAATGTAGGATAGAAATTCCTCCCCCCCTTGCAATTACAAATTTGCATCAAACTCTCAGCATAGTCTTGTGAACCACTGAAAATTCTGAGCCAAGGATGGAATTTTCATGGTCTACACAGAGGCATGATGGATTCTATTATTGCTACCATGGGCAGTCTTGACTTGGGAAGGTGGTACAGTTGATAATCAGTAGAGTAATATTAGCATGTAAAAAGCATTTACAAGTAATTTTAAACAAAGTTCAAGGCCTATATGAATAGTAACACAGAATTTTATTTTATATTCTGGAGGCAGTGTGAGGCATAGCTCTAGTAATCTTATATCAGATATTTTAAATAACCAAATGAATGTTACACTGTAACTATGGAAATAGGGTAATGTTGCTACTTGTGCTTGTTTGTGAAAGTTTCATCCATAAAAGGCTACGTTAAGTTTATTATTTCAAATATGATTAATAGACTGATACTTGAGTTAGATTTCAAGGTCATAATTATTACAATAATTTTATTTAAAAGTACTTTGAAAGTAATTGCTTTTTCAAACTGGTCTTTGAGAGAAATTATCAAAATATATATAGCTTTGTACAGTGGTGATTGATAGTAAAAGATAGTACAAATCAGGTTATTTTTATTGCATGGACATATGTAGGTTTTGTACAGCGGTGATTGACAGTTAAAGATATTACAAATCAGATTACTTTTATTGCATGTATATATGTAGGTTTTGTACAGTGGTGATTGACAGTAAAAGATATTACAAATCATGTTACTTTTGTTGCATTGACATATGTAGGTTTTGTACCATTGTGATTGACAGTAAAAGATATTACAAATCAGGTTACTTTTGTTGCATGGACATGTGTAGGTTTTGTACTGTGGTGATTGACAGTAAAATATATTACAAATCAGATTACTTTTATTGCATGGATATATGTAGGTTTTGTACAGTGATGATTGACAGTAAAAGATATTACAAATCAGGTTACTTTTGTAGCATTGGCATATGTAGGTTTTGTACAGTGGTGATTGACAGTAAAATATATTACAAATCAGGTTATTTTTGTTGCATTGGCATATGTAGGTTTTTAACAGTGGTGTTTGACATATTATATACTCATCTTGGTTTTTACCAAGAAGAATATTTTAGCAAGTTTGTTTTGCAGTCTGAATTTGCAGCAAGTTCATGTTTGTGAATATTTTGTGATTTACAGTGAGATAATATATTCTTTGATTTCTATAAAGAAATTTACTTGGTTTATACATTATAAATAACACTGGACAACAAATTTTTACAAAAGTCATGTTACTGAAATAAAATTAGTCAATTCTTATCAATTTTTATGTGCTGAACACGAATATGACAGTCAAATTGCAAAATTGGCTCTAGTTTTTTTGTAATCTGCAAGAAATTAATGTTTACATAACGAAATGCATTCCAATAGTAAAAGGTCAACTGTAATAGCCTACCTATAAAAAATCAAGTCATTGACTACATCTTAGGTTTCTTCGCCTGTCTCTTGTACAGCTGTTCGGGAGCATCTCTGAGGAGTGTCCAGCAGTAGTCAGCCAGCATTGTAGTGGACCATTTTCCCTGGTATCTTTGTTCCATTGTTGCGATATATTGATGAAAACGTTCGCCGTGTTCATCACTAACAATACCACAGTTGCTAGGAAAGAAATCCAAATGGGAATGAAGGAAGTGAATCTTTAGAGACATATTGCAGCCAAGTTTCTTATACTTCATCAACATGTCTTCTACTAGTTCCTTATAGTTTTCTGCCCTAACATTTCCGAGGAAGTTTGTAGAAACTAGGCGAAAAGCATTCCATGCTTGTTTCGCGTCACCTTCCAGCAAGTTGTTGAACAGGTCATCTTTGAAAAGCTCTCGAATCTGAGGACCCACAAAAACTCCCTCTTTAATCTTTGCTTCGCTGAGTCGAGGGAATTTTTCATGCAGGTATCGGAATGCTGGCAAAGTCCGGTCAATGGCTTTCACGAAGTTCTTCATCAAACCTAGTTTGATGTGAAGGGGTGGTAGCAAGATTTTCTGAGCCTCAACCAGAGCTGGGTGTTGGATATTCTTCTCTCCAATGGCTACATTCTGCCTGTGAGTCCATTCCTTCCTCATGTAGTGCATTTCCCTTGCTCGGCTATCCCACTCGCATAAGAAACACATGTATTTTGTATATCCTTGCTGCAGTCCCATTAAAAGGGCAACTACCTTCAAATCACCACAGAGGTGCCAGCTGTACTTGTTATACTCAATGGAATTCAGTAGCTGCCTTAAGTTATCGTATGTCTCTTTCATGTGGACAGCATACGCTACTGGAATAGATGGAAGAATGTTTCCATTGTGCAAAAGCACAGCCTTGAGACTCAGTTTTGAAGAGTCCACAAATAGTCTCCATTCTTGTGGGTCATGAGTGATTTTTAAAGCATTCATGAGGCCCTCAATATCGGAACAGAATATCAGATTACTTTCCTTTCTGAAGAAAGGCTTCAATTGCTGGTGGCGCTTTCGATATGCAGTAATTGTGACATCTTCTTCTAGAAGATTCCATTGTTGTAGTCTTGATCCTAGCAATTCTGCCTTGTTCTTTGATAAGTCCAAATCACGAATCAGGTCATTTAGTTCTTCCTGTGTTATTCTGTGTGGGGTTGATGATGCACCACAGTGAAAATCTGGATCACTGCATGCTGATGGACCAGGAGAAGAACAGGTCGACTCACCTTTGTCTTCGTCAGATGAATCAAGAGAATATTCTGCTGGAGGTTCTGGAATAGGAAGTCCCTCACCATGTGGAACTGGTCTCAATGCAGACGGAATGTTTGGGTAGACTATTCTCGACTTCTTTCGCTTCGTTATTCCGCCGGAAAGAGGAGGAACCAAGCAGAAGTAACAGTCATTTAGGTGGTTGCTTGGCTCTCTCCACACCATTGGGACTGCAAACGGCATTGATGACCTTTTGCAATTCAACCACTGTGAAAGCTGTGTTGTACATGTAGCACAGCATATATGCGGAGCCCAAGGCTTGTCTTGGTCACCAACCTTGCATCCGAAGTAAAGATGATATGCCTTCTTCACTTGAGAATTGATACTTTTCTTCTGGTTAGAAAATGTCACTTCCCCACAAATATAGCAAAAATTGTCCGCGGTATTAACACACTTTCGAGGCATTACTGTTCTTTATTGTACGTAAATGGATAAAATAATAAGTTTTATGTAACAGTAGCTTGAACTGTCTCGCACAACGTCTAAAATATTTTAAATGCTGAACCTATCTGATTGGGCTTTATATAGTACACTGCTTACGTCAGCTTCAGCAGCCGCCTGGCATTAGTATAATAGGCCTACACATGTATAGTACACTGCTGACGTCAACTTACTTCAGCAGCCGCATGGCATTAGTATTGCATTGCATCAGAAAATGATGCAATCAACTGTGGATGATGTGAGCATGATGGTATTATGCAATGTTACATCATTATTCTGGATGTTGCTGCAGTCCTACTGGAGAAATTTACACAGTGAAACATAGAAAATGAGGTATATGAATATCTTCAAAACGAGAGCCAATAAAAAAAATTCACGGTTATATTCGTGTTCGGCACACCAAAATACTACAGATTAGGGCCTTTTCAAGTCAGTAATGATTTCACTGTTGACCAGTGTAATTGCACAAAACTTTATTTCAGGTCAACAAGACCACCATAAAGAGGGAAAATGACGCTACATTTATCTACAATGTTACATTTAATGTGGATCCTGAAGCAAATTACACCATTATGGTAAGTATATGGTTTAATCAACAGTTACCATTATCCAGACGTTATTATGCTATTATTACTAAATTTTCTCTTACAAATTTGAAAACTATCACCCATCCCACCAAGAAAAAAATTATCTTAAGTTGATAGCTTTTCATTAAGGCCAAGAATGAATTATTTTACATTGGAGATCGGATGATCATTGCCTTCACAACAAATGCTAATGTTGTATGATGCACATAAGTTACCTGACTGTTCTTCTGATTTTATTCCTCAGATGTAATGAAGTGTATTTTGATTACATGTTCAGTAGAAGCAGTGCTGACATGTTAGTGGACAGGGGCTGGAGTTTCTAATAATTTGGTGGTTGCAAAATATATACTTCTTTTAAGTTCTGTAATGTTTTTACCCTGAACTTATTTTTTTACACAGTCTGTCCATAAAAATCATGTTTTAATGTATCGTATTTTTTTCCTACATAAAATTTCATAGTTTTCATCAATGTCCTTTACGTCTTCATGCTAAAATCCACCAATTAGAAGATTAAGATTTGCAAAAATATCATAATATTGCAGAATTCTTTGACGAAAAATTAAGAAGATCTGGTACAGTTAAGACAGTGTTTTGTCCTTGTTATCTTTGTTATTTTTCCGTTTTAGTCAAGAAGAGAAACATGAAAATGGATTTTAAAAAACGTGAGATGCAGTTTGTATACTTTAAATAACAAATCTACTGTGAGCTTAGTATATATGAAAACATTGGTCAGGTCTTTAATTAATGCATAATATAAGGAAAATATAAAATTAAGAAATGAAAGAAATAATCAGCATTTATAAACTTGTACTGAAGCTTTTGACCATCTTCTTTTCAAAGGGTCATTGTTTTATTAATTGAGAGTCAACTCTTTGTTTTTAGAATCACCTTTCTATTATCTTGATTGACAAGAATGAACAATTGATTTTTCTGATCGCAGTATCTATTGCTTTTCATTAACAAATGGACAGTGACACATGATCCTTCAACATTATCCTTAATATGTGCCCTTTTTTACATTGATCACTGTCACGAAGCACCACTCATTTTGAAAAAGCATTGCAAGTCATTTGATATGTTCTTGTCCAGTAAAAGTTATATACAGTCCTTACCGTTTATGTCGACATCCTCTGGCCCGAGGAAATATTGTCTACATAGGCGGATGTGGAGATAAGTTGGGGAGGGGGCTGAAAAAAGATCAAAGTTAAAATTCGTCAGCAAAGGGTGACCCGTCGTCAGTGAGTTGCATTTACACTCTGAGAAAACAATGGAAATTTTGAGTACATGAAGACAGAATCAGTCTGAAATACATTTGCATATTGACAAACTACATTTTGGTTACCTTTGTGTAGTAATATCCAAATTAAAATATTGCATCGATCACATCCTGATACAAAAAACCATTATAATAGATTTTGGTCAGTATTTTCCCATCATTTTTGAGGTTACCAAGAGGATGGGGTTATTCACTGGGAAATGAAAACCTGTCAACAAGTTGGTTCAAACAGTACATGTATTCTCCAAAAATTCTTTTGTATCTGATCTTATGACAAACATTAAAGCGACTGAACCAACCACTTGTTGCAGCGAAGTTCTCCACTAAGTTTTTTCGCAAATGCTTCATTTGACCATTTTGATGCTTCCTCCACCTCTTCAAATGTAGCAGTCTTTTACTTCATCTTTTGGGGAGCACGGTTACCTTCAATGCAGTCTTTCTTTATAGACTCAGCAGTTTTCATCCTTCCTGAACAGGTGTTTTTTTTAAGTGAAAAAATTTCACAGACCTCTTTGCAAGATGTTCATCCTTCAACTTCCTTAAGAGCCAGATATTTAGTTTCCAGAGACTTTAAATTTAATTTGCCTTTTACACAGCTGTTGGTAGCCATCATAAATGTAAATAAAGTTAAAAACTATACTTTCACAGCAACAAAAAAAAAAATTGTTTTAATCACCAATCACTTTCATAGGTCTCGGAAACGCGTAATTTTCATGCAATTTTTATATCTGGGATTCAGAAAATCACATATACAGGAGCCCTCTGTATGCATCAATTTCCTGGATGGCAAATTGTGTTGATCAATTAGTTGTGCTGATATTTACAATCAGAAAATTTAGTGGCAGAAAGACACACAGATGTACATGTTATCATTGTAAGAGTATATTTGAAGAACATGACCCACAAGCTAGGCGGCAAGATCAAAGACTTAACTAGCTGCAGAGTGGTGAGAAAATGTGCTGCTATGTTGTTTTTTTTTTTAATCTTGCCCCAACATTAAAGCCTGGCGGCAAGATCAACTAATTGTTGAACAAAATATGGGTCGGAACTGGCAGCTTGTCAATATAAATGATTAGAAAACAAAGGATTTGTTTAAGCTTTGACCAAGGGCTTCTGTCGACATGTACGTTGATCTTTTATCTCAACGTCGACATAAGCATGACAATTTGAAGTAATAGTAGACCAAGGGACTGGGACTTTGCTTTTTTGTCGACATAGGCGGCATGTCAATATAAGCGATGTCGATATAAACGGGTAGGACTGTATCAATACGTGGCAAGGGAAGACAAATTGAAATATTCACTGACAAGACCATTAATAATATTATGGTTCCATTCCCTTAAACAATATCCTTATTGAATACCTTTTAGTCACCATGACCATTAATCTTTCGCTTTGGTGGTGGGGTGAAGACTGGCTTTTTATTCTTTAAAATAAGTACGCATCAACAATAATGCTTCAATTCCATTTTATGTGCAGGTTTTGTGTGTACTATAGAAAACTCTTGTTACTGTATAGCTTTAGCCATTGGTGAATAAGTTGAGGCAAGTTTTCTGTTCATGGTTTACTTAATAGCATTCAGCGCATAAATGTTACTACAAACAATCGTCAGTGATTTTACCTGTATAGGCAATATAGAATTGGCTTTCCTGTAGGTAAGCAGTTACTAGATTTAATTATGTGCAATCCACTTTGGACATTTAATTATTGTAAGTGATGCTTTAGTGCATTTACCTGTATAAACAGTCAAAATATTGGCCTTCCTATGAGTAAGTTGTTATTAGAATTGATTATTTGCCTTACATAATGTATTTGTAGTTACTATCAGTGATGATCCAGTGACTTTACCTTTATAGGCAGTCAAACTGACCCCCTACAGGTTTTTTCTTACTCGAATTGATTAATTATCATCCACTTTCTAAATATTAATCGCAGTGCTCTAATTTTCTACTTGTATACAAGTGGACCCTTTGACAAGGTATTAATCGTAATGGTTTAACTGTGCTCAGATACAAGTTCAGTTAGGCAGGACACTCACTACACAATGTGTATATATTGTCTGTTTTATTTTGTCCAAAACATTTAGACCATAGACGAAACCATTCTGAAAACCACTCAACATGTCTAGTTTTTTTTCTGGTTGTCATTCTTGAACTCATGTCGGACTTGCATATTATAAACAGAAATCAATGGGTAGAATACTTTGCATACTGGCATACTTTGAGGAATGAAAACAACAGCTTGCACACAAGGTTTCAAAACTATATCTTTTACTGAGAGCAAAAACAGCCTGTCTCACATATCAGATTTAAAGACATTGTTCGAATCCTGTACACCGTCTCATCCTTAAGAACTGGACATCATGCCAGCCATGATGGCCATGTTCCATCAAGACCAGATTCAGCAATATAACTCAGATCACATTGGCACAAAACCACAATTGGTCATATAATATCAGCCAATCAGCCACCATAAAGCAAACTTGTCCAGTGGCTTAGTAGTTTGAGTGTCTGCCTCAGATGCAGGAGGTCGTGGGTTCAATCCATGGTCAAGTCATACCAAATGCTTACAAAAATTGGACTAACATTTGCCTCAATTGGCGCTCAGCATTAAGAGGTTAGTGTTAGGACTGGTAGACATCACTATAAACTGCCACAATGCAGACATCATAGTGATAAGACTAAAAAAATGTAAAGCTACATTAAAAATCTAAATCATACACACACACACACACACACTTATCAGATTTTAAGACTGGCTACGTGTGTCAAATCCTCAAGAACTGGACATCATGCTAGCCAAGATGGTCATGTTCCATTAAGACCATATTCAGCCATATAACTGTTGATCATGCAGTATCAGCCGGGTCATAACAAAGACTTTAAAAAATTGCACTAATATCTGCCATGCTTGGCACTCAGCCTTAAGAGGTTAGTATTAGAACTGCTTGATCAGGTATCAGGATAATGTGACTGGGTGGGACATAATGCTACATATCGGCGGCATGATGCCCCAGTGATAGACATCACTATAAACCACCACACTGCAGATATTGTAGCGATATGACTGAAAAATTATTAAGTCTACATTAAAAATCTAATTCACACACATAACACTCACTTATCAGATTTAATGACTGGTCATGGTTCCATCAAGACCAGATTCAGCCAAAAAACTCAGATTTGCATTGGGCCAAAACCACAATTGATCATACCATATTAACCGCCAGAATGCGAACTTGTCCAGTTCTTCGACTTGCATAGTGCTAGTAATAGGTATAGGACTGACAAGGGAAGTAACCATTTCTGGCTTCCTGTTTTCTGATGCCGCTTTGGTTCTAGACCAGTGATCTGCTGTTACGGCATATTTTGAGATAAATTTGGATCGTTTGAATGTAAAATCATTGGAACCCAATAGAATACATATCCGGATACATGTTTATGGTATTAAGCAGCCCGTGGAAGAAAAAAATAAGTATTTTTGTGAAGCAGTGAAAATTTTTAAAGTTTTATTTTCATACATTAAGAGGAGGTACTACTAATAAACATGGTAGGTCTTAAGCTTCCAACAATTTGGAATATATCCATTTATATTTCATATTTCTGAGTAACCTCTATTTACCGTACGAAGTCTCATTCCAGGAGTCCTATCTGGTCGTTTCAGCCATATCTGCAATGACTGGTGCGTAGGCCAAATTATCCCTCAGATATTTAGCGCACTGACCCATTTGTCGGTCAACGGCGTTAGTGTACAAAACTCATTAACTTCTAGAAGTTATTTAATATATATATATATATATATATATATATATATATATATATATATTGATTTTCATTCAGACAACCAAAAATAGTGTTTATGTCTTCTCTTCAAATTATGTATCAAACTTGTTTAAATGAACAGTGTCATGGCAAGATTATATCTGTATGAATTTAGTCCTAGAAAGCTCTATTAAAAATAATGACAAAGAATGATGTAAACAATGATACGGGGTTGTTTCAAAAATTTCCAATCTTTTAGTATTTATTAAGCATGGCAATATTCTGTTGAAATAATGTATACAAACATGAAACAGTTGTCACAAATGTCCAACACTTGTGTTAGATTTCATGAAAATAAATATGGCTTCGGGAAAATGGTACACACATTCCTCAACAGGCTGACAAAACGTGTGATTTGGTATAGCTTTCATTGTTTGTCCTAATTAAGATTGAAGCTATAAACATGTTTTCTGGCACAATCCAGAGTTGTAGACTCCGTTCATTTTCATGATATTAAGTAGGTCCATGTTTTTTTAAAAATTGACAAAATTGCATTTTGAGAATTCCCCTCCCACCCACTCCTTTCATGTCATAAAAGTATGCCATGCTGCATCACAGAGACAGTTGAGACTTAATTTTTATCATTCTTGGATGCATCTCCATTGAAATATAGTTTGATTTACTTGCAAAAACTGGTATTTCAATTTTCATGTCCTATACCTACTAGTAAGAACTTCCTACATATGATGGCCATGAACCCACATCATGAAACCAGTTATACAGCAGACTAACTCACACAGTACTGCTAAGCACTTCCTGTGGACAGTACCCAGTGTATATAGGAACTCACACAGAATCAGTCTAACCCACATAGTGATGTCCAGTAAATCCTATGGAAAATGCACATTATATTTAGACACTCTCATTGATCAATCTTAACTGCATAATACCTCAAGGTACTTTCCAGCATACAATGTCCTTCTTGTGGCTTACAGTTTCAAGAAAGACACTTGTCTTCAAGTCTTTTGCACCCAATCAACTCTACTTAGCAACACCTTAGAAGTAATTGGATCAGAGTGTAGTGGACCACCATCATGAACACTCTTCTTCATTTAATTTGTAGGTAACACAGTAGAGATCAACATCACTAACTTAATCCATAAATGATAAAAACTCACAATTCATCATCATTAAATCATACATTGATAAGTGAAACTCCACCTGTAGGACTGAAATGTTCACCTCAATCTCATCAGAGTTTTTGTCTTTGTTTCTTTACATTGCCTGCCAAATCTATTGTTCTGATATTGATAGATCATTATCTATGGAATAATCTACTTTCAGTTGCTTCTACAATCTGATATGTTACTGACACTTTAGGACTGCCTATGTCATTAGTTTCAAGTTACAGAAGTTTGTTTTTATCAAATGCCTTCTCTGTTTTCCATTTGGATACCCATGAGCTGATTCATAATGTCAAGACCATGGGACCAATGTTGCATCTAATATTTATGGTTTAGTCATCAACAGGCAGAACACAGCTCCCATTCCGCACTTTTAATCTCATTGGAAATATATGGGAGCATATTTATAAAATGGTCCACTTCATTACACAGAGGCACAACATAGTATGTCCATAGCTGTAATAGCAGCTATGAACTTACAACAAGTGGAACGAGATGCAGTGCTCTCTAACTCCGCCTTAAAAAGCATCATGAGCCAAGCTACATATTTATCTGTTCTTTGTTGAGACACCATCCCTCTTAGTCTCAGTTGAAGTGGAGGTTTTGCAAGCAAGCAGCAAAACAATGCAGGGATGTCCCTACAGTACTTGCCATTGGGAAGCAGTACTACTGAATTTGCAAACATTGAAAACCAGTTCTCATGAAGTAACTGTCAGTCAGAGTGAGGATTGATCATTTTCACTAGTATTGCATAGGACCCTCCCTATCTCAAATGAAATACACATGTGTGCCACCCACCCCACCCTTTGTCATAGATCCCATTAATGAGAAAGCTCCAATATTTAGATGCTGAATAGGTAAGATTTACCATGAGGATATAGGGACTCTGTATCACTTTCAGTGCACCTACAAAGACTTTGGCCAGAGTTCCAAAAGCTGCAATGCAGCACTTGATTGTCAGCCTAAGCACATTTAGTCAACTCTGTTACACTTTTGAGTTCATGATGGAATGCAACAACGGGTTTTAATGCTGTCATTGCGGAGACTATACAGTTTGTTTTGACTTGCAAAAGGAGTGAATTCATTCAATGATTTGCCTACAACAGGCTACAAAGCAGCAGACTAATTATATTTGGAATAAGAGCTTTTTTTGCATGTTACCTCCTCATTCTCATTCTTCTTGTCAACAGGGACATATCTGACCTTATACCCTATTTGGTCAACTAGGTCTGGAATCACTGTTTTAGTCTAAGAATCGGTTTCCCCAAGGAACAATAATTGAATTTATGCAATTTATAGGTTCAATACCTATTTGGAGCAATCCATCTGCAAGAGGATTATTTCACCTGCCAGGTTTTGATCATTGCAGCAATGGACATTGTAGCTAGTGGTCATTCTATTGGGCTCCCAAAAAATGATTTCATCATCCAAATGGACACTGAATATTTAACCATTGGACCAGCTGCACAATCTGCAACAATACAAGGTTGCATCTTTAATGCAGGGATGCCACTTTGGACACATGTTGGAGATACCTTCAGCAAAGATAATCATTATAAATGTGAACACAGAGGATGGAGGGAGCAAGTCCATTTTTGAATGTCATAGGAGTATTGCTCAATCAGGATCATTATTTACATATTAATTTCATAATGATGGAAACAGTTTTGAAAGATTTTAATTGGTGGCTGGAGACCTTATACAGGATTAGAGTTCTCATTATGTCAGATAACTTCTTAGTGACTTTTATCATGTAGCAAAGCACACATAAGTACTCATAACTTTGTGTTGTTTGAGATTTTCCAAAATAATGTCAACAATGCACATTTAAGTTTGAAATCTCCTGGGCTGGTTAATGTATCAACAGACTCATTGTTCTGCAATAAAGACCTAGTACAAACATAATGGACCCTTCCTCCCTAAGTTTTCACTCAGTAGATGCTCAATGGTATCAGCCTATGATGGACCTCTTGGTGACATGGTGGAAGGCCAGAAACCCCAACCGTTGTCTCACTAGTACAAGACCCAAATGTCCTGGATAATTGATGCTCCTTCTGTAGAGTGGAATGGCTGAATATGTATGTATACTTTTCCAACACCTCAGATGCTGATGGTGATACAGGAATCAAAATAGTTTCATGTCATTCTGATTACTCCACTCAGATGGGAAATATTGAACCAACTTCATATATCTGATAACATTTGCATTAATCATCCACAGTATGGCAGGTGTTTAACCGCAACCAAGAATTACTGAACCTGCATATCTTATTAAAAATGCCCCTACAAACAAACAGTTCTCACAACAAGTGGTAGAATCCCTCAAGTGAGATGAACATCCACATTAGAGGCCTATGAAGGCAATGGTGTATAATTTCATTGTAGCATACAAGTGCACTTTATAGCAATGCAGGCATCTATACCACAATAGCTAACTTTCTAGGTCTCTTCGGTGAGAAGCATTAGCTACAGTCACAATTAAACCTAACATTCCATGATCAATGGCACACGGTGCTATCATGGAAGAGAGGATATTGGACAGACCAATATCCTATTTGATTTATTAATTTGGATTTCATCTGACCAATGACACTGGACCCTGGCCTATGTGGAATTGTCATGGGTATAAACCTGGCTGAACAAGACACCATTTGAACTGACCACGGAAGCTTAATTAGGTCACCTATCAAGTAAGTCCCGCCTCCTCACTACTGTGGTGATTGACAGTCAAAATCAGATCATTCACAAAATTTTATAAATCCTTCATTTTCTTCAAAGTAAATTGTTATCCACCTCAAAAGAATACACAGAGTTCTACTCTCAATTTCTTAGTAAACCCATTATGTTTCCATGACCTACCCACAACAAAAATCATATATAATGAAATGTTTTTCAGTGATTATGCAATTATTGCATTTTTCATCAAACAAATATTTCATTGTAAACTTTTTATTGTCATTAAATGCCACTAATTTAGCAATTTTGTTTCACTGATGCATGTCAGACTTTCCATCTGTTGCTGGGATATGATCTAGACCATGATAATAATCCCTTACCCAATGATCCATTTTGATTATGTTATCAATGAATTCAGTTTTATAGCCATCATTTTGGACACTTTAAAACTATAGTTGCTGTTTCACCTAAATACCTGTTATGATGTTTACTTGATGCTGAAAGAAAATGGTGCTAATCTAACATCTGCCGCCATCACAGCAGCCATCTTGAAAATCTTGTTATTGCTACCAGTCCTGAATGGGTAGACATATTCACATGAGGTGCTTTATCTAATGACATTTTGTTTGTTCTAAATAAAAATGGAATGCACTTAAATTTTGTATGACAGTCAGTATCTGTTTTGAAGAAGTTGTTATTGATAAACATTATCAGAGATGATTTGTACACTCAGCAGTTTACAAAAAGAAATGATTTTGGATCAAGTTTCTGGAAATTCATTTTGACCAATAGAACGTCAGTTCTGTTGATGGACTCTTGTTCAGAATGTATTAAATTATTAGGTACTTTTTGTTTTGATCAGCGTATATGTCATACATGATTTAGAAACACAAAGTCAAGTTGTATATGTAAACTTTCTGTAATTTTTAAATGGAGAATTACGCAATTATCCTTTTTGGAAAATTACTGAGCAATCTCTTTTCATTACTCCCAGGTGAGAGCTGATACTGGAAATCTTACAGGAGAGGAAAATGTCATAAATTATACAGCACCAGCAGGACGTAAGTTTTTCAATACTTTCTTATATCCTTTGCGCAAAAAGTAAGCGTGAAATAGGAATGAAAATATTCTTTAATTTCAAACCAGTACAAGAAGGTTTTTTAAACTTTAATCAGTTTGATATTGATAATGAATTTATGGCCATAGAATAAAATATTTAAATATGAAATGATCCTAGCTTTGTATTTTCATGGTTTTACAAGTAAACCCATGGGAAACCATAGAGAATTCGGACTAATATTCCAGGCTCCTTCCATGGCCTGTAAAAGCCTGAGAAAAGATATGGAAAAACATAAAATATTGGCAAGAAAAACCCTTGAAAAATCTAGCATAGATAAGCCATGTCACTACGATTCATTTCCAGTTCCTAAAATTTATTACTGTATTGATAGAGTTAGAAATGCTAAATTTGTCACAAAAATTGACTTCTTGAAGGAAATTTGGCAAATTCTTATGATAGGTAGAGAAAATGAAATTTCAGTATTCATGAATGCAGATGGACGTTACAAACACAATGTCATACCATTTGGGATAAAGGGTTCATCAAGTTCCTTCCAGCATTTGATGAATATGATATCTGGAGTAGGAATTGTGATGAGTACCTCAATGACATTATCAACTATAATGACACCTGGAAGGACCACATGGAAACAATCCAGAAGATTTTTGAAAGACTCAGCAAAACAAATCTAACAAAACATGAGTAAAATCTGCTTTTATTACTCATTTAATACATTGGTCAAACAAAACATAGAAGTTAAGGTTGAGGCTATTTCTGAATTTGCCATTCCTTTCATTAAGAAGCAGCTGATGCAGTTTTTGGGGGTATTACTAATTATTATGAGAAATTTTGCTCTAATTTCTCAATGATTGCTGTACCCATCACCTGTTCATTGAATAAGAAGTTCAATTTTCACTGATCAGACCATTGTTAGGAGGCTTTTGATAAGCTTAAAATCATACTTGTACTATCAGCTTCAGATCACACTAAATCATTCAAAATGGATGTAGATGCAACTGACATAGTATAGGTGGAATACTGTTACAGAAAGCAATGGTATGGATAATTCAATGTGCTAGTTTTCAAGGAAATTTAATAAGCACCAGAGAAATTATTCCATAATAGAAAAGAAGTGTTTGTTTTTTAATAATGGCCTTGCAGAACTTTGAGGTGTATGTTAATGCAGCTCATTCTCCAACTATTGTTGTCAACAATCACAGCCCCCTCACTTTCATTAATAAAATGAATAATGATAAGAATCAAAGATTGTTACAGTGGAGTTTCATGTTAACATTGATGTCATGTCAGGCACGTTAAAGGGAAAGAAAACTTGTTTGCAATGTTCGTTCATTGTTTAATGCAGTAGCAATTATATGTATGTTTGATATTAGCAGAAAGATTTATGGTATAAATTTGTTGAGCTGTAAGGAGGAAGGTGTTAATGAAATATGTAAGATCATTTGAGTTTATGATATAATTCTTATTTAAGTCATTTGAGACCAGGAAGTTATATATTTAAATCCTTTTATTCAGTGGTTAGTACTACAGTAAAAGTACATTTATGAAATTCATCATGAGAGTTCCAATCATGACAAGGCCAATTGCTAAGGTGCTTATGTGAAATCAACAACAATGATGGTAAAGAATGACATGCAAATATGAATGTGGGTCATGTAAACAAAGAGTGAGATTAAAAGTGCAGTTTCCCTCTGTCGAACTGACACGGGTTTTTCTGCATTTGATTGCTTCATTGAGATTTGAAGGTCAGAATAGGGCTGTTTGTGTATATTGACAACCAAGCTATTGTGGAAGAGAACAATACGATTCAGATTTTTGTAGAAGTGGATAATCATTTATTTAAACAGTCAGTACATATTTTGGGATTTTGTAATTTTTATTCAAGGACTTGAATATCTAACTAATTACTTTGGATTATGTGAAACTTTGGGACTTCTTTGATATTATTCATTCTGTAGATTTCATTGAAGTAAAATAATTTGGATTATTAACTGTGGTAAATTAATTTTCTTATCAAGGTAGCACTTAAGTATTCTAGTAGCTTCCATTGGAATACCTTAAAACAGTTTCCTGATTAGTGAAAAATTGTTAGTACACTTAGTATCATTAGGATTACATTCTAGTAATTAATACACTGTAAATTATATAATGTATATACTTCTTTTGCTTTGTTTGATTTTATATTTAATTTAAATAAATTTTTATTTTGGAATTCTTGAATGCTTGTTTGACTTTTATACTTTTATATAGTCTTGTTCTTAAAGATAAACTCCTAGACAGAACAATTTTTTAAATTGTATTAGATATTACAAAATTCTTCTCGAAGTCATACTGTCTATTAGGTCAGATATTTTTAAAAAAAATAATATTATAAAGTGAGATATGAATTTACTTACATGTTACTGTTTTAATTTGTTTGCATGTCTTAACATTGATAAGAAAAAGGGGACAGTCCTTTCAAACCAGAAAAAGTTGCTGGCTGGGCTTATTATCATAGTGAGATTTTGAGTAAATATTTGCTAAAAGTTTGTACAAATGGATATGATCTTATCATCAAGTATGAGTTTCTTGTTTAAATGCAATAATGATGATGCAATTTCTGTCTAACCCATAAATCTGGGAAAGTGAGGCATAAATGAAGTAGCATCAACATTTTCATAGGTTAAATTTTTTCATTTGCATGTGTTTACTAAAACTAATGATGGATTTCATATTCATACTTGGCATGAATCCTTATAAAGCTAAGACAACTCCTTCAAAACTGCCGTCATAAAGCCTCTGCTGAAGAAACCAACAGTTGACCATAATGATTTAAAGAACTACTGCCCAGTTTCTAATCTCCCATTCATATAAAAAATCTTAGAAAAAGTTGTTCTAACCCAACTTGTATCTCATTTGAACTAAAACAGTCTTTTTAGTAATGTACAGTCTGCATATCACCCTTGACACAGTACTGAAACTACTCTTCTGAAAGTATTTAATGACATTCTCTCTGCTTTGGATAGTGGAAAGATTACACTCCTCACCCTCCTTTATTTGTCTGCAGCATTTGACACAATAGACCATGATATATTACTTCACGATCTCCAGTATGTATTTGGCATTCAGAATACAGCCTTACAGTAGTTAAAGTCCTAATAAGTCAACAGGATATAAATTGTATCTGCAAATGGAATACACTCCAGCCCAGTTGATCCATGTTGTGGTGTTCCACAGTGGTCTATTCTTGGACCTGTTCTCATCATTTTATACAATCAGCCGCTCTCAAGTGTCATAGATAATCACCCAGTGTCTCACCGATTATACACTGATGACACCCAAATATACAAGTCTAGCCACCCAACTGAAGTTGATGCTACCATCCATGGATTAGAGAGAGAGGTGCATTTCTAATGTGATGTAACAAACTGCAGATGAATGATGATATAACTGAGGCCATTCTGATCACAACAAAAAGACTTTCTCATTCACATCCTTTACCTCAAACAATAAATATCAGCAGCACCAACATAGAATTCACAGTCAGTACAAAACCAAGGTGTTACTCTAGACAGTATTCTCACATTGGACCAACATATCATGAATATTTGCAAGGCTGCATATCTTGAGCTGAGACGCATTAGTTCCATTCGCAAATGTTTTTCAGTTGATGCCACAAAAACACTTGCGTGTTCATTAGTACTTTCAAGACTGGACTATTGTAACTCAATTCTGTCTGGTTCATCACAATATCTACTCCAAAAACTTAAAAAAGTTAAAAAAACAGCTGCTCGGATCATCTTTGGAGTACCTCAATCAGAGCACACCTCACCACTGCTCTGTACCCTACACTGGCTATCAATTCAATACAGAATCAAACACAAATTTGTTCTCTGTGCTATGTTTCACTGACAAACTCCAGTACAACATACCTATCCGGCCTCACCCATGTGTATACACCAGCAAGATACTTGTGCTCCTCTTCTAACAATCATATCTCATTATTCCCACTATGAAAACAACAAAGTCATATGGACAACGTTCTTTTGCATACCAGGGCCTGGCGATGTGGAACAAATTGCCAATTGAAATTAGACACAAAGACACAGTTGTCCCTTTTAAGAGTGCTCTTAAAACTCTTTTTTGACTGCAGGAACAAACTTAAAGACCTAATAATGTTTGTACCTTATACATTTTCAGCATGTTTTTATGCTTTCAAATTTCATGGTTTTTGTTTTGTGTTTTCTGTAGTGTAGTCATATCATTATAGATGGTGTAAAGCGCTTAGAGTTTCTAAAGATTAGCCACTATACAAAGTCCCCATTATTATTTTTATGATTATTATTATTATATTTATTATGTTCTTGTTTTATCCTTCGACCTTGTGGTCAAGGTTACTGTTATAGATGGTTTGTGCAAATCATTTTGATATGCTCACATCTCTTAACCTTATATGGATTCTGTTCATAATTAGAATGGATCATTAGACAGCAAATACAATATTAATTTTTCAACATGCTTGTTGTTTTTAACTTGCAGTGATGGTCATATAGACAGCTTGCATGAAGTTTTTGATCAAGTTTTCATTTGCTTGTATTTCATAAACCCCATTTTAGACTATGTTATTACTTAGTCATTATGAAGCACGTTTATTCATTCTGGAAAACTTGCTTTACTTTTTGACCTTAGGGTCTAACTTCAATGTTCTCATGGGCACCACATACAGGCCAGTTTGTTCAGTGCTACAATCAAGGTGTACTGACATTGCTTGAAAAGTAAACAGTCATCTACATTGCAAAATACACATGTACCTGTCTCAGTATCATCAATCTTGGAAGTTCACATCTCATAGTTTTCCAAACCATGTCAACACTTGTAATGATAATGCAGTTTTTGTCAAACCTTTGTTTTGTGAGCAATAAGACATAACTGCAGTCACTTTTCCAGCAAGTTAAACACGAAAGTTTGTATGAGCTCATGGTGTATCTGCAGTTGTAAGCTCTTGAAAACTTTGATATGTTTATAATTCATTATGTTTATTTTCATTCAGCACCTGTAAATATAGAACGACCAGGATATAGTGTGGTTCCAGCTGATAGGGCTTCAGTTCACTCAAAAACATCATTCCGTGTAGAAGTCGACATAAATTTCTTTACTAATTCAAAAAATGGAGCAATTCAAGATAAAGGTCTGATCTGCTGCAAGGACCCTATCTGCATGAATGGTAAGCCAAAAGTGTTTCTAATTAAAGGTAGACTGCTGTTTATCTTGAATTTTCTATTCCGCATACTCACTTAAAATAATAAAGTTATTGTTGTTTCAAAGGTACCTTAAGAACAGTTTTCTTTCCAAAGCAATGTATATAAATAGTGACAGACATTTTTGTTCCCGACCCTTACTGAAAAGCTGATGAATATGGTATTCACATTTCTGTCTGTCAGGACTGATGGACATCCATGTACCTTTTGCTTCCACCTTTTAATGTTTTTTATTAATTTTCCAATAAAGTGAGCCTTATTCCAGATATTTTTGGAAATTTCACTTTGCATAATTATGCTTTGTTGTGAAAATACTTTTAAGTTAAACATGTGTTCAAAGTAATAATACTGAAAATCATATTTTTAAGACGGTCAGGCTTTGGCATATGTAGGGGATTTAGACTTATATTCAGAGTATGTGAAATGATCTCTTGTTACCTTTATGTGGTACTTTCAAAGTGCAAATTGCAGGTAAACCATGTGCAAACATGTTTTCACATTAGTTTCTGTGATAAGAAAAGACCACTGTCACCAAAGTTTTAAGGTATTTTTCTGAGAGGAAATTTTGATCCATTGTTTTAGAGAAATAGATAATTAGGTGTTCTTTTTATGTGTATAATCTCATATCTTTGGTGGATAAGCTGTTTTGGCATGTTGCCAATGAGCTTGCATGTTGGTTTAACAGAAAGTCCTTTCAGCATATCACATTGTATACATAGAATAACCTATTTAAGTACCAGATTACTTTACATTATTAGTTTTAAAAAATTGAAATTTTCAAATAAATCAACTATTCTTAATTTCATTCATGACACACCTGAATATAATGGGCAAGCTGGACATAATGTCATGTATTGTATGACTCCCATTTCCTGATTGTCATATTCAAATGCTTATGTTAACACTGAGCTTGGGCTCTGTAAGTAAAACTTTGAAAGAATGCAACTGAACATGTGTTTATTGTGCGGCAAGATCACCGGTAGTTCAGATAACCACCTTCTGTTACTTGTCACTGAGTAAATGTCAGACTGTACTCCAGCAAAGTAATGTCATGTGGGAAAACAAAGAGGGTGCTGTATTTACAAGCTAAGGGATTACAGTCAAACATTCACTGGAAAATAAAGAAATCTACTTGGCATTGAACAAGTAAATTTATTAATTAATGTCAGCCATCTTCAAAATCTTGTTATTGGTAGCCCTCTGGAATGGATAATGATAATGACATGGAGTTTTTATTAGAAAACTGCTTACATTGTCTAGTTATCATAAATGTAAATGGTTCTTTATGCCACAATAGAAGCCATACTGAAAATATTTTTTACTACTCATGAATCAATGGTCCTGTCACCATGGTGTTTTCACAGAAAAAGAATCTAGTCACTAACTCTCCTCCATGGATGGGCACATCAGAAAAGAGTTTTCACTGACATTCTCCAATTTTGTCATAAATAAAACTATGTTTTATCTTATATTTAAAAACTTCCATAAGCATTTAAAGAGGATAATCTGAAAATCTTCTCACTCAGGAGTATCAGAAATGGGTTCAACTCTCATCAGTTACAAAGAAGAAATGGTATTATCTTAAATTGCAGGAAATTCTTAGAGTATCATCCCTTCATGTGACTTTTGTTCCAGTGATTGAAGCTGTAATTATAATTTGCCATAAATTCACTGCTATGTGTGAAAATGTTTATTCTTTACTTTGAACATTAATATAGACTTTTGGTAGGCTAAGCTGTATTCATATTTGAGCAATTTTGTTTTTGAGAATAGTTTTATGGATTTACATGTCAAATCATAAATTTAGGATAAATCTTTGATGGCCATTTTTCAAATTTGTGGATTCTTTCAGTATTACTATCAGCTGTAATTATCCAAATTGTACATCAGTAGTCCAAAAGAGAAAGAATGAAGGAGCCATTTGTAATGTTACGTGCTTAGGCTCGAATAAACAGTAACATAGAAAGAGTGAAAATAACAAGCTTGTAAAAACTTAATAAACAATTTATTGAGCACAAATATTTTCCAGAAAAGAAAAATAAACTTACGGTTTTAAGAATAAATTCCAAAATTAATCCAAAAATAATTCAAAATATAATCCACTAGTGAAATTGCAAAAGTCCTGGTAATAAAATGTCCTAATAATTCCCAGTTTGAATCTTAGTGAAGCATCCAAGATGGAAGACGATGTCACATGATGAAGTCAGTTCTGGTCTTATGAAATTCAATGAGCACAATTATTTTCCAGATAAATAACAAATAAATCCTCTTGATCCAAATGAATTGAAATAATTTTCAGTAATTTAAAATAACTCAAAACAATACAACTTAATATTCTAACAGCCCAACTTCTACTAAATAGTTCACTCTAAAACATCATTTATATACCTGTTTTTACGTAAACAAGGAAGGGGTCACATGATCTTCTAGAATCTTTTAGAACAAATTTACGTTCAAAAATCTTGTACACACCATATGACCAAACTAAAAATATAAAGATGTTTATAACAAAGCACCATAATGTCCTTAAAATCAACCAATCATTTTAAAAGCTTGCTTACAACTCTGAAGCCAGGTCAGAAATGAGGTCAGCATCTGGTGTTTATTTGTAAAGTACAAGTCATCCCACTTTTTAAAGGCATACAACCTAAGATTTTCGACTTTTTTGTTCTTGCAAATGCATGATATTATGAAAAGTATAGTAGAAATAATGAGTAATTACAGGTCATTCAGTTTCAAAAAATGTACATCTGTAAGTTTAATCAATGAAAATATAACGATTTTCTGTACGGATTGCTAATTAATTATGCAGAAACGGAATTTACCGATCTTCTCCGTAGTCGCAGTGTCACATGAAGTCGAGGTAAGCATATGTTTCGCTTTTGAGTAATTATTGCCCTATTCTTCGTCTGTCTTTCTCCTTAGTTCATTATAGTCACCCACAATATATGTATTGCTTATAGATTTCTCATTATATATGATAAATTACAAGAAGTAGGCAAAAAGTCAACACGATGTAAAATCCTGACAATAAGAGGTTCCTTTAAGGGGCGATTCTTGAAAGTGTTTACTTGTCGTGTTTGTGAGATTGTGTTACGTTGTAAGATAAACCAACTAAAAATGTGATAATTTGTATCATTGTAATCAGAACCACTATTAAAAGGCAGAAGAAGATAATACCACCGAGGGAAATGGCATACTGCTAATAGGCAATTTATTTTATGGACTTAAGGATACCTAAGTACTGGCAACAGACATGTCATTCCAAGCTGTTGTGTATGGCGTATAATGGATAAATAATTTTGGCCAGTACCATTTTGGATTTACTCAAGGAAGACTTGGGTGATCTATCCAATGATATGATGTGTGAATAATGAAATTTATGTTTATTTTAAGTTGTATAAAGCATTTCTTTTGTAGTATGCAACTTTTTTTTTGCATGAACAAGTTTTGTTAAAAATTGTTTTAGCTACCTACCCACTAAAGAATGATTATATGTATGGCTATGTTTTGAAAGCAACTGTGAGGAGACTGCTTATTAAAAACATGAAATGAAGTTGACTAGCATTGTCAAGGGATGCAAAGGATGTAAACAACGAAATTACACTGGTGAACATGATTTTAATTGTGCATATACAGTAACACATTAAGTTAAATGATAAATAACGCATAGTCATGAGTTGAGAAAGCAAAACTTGTTGCAGTGTTTCATGAATAAAGATTGGCTTGTAAATATCAACAGAACTACAAACTCTAGGATACTATTCTATCCAGATACTGCTCATTAATTTCAATTACATGTGAAAAAAATTGGCTCTGGAAACAGAATAAGGTTTTTAAGACTTAAATACTAGTTCATCAAAAGCAACATTGAATGCTTATATCACATAATATGTGCATCATCAGCCGACTTATTACAACTAAATCAAATATACTTGACACCAATTAAATGCATCAAATTTTCAGTTTTTTAAATGTGTTCATTTACCATAGAAATAATTATACCCTTTATATAAATACCCAGATGAATGTACACAGCTGCATACACTGTAAAACTGTTATATATTATGTAATGTACTAAACTTATACATGTACAAATGTGCATGTACGGACATAACTTTAATTCAAGAGTATAGTCAGGCATAAAAATGAAGGATATCATCTAAGAATAATTATGGTATATAATATATAGATCTTTTCCGTGTTATTTAGGTTGGGAGGGGTGCTCCCAATATTATTTAAATTATTACAAAAGACCTCCCGGCTTGGTTTTATGAGGAATTGAAGTAGTGATAGAGAGATGCAATGCTCAGAGCTCCCAGTCAGTGGTGCCGACAGTTAAATTAATGAATACACAAAATGTGAAAGTCAAATAAACAACAATTTAATATCATTAAATAACAGTCATCTCTCAAATGAAACTCAAATTAAAACCCTATCACTCGTCTTTAACTCAACCAAGTTATGGCCTATTTTATCATCTGACTGTAATTGATTCTCCTCCTGTCCTGTGTTCCTACTCATCTGTATGATCTTTCTTTGGACTGGTAGTCCAACTGCCTCCAGTCCGTCTAATGTCTGCCTCCGTTCTTTCTTTCTCTTTGTCTCTCAGAGACATTTTATATGAGAAACTAGTGTATCATTACTATAACAGATTGATTACAGACATCCCATTCCAAAATACTAGACAGTTCTATAGAAATTACATTGATGTTTTAATATCTTGTGCTTGTTTTTTATACTTTTGACAAAAGTGATTACCATTTACTCAATGCCAAACTTTAGTACATCACCTAAACAAACTACTGCAGAGAAACAAATATTGAAATTAAGCCCATGCCCTCACCCCCATGTATGTTTCCTATTGCATTTCTTTTAAAATTAGGGTAGCTAGGCACACACACACACACACACATATACTGATTAGTATATATAACGTACAAAGTATAATGCAAAACTGGCTCAGATGTACATATCAAATTCAGGAATGCAGGGGTCATGCTACCAGTGTTGATACTAATTAGCCTACACAGACAAACAAACTCTTACACATTCACAAGGGTGTTTTAATTGCTAACTGACCATTAACCCTGTTTGCAACAATATATCACTGCTCAAGCTCATGAAATTGGGCCTACTATACAGTGATGGAAATATGCCAAATTCTGTTTCAAAATTGTAACAGTGTGTGTGATTTGGATTTTTAACATACCTTGAACAATTTTTGAGTCATATTGCTATGATGTTTGAAGTGTGGCCGTTTATAGTGATGTCTAGCACTAAGGCATCATGCTGCAGACATGTAGCATGACATCCCACCCCGTTACATTATCCTGACAGTAGGACGACCAGTCCATACACTAACCTCTTAATGCTGAGCACCAAATAAGGCAGCTGTTATTACCATTTTTATGTGTTTGGTATGACTTCGCCAGGGATCAAGGACCCCAACCTCTTGCATATGAGGTGGATGCTCTTAACACTAGGCCACTGGAACGGTCAACACCAGTATGTAAATAGTAATTTGTTAACATATATAGTCGGTGAATATCATTTCTAATTTATTTATTTTTTTAATTTAAAAAAAAACAGAAGTTAACAGCATTATTTTCTTTATAAAATCAGTTTAAAACTGTATGTGAACCTTTAATGGCATGTTTAGCGGGAGCAATAAAATCAAGATGAAGAGTATGGATTGAAGTCATTTGCTCCAATGTACATTTTTTTCTTTTTCAAAGTATACTAGAAATCTTTCTGACTGCAATTTTACACAAAACATTTAGAAAATAAAATTATTAAAAAGTACTTTATTATGCAATAATACAGACTTGTAATTACATGATTTTAATCTTGTTACTTCTATAAGATTAAATTATTTACAATGTATAGCCTCTGCTGTGCTTTTTTTATACATCATATGGCCAAAATACACTGCATTTACCTAAATCTAAACATACATATAAGACAAGTATAAATGCAATGGGTATGAAAAGTTAGAAAAGGTCTTACATCTTGTTGTTAAAATGCATGTTTTTTTTAAAAGCTTTAAGAACATAATCAACAGTGGTCTGAAGATATACTGCCACTTGGAAATCAAACAGATGCTGGACTTCAGCTCATGGTAGGCACTTCAAAAAAGACTTAGTCAAAGTCTATATGGGTCCATGGTAGGGAACATTTCTTACCATACAATCACTAGAATAGTCTCTCCATAACAATTTGATATCAACAGGTATTACCTGACTAAAAGGCCTAAATCATTTTAACTTAAAATGAGATTTCTGCTTTGTAACAATCTCTTCTGTAGGTGGTGGTGCTATTGGAACAAGTACATCAGATATTCACCTAGGATCATTTATGTCCAAAACAACTGGCTGGTTCATGCCAACTCTATCATCTAACCTCATTTCAATATTTTCATATTTATTTCTGGAATATACAGGTACTGTTGATCAGCTTTCTTTGGGTATGCAGACCATCTCTCACTTTTTTGTTGAATGACCTTTGGTATCTGACAAGAAAATGCAAACATTTCACTGACAATGTCATTTTTAAATTATATTTTTTTAATTCTCAAAAGTCCAAATAAAAACTGAATACAATTACATGTAACAAATCATTTTGCTACAGATGAAAATGTCAAAATAGCAAATCTGTATCTTACCCATATATCATAAAAATGTTTAGATTCTTTACAGATTTTTCTAATTACATTAGACTAATTCTAACCAAAATTGGTTTTCGAAATTTATTTAAAAAAATGTCTTCTGTAAAAGATAAAATTGTACCACTAACAGATGGTTTATCAACTTTCAGGTAAAGCATTAATATTTTAACATAGATGAATTATTACGTTAACAAGAATAAAGTTTATCCATCTGTGTTTACAATCACATCTCTGTCAATATGATTGTTATAATCAAGAGCTGCCAACAGATTCCTAGCTCTGAAAGCTGATGGCTTATATGAATGTCTTTTGGAGGCATACAATAAAATCAAACTTCTTGAAATTCTCCAGTTCTGCTGTACTTCTGAAACAAAGTAAAATGACTAAATAAATAAATTGATTCAGATGCAGAGAACTATTAACATTTATAAATCCCCATTAATCTGTTTCGATGAAAATGCCAATGTACAGTAGCATTATACAGGCAGAGAATAATCAACTCATTCCACCCATACTATTTTTTTTTCCTTGTCACCTGGGGGTAGGGAGCGCATTTGTGGGCTAATTTTGAATATATTGAAATACATCTGTTTCCAAGAGATTTGATTAGATATACACCTAGGTGTGCTAGAAACATCATTCGGCATAAGGGTAAAAGTGGGAGTTTTTCCTTCTTCTGACCCATCATTTTCCTCCTGGCCACTTTTTACTTCCATCCCCAATTTATCCTACTTTTGCAATTGTTCACCTGTGTATAGCTCAGACCGGTGTGAATTAGATTGCAAGCAAAAAAGTAAAAAGTCCAGAAACAAAATCTGATTCCAACTATGGACATGTGTGCAAAAATCGGGCAAAGCTTGACCCCTCCCTCCCTGTACACATGCATACTTTTTATTTACACACAATAATAATAATAACTTATTTAAAGGGGTGACTAATTTAGTCAAAGACTATTCTCCCTTGAGGCCCTTTAACTAAAATACATACAGCATGATGAGGAACATTTCAATAACAAAAAAAGACATATGCCAACAAACAATTTACAACAAAAATATTATTCTAAATAAAACAAACCAGATTTTAACAAAATGTACAATCTTTACCAACTGCAAACTATTAAACTAATATAGAATGATACATTTCCAGGTAAATCCTTAGATGTGCATATACCAAAATATTTGTAAACAAGTAAATACATAAAAATTTTTAAAAATGTAGTAATACTTACAAAGATCCCATATCTGATTATGATGTGGTTATATCAGACACAGCAGGAATTTGTATCCTATGAATTGTTGGCCCAGGTGTAGAAGTTGTGGCCATGTCTTCTGTGACATTTTTCTGATGTTTTCCTTGCACTGCCATTCAATTCATTACCTAATATAGCAAGGGAAAATAAATGTTTTATTAGACACAATAATATTATATACTTTACAAATAATAGTATGCATAATATATACTTAACTGTATTGCATTACTTTCATTTACAGCCATCACCATGTACATTATATATAATTTTTTTTTATTTAAAAACAAACAAAAAACAGATGTGACTGCTTGCCTCTAAATAAATTCTTATGGTTGCGAGCCAAAATGATGATCATTAATACCCCTTTGATGGCCTCAAAAATAGCAGCAGTGGAAAACGTACATGCGGTTTTCAGCGATATTGTTGCAGCGCTGTGACATTTTATTTCAAGCTAAATGGAATAATGCCAGTTTATATAAAATATGTTATTTTAAGAGTTTTGATAAAGAGTTAACAATACAGATATAAAATAGCGGTATAAAAACTTGACTGTTCATTGCGAAATTGAGACTCACCATGACACCAGTATCCAGCAAGAATTTGGCGACCTCTGGATTAGTTTCCAGGCTTAAAGTGGACTTTTTTTTATTCCATCGTTCATGCTGGTCACCAATACATATGCATGTGCTGCCATAATTTGCCCAAAGAGCTTTTTGCCCCCTCCTTTCAGAATCTAAGTTTTGGTTTTCGATCTAGTTGTGAACACGACATTATTTTTGTAAACACGTGTATGCGCATGGCTAAAATTCTTAATCTTCGGGAGAGGTCAACACAGAGGTTACATGAATATAGGCGTGGCAAACAGCGAATTTTTGTCTGCAGACAATAATTCAGAATCGCGTTTTTTATCACAAAATTTCCGATACTAGCCTGATTTCGGCCTCAGAAACAGCCTGAATCGTAATTATTCGACATCTAATTAAGTAATCGTGAACTGAAAAAATAAATATATAATTTCATTCGTTTTTACTTAGGTTGTATGCCTTTAAAATAATATCTCCCAATGAATGAATCTTAAACTTAAAATGTCAAATTTGAATATGACAAACAAACAATCAAAATAAAAATAAATGACAAATCAAATATATGTAACAGTAAGTAATGTGAACAGGAATATTTCTTGGAGATATTCTATCAGATTAAAGTTGTTAGTAATTTTTCTACAGTTGTTGGCTTCATTAACAAACATTTTAAAATCTTTTTTCACTCCCTACAAAATTTGTAGGATAATCTTCAACTGAATCCTATTAAAATAACCATTCATTTTCCATACAAAAATATATTCCTCACCATTAGTTGTGTAATGTAAGTCATCTCAGAGAGATCAAGCAGTTTTGTACTTGTATGTTTTATTGATAGATAATAGATAAGCACACATAATATAGTCCTACACTCTCTTGCAGATAATTCTACAATTAGAACCTCTGTTGAGATGAAAAGGATGAATACATATGCACAGGCAAGACAGAATGGTTCCATTAAATACAGACTTCCCAATACGAACACTACAAGGGAACAAGGTAATGAACACATTTACTACATTAAATTAAAAAGCTTACTTACCAGACTTGATTATAATACAAATTTATTAAGCTGAAAACTCTAATGTAGATTCAGTTTTCAGAAAGATTTTTCACTGAACCTAAAGCTCTGGAAATTTTCAAGTAGTATTTGATATTAGTATGGCTGTAGTTCTTGAGTTTTTATGCAGTAATCATTATGTATCTTTTGATTTTACATTAAATAGACCTTGTCATTATAAATATAAGATTAAACATGATAGTGACATAAAGCCGACCTTGTCATGAACACTTAGTATATCTCCATTTAGTTTGTAAGGACAGGGCTTCTTCCAAATTACATGTATACAGTGGATATGTATACAGTGGATATATAATTTGTAGATTAGCTTGAAGGAGATTTCCAGATTAATGCACTTCTTTTATAGCCTAATTTTAGAGTCTGATCGAGATTTGAGTCTCTACAAATAATCATTATTATATTCAGTTAACCAATGTTGAGGAAAGTCCACACAAAAATTAGTAACCATGGATAGCTACCTGTATGAATTACATATATCTATTAGCTTATCAAACTTTACGCCACAGGCATGCAAAGCAAATATGTTAATCTCTGATATTCAGGCCACTAACAATTTTAATTGGATAAAGGATCAGCAATCACATATTTTTCTATGGAATGTCCTTTTTATGCAGTGTCTGGTAGAAGAAAGCGTGCTATTGATCCATACGTGTTTGATGTTGGGATAGAGTCATGTGATGGCCTACCTATTGAGAAATATTGTAATGGACCTCTGGATCCAGGTAGTACATACAGGTGAGTTCATAGTGTGATGAGTCTTACTGGCTTTTAGCCCTATTGGTCATTGGCCAGAAGAGCTTGGTACGCAGTGGCCTTGGATGCAGCTAATGTTATTGCAATTGTTTGCTACTGATACTAAAATGCTGGGAGGTTGCATTATGGCCACCATCTTGAAAACGTTATGGCTACTCTTCTTGAGTGCATTGTTACATAAACATGGTTTATTGCTACAGAAATGGACTTAGCCTTGCATTCCTGGAAATAAATATTCATGGTCAGCAGTATAAAAAGCCATTGCCCATGAACCCAGAACAACTAAAACAAATACCCGGCAAACATTGTTTTCCAGTGTAAAAGCCCATTTGACCAAAAAATTAAAAACTGATCAAGTTAAAAATTTTAATGGAAATTTATATATTTTCCAGCAACAAACATTAAATCATGGTTTCATTGTTCATAGATCAATTATAAGATTAACACTTATGACCTGATGTATTTATTTAAACAATAAATTAAGATCAAAGTTCTCAGAAGAACCAACCGTTCAGATTTCCAATGTTTGTTTCAGCACAAAACTTAAGCAGTTGGTGAAATTTTAAAATTTCAGAGCCATGCACAATTTTTTTCTGTTCAGATTAATATACAATCCCTTCCCCAAAATGATAATAAACATTTTACACAATATTGTTCATACTTTTAATCAGTAACTATTTTTACATGCATGAGAATAATACGTGTATATGAAAATTCAGGAGCTGAGCCACAAACTTATATTTAAATCTTATGTGACCTCTTCCGTAAAATGATAATAGACTTTTTCCATGTTTTTCATACTTTTAAGAAGAAATATTTTTTTTCTATGTAAGAGACTAAAATATATGTACTATGTGAAATTTTGGAAGCCATGCCATGATCATCATATATTTGAATTCATGCGCAATCTCTTCCTCAAAATGGTAGCAAACTTTTTCACATTTTTTTGGAGGCTGTTCCTTTTCTAAACATGCATATTACTCAGGGAAGGCAATTTTTAAAAAATATTTGACAGGGTACTTTGATCTTACAAAGTTCATGTTAAAATGATAAGAAATTTATAAATTGTATCAATGGGTGAATATCCTATTTAAAAGTGCCTTCCCTGGGTCCCATGTATGTTTTAATGGAACAATCTTTAGTACTTTTTAGAAGAAAACTTATTTGTGTACAAGAAAAATACATGCACATGTAATTTTATGAGCCATGTGCTATATCTGAATGTGTTACAACAGAGTGTGCTATAGTGGGATCACACTGTACCAGCCTCTCAGGGTGAACCTTTTAAGAAACAATTCCCATAAATGGTGACAATTACTGGTGACCATCATTAAAATGTTGGTATCACTGCTCTTTTTGAAGGCATGGCCTCATCAAGATGAGGTTTCAGTTTAAAAACTTAACACTATTATATATGGTTGATTCTGGTTGAAAATTATGTCATTGACTTCCTAACATTTAAAAAAAAATTGTAATATATAATTTTACTGAATATGTGACCAGTCCATCATGAAAAAGAAGAGGAAAGCTTCTTTTATCCAACATATATCACCATGTTGGCTAATTCGACGTGTAGGGTAATTCTGCACAACGATACATGATTTCTGTAAACATTGAATCACATGTTACTTTTGTTCAAAAATCCTTTTTGTATTAATAAAGAATAACCGTACTTTAATTAAGGAAAGTGATATCCACAAAATTATCCTGCATTTCAACTTGAAATGCTTAGGAAATTGTGATTTCTAAATGTCAAAATGAAGACCCACTACATGACCATCTTGAACCGGTAACCCCAAAAATCTGAATTCTATGTATCTTTTAGAATTGTACAAATAGATACCTTTTATAAAAGATGCAAATGTATACCTTAAATAAATACTGCATTTTAAACCAAGTTTCCAATTTTGCAAGAAGTTGTCCCACGTATACAAATCGTCTGCAACCCAACGTGTCAACTTGCCGCTAGAACATAAATTTTCAAGACGTTCCCCAGCTGATAGCTTGTTTCTAAATTCTTTAGTAATTTTCCCCATCAACAAGACATTCTAAACACATTACATCCATTCGTTGTTCTTTCTCTTCCACACAATAGCTTTTTAAAATAAAATGTTGAACTTTACTAATTTTACAATGTTGGTTTAGTTTGCTTATTATCTCTTGCCAGTTTTTGGCATTTTTATGTTGAATTTTGTGAAATTAGCTATAAACCTGACCTAACTACTTGACTAAACTGCTAACAGAAACAGTCCAAAGTAATGTACTTCATTTCTATAGCCCAATAGATCAACATTACATCTTTTCAAAGCAGTGTGCAGAATAGGTAGATATATCAAGAGTCAGAAAAACATGGAAACGGTATCCTCTGTGTCCAAAATTAATATTATTTTGAACAGAATATTCTGTTAATGGTATCCCCTGTGTTTAAAATTAATATTATTTTGTACAGAATATTCTGTTAACGGTATCCCCTGTGTCCAAGATTAATATTATTTTGAACAGAATATTCTGTTGACAATTGCTTCGTTTCAAATGGTAAGCATTGCTGTATTTTATTTTCGTCAATTGCTCAAATTCAGTATGTGGTTTGTTGCAACATTGGAGAAGGATAACTTAAGTGCGCAGAAATGCCTGACAGCATTTTATATTAAAATGGTGCTGATAAGACCTCCAAAATGGCTGCCTTGATGACCATTCTGAACATATAGTCATATTGAAATGGGGTTTTCACTGCAACACTGCTGTGGCAATTTATAGTTCATTCTGAATGAAAATGGTGTTGATCTGACCTCAAACACAGCACTACTGTGATCATCAGAATAATCTTGTTGTTACTTTCTCTACTTGTATGGCATTGAGACGTAGTTTGCACTAAAACACTTCTTAAAGTATTGAGTTAGTTCTGAATGAAAATGGTTTAGACCTGACCACCACCTTATGTGCACTTTTGTGCAATAGATTTAAAAACCAGACCCTGTGGTCAAGTCAAAGGTCATTGCTTCCATTTTTGTATTTCATTGAGCTTATGAACTCAATGACTTGCATGTGTGTGTGTGTGTGTGTGTGTGTGTGTGTGTGTGTGTGTGTGTGTGTGTGTGTATTTTGATCTGACTTTGTATTTGGTTGCATTCCTATGATGCCACTTAAATGTATTTAGTTCAGGAACAGTTTTAATGATCGATTTAACCAGACAATTGTTTGTGGGGTATATCTCTACATTGTTTGAGACAAGGTTACTTATTTTCTATCAGTATTAGATTCAAGGTCATTGGCCATACGAAGGAATTTTGTCAAACACTTACAGGTTTCTAGTGAAAATATTTTTGTCACCAGATATGGTGTTTTGCAGTTTCTCAAGAAAACTGAAAGTATTTTCAGTGTTGCATGTTTTGTTAAGTCTTTAGTAAGTCAGGTGTATATATAAGCAGGATGTTAATGGCAGATTCATATGGTAACACAAATTGGACAGGCGATGTAATTATGGATGAACTTTCAACTGGAAAAGTCAGTATGCATGACCTTGAAAACCAAATGTGACCTTGAGGTTAAGTTATCATCTTACATTTTTGTCCTTGACTGAAACCGTGATAATGGTGGCTTGCACATATACAAAACAGATGTTAACTTTAAACTTAATATTTACAGTAAAATTGTTGGTAAGAAAACATACAATGTATTTACAGTTAGTACGAGGTGACTTTGCATTCCTGTTAGAACATTATGAACACATAATAAAATGGATGTAATAAATTATGTAATTTGTATGGGGTCTCCAAAGGTCCTACTATTACTATTGCTGTTTTTTGTTTAACATTGATTTCAGTGTACAAAGTTTTGATTCAGGGTAAAATGTTTTAACTCCAATGTTTTAGCTGTGCTGGCAGTTACTCAGCAGTTACAATTAATCAAAGGAAGAAACAAAATGACTTATCTTTGATGTCTATAAATTCATAACGGAGAGTAGAGCATCATCTTGTTTATAAGTTTTTTTAATGAGTCAAATCTGACCTTTGTAATCTGTGCCTTGCCTACATTACAAAATTTTAAACAGGGCAGCCACATAATGTAATGTCCATGATACACTTGTTAAAATTCTATTGTTCTAAATTTCTTTTCTCATTAAAAGTTTGTACAGTGTTTGTCTGCAACAGATTATCCTGAAGTAATTGTTTTAAATGAGCTAATAAAGGAATTGCCACTGAAAGTGGTATTTTAGCAAATCCATAACAAAAGCCTAACATGTTCATTGAAACTCATTCAGGGCCCGAGTTCAGAAAACATAAATTTTGAGCAAATTATTCCAACTGTATTATAGTCTCTATATTTATTTTTCTTGCAGAATCATAGCTTTTGTCTGCACAAGTACGTGGTGCACATTGTCAAAGAGTTATGGCCCTTTTATAACACTTTCAGGTATTTCCACTTTTACTCGCATGTATACACACATACACATGCACATACAGTATCACTCAAGGCAATTAAATATTCTTTTATAATTATGTACTTATTTCAAATAAAGATAATTACTTTTTGAAGTTCATTCTTTCGGGTATGTATGAAAAAATTATCGATAGTATAGAATATATAAATCATCATCTGTTTAATTGAGTCTTTTGATTCAGGATAATTTTAAGAGCAAGAAATTTTACAACATTTACAATATTTTGCAGAATTATCATAACTTTGTTACATTATTATAGCTACTGTTTACTGTTGTGGGTGCACTGAACCCTCTCTGGAAAATTTCAACTGTTGTTCAAAAATGCTTATTCGATAAAAACCAAAATAGCTTTAAAGCATCTAATCACCAGTAATGCCTTTCTTTTATCTAGATATTTCTAAACCGGAATTTCCTGTTGGAGCAGTGGTTGGAGGCATTATCGGGGGTCTGGCAGTATTGGCATTCATCATAGTTTTGATTGTCTTAATACGATACAGAAGTAACAGGGGGTAAGTTGAAGATACGTTTATACCTTGTATGAATATTCTTGATCTAGTTTTTCAAATGTGTAAATTGTTAATTGATTACTATAAATTCATGCAGGACACAAAAGGACAACAGAATGTAGTTCTTTATGGACAATTGCCATTTTATGTATAGGTTTAAGAAAAGGTGTTCATGAATTAGGCTTTTTATGAGCAGGTGTTTTTCAAATTGATGTTTCCACGAAGGAAGTTTTCATTTCATATTTAAGAGTTATTTTCCCTTTTATTTACCATTTGTATATTCAGATGTAAAATAATGACTCAATGGCATTACCATCCTTGACAATTAACTATTGATTCTTATCCCTGAGGCTGTCAGGAATATTTTTTATTACCAGTTATTATATGCATGACATAATAAAAATAATAATAATAACAATAGTGAGGACTTTATATAGTGCCGAATCTTTAGAGGCTCTAAGCGCTTTACAACATATATAATGATATGACTACCAAAAAAATAACAAACAAACACCATGAAATTAGAAAACATTAGAAACATGATGAAAATATTTAAGGTAGGAAACATTATTAGGTCTTTAAGTTTGTTCTTGCAGTTAAACAAGGTGAGTTTTAAGAGCACTCTTGAAAGTGATCACTGTGTCTTTGTGTCTAATTTCAATGGGCAATTTGTTCCATGCTGCTTGGCCCTGGTATGTAAAAGAACGTCCATTTGACTTTGTTTTTATAGTGGGAATAATGAGTATACGATTGTCAGAAGAGGAGTGTAAGTATCTTGCTGGTGTGTACAAATGAGTGAGGCCAGATAGGTATGTTGGACTGGAGTCTGTCATTGAATCTTTGCACAGAGAACAAATTTTGTGTTTGATTCTGTGTCAAATGGATAGCCAGTGTAGGGTACTGAGTCGAGGGGAGGTGTGCTCTGATCATGGCACTCTAAGGTTGATCCAAACAGCTGTGCTTTGAACCTATTGAAGTTTCTTGAGTAGATATTGAGACAAACCAGACAGAATTGAGTTACAATAGTCCAGTCTTGAAAGTACTAATGAACACACAAGTGTTTTAGTGGCATCAACTGAAAGATATTTGTGAATGGATCTGATGCGTCTCAGCTCAAGATATGCACCTTGCATATGTTAATGACATGTTGGTGGAATGTGCTGAGCTACTTTCATATATAACTCAAAATCAGAACAACTTTTATATTACTTCTTCTCAAAAAGTGCTAAACAGAATTTCAGCAAATTGAGAGAATGCATGATGAGCATTTTCATTTGTACAACTAGTGCTAATCTACCCATATATTTGGCAACAATTATGAAACATTTAATAAACTTTAGTGACTTCTCAAAAACTGCTAAACAGGATTTAGCCATGTATGACAGAAAGCATCCTGGCATAAAAGGCATTCAGGTTTGTACTAGTGAAGCTGACCTAAAATTAAATATGGCGCAGATTACTAGAAATAGAAAAATCGTTTGAGCAATTTCTTTCTAAAACTACTTAGTAGAATTTGACAAGTATCCTAGCATGAAGATCTTTTCAATTTTAATAAATGATGCTGAACTACTATCATTCATTATTGTTAATAAAGATGTAAAAACTATGTATGCTTTCATTATTAAGTATTGAAAATGAACACTTTGCTGTTTTCCGACCTTTTAATCAACATCTTTGTATATTTTGCTGATGCACACACTTTTGCCAGGAAAATAATCCTGAATTTGTTGTCTTACAGAAAGTCCAGTATTCTTAGACATAAATATGTCCAATCATTCACATGTTATCATGTGTGTCACAATTGTTCATTAAGTTTGAACTGGTTTCATTGATGATTTTTTAAGTAAAGTCTAGTGTTTGAAGTTGCTCATGCACGAGTTAGGCTCAAACAGAAGAGTGATTCCATTGTTTTAAGTTTAGTTGGCATATTCACACTTTGATTGGCTCTGAACACTAAAAATGTTGATACTGCTTGCTAATTGCATTGAACAAGGAGCAGGTGGTCACATGCTTGGTTCACATGTGAAATGATGACATTATCTGAACTGACAGGGATCTTTTAAGTTGAAATTTATCAGCCTTAAATCAATGTGCTGACCCCATGGTCATCAGAAAATAATTAATGGTGCAACTTTAGAAGGTATGCTTATTGGAAGAGATCAATCAAATGTTCTTTAATAACCAATTAGCTTAGCTATGTTGGCTGCCCTTTGATAAATGTTGACACTGCTTGATAATGTCATTGATAAAAGCTGAGCTAGTCACGAGTCTGATTCATGTGTATGGATGACACAATCAGAATCGACAGGGATATAAACTGAGTGTCACCGCTTTTGAGTGTATTAGTGCCATCATCATCAGAAGGTAATTAATGGTGTACCTTTATGGGCAGAGTGTTACTGAAAAGATTGTACATGTACACGAGTACTTTAGCAACTGTTTGTCCAAGCTGCATAGGCTCCCTTTGATGTTACATGCATATTGAGAACCAACCCCTTTGATACTGTAACTTGAGATTTGTGAAAAATTGAGATGTCAATAATTGGTCTGCATGTTGTTGCTGTTGTTGTTATTAGGTTTAACACCATTATTAAGCACAGGATAGGCTATGCATGGCAGCCAGCATATATGGTGGAGGAAAAACCCAGGAAAATCCTGGAAAGAACCACCAACCCACGAGAAGCTACCCGCAAGCTTTCCCACATACCCACATTCAATGTTCCCTCTATGCTGTGTGCACGCGCAGGTGCTCAGGCATCCCCGCGCAGCTGAATTGTCAATTTTTGCTCAATCCAATGTTGAATTTTGCTTGTCTCCATAATGCTTGCACAGTGCAGCGAGCACTGCGCGCACATCTACCATTTGCTTAGAGGGAATGTTGCCAACATTGCGGTCTACATGTAAATTGATTTATTGTGGAAAAATCTATCTGGAGTAATTGCATGATTTTATGACTAAGTGAAACCCCAAACCACCATTATACTTCCCGTATTACTGGTCATGGGGCTGATTTATTGGGCAAGCCCATTGGTAGAAATGTAACTTTTCTTATCAGAGTCCATTGCCTTAAACTACCAAGCAGTGATGTGTCTTCCATTGTAACAAACTAGAAAAACTATTCTTGACTTCTTCACCAGAATGGTTCAGGCAGTTTTGATTAAACTCGTTAGGACTTTACTGTTTCTTAGGATATGCTGTGCCAAACTTATGTTCAGAGTGGCTTCCCCATACCAGTGTGAATTCTAGAGCAGCCATTGGTATAACCTACAGATGATGCTCATTTTCCATCAATTTTTACTTTATTTATGACTTTCTCATTAAAACTGCCCACATCAGACCATTTGATTCATGGGGTGGGGGAACTGCTCCAGTGGCCTAGTTGTTAGAGTGTTTGCCGCGGAAGCGGGAGCTTGTGGATTTGATCCCGGCAGAGTCATACCAAAGAATTACAAAAATTGTTGCAACAGCTGCCTTGCTTGACACTCCGCATTAAGAGGTTAGTGTTAGGACTGGTCGACCTGGTGTCAGGATAATGTCAATGGGTGGGACATCATGCTATATGTCTGCAGCATGATGCCCCAGTGCTAGACATCACTATAAACTGCCTCACTACAGACATCGTAGCGATATGACTGATTTTTTTTTAAAGCTGCGTTAAAAATCATTAATCAAATCCTGGGGTGGGGATACATAAGACATTTTACATTCATACAAAAGATGCCAATACACCATCTAGTCCAGCTGTGGTTACTCAAAGTACAAACATAACGTTATGTCCAATAAATACATGAGTGTAGAAAATTGTCATAATATGGGTGTCTTTAGATTCTAAGGCTCATGTGCTATTACCACCACTAGATTTACCTTTAGACTAATGTATCATCAGGTGAGCAATATTGATGGTACTTTGACCACTTGTTATTATTGTTAATTTGTTTGGGGTTTTTGTTTTGTATTTGATTCCATCAATGTGCCTACTTTAAAAGGCTTAAATCTCAAGTTCAGTTTTTACAGTAATCTTCCTTTCTTGACTTTTATCAAATATTTTAGATACAATTTTAGATTTAATCATAATTAAGTGATTGCTTTCCATTCTTCATCGATTCAGTTCAACAAAATGATATTCTGGTGCTGAGAAATGCCTATAATATGGAAAATGAAAAGTTATATCATCCTAATTTTCTTAGTGATGACCTGCAGGGTATAATTATTTTTAAGGAAAAGGGCCAGGAGGGCACTGGATGATGGTAATGATCCTTCTAACATGGAGAATTTGGTTAAAATAAAGAAGCAGAGGTAAGAATTTGTTTTGATTGTATGCTTAAAGATGGAGGGGGGGGGGCTATAAAATTCAAATTAACTCAAATATAGTTTTCAGAATCGCCACCACCACCAAACAAATGCTTATGATTTTGTCAGTTCTCATTAGCTTATTGCTCACTAGATTGTTAAAAGTCCTAATACATTCATTATGTAAAATTATGATTTACAGACGTGTGAAGTGAACTTAACAAAACTGACCCATTGTCTGACTGAAATTTACTTTTTGCCTATGTGCACAAGGATGGATATTAATTATAGTTTTCAAAATTGCAACAGATGCTGTTGCAGATGTTGAATTGCTTTTAGTTAAATTAATGATAATATTAGAAATTACATACCATGGATATTATTATGTGTCATTATGATTGATTAGTGTTAAGACAAATTGCATCACCTCAAATAGACCAGTCCAAATGGGAATAAGGACAAAGTCTGTCCAAAACAATTTTATTTTGAAGCAATAACTAAAACATTTTGAAAATATTTGTACATTGCAAGGTCGGTTGCTTTTGACGTAATGTTTCTATTCTCAGGCCGATCAAACTAGCCAACTTTGCCGAATATGTTGCTGATTACCACAAAGACAGCAACCTCAAGTTTTCTGAAGAGTATGACGTAAGTAATACGAATTAAATTGTATAGTCTGTAATATTTTGTTATTTATTAACGTGTACACATAATGATAAGTATATAAATTAATTATCATTTTCTAGGTTTCAAAAATTTGCGCTATTTTATAAGAAAAATGTACTTATGACAAGTTCTGTAGATTCATCTAGGCTTCTTCATCATCAACCTATGGCTACCTCATACATGCCAACCATTACGCTTTTGGCATAATCATTACGCTTTTTGTCACTAAATTACGCGTTACGCTTAAACGTATATGGATTACGCTTTTTCGGTATATCCACCTCCCCCCAAAAAATCAATTATTTGTTTTCTCATTATTATTAAAGTTCTATTAATCCCACAGACCGTATTTTAGAAAAAAACGACATTTACGTAACTACAATATAAGAGTACGCTAGACCGTGGACTTTCGTAACAGTATCATGTTCTGTTTATTGCTAACCTGGTTCTACTGTTGACCTCGATTCTATTTATAGAATCAGCATGCGTAGTGAGGTGATAGCAGACTGGTTTCCAAATTTAATCTTTACTCGCAGATTCCATATTCTAATTCATATTTCTTGCAGAACCAGTCTAAATATATTTTAGCGCTTGAAAAGTATATTTTGTTTTACTCTATGCATTTATGTGAGCAAAAATTCCCAGATAAATTAGAAAAAGGCAACCGAAAACCCCCGAAACGAAATATAACAGAATCCTCTAAATATTAAGAAAAAGAGTACAGCATCTAGTGACATTTATTTCCGGCCGTGTCGAAAGAATTTTAAAATTTAGCGCTAAACGTCTTAAGAAGGTTTCTAGTCGATGTGTGTAAAGCTAAAAGTGCTACATATGAAAACTTGAAACAGTAAAGGATGAGAAGGGCCAATAATCTTTGTTTATTGAAATTTTAGCATGTTATATGTGGATTACGCTTTTTCTGCCTGGATTCCGCTTTTTGACCACTTGGATTATGCCATTTCCTCGTCAGAGGTTGGCATGTATGCTACCTTCATATTTGAGATGACTTGCATGGAGTAGACAGTGTTGCACTTTGGTTAAATTTTCAGGGCGGCATCTTATGTACCTCTGTCCCTCAGTGATCATGATATTGGGATTTATTAAATTTTGGGGGCCACTGTAATTTTGGGGTGGAGGATGTCCCTAGGCTCACTACAGATGCAACACTAGTCTCTCTTAGATAGTATCTTCAGTAGTTGGACTTAACGTTAGAAAGCATGGCTGTTATGTACAGATGACACTGCCAGCAAATCCACTGAATATTAGAAGAGGTTGATTAATATCTTTTTTGCATATTTACAGCATCACATTAAGTAATTACCATCAAAACACTACACTAAGGAGACATACAATTCACTTAGATTTTGTAACAGCCCATGTAGAAAAAATTAAATTTATGGTAAGGTATTTTCAGGTGATATGTATGAAAGAGCTGTCGTATATTTCTATTCATAGAGTTAATGATGATTTATTTCATAAATTCACACAGACAGTTAATGAGTCACACAAACTGTTAATGAGTCACACAAACAGTTAATGATTCACACAGACAGTTAATGATTCGTACAGACAATTAATGATTCACAGAGATGGTTAATGATTCACACAAACAGTAAATGATTCACACAGACAGTTAATGATTCAGACAGACAATTAATGATTCACACAAACAATTAATGATTCACACAAACAGTTAATGATTCACACTGACAGTTAATGATGTATTTAAAGTAAAAACTGTATTTGATATTATTTGATATAAAGCAGAGATTTTATGTCCATCCATTCATCTGTAATTTGCCAATTTTAATTCTGTACAATAGCTCACATTCTCCACCATTTACAAACAACAGAGCCAGTAGATGGCCTACACTTTGGTAAGGAAGGTAGAGGTCAAAATTCAAAGTTCAAAGTCACTTTGACCAAAAGATGAAGTATCGTTTCCTTATAGTACTACATTAGTACTACATCACAAACTTGATCCAAACCATAGGGATCACTTGCACTTATGTCAGATGTCAAAGTGAATGAAAGAAACAAATCTTTACAACAATTTCAGGTATCAGCTGGGTACATTCAACAAGGTAATGTGAATCACTTATATATTGGGTAAGATAGAAGACTATTGATTTGGGGTTAAAAAAGTTAAGGATCAGGGTCACTTGGATGACAAGTATTTGTCTGCATTATAACTTTACTTACAGACCATGTACCATGACCATTGTTTTTGGATGGCTTGGGTTTAAGGTATGGAAGATGCCCATTAATATAGTGTTAGATATATATATTTAATTTGTATTGTTTACTGGCATTTCTCCATGATTATATGTTATGTATATCTAGATTGTGTGATTGACCTTGGTCAGTAAAAGAGTTAATGGTCTACCTGACTAGTGTCATTCATTTAGTAAACAACATGATTCATAGCTAGTATTTCTCTGTAATTATAGATTAAATATTCAGATCATTAGATATGTAGGTAAAAATGTTTACTTGTATCTGAGTTTAGGACATTAGTTTTTCACTTGGAAATTCTTGATCTTGCTGACAACTTAGCATGTTCTAGAAGTTGACCACCCCCATCCAATGGCTCTGATATTGTATCTTAGCTTTTATATTATTGTTTGTTTATTTCAAACTTACTCATTATTGCCTTAATATTCAAAGTGAAATTGGTCTTATTGTTATGTAAAGTTGTTAATTTATTCGATTTATTTAAATTGTTCAATGGAATTACAAGGTTCTCATTAATGCTTCTTGGACTAAATCACTTTTTTGGGATGATTGTGAATTAAATCAAGGACATTTTGGATTATATCATTTGATACATCAAGACTGTTTGCACATTAGCACATTTGAGACTACCGACAAGGAATTTCAGTATTGGGATTCATTCAGATCACCACTAAAATTCATTTTGGAACTCATATATAGGGACTTGTGATAGAACATTCAGGGTTATTTTGGGATTTAGTTCACAATACTCTTAAGTTCTATTTAATTTTCACTTTTGTATTCTATGGAAATAAATTGTTTGTTGAATTTTACAAAAACATGTTGGTTTTCGCTCTTTTTTGATACTTAATTTAAAACCCTAGAATCATAACAATAGGGTTCCAAAAGTCAAGGTCATTGTGCTAAAATAAACATAGAGATTTCATAAAAAGCCATTGTTATAGAGCAAGCTCCTTAACCAGACTTTGATGACTTGCACTAAAGGTAATAATGATACCCTTCGACTCTTGAGGTCTTGAAGTCACATGTCATTCTCATCGGAAGTCTGATAAGAAAATAATGGTTTCTACTGCAAGTTAAGTTTAGTTCCATTTCTTAGCCAATGATTGAAATAACATTTTTTTTTTTTATTTTTCTGCACCCAGAGAATAACACAGCTGCTTACATATTTCTTTTTAAAGATGTGTAAAACTATTTTTTCTTGAACAGACACTTGTCACCTTCAATAGTTGAAAATTTTTGAGTAAACTCTCTTTCACTTTTCTTCTCTGGTTCTGTGTTGGACATGCAACCATTAAATAAAACAAGGAATGAAAATGTGCAATACTGTTAACACTACCCCCCCCCAAAAAAAAAAAAAAACGAGGAAAACAATAAGATTACTATTATTTATATTGTTGTAATGTTAAAAATACCAAGCAAGAAGCAGGCACTCATGTTCCCTCTATTTTTTTTTATTATTAAAATTTTGTTTGTTTTCTGTCAATAAAAATAAACTTTATAAATTGCACTCTGCTAAAAATTATCTGATTGTTTTTTATTTAATAAATTCTGTTACATTTAAAAGCTCTTTCTTCTCAACAGGGACTATGCCTTTCAAATGTTATGCACCTGTCCTAAATGTAACGAAAAAAAACTGAAAAAAAACTTCCACCAAATAATACTGTACAGTGTTTATTTTTTGGGAAGATCTAGTCTGTGTTCATTACAGTCTTTCTGATTCTTTTATTTGAAATGCAGAAATCTCATTTGACTGAAAATCTGCAGAGTAACCCTTTGTTCTCCTTTTGCAAACACAGTTTAACAGTAAAAGAAAATATTTGCATTTAATTTTAGTGAAATTTTGAATGCAGATGCATACCAACTTAAATTTAGATTGACATTATCTGGAAATACGTAAAAATCCATTCAAATTAACTATACTTATTAAATATACCTGTAAGCATGTTACTTTAAGTGGACTATGTAATATTCATTATCATTCCTAAATTATAGCTTATAGCTTACTGGTCAGCATAGGTGGTCTGAACAGTCAAGGTCATTAATATGTATGTGTTCATGATAAGATTCTTTGGTCTGATGTCCAGTTTTAACAACAGAATAGTATTCCCTCCTTACAGTGGTACGCATTGGAATCATAAAAAGACTTGGATTTTGAATGAGGTCACCCGTACCATTATACTTCACTAAGAATAAGGGCATTTAATAATGGAAACAATATTATAATGGTTTTAAAATGCCAAGAGGTAAAATTGAATTAAATGACTTGGGGTTATTTGTGTTTTGTTGGGGGGGGTGTTGTTATTATTCCCTCAAATGAAATTATAGATGTCTTATGAGAACTGTAGCAGTATTCTGTAGGAAACTTTACAATCAGGGATTGTGTTTTATAATCCTGTTTTTCTTGATCTTCCATAAAGGATCTGAAGACTCTGAGTCCACAGCATTCCCATGAAGCAGCTGATATGGAGGACAACCGTCTGAAGAACCGCTTTGTCAACATTCTGCCATGTAAGTCTCACTGTTCTACTATAGGTTTGTTCAATATCGGTTGTTACATCCCTTGACGTATTAATTCCCCTAATTCAATGCTCATCTGGCAAGCAAATCTATATGTTGTGATGGAGGCCATCTAAGAATAGAATTAAAACTTTCCAACAGTGTGTTTGTATCTTATTAATCACGTCTTCATTTTATATCAGTTTATTAGGTTATATCAGTCTAAATTAATCTATGCCAATAAAAATGTATTGAAAAGCAAAATAATTATTTTTACATTTTTTAATCAGTATCACATGAAAATTTAACGATTTTCATATCCTTGCAACATGCCTCTACCAATGCTTTTTTGTGATGGTACAACATATTTTGATGCTAATACAAAAGCATAAAATTCAAGCTATACAACAGTATATAATATGTGTATGTATCTTTTTAAGGATATCTTCATTTGTCTGTCCGTACACCTAACGCCTACCTATTCAAACATTTTCTGTATAGGCAAATCAGTCATACCAATCGTATATAACACCCGAACTTTATATCAATTGATAAGGTTCTCCACTATAAATCAGTCTATGCCAATAGAAATATGTAAAAATGCAAAATAACAAAGTTGGTATTTTTTACTCAGTATCGCTTAGGGTTAGCAAAATTACCAATCTACTAATCCATGCTAAGTGCCTCTACCCTTGCCCTGTTGCCATGGTGCCACATATTTGTTATGCTAATGCTATAGATTTCAAACATAGATTTCAAGCTATCCAACAGTATATAATATGTTTGTATCTGTTTAAATTCATCTTCATTTGTCCATCCGTGTGACTAATGCATTCCTATACAAATATTTTCTTTATAGGCAAGTAAGTCATACTAATTGTATACATCCACTGAATCAGATTATGATAAATTTGATATCAATTTATATTGTTCTCATCACTGTAACTCTATTTATGCCAACAGAAATTTGCAAAATTTGCAAAAATGCTTAATAAAATAGTTGGTATTTTTTTACTTAATATCGTGAAGGGTTAGTGAATTTACCAATCTACTTATCCATGCTAAGTGCCCTAACATTGCCTTGTTAAATGATGCCACATGTTTCAATGCTAATACTATAGATTTAAAGCATAGAATCCAAGCTATCCAACAGTATGTAATATGTGTATGTATTTTATTAAATACGACTTCATTTGTCTGTCCGTGCGACTAATGCCTTCTTATGCAAATGTTTTCCTTATAGACAAATAGGTCATACTGATCGTAAACAGTCACCAACTTTGACAAATATGAGATCAATATATATATATATGTTTCTCATCAGCCTAAATTGATCTGTGTCAGTCAGTATATTTTTACTCAATATCACTTATGGTTAGCGACTTTACAGATCTACATATCTGTGCCATGTGCATCTATCCATGCCATTTTGCAATGGCACCACATATTTTGATGCTAATACTATAGATTTCATTTGACATCACGTCTCACCCAATGACATTATCCTGACACCAGTTTCACCAGTCCCAACACAAACCACTTAATGCTGTGTACCAAGAGAGGCAGCTGTTTGTGCCATTTTTAATAAGTCTTTGGTACGACTCATCCTGGGTTTGAACCTGTGACCTTCCACATCCGAGGCAGAGGTTCTAACCACTTAGGCCAGCAGAGCATTTTTAAATTGATATTTACATTCAGGACAGTTATTGCACAAAAATTATCAGATCTTATGTGACAAATAATTATTACAGTCACAAGATAGAACTCAGTGTGTACCATAGACAATAGAATGCACATTATCTTTCAAATACATTGCTTAGACTTGATGTAAAGCATTCTCTTATGTGTAACCTTTATAAATTTTAAACAGCCAAGACTTGAAAACAATATGTCATGCTCAGTTGTATATTTGAACCATCTGCAATATAAAAAGCTGATGCCATTTGCTTTTCTTGTGTTCCAGTTGACCACAGCCGTGTCAGGTTGCTGCCAATTGATGATGTACCTGGATCTGACTACATAAATGCCAATTATCTCCCTGTAAGTGCCCCATGATCTCTCTCTCTCTCTCTCTCTCTCTCTCTCTCTCTCTCTCTCTCTCTCTGTACATATGCAGTTTTGAAAAATTAAAGTGATTGTTTTTGTTATTATCCTCTTAATCTAACCAATATTTGAACAGATTCCAATTGGTTCTTTAATTGATGCAAAGCACTTGAAATTATGTATACCCGGATATAAACATATTAGTATCATCAGCTTCTTCACAAATGCTCGTTCTCTATCTGTGCCTTTTTTTTTGCCCCAACCACAACTATGAAGCTGTCATATTGTTACCCATGGCTGTCTGTCATGTTATTTAATGTCAGATGACATTTCAAATTTTATTTCAGCTCAGTAACGTTTGAAGGGCTTAATGGATTCAAACAATGATATGAGGCTTTGCATTAAAGTCATACTCAAGTGACCATCTTCCAACAAAATGTATTAGAGTTATGGCCAATATGAAACTTTGCCGTTCTACATTACATTGTAATTTTGTTTCAGCTCAGTAACTTTTAAAAGATTTCATTGATTCCATCCAAATTTGTTACTTTTAGAAGATCTATCCAAGTAGATTGGGTTCAGTTTTCATCATTTTCCAACAAGATTAAATTCAGTTCTGCCCCATATTTTACTTTTTACTCATTACTTAAAACAAAGGGTTTTAGGGATGCAAGCCAAATGTTTGGTATGAGGTTTCACATAAAGAAGACCTAGGTCAGGTTTAGATTTTAAAAAATTCCACAAAATTTAAGAGTAATTGCTATAATTTAACAGAACTTTGCCTTTCATCTGCATCAAAATTTTGTTTCTGCTCAGTCCAAGGATTTCATGCACTGAAACCAAATTTAGCTGAAGCAGTTACAGCTGTCAGCATCCATTTTCTTGCTCTTAGTATCTGCTGTGATTCAGATATGGTATTTTCATTTTAATTGTAACAATACAAGATATCGGATGCAATTATTGACATTGTATGGTTGTGTGATACATTCTGCTGTTGATAAATTAAATTTATTTGTATAAAATTAGAATTTAATTTTTAGTGTTAGAAAAACCACTAATTGATGGCCTAAATGCATGCTTTTGAACATCCAGAAAATGGGTTTCTTCTATCACTCCTGTTGCTCACTCAAATCTCCTGTGTATACAAAATTATTGAAAATTTATTTCCATCTTTTTCACACAATGCTTCCACTGTAGTATATTTACCGTGATATGCCTGTGATCATATGTCTGTGAACTGGATTAAACAAGGCAAGAATGTTTAGTTGCCATAAAACATCCCATTGATTCTGTCAGCAGGGTCAGCTGGCTTCAGTGTTTGAAGCTTGTCAACATAATTATGCTAATTTGTGATCAGAAGTAATTCTAAAAGGATCAAAGTTGGTAGATATGTCGAAGCATTTGGTACATCCCAAATTTGTAGTGCCAAAACCTTATTAGCCGAAATATCATGTGAAAGTCAATGATGGATGGAACCAGGAATTTCAGGGGTTTTAATCAAATTTAAAGGACATGGATGTCCTTCCTGTAATTCTGCTACAATGACATTATGTATCATATAGAAACACCATATCATGAAAGCATATTAAATATGATTATGAATTTATAGTCACTGAAATCTGTAATCAGTTAATTAGCTTCAAGTGTGGGTGAAAATATATTCTTTCAAGACATTATTTGCCAGCTGAGCATAATCTCCCATTTATGATGTTATATCATTTTTCAGATTTAGTCAAAACAACATTCACTGACTTGAAAAGTGTTCATCTTATATAAACATACAAAAACTATTCATATACTAACCCATGTTTTAGTCCCCCATTGGGATTTGAAAGTTTAAAACATGGTCTGCAATGAAAAATTTGCCCTTATCCCTCTTTTAAAGTCATATTTAGCATATCTCCAGATTTGTCCTAAGCTGATTTCTCTGTTCTGTGGCATGTTTGTATATGAGGTTGGGCGAAGTGATGTAATCATCCATTTTCTGATATTAAAGCTGTGATATTTTGTGCAGTGATATACACGTACTGTATCAGTATATTTACCACTACTGGAGGGTTGAAATACATATTGCATCATGACTGTGACAATACTTTGCTGTAGTAACACTTAAAGATGATATATCACCATATACTTCACTTAAAAGTTGAGAAAAAAAAAATTACAAAAGTCTTGAGTAAGCTAGTACTTTTAGATTATGGAACAAATGCATCATTTTGACTTGCTTTTAAGAATAAAGCTCATTTTTAGTTAGATATGATTATGTATTTTAATAAATGGATTATTTTGAACAGTTTTACTTTCTAAATACAAATTCACTTATGAAAACAAATTCAGGATTTAATGCCAATACAAAACAGTAATTTCTGATCCCATAATCCTTTGTTTTAAGACCAAAATGGCAGTCAGAATCCTAAATGAGAACATTTGAACTGCATGTAGGGTTTAGATATGGGAATATTTAACATTTCAGGGGTCGAATGCTTACAAAGGCATATAATAACAAGACTTTATGCAGAATCTAAAGATAAAAACAGCCATGACATAGCTTGATAATAGTAATAAACATATCACTTTCTTACAATGCCAACACAACAAGGTATTGTATGCAAAAACAAATCAATATAGAAGGAGTCTGTATCATGATACATATTGTGTTGTTACTACTGTATTGCAGTATATATTGTATCACCTACTAATTGTATGATGTTTATTGTAATATATATTTTATCAGAACACAAGTAATTATCATGATGCAGTATTATCATATTACAACCAAGGACACAATGCGGTGTTGAGCAACTTGATAATCTTTAGATTAATTAAATAAAGAACAGTGTGGAATTATTAAGCAATTTCAATTTGTACTCGGATCTGAAAAAGGGTAGACAATGTTATGGGGATGAAGTGGGGACTACCGAAACTTTAGCTAGATCAGCTAATCACAGTTGTCCTGTGTCAAACTATTGCTTCATTCAAATTTTTTGTTCATCAGGGTTTTACAAAGACCCGAGAGTATATTGCCTGTCAAGGACCCATTCCTGCAACCATTGACGATCACTGGAGATTGATCTGGGAACAAAATGTACGAGTTATTGTGATGTTGACACAATACAAGGAAGAAAACAGGGTGAGTCTTTTTGACAAAGTGTGAGTAATGCTACACAAAATATTTTGCTCAAGTTTACAATAGTCCAAAAGCAGAGCATAACCTCAATTTTCAGACAAGAATGACATCACATTAATTAAGGTTCAAGTTCCTTCACATTATTTAAAAGTCAAATATAACTGGAGATACATGATTGCAAAGATGCCGTTGATATACTGAATCCTAAAGAACCTAGTTTGTCTGTGTGTGTGTTGCCATAACCTTCAAATTTAGAATGTACGTTTGTAATATGTGAGACAGTAATATCATGACTTGTACCGTGAATAAAATATTTGATCTTCAGAGATTTTTTCATTATTCACATCACGCAATGTTGACTTCAGCCCATATCTTTCATTCAGAAATGTAAATAAAATAATTCTTCATTATGAATTGGTGATCAGCATGAAAATTCCACCATGTGGATCAGATGTTTGGCAAACCTCATATCTAATTCAGAATTCTGACCCTTGTACTGAAGTTTCCAATCTTACATTGATGCGTATGAAGGTTTTCATTATGGTACACTAAACAGACTATATGTGATTATGGCTGGATTTCATACAAAACATGTTATGAGGGGGTATTTTTAAGCCAAATAATGGAATCCATCACCCTATCTATCAGTGACTGCATTGTGTTGAGTTGATTCATTGTGAATAACCATGTGTCTTTGAAGTATTATTACAAATTATCAAGCTGCACCAGGTTTAATTCACATGTTCTGTATGTCAAATTCTCCAGGATCACTAACTTCATTTTGAAATTGAAAATTACCAAACATTTGGCAAATAAGTTGTTAACACCTGAGAGGTGAATATTATTTTTGCCAGTGCCATGGGGTCCAGATAAAGGAGTTAAGGACCAAATACATGAAAATAGCAGTTGAGAGATGAAGGTTAATATTATGAAAGAAAAATATATGAAACTTGTCATGGCAAGCCATGAAATTAGCTCTAGTTACATTATTGCAATGTAATAATAGCATATGAGCAGCATGTACATTACTAACTCTCCAGATTCCAATTTTGTGCTTATAATAATAAATCTAGCAGACCATATAATGCATAATATAGTCTGTTCAGGACTTTACTTTTATACATGTTAAGAAGTTAAATATACATAATTATCACCTTTACTCTTAAAGTATTACCAGGTATATATTATTTAAAACAAATACCATTATTTTTAGTTTTCCATGGTTTGAAAGTTCAGCTATTGTTGCTATTAATTTGTTCCCATATGATAATAGGAGCACTGTTCTCTAACATCCATTCAAAGAACAGTTTACATCCTGTGGAGTCTGAGAATGGTTAGATAGTTTTTCTATACAAGTTCAGTATGTTCTATTTTGCTGTATACTTGTATTTTGTAGAGATTTCTATGTTAATGTGTAAGCATGGTTATCTCATGTTCCACAGTTTATAAATGCCATCCATTTTGTTTTAATTCACTTACAGGTGAAGTGTGAGCCATACATGCCACTAGATCTTAAAGATCCAAAACAGTATGGTGACCTTGTTGTTGAGTGCTTGACATACTCCTCAATGAATTCTTTTGAGTATAGGACCTTGAAAATAAGACTGGTAAGTCATCTTTTGGAGACTCGCATGTGTTTTTCTCTCACTATTTAAACAGGTAGAAAGGGTTAAACATGTAAGAATGCCATGTAGGATACACATCTGAAATGAGTGCCTTCTATTGTCATCCTAATGTAATTTGAATATGTAATATATTGGGGCAATTTGAATTGCAAGATTTTGCCCTTTTATTAGCAGCAGACTCCATTTTACAACAAAGTCTTTTGTCAGCATATTATCTTGCCTTTATACTAGCAGTAAATTCATATTTATTCAATAAATAATATGGCCAGCATGTGTGATTCACTATCTATCAGTAAACTCTTGTTTGTGAACATTCAAGACTCTTTTTTTTCGGAAGTGGTATGGAAGCTTATATATTGTGAGTTTCATGATGAGTGATTGACTCATAAAGTGGTGGCTAGTGTTAGATTTGCTGAATGCCATAATTGAAATGTTGATTAGATTTGGTATGTCATTATGATCTGAGATGATTTAGATTATGAGCAGGAGCCACTTATATTAATGAGGTGATCATACATCTACTTAAAAGGCTATATTTCTTGTCAGATTTAATCTGGCAGGCAGGTGTGTGTGTGTGTGTGTGTGTAATAAAAGCGGGTGCAAAAAGATGTGTTTTGATAAAATGAAGACAAAAAGCAAGTCTGAAAAACACTTGTCTATAGACATCTTACATTTGTGTAGTATAATACATAATCTGTGGGGCCCAGAGTGGTCTAAAGCGCTGTCCATTACAGATCACTGCCGCCTCACCTCTGTCTGCATGGGTTAGGGTCTAAGATTCAGCTAATGTAGTTATGTGAGAAAGCTTACCAGTAGCTTCTCATGGGTCGGTGGTTCTTTCCGGGACATTTCCCAGGTTCTTCCTCCACCAATAATACTGGCAACCATGTATAGCCTATTATCTGCTGAAAAATGGCGTTAAACCCTAAAAAAACAAAACAAAGAAAAACATAATCCATTAAGTACTGTACTTGTATGTAATAAATCCATGAATTCGAGTATCACATGTTATGAACTTTATATATGACTCACATCCCATAAAAAAAACCACAAATAGCAAAAAAATGGATGTTCTCATTTTGATCTATATGTCACTTAACAATTCACTAAATTTGTCACAAATAGCACATGACTGAGGCTGTTTACATGCTACATGTACATATTCTTAATTGGCCTAAATTGTGGTTAGCTGGAGACAGCAACCTCATGCCAGGGCTACCCAGGAGATGAGCCTTTTGATATTGACAGTAAAACTTGAACAAATTAAAAAAGTTTTACAAACATCTTTGTAAGATAGACCATCTTGAGCTAACATGTATGTGCAAGATCGACCATCTTTAGCTAACATGTATGTGTAAGATAGCCCATCTTTAGCTAACATGTATGTGTTAGATCGACCATCATTAGCTAAAATGTATGTGCAAGATAGCCAATTTTTAGCTAACATGTATGTGTAAGATATCCCATCCTTAGCTAACATGTATGTGTAAGATAGCCCATCTTTAGTTAACATGTATGTGTAAGATATCCCATCTTTAGCTAACATGTATGTGTAAGATAGCCCATCTTTAGCTAACATGTATGTGTTAGATTGACCATCTTTAGCTAACATGTATGTGTAAGATAGCCCATCTTTAGCTAACATGACAGCTATATGTATATGATTTCTAGAGACTTTCATGGTACAATAAATGTCTTCCAGTCACTTTGGAAAATGCAACATAATATCAGACTCGATTGTTTTTATTTAACTTAGTGCTGACTTCCTTTGATGAAAGGTTATTTGTTTTATTGAAGAATGTAGTCAGTTTTCTTTAATGAAGTTACGGGTAAAGGATAGCTTTGGAGGACCAAATATGTCAGCAAAACTATTTTTGCTCTGGGTTCATTTTAAAAACAAAAGGAATTAGCCATCATTTGGTCAATTGAAGCTGTCTTTTTCCTACTTTCAAAAGTTGGTCCATTGTGGCTAGTCCTGGTAGCACAGACAGACAAACAAGTAGATCTCAAGTTTGTTTGTTGAAAGGTAGGGGGGTGACTTTTCTGTGTCATTGTGATATTGCCTTCCATGTGTCAGAAGATTTTTAAGAAGGTCAACTGACGATGAATACTACAGAAGAAAATAAATATGTTATAAAGATTTGATTCCATTAAAAAAGAAGAAGAATTTTACTTACCATCCAGATACAGAGGTCAGTCAAAATAAATATATTAATTTTACAAGCAAGCTGCCGATAATCTGATAATATTTCATCTGAAAGATCCAAAACAAGATAGTACCTCATTCATTTGATCACCAAATGTTCTGGGACGGGAAAAAAGATTATTTTATCGTGTTCTAACATATACGGTAAATATAGTAACAATGCACTGTTGAGGTGGTTAGTCAATATAAGCAATAAATTTGTTTTTCAAACAAATTATAAATCTCCAGTTCATTTTATATCAAGTTTGCAGCTTCCTTAATAGGTCCCTCTGAATTTCTTCAATCCAAAAACAAGTTTAAATATTTAAATAGTCAGCAATCTTTGAGGGGTAATCACCAGATGGTATATCTTGTCACCTGTAATAAAAATAAATCACAATTTTCGACATTGGCAAAGCCAAGTGTGATCCCTGAATAAACTTTTTATACATTATTTTTTGTACTTTTAAGAAGAAAAAACTTTTTATGTATGAGGTAAAAGCATGTATATGAAACTTGCAGGAGCCACGCCATGATAATCTTGTATTAGAATTGTCTCTTCCCCAGAAATGATAATACACTTTTTACACATTAGTTTTCATACTTTCAAAAAACATTATATATGAGAAAAGTATATGTATATGAAATGTTGGGAGCCATGCCACAACCATGTTATATCCAAATTTGTGTTATAATGGAGCATGCAATATACTATAAGTTTAAGTATATTTACTTTTAGAATGGAGTTAGGATCAGTTTCCAAGTTTGGAAAAGACTGTTTGAAAACACAAGACTTTCTTTTCATTTACTGAAATATACAGAATTCATTTAGTGCTATTGTGTAATATGCAGAGCACATTATATGCTCTAACCCCAATAAAAATCGCGAGCTTATTTCAAGACAGTATACAAGCTCGCTGCAACTTTGCATGTGTACGACTTCACTGTATTGCACGTAGAGTTCGGATTTGAAATGATTACGAAGTCGTGGCAGGCTCGTACAAGCATTAAACGCACTCAACACATGCATATAGCAAGCTCGCTGAAATTTTGCTCGTGCCAGCTCGTGAGGCACTGTCAACCACCTAGCACGCACGAGCTCGTAATGAGCATACAAGGTCGTCACGGGCTGTGAACCAGCTTGTACTAGCTGGTTGATAGCACGTAACAAGCTTGTATTCTCATTGCAAGTTTAGCACGAGCTCGTACGTGCAAAGTAGCAGGCTCGCAATGAATTGTAACAAGTTCAATACAAGTTTGTGGTTAGTTAGTCACACTTACACTGAGATCTTTATACAGCAAACTTTGCAGTCCCTCGTAGATCAATGGGGTAGATCAAGCTTCATATAAATAAATACAGTGAACTCTCACCAAATGCAACACAATACAAATTATGAAACAAAACTAAAATCTTACAGTTAATGGGTTTCTTTCTTAAATGCACCAAAATATATTTGTTTTCCTCATTGGTGCTTTAGTTTTGATATATCTCTTTGTATTGTTCCAATTTTCGGAATGGATAAAAGCAATGCCTTTTTTGATGAATCAACAACCAATAAAAAAATAATTATAATAAGAACTATCATAAATGGAAAGTGAGATTTCTATTTATTTCAATAATTATAAAAAACAAAAACATAAGTTTTAGAATCTAATACATGTACAATAATTAAAACCAACAAACTGACTAGAAAAATTTAGTACGTACACATGGAGGGGGGAGTAACCAAAATGCATATGCTTGCGTAAAGTGCGCATTTCTACTGATAATGTACATATGCATAAGAAACAGGGTGGATGGATGTGAAATTATAATAATTTGACTAATATGTACCCTGATAAACTGGCTTCAGTCTACATTTTAATTTTAGCGGACACTAGACAAACTTTGGTTTGGCATCAAGAGTATGTAACAGGTGGGGCAGGTCTTAATAAGTATGTATGGGGGGAAGGGGACCATTCTGCCAGATTTGTGCATATGTACTAAATGGATGGTCAATTTATTTTGGGAACATCTGGCAGTCCACACTAAGTCTTGCTGTTGATGATATTCATTCATGCCTATCTCTATCCACAGTGCTCAATGAACCAACCTCTCTAAAAGTAATTGTCATAAATGGAAAATGAAAATTCAGTGCTTTATGATTGTCTTAAAAACAACAAAATTAGTTTTTTGAAAAAAATACAATTCAAATAAATGAATGGACTACAAACTTAAGATCACATGACTTCTTAAATATCTTAATAAATCCAACTCGTAAGCAGTTTTGAAGTAAAATGTCTTTAAAATCAGCACATTTCATTTAGGTAATGTCTTGCTGTGCCATACTTGCTGTTGATTATTCTGTTGAACTCACTCCTTCAAAGTTTCTGATGCCTCACTCTCTTCACAGTGCTCCTTGATGTAATCTGTTGAAAAACACCAGATGAAGCAGCAAGTTGATGTATATTAGGTTTTTCGTACTCTTGTATTGCATGCCCAGTAGCGAAATCACATGCACAATTTGCAAAACATAGTTTTCTCCTTTACCAGATTGTTTTGCAAATCTAAACAGGACGGCACAATTGTCATTCCAACTCTGTTTTCTTGTCTTTCGTGGAGAAAATTCTGAATTATTCTTCTTTCCTATTCAACATGATTAGAAGTTGCATATTACGAAGATGAGATACAGTGACAGCGGTAACTGTTTGCAAAATCCAATATGGCGGGTAAATACAGGCATGCAGCCTTGATTTAGAATGAACCAATCATATTGAAGAACTGATACATTGCTATTATAATGGAACAGAGTGCATTCACGAAACTGAATATTGCGATGAATTTTTTACAGTTTTTTTTAAATTAAAAAAACATTTTTTGCACAAAAAATGTACACACATAATCTGGTTCAAAATATGGAGAAAAAAAACGGTATTAGTGTTATAGGCAGTCGAGTAATACACAGACTTTCAGATGAACAGCTCAACCTTTTAACTTCAATCCTTGGCATTAATTAACCTAAAAGGTGCTTTGTTTCTGCAGGATGTATAAAGATGGAATTCTGTTTCAATCTTTACAGTATTCTGCAGTTTCAGAACGAAACTCATACACTGTTATTTTCTACGAAAATGATGAATCAAGAATCAATCACATAATCAAGAAAATTTGGCAATGTTGAGAAATATATTAAAGTTTATACACAGTGTCACAGAAATTGTAAAATTGATTGTTTGTGTCAAGCACAATATTATGTAGTCATAAAGGAACTGAGAAATAAATGTAATACTGAAGTTTCAATTGAAAATGGCGTTATTGATGAAAATCCTGTTAATATAGTCCCTTTGAAATCTAAGTATTTGCAGTACAAAATAGTTCCAATTACAAATGTCAAAAAATTGTGTGTATATATCCAATTAAATGATAGTAAGAACACTGCTTTTGCTTGTGTGCTCCCCAGTTCTGTTGAATATGATTGATAAATATACCTTCATGTAGTAAGTCTGGACCATGCAGGCATGTACATCAAAATAGAAGACATAAACCGTATATATATATATATATATATATATATATATATATATATATAATATTTTACACATTTTCACTACTACTCTTTGTATGAATCCTGTATGTACTTATCCTTAAAGCTTTGTACATATTTTATTGTTGCAATAGATCAATTAACTAGTTTTAATAGCATTTGTTGTCTAAAGACACCTCATCTTGTAAAAATCTGTGCATCATATATATATCTATACATGTACAAATGTAAATGTAGAGGGAAGGCCTGACCAAATGAGCTTCTTTTAATAAAGTCATTGTTATTATTATTTTACCAGGGGTGGCCAACTAGACGACCTAGCAAATAACTTTTAGAAGTGGAATTTAAATACCTTTTTAAAAACAAGTCAAGATTATTTTTTGATATGCAAATTAATGATTTTATGCACAAAATGTTACATTTTCTAGTAATTTAATTTTTCATGATATCCATTTTATAGATAATTAATTTATCTGCAGGGTTTGCTAGCAAGATCGTATGAGCAACTTTACTCTACGAGCTCAGTGCGAGCTCCCATGTAGTCTGCGAGCTACAATTAAGATCATAAGAAGCATGCTATGAGCTATCACAAACTCGTGCAAGCTTGATTTAGGATTGCATTTTTATACGGGAAGTTTTATACTGTAACATACAGAACACATGTATTTAGAGTTCAACTGAAATACAAAGAACACATGATTTTCATTTGGTGTTAAACTAAAATATACAAAAGGCATGATTGGTCACTGAAACATACATAAGATATTAAAGGCATGCAGAACACATGATATGCACTAAGTGTTATACTGCAATATACAGAACACATGATAGGCATCAGGTTTTATACTGTAATATACAGAACACATGAAGTGCATTTGGTGTTCAACTGATATACAGAACATATGATATGTATGTAATATAGTTGTTAAACTTGCTTTGGCTGTTTGAATCTGTTGAAGTTTATGTTTTTAACACCATACTGGGATGCCCCCTTATCACTGCATTGGCCTTGTTTTTTGGGGTTGAGTGCAGCAAGTGCCCACATCTACCAAATACTAGATACAACCCTTCAAATGTCAGCTACCCTAGTAGATGATAAAAGGCCCATTCGATTCTGGTTTGAAAAAAATAATACTGATTCAAATGCTGCACATAGGAAAAAAAACATAGTTGGACTTACATTTTCTTTTCTACAATTATGGAAATTTAATGCCTTGTTTTTTCATGACAGGGAGAAAAGGAACGAACGATCAAACATTTTCACTTCCTAAGCTGGCGGGACTACTCAGCCAATGTTCAGTTCGATACAATGATCGATTTCATTAAAAAGGTTCGCAGCTTCATGCAACCACCTGATGTAGAAGGACCAATGATTGTTCACTGCAGGTGAGTAGCAGAAATCTCATTTATTGATATAAAAGCACATTAAGAATTAAATTTTCTTTCACTGAAAACCTGTCAGTGTTAATTTAATTTTTAGTTCAGTTTGTTTGTGTACCTGGTGGGAGTCCAGTAGTATGGTTTTAATCATAATATTATACTACCAATCATTGCTTCCATTGGTGAGCAGAATGAACTGCACAGTACTTTTTATGGAACTGTTATTGCTCTTTCTTCTTGTGCTATTCCTAAATCCTAAAGGAGGGGGCTCCAAGTGGCCAAATTGTCTAAAGCACCCTCCGTTATGGATCACTGCCATCTCACCTCTATCTGCTTGGGTTAGAGTCTCAGATTCGGTAATTGTGGGTATGTGAGAAATCTTTCCAGTAGCTTCTCATGGGTTGGTGGTTCTTTCCAAGGGTTTTCCTGGGTTCTTCCTCCACCATTAATACTGGCTGCCATGTATAGCCTATCACATGCTGAAAAATGGCATTAAACCCTAGATTAGCAACAATCCTTAAAGAGAATGTCTGATAACGTTAAGTGAACTATCGTATAGTTCGGAAATGTTTTGTGCAAACGCTACAGAGATTTGAAGCCTGGGTCAGCAGGTTATGACACCCATCACCTCGCCTGCATAACCAAATCCTGTACCTCCATTAATTAACCAGTAATGTTTTCTATTGCTAACCCATGCTTGTTGGCAAGATGTCCACCAATTTTTAGACTTTGCAACTCATTTTCATAAGGAAGGTTATTTCTAGGACCACACATACCCCGTTTATTGTGTACATTAGCCTGGTCAGATGTTGGTATCTCATTTTCAGCAGCAGTGACAGTGTCAAGATTAAGGTTTCTTGTTAAAGTAGAAATAAACTCTTAAATAGATTGTCTTCATGGTTGGATTTTGACATTATAAAAGAAAAAGACATTTGTGAACTGGAAATAAAATGTCATCAAAATTAAATATAGCAATTCAGTATTTACATCTGTTTAATGTAATTTCAAGGTAATCAATAATTTTATTACATACAGTAAAAACTGTTATGAGCGACGTCTGCTATAAGTGACCACCTGTAATTTCCAACCACAATCGTAATGCTCAGATCAATCTTATTACACCGCTCCCTCGACAACTCGCGCCCTGATAACTCGCGAACCCGCTTATAGCACGGTGTCCGGCGTGGATCCCGTGTTTTTTTTAAAGAAAATTTTTTTTAAAAATGAAGAAAATCGTGATCAGAACTGGTCAATGAAACCTTGATATATCGCCCGTTTTATCGTCGAAAATGACGGTTAGTGCCCGAAAAGTTAGAATCAACATCGTTAAATTTTTAGGTTTTAATAAGGAATCACATATCTTGTTAGATTTTATCGGAAAAAATATTTTCTCAGTTCACTGTAAATAATAATACTGTATATGTATAGAGGAAATTAGTGTTTTAATCTTTTCATTGTGTTGCAGTGTAAGCAGTATAATCGTTGCATGTTCTCTTCTATTCAAACATGAAAAGAGTCAATTGACAGTCACATCGATGCCCGCGAGCACATCTGTGAGAACCTAATTAACTGCCGTCTGCGTTTTGATCGACGACTTGGGGAAGTGTTTGTTGCATTGTAAAACTCAATTAAAATAGACCTGCTTTGTTTTATAACGCGGTCTTTTGTATCAAATCAGGTAAAAGACGTACATTACAAAAGTTCAAAGGAATGCAAATCCTACATGCATAAACTCTTGTGGTCAATATCGTGTCTCAACATCAATCAAATTAGTTGGACCAATCGAACATGGTTTCAAATAGTATGTACTTATTGTCATTAAAGTATATATTAATCAGTAATTTATCCTAATCATTTGTAAATGTGATCATGGAGAGCAAGGGAATCAAGCGAAAGGTGTACTCAGTGAACGAAAAGCTTACTGTCATAGAGAGGGTTCGTAATGGTGAATCAAGATCAAAAGTTTGTAGTGAACTTAAACTTGCCGAGTCGACACTCAGAGGCTGGCTCAAAGATGAGCAGAAATTTCGGGATTATTTGCATGAAGTTGATTCTGATGATGGATTTAAACGGAAACGGGCACGCACTGCAAACGATACAGAATTAGATGATGCTGTGTACACCTGGTTCACACAACAACGTGCACAAAAGTGTTCAGATTTCGGGAACAATTATCAAGGTCCAGGCAGAGAAAATGGCAAAAACTATGGATACTGAATCAAATTTCATGGCAAGCCATGGATGGCTTTGGAGATTCCAGCGCCGACATGGAATAAAACAAAATTCTTTGTCGGGAGAGATATGCTCAGCAAATCAGGCGGCCGCATCTAGTTATCCCAACCAACTCCGAGAGATACTGACCCATGATGGATATACAGACAACCAAGTTTATAATTGTGATGAGGCTGGTCTATGCTATCGGATGATTTAAATATTTTTTTATATATTTTTTTTACATGTCTGACGTTTAGACCCATTAAATTCATGGTTGGTTTTTTACATTTTACTCTATCTGTCTATCTAATCAATCTATCTATGTATCTATTTAGTGATAGCAGAATTTTATGTTTTAGATCAACACAAGTTTCGACGTTGTCGTTTTTCGATATGAATGTTATCTTTTTTGATAAAATAAATCTTGATTCATTTTGAACAAACAATAAAACTAGAATGTATCCAAATCAACACAAAAAGCAGTGACGTAATACACAATGTGTTTAGCGATACACATGTTAAGAGTACTGGTACCTCGTGGAATAATGTTTGTTTTTACGATCTTTTCAAGATATTTTATCCAGAAATTAAAGGTAATTTATAAAGAAAAACGAACAACACCTTTATAAAGAAATATTTATTCACAGTTATTTTCAGCATGATTATAAACGAGTATTTAACAATGCACCCCCCCCCCTTTCGCATCTGTCGATTTCCCATCTCTTTATTAGTTTTTTTTAATAGGTCCCTCGGTAACTCGCACCCTCGCTTATAGTGCGGTTGATGTTTTTGGACCCCGTGTGTGCGCGAGTTATCGAGGGAGCGGTGTATATAAATGCTTTGTTGTGAGCAACCACCAGGTTGATGTTACCAGTGACTATGATGTCTTGACAAAATATGCATTTTGACACTGCTATGAACGACAACATTGCAAAAACGGCAATAACCTCTACTGACCTGTATTTAATCCAATAAAAGAGGCAGGCTAACGGCATCTGCAATTTTGTAGTGTTTCATATTTTCAAATTGTAAATAAGACAAAAGTACATGTAGAGAATTCCAGCACTTAGCTTGATTCCCAGCCTTATTGTAGCAAGACCATCATAGCTACCACCGATATGTATAAGTAGAACCCAGTATTCAGCTCTATGAATGATCATATCATGAGAACAGAGACGTATACCACTGACCTTTATGTAATCATTTGTAGAAGTGATCATTTGAATAGTAAAACAGTTCTGATCAAAAATATGCATGAAAAGAACAAAAAAATGGATTCAGGTGTGTTTATATACAGTGACAAATGGTACAGTCATTAAACCAGGCTAATGTACATTTCACGAATGTGTCATTGTAGTGCTGAAATTAAGGTAGTGGCCGCATATATTGTTTTATATATATTGTTTATATATATATATATATATATATATATATATATATATATATATATATATATATATATATTGTTTTTATATATATTGTTTATATATATATATTGTTTATATCTATATATTGTTTTTATATATATTGTTTCTATAGGTGAAATATTGCCTGGAGGTAAATAAGGTCTTTGTCTCTGAAACCAGCAAGTGAGAATCAGTTGAGGGATTCGATTGATAGTATTAAAGGCTTGTGATGTTTGTTATTTGGGCTTGTTTTTTTTCTTCAATGTTAGAGTGATTACATCCTAGTCATCAAGCTGTCATCTATTCAAGTTTGTGTGACCAGGTTGCACACATGTTTATAGAGTTAATCCCAGTATGTCTTCTTTGAATTAAGCCACTTAATTTTTGTCTCTGAGTAAATGATTTTGTTTCTGGATGAGATAACTTTCTTTTTATTTCGTTGTTGTTGTTGTTGTAGGGTTTAATGCCATTTTTCAGCACATGATAGGCTATACATGGCAGCCAGCATTATTGGTGGAGGAAGAACCTGGGAAAACCCCTGGAAAGAACCACGACCCACGAGAAGCTACCAGCAAGCTTTCTCACATAACTACATTAGCCGAATCTTAGACTCGAACCCACGCAGACAGGGGTGAAATGGCAGTGATCCATAACGGAGAGTGCTTTAGACCACTCTGCCACTCGTGGGCCCTTTTTTTTCATTAGTTGTTAAATATGAAATGCACATGTATAGTTTTGTCATATTTTCCCAAAGCCTAGTCAAAACCATCTTTACAGTCAATATTGCAACTTAGCACTAACAATGTTAACACCTAGTACCTTAGAAGCAATGGAAGAACTTCCAACTAAACAAGATAAATTTTTAATTATTGTAACTAAAATAAGTGAAAAAGAGCAGACCACTCACAGAGTAATGGTTGAAATGTAGGTAAAACAAATTAAGGCACCATGTTATAAAGGAAAAGGAGTAAATCAAAAATGAATTTGTATGCTAATGTACATGTGATCTTCAAATGTAAAATTTATATGTGATTTCATGTTTATTGATAGAAGTATACCATTATTGCTATATAAATTTGTTTTCAAATGAATGCATACAATATTTTAGTAAGAACTATTAAGATAGATTGAATAGAATATATGTACATTGATTGTGGTTATTTTTCTTTAAATTGTTCTGAAACTGGACATTGGAAACTGATCTAAGACTTTTTGTATAAACCTGTTATGAGAGACCACCTGTCTTGAGAGACCCTTTTTTTTGCAGATTGGGCAGTCTCTCATAACAGGCTTTACTGTGTTGGAAATTGGTTTAAGATAGATTTCAAAACTATATGTCACACCACAATCAGATTGAAGTAACTTGTAAATCTACTTGCTTAGATAATTATTTTAAGATTTAAAAGAAATTTGAATTTGTTAAAATATTCCATTCTGCTTTAGAATCACCCAATGTATTCTATATGCCATTCACAGACATGCATACTATTTATTAGGTTTATTTCAATTGACCTTTACCTGCTTTGCATATATTATATGTTGCAGTGACACAACTGGTTGTATGAGAAGGCTTTATACTTGGAAAATCAATGAAATCAAAGAAATGAAACTAGGGGCCATAGTTTCTTTTATCCTTGATTACTTGTTTTGCTGTATGTAGCTGCTTAAATCCATGAAAACTGTCAATAACTTTAAGACATTGGTTAATCTTTTACATGATGCACTTTTATATATCAGGATACTCTTAAATTCAAACAAGACTAGGATTCTGTGATTCAGTCTGTTGCAGAATTGAAACAGAGTGGGTATTGGATTAAATGAATAACTCAAATACAATGTGTGAAAGACGAAAATGTATTAACTTAATTAGTAAAGAAAATTGTATGATGTAAAAATACAATGATTCTCACATGCTCTCAACATACAATTGATCCAATCACACTATACTAACATTCACACATTGAAAATAAACCAATAATATTATATTTCTCTGATATACAGCTTTAAGAAATGAAAGTTTTAAATAATAGTACACACTAAGATATTCACATAATTTCATGTATAGACTAGGCATGGGATTCAAACAATCTTTTCAAATATGTTTCAAATGTTCTGCACTGCAGTAAGATTCACAAATCTCCTGGAATTCAACTACGATTTTATATAATGTCATGTAAATACAAATATACCAATTGAAACAACAATTGGAGTAAACATATGCTTCTTGACCCTTGTACAGTCACACGATTCATACACCGATAAACCACACAGTTTCACCATGTCCCTTGGGTTAGCCTACTCTCGTGTATCAGCCGCTCGCACCCTTCATGGATCCACTACATGTACAGTCAGTCATACATATACACGAAAAGACAGTACACAGCACCCTTGTATTAGTTACGTCTACAGTCATTGCACCACCACATGTACAGACATACGTACATACATATAGATGTCTAGATAGCTCTATTTGTTAGCTAAACTCATCAGTCTCGTTACATCCATTAAACTAGTTAGACTTTTAGCCTCATTTGCCTCATAAGCTACAATGAAACCAAACTGGTAATAATAATGAATTCTGGAAAATACAAATACATTAAACTCTTAATAACAACTTGAAATTCACAGTTCAGAACATTTCAAATCTGCGTTATAATAAATGAATCATTACATGATATGACAATACAAACTCAATAAACTTCGCATATCAAATAAAATATAAATTTAACACTCAACCCTATGGCTTATAGAAATACCATGTGTGCTCTCCTCAATAGATTCAAAGTGACCAGTCTAACTTATACCTTAATCTTGCTTAAATTCATAGGACAGTGAGTAATATTCAGGGTAAAATACCCATGCATATTGTGATTATGATGTCCGTAGCCACAAGTAGTTTACGGCAGCAAGACATGTGTTGGTTCCGTCACTTGTCTGGTAAAACACCTGTTCATTCTAGATAGAGTTGTATGCATGCACAACACAAACAGTCAAATATTTCTCCGGCATAACAAAAGTTTTGTTTTTTTTTCTAATTCTGTGACACAGTCTACCTGATCTCTTGACAGTTTTAGCTTGAGATAATTACCTACCAATTTACTTGTACAAAAATATTTAAAATTGAGTCAGTTCCTGATCTGAACTGAATATCAGACAATTTGTTGTTATTGTTTTAGATCAAATTTGTTATGCTGTTAGTATACAAATATTGACTACAAACCATGGAAATAGTAATGTGTTTGCCATAGTATGTGTAACTTCAAAACTCACCTTATTGACTAGTGCCTAACTTGATAGGGTAACGTAATTGGATTTCAACACTACAGTAAAATATATGTTTCTGTGGAGAATAATTATTAGGATAAAATTGAACATTGCATCTAATACCAGAAATTTTACTCCTAAACAGCTTTAAATTTATTCAAAGTTAGATTACCTTTAAAAAATATATCCGTCCTTCCAGTGCTGGAGTTGGTCGGACAGGAACCTACATCACTATAGACTATGCGATTCAACTCATCGATAAGTATGGGCCTGACTACACCATGGACATCTTCAACTTTGTCCTGAAGATGAGAGAGAACAGAACCACTATGGTACAGACAGAGGTTAGTAAGATTTGCCACATTGTTCCTAATTGTTCCAATTATCAGCCCTAAATTTCTCTATTATACGTGACTATATGTAATATGAGCCTTGTTCTTCTTTTTCCCAAGAAATATATATTTTGACCATTGGGGATGTAGAATAGGCACAATGTACACTCCAGCATGTCATAAACGTGAGTAATGGATTAAATATGTTTACCCAGCAATGTGTCTCATAATGAAGTTCCAGCAGAGCGGTCCAGACATTTTAAAAGCATGCAGCTTATATCAAGAATTTGAGCTTTTATTTTAAAATTAATCTTTTACCCTGAGATGTTTCTCATGATATATTTGTTTCTCATGATATATTCTAGCACCGAAGGACTTGGACACTTTAAAATCGTAGTTTATATTGAAAATTTAACCTTGTATTTGAAGAGTCTTCCCTTTTACTCCTTTTAAGGAAAACATAAACTTACTCTGCATTGTATAAGCTGATGTGATTTGAAATCACATCAATATTTCTGTCTGTCCATTGCTTGCTTAAGCTGGGTATCACCATCCACAATTTATCATAACACATATCATTAAAAAATTTGTATATGTAATAATTATTTTTATATATATCATAATTATTTTTAATACATATCATAATAATTATTTTTATACATACCATAATTATTTTTATACATACCATAATAATTATTTTTATACATATCATAATAATTATTTTTACACATATCATAATTTTTATTTTTATACATATAATAATTATTTTTATACATACCATAATAATTATTTTTATACATGTCATATCATAATCATTATTATTTTTAATACATATCATAATCATTATTTTTATACATATAATAATTGTTTTTAATACATATCATAATAATTATTTTTACATGGTATGTATCTCAGTAGTGCCAAATATAAATTGAAAGTTACACAGCTGAGTATATATTTTTAAAGTAAGCTTAACTTGTCTTGTGGCAGTTTGAAATCTGCCCCATCGCTCATTTATGCAAATAATTTAATTTATTCCATCAGCACCTTCATTCATTGGTTAAATATTTTTGCATATAAAAGAGAAATTTCAAATGTGTGTCCCATATACAAGTTAAGGAGAGATGATGAAAGGACTTTATCTTCAGGGAGACCTCCCCTTTTTTATATGATAAAGGTCTCCCTTAAGATAATGCCCTGTCATCATCTCTGCTTAACTTATCTAAACTTAAATATCTGTCTCATTTTCTTCCTGCTCCACTTTCTAATAGCTCTATTGAAATCAACATCTTTAACTCTCTGATGTCACCTCTAGTTGTATAAGCATTAATCTGTTAATTTATTCTGAGCATACTCTGCTCCTTTTCTTTGTATAAATATTGTTCTGTGCTTCTTTCTGAAGGAGCATTTGCATATATATCTATAGCTAGCTTCGTCAGCTTGAATATGTTGGAAAACTGATCTTTATGGTTGTTATGTACAATTTTCCATAGAGCACAGATATTATATTTTGGATACATCTGATCCCAAATAGGATTTTTCACTAACATAAACTTCCTTGTTAAATCAGTAGTTTACTGACTACTATGCCACATTTCTTATATGTTCCATGGGTATTTAGTCCAAAAATAATTATGCACACATAAACATCTGTACTTCTTAACTGCATTTTTTAACCATTATTTTATTCAGTTGACATTAACGGTTTCCCAGCTGCAATAATCTGATATACTTCATAACATTAAAAAAATTTTTTATCATCGCTATCATCATCATTTAGTATTTGCCGAACGAAATCAGTTTGAGCCATGTCAGAAATCAGGACATTTTAGTTTCAAGTTAGCCTGTGTTTTAAACATGCATTTGCAAAACATTTCTTCGTGAATGGTTCAAACTATGCCATAATTGATAGTGTAATCATGTATCCAAAACAGACAGATATTGAATAGCACAGATCTTGCACTTCATCTTTAAATTTTCTGTTCTTAATATGGGGAAAAGGCATTAATTGGCGAATATACTGTATGTTAGTTTGGAAATAAGTGCCTTAATTAGCACTTTATAAAACTTACTATCCTGAAGTGAGCTTATATTACAAAGTGCTTGCATTATCATCATGTTTACAATTTGGTGGAATCTGTTGACAGATAAGCATATCTCGGATTCAGAATGGAATGGAAATCTGTTGCTCTTGACCTGATATTGAATATGCTACTTTTCTAGCCAAAATAACTGGAAAAATTAAGGTGTTTTTTAGTTGACATTTGAGTATAAGGTGTTGTTCCTTTAAATATTTAGTGAAAGGGTCAATTGTTAATGAATGCCATGAAAAGCATATTTGCTTTCTATATACATATTTGATATAATATGTACATGTATATCTGTAAAGGTTTTCTTATGAATCAATTTTTTATTTGATAAATATTGATCTTCTTATGCATACCCAGCTACTTAGATTTCCTTTCTATTTACTATATTTTATGCCTAACAAACAGTACTATAAGATATAGTATTTTTCATATTTCCTCTCTAACCTTTCCAGTTCTTAATATAGCAAGTAATGTATATAATACACATCAATAAGATAAGATATATAATACACATCAATAAGATAAGATATATAATACACATCAATAAGATAATATATATAGTACACATCACAAGCAAATCTCAGATTCAGAATGGAATAGAAATCTGATGCTCATGACCTGTAGTCTGATATTGAATATGCTATTTTTTTAAGCCAAATAACTGGAAACATTAAGGTGTTTTTTTCTTCTCTAATTTATCTTTGAGTACAGGATGTTACTTATTAATTTAAATATTCAGTGAAAGAGTGCCATGGAAAACATTTAAGAGTTATATTTGCATTCTATAAACTTATTTGCTAGAATATGTACACTTAATAATTTGCATTTTTCTCTAAAGGTTTTGTTATGAAGCAATTTTTTATTTGATAAATATTGATCTTCATTTGCATATCAGCTGCTGGGATTTTCTTTCTGTTTAGTATTTTGTATGCCCAACAAACAGTCCTATAAGATATGGGACTTGTTTGCAAATCATATTTCCTCTCTAACCCTTCCAGTTCCAAATATAGCAATTTTTTTTGAAAGTATAAACATGGGCCTATAAATAATACATCAATACCAATGTCTCAAGACTCAGGTGAATAATTTCAAAGCTAGTGAATTTTCTACATTCAACCAAGCTGTTGATGACATAATCATATGCAATAAATGTCTTTACAGAATATGTGAAACAGTTGGTTTTTTTAAACAAAAAAAAAACTTTGGACATTTTTGAGGCTATTACAGAGATCTCAAGACTTCCTTCCTTTGTATATTTCACTTGTTTGAGACAGACTTTTCCTTGAAACCATGGAAATAATATCACAAAAAGTATTTGTAAATTATAATACTATTGGCTACCAATATGTAACTTTTGGGGGGTAAAATCGTGGTAATTCTTATTTAAATTTGTCTCAATATTTCAATATATTTACAGCAACAGTACATCTTCATTCATGACTGCATTAAGGAGTACCTGGATCGATTCAAAACATATGAAAACCAAGCTTTCAGTAAGTTATTTCTTCTTTTTTGTAAAAAAGTGTTGATTTATTATTCATTGTTGTTTTTTTTTTTTTAAGATATCACTTGCAGTAATGCATTGCCTTTTATCTGTCAACATTTGCTATATTTGATTTTTCTCTGGGAAAACGAGACATTGCACCGATTTAAACAAATATTTTACCGGATTTGTTCAGGATGGTGTACAAGTTTTTTTTTTTTAATTAAATCTTTTAGTGAAAGTGTACATGGGAATTGTAAATTATATTTTATTTTTATAGGGTAAATTATATTTTTCTTTTATAAGGTAAATTATATTTTCCTTTTATATGGTAAATTATATTTTCCTTTTATAGGGTGGGTGGGCAGAAATGAGCTTTTATAGTGCAATTTAATGGGGATTTGATCAGGGAGAGGAGTTTATGTAGGTTGTATGTTTAATTGAAAGTTAAATGAATATCAAGATCTTGTACCCCATGGTTTAGTTTAAAGGTTTAAACCATTATATTTTCCGTGTTATTTACTCCAGCTGTTAGAGAATTTGTACAAGCCAATGAATATTTAAATTACTGGACTACAAATTGACATATTGACAACTGTCAATCACTAATTATCTGTAAATCTACCAAACTACCAGCCAATAATATAACAAGCTAATTGTGGACCATCACATTATAACCACCAAACCTATCCACATAGCCATGAAACTCTGCACAAGTTTAAAAAAACAAAACAAAAATATGTATTCTTTAGTAATCACACAAATATAGGGATTAACTACTTGATTGAGAATCCTGGACCCACTGTGAACTTGGCCTGTTTCAACAATACTGCTAGACTTGAAGCATGGTTATGATATTTTAATTTTTCTTAACAATTTGGTAATCAAAACTTATTTCCTCAGCTTCTTGACTTCAGGGAATTTTTTTACTTTTGTGTAAGAAAAAGAATTGATATGTCTAAAAACTTTTGGCTATGCAAAATACACAAATTTAATTTGGTAAATTTTCATTAAATACCTATTAAAAAAAATACATGTACTGTTAATAAAGATGCATTTTAACCATCAACCATTTGATCTGTTAAGATAATTTCAATAGCTAATAAGTAGTAACTTGGATGACATTATATCAGCTTGTATTAATGACTCAAATTAAATTTGTAAAATATAACTATGTATGTCATATGCATGTTTCTTTGTTTATAATTGGTTTTACTGATGTATTTCTTCCAGTAGGTTCTGAGGAAGAAAATTTGTACCAGAACACGGCGGAGACAATGGAATTGTACCAGAATGTTGGTTTCAATTCCACCCAGAAAACCGAACTTTGAACGCCATTAAAATGAGAAAGATGCATTAAATCACAGAAAATTAGTTGACTCAGTCTACAGGAAATTGCATACAATAAGTAAATATAATATTATGTGACATTTAACTTATCATCTAACCTATGCATCAGATCACACACACACACACACACACACTATTCTGAATAATAAGAATTGTGAAATGATTTAAATAGTTTTATAGTAAAACAGAATGTTATATAAACCATTAAGCTTCCAACATGTCTCACTATGCAACTGATCTCTCACTCAAAAGCATGGACATAAACAGATAAGTTGGTTTTGGATAATGGACATTTTATATTTATTCACTTAAATTATCACCGGTGTTCTCTTCATGAAATATTAAGCAGTTTTTGCTGAACAATGAAAAATGTCAATAATCTAGAGTCAGTGCTATAATAATATTATTTTTTATGTCAACCAATACATGAAGCATAATTGTTTTAAATGACTTTTTGACCATACTGTATTAATACATAAATGGCCATGCAGTTCTTCAGGTTTGTACTGGTAAATTAACCAGATGTACAAAACATGGAAAATGCTAATTTGTTTTAACAACAGAAGAATATTTTTTATAGAGGTCATGTTTTTATTTTGTAATTTAGACCTAAACAGTTTATACAAATTTTTGATAAAAAGTTGTTTCATGAAATCTGAAATCATTTTAAACTGTTCAGAGGTAAAGATATGACTAAAAGTGACATTTTGTAAAATTGGTGGCAATTTGTTTTTGTTTTGATTTTGTATATTGTCAATAACAAGTCTTTCACATCATTATCTTTATGGTAAATGTATATTCAGTATGTATCGAAGTCTGTAACAGCCATCAGAATTACAAGATATATAGATATATAGTTTCATTCAAGTTTGAATCATGGCAAATTATTTCATACACCAAATAGCTTGCAGTTGTTCCTAACTGAACCTTGTTGTGGACTTTGATATAAATATTGATATAAATAGTATGTAAATTTAATTGATTTTTATGTGTAAATTAGGTTACTGATGTATATTTGTTACTATATCATATTCTTTATCAGAGCTTTTAGTACATCAAACTGTATTGTCTCAATCTGTCTGCTAAAGTAGTTTTCACAGTTATATTGTTTATAATTTGCATATATTAAGTTTTTATTTTGTTAACCAAGCTTTATCTAAATGTATATTGTTTTTTATTATTGTGCTTATACATTTGCATCTGTTGTCAGTGTTGTCAGTCTTCAATAACAATATTTGGTGGCCACACATACAAAACTTTGTTCAAAAGAGAACTGTTTTTATAAAAGAATTTTTCACGTTTTAAATACATTTTCTATTTTTTTTATTAAGGAGAGCCTGCAATCCATAACTCGAAAGACATTTCTGATATTAATGAATAGTGTAGTATATAAAATACTGCATATTTTAATGTCTAGAGTTAGCAATCATGGGTGCAAGCAAGAGGTTGGAGAAATTAGCCCCTTTACTGCAAGAATTGCTGATGCATTACAATATTGAAAACAAAGCACATTTATAATAATTTTATCAATTTTATAAATGATATACATCTAAAAAAAATTTACATTAGTCCCTCTCTGTGGTGAAACTTGCTGTTATGACACATTGGATATTAAGAACACTACATTCAGACCAACATAAAAACCACATGCTAAGTGGTACACGTTTTTTGCAGTAGTGATTACCTTAAATCCGTATCAAGTAATTCATTTTAGAAAGGATCCACTTTAATGCAGTAGATAAGTGCTAATACTACTTTTGAATGGGGAATTATGCAATAGATTATTATATTGTACGTAAAAAGTACATTTAATTAGAATGCCACAAGTTCATCAACGACAGTTTTGTGTTCCAAATAATTGTGTGCTTTTGTAACTGTTATTATTATTATATTGTTTGTACTGCATTTTCTAATATAAACAATGGTATATGTTTGTATAAAAAAGGACAATATTTTCTATCATTTTATTTACTGTATTTGAAAAATAACATGTACTATATTTTTTATATCTTGATGCAGTTACATATGTTATGTACTATGAGTGACTATTGACTTCTCATATCTTAGAATAGCAGCTAGAAAAGAAATTTATTTTATAATCCTTTCTCAAATAGTCATCATGTTCTTGACAAAAATCATACAAAGCAGATATCGTAATTAAGAATATATTTATTTCATTGTCAGCAAAGTGAAATGTCCAAGAAGTTATGAAAGAGCTTTAGATATGCACATCTTGTTCCAAATTGAAACAATTTATTTTAGAATATTTTTCAGTGTCTTTTCTTCATCAGAACAAGTCACCTCACAATAGAATTTTAATCTAAATCTCAAATGTACAAATTTGCTGCTGATCCAAAACCAAATCTCTTGTCTCCAAATTTTTAACCCTATAAGTTTAACATATTTACATGTGATAATGTGCAGCTGGAAATTCCCAAAGATTGTTATACTTTTTCTCTCCTTTCTTTCTACTTCATTTTGTTGTGTAATGATTATTTTGTTTTTGCAAATAAGTCTATTTTACATTTACCATAGACATTCCATATGTTCTTCATTTTGATTGTAAAAATCCTTCTTTGTCACTAGCTATGCAAAATAAGATTAAGTCAAACCTGTGTATAAAGACCACACAAAATGGGTTGATTTCAAAGAAATAATCAAGCACTGATCATTAGATGTACAAAGAGTTAGACTGGTAGATGAAAGAGAACAGAAAGTTATTGAGTAAACAATCTGAACTTGTAACCACTGGTTACTTACAGGCAGTCACTGGACTGAAAAATGTTGGTCGCTGGAAGCATCGACATAGATATGAAGGTAAAATATATAGGAATAGTCAAAGGAACTGTATATGATGTCCTTCAAGGGCAATTGGTCATTGATGCAGGTAGTTGCTAGGTCAGGTTTGACTTTATATTGATGAGTGAAATGCATATTGCTAGTAACTTTGCTGTTTTACTTTTCAAGTGTGTGAGTGTACATGTGTGTGTAATATATATATATATATATATAAAATTTTATTTACATTTTGATGATTGTTTTTTTTTCCATTATAATTTGTTAGACTGTAATTAGCTCACAGAAGGTTGTTATTATATGTTAGATATTTTTATATAGTCAATTATTCTATTTTACAACATATAATAGAATTTTAGGAACTAAATCATAATACAATCATATTAGTCTCTTTTATTTGATTTAAGGCACACAATCTTAAATCATATTCACATATGTTTTGTAAAGTTTCAAAATACTGTATCCAAATTCAGTTTGGTCCCAATTTTTAATAGTGATCAATCAAACATCACACAAATAATTATCACCTATTTAATTATCACTTGAAATGTTTATCATCTGTAAAAAGAAATTAATTGTGTTGGTTTGGTTTAGTTATGTTTTATAGCATAACAGCATATGTAGCGCCAAAGCAATTGGAGTAAAATGCCACAGATAACACCACGTTAGCCAAAGTAGGCTGGCTGATCAATATCAAAATTTGAGTCGTTATTCTCTTAGTTGTAAGCCCACCAACAAATAGCTCCCGAGGAAACACCTGCAAATTCAGAATCATTTAATGTTATTTAAATGATAAATATTGTGGTTTGTATCTGACAGCATGTTGTTGAAGGGGTTTTATAATAAGTGGGGTAAATGCTTGATGAAAATAGTCCCAATTATTGCTTTGAATGTATTCCGATTTTGCAATTTAAATTTGTTTAGTCTTACTTTCTACTACAGAGTGTAGTCTGATGAAAAAAGCACATGCACTTATTGTTTTTTAAAAATAAATTATGTTGATTACACTTAACAATAGTGAAATGTAGTACAAAACGTCTTAAGTTTTTGTCATCAGGCATCTTTTTTTTATTTACATTTGTCAGAAAATTGGAAAAACTTTTATCAAAATAAGATGGTGAATTCATTCATCAGGTGATGAAATGTTAATATTAAACAATGGTTGCCATAATAACAATATGTCTTGGAATTTGTTTTTCTTACAAACATGCACTTTTGTATGCTACAAAAAATAATGGATTTACTTTACTTGATGTAACTATTCTCTCTCTATATACTTATTTTCTATAAATATATTTATTTTCAAATAAGCTTTGCAGCTGCTTATCCAAATTTTAAAGATTAATAAAGTATTAGTTCATTCATATCAAGAGATGACAATTTATAAATGATCCATGCACAAGAATATATTTCAAAGCTGAAATTTTGCATCCATTTTAGAAGTTGATATTTATTAGAATGGCAAATATTCCATTTAATTTCATTAATATGAAAGCGGTAATGCCAGGGTTTTTAAATAAATATATAACTTTAATGCCAGAGGGCAAAGGGGATGGGGGTGGGCACCAAATAACAACAAAATAGAGAACAGTAAGCACATTGTGCTTAAGGAACTTTGATATAAAATGACAACTTTGTGAGTACCCAGTTGCATTGGTGATGAATTTTTGTATAAATGGAACAGTGTTTCAATAAGAAGGTCCCAACAGTAATTAAAATTTATTTTTGTAACTTAGCAGTATATACTATATACATGTATGTTATGTAAAAATAATCTACTATGCAATTCTTTTGTACTCGGATCTCATCATCTGCTTTAATATTATCAAAATGTTCTACTAACATGATAAATTTATTGAATGCATGTCGTAAAGAACACACAAGAATTTTATGCTGTCCTAGTGTTACCCATGTCCTTTTCTTATGTCTACTTATCATTTAATTGCTAATTTTGTTTCTGCTTATTAAATTTTCAAGAACTTTATGGATCTGATTCATGTTCCCACTTATTTTGTTACTGCTCTGTAATGTTTCCGTCTGACTTGATGCTTTATATTAAGAATACCCAAGTTGGTTTCACATTTTAAAAAATTCTTAGAGTTATGGCCTTTGTTTGACAGTTTTCTAGCTTCTTACAAATGTAGCTTTTATGTATTTATTGAGTGAGATCAAAATAGAGATTTAAACTTTTAAAATCAAGGCCCATCTTGAAAAACAAATCTAAACTTCAAGTAGGTTCAGATTTCTTGGCTTGATTTGATGAACTGTTCAGCAGATCTGGTGAATAATGGACACATTTTAAAGCTGGAACACTATCCCAGGTCATATAATTAAAAGACTACCTCGTTCATAAAATGTCATAAAGAAATAAAGTTTGAGCACAACTCATGTCAGGAAGTTTTATGACAGCATGGCTAGATTCAAAAAAACTTTGAATCAACAGTGCCAGATCCTGTAGTTATATTAAGGAGGTGCTGATGCTGGAGCAACACAAATTTGGCTAAAAATTAAAAATTAAAGTACACCAAACTATTCTGAAAAATTGTCTAAACATTGTATTTTTGTTTGAATTTTCCATCTTTGTTATTGCTATAACTGGCAAATCTAGTTATTTTGCTGGATTATTTCATTTGTTTTATTAAAAAAGCAGATCTAAAGATGTATCAATATCAGAACCTTAGTTAAGATTTGAAGTTGAGTCTAGTTTTATGGATGGGTGCTTACTTTCAATTTTCTTTTAATTATAAAACACCAAATGATTAAGACAATCCTTTTGAATGAACTCTTCCTTCATATTGTGTGTGTGTGTATGTGTGTATATATATATATATATATATATATATATATATATATATATATATATATATATATATATGCAGCTTACAAATGTTTATCCATATATTCATGATAAAAAATATGGCCTGTATTAATTGGTCATGTTAATTTTTTTTAGTAGTAAGTAAATTGAAGAAACTTATTTGACTCATCATATTTTTTTAAGTTCCCAAATTATGTTTGTGCAGCACAGAATCATCAAGCCATTCATTGTGAAGTTGACAGTAATGTGAGCTCTTACCCAGAAAGCTACGTTTTGTGAACAAATGCTGCAATGAAAAGACGAGTATGTTATTTGATATAAAATCTTGACCAGTGAGTTTCATTCCCTTTGGAAAAATGCCAAGACAGCCATTTGACTATATTATGTAAAACATTGCTCATTTGCTAAAATAAGACAGGTGCCACTTCCAGTGACAGTTTTGATTGGAAAATTTCACAAACATATTTTGCTTGCCACTTGTTATATTTTTTTGCAAGGGTGATGGGGATTCATATTTACTGAAATATTTTGAATGTCAAATAACTAATTTGTTACCATCTATTTATACTATTTTCATACCAGGTGGGTGCCTTTACTATCATGTTATCATGGATTATCTTCTTAACTCTGCATATAAAATATTTGTCTTTTCAAATATGATGGCAAAGCAGTATTAATAATGTAAATTAAAGCAGTCTCTAAAGAGTAGATATAGTTCTTGTTGGTTATGTTCCAAAACACATTAATTTTGCTGCTGAAAGGATGCCACAGTGCAGTGATTTTTTTATGCTAACCACTTTGAGTCTATTGCATTCACAGCTTCAATATAATATTTACATGGATTGCATATGCCAGAAAAAAAGAAGACAAGAAAAAAAAATAATAGTATGAAAATACAGATAATACTGTGGTTTTTAAAAAATAATGATCACAAGAAACATAGTATATATAAGAAACTGATATTTAAACAACTTCAAGGCTTGGTTTATATGTGTACTTAATAATGTGTTTGGTTTTATTTATAACATTCCTTTGAAATTGATTATGTCCAAAAATAATTATTATTCAATGTTCCTATTACTTAGAAAGGGTTTTTCCTTTGTATCAGCACCATGCCATATTTTGGGAGCTTGGTCAACATTTGATATTGCCTGTTATGGGATTTTATTTTAAAATCTACTTTTTATTGTAACAGAAATATAAAATTATTACTTCAGCAGCAATTTGAAATAGAAATTGCGCTTTGTAAATTAAACAGGACAGCTCAAAATACATTTTTAACAAAATAACCATGACCTTGTTTATCAATACATAATGGTTGTATAAGACAGACTTGAGCAAGAAAAAAGTAACCAGTTTTGAAAAATGCTAATCAGAAACTATTTTTTTGCAAGAAGATAATATATTTCATTTTATTATTTTAAGTTTTTTTTATACAATTTCCAAACAAGTTTACAATCAGATCTTAGAAGGTCAGATTTTAACTGCAGGAGATATCATATTCGTTTCATTAAAGTTGGTTGAATAGATTGTTTGGTTGATTTATTTAACAGCACTTTCAGGACTGTCTTGACTACATCATTCCAAGGAAATAACAGCCAAGTGACCATAGTCACAACAAGGCAACTGACTTTAGTGAGCATCAAGCCTGTAACCCATGGATTACAAATCCAATGCTGTTACCATTTGTGCTATAACCGCATCCAGTAAAATTGGTACCATAATAAAGTTTACTGCAGAGGGTATCAAAAATCTGTAGTGATTATAATTGGAATGTAATTGATATCTCTGAAAAATGTTATGAAATCTGCAGAAACAAAACTACACATTGAATAAAATCTAATGATGACAGATAACTGAATTTGTAAACGTTTAGCAAACCATAGGTGAAATTGTGGGCTAAATTGTCCCTTAAAACTTAGAAATTTGAGCACCTCACTTTTAAATTAATTTTGTCATATATATATATATATATATATATATATATATATAAAATCAACTATTATTTATATTATATTGATTTCTGTACAAAAGTGACTAAAAAGTCACAGCTCCTTTGCTCCCATAATGACCTCCATATTCTAGCATAATGATAGATGTAGATCAAATAATCTAACTGCGATTAAAAGTAGAAAGAAATCATTTACACTTGAACATAGTCTATTTTTTCACACTACATCTGATTTTGTTGATTTTTATATACCCATGTCATAATTTGAATTTATGTAATGTGTAATATTACCCATGACATCACAAATGATATAACATGGTACAAAAATGGCCATAACAGGTGACACATCCAGATTTATTTTAAAGTAATTTAACTACACTATTCATCAGTGTCAAAAAATTAAAGAATTTGTAATGTAGTTAATATAATTGTCCAGAACAACAAAGTTTATGCAACTTGTAAAAATATTTCAATCATTTGCTCAGCAAGGTTAACAAAAGATTTAAATTCTTCAACTTATTTTGTAACTTTGATTTGAAAGGAACCTTGACATAATATATACCCAGATAATCTGCTGAGTTTGTTTTTGTGTTGCAGAAAACAACTTATTAATAGCAATTGCTGACATCACTACATGCATCAAGACAATTGTTATACAGGTTTTGAGAAAAATATTTTCATATCAATAAATATATCTAGCTTTGACTGCTGTTGCTTTTTTGTTATTTTAGGTTATAATATTAGATACAGATGTTTTTTGTTTTACCTATGAAAACATTCTGATACATAGGTATCATTTTTCAACTGGCAGTGATGTCAGTGTTGAAGTTATGTATTACAATTTTTACAAGTCATATACAGAAGCAGGGAGATAACTGCATGGATACCGATGAGACAGTTCTATGGAATACTTACTAGGTATATGTAGGTCATGCCAGTTAGCATAAACTTCAGTAAAATGGGGGGAAATATCAGTTAACTGAAATTTAATTTTTTGAAAGTAAAATCCTTTAAAAATTTCTTTCATTTAAGTAATTTGTTATCACTTGAAAAGATTATTTTACTTTTAAAACTTAACAAAAGTAAAAATAATTGCATTGAGTAAAAAGAATTTCCTTTCAGTGGTTTTGTTACTTGAGTGAATTTATAAATCGGATGTGTAAGAAAAGAAAACAACCATACAGAACTACAATTATCCATTCCCAGTGCCCCACTCCTGTTCCAATTACCACCAGACAAGGAATAGAAAAGGACAGTAAAGGGCCTTTCAGTTCAAGGCTGAAACTGTTGTTAATACACATTTGTTTCATTGTTCCTGTGATGAATTAATGAGTGAATGTCTATTATATATTTATTTTCAGACTTTTGTGGTAGAGAGACCTATGTAATTTTGTTTAGCAATAATGATTTTTTACACAGATTGGTATATCTTGTACCTTAATCGTTATCTCTCACCATCAAAACTAGACTATACTAATTATGTAAACGATATTATCTAATTCTCAACATCTTGGCACATAGGAATCCTAGCGGTTATTCTAGAGGTTTGCGAGCTACCCAGACATATACAAAAGCACAAATAAATCGGGCTTCACTCTGTGTGCAACTCACTTGAAGAAAATGAAATTGTTCTAAGAGTAGTTGATTCCAGCCTTACTATGCCATTTAGTTTAATGTTCAAATTTGTTGAAAAAAATCATGCATCATAACAAAATGTGTCATACTAAATACGCTATTTTACAGTAATTTAAAAACAAAACAATGAATGAGCAGTTTGCATTTGGTGAAGGGATGAGCTTCCAGATAACTGAAAACATTATGCTAGAATTTACATGATAGCCCTGCAGAACAATGCAGCCTCCTGCGCTGGCTTCACATTTAATGATAATTTGGCAGTGCTGGTGGCACCTTGTCACTCATGCTGTCAAGAACATATAACAAGTAAAGTTCAAGGTGGGTGGAACCCCAGTTGGCCTCACCCCTCTATGTCATTCATCGAAGCTGCTCATTGTAATATCTCCAAAAAATACCACTTGTGAATAATAAAAAAGATCAAGGATACATTGGTTGATAATCATTAAAATTTTGGGGGACAGAAAATTAAAAATTACATGGATCCCATAATATGTAAACCCGACTGGCTTGCCAGAAGCAAATCCAAAAGGATCAGGCACGGGACCTGGCCCAGTGTTTACATTCTTACAGACACTACGGCCGTTTACAAAAACAAAGGAACAGGTACAGGATCTGGCTTGTTATCTCCCTTTGTGGGCAGATACAACTGAGATCTAAAAGTGGGATTAGTACAAGAACTAGCCAACACAAGTTATCGTTTAATATGTATGCGTTATTTTATTACATGCATTGAGAAGAGCTCCTCGAAGTGACATATAGGCGCCATTGTATTTAGACATCCTTTCTATGTGACAGCACATATTTTTGTACTGTTTTAACGGACTGCTTCATTTATATGGTTATGTATTCCCGCGACCAAAACTTGATGTAACGTTGCCGGGAATCTAGGCATGAGCTGACAAAAAAAAACATATTAAACGCAGTATTTCCTATAAAAAGGAATAGCAAATGCATCATATTGATGCAATTACCTCTGGCAATCTATCGACGTTTAAACCGTTGTCCCATATAAGTAGAATTACAATGTTGGACTTTCTTAATCACCCTTCGTTCATATCATGCGCAAGGGCTTGTCATTTGTACAACCTCCGATCCCCTTCATGTTTACATTACAGAATTCAGCTATGTTGAAAGACTGAACGAGTCATTGATCCGTCCCGAACATCAAATACCAATCTAATCATTTGAAAAGAAAATTAAACATAATAAGTTTATTTGTCGTCTTTCTGAGAGAGAAAAAGATGGTTTGGTACAAAATAAAAATCTACTCACCTTCACTTTTGCGGAGTGCGAGCAAGAAAAGAATTCTTAGCATTATCAGGAATAATAGTGCAAAAAACAGGAACAAGTAATGAGATCAAAAGAAAGAAAAAAGAAAAATGTATTTAAAAAAATACTATCTCCGAATATGCAACCCGTATCTCGAAGAACTCTTTTGCAAGTAACGCTAAAAATGATGACCCAGATATTCATGCTCCACAAACTAGATTCTATTTTCTATTCTTCTCGCTTATGTAGGTATTAGAATGTTTTGTTAGAACTTACAACATCCAAAGGTCTAATCACTACAAACACACCTAAAGAAAAATCATCTATAAGATCTGTCATTGTTATTTGAAGGTCTTGAAATAAATCGTTCCTTTGACCTTAGATAGTTACGCAGCCATCATGACCACATTATAAGATTCGTCGTCACCTGGTTGACAAAAATTCCAAAATGCTCAAAATAGTTGCTACTTCTTCGAGGTGGAGGGGGTCTATCCATACTGGTCTGATAGGTCTGTTGTTGAATATTTCTGCACCTTTGTTAGGAGCAATCGTGATGACCTTTAGACCTTTCTTAGAAGAAATCACACTTGCACACATGGCTCTTAAAAAAAGGAAGGACATTAAGTTTATTTCCTTACAAACAAATAATGAAACTTCATCGTTGGGACGAACAACTGACACGTCACTTATTTTTAATGTTAATGTTAATGAGATGACATATTTATAACAAGATTCACAATAGTTGATTGATCGACAGATTGTCTTGAACGTACAAATTACAGCGGTACAGTAACTTATTCCTCCAGATAGATTTGGCAAGACGTCTAGACCCATTTTGAATTCAGAAGTTTGTATGTTATTGACTACATTTCATTACTTTGATTAAAACAGATTTTACGTGGCAAATTTATCACATCAGCATTCAAAGATATGACTCCCGAAACTTTCTGAGCATGGAGATTTAAAGAGTTTGAGAACATGGAAACACTATACAGCAGTTCAAAAGACAATGACAGTGACATCCATGGTGATGGAAGAGAAACAAAAACAGAAGACTCCCAAGGCTTTCAAAGCTCACCTGATTGGAGGATCAAACAGTGAATGTCAGCACCATTTCAGCAGCATATATAATATATAAGTGAATGCAGACGTTAAAATGGACCAGTACTCATATTCTCATCCTCTTTGCCTTTTGCTCGCCGTACATGTAAAACATTGCAGTACAAAACACCAAACGAATAAACAAAGCAAAGTACTTGATTTTGGTAATGCATTGAGTAGCAACCACATGGATGCAATTTTGGGATGCATATATTTCAATCTCGCTCTTGCATCTAGATATGGGAGTATTGCAAAGTTGTATCATTTAGGAAAAATCAATCCTAAAAGTATGTCTTCATGGCTTTTGTTGCAGCCAAGGACATTAATGATAACAAACAATTCTTCAAGAGTTTCTGATTTTCGATTGAACTGAACGAAGATGTTTGATAACTCTGGTTTCGTCTAGTTGTCTGAAACATAGCAACTTCAAGAGTCGTTTCCTTCAGACATGGATTATGCGATACATATATGTGTTGAAGGTGGAAATACATACAAGCATCGGTACATCCTTATCGTCTTTCTATCGTCAAATAGTATCTTGATGATGACAAAATTTTTTTTTTTCAAAACGGAAGTGTGCTTGAACAGTTTCACAAACTATTCTCGCGTAAATTGATCTTTTCGCTGTGCCGAGGAAGACTTTGATAACAAGGACATTACTTGCAAGATATTCTAAACTTTGGTGTTCGTACAATAGGATCCATATTGAAAACAATAGCCAACTGATGATTGTATGCTTCAATAAATGAATCATTGACGCAAGGCAAAAATTTTCTGTAAAATATGCTTATCGACTAACAAAAAAAGTCCAAACAAGCAGAAATGAAGGCAGATCATATGTATTTATTCAACTAGGGAAAGATGCCTTTTGTTGATGAGTACCTCTCACCTCTCATAAATACAAATCAAAGTCCATTCAAAGTCATTGATTCGTCCACTACGTCAAAGCATGGACAAAGCAACAGACGACGCCTGAAACCGTTCAAATCTCATATACCAGAAAAAGACTTGAATAAATGAAGAAAGTCAGATATTTTGACATTTTTGATAACTTAATCTGATGCAATGAAATTGTTCCAAAACAGATTTCAGTTTGTAGGCAGTGCTTCCAAAAACGATGACTATGCAGGAACACCAATGTTTTGATTTCATACAATGTAATATTCCACCACTTCAGCTCATATCGATGATTAAACCGATTTTAATAACAAGAATAATGCACAACACATCGGGGGTGGGGGGTGGGGTGGGGGTGGGGTGGGGTAAGGGAATATTACGGTTAAACCCGTCACATGCAGAATCTCCTCAGAAACACAGAAAGGCGCGTATGAAACGATCCGTAAGAATAGACAGCCAAGATTGCGTGAGCTTTATGGAGTGGATAGAGCGCACTGGGCACGAGGTGGCAAACGAGAATACCATGAAATGCTCAGGTCTGATCAGGTGTAGTTATTGAGAAGAGAAGCAAGGTGAAAAGAGCAGTGGCCGCAACTAAGATAGTAAACGTTACAATTGTTCCTATTCGAGTTGGAGGTTAATTATATGCTATTGTAAGGTTCTCCGTCCGAAAATATGCGGACATCACACAGATATGTCTGTGTTGCTAGTGTAGCAGTAGCATTGTACCGGATGTCAGCAATATCTACTATACAGGGCAACAAACAACGATCATTTCCAAGGCAATTCAAATCACATAAAAAAAACAAAGGAGTTTTACTCAGTATTAACTAGAATTTGCTTTAGATGTTTTTTATTTTTTTGTCTTTCACAATTCAAATATACCCTTTTTTCTGCTTGTGTGCAATAGTATATAAGTATCTATGTGTTTATACAGTGTGTGCATATTCTTACATTTTATAGCCGTGACGAGCATGTTTGTATATTTATGCCAGCGCTCCTACTACAGTGCGTGAGAGAATATAAATGTGCGTGCAGTGTTTGTATATTAATATAATTTACAAAGTTCTCTACTAACATTTCACTCGTATGGTTATATAGATTATGACGATGGTAGTTTTGTTTATAAGGATGGAAATTATATACATGTATATGGCTGGCAGAACAAAATTTTGTTTGATGTAGAATGGGTTGCTCTTGTATTTTATCCCAACTTCTTTATATTCCACCCTTTTTAATGTACGTGTTTATTATCGTCAGTGTGTGACTGTGAGGTTGGTTACTCCAGCGGTTTGTGGGTAAGCAAGTGTAATGATTATAGTTGTAACTTTACATTTACCTTGTCCACAGAGAGGCATGTTAGGATACAACCTATTCACATTTAAGCATGGAGCAGCATAGTGGTTTAACCCACCATTTTTTACAAGTCACCATTTATCAAAATAACAGTAATTTTATAGATCTCTCATTTCGCTAGCGTATTGGTTATTTAATATTTATCAAATACGATAAAACTTAGGTTTGATCGCAGGGGTCAAACACATTGATGCCAAAGTAACGATATAATTTTTATATAAATGGCAAACGTCGGAGAAGCACAAATGAATAGATTACTAGAGAACGATTGGCCGCGATAAGGAAATATCTCCAGGTGAGAGATTCTTTCAGAGATAATTTGCAAGCACGACAACAACAAAAGCTTGATTTTACTGCTGATACTGAACAATTATTTAGGCCGATAACTACCACCGCTGAAATTGCTGCTACGACCACCACTACGGCTATTGAAAAAGCTATAGCTAGAGCTGTTAAAAAAAACTACTGCGGGTTTTGAAAAAGCTATATTCGGGGATATCCCCGTCGAAAAATGGAAAAAGGGAGTTATCCCGTTGTTGAAAGAAATAAATGAAGTTCAGTTGCAACCTCAATTTGAAAAGGAGGACGGTGTTATCGGCGAAAAAACGTATCCAATACAAAAAATATTTAGAAAGGATGTGGTGGATAGAATTAGAAATATTTCTACGATGGACGATTTAGTTAAATTTGCTGTTACTACATTTCCAGATAGGCCGATGTTATTAGATTCTAAGTATGAAAAAATATAAAATATCCTGAAACTTAAAAAAATATATTTAGCAAACTACGGTGGAAATAAAATTTCAAATGATGATGATAGATATATATTATATGAGAGAAGAGAAATGAGAGTTAGGAGTCTATCGTTATATGAAGAGTCACAATTATCCGAAGAAATAAAAAAAATCCTAAATTTGTACTTTCTCCAAAAAACCCAACGCGAAAAGGTTGTACAGGTAGTGGTTTTATACCTTGTTCACGAATTATCCTCGATGACATATCACGATTAGAAGTTCTCATCGTGGGAAAACGAGCTGTAAATAATTCTCAGGAGGTAATTAACGAAGCAGCTGATATCAGTAAACGATTATTTCAAGCTGGTTTAATGGATATCGGTTTATATTGTAATTTCATTGATGAATTTGTTGATGATTATCACAGCGACTGATAACCACATTAGATAAATAACATCTAAATAAAATGATCATATATCGTAGTAAGAGCAGAGCAACACCTATTTACGTGATGCATTCACGGTTACCAGTATGTAAGATGTACTACGGGGATGGATTTGGTGATATCATCTCTGGTTTATTTGCTATAATTGCTCCGAAGCCTTTACCAATTGGTAAGGAAATAGCGTCAAAAGCTATTGGTGTTATTGGCAATAAAGCTAGTAGAGGTTGGTAATCTTGCTGGTAATTTATTTGATTTTGCAAAATAAAACTTATGTCATTGGATCGAGAAAACAACCGGTAAAACTACGATCACGGAGTAGATGCCACCTCAGGTAAGTAGGGAAAATAATAAAATGGTAAATCAAGAATTAGCTCGGTTGGTACAATCAATTACTGGTTCTGGTCTAAGAATATTATGATTTAGATCGAGGACTATATAATAAAATGTTTAAAGATGAGATAGATGATGCATTTGATATGGATGCTCCTGTACGAAGAAATGATTCTGTGCTCGATTATCAATATTTTTCATATAACGCGGCAATCCCCAATGCGAGATCACGAATTGAACTTCGATTTGATGATACATCTAAATACTTCTTACCCTGTGAGGCCTACATCGAGGTGGAGGGGCGACTAGTACAAGCTGATGGTACACCATATATTAATCTCGAAACACTCCTAATCGGTTTTGTCAACAATGATATAATGGCGCTATTTAATGGTGCACAGTATATAATTAATTCTAACATAATCGAATCCATCGATAATGATGTTGATGTTGCAACCACAATACTTGGTCTAGCTAGATACTCTGATGATCTTATCAAATCTGCGGGTCATTCAATGATGTTTGCAAAGGATCTCACTGATAGTGCTAATCATATTGAATTTGATGTAAGACGACCAAAATTGGTTTCAACTGCTGCTAATGATGCTGATGTTGAAGCTGTTATTGTTATAAAATATGATGTTTACAATTCATGATTTGCATCGCGAAAACAGATGATAAATCACGATGGTAGATTTTCGTGTACGATTCCTCTCTCTCTCTCATATATTTGGATTTTGTAGAGACGTCAGAAAAGTTATCTTTGGAGCTATTCATACTGTAGTTTTAATGAGAAGATCAAATGGCGATGATGCTCTTTGGCGAGCTGCGGCTGGTGTTGGTGATGGTAGAATAGATCTAACAAAACTATCTCTCTGGATGCCAATTATGACACCATTGTTATCCGTAGAAACACGGTTGCTATCTTTTATGGATCATGGAGGAAAATCACTGTACAGTTTGAACATTTACTTGGCAGGTCGCGCTAACAAAAAATATCTCAGCACCAAGAAATATCTTTATCGCGTTGCAAAATAAACAACGAGTAGAGGGAGATAAACAACTACGTAGTCATATGATATTTGATAAGTTAAAAGTCAGTGAGGTATCATTGCGAGTAAGTAATCAACAGGAGCCCACCGAAAATCTTATTCTCGACTATGATAACAATCAAATAGGTCGTGTGTATCATCATTTGTGATCTCATATGGGTCGTGATCAAAATATTGATACTGTACTACAAATATCACAATTGGATTTTCAAAATATATATCCGATCTACTACTTTTCATTGCAAGATCTCGACTTGTCTAGACACTAAGTCGTCGACGAAAAATTTCAAACTTGTATAGGAGAACTTCCTATTACTTCTGCAAGAGGTGCTGCGCTTACACGTGGACCATTTAGAGCAATTGCGATAATTCTTAGTGATAAATCGATGACACTAGAAGGTGTTGGTGGAAAGATGAGAATCATTGACACACCCATGGAAAATATATAACAATTAGATTATCTGTTATCTAAAAAAAATGTCGTATAATCATGTTAATGTCACATTGACACCAGGTCAAGTAAAGAACCTACAATCGAAAAGTTCTGCTACTAGCGGCGCAAAGATAACTTTAAAGCATGAACAAATGACAGGTGGACCAAATAAAATATCGCTGACACAAATACAACTTAATCGTTTCAATTAAGCTAAAATTCCGGGTATAGAAATTCAGTTGGATCTATCATCTGCGGAAATTTCTAACATGATCAAAATTGGTGGAATATTTCCTCTTATTCCTATCCTCGCAGCACTTGGAACAGGTGCTCTTTTCGGTGTTGCAGGTTGGGGCGCGGGGTAAATAACATTTTAGATAAGGTTACTGGAAAGGGATATGATAAACAAGTAGGATCATTGCTACCCCTTGTGGCTGCTATTGTTGCTTTAGGGGTTTGCGTGCTTAAAAGAGGAGATAACTGGAGAGGGATACTATAACAAAAGAGAAGGGGGTTCAGACTACCGGGAAGCAGCTTCACAAGATACTACGGAATCACCCAGTAACAATATCGCAGATAACTCCCATGTCAAATTTTGATTTAATCAACGCGGTAAAGAAAAAACTATCAATAAAACATTTCAGAGGTGTATTCATAAAAGATCAATTACCAAATCAACCATCAACGTCAGAGACTGGTATAATTAATCCCGATGATAACACTGGACCTGGAACTCACTGGGTCGCGTGTGCAATTCATCCTAAATCAATTATTTATTTTGACTCGTATGGGCTAGCCCCGCCGAAAGAATTTCTCAAATATGTATCCGAGTTAAAGATTCCTATTTGGTATTCAACGTTCCCCACGCAAACGTTAACTGATCCTCCAATATACGGACGAGAGGTTCTTAACGTGTTAACAGCTATCTCAACATCTTCTAAACTACCTCATAAAATCGTATACGAATACACCAGTAATAACTTTTTAAAGAGATATTATATAACATAACAATGGTAAGTATTTGGGGAAGATCATTACCGCGTATAAAACAACCCAAAGAAGGAGTTTCCATCGAACAAGTAAGAAGTCTTATATCATTAGAAAAACTTGGTGATCAATTTTTAAAAAAAAATTGTGACCAAGCGATGACCACACCACAGCTCACAACGATACAATCTCCGTTGATGATCTAAAAAAAACTACAATCTGATTATATCGACCATATAATTAATTTTGGTCAATTACAACAAAGTATAATTGATAACATCGAAACCCCGATAAATAATTTATTTGGTGTTCCACGTTTGCAACACGAGTTACATATCATACACGTAAAAACCGCTATTGATAATTTGGCAACGTTGCGATCCGATTATGATACTTATGTAGTTCAATTTACTAATCTACGTAAACTTTTTAGAAAAGTTGATGATACCATGGATGTATTTTTTGGTACAGACGCGAGACCTGCTGATATTAAAACAAATTTCGCAAGTATTAACGCAAAGCTTACTGAAATAGACGAGATTAATCAACGATTAGGTGTTATTCGCGAACAGAGATCATTTTCAGATTCAATCGCGGAAAAAAATCTTTCAATGATATTAAAACGACTAACGATGCCATCAAAGATGATTTATCTAGGATGATAGCCATAGTTATAAAAATAAAAATTCCTCATGAAGAAACAAATATTGTAAATAACGTGTACACGATCCAACTTCGGTCATTTGATTGGATTAAGGATACCAATGGCACGTTAAATGTTACTGCGACCGTCAAAGGTATTTATCGATTAACAATAGTTTCTGAGAATCATTTTAATATTGCATCAAAACCCCAACCTCCCGTTATAAGACTAGGGTATATAACCGGGTACAATAATATAATATCAACAGTCATCGACAAGGATTCAACTGAACGATTCATAATAATTTGCACTGATGATAACGCGGTTAGGGCATCAATAGCATGGTACTTAAAACTAGTAGCTGATTTGAGTAAACAACTTAATTAAAATTACTTTGTTGTCATAAATAACAATGACAACTTCGCAGCAGTATCGCTATGATCAGGTCAGAGAATTTCAAACTAAACTAAAATCACTCACCAAAGAATAGCAAATAAAAAAAAAGAAATATCGACGAAGAATCACATTCGTTGATGTTACCGTGTACTCGGTATCAGGTTTAATTACCGGAGTTTGTATAATACTATCTTCGGTGACAATGATTGCCCCGATAGCTGTTCCAATTTGTATATCCGCGGCGACAACCATCGCTGGAGTAATAACAATAATAACAAAAAAATATCGTGTAGTCATTGTAAACTACAAGACTATACAGTTAAATTTCATACCGTGTCCAACGCGTACTCGCAATTATCCTCGATGATATCGTCGTCACTTGATGACATTAATATCCGATGATGAGTTCTCAAAGATGATCCACGTTTATGATTCTGCAATGTCAAAATTAGAAAAAGAACACGAATATACCAATGGCAGCATTGCAAGAACTACTTCAACGAATAGCGGAAAATACCAACCCCGTGAAAACAAAATTGATATCTCTGGTATCGAAAGAAACAGAGTTCGGATTTCAATTTTCAACTCCAATCCCAGCAAAAGAGATCGCGTTAACTCAGCTTCGACGTTATTATAGTTGGCCCAATGTTAGATCAGCACCATTCGGGGGTAAACCACCCAATAATAGTTTTGCATTCGAGAATAAGAATAAACCCGACGGTGAACCCGATTGGCAAACAATATATCTTCCACGAGGTGCATATGACATTGACGATATCAACAACGAGATTAAACATAGAATAGAATTAATCACAGGAAAAAATACGATACAAAATACGATAAGGAGATGTCTCCCATCGAGATACGTGGATATGAACCGTTGTTGTCAACAACCATCGAGATAAATTCACCAGATTACTCCGTAGATATATATAATAGCTCAATCAGAACCATGCTAGGTTGCCACGAATATCAACCAGGAACAGTCGATATAAAGGATTTACCACAAGAGTCCATAAAATCCGAATTTACCTCGGATAAGGAGGATTATCAAGGAGCTGAAATATCATATGATAAAAATTTTCCATATGATACTTTCTTTAGCATAGTGTACACACAACCCGGTGTTCAATCGTTGCAATTTAATGAAAATAGAGTTGCCGAACAATTAGAAAAAACGAATAACGATTTTGAAAAATTTAGATATATACTTATAGCAAAATTTAGTATAATTCCCCCCCCCCCAACCAAGATGAAGTCATCAAGTATATGGAAATATGTAACAAAATTATCTCCGATATGGAACTACTTAATTTGCAACTTATTCAAATAATATTAGGTAGTGATTAACCTAAAGCAAGAACAGAATATACAACAAAATATAATATACGTGTAGAAGATTTCCCCACGTTTAAATTCTCAGGATATAATGTACCATGGTTAAAGGGAAAACTCAACGATGTCATAGATGAATTTTTCCCACAGATTCATGAAGCATGGTCTAAACATCTACCTGCTGTTCATTCACGTTTACCTGAGCCTAAAAAATCTGATTTTTTCACATTTGATAAACCCACCACTGAAATTAAATTCGATTACGGATTTGATTTTGATTTTCTACGTAACGATTATGATAATTTAAAATACACGTATGATGTTCATGATGTTCAAGATAGTGATGTACTTGGGAAATACGAATAGAACACATACGGTAATATGATATGGCGTTTTGATCTAGCCGCTCAAGGTATGTTTATTTTTACATCAAAAAGTTTAGATGCTACTTTTAATAATATGAAACAACAATTTCAAACAAAATTGCATCAACTACGAGAATCTTTTCAACGATCTCTCCTCGCTGATTTAATAACCTCACGAGATAAAATTAATAGGCAGGAGGCACAGTTAAATCAAATTATGTTCGACATGAACTATATCAATGATAGATTAATTTGGGTGATGATCAATGACAAAACTCCCAACAAGAAAGAAAATATTCAAAAATATTTTCATTAACTGATAGAACACTAGTTGATTTAAATTTCAAGGATGGAGTGTCCCAGAGTTTAAAAAAATCCCTCAACGATCTCATCGACGAGTATTTTCCACAGCTCCACGCGTTATGGTTTAAACTAAACCTTCCGGTGGAAATTCTCAAATGGGATAACTCAGTATATAAAAATAACAAGCATATATAACCCGGTAACGTTGATATATCATCAACGATCGCGATACATCTTATTTGTGATGTCATATTAGGTAGTTATAGCGTTAATACATCATTGCCAACGAGAGTAAATCAAGGTTATATCCTGTACACGTTTTCCCCTGATATTTCTCTGGGAAGTTTAGTCGTGAAAAATTCGAGTAAAATAGCATATTTGGAAGTAATTAATAGTTAGCTATCAAGAATGAATTTCAGATTAGTTGATCAAGATATCAATTTGATAGATTGATCAAGGGAACAACTACAAATTACCCTGGATGTAAAATCGTATTATAAATTCTTCGAATTTCACTAGCAATTTTAAATTCTTTAAATTTTCCATAGAATTTGTTTAATTCAACAATAATATATTACAATAATGTATCAACATACACGAGTATTCGTTTACGACAAGGATAAACTTCAAGACGCTATTCGAAGATCTTGCAGAGAACCAAAGGTAGGCAACTTTAAAGTCGTCATAGATAATCTCGGCAATGAAAAGTTTCTGTACACGGATCATCAAATGCAACAACTTGAACGTGATATTATAACGATGATTGGTTGTAACCGCAATCCAATTATACAGTATGCTCACTCGTGTCTATCCTTAGATAACCTCAAAAAAACATTGGATGATCCCACAGCGGAACGAGTATTACAATCAGTGAACATCGAAGAATTTTCCATCGAAGAATCACCAGTGTAAATTCTATTGTCACCATATATTTAAAAATCTTTGATTTTCATATTTTGTTTACTATTACGTTAATATAATAGGTAATCATGATGAGTAATTATGACAACGGTAACTATGATCGGTAATAAACACGGTAAAAATGTTGTTAAAAAATCGATGATTTACAAGTGTATGTTTGGTTACCTGAACATTGCTATGATTACTCAAGATTATAATTATCAATCATCGTTACTCATCATAGTTATCGTTGTATAATTAGCGATCATAATTACCGTTATAATTACCGTTGCGATATTTATGCACACACACACACACACACACACACACACACACACACATATATATATATATATATATATATATATATATATATATATATATATATATATATATATATATATATATATATATATATATATATATATATATGCCAAACCGAGCACAATATTTGTCTCCCGGAGATATAACAACGATAAAAAAGTTGTGAGGAAAAGAGCAACCAGGTAAATATCGCTAAGAGGTTCAGGATAGGACTTACCCGATTGTATAAAATATGGACTGATGCGTCAAAAGACAAAACCATTTCCAGGAGGGTTAGCTGGTACAGTCCCCGGTAAACATTTAACAACCGTGATTAAACAATTAAATGATGAGATCAATCAACAGCGAAAACAATTATTCGATCTGAAAACAAAATACGATGAATACAACAACGAGATAAAACGAGGTAATGTAATAATACAACAACAACAATTTTTTTTTATCAGCAAAGCTGGATCACTATAACAAACTACAGCGCGATGAAATACACCTAGAAGATATTATTAAACAACAACAACAACAACAACAACACGATGAAACAATCAAACAACTTACTGCAACTATAGCAGAATAAAAACAGACAACACAACAACAACAGCTACAACATCAGATGCATTTCTGTACATTGTACTTCTACAAAGTGTACACATATGCACATATCCATCTGCTGACATATCCTTAGATATGATACTCCTACAAAGTATACACAAATAGGCAAATCCCTATTAACTAATGTTGCACACTGCAACCATTATACAACGTTTATAATTCAATTTAACATTTGCAAATCTGTAACATCAAATGAATAAAAGCATGAGGTTATAACGAATTAACCAAATAGTGAATTACAATATTAATTCTACACATAAACATTGCTCATATCTCAAACTATGCATGTATATCAAAGACTACAAATGAATCAAACCCAACACATGGTAATTCTGCATACATACAGTACTAAGGTATACATACTGCAATAATTAAGGTACACTTACTTTGCAGTAATATATTACAACATTAGAGCAAATAGTCATTGACCTGTGCTGTAGCTTCTTGTAATTCCCAGAATATACAAATTTTCTGCCAATTTTGAATTACATCTGATTAGCTTATCTTCCCGTATTCACACAAGATGGTTTTAGCGACTACTGACATTTATTTGTGAAGATAATAGATTTAAACTTGCGATTCTAATGTTAGCCACACCTTGCTGAATTCCGAGTGGATGTCGGTTCAAAGAATTATCAGACACTGCCCCCTCCAAACAGTCTGTCCAGGGTGGATTTACATCCCCTTTGATCCGAAAATAGAATTCCATTACTTACCTGTGATCGCAATTATTATGTTAATGGCTTGCCCAAAATACAGCGAGTTGCACATTTTATGGCTATGTCATTCAACTGGCTTGACACCTTCGTTTGCTGATCTGACCTTCATACATATTGACGGCGCAAAATTAAAGCATCAAGGTCTAAAATAAACATGTTGAAATTTGGTTCTTACATGACACTGAGGGACATTATAATGAGGGACATCAGTACTGCTATCCACATAATTACTGAGAGGTTTTATTTTGAAGGTCCACTGTATTATGATCATCATTGCTGAGGGGCTTTATAGTGAGAGACTACTGTATTTATGTCATTTTCATTTCTAAAGGGATTTATATTGAGGGACTACTGTATTACTGTCATTTTCATTTCTAATGGGGCTTTGTAGTGAAGGACTACTGTATTACTGTCATTTTCATTTCTAATGGAGCTTTGTAGTGAAGGACTACTGTATTACTGTCATTTGCATTTCTAATGGGGTTTTGTAGTGAAGGAGTACTGTATTACTCTCCTTTTCATTTCTAATGGGGCTTTGTAGTGAGGGATTTTAATTTCTAATGGGGCTTGATAGTCAGGGACTACTGCATTACTGTCCTTTTCATTTCAAATGGGGCTTTGAAGTGAGGGACTACTGTATTACTGTCAATTTCATTTCTAATGAGCTTTATAGTGAGGGACCACCATTTTACTATAATCATCATTATGAGATCTTCTTTATAATTAAATGCATCACCATTCTTAGTTAAATAATGATCAACATATGATGATATGGGTCAATTATTATTTGAAACAATGCTGCTTCAGAGTGCTTATTTAATGCTAAAAGTGAATTGAAAGAATGACTGAGTTTTAGATGATGTCCATTTTATAGATAAACAAGAGCCTCCTAATTCACACATGTGGAGGGTAAAGATACAAATGGAATAATGCAAGGTAACGCTGTAGTTTGCATTTGATTTTGAACATCATAACTTTGTGTTAATCAAAGATACAGGACTTATTGTTGTGATTGTCTACATATTAGTTGTAAAATGTTGCAGATTCAAAGTGTTGAATTTTAATGAGGAAAATATATTGGTTTATAGCTCCCTTATCTTAGTCAATAAACTTGTCAGTAGTAGTTACAATTATGCAATAAATTTATGTTTAGGATTTTTGTATTGGTGTTTTATAACATACATGGTTGTGAATAAAATTTTGTACACTACCATAGTCATAAACATGCCATCCCCATACTTTTTAAAATGCATCGGTAAGATTGTGATAACCTCCTTCTGTCAATCAGCCTGACGGTTATCAAACCTTGTAAACTCGCATACTTGTAATAAATATTTCAACACACTATTGTCTTATCATGTAATGGAAATAGGAGCTAAGTGTCTTGGCCAAACAAAGATCGAGGCAGCTAACCTGGTGTGGCCTGGGTCAATGAGCTGATGGGGTACTGTGAGTTGCAGTGAACTTGCAACAATGAGTCTGCTCCTTTGCTAACCATCTGAAAGAAGGCTGTTATACTTGGCTCACATCCAGTGGGTCATGGGAAAGGGTTACAGGTCAAATTACAAAAATGGCATTATAGAATAGAGATGAATAATATATTTCACAGATTCTGCATTTTAAACCCTAGTCACTGGATGGGAAGTGGAGATTATAAGTGGGTGAGGTGGGCAGAGAAACTACAGATCGAGAAATATAGGATTTGTAATGCAGTTTCTCTAGTTTTGTCTTTTTGGTAAAGTTGGATTAATTTTGTTCACAAAGTTGTAATAATTCAGTCTGTTAATATAAAATTATTATATTGAGCTAAAATCAAATGACATACTTAGTTAAGGGAATAAATAGTAAGCATAACCTTTTTGGATTGCTACTCAGTTCATTCCCTTGCAGTCAAGTGTCTTTGAGTAAGTAATTTTATATATGAACAGTGATATATTCTTGCTGCATTAAAGATAAAAACAGCTGGGTCTAACTGAGCAACATGCAGTAGTGCCAGGTAGCAATGGAATTCATCACGATAAGGGGGAAGACACCGTACGAAAATGTCAGATTACTTTCAGGTTTGGAAACTGTCCAATTTTGTGATAATAACTTATCATCCACACAGCTAGCTTTGATTGAAAATTAATTGATGACAAAAATTGTTTTAATTTAAATTGGTAAAACTACAGGAAAACAATAAATGGAATTTTGTTGAATACATTTTAATTTGTTCAACAAATATAATTTTGCGATATTTGTTCTTTGGAATTCCTATTATTTGATTACCTGTGTCTGGAAGAGCTATATAAATTATCGTTTGCATGCAATTTTGCATGGTAAGAGTTGGTTTGAGTCTATATAGCTCTTTATCACAGAACTATCTGCTAGAAAATAAATGGTGGTTTTTGGTAATTTTACTATTATGGTGAGCATTGATTACCAATAAGACTCCGACCAATTGCATTGGTTAATTCCTTATGGTCCCTAAATGCCTCCTGTATTAACCCATAAGGACATTAGCGTAGCATATTCCTGGGGCCCCGAATGGCAGAGTTGTCTAGAACGCTCTCCGTCATGGATCACTGCCATCTCACCTCTATCTGCATGGGTTCAAATCTAAGATTCGGCTAATGTAGTTATGTGAGAAAGCTTGCCAGTAGCTTCTGATGGGTTGGTGGTTCGAGGGTTCTTCCTCCGCCAATAATATAGGTGGCCTGGTATAGCCAATCATGTGCTGAAAAATGGTGTTAAACCCTATAACAACAACAACAATAGCATATTCCCCTTGTTATGTAAACTCACACTAAACATTAATATCATCAGATAAGTCATTACCGTTTTTGGTCACGCATTAATGCTTTCGAAATACACATTCTCCCTAATATGTGTACACGGTATGTATATATAGATTCTCAATCGTATTATACAGAACAATATCATATAATCAGATGCATTTCTCTACGTTGTACATCCACAAAGTGTACACATATGCACATAACCATCTGCTGACATATCCTTAGATATGATACTCCTACAAAGTATACACAAATAGGCAAATCCCTATTAACTAATGTTGCACACTGCAACCATTATACAACGTTTATAATTCAATTTAACATTTGCAAATCTGTAACATCAAATGAATAAAAGCATGAGGTTATAACGAATTAACCGAATAGTGAATTACAATATTAATTCTTTACATAAACATTGCTCATATCTCAAACTATGCATGTATATCAAAGACTACAAATGAATCCAAGCCAACACATGGTAATTCTACATACCGTACTAAAGTATACATACTGCAATAAATAAGGTACACTTACTTTGCAGTAATATATTACAACAATCGAGTAAATAGTCACTGACCTGTACTGTAGCTTCTTGTAATTCTCAGAATATACAAATTTCCTGCCAATTTTGAATGACATCTGATTAGCTTATCTTCCCGTATTCACACAAGATGGTTTTAGCGAATACTGACATTTATTTCTGAAGATAATAGATTTAAACTTGCGATTCTAATATTAGCCACACCTTGCTGAATTCCGATTGGATGTCGGTTCAAATAATTATCAGACACTGCCACGCCCAACAGTGTGTCCAGGGTGGATTTACATCCCCTTTGATCCGAAAATAGAATTTCATTACTTACCTGTAATAGCAATTATTATGTAACTGGCTTGCCCAAATTACGGAGAGTTACACATTGTATGGCTATGTTAATTAACTAGCTTGACACCTTCGTTTGCTGATCTGACCTTCATACATATTGACGGCGCAAAATTAAAGCATCAAGGTCTAAAATAAACATGTTGAAATTTGGTTCTTACATGACACTGAGGGACATTATAATGAGGGACATCAGTACTGATATCCACATAATTACTGAGAAGTTTTATTTTGAAGGTCCACTGTATTATGATTACCATTGCTGAAGGGCTTTATAGTGAGAGGCCACTGTCTTTATGTCATTTTTATTTCTAAATAGCTTTGTATTGAGGGACTACTGTATTACTGTCATTTTCATTTCTAATGGGGCTTTGTAGTGAAGGACTACTGTATTACTGTCATTTTCATTTCTAATGTGGCTTTGTAGTGAAGGACTACTGTATTACTGTCATTTTCATTTCTAATGGGGCTTTGTAGTAAAGGACTACTGTATTACTGTCATTTTCTTTTCAAATGGGTTTTATAGTGAGGGACTGCTGATTGTATTACTACCATTACCATTACTGAGGGACATTAAAATGAGGGACATCAGTAGTGATATTGACAACATTACAAAGTGGCTTTATTTCGAAGGTCCACTGTAAAATCATCACCCCTACTGAGGGGCTTTATAGTGGGTGACCACCATTTTGCTATAATCATCATTATTATATCATCTTTATAATAAAATGCATCACCATTCTTAGTTAAATAATGATCAACATATGATGATATGAGTCAATTATTTTTTGAAACAATGCTGCTTCAGAGTGCTTTTTTAATGCTAAAAGTGAACTGAAAGAACGACTTTAGATGATGGCATTTTATAGATAGAAAATAGTCTCCTAATTCACAAATGTTGAACGCAAAGATACAAAAAGAAATAATTCAAGGTCACGCTGTAGTTTGCATTGGATTTTGAGAATCTTATCTTTGTCTTAATCAAAGATACAGGACTTATTGTTTTGATTGTCTACATATTAGTTGCAAAATGTTGCAGATTCAAAGTGTCGAATTTTAATAAGGAAAATTTATTGGTTTATAGCTGTCTTATCTTACTCAATAAACGTTTCAGTAGTAGTTACAATTATGCAATAAATCTATGTTTAGGATTTTTGTATTGGTGTTTTATAACATACATGGTTGTAAAGAATTTTGTATACTACCATAGTCATAAACATGCCATCCCCATACTTTTTGAAATGCTTTGGTAAGATTGTGATACCCTCCTTCTGTCAATCAGCCTGTCGGTTATCAAACCTTGTTAACTCGCATACTTGTAATAACTATTTCAACACATTAGGTCTTATCATGTGATGGAAATAGGAGCTAAATGTCTTGGCTAAACAAAGATAGAGGCAGCTAACCTGGTGTGGCCTGGGTCAATATCCTGCTGGGTTACTGTGAGTTGCAGTGAACTTGCAACAATGAGTCTGCTCCTTTGCTAACCATCTGAAAGAAGGGTGTCATACTTGGCTCACATCCAGTGGGTCATGGGAAAGGGTTACAGGTCAAATTACAAAACTGTCATTAGAGAATAAAGATGAATAATATATTTCACAGATTCTGCATTATAACCCTAGTCACTGGATGGGAAGTGGAGACTATAAGTGGGTGAGGTGGACAGAGAAACTACAGATTAGAAACATAGGATTTGTAATGCAGTTTCTTTAGGGTTTTTTTGTTGTTGGTAAAGCTGGATTAATTTTGTTCAAACAATTGTAATAAGTCAGTCTGTTAATATAAAATTATTATATTGAGCTAAAATCAAAGGACTTACGTATTTAAGAGAATAAATAGTAAGCATAACCTTTTTGGATTGCTACTCAGTTTATTCCCTTGCAGTCAAGTGTCTTTGGGTAAGTAATTTTTTATATGAACAGTGATATATTCTTGCTGCATTAAAGATCAAAACAGCTGGGTCTAATTGAGAAACATGCAGTAGTGCCAGGTAGCAATGGAATTCATCAAGATAAGAGGGAAGACACAGTACAAAAAAGTCAGATTACTTTCAGGTTTGGAAACTGTCCAATTTTGTGATAATAACTTATCATCCACACAGCTAGATTTGATTGAAAATCAATTGATGACAAAAATTGTTTTAATTTGAATTGGTAAAACTACAGGAAAACAATAAATGGAATTTTGTTGAAAATGTTTTTTTTTTGTTCAACAAATACAATTTTGCGATATTTGTTCTTTAGAATTCTTATTTTTTGATTATCTGTGTGTGGAAAAGCTATATAAATTATCGTTTGCTTGCAATTTTGCATGGTAAGAGTTGGCTTGAGTCTTTATTGCTCTTTATCACAGAACAATCTGCTAGAAAATGAATGTTGTGTTTTGGTAATTTTACTATTATGGTGAGCAATGATTACCAATAAGACACATGGTCTCAAAATGATTTGCTTTGATGCATGGTTATACTGTATGACAAGGCAACTAGTGCAGTTATCATCAATGGCAATATAGGTTATTGGTTTAGAACCACAGTTTCAGACAAGGGTGCCTTCTCTCTTCCACACTCTGAACATCTAACGAGAATAGATCATGTACTATGCCTTGGAGGACAATGAGGGAAGTGTCAGTGAAGCAGAACGATCACCAATCTGCTCTTCGCTGATGATATCAATGGCTTATAAGGAGAGGAACAAGACTGGGAACACTTATTGAACCATAAAACCAAGCATCACTAAGGTATAGGATGGAGATCAGTGCAAAAAAGACCAAACTAATGACAAAACAAACTAAGTGGCATCCAAAAGTAAGAAACAGCAATGGACAGAAGCTTGTTACAGTGCCAAGCTTCAAGTACTTAAGTGCTGTCACCTCTGATGAAGATACCAAACCTGAGGTTCTTTCCAGGATTACATGGACAACTGCACAGGCTAGGCTGAAGCCTATTTGTAAGGATTACAGTACCATGCTTAGGCCCAAGATCACGTTTATGTACTCCCTCATCTGGTCCATACTCCTGTAGCCATATGATACATGGACCCAGAAAGCAGAACTAGAGAGAAGAATCCATGCCTTGGAGATGAGATGTTATGGATGGATCTACAGCATTTCATACTTAGGCCATGTTTCTAATGAGGAAGTGCACATGCATTAGAATCCAAAGTGCAAAGAAACGCAAACTATGATGGTGTGGTCACATCTCATGCTCGGCTGGCCTGTAAAAGATTATCTCACATGGCACATTGAGATTAAAGAGACAATGAAGTAAACAGAAGAACAGATGGAAGAATACAATCAAATCAAGTATAGATTTCATGAAATCCCAAAGAGTAGTGCAAAACAGGGTAAAATGGAGGGAGATTGCCACAGGGTCATCAGTGATGCCCTATGACCAGCCAAGTTACAAAAGAAATGAATGTACGAAAAAGATGATAAGACTGACCTCGTCCTATAGAAAGTGTATGCTTCAAGATCACAGTATAAAAAAATAATAAAAAATGATGTTTTCATATTCCCATTTTGATATAAACAGTCAAGAAATTTGTGTTTTTTTTTAAAATATCCTAATTATTTCAGATATTTCCACAACAAGAAATTGTCTATTGTCCATCTGAAATATTCCTTTGACCAGGTGTGGTTATAAAAATATTAGTGACAAACAGACAAATTTTATTTAAAGAATGGTAAATATTACAGAAAAACAAGAAACATTAGCTCATCAGATAGCTATGATAATTATACAATTAATTAATATTATCTATTTATTGAAAAGAACCTAATATCTAGCTTCAAATACATTTGGGAAAGAAATAAATGCACAAGATCACATTTTTTTTTTATGAAAAGTTACACATCCAAAAAAATACAATGGCAAAGACTTAGCAAATGCAAAAGATCTTTCAGATTATGTCACAGTGTGTGTGTGTGTGTGTGTGTGTGTGTGTGTGTGTGTGTGTCAATGATTTGGAATTTAAACATGGCTTTAACAATTTTTCAGTCATATCATTGCAATGGCTGCAGTGTGGCAGTTTATAGTGATGTACAGCACTGCGGCATCATGCCGTAGGCATGTAGTATGATGTCCCACCCAGTCACATTATACTGACACCAGGCCAACCAGTCCAGACACTAACCTCTTAACGATGTAAGCCAAGCAAAGCAGCTACTACTATCCTTTTTATATGTTTTTGCAATGACTTGTCTGTTATTTGAACCCGCAATCTCCCGCATCCGAGGTAGCTGCTCTACTTAGGCCACCAGAGCAGTTGTCTGTAACATGTCTTCCAAACTAACTTTGCAACAAAGAAGTAAATATCAACTCATCATAGTCTATTCTAAATTGCATGATTACACCATTCATGCTGATTTTTAACGGAATTGTTCTGGAAAATCAGCCATAATTTGCAAGCAATACTATTATTTTTGGTATTCGTCTCCTGACTTGGAATGGAGAATTTTTTCTGCAAAATATTTAGTTTTAGAATAGACCCTTCTGTTCAGTTTGTATAATGCCTGTTATGGACTACTGTTGTAAAATATAAGGTTATTGAACACAATAACATAATTAAGGTTCAGATGAGATGTGCTAGATTGATATTCGATACGTATAATGATACAATTTGCTGACTTTGTTTCAGGTTTTAAACTCGTTTAAATTTGACAAAAGAATTTTGTACTGATGTGTTTGGGAAGTCCTTGATAATTTAGCACCATCTTTCTTGAGTGATCAATATCCAAAAAAGCAGCACCACTTCCATTTATTACTTAATATAAACACAAAACCTGACTTATTCAAACGAAGATCTAGTAATTTACATGTACATGTATACATGTACTTGATATACTCACATGAATCAGCTGCAGCTACCACTTGAACTAAAACTAAGCTAATGAGATCATCTTGAAAGCAGGATGTTTAAGATAACAAAGAATGTAATATCTCCCACTAAATATTTCATTAGTTTCCTTGTTGTTCTTATGTAAATGAAGGAATTTTGGTGTTAAATATGATAGTCTTGTACATGTATATTCATTATATAAGTTTTTAATGAAATATTTGTGTACTATCAACCCATAAATTAAGATATCTTCTTTTCTTTGATATATATTGTTTATGTACAATGAATAATGTATTCTCCTTAGTGTCTCATGAGAGATTAGCTAATATTTAAGTTAAATGAGCTTCATCTTCTGAAAATAAATTATTTTTGGTGTTATTATTAGCATTATTATCGTTATAATTATTATTATTATTATTATTATTATTATTATTATTATTGTATTATATATTTTATTTTAAAGAGGAAAAGCATGAGACACTTGTGTTGTAATCATGAATGACACATTATAAGGGTCTATTGAAAGCATACATGTAGGAGAAACATAACTTAAGTTGACACAAGAGCAAGTTAATTACAACTAGCAAGCTAAACTGCAGACATACACATATAACATAAAAAATAGAACTTAAAGCAAACAAGAGTAAATTTTATAATTAATTACAAAACATCTTGCAAAATTTACAAACAAATTATATGCATGTACATTCATGTGCTTCTTCCTGGTGTAGATAAGGAAGGGGTATTCCTCATTACTCTTTTGCTCCTTAGATAACATGTATCCAACTGTAGAGTAGATCCATGTTTCGCGTCATACAATATGTCAGTGTATCAGGGTCATACTGTACATTTTACCCTGTTTTCATGTAAACAGTATACAGTAGAAACCTGTTACATATACCATAGTAGTTACAGGTCAACACTGTTTCCTTGTCATTTTGTTGTACATCAATAAATACAGTACATAATTGTTTATCAGAATAATGTCATATGTATTTGCTACACAATGGATCAATTTTTGAAAAAACTTGGCACAATTGATTGCAAATGTAACCTTTTCTTTGTCATCATTAGTCTCTCTTAACGTAGTGTGGTCATTGAGGCACTGTGCTGCTTAACATCTGACCCGTTCCGTCCACTTGTCTTGATTATGTGCCAATGTCTGTGTCGCCGCAAAACTTTTCCTGGTCCATTCTGTGATGTGGTTTGTCCACTTTTTTTCTCTGTCTACTTCTCCTTCTGCCATCTTGGACACTTCCATGCAGTACTGTTGTGGATAGACTGTTAGCTCTAGTGACATGGCCATACCATTTCAGCTTTCTCTTTTTGACACTGGTGAGGAGTCTTCATAATAGCCTGCTTTGTGAATGATGGTGTTACGCACTTCTTTGTCTATGATGTGGTCCATGTAAGAGATGCCAATAATGGTTCTGTAGCATGTCATTTCAAGTGTCTGGATTCTTTGCTTTAATTCTGCTGCCAGGGTCCAGGCCTCACATGAATACAGAACGATTGAGATGACTAGTGCTCTAGTCTGATTTTAGTTTTCTGACATATTCGTGTCTCTCCAGATAGGTCTTAGCTTTGACATAGCTACCATTGTTTGTGCTGCTCATGACAAAATTTCTGATCTTGATCCCTCTTCAGTGATTATGGAACCGAGATATTTGAATTAGCCCAATGTTTCCAGTTCCTGTCCTCTGACTGTAATCTTGGTTGAGATTTGTTTGCCACAATTTGTCATCAGTTTTGTCTTCTCTGTGCTTATCTCCATGTCAGCTGTGGAAGATGTTTCATCCCGGTTTTTCTCTAAAGAGGCAACCTCATCTTCATCTTGTTTGTAATAGATTGTATATTCTCAGCATAAGTGACAGTAGATAAAAATAGATTTTCAACATTCAAGGGCAAGTTTCTATTCAGTTCTTACCAGCTTTCAATCTTTAAGACAAAGGTTTCTCAATTTTTATTTTTCCAAAGATTTGCTGATTTTAAGTAGGAAATAAACAATGAGATCAATAATGCTAGTGAAAATCAGAATCACATGCCCTGCTGTAACTATTCTTTTAACAAATGGATACATCAATGTTATAGTCTGTTTCCAGGTGATATAAAATAGTTTGATTGACTCCTTGTTTGTAAATATTTGTTTGTGTTGTTTTTTTATTTATAGGATAGCATTGCAAGTAGAGGTTTGCAATAAAGTGTCATGCCCAAGGATAACCAACCTGTTACCAAAATTTGCAAGCTACATTCTGTTTCTTTGTTTTTTAAGGGGCAAAAGTATTTTAATGTTTAAATTGTTTATGTTGTAATATTGCCAAAATGACCATCTCAATTTTGTCAGTAAGTATGAATGGAAAAACATATCAACATGAGGTTTTTCACAAAAATATGGCTTGCATAGTGACCATCTTGATATTACTACTTCTCTTGATGTCAAGTTGATCTTAAATGAAACTTTTCCAGATATGGCATCCCATGTAGCCATCTTGTCAGCCACCTTGTCATATTCAGAGCTCAGAGTTAATGCTAATTCACATCCTGCAGTTAGGTATTTTGCTAATGGTTCACTAATATCTTACCATGACAGATGTTTTGGAGCAGTTAAAATAGCTGCCATAGCTAGCAGCAGTTGAAAAGTGGTTCTGAGTCTGCATTCTCATTAATGCTTAATATATGGAACTATTTTCCTCACTGTGCCTTTCAAGACTCATTCTTTTCTTAGGTAACTAAATCTCTAAGTTCCTTTAAGTTCTGTGTCCTTCAAATTCCTGACATCCATCCATCGGACAGTTTATAACAAGAAAGTACTTATTTTCCCAGAGCTAACTTTTGGCCTTCCTGCACAGACTTAGACTGACTAAACCTTTGAGGGAGAATACTTAAAACATTGAATTTTGTTTGGGGACCTCCCCACTTATTTAACTTTTAGTCAGGATTAAATGTATCTAACTTCAAAACAAATTGATACTCCCATCAAAGTTTGAATAATTATGTCTGTTCAACCTTTATTAATAACATTTTCTGGAAAATCTCACTATGTTTATTTCTAGTGGCACAAACTGTCTGTGGATTGCCTGCCCATTGTAATTTTTCCACTACTTAATGCACATTAACCTTGCCTCATTTATATCTCAAACCATTATCTCAATTAAAAAATGGTTATGTAGCAGCAGTAACATCAAAGCCATCACAGGCTTTAACAGTTGATTACTTTGATTTATTGGGTATCTATCTGCTATACTGCTAAGTTTCCACGATGCTTGTTTACCATGTTAGTATCACATCTGATGTTTTAGTTTTGAGGGAACACTCCAGTGGCCTAGTGGTTTTTACGTCCTCCTTGGTTATGGGAGGTTACAGGTTCTAACACAGGTTGAGTCATACCAAAGACTTATAAAAATGGTAATAACAGGTGCCTCAATAGGTACTTAATATTACGAGTTAGTGTTAGGACTGGTTGGCTTGGTGTCAGGATAGTACGACAAGGTACGACATGATGCTACCTGTTATCGGCATGATGCCCCAATGCTAGGTATCACTATAAGCTGCCACACTGCAGACATTATAGCAATATGTCTGAATTTTTTTAAAGCTACATTAATAATCGAAATCACTCACTTGATCTTTTAGCTTAACATTCTTGTGCAAAACATTTTAAGAATACAGGGCCAGTTCTGCTATTCTAAATTGGCGTATTGTGGATGTCACCCAGAATATGTGATACCATATGTGATAATTTTGGCTGTGCTTCTGGCTTACTAATGATACCAGATAGTCTTAACTATATTGAGGGTTAACACCTGTAAGAATCCACTGCAGTGGACTAGTGGTTAGAGCATCCACCGCAGAGGTGGGAGGTCGTCGGTTCGATCCCAGGCCGAGTCATACCAAAGACTTACAACAATGGTACTAACAGCTGCCTCACTATACACTGAGAATTAAGAGGTTAGTGTTAGGACTGGTTGGCCTATTGTCAGGATAATGTGACTGGGTGGGACATCATGATACATGTCTGCAGCATGACGCCCCATTCCTAGACATCACCATAAACTGCCTCACTGTAGACATCATAGCGATATGACTGAAAAATTGTTCAAGCTACATTAAAAAACCTAAACAAACAAACAAACAAACACCTGTAACTATTTCTCAACTGTTTAAAATATTATAATTTAATGTGATTGAATTCATTTATGAATTATCCATTGTACTTGTTCAAGAATATGCATGTCAAGAATTTCTGGCAAAAGTTATGTTGTAATTATTTAGTTTTTTGTGTGGATTATATACATTGTCAAACATCGGCTTGATATACAAGATGCATATCAAAAATATTCTGGCTGTCATGTGCTGAAAAATTACATTAAACCCCATACACCATATATGCTTTTATTCCCAACCTATAATGTTTGCCTGATTTTTGGTTGCCTTTTTTGGCATATCAAAATAATTAAAATAATTTAATTACAAGAAATGTACCTGACTGTTTTTAGATTTTCACTCTAGGTTCAGATTGTATAAAGCTGAAGATGGAATGGTACATGTTACATACCAGTTTCTGCCTGCTCCTTCTCTTGATCATTCCCCAAGTAGGATTTGAGAAAAGAAAGAATGCAGTTTGCACTAAATTATCTTACTTAGTGAAAGAAGATGTAATATATCAATAATTTTCTCATGATTTCTACTCAAAAGTGACATTTTAGGGTTGGAGCCCATTATATAAAAATGCACCTGTTTATTCTTTTTTTGAAGAAAACAGGATCTCATGATTTTTGTTTCATGTGATTTCATGTGTATAGTGTTATGTTAACTATTCTCAAACTGTTTGGCAGGGACTTGAACCTTGTAACATAACTAGGATTGATTTTTAGATGTACACAGTTTTCATTGGATTTTGATGTGACACAGGGGGAGAGTTAGGAAGGTGCGATCAATGACAGGTCTATACTGTGAATTTGCTGTTATTTTTTCTGTACGGAATACAAATATTTACAGACTTAAAGACCCAATGAACTATCTTTTTTTTATAAAAATAATAGGACCCCATGTCTTATCCATGAATTTACTGCTCAAATGTAATTGTTCCCTAAAAGCAATATGATCTCACTGCAGTCATTTTTTAAAAATACTTATATATCCAATTATAGCCATACACAATTGCAGATAATGTCCAGTATGTTTGAAATAAATATGTTTAGAAGAATTTTAAGTGTTTACACTGTGCATTAACATAAATACAATATACACAAGGACTAACAAATAAATGTTGCGCTTGATTAGCAGGTGTATTTTTATGTGGAAGAATCTGTTAATTAAGCATATTTTGTGTACCATATGATAATTAAGCACATTATCTGCCCCATATGATAGTTCTCATGAAATAAGCAAACGCATGCTTATTGATTAGACCATCCCCTGATGTATGAAATTGTTGGTATGTCTTTTTAAAAATAAGCTTCAGACAATTTGCTGACTGGAATAGGAAAGATTTCTCACAACCAATGTGGAGAAGATTATAAGGTATGGTTCCAAGGGGTTAATTTTGCTTATATAAAGAATGTGTAATTTGTTACAGTATAAAGTTATCTGAATATTACTCATTATTCAACCCTAATAGCTATTTTATTTAGCAGGATTTCCAAAAACAGAATTATGGTGAAAATTGTTATGTTATTGATCAGTACATTTTTTCCTTTTTTTAGTTAAAGTAATGAAGTAATAATGCCATTAAGAAGCTAATATCAATGATTGCATGTACTCTTTACATTGACCATAATTCCACTTGTGCCAAGTAGATACAGTATCATATACAGCACATGCGGCAAGGCAAACATTTAATAGACCTTCGGGTTATCCGATATATCAGACCAATGGGATAAACAAAGTTCTATTTCATCCGTAGAGACCTGTGTAATTAACTAATCAGAAGGAAATCTGACTTAACATTTTCCGTTGCACAACAGCTCTTGTAGACAGCCTCAGAATAGTCAAAAGATGCTCAGGGAGAATCAAAGATAAATCAATACGGACATGAGAATGAGACAGAAAGACTGAGTTGTTGATAACAATTTATCAAATACACAATTTCAATAATGTGGTCTTCTCTCACCCGCAAGATCACAACAGGTCGCGTAAAAGCACAATTTTTTTACTTTTTTTCTCTGTGCCCCCCCCCCCCCCCGCCCCTTTCCGAAACCATGATATTATATATGCCTGAAGCCTGGTTAACTGAAAATAGTTGAGATTCAATACTAATGGGATACTCTATAATCACTGCACTGTTTTTACAATTATTTGTCACATGTGCATTTACAAGATTAAGGTTGTCAAAGAAAATTATGAATATGAGAAAGTGTGAATAATAGTATCATCCAGTCTCTATAAAGATTAGTACTATTAACATTTGACCTATACAACTTATAATGAAAGTATAAGATAAGCTAAGTCACCAACCAAGTGTTAAAAATGTATTTCACAGTCTTCTTGATTTATAAAAATGGAAACTGTGTGTATTTGTTATTTAATGTCAGTGTGATTGTGATAGTGTTGATGTGTGTGGTGATGATAATCATGTAGAACAGGACTATGTCTATCAGACAATGTTGACACTTGCTACTAGTCTATCAGATCACACTCATTTTGTTGAAGATTGGTCAACTTGTTCTGGAACGGTTTATCTTAAGCAGGTCTTTAAAAAAATGTTTTGTCTATAATTATATTTTTCTAGACAAAAGAAATCCTTAGAACATAGTCCCTCCCATTGATTTTTATTATGAAGACTTACAAATGAATAAATATAACATCGACTCTGGTCTGCAGGTCAATATGTTATTATATGATCATCAAGTTTTACTGCTGATGTCAGCATACTCGTAATCGTTTCTAACTCAGCCCTTAGTAAACATTACAATTTTGTTGACTTTAAGGCCTGCTTTTGACTGTAGACATTACTGGAAAACGGAAAAGTTGTAGAGCTTTGTTTCATGATGGAATAAAACTGATATCAAGCTGATATCATATCTGTCTGACATTATTATCACATACTTAATGTCACACATCTGTCATCATTATACTGATCTATAATTGTATGGTACCAGTAGTATAGCCAGAGGTTCCCTTTGACTATATATATATATATATATATATATATATATATATATATATATATATATGGTCCCCATGTACAGTGCTTTGGTGACATTATCCATAAATACAAAGATTAAACACTACAGTAAAATCTGTCCCTGCAAAGATTTATTGATTATATAGTGTTTTGATCTGTTATGAGAGACCACCTGTCATGAGAGACCATTATGTTTTGGCAGAATGGGTGTTTTTTCAAGACAGGTTTCACTGCACTAGGATGGTAATAGAAAATGGTTTATGCATTCTGCAGCAACAAAATGTTCTTAAATTTCTTTTATATGATGCAAGTTTTCAATGATGACCTCATATTGTTTATGGAACATTTTCTCATGCCATGACTCAGTTTGTTTGCTCTATATTTTCAAACAAACAGTGCAGACTTAGGCCTGCTGCTACATTTTCCTACACTGTATCTAGATACACATTGTTTACAGTTTGGTACAAGTAACACAAATGTAGATATGTTCATACATGGAATATTAGAGGCTGGTATCACCACTAAGTGATTTAGTTTGATTTGTTTTATTTTTACCATTAGGGATAAAGTGCTAGGGCTCGCAATGAGAAAAGGACAGTTGGCTGACCAGAAACACATTTTTGTTTTGACCTTATCAAGCATGAAAATACATTGGAAGCAATGTGATTTGTTAGTAGAATAGTACGATGTGACCATCGATCATATTTTGTCGTAATACATGCAGTACTTAAAGGTCAGATATGAAGGTTTCTGTTTCTAAGCTTATTTTGAGTCATCTGTATCTGAAAACCCCATATATGTTATTATAAATTTGTATTACAACTTCAATGAATAATTGTGTTGACAAGCATGAGGCTAAAAGAAAGGTGGCATGGATATTACCAGCTGTCACGTATATTCTGTGTATACATATTACTAAATTACATAAACTTGAAGTGAATTTGCAAATGCTAATAAAAAAAAAGGAAACCATTTGTTCTGAATTTTAAAATAAAGAAACTGAATCGACAGGTTCTACACAGAGTCAAAATGCTCATTAATAGCTTGATAACTTTGAAAAGAGAAGTAAATTTTGAAAACTGTTAGAAGAATAATAAAAAAACTACAATGCAGAGGAGCAATCTCAATTTTTAACTTTTATTTTAATATAAGCAACGTTAAAAACAAATCCAAGCCAATCCATATTTGAGTCAAAATTGTCAAGAGTAACTCAATGACAAAATAACTGCAGTTCTTTGAAATGGGATAATGGTGACACTCTTCTGTTTTAATGTAACCTTGTCTCCTAGCATAATATTTTGCTGTCTGATGAATAATATTTGCTGCTCTTATTTCACCATAGTAAATATATAAACTAAAGGTTTAATGAACATATGGATTTGGAGTTCTAATTCCCATACCCTGTTAAAGGTGACCTATTTTTCAACATTCTTTCACATCTCATGCTCGGAGTCTATACCTCATGTACTTGCTGATAACTTATTCTGACTTTTTCCTCAATGATTGCCTAAATGATGTTTAAATGCTTTCTTTAATGTTTAGATAGATTTGTGGTCATTTGATCCGAGGTAATTTAATTTGGTTTTATGAAAGTAAGAATGATCAGTAAGACATTTTTCTGAAAGATCTTCATAATACTTCCTGCTTTGCCACATTCTGATAGAACAAGGTCCATTTAATACACCTTATTTTAGAAGAAAATCAAATTAAAAAACTAAATTTTTCTGTTTATTGTCATGCATTTTGAGTGTATATAGTACAAGTACTATCAATCTTTCTTTAAATGACAATGTAATCTCTACCTCGCTAGATAATCTTCAGATTAATTATTCAACAATGATTTCAAACAAAACCAGCAACCAGCTTATTAATCAAGGTAAGTCATGCATCTGGTAATATTAATTTAATCAAATCTTACTTAACGTTCACTCTAAATTGGAACTTGAGATGGAGTCAAGTTTACTAATGATATGGTTTTTACCAATGATGTGGGTTTTACCAGTGATGTGGTTTCTTTACACTCAACACTTAATATTCTAGAAAAAGCATGACAAATTTCATTTTCAATATTTCTTCCATATTTGACTTTTTGAACTGTTAAGCATTGTCATCTAGTGGAGATGACGATGTCATTATTCATGACAAGGATATTGTTATACTTGGGAAAATATACTAGCATAGCAGGATGTACAAAATGGAGGCCATATTTTAGAAATCATCCACAATTTCAAGGAAGCAATTTGTAGATTTCCATGATAAACCATGTATTCCCAGTATAGAGACATTGATAGTTCTCAAGCTAATCTATGATAATTAGATACTATACTTATAACCACTTTGCATCAAGTATTGAGATGATATCAGAAAGGTGAGTACAATGCCTGCCTACTTTACCATACTAAATGTCATTGAGTGATGCAAATATTTATGCTCCACCACTTATATGTTAACCTCTTTGCTGAAGTGTCATTTCTGGTATTACCTGTGTCCATATGTCACAAGCTTATATTCTGGTCAGTAAACTTCTGAGGACTTCATTGATTCAAATTTAATTTAATGTGATGTTTAAACTGAGAACAAGCGTACCATATTAAGAAGTAATCCAAGTAGAAGAGGAAGAAATAGTGAAAATACAAAACTTCATAGAATTGGAGATAAACCAGTGATAAAGAAAATGCGAGATAAACTTTTACCAGCTTTATATAGTTCAGCTTAGTCAATATGACATTTCACTGAATGAAATTTCAAATGCCTCAAAATGGCACCAATAAAATGTAGACACATACATTTGAATTCTTCACTTTTGGCTAGCAAGTATATCTAGCAATTTTAAATTATGATTAATTCTTGGATTATATTATTGTGTTACAAACAAAAACTGTTGGCACAATCACCAATACATAGGCCACCACCGGCACATCAACACTTCCAGCACTAAATTTAATTTGAATTTCCATAAAAGTTTATGCAAAACTTTAATCATTATGACTTATGTTTAAAATTATAGTATTTTGGAAAATTATGAAAGTTTCCATTTTTTACATGTTTACTTTTTATTCTAGGAAAATAACTTGTTTGTTGAATTTTGCAAAGCTTGTTGTTTATCACCCTTTTTCATTACTTGTTTTATGACCATATAATAATAAAAATACTGAGAAAAAAATTATTCAGTTAGTTAAAAACTTTTCGTTGTTCTAATGAAGATATTATATGAATATTGGGGGCCTCGAGTGGCCATGTGGTCTAATGCGCTGTCCGTTACGGATTACTGCCATCTCACCTCTGTCTGCGTGGATTCGAGTCTCGGATTCGGCCAATGTGGGTATGTGAGAAAGCTTGTCAGTAGCTTCTCATTGGTTGGTGGTTCTTTCCAGGATTTAATGGGTTCTTCCTCCACCATTGATACTGGCCGCCATGCACAGCCTTTCTTGTGCTGAAAAATGGCGTTAAACCATATTTTTGTTAAATAAAAAATATGATTATTATATGATACTTAATGTCAAATAAAATTGTAGATATAATACTAACATAAAACTGTATTAGTACATTTTGCTTAGTGAGTGAAATTTTTCTTCAATATAGGAATCTACAGATGCATTCATTCATATCCTTATTGCTGTTACAGTTCATGCAATATATTTTTAATGGTCATATAAATGTTAATGGTACTGTACTACCTGCGTTGAAATGATTGATAAATACCATAGATGTGCTTATTATACAGGATTTTTTAAATATAATTTTATTGTCTAAATGTATGATGAAGAAAAAGATGACTGTTTCTTCAGAAGGTATTTAGTTGTAAATCACTCTTAACTTCCTAGTCTTCTCAATTTGGGTTGTCTTCATTTATTTGGTTATTCAGTTGTCAACCATCACCTCAAGCAAGGAGTTGCCATTAGGGCCTAACAGAGTAGGTAATTTTCACCGAGTACCGAATCCGAGTATTTGGATGTACTATTTGCCGGATCCGGGCACAAACCGAGTAGTAGGTGCGACTCCGGAGAGTTCCGTTTGTTTCATTATCGTATGCGAAGCTTGAACGTTTCGGGTACCGTATGCCGCATATATCGCCTAGATATGAAAATTTTTATTATTAACTAAAATTATTATGTATTAAAAAACTTTTTTTTAAAGTTCGATATTTATTGAATTATTTTACTTGTAACTATTTGTGCGTGTATTATTTGCCGAGGCAAATACATCCGAATAGTACCGAAAAACCTGATACTCGGCCGAAGCGAATGTTCAATTTGATTTTCGGTTAGGCCTTAGTAGCCATTGGCATGCCTATCGAGGCATTAAGGTGATTTATAGGTATTTATCCTTCTGCCACTAGGCATTAATGCAGAGTGATAGTGTAGGCAATGCTTGGGGTTTTGAAAAATCGCATGAACTCGCAAATCGCATGAAGAAAAAATCTGACTCAAAATTAATTATTTCTTGCAATGTAAATGGAATAAGAAACAAGATATATATGGTGTGCATGCATGATTTGGACTTTAACAGCCTTTTAGCATAGCAGGATGTACAAAATGGAGATCAGATTTTAGAAATCATGCACAATTTCAAGGAAGCAATTTGTAGATTTCCATGATAAACCATGTATTCCCAGTATAGGGACATTGATAGTTCTCAAGCTAATCTATGATAATTAGATACTATACTTATAATCACTTTGCATCAAGTATTGAGATGATATCAGAAAGGTGTGTACAATGCCTGCCTACTTTACCATACTAAATGTCATTGAGTGATGCAAATATTTATGCTCCACCACCTATATGTTGACCTCTTTGCTGAAGGGTCATTTCTGGTATTACCTGTGTCCATATGTCACAAGCTTTTTTTCTGGTCAGTAATATTATGAGGACTTCATTGAATTAAACTTAATTTAATGTGATGTTTAAAGTCAAGAAGACATATGTCAAGTTAAATTTTAACAACTCTACAGTGCTGTTGACAGTTATTGCTCCTTGTTTATTTATAAATTTCCCGTTCCAATTATTCTTAAACGATTTCTGATCATTTTGTTCCTTTAAAAATTGAGTTCCAGAGGTTGACAGATATACACAAGGCTGGTTTAACTTGGCTATCTCTAAGACTATATAACTTTGGTATATCCCTGGATCCAGCCTCTAGCATATTTTCGACCATCCAGAGGGGCCCCGAGTGGCCGAGTGGTCTAAAGTGCTCTTTATTATGAATCACTGCCATCTCACCTCTGTCTGTGTGGGTTCGAGTCTAAGATTCGGCAAATGTAGTTATGTGAGATAGCTTGCCAGTAGCTTCTCGTGGGTCGGTGATTCTTTCCAGGGATTTCCAGGGTTCTTCCTCCACCAGTAATACTGGCCGCCATATATAACCTATCTTATGCTGAAAAATGGTGTTAAACAATACAACAGCAACCACCACCAGGCTATGTAACTTTGGTATAGCCCTGCATCCAGCCTCTGACATATGTCCGTCCATCCAGCAATAATTGTTTTTTTACCACTTTCAAGACCATATTTCTGAGATGATTTTTGGTTGGGACATAACAATTTATATCATCAGTAACCTGAATGAGTTTGATAATTAGCACGATTGAAAACACAGTTTTATCAGATTTTACAGAAACACAATGATATCAATGGATTTCAAATTTATACAAGCAATGATGAGCGACCATCAAAAATGGCAAACATTTCTAAAATTAGACATGTAAACAATCTTTTCTATATAAATGTGTTTAGATGAATTTGACCAGTTTGAACAGAAAGCATCCTAGCATTAGAACCTTTATATTGGATAAATGACTATGATGCTTTCAGATATGGATGAACATAAATAAATACAAACCTTTAAATATTCTGCTTTTATAAAACAATTTCATTCAGAAGCATTGCAATTCAGTTTAATAGAAAGCATTCTAGTAACTCTGATTTCCTGGCCAACTGCTGTTTTATTAATGCATTTAGACAGATGTCAGCAGTGTCAACCCCACTTGGGTCTCATGTTAATTTCCTGCTTTACAATGTACATGTATTGTATTTCAATGTATGAGTTTGCTTTCCCTTTTCAGACATTTTTAAATATCATTACCTACTTGAAGTTCCAAATGTTATCACTGAATTGAAACTGTAAATTAAACTACACTTAATCCAGGCTTTTGAAACGCTGGTTGCATGTTTGCTGAGGGCGTGCAAAGTAGCAGCACTTGAGCACATGTTTTATGAATTCATTTTATGCCACATTTATGACTAGGCAACTATCGAGGAGCGGTTGCCTGGTTGCAGTAAATGATAAACGCTTAATATTGAAGCAGCAACAATACAGTGGTATTCAAATCTGTCTAGATTCAAAAGAGGCATTCCTAGTCAGATAAAATTTGGTAGTCTACGGAGGTTATAAAGGAAACATAACAAATACATTTGATATATTTGGGTAATATGGAATGCAAACATTTGCTAAGGAAACCATCAAAAACTTAAATTTCAGATGGAATCCAAACATTTGCTAAGGAAACCATTAAAAGCTTAAATTTCAGATCATATGTTATGACAGGACTTTAATTAAAAGTAGGCCAGTAGTTTTCAAAATGGAAAAAACAAAGAGAAAAATGTGTGGAAAACAATAATTTTAACTTCAATGATGAATCTGAGACTCGTCATTGCATCTTAGTATTGTTCATTGTAATTGCATCATACTTTTCTTGATGGTTTTCATTTTCATCTGCAGCCAGATAATAAATACTATGATGGTTTTTATTTTCATCTGAAGCCAGATAATAAATATTATGAATGGTTTTCATTTTCATCTGAAGCCAGATAATAAATAATATGAATGGTTTTCATTTTCATCTGAAGCCAGATAATTGTCTGTAAAAATAATAACTACAATTTTCTGTAAGTTCTTGAATTTGTTGTTGTTGTAGGGTTTAATGCCATTTTTCAGCACACTATAGGCTATACATGGCAGCCAGTATTAATGGTGGATGAGGAACCAGGTAAAAACCCCGGAAAGAGCCTCCGATCCACGAGATGCTACTGGCAAGCTTTCTCACGTATCCACATTGGCGGAATCTGAGACTCGAACCCACTCAGACAGGTGAGATGGCAGTGATCCGTAACGGAGAGTGCTTTAGACCTCTCGGTCATTCGGGGCCCCTCTTGAATTTGTACTTGTTTGATTAAATAAGAACAAATTACTGTATGTAATATTACAGGACCAAAACCATTGTACTTTGTATGCAATAATGGTGTGTACAATATTTAAGGATATGATAAATTACAGATTACAGAGAATGCAATACATTGAATATTAGTAACGTTTTAACACTCATCATCCTGTCTGTAGCAATCAGATTATGAATTATTTCAATTTCCTGGACTCAAATGATGTTTTTTGAACACTTCCAAACCTTGGGAATTTGATCTTGAGTATGAATTCTGGACCTTTATTGATTTTCAGTCAATACATTAATGTTGGTAAAAAAAATAACATTCGCAACATTATTTACAATCTTCAGTACCATGCTATCAAAAAACCTTTCCACTTTCCCTTGTCGCCAGACAGTCCCAAGTATTGCCCATGTTAAATTCCCCTTGTCAACAGAGTGTCCCACCACCTTTTTAGCTGGATTTGTCATTGTCGCTAGAGTATCCCCATCAACTACTCACGTTAGTGTATCATACATAACCTCAACGTTACAGAGTTTGGCAGTAGGCTACTACTTCCTGCCCCATAAAAACAGTGCATGGGGTTAATGTGTTAACTGAAACTTCGTTTTCCATCCTTGGTTTATGACACTGATAATTTTTTGTGTTTAAAAGAGAACATTTCACATATAAATATAATGATTTACTCAGATAAATATTGCTTCAAGTTAAATTCACAACTCGGTTTAGAACATCTTTGTCTTATTTTCAGAAAGAGATAAAAACTATTTTTATTAATGATGATCAGTCAGGGATTATCACTAATCAGTTTACATCATTTATCCTGCATCAACCAGTCAAATCATTGGCTTATGCAACCTATATAATTCAAGCAGCAGTATTAAAAATTTGGACCATGTTGTTGTTGTTGTCACGGGTTTGATTCCATTTTTCATCACAAGATAGGCTATACATGGTGGCCAGTAATAATGGTGGAGGAAGATCCAGGGAAAACCCGGAAAGAACCACCAACCTACGAGAAGTTACTGGCAAGCTTTTCTCACGTGCCCACATTGGCTGAGCCTGAGGCTCAAACCCATGAAGACAGGGATGAGATGTCAATGATACATAACAGTGAGCACTTTAGACCAATCAGCCACTCAGGATTTGGATCTTGTAGTTAATTCTTAACTTTAAGTGTCAAAGAAGCACATTGAAGAACAAAACAACCAGCATGTCCCAAAATGAAAGGCCTACAAAACAATGGTCATGGACAATTTTTATTTATCCAAATTGGACCATTAAAGAACTTTTTCAACAAGGCCCCATAGTTCTGATGGGAAAGGTAGTAAAACATTAAAGAAGCAGCACTGACGTGAAGAGAAATATAAAGGAATTCCAAGACTATGCAAATCTCTGGCTTATCTGTAGAGATTCCAGATAGTGCCCTAATGGAGAAAATGGAATCTTAAGTTTAACACCACAGTCCATGACAACAACAATGGAGCCAACAAGGCTTATCTCAAGATCATAAATGAGGTATGATTATTATACTGCCCCAAAGGTGATGAAAATAGGATTCCAGTAATTATTGTGCGGACTTTAATGCATGAACCCGGAACCCTGTGATGCATATACAGTATCGCCAACATTTTTGTCATGCCTAGACTGAGTACAGCCTGCAACAACAACCACAAAAACAAAACGGAAAATATGATTCCCAGTTAACTAGAACTGAGAACAAGCGTACCATATGAAAAAGTAATCCAAGTAGAAGAGGAAGAAATAGTGGAAATACAAATCTTCATACAGTTGGAGATAAACCAGTGATAAAGAAAATGCGAGATAAACTTTTACCAGCTTTATATAGTTCAGCTTAGTCAATATGACATTTCACTGAATGAAATTTTAAATGCCTCAAAATGGCACCAATAAAATGTGGACACATACATTTGAATTCTTCACTTTTGGCTAGCAAGTATATCTAGCAATTTTAAATTATGATTAATTCTTGGATTATATTATTGTGTTACAAACAAAAACTGTTGGCACAATCACCAATACATAGGCCACCACCGGCACATCAACATTTCCAGCACTAGATTTAATTTGAATTTCTATAAATGTTTATTCAAAACTTTAATCATTATGACTTATATCTAAAATTATAGTATTTTGGGGGATTATGAAAGTTTCCTTTTTTTACATGTTTACTTTTTATTCTAGGAAAAAAACTTGTTTGTTGAATTTTGCAAAGCTTGTTGTTTATCACCCTTTTTCATTACTTGTTTTATGACCATATAATCATAAAAATACAGAGAAAAATAAAATCATTCAGTTAGTTAAAAACTTTTCGTTGTTCTAATGAAGATATTATATGAATATTGAGGGCCCCAAATGGCCATGTGATCTAATGCGCTGTCCGTTACGGATCACTGCCATCTCACCTCTGTCTGCGTGGGTTCGAGTCTCGGATTCGGCCAATGTGGGTATGTGAGAAAGCTTGTCAGTAGCTTCTAATTGGTTGGTGGTTCTTTCCAGGATTAAATGGGTTCTTCCTCCACTATTAATACCGGCCGCCATGCACAGCCTTTCTTGTGCTGCAAATGGCGTTAAACCATATTTTTGTTAAATAAAAAATATGATTATTATATGATACTTAATGTCAAATAAAATTGTAGATATAATACTAACATAAAACTGTATTAGTACATTTTGCTTAGTGAGTGAAATTTTTTCTTCAATATAGGAATCTACAGATGCATTCATTCATGTCCTTATTGCTGTTACAGTTCATGCAATATACTTTTTAATGGTCATATAAAGGTTATTGGTACTATACTACCTGCGTTGAAATGATTGATAAATACCATAGATGTGCTTATTATACAGGATGTTTTTCATATAATTTTATTGTCTAATTGTATGATGAAAAAAGATGACTGTTTCTTCAGAAGGTATTTAGTTGTAAATCACTCTTAACTTCCTAGTCTTCCTAATTTGGGTTGTCTTCATTTATTTGGTTATTCAGTTGTCAACCATCACCTCAAGCAAGGAGTTGCCATTATGGCCTAACAGAGTAGGTAATTTTTACCGAGTACCGAATCCGAGTATTTGGATGTACTATTTGCCGTAGGTGCGACTCCGGAGAGTACCGTTTGTTTCATTATCGTATGCGAAGCTTGAACTTTTCGGGTACCGTATGCCGCATATATCGCTTAGATATGAAAATTTTTATTATTAACTAAAATTATTATGTATTAAAAAACTTTTTTTTAAAAGTTCGATATTTGTTGAATTATTTTACTTATAACTATTTGTGCGTGTATTATTTGCCGAGGCGAATACTTCCGAATAGTACCGAAAAACCTGATACTCGGCCGAAGCGAATGTTCAATTTGATTTTCGGTTAGGCCTTAGTTGCCATTGGCATGCCTATCGAGGCATTAAGGTGATTTATAGGCATTTATCCTTCTGCCACTAGGCATTAATGCAGAGTGATAGTGTAGGCAATGCTTGGGGTTTTGAAAAATCGCATAAACTCGCAAATCGCATGAAGAAAAAATCTGACTCAAAATTTATAATTTCTTGCAATGTAAATGGAATAAGAAACAAGATATATATGGTGTGCATGCATGATTTTGACTTTTAACAGCCTTTTAATTTTTTTTAGTCATATCACTACATTGTCTGCAGTCTAGCAGTTTATAGTGATGTCCTGCACTGGAGCTGCAGACATGATGAATGATACCCCACCCAGTCACATTATCCTGACAGCAGGCCATCCAGTCTTAACACTACTTTCTTATTAATGAGTGCCTTGTGAGGCAACTGTTCATATCGATTTTATAAGTCTTTGGTATGACTCAGCCAGGGTTCAAACCAATGACCTTCTGCTTCTGAGGTGGACATTCCAATGCTTAGGCCACTGTAACGTACATATAGATAAGGTAATACAAGTTATAAATGCACAATATAATTATATACTGGTATGTAATTCATGCAAGACTTGCATTTTCGTTTTATCATTCAATCATCTGAAAATGTCATCTACGTGAAAATGTATTGAATGCAGAGGACAATCAGCCTGATAAAATGCTCAAATATAGTGACAGAAGTATAAAAAAGGATTATTCAGATACTGTTTAGAAAAAAAGCAAGAAAGGCAACCATTACATCTATTTCATTTTATATCCTGTTGACTTGAGCAGCAGAGGGGGCGATTCCGACAACTTTGTAGAGGCGTCGATTCGGCAAATTGAGGCTTCCTCGAAAATCGTAAAAACAGGACGCCAACGTCGTTGTCACGCCCCCCTCTGCTGCTATGGGTTAACAATCTTTAAAATCGTTTACTGTTTTGACCGAATATTTTATCAAGTCCGACACGATATCGCGTTCGAGGATAATGTAAATTTATCGTTATAAATCCGTGCGGAGTATACTGAGCGTGACTAAAGAAATTTCTAAAGAGACTATAATCCATGTCACCGTTGCACCAAGTCTGGTGAATATTTCGTAGCGTATGCGTATCAACTCCGTTGAATACAGCAAGAATATTGCAATTATCTCTGATCACTTTTGGTATTTGAGTGTATCGTTGAGTGACATATATCACGGCGGTGTTTTTATGCCTGCCTCTGGAAAAAATCCTAGCGGGATTCTTTTGATTGTCTAACATGACATTAATAATTCAATAATATCCTGATCGATTTCTTATTTTTTTCTCTCGTTAAAATCTTTTAACGTCTCGTAGCATAGCTGATCATCCACACTCGGGGCGACCAAATACAACTTATCCCAGTTCATCCATCTCGTTATTAAATTAAGTAGCGGTTGTGTCTTGCCACTTCCAGATGGTCCGATTATAATCATACGAATAGAATTTGGTAGCGCTGCATGATGTTTTACGGGTTCTGGTTCTCGTGTTGCTGAATAATCAATTACATTAATGTTATTATAAATATATTATGGATCTATATTGTGTGAAGTGTAAAAAACGTACTGGCACAGATGACTTGACGATGATTACAACTAGCAATAACAGATTAGCACTTTCTGGTACGTGTGTACAATGTAGTACAAAAAAAGTTAGATTTGTTTTTATGAAATCTACAGATAATTTAAAAATAAACGAAGAGGTGATATTGCAGCCAATTTAGTAAAACTCCCAGGAGATCCATGGGCGAAGTATCCAGGAGAAAAGCACCTTCCCGGGTATAGGTATTGAGGGCCCGGGACCAGACTCGATATCAGACTTGATGATCAAAACCGTCCACGACCAGGAGAATATTCAATAAACGCTATTGATAAGGCGTGTCATGCTCATGATGATGCTTATAAAAGCAGCAATTTGCAACACAGACATCTCGCAGATGTGAAATTAATTCTATCACTGATAAATCCTTCAAAGAAAAGTTGGCTTCATGGTTAGTAAAATCTGCTATGAAAGGTAAATTGATGTTAGGTGCCGTTAATTAATAAGAACATGGAATCTATTTATTATTCTCCGAAAGGATACTGAAGAGGTAAGGCAGCAATCGGTAAACTTGCTAGCGCAGCAAAGGTGAAAAATACCACTGCTGCGGATTGGTTATCCAAACAGGCGATATGGCAAATTTATCTACCACCACCTAAACAAATTAACTACTCGCATTTTGATGTTTGCTTCCCTAGTGAAGTTCATCAGGCTGATATATTATTTCTGCCGCATGATGGTGTTTACAAATACGCGTTGACTGTAGTTGATGTTGCGAGTAGATACAAACAAGCAGAGCCATTAAAGACGAAATCATCAACTGAAAGTGGTTTCTGCGTTTGAAAGGATTTATCGAAGGGGTTCTCTGCGCTGGCCAAATCTATTAATTTCAGGGTGCGTTTATAACAGTAATGAAGAATAATAATACCGCGTTACTACGAGGGCATACTGCACTATATCGCTATTCGTCAATTGTTGAACGATTTAATCGGACACTTGCTGAGCGGTTATTTGGATATCAATACGCGAAGGAGTTTATTCAGGATAAACGATCCTGTGAATGGGTCAAGAGATTACCAGGCGTAATTAACCGATTAAAAATCTCTTTTTTTTTGTTTTTATAACCGATATCGAGGATGCACCGAGCATTGATGATATTGATGGAAATATTAACAATTTGGTCGTCTATAATGATATCATGTTAGACAATCAAAAGAATCCAGCTGGAATATTTTACAGAGACAGGCATAAAAATACCGATGTGATATATGTCATTTAACGATATACTCAAATACCAAAAGTGATTAGAGATAATTGCAATATTCTTGCTGTATTCAACGGAGTTGACACACATACGCTGAGAAATATTTGGCAAACTTGGTGATATGGATTATAATCTCTTTAGAAATTTCTTTAGTCACGCTCAGTCAATCCCACATGGATTTGTAACCATCAATTTGCATGATCCTAGATCAAGATATCGTATCGGACTTGATGAAATATGCGGTTGAAATCATAAAAGGATTTTCATCGTAAAAAGGATTATTAACCCCATAGCAGCAGAAGGGGGGGGGGTGCGACAGCGACTTTGACGTCTTTTATTTATTCTGGTTTGCCAAATTCACGCTTTTTTTACGATTTTGAGCAATTTTCGGTTTGCCAAATTGACGCCTCTACAAAGTTGTCGGATTCGCCCCCTCTGCTGCTGGAGCACATCAGTGTGACTGTGTACAGCACAGCCACATGGATCATGGGTAAGAAGCAGTCAAAAAATGACTTGTTTGAGGCTAACTCCACCACACTCATGCCAGATATAGAAGAGTGTTGCAGTGCTTACCTGGAATACAAACGATCTCCCTGCCATAGGTCTCTACAGGCATTCAGGTTTATCAGAAACAAAGTGCAGAGGTTAGAATGGCAGTGTGCCAATGAATACTGGCTTCATCATTGTCAGAGCATCGGGTCAGCAGCAATGGGAAACATCAGAGGCATGCAGAGCTATGATGGTATAAAGAAACCAATGGGTCTCACAAAGAAAGTGACAACACCAAAGAAGACTGCCACAGGCAAAACCATCTACAACAAGGGCAAGCAGATGGAGTGTTGGATGGAGTACTACTCCGAAGTATATTTGAGAGAGAACCATGTGCAAACAACACCATTGAAAACCTCCTGCTCATGGCCAAACTGGATGAGAAACCTACTGTAACAGAACTAAAGAAGTCCTTAGAAAAACTATCCTTGTGCAAAGCCCAGGGAAGGATGGCATCACAGCGCAAGTCATCAGGTGTGGCTGCAGTGTGCTGCTCACACACTTGCATGACCTCCTCTACCAGTGCTGGGATGACGGTGCAGAGCCTCTGATCATGAGATGCCAACATTGTAAAACTGTACAATAACAAAGGTGAAATAAGTGACTGCAATGTCTAAAGGGACGTATCCCTTCTAAGCATCCTGGGTAAAGTTGTCTCACACATCTTCCTGAACAGACTACATATGCTTGCTGAGAGAGGGTATCCAGAGTCACACAGAGAGGTCCACAATTGACATGATCTTCTCTGTCAGGCAACTGCAGCCGAAATGCAGAGTACAACACAAATCCCTTTTCCTGGCAGAGACAGACTCTTCACAATCCTGGCGAAGATTTGATCCCCCCCAAGCTGCTAAGCATGATCCAGTCCATTCACGATGAAATGAAGGGCACAGTGCAGTATGATGGCTCAACGTCCAACCCCTTCAACATCCGCAGCAGAGTGAAACAGGGTTGCGTCTAAGCCCCCATTATATTTGGCATCTGCTTCGCTATTATGCTCTAGCATGCCTTTGGGATGTTTTCGGAAGGGATCTACCTGCACATGCAATCAGACTGCAAACTGTTCAACCTGGCATGACTGAATGCAAATAACAAAGTGCATGAAGCATCCACCAGGGACATGCTCTTCGCCACTCACTGAGTCACAGCACCTGATAGACTGCTTTGCTAAAGCATGCAGTGAATTTGGGCTAACCATCAGCCTAAAGATAGCAAACATGATGGCTCAGACAGCTGGACCCCCCAAGCATTACCATCAAGAACTACAAACATGGGATAGTCATTCAGTTCACGTACCTCTGCTCTACAATCACCAACACCCTTTAGCTTTGATGCTGAGCTCAACAAGTAGATTGGAAAGGTATCAAGAACTATCACCATGTTGTCGCAGAAAGTGTGGAATAACAGCATGCTGACCCAGAACACTAAGATCTTCATGTGCACTTTGCCTGCGTGCTAAACACTCTCCTGTATGCCAGTGAAACCTGGGCTCTGCATGCCTCACAAGAGAAAAGACCTTGAGTGATGAGTTGAGTCCAATGAGTTGCTTGAACTTGTCAAGATTCACAGCATGGTCACACTCTTCCACCAACACTGCATCAGATGGCTGGGCCATGTACATCTGATGGATGACGAATGGATCCCCAAAGACTTTAAGTATTCAGAACTACCTCTGGAAACAGATAGATTGGTGTGACTTGAAAGCCCTTGACATTGATGTCAACACCCGAGAAGAGATTGCTCTAGATAGGCTCAGCTGGCGACATGCACTGATGACTGGTTTGAATGATGGTGAGGACAAGCTACGCTTGCTAGCTGATGAAAAGCGATCTCGGAGAAAGAAGAAGCTCCAACACAAACAGACTCAACTTTAAAGTGTAGCAAGGACTGCCACTCCCATATTACATAGCCACTACAGATGCTGCACAACCACCAACCGGGATATATATCATGGGCACACTTCCATCATCTCTCAAGACTAACAGATGCCAACAAAATGAGTCATATAATGTAGATAAATCACCCTCTTTGTTGCAACCTTGTCTTTGGAATCATCTACAGTCTCATTATATCCTGTAATACATTATTCATGTATGATGTGTTCTTTCTTTTATATTTTCTGTTATAAGCTATTTCTATTTGATGTTTGGGGTAAAGAAATATATCAAACGGACTTGTTTTTATACTTATATTGATTGCATATGACAACCATCATCATTTTGTCAAGAATAAAGTACTGTAATGAAGACATTTTTGATCCAAGATGAAAATTTAATCATATTACAACTTAAAAAATCTGACAGATACATAACAAAACTAGTTGTCCAACAAGAACAGAGGCTGTAGAATCTAACTTTCTTGGAAATCAGTTGCAATGTTTCTGCTGTTTTTAAATAAATTTAAACATGTTCGAACAGAATATCTTGTAAAGGATATTCATTCAACACTTTATAACTATTTTACTATTTACCATCTAAGTTAATGGAGATGCTTATTTTCATAGATTTAACTGTGGTGAGAAAATATTAATAGACATACTTTAGTTTAATCTACAGTCAACAAAAATGGATATGTTTTTATAACATCAAGCTGTTGGTAATGGATGTGTGTGTGTGTGTGTGTATTTTGAAATATAAACACTTTGGTGACAGATAGCAACAATTATTACAATTTCCTACCAGTATTTTGTAAAATCAAAGATATAACATTCTAACACAAAATCTATTTATACCATTCCAAAACCTAAAATATAGTAAAGAATATGTTAATATTTTATTTATTTCATTCTGAGGATCTCGGCATGATGCTTTCACATTAAAACGAATGCCAATGACTGAAGTCTTATTGAATAGCTGGGAATTGCGTTCGAATTTTATATGTGACATACTCATCATGACATTCTCTTTGTAGATATGATACAAATTGACAATATCCTTGCAATTTTGCTCGGAAGTTTTAGTTTTTAATTTATTTTATTAATTGTCAATTAAATGTGTATCTATATTATCTCTGCATCACTGACGGCAAATAATGAAGTACCAGTTGCAAGTTTTGCTGACTCTTTCAAGAAATACTGCCAATATTTGTAAATCTAACACTTACTTTATGATATCAGTGTCTATCCATAACAAATGCTAAAATGAGAAAGTATTTATCAAGTTCACTCTTAGTAATGTTTTCATTTAAATTATTATGTAGTCCTCATTAAAAGAAATGCTGATTTTCATTTTGATGCCTGACCCCTTGAAACATAAGGCTTATTATTCCAAAGTCCTATCTGAAGTGCCTTATAAAATAGATGGGTTTGTCTTTGTTACCCTGGTGTCCATTTAAAAGAACAACCTTGATTAGTAAATTATAAATTTGATTAAATTAACAATTATTTAGGACCAACAGTTAGAAATTTATATAATTAGATTCTATGTTGGTTAAATTTATTTTGCTTCTCTGTTCACATCTGGATTATTTATTTTATACAGTTTTGTATTTCAGTTCATTATCAAAAGCATTGTTCTGTTTGGCACACACACACACACACACACACACACTGTTCTCTACAGTGCTCAGACTTCATGAGCAATAGGACAATTCTCTCATTATTAGCATAGTTTCCTGTCTCTCCCATTAATGTTTGATATTTGAAAGGAATTTAAATCCTGTGTTCCCTAATGTTTTAGTAGAAATTGGATTGTTCAAATCACCAATAAGCGATATACTTCCTTTAAACATGAATGGGTCATAATTCTCCATAACGGAATCAGATTGGGATTTGCATGACCCTACAAATGTATTGTTTCCAATACCTGGCCATGACCTTGAGAAACAAGCACTTGGAACTGCTCAGTTTGCTTTGTTTTTATTCTGTTGATTTTTCTTATAATAAAGCAAAAAAAAAAAAACAAACGTGCCCCATTATCTTTCAATAAGGGCATATAGGAAAAAAAAAGGATTTCGGATCAGTCTTATCAGACATTAGATTCATATTAGTTGTATTAGATTTAAATTTGTAAGCACATATTTTAGTCTGATTTTGGTTTCTTACTTACCAGTAAATGAGAATAACACTCATTGGCAAATGAAACTTTGTTAGCCAAGAAATATTTCTTCAGCTGTATGAGCAAGGTTTTATAAAGAATCTTGTATACATCAAGGTTAATTTTGATGTCACTGTGGATGTAGTTCTTGAGCTTTTTGACTAATATGAGTTGTCTAAGTTTGTCATAATCTTTCTCAATCTTTTTAGAAGCACACTACCTATCAAATTGTTGAACTTTTTCCTATGCAAAGTTTAGCATATGTCTGGTCATTTGCTTTTCTTCAATTCCCAAACCTCTCTTAATATGCATCAGGTACCAAGTCATAAAGCTTCAAGATACATTCCTTGACCAAATCATAGTCACCACTTACTTGAACTTCTAATGGAATATATACTTCATGGGCTTTGCCAATAAATACAGTCCTTAATAATAAAGTCCAGTGCTCTCTTTGCCATTTCAAACTTGCAGCTTTTTTTTTAAAATACGAACAAGTTGATAAACTTCTTTCCAGGAAATAGGAAACTAATTTGATATTACTGAAAACATAAAAGTGGGAAACTACTTTCTACTATCTGGCTCTAATTCTTTTAAATTTAATTGCATTTTCATCTCTTTCTTCTTGTTTAGTTTCCAATTTCATTTGCATCTCTTATTTTTGTTGTGACCTGATCTGCATATCTATTTCTTCCTTCTAAACTTGCCATTTCATCTCTCTCTCTCTTCTCTCTCTCTCTCTCTCTCTCTCTCTCTCTCTCTCTCTCTCTCTCTCTCTCTCTCTCTCTCTCTCTCTCACACACACACACACACACACAGCATTTGCCTATCTCTTTCTTATTCCTGCAAAATTATTTCTTTAATTGCATGTGCATTTGTTTCTGTATTTTCTCTTTCTGCATTTGAATCTCTTACTCCATTTCATTGTTGTATTTTAATTTCAATTCTGTAACTTGCAAGTGAGACCCAAAGTCTTACTTACTAATCAAACCCGAAGCATTTTTGTCCAAAATATTCTTTTTAACCAAATACAAAATCAAGATATTATTTATTTCTAGTTTTAATAAAAATGACATTGCCTTAGAAAGATCATATTGTCTGGCAAGTTGGAATGTTACTGTGTCGGTAGTAAAAAAATTTTTTCCAGTTTAGGTAACATTGTGCTTATTGGCTTTATAATGTAATATAAAAGAGCAGAAACAGAAAAATGTCTAAAATAATATAAATTTAAATTTCAAACGATTTCAATTCCTCTGAAATTCGTATCCTGAACAATCATTACAGTTTTCTTTTACGACCCTGTTGTCATAAGGTAATCAACAAAACAAAGCAGAAAAACAAGTTTTGTAAACATAATAAACAGTTTAATTATCAAAGTCATAATGAAAATGTGAGAGATACTTCTAGTTTGACAGAGGTTAGATGGCAATGATCCATATTTGAGAGCATTTTGGACCACACGGCTACTCGGAGCCCCAACCTAAGAAGTAAACAACTTTTTATTCTTAAAATAAAATGAGCAGTCCTCCCCCCCCATTTTTCAATTTTGCAATTTAAGGATTTATTTAAACACTGCATATTAGAATATAATATAATTTTTCTTTTAGTGAAATATTCTCAGTTTTCGCCTTTTATATCTGATGTTAGATCATTTCTTTTGTGGTAGCCAGTTTTTGAATTCATGTTACCAGTAACTTTTCTTCAATTCATTTGGATTTTAAAGGATTAATTTGTATCTCTAGAAATATTTAATGTGCTCATGCTAAATTTTAGACAAGGACAATTTATCAAAACTTTATTTGAATTTCCAGCACTGGAGTGTTAAATAATGTTCTACAAGGAATTGTAGATAAGTACAGTATAGATTTCAGCCTTCTTGAACAGGATTCAAACTTGAATCTATTAGAAAATTTCATTGCAAGGAATATTGTAATTTAATTTGTGGATTATTCTTGGATTATTTTTGGATTTGATGCTTAAAACTAAGTTCTTTTTCCATTTTTATAATCTTATTCCAGGGAAATAAAATTATTTTTTACATTTTACAAAACTTGTTATTTTTCACTTTTTCTTTGTTACTGTTTATTAGAGCCTAAACATGTAATACACATGAATATAGATTAATCCTCAAACGTTCTTTATGCATTTCAAAACTGAAAATGCACTGGTCCTCCAAGAACCACAATATTAAAATGGCATTATCTAGAATTCCTTAAAATAATCTATCACAGTTCCAGAATAATAATAAAGCCCAAAATGAGCACTTTCTATTGCTACTGAACAGATCAAACAAATACTTCTCTTCTCGAATAATGGCTAAGTACCAACAAAAACACGTCTGCAATGTTAGAACAATAACACAAGCAGTGAGAATGACACCAAAATTGGAATGAATCTGATTACTTAACTCTCTCCTTATATGCACCATCTATTGCATCTCTACACTATAGACCCCAATTGACAGAATACACTATTAATTTTATGTTGATTTTGCCTGTTCACATAACTCAGCCCAACCAATGGCAGTTCACTGAATGTTTCCACAAACTTATCAGCCAATGATAATTTAAGCCAATGACACCATTGACTCTTATTATTCAGATTATTATGAATAATTGTGAACACGTACATGATCATCTATTTAAAGATTTGTGCAGTTTATATTCTAAACAGAGTCAGTTCACATACACAAACTTATTACAGATATTAAATACAGTTTCCAATCACAAATACAGATTAGGAAAATTAATTAAAACATTATATGTCAGAAGTTTCGAAAAATTTAGTTACACATAATGCCATGTAAATAATGTCACAGTGACCCAGATTTCACATTTTCTAGCTTGTATTACATTTTGTTGTTTAGCTTTAAACCAGATTGGTTTTATTGCACCCTGTGTACACAGTGTAATACCAAGATTCATGAAATTTGTGAGGGTATTTATTTTAATGAGTACTGCACAATCATTGCAGAAAAAGGTCACTGTGACCCATATAGCTTGCATCACAGCCTTGGTTTCAGTCTAAATCAGAATGCATGCCAGAATCAATAAACTAGGTTATTGTATTTATCCCTATCATGACATTGCTTTTAGCAAGAAAGTCAACTTACTATTGTAGTTTAATATGAAAGAAAATAATATTCTTTTCATTTTGTATGTCTTTTATTCACTGTCACTGTTTGTAGTTAGGTGATTATGTATAGGTACTATAGATGAGTAGGTTGGTAGGTACTTTCAATATATGTTAGTACAGAACTGCTGAAAGATAAGTTATTGATAAAACATCTTTAGTTAGAAATAGGGCCAAGTTTGAATTTATTTCCAGCATGAGAACATCTACAGTGGTTACTGGAGACTGGTAAAAGGAGAAGGAGCTAAGAAATAATTACTTCCACTCTGGTTACCTACATGTACTTAGGGTGTTAATTCTGATGAATCCATTTTATACACAAAACATGTTATGGGTCACTTTATCCTTTTTTTCCAGGATTGTTAATATTAACAGCAATTAAATGTAGTTTCTTCTTTAATTTAGCCACCCAATTTTTTGTTTTGACCCATCATGCTTGTTTTTAGGGGGGTTTCATTTTTGCCATCATATGTTGCCTACTGTTGATATCACATTGATCGTGGTAAATCTAAGTTTGTTATAGTTATAAAGATGTTATCGTCTTCTCACTAATATGATTGTCCTTGGATTTTGCTCTCAATATCAGTCTCTTGCTGGATGTAGATGCACTTCAGTCAATTTGTTCAAGCTCTGGATCAAGAATGGACTGTGATGATGTGATTGAGCTTTCATTGCTTTTTCAAGGAGTGTATGGAGGGGAGGTATAGGGTACAAGTTAGTCAAGATAGGAAGGTGTGCCCTGAATCTGGAAAGGTTTACAACCTGCTTTGTCCTCTTCAACCCTTAAATGTATCAATGCTCAGCACCACAGTCTTGCAAGGTATTTGCAAGAGAGGCTTTTTTTGGTCACATTTTATCTGCTAATGTATGTTTTTATGTTTACAGCCCCGATCAACACCATTGAGAAGCAAGGAATTCATGTGATTCCAGTTGAACAATGTTCATCTCCCTTTCAGACATCGTTCCAGATTGAAATCAATGATGCTTTCTTCATGGATAATCTCTTCCGACACTTGTATTTTCATTGTTCTATCTATTAAAATGAAGTGTTATTAATAATGTTCGTTTGTGTACCAGGGCCCAGCTACATGAAATGAATTGCCTATAGATCTTGGACATAACTAACCTGATTTCATTCATTCGTGCTCTTAAAACCATTTTTACTACAAGGGCAGACTTGAAGACTTAATAACATCCTTAATTACTGTCAGCAAGTTTTTTTTTGGGGTAATTTATGGTATTTATGTTTGTAATCTGGTTGCTGTATGTTTTCTATCTAATACTATAAAGTGCTTAGAGCTTAGAAATATTAGGCATTACTAATCTACTAGTCTACATTTGTATTACAATTATTATTATTATTACTAAAATTATTATTGTGCATCTAGCTTTCTAAATATGGCTATATTGCAGGAATTACATATAGAAATTATCAATGCTGAGGCCGAGGTGAGGCAGCTGTTAGAACCATTTTTAGAAGTCTTTGGTATGACTCAGCATAGTGGTTAGAGCGGCCACCTCAGATGTGGGAGGTCATGGTTTCAAGCCCCAGCCAAATCGTATCAAAGATTTATAAAAATGGTGCCCCAATGATTGACTTCACTATAAACTATCACCCTGCAGACATCGTATCAATATGACTGAAATGTTTTTAACGCTACTTTAAAAATCCAACACACACACACACATATATCCAATCTGTATTGATTCTATAAAAACAAAGCAAGTGCTTGAATCAGATGTCATTGTTACTGATCATGCAAATTGATCATCATATCCTTGTTGGTCATGTAATGTTCTTGAAAAGTGACACATTCATCTGCACCTGATGTATCGAAACTATTATGATGTTTTTGACAGATCTTCATATAAAGAACTTCCCAATTTGTCAATACATGATGAAACTGGAACAGCAATAATTATGGAGATATCATTTTGCCACAGAATATTGTTTGTTAATGATGTTCCTCAAACATATTATTACTCTCCGTTTCATAACTGTTTTTCCGTGGAATTGCGCAATTCATTAAAGTCAAAGTTTGTCTCACTGGCCATTTCAGTGTTACATGCCATTTTATTTGATGATTTACATGAAGCAGCCTATAAATAATACTTAGACTGTTTATTTTTATTGGAAGAGATAAGTAGTTATGAGGCATAGCATCATCACTACCTGCTATAGCTAATCTATGACTGACATTGTGTACATTAATTGCACAACTTGACAGTAATGGGATCCCATCCACACAACAGTTGTTATATTAAGTTTGATACTCCTGCATGTCAGTTCTCAGTTTTTTTAATTTTAGTCGAACAAAATACCCTTTTTTT